>CM076087.1:94965911-96318911 GCA_038088585.1 Chrysina gloriosa | reverse complement strand
GGGGTATTCTTTTATAACAGGAAAGTTGTAAGATCGTTTACATATATGTATGTTGCAAACACAAGGGAGGTTTTGTTAATTAATTTATTGTGTAGAATTTTCAATGAACACAGTTACCAGTTTGGTACAAGTCGATTTCAGTAACGTTGAGACGATATTAACTATCAACAGCAGCCAATCGAAACGTTCTTATTAAATGCCTTTTTCCTTACGGTTATGGTGCACTGTCCCCAGCATTTGACACTCATTGGCCTATTGTGCTCTTTAGAAGTCCAATTTCATTAGGGTCTCGTTGAAACCTACCACATTCCTAACTGCTTCCTTCTTTTAGCTGCAGGAACCGGAATGTAAAATATCTAACGATAAGTCTTCAGCTCCCAACATTCGCAAAACTTGTGTTAGAAAGTTTTCCCTTTTACACAATACACCATGCATAAAGAATCGTCTATTATTGCTTTGGTGTGTGGTATGTTTCGTTGTCGGTGGGGTCGTGTTAATAGGACCACTCTCATTTGGTTTTTGTTCACTCGCAGTAACTGTCGCGTTTTGTTCTCTGAAACTGTTGTAATGAAAATATGAAACTGCCTTTGTCCCGGTGCCGTTGACCAGTGTTAATTATGGTGCTCATTCACTTCCACATTCTTAGAGGTTGATAAGGAGTGCATTTAAAATCGAATTTTATTGTAGCGTTCGTTTGACCTTAATTAAATACAATAAACTTGATATTGAGGGCGGTTAAAATAGTCTAACTCGGGCCTAACGTAACTCAGTGAAGACGGTTGTAGCGATCAATTGAGTTTTGATCAAACGCTGATTAATTGATTTTAAACAATATGTTAAGGGCGCCACCAAGCTTTAGACTGTTAAGTCAAATGTCTTATTCAACAATCAGTGTGCATCTCTCTGGAACATACAACCTCTTAGAAAGTTAATGTCGACATTAAAAGTGATTGCGTTAAGAAATAAACAAAATTCAAACGAAGTCGAGATCTATTCAGAAGGTACACAATAACTGCGCAACCAGAATGCACCAAATTCTCAACAAACACATTGCACTGCACGAATGTTCAATTAATAATCTTTCTTAAAATTTGATACACGAAAACTGCGTAATTATCAAAGCGATACGAATGGCTTGTGTAAAATAAGGAAAGGATTAAAATTTATATGAGAATTGCGATTATAAAGGTCTAGCATGAATGGATGCAATATGTATACAGAAACGATACCGAAAGTGGCTTCGATAAGGGATCATAAATTCTCGCTGGGTGGAATTTATTGGTGAAATGTAAAAGAGAGTCAAGTTTTAACCGCTAACAGAATTATGTATGAATTCAGTGCATGTGCATTAGATAAAAAGTAACACTCTACAGGGATTCGTTTAGGCCAAATATGGAAAATGTTTAACCCTTTTGACCCGGTCGGTATAATATATCCCAAAAAAACAACTGTTGGTAGTATTTGTTGAAGAATATGAATGAAAATATTATTTTTCCGTTCTTTATGATCTTTAGCACAAAATATTGAGCCAGCTTGTCATTTGAAAGCTTACGGTTACGGTGATGAGGAATTGTCATGGTGGACAAATGGGACTAATTCAAAGAAAGCAGAAAAAACGGTGAAAAGTTCATTTAAATTGTTCAAAGTCCATTGTTGACTACAACCAACACCTGGGTGGACTCGGTTTATCCGACCAAATGTCGCAGCTTTACGACATCTATAGAAAATCCAAGGAGTGGTGGAAAAAATTAGTTTACAGACTTCTGCGAACTACCTATGTCAACGCATGGATTATATATAAAGAGACCACTTGCCCAATCATCGGTACATTGATTTTGTAACTGCTTTGACGGGGGATATGATAAAGTCTGAACTGCAGAACAGTAAAGTGCCCAAAAGAGAAGAAATTTGGACGTCATTTGAACAATTGGGACGTTAGTTGTGGTGTAGTGGACGATCACATTCCCGTTGAAAACCGGAACGCCGATACGTAAAACGCACAAAAGATAAGAAAGGTTGAAGAAACGACAAGCGCACTTTCGTTATATGTAAGACATGTAAAGTCCCACTTTGTTTCAAGCGTTTCACACCATATCACATGTAGATGCCGTTATAATTCATTAAAATTGATTAATTTTTATTATTGAGTATTTTTATTTATGAGTACTGATGGCATATTATCTGGTAGCGAAATTTTGATTTCTAGCTCGGTAGAAAAGTTTACTCTTTTTACAGACTTTAAGATCTACCTAATACCAATTCTCAATATCGCATAGGTTTTTTCCGGTTCGAAAGGGTTAAAGATACCTTTTTAGTTGGTTCGGGCCCTAGAAGTATCTTCTTTGCTCCTTCCCTGGCTTCATTTTCGTTTGCTCGTCCGGTATCCTGGAATCTACCACAGATCTACTGTACCGTAGGCTAGAGACACCAGTGCACCCTTGGATTCTTGGACAGCCGTTGATTATATTTACGCGTTCTGATTAGCTTTAAATTTAGTGCCATATTAGCAACGATCAGCAGCATATTTTACGAATGGTGTATTAAAGTGAAAGTTTTCCATTGCCATCATAAACGTAAGATTGGTGTAGTAAAGCTAATCACAATTTCATTTAAGTTCTAAAATATACAAGATTACAAATAATATTTCCAAGAAGATAATATCGGCATATCATGCCTTTTTATGACTAATAAATAGAGTTGCTCAATTTACGCAAATAGCCAGTGGCGGGCGGATAAAGCTCTACACATAAAATAAAACATTGTTCACATTTTTCAAAACAAACATAGAACTGCGAAATAGTATTTACGGCAGCGTACAAGAACTCACAGTTATAGTGGAGGCTTTATCGAACCCCGCCACTGCTCGCTGGCGTTAGTGTGCGGAGAGCCCCGCTCATATACCTTGCGTTGATAATAAACTCAAAAGTATTGCGCCCTGCAAACGGTGCTCACAATGGAATAAAATTCAAATTACGTCGCAAATTAAGAGCTAGGAATGGAGATAGAAGGCATAAACGTAGTAGCAATAACATTAACTGCAAATGAACGTCCAGCAGCATAACGACGATGCAGAAAAGTGTGCAACTAGGTGTGAGCAGCTGCTGCAGTGCTCTTCAAAAACTAATAAAAGAAAAACAAAGCACACGCGATACCCATTACCGCTTTAATGAAATCCGTACCGGGGATTTTATATTTCATTAACAATTAAAATTCTCAAAGCATCGGCTTCCGTCCAGAACCGGACGCCTCGGTCTTCGCTTTGCCGTTCAAGATTTTGTAAGGTTTTGAATATTAAGTACGCGATTATAAAGCAGCCGTGCTGCTTTAACGACATGAACTCGAGGTCGACCAGGTCACCGGATTTGCTTCCTGCATTATATCGTGCTGCAGAGGCTGCCAGCGCGGTATATACCTATCTGTCCGTTACAGCCCACTACAAACGCACGCCACAGCGCCTGCTCTTCTATCCCGCACCATCCACTTCGGTAATGACGTTGTACGAAACAAAAGAGAACGAGTGGATAGTATACTTGTTTCGGTAAAAGTAAAGTTTATTGCTCACTCGTCGAAGCCGCCCCTAAGCCGCGGTCGGTTTTGATAAAATAGCTTCCAGCAAGTTTTATTGGTAGACAAACCAAAGAAGTTTTGAAATAAATGTAGAATGTTCTACGTACATTCTTTGTGTGTCTCTAAAACGTAAAAGTACATTTTCGTTTGGAAAATTGCCTTTTCCCTTTTCACCATTGAGTATTCCTTTGAATCGTATTTTTGTATTGATTTCAATTTCATCAAAGTTTTCCTCTTCAGTGCGCTGTATGCGCGTACATTTGCAAACGCATACCTACATCTACGTCACACAATGAGTCCATTTAAAATCCGCCAACGTCACAACGTCGAAAGCGAGGTGCGCGGTAATTTCAAGAGGACAACTAACCGCGCCCTCCCGGAACGAACGGGAAATTAATTTTTCACATCGAAAAGTGTACGGCACGAAGAAAGAGGAAGTGAACATTCAAGTCATGCGCGGTATTTATTTATTAATATTTCTATTGGTATTCATCGGGCGCCTTCTGTTGCGACAGGGGAGTCCTACGCCTGGCAAAATGCTGGTGAGGGTTTTCGGAAAATGTGCGGTGATTTTGATTAATTGGGACAACAGACGTTGCGTTTCTGTAGGAGGGTCAAACAATCATCTACGCAAACCTTCGAAATCCTACGCGTTCTCAGATATTATTAATACCGTTGTGTATTGGAGGCAGCGAGCGAAGCTCCGATCAATTTCGATTTGTACGTTTCGGCCTAAATTTAATTAGAAATTTCGGTAACTGTGGGAAACGTTTAATAATGTAAACGATCCTTGTGTATTGATGTCATCATTATCATTTCTTACGGTGGTACAAGGAGAGAACGCTACATTTGCTAAAGAACGACAGGTTTCGGTGTATTTCGACCCATTAAGTTGCTTTGTATATCTGCTGGTAATCGATAATATACTTATTCTTAGTTTTTTTTTAATAGGGAATTGCATGCAGTTAGTAAAATATAATTTGTATTCCTATCACTTTACCGGTTTAAGTTTGACAACTTGTGCTCTACAGTCCACTATACAGTGCGCGCCTAAAGTATGGAATAAATTCAGTAAAAACGGAATAAAATTTTGTTGGAATAAATCCTTGAACAGATCGATTTGATGTGACAAAAATACACATATTTGCATGACAGTCGATTTTCAACCATCAGTTGTTTTTTTTTAGTAATGACATCATAATTATTATTTTTTTAATATCAACCCCCAATGTCTTCATTGCCGAACTGACAGTATTAAAATGTTGCTATCTTACATAAGAAATTCTTCAAGTAAATGACAATGGAATATGAGCAAACGTAAATTTTATTATTAACACGAAATAACAGAAGTATAATTTTAAGGAAAGTATTCAAACTACCATCCACCGACTTCCTGACAATAAGTAAGCGTATGTAGTAATTCTTCTAGTACATTTTGAATCGTTTCTGCGCTAATTCTGCGCATTTCTTATGCGATGTTCAAGCTCAACTAAATTTTGTGGTCTGGTGATGTAGACATTGGATTCTAATGACCCCATAAAAATCAATCAAAGGGTCCTCAAGGGGATCCTCCTCAGAAAGTAATTGCCTAGAAAATCTCAAATAGGCCGCGCATAGTGCGGGAGCCCACCGTCTCGTCGAAAAAAGTTGGTATTATCTGGGAGGGCCAAATCATTATCAATCAACGCACATTAATTATTCTTTCTGAAAATACCTTAAATTAGAATTATCAAAAAAGATTCTTTTGTTCGTTGTAGCTGTTTGCGTTGGTATTATTAGAAACAAAGTCATCGCACCTTTCTTCATTGAAGGAATTTTATCTGGTAAATTACATTTAAGGTTAGGTCAAAAAATATTATTTCCAGCAGGTATAAGATTAGCTATTACAAATGCGTTTGAAAGTATACATTTTTAGCACGATGGTGCGCCTCCCCATTATAATTACTTGGTACGGAATTAATAATTGACAAACTTTGTTGTGGATTTTTTCGATCCCTAATACAAATTGTAATTCAACTTTCTATCGTTTTCTTTCCGATAAATTTGTCCTCTTAACACGCTCCGATCAACTCTAACAGTAATGATACCTGATTAAAGTCAACGATACCATGATTCGATTAAAACGCCGTGTCAGTGCAGTAACTGATGTACCTGTTTTACTTCTGCTTTTTCTTATTAGTATTGTTATGCCTGAAGACGCGGAAAAATAAGCTTTCCAAAAATCTAAAAATAATACTGCGTTGCCATTTAAAGAAAAATGAAATCGACAGAAAGTTGTACAGACTTATGCGTAATAGACTAGATCCGGATTTGAGAGCTCAACAACTAATAGTTTGTCAGACATAACCAGGTTCCCATACATTTGAGTAACCCTGCACATGTGTAAGGTGTATTACAATCACTAATATGTAGAAAACAAATATGTTTTATTTCATATTGACACGCGTTTATGTCGAGTGGATATTTTATCGTCGAATTTTGCTCAAGAAAGGTGCTGATGTACATATATGTATGTGCCTGTAAGGTGATCCGTAATTACTTGCTTACATTCTAACTTACCAATTAGGTCGCTTGTAGTTAGAGGCATGACGTTTGACTTACCTGTAAGAAAGAAAAAAGGCATTAGATGATGTAATTAAAATAATGTTATAAATATAAAAAGACCCCTCATTTTCGTTTTGATACTTTATTCCTAGCCCATTCATTAGTTGCTTTTGATAATGATACATCTTATTTACAATCAGAGCAGGTACTCTACTATTTCGGTTCTAAATGTGATGTAATGTATCTTAATATCCAGACAAACTCACTACAAGAAAAACGATTTAGTATTGATGGGATCAGTTAGATTCGTCATGTGCGTAATTGGACAGTTTTCATTCTATCTCTTACCGTCACACATATTATCACCTTAAATAGCAAATTACGTATCCCCAGTTTTATCCGAATTTTAGATTTCCACACCATTTGTTAGTACATATCAAAATATATATTGTGAGCAATCCTACTCAAACTCCGCTATAATTTCCTATAATACAATAGCGCTAAAAGGGAAACTCTTAGCTCCATAATACTTTGTGAGGTGGGAAACCTCGTATCTCCATATGAAAACTGAGGTTATTATAATCAATTAATATTGGAAAATTTTGTCCGTATTGGGTTCTGTTTTGTGCAAACATCTTAGAAATGACTCTTTAAAAGGCACCAATTTTCCAAAATTTTCAAAAGTCTAGTAATATTTAATGTAATATAGTTAGCAATGAGAAATACGTACTGAATTTCCAAGACATGGAACTAGAATCTAATAAAAAATATGACTTGGAGAAAAATATTTTTAATAGGCAAGATGTGGGGGCTAGTATGACGTAAGATATTACTGAGATATCAAATATGAAACCTAATTGTATCAAGAAAAATTGATATAGTGAAGGAGAGGATTTTGAGAAGAAAGATTTATTAATAAGGAAATCTAGTAAAAAGCATTCTGTAGTCAAAGTTATTTTTTAATACGCTGGGAAGAGATGAATGGACAGCACGTTCTTACCAAATTGAAAGGGAAAAAGGCAATACGATACATCATCTACATACGATTGCCGAAAAAAAACAGAGACGAAACAGACAAGCAAAATGAGGTTCCAAGACAAAAGAAGAGGAGGAAAAGATGCACAATGAATCGATTATCTCAAGGAATTTTTTAAAAACCTTTGCCAAAGCACCAGAATGGAAATCTAAACAAGAACTTTATGAACTCTATACTATGGATTGATGTGAACAGAGAAGTATTTCAATTACTGATTTTGACCATTAGTTTAACGATATTAATTTAAGTCTATTTGAAAGAAGGGTATATGAATGATGGTTATGCAGGACAAAGTAGCAATGTAATTTTGCTTAGAGCCCAGCTAAATTTTGCTATTAATCACGAAGTACATGTTGCCCAAAGGTATCTAGAACGTTCGGTTTTGTATAGAAAGGCAATTAAGAAATAAAATAATAAATGCACCTGAAAATTACGCAGACACAACTTAAAAAGCACTAAAAATACCAAAACCTTATGACGTAAAATATATAGGATACTTTTTCTTTCAGAAATTTCAGTAACATATATCATCCGTTAGGCTAGGAAAGAAAGCAGGCGATTCCAATGTGACAAACTTGCGTAGGCTTCGTTGTAATCCAAATGGTACTATTGAATTTAAACTTCGACATAATGAAGACTAACAACTGCTTCCTATTCGAAGTAATAAAATAGTGGCCGTAGTTGCGCCACTTAACATCTTGACGGCCTAACTAATTTTGCTAATGTTTACCGGTGGGCAATCCTAATTTTATCCGCAATACGTAGTAATACATTAAATTGAAGTAAAAGAGTTTTTTTAATCTGATTAAATTTCGAATGGTAGGGATGAATTTTTGCTTGATTATCAAAAATGACAGGCGGGGTTCTCCGTGAAACATAAACACAAGTTTTTCAGCAAAGGCTATCATATTCATCGCAGAGGGTACAGCATTCAAGCTTCTACAAGATTTGCATCTTAAGTGGTACCGTTTTTGGCAGTCATGGCCTGACATGTGAATATATCGTGGCTATCATATTTGATAGCCAAAGTGTCAACGAAAACAACACTGATTAAATATGATAGCGATGGTAATCAATGTGTGAATGGAATACCACTACAGCATGAAAGAAAACTAAAAATAGACAAAACAAAAATCCAAAATTTACAATAATTAATGACAAGTGTGCTCCTTGATTATCCTCCATTGTACGATGACCTACACTATCTTGAATATGTTCTTTTTAACATGTTCACATTGCTTTTCGATAATTGGATTTTTATTTGTGCAACTTAACAAATATCTGTTGATCATCAAAACATTTGTGTTTATTTCCCTTTGTTTCTAACCTCGCAAAACCAAATTATTTTATAATAAACTTTGTAACTCCATTATAATGACTTAATAAGTACAGAATTTCAAGAAACTTTAGAAAATAGTAGCTAACCGAGTTTACTATACGTTAAAATACTCAAATATACAAACATGGTTACCAAATAAAAATAAAATAGAAGATTTGCTAGTTTTCTGAAAAATTTGCCATTTTGCAACCACTAAATTTGCTAAATAAGCTGGCACAATAATTTCAGATATCCTTTCTCATTGACATTTCATTTAGCAGATTTAAGGGTGTTCGGTCCTTCTTCTCAAGATCGGTTAAACTTACTTTCTTTTTTATTGGTTCCAAAACTATTTTGAAAACTGTATATCTGAACTTTAAAAGTAGTGTGTGTAACGATAAAATACTAGTTTTTTACAACGTTAACAGCGTCTACAGCTTTATTTTCTTTTTCATTAATAAATGAAGAACCAGCAAGTTTACGGGCTCAAAATTTTGCATACCGTGTCTTCGTTACGATAGCTAGGTCTTATCGGCGAGCTTTTCTGTAAATTCCTTTGTTATCGTTGCTTTCTTGAAGTCCAAAAATGACGGTAAGCCCATGGCCATTTTTCTATTCCTTAATTAAGGTTACATTCAACAACAAACAAGGAGTTTACAAAAAGCTCACCGATAAGCCGTAGCTATCGTAACGAGTATACGGCATGCCAAATTTAAAGCCCCTAAACTTACTGGTTCTTCACTTATTATTAAAAAATTAAAGCTGTAGAAGCTCTTAGCATTGTAAAAAACTAGTATTTTATCGTTACACACACTACTTTTAAAGGTCAGATATATAATTTTCAAAGTAGTTTTGGAACCAATAAAAAAATATAAGTTTAACCGACCTTGAAAAAAGTTCCGAACACTCTTAATGTGCCTGGCGTGGCATAATGAATAAACGTAGCCACCCGATGTTACCCTAGAAGTCCCGCTGGTTTCGGTTTTGGAACCAACATTGTTTAGGGAGATCTTGTATCTTTAATCATGCTGCGACCACGATTATTATTGCAATTATGGAAAGGAGGTGGTTCGTTTAGCAGCAATTCTTTAAAACCTAGCAAGGCTAAGACGGGAGCTTCTTTACGAACAACCGAAAAGCGAATTCAAACATTATACGAGATCACATACATATTTACTGGCCAATTTTATAACAGAATATGTTGATGTCTACAACATGTGGCAGCAGAAAGTTTAACTAAATATTTTACATAGAAATTGCTAAACGGTAGTCAATGAGACCACATTCGAAATCTTCAAAATGCAAGAGGTGAAGGTATGGGCTTCGGGAAGATGTACTACACGGTATGTGCTACGTACATATACGTCACGTGTTATTTGGATATCATAGCTGAACTTTCAAGAATATAAAATTTATTTTACAGTCTACGACAATATCGTAAATAATTAATACAGTATTTTTCCGTTTATATTCCGAGCATTGTCCACGTTATATTCAAAAATTAATAAAGCTAACATAAATACCAATTTAGAAGTAAGTACCTAGAATTGTGCGCTCGCGGCATTTCGTTTCGAACGCAGCAGACAATAATCGATGACAACATTCAGCTAAAACTAAAAGCTCTAGACGTAAGTTGCCGACTAAATCTGCAATTTAACCGGTAACAATGCATTTCGATATTAATATCCCGGCGCTACATCTATGCATACTAACAAACAAAATCCAAAAAAACACCGATCGAGCGAAAATGCAATTCAGGCGTTGCAGAAAGTAGAAACTCGAAGCCGTTGGCGCATTGTATCCGCTCTACTGTCGAACGCAAATTAATAAAACACGAGAATTTCGAACAATCGGTACGGCAGTATACGACACCGGTTTCGTTCATAATTGCACATTTCAATAGTGGGACGGAAAATCTATTTTCGTCGCCATCTCTCCCGCTGCAATTCAACGAACCCGACCGAATATGATTTATTTGCGGTGTTTGTTGTTCGAGCAATATACAGGGAGAGGGATAAGTACACGTATAGACACACCTTCGTTATCGGTAAACAACGCGAGAGTATTTAAGCGAACGAAGAAAATCGGCACCCAAAAAATGTAGCGATGAAATGAATATTGAGGGGCAGAGGGGTTAGCAAATTGCTGCTGCTGCCGCCGCCGCAGACGTAGAAAATTTAATTTTGCATTCAGATTGTCGGGCAATTAATCAGTCGGAGGTTGAGCGTGGTGATTCTCCCATTTCGCCTGTAGGAAGAGTGGATTTCAATTAAAAACTTTTGCGGATTCAGTTAGCGTTTTATTTATAAAATCGGGTCGATACACGGTTTATAGATTTGGTTAGTTTTACTCAAATAATGATTTCGTTTGAAATTACAATTTTAGTTTAAAAAGCGATGGAGTTTGCAGAAACTGGGATTTCTCCTTCTGAATATCGTATACGCTACATTGAAACTTATTACGGCTTTATCTATTCTACCGACTCCGCACTACTAACAAGAGTACTTCTTGAAAAGCCATGTTTCACCTTCTCTTATGAAAAAAAAACAGTAAGATTCAAAATGCTTACACAGCCGGATAGCAATGTACAGGTTGGTTGAAAAGTTTTGAAAGCAAAAATGAATGAATGTACATTTTTAATGAAATTAGTTTTTTGTTCGATATAATCTCCCTCAACTTCAACACACTTATTCCAACGATCCTCCAATAATTTTATACCACATCTGCAATAATTTTCCGTAAGCTCTGCAAAATACGGTTCCACGGCTGCAATAGCTTCCTCATTCGGCGAAAAACGTTGTCCACAAAGAAATTGTTTTAAATTTCCGAAGAGGTAATAGTCGGAGGGAGCCAAATCTGGTGTTCAAGCAAATCGTACCTTAATTCATTCAATTTAGCCATCGTCAAAACACTTGTGTGAACACGTGCATTATCTTAATGAAAAATGATTGTTTTCTTCCGTAAGCCGGGTCTTTTTCACGAACTTTTTATCCAACTGATTCAAAGGGTTGCAATAATATACGGAATTAATTAATAATCAATCAACAAAACCCCTTTTTCATCCTAGAAAGCTGATGCCATAACCTTTTTTGCCGATTGTTCTGACTTGACTTGTTTTGGAGCTGAACCATCAGCTTCAGTCCACTGTAAGCGTCCCTGTTTCAGTTTAGGATCATGATGGTAGATGCAGGTCTCATCGATAGTTATAAAACGACGCACAAATTCGGTTTTATTCCGCTTAAAACCCTCCAAATTACGCTGAGAAATTTGTTTTCGATTCAGTTTTTGTTGAATTGTTAACGAATGCGACACTAATTTTCCGAATAGCTTTTTCATATGTAATTCTCCGTGTAAAATATGAAGCACTCGTTAATTCGAAATGCCTACGGTGTCAGCAATTTCACGCTTAGTTGCATCTTTACAAACAATATCATAAACTTGCTCAATGATTTTTGGTGTTGTTGCACTTTTTGGACGTCCACTACGTGGTTCATCGTAAACGCTTGTACGACCACGTTTAAACACTAAAATCCATCGATGCACAGTTGGAAATGAAGAAGCAAATTCCTTTAACACTTTCACCATTTTTTATGAATTTCTGTTGCTGATAAACCTTCCAAAGCAAAGAATTTTATCACCGCAACCATGTTCGATTTTTTCCATTCTAGCAGAATACACTGACACGTCAACTTCAGATGGCTTGTAAACAAAGAATGAATTGACAGATCGAAATAAACTTTTGTGTGTGGCCAAATGGAAGATGAGATATTAGAATGGCGTATAAATTTGAATTCCTCTACGGGTTAATAGGCGTCGCTTTCAACCAACCTGTATAACCGCAGGTTTCTTGGAATCTAAATCGGGTGAAGAAGTGAAATCAGTAATCATAAAATACTAGGAAAAGTGTGTTTAAATTGTACCAAATACCGCATTTTTAGGACATCCTACACACGTGACCAAACCATGTAAATTGTCCCTCTATGATTTTTTTCGTTTATTGTCTTTATTCGTAGGTTTTGTCTAATTATTTCAAGCCTTATTCTGTCCGTCCTTTTCTTATTTTCAATTTTTTCAGGTACCTCATTTCCATGAGGTTTACTCCCGATTTTTGCCCCTCTGACAGTGTCCAGGTTTCGCCGCTGTATATCATTGTTGGGCCTATGACGTTTTTGACAACTTCAATTTTTACTTGTTTCGATATCTCACTTTCCTCTAAAAATATTGTTTTCATTGTATTCAAGATGCTTCCTACTTTTCCCATTCTTTCATTGATTTCGCTGTCCAATTTACTTGTCGTACCTATCTTCTTATTAAGCAAGTCGCTGGCAGTTCGTATATTGATTATTTGATGATTTTTGACGATATTCTGACTGAATGAAAGGGAGAATGGTTTATTAATCATCAAATACTATATGACATGTCAAAAAAGGTAAAAGGCTAAAAATATATAAACATACATATGTATACATATTCTAATTGACAAGGTAAAACGAGAAAAATGTTTGAACCTGGTAATAAACACACGAGCACATGTGCATGTAGACGAATAAATAATTACGACATCGCTCTCGGATAGTGTTTGGAATAGATCAAAAGCCATCCAAAATACGACCGCGACAATAGTCCATTGAATTCATTCTATTTGTTGTGCGCATTAGAGATATAAAAATATCGGACGCAAACAATAATAATAAACCATGAATTTCGAATTTTCGACTATAGCGACTGCTTGACTGACGGTCTAAAATTTTCATCGCTCGGCTAACGCAACGTAACGCAATTTAATAACCGTCATGAGCAGGATATTTCCGCGACCTCTACGCATGTTTATGAATTTTGTATTATGGGACCTTGTTCGCGTATACGAGTACGTAGTACATACATTTGAGCTATTATAAACAGCCTTAATTAAAGTTTGCATGCTACGCGACCTTACAAAGATTTCCCGGGACGGGTTCCCTTATTACGGAGGGCTTGTTCCTGTGTTTCAGCGTCGCTACGTTCGTTCGCCTCCACACGTACCGTGCCTCAAAGCTGTCGCTGGCAATATCAGATGTCTATCTCGGTTAATATTAGGGATGAAGGAAACGCGGGCACTTCGGGTTGTTGTTATTATTATTAATATATATTAGATGCGAATTATTGATTAGGAGGGTTGCGTTGGCGTTAAAATTAGCAATTTCAATTATATCTTTACGTGGGAAAGTCATAAATCAACGTGGGAAATACGATAAATGATGTTGTTTTGGGCGAATGTATTGTGCCAATGATAATGTGCTCGGAGTGGTGCATACAATACCTTAACGTGTCTATAATTGGAAAACCGCTGGAGATCATGACTTCCTTTCCCAGCAAAACATCTGTTTAGGACTCACTAATAATTTTGCGTTCATGAGTTACTCATGTGATATCCATGCTCTACACTTCCTAGGGTAGTAATTGCAGACGTAAGCATCTTCGTCTTGCACGTTGGTCATACAAGTTGGAGGACTGGTCAGGATCTACAGGAGAATAATGTGATTGGCAAGAAAGTATCTTCGGTTTGGTAGTGTGAAATAAAACCCTTTTCCTTTTATACAAAGAATACACTTTAATCAGTTATATATTTTCCATCTCGCTCAATAACCTTTCTCTATCTTCAGTCATCTTTCAGGTTCATGATTCCAGGCTCATAGAAATTTTGGTCCTGATCATTAAAAACTGAACCAATTGCTATATAATTTATGTGTGAAAGCTTTGCCATTCAAAGAATCTTTGAAATAAATGGCAATCAGATGGTTTCAATAATTTCCCACGAGTTACTGAAGATGTGTGAGCTGACCTTACATTATCATGATGGAACACAATTCCTTTGCGGTTTGCCAATTCTGGGCGTTCTTCTTCGATTGCTTCATTCAGTTTCATTGGATGTTGGCAGTAAATATCGGAATTGATCGTCTGGTTTCTTGGAAGCAGCTCAAAATACACAACGCCTTTGTGGTTCCCCGAAATTAACAGCATGTCCCCTTCTTGATGCAATTCAGCTTTATATGTGGTTTGTGCTGGTTCATCACGCTCACACCATGATCGTTTTCGAATGATGTTACTGTACATGACCCACCTTTCATTACCAGTATTGACTCTCTTTAAAAGAGGTTGATTTTGTTGCGCTTCAGATGCATATCGCAAATATTGATTCGCAGTGGTAAGTAAATCTCTTTCAATTCACGCAAAACCCAAACGTTGAGCTTCTTAGCTAGTCTAAGATATTTTCAGTGATTTCCAATTGTCATGTAAAATACATTTAATCTCTTTGCAGTTATATGACGACTCTCTTGAATTAAAGCTTTAATTTAGTCAGCATCAACTTCAGTATGTCAGCCGTAACGTTGGTTATCTTCGAGTAAAAATGTTCAGAACTGAATTTTCTGTTGAACTAATTCTGACACGTGCAATCAGCACCATAAACTCCATATATCCATATATCTTTTTGTAAGTTTCAGCAGATTTCTTTCCATTACGGGCACAGGAAAGAAAACTAGGCCGAAAGTGTTTGTTTCTGCACTCCATGTTAAGATTGACCTTAAACTAACATCTGCAGACAAAATTACGCACAACCAGCTCCTAATGTGCTCTAATCATGACTGAAATCAAACGTCAAACGGAGAAAACCATAACACAGCATAAGTCTTTGAAAGCAATGACAACGCTCTCTATGTGCGCCAACCGAAATTACTTTCTTGTAATTATTGTTAGTTTGCATCAACTATGAGTGGAGTCTCAACTCGTATACGTTCCGGCTTTACATTTTTAATTAAAAAAATGGGAAATCTCGACGGATTCATTTCCTTTACTGAAGAAAAGTTCGCGCCGCCTTTGACACTGATTAGAATCCATTTTCCTTATTAAAACCGCCATAGTTTTTATGATCAAAGCAGTAACGACTTTAACCGCAAACTAGAGTAACCGATCCTGCCGGCATGATGATATGTAAATTTCCCATCGAAACGAAGGGAAAACTTTCCTCGCGGCGGTTCGTTTACGACGCGGAGAAAAACTAAAGGAAAGCTAAGGAGGAAGAAGAAAAAACTTTTCCCCAGAAGTAAGTACAGGCAAAAAGATCAGTCTAATTTGTTACTCGGGAGACTCACATAAAAATTCCGCTGAATTTTAAACGGGTCGGCGACGCGCGCCGTCGTGATAACATCTCTACGAACTTCTTCCGATTCGTTTGCAAAAAAGGAAACTTGATTTTCCTATACCGCAGTCAGCATCTCTTTCCGTTTCACGACGTCTCCCTCTTCTTTCCTGTTCCCTATCGGGTCGACTTGTGCGTCGAGGGAGAATGTTTTATTGTATTCCGGCGTCACTTTTTCAACGTTTCGGATTGCTCCGAAACGGAAAACACATGTCTAATTTAAAGTTCCAGCCGTCGCTGGCGTCGCGAAGCTTCGACGGGATTGATGTCTTCCGCAGATTGTTTAACGTCATTATCCGTTCGAGTTGGGACTTTCTTTGCGTATTTTCAAAGTATTTGCTATTTTTCTCAATCTTACGAATTGGATTAATTGGTTTTGTCATGGAAGATGTGATAAACTCCGGAATTATGGTAACTCTCTGGAACTCTCTGGAAGAAGGAGAAAAATCTATCCAGAAATTCGTGGGCAGTTCAGTCCAATACGGATTAGAAGGAGTTTGATTGAATAAGTGGAGAAATGAATTTAAGTTCAAAATTAACGCACCACTCAGTTTTTCTAGTTGATTTTTGTTATTGTATAGATTATGGGAGCAATACAATAAATCATAATGGCTAACTTAATGATAAGTAAATACTGACAGTTCGGAATTAGTAGATATCAGTAAAGAGTGAATAAGGACTTGTTCATTATTTTCTTGAACTTAACGTTATACGTCAACAATATTAAATTGAGATTTTATAAAGTGATCCATTTCAATATTAAAGATATACGATCGAAAAATAAAGAACATGAATGGACGACGCAATTTAACCAATGACGAGTGTGTAAGAACATCAACTTTGTTAGAAAACGACGAAGTATGCGTTATGTCGCCAATGTGCTAGGTGTTAATAATTACACGGTTAGTCGAATGGCAAAAAGACCTAGGCAAACTGCAATACACTCTAGGGAACGAAGACAAGGTAGAAATAAAGTCACCAGTAGAGGGGATTAACGTTTTCGTCGACAATAAGTGCTGTTAAACCAATATCTAACTAGCTCAGAGCTTCAAACAGTAAGAAATATTAAGATTTCCGCTTTAGCTGTCCGAATAAGACTAAAGGAAGCAGGATTGAATGATAGGAAGCCTGTAATTGCATCGTTGCTTACTGCAGCACACAAAGCAGTGCGATTAACATTTGCTAGAAATCATGCAAATTGGACTGTTAACGAATGGAAGAAAGTTTTGTTTACAGATGAAACGAGGATAAGCTTAAAATCTCCAGATGCTCGTGCAAGGGTATGGCGAAGGCTTGGGGAAAGATTTTTGACTGCACTAACTCCCCAAGGGAACCGTTCGGTGGTGGGTCTAAAATACTCTGGGGAGGAATTTGCTTTGACGTTCCCACAGAATTAGTTTCCTATTAATCAGAGGTCAATGAATGCTGGGAATCTGGAAAACATTACTCAAGACCTGTAGTACCTTTTGCGCCTTTTGTAGGAAATCATTTCATTTTAATGGAAGACAATGCTCGATCACAAACAGCAAGACCGGTTTTCGAATGCTTAAGTGATATTAATATTCGAGTTATGGACTTGAATCCAATAGAGCACCGTTGGGATACTCTAAGAAACAGTGAGATGTCATTTACCAGCCCCTAGGAATCTTCAAGAATTGGAACGTGGAGTCCTTTTAGAATGACATAATATTCCCAAAAGAAAAACATCCAAAACTTGATCGCAAGTTTACCACGGCGAATGCAAGCAGCTACCAGAGCTAGAGGTGGTGCCACACGTCATTAGATTTTGAGAATTTCTTGGTTTTTGTTGTATTTACAATGTTAAATAAATTATTATTTTTTTCCGACTGCAATAAAGCATTTTTTGTTCAAATATCAACTAAGACAAAAGTACGTTGCTGCATTACTTTCTAATTCTCTCCTTTTAAATTGTTATTGGACATGCATTTGGACACTTTGAACAGGAATTTACACAGAAAATTACAAGTTGTTACAGATCGCTAATACCAACTGGACGAGGGCATTTCAGGTGAGTGAAATGTTTTCGCAAATGGTGAACTAATTTAACACATTAGACCAGCAGTCATACTGCCTTTCTGAGAGAATTGGTTCACAACAATACAACTTGTAAACCAAGCATTTAATTTTAGTTTTCCAACTTTCATCAAGCCTATAATTACCAATCCTTACAAACTATTTTCATTGGATACGAGCTCCAACTACGTCGATTATATCTTCTCCTCCTTTCATGGTTAACTATATTATGTTTTCCTCCGGATGTATACTATGCCCTTCATTAGAACCTGCTTATATAAAATTAAACAATCACGACATTATTCTAAATCACCTAAATTTCCGCATTTACATTCTTTACTTTCCAACATACTTTCCGAAAGCAGGTCTTCCTTAATTTCCGCCCGTTGTAATGTAAATATCGTCCGAATACGACCGGAGCGAAAGGGCGAGGAAAAAATCTCCTTCGAACAATATTTACATCTCATTAACACGGCAAATAAAATTCGCAAGTCGGTCGCGCGACCCGCCTTTCCCTCTTGTTCTCACTGCTTGTGCCTCACTCGACGCGAACCGACTTCAAACAATAAATTCGTAATTGCATTTCAAATCCCATCGTTTCTTTCCGACTTCGTGTATTTTTGATGGCCGCCGTTAGAAGGTCCGTATATAGTACCTACTACGTATTTTACGCAAATCGCGGTCGAAATGCGCGATTGTCGGGGACGCTCCGAGCGACATTTCAGCCTTAAAATCTTCCCCGTTTGAATGTAGAATGAATGTTTCGACGTTGTGAGGGACGTCTTCGTTCACGTCCAGGAAGCTACGTTTGAGCCGTCGAGAGCTTAGCGCCCGGTGCCGGCATTAAAATTGAAATGTACTTTCTTTGATCTACCGCGCCATTAGAATTTTATGGAGGCTCTCTCGCAACGTCGGGTACGGGTGAAGGATTTGTATGGTAAATCTTAAAAAATCGGATACGAGGATGTGCAATCTGTTGAGCACCTGAATTGAAAGTGTATGCGGAAGTAAATAGTGGAGGATGTTGAAGCTGACGCTCTCAAAAAGTATGTATTCAGTTAAACGTTAATAAAGATTGGAATTGAGTCTCAGCTTGCCGTCAAATCTACTCTAACCAAAATCTACATGTTAATGGTTAGGGGAGTTATAAGGAAGAGTAACCAATGCAATACAACCGATTCAATGAGCAGATTAAAGCAAAGCAGGAGAGGTAGGAAAGTCTGACCGCGAAGAAGCTATTATAATATCGTATGGGCAAAACAGCGGTAACAGCGTACAATTACGAAATAAGTTAGGACAGCATCGCCGACTCCACACTTTAGTCAGTACGATGTATGCGAGTAGTTCGGTGTATACCATATGTGGGCTGTCGTAATCACCGCTGTTTTTCCAAACTAATTATAGAGCTTTTTGGTTACACGTTCAACGTCACAACTTTTTCCAGATTCCTTTCCGATCTATTGAAATCCATCTAATTATATCGGACTAGCACTTCATTTTGTACACACTCAAGAATTAACGGAATTGTAACATTCTCCACTTCCTAATAATTTTCTTTTCATCATAACCACACGGATATGAAGACGCAGAGAATTAGATATCATATGGGTTTCACATACCATTTGCTTGCTCAAAGTTTCGTAGCCAATATGACATGCTTATTTTATTTTCCTTTTCAAATCTTTATGGAAGGAAAGTTTATAAGCTAACAAGTGTTATAGTAGAATAAGTGAAAGAAGTGAGAAAGTTAAAAAAGTACTACTAAAACTTACGGAAATCAGTCAAATACCTTGAAACGAAAAAATTAAAGATTGATGTGGCACTGGCAGGAATAAGCATGGACAAAGAGGGTAGAATATAATTGCAACACGCAATGGCAAACTTTATTGCTGAAGAGTGAGCGGTAGTAGCCCACGTTAAAGAAGTTATCAGGATAGGGCCTAGAATTTGCAAGACGAAATTTTTAAATTAACTTTAAAGACGAACAATATTCAATAAAAAACAAGAAAACTGAGAGTTTGGGGAACAAAATGTTCACAAGCAATCGATTAACGAACCATGAGTGAAGGCAGGGTTTAGGCAATAGTGTAGGATATTCAAAGATGGCTGCGCGACGACGAACGAAGTGGAAAACCTTCTTTTGTCAACGACGAACGAAGTGGAAGACCTTCTGTTGTCAATGGCGGACAAAGTGGAAAATTTTCTGTTGTCAACGATGAACGAGGTGGAAGACCTTCTGTTGTCGACGAAAAATCAAGTGGAAAACTTTCTATTGTCAATAATGAACAAAATGGAAGACCTGTTGTTATCAATGACGAATGAAATGGAAAACTTTCTGTCGTCAACAACGAACGAAGTGGAAGACCTTTTGTTGTCAACGACGAACGAAATGGAAAACTTTCTATTGTCAACGACCAATGAAGTGGAAGACCTTCTGTTGTTGTAGAAGGAGTGAATATGAAAATTCACGAGATTGGTTTTTCACGATATCGGAATGCTACAAACAGGCTACGCCACCAGAAACTCTGCACGTGGTGACTGCCGAAAATATTGACAGAAATTAGAAAAGGTCAGAAAATGACCTCCGCACGAACCGTTTCTGCAACACTACGAAGCTGATGGCGATGAATATCTGACCACGCGACGATATTTGGATATCGTACACAAATGTTTAAGCCAAGTAATAATCAATGGAATGGATGTGTGCGAGTTCCCTCAAACCAAAAATAATGCATGCAATGTTCAGTAATCGATAATTTATGGCTATTTCTTTTTTTTACCGAAAAGGTATATTATTGACGAATTTTGTGGAACGCGGCACAATTACTGCAGGCGTATGCAAGCTATTTAAAACAAAAGGCAATGATTACTGGCTTTTGGTGTCGTATTTTTGCACGATGAATCCCGTTCTACGCGGCAACTCATCAAGCAATTCAAATACGCCAATTTTTGAACATACAGTCCTGATTTAGCGCCTAATAATTATTATTTCTTCCTCAATCTTAAGAAGCTTTTAAGAATCTGCACCCGGTTTGTCGACGACAGCAATGTTAAAGCAACGCAACAAAAGTTCATAACGGGTGGCAATCTTTTATGATGAAGATATAAGCAAACTTGTGGAGCATAATATATAAAGTCGGAATGTGACTATGTTGGAAAATAGTTTAGGGGTGTATCTAAGGTTTAAACAGAATGCATTTCTTCGTTCTTTTTTTCAAGTTCTGGTACAGTTATGATTTTGGAACACACCAGAGGATAAATGCAATCATCCGCAATATGCGACTAGGTGCAATTATCAATTTCTCGACGTAGTAGCTAGCAGCGCTGAACTAGGCAAATGCTTGGGATGTAGTGATCGATTGCAAAGAAATTGTAAAATTTTGTTCTTCCACCTTTATATTTAACCCCGATCGTCTATAGACGCGTAGTAGATAAGAAGAAACTTTCTATTTTTGCAAAAACAAAGTCGCGTGAGCCTGGAAAGTCTTGGCCAAGATTTCCCAAAAATATTTGCCAAACAGTCTTCAAAAGAGTGCAAAGACAACCACCTAGATGTTATCATTGGAGAGGTTGACGCTCTTGTCTCAACTTATGCTCAATCATCCACTTTGATATTTCGTCCACAACAATTTGGAGTTTTCGACGGACCAAATGTTCTGCAGAACTTGGAGTAAATACCGCCGCATCGTCAACATATACTAACTCCTAAGCAGCATGGCAGATCAGTGACATAAACCAAGAACAAGCACGAAGAACTTATTTTGCCATGAGGTAATCGATCCGAATGTCTTTCGTAATAATACAAAAAAGGAGGAGAGGTGCGTGGGACACCCGACAAGAGCGAAGTTTTTTACGCATTTGGCGATTATTTGAAAGGTAAAATTCTATAATTGAATTAACAATGTACAAAGAAAATTTCATTTCGAAACCGATGGAAAATAAGTTGAAGTTGAATTTGATGTAAATTCGAGTCCGAATAATAAGAACGCTATCTGAAGGGGGAAGACGCAAAGCGCCGTATTTGCGTCTTCCCCTTCAGATAGCGTTCTTATTATTCGGACTCGAATTTACATCATTTGCTCCTTCCATGAGTGCGAGAAGGAACTAAGGAAAGAAGAAAAATAGGAAAGCGTCTATCTGATGATTTCAAGCGTCTCACTTTCTCCCAGTTAACACTCGCTGCAGAAACTCCCTAAAAAGCTTCGCTCTAATAGGAGGGCAACTTTAGAAGGGACGATATGAAAAAACTTGCAAACCGAAGTAATAGAAATTCTTCAATATCTCAGCATAAATGACGATAGTATAAGTAAGTGCAATAAGTACTTACTTGTGAATTATGAAGGGTGTCATATTGTAAATTTAGGATGAACGTTATGAGAAAGCAAAATCTATAAAAGATAGACAGCAAGATGGATTACTATAAATGTGTGTATGTGTATTTCAGCAAATGACACACTGGAACATATTTCCCATCTCCTATCTCCTGCGAAACAATTTACAAGCATATTCTTACAGGATATTTTGCTTGCTTGCTTTAATAAATTGAACATATCGGTCGTTATGCTGGAAACAAAAACAAAATAAACCAAAACAAATCAATAAAGGAAAAGGCGCAACTGTTTGCGAAGATGAAACTTATACTATAACGCTTGTTATTGGGTAAATAGAAACAAACGTTCCAAGGTAGATACATACATACGTACATATTTCAACAATGCAACGAAAAGCAAGTGCACAAAGACTGTTTGTTCTTTTTTTACAAAATGGAAAGCAGCCGTTGGCGCAACTAATGTACGTGAAGAGTAGCCAAAGGGGGCATTTCAGTTTGATTAAATATCTTTATAGAGTGCAAGTTCGCGTAAGTTTCATTATTTCTATTATCGATACCGACGAGGGAAGCTTCCGTACAAAAGTAAACTTTAATATCTGCAAAGTTTATATTGTATTCATACCACGCCTGTTTTTTTCACTTCAGTAAACTGAAAACTTCGCCGACGATTTCCGTACTTCATACTTGAACCGTAGGAATGCGCCTTTAATTTGCTTGACGAATGTTTCAGATATTCAATAATCTTAAATGCGACTTTTTTAAACGAAATCTTCGGTAGAAAATCTGTCGGTTAAGTATAACTACCCACGTAAATTTCTCGGCATCATTTGCGGTTTAGGCGGTCAAATTTGCGTTTCCAACAACGAGAACTTCCCCCTTTTTCCTCAGAATGGGAAAACTCGGCGAGATGGTAGGCACCAATTTACATCGAAATTCCCGGAGCAAAAGTTAACTAATAAAGACCGCCTCGATTATTATCAGCTGAATGGGATAGATTAGGTGGTGCTGATCGGAGTTCGGTCTCAAAGCGATCTTTTTTTGCATTTTAAACATTTCCTTTTTGAGCTTTGTATCCAGATTGTATCTTTTAGCGGGAATTCCTGTTTCAATCCAATTTCCTAAAAATAAAATAAACTAAAATACGTCGAAAATCCGCGTTTCGATTTTGGATTTCCCAATCGACCCCATTGCACGTAAATAATTGCGTTAGCTTTCACATGTATGAATTCTGACCGGATCTATTCTAGACATAACGTTTCGAATCGGACATTTTCCAAATTAACTACATTTACTCCACCGGGGCGAACGTATTATTCCAAACCGGTCGTCTTTTGATGAAGACATACGCCTAAACGTCACGCAAACCGAGGAACTAGCTGAACTAATATTTGCCTCAGGTGAATACGAGAGCAAATACCAACCGCATTAAGCCTCGGAACGCGGCATTGTTTACTTACGAATTGCTTAGCGTTATGGACTCGAAGGAATAATATTTGATCCGAATACAAAACGTAAATATTTATGGCGAGTTGGAAGGTAAATAGTCGGATGTTTATTTGCGAAGAGCGCTCGCCCTTTGTAGTCCCCTTCTTTAAAGATATTTCGCAATCACTAGACCGTAAATAACGAAATTGTTGTTAAGTCTCTGTAAACGCGTTTCTGAGGAAAATATTTTTGTCCTCGGAACGTTATTCGGTGAAATAGGATAAATAGGTAGATGTTTTCTCGAAATATATTTTGCGCAATTCCATTTCTGCTTTAATAAATGCTCCCATTTGTCTTTGATTCGTTTCAGGTAAATGACCAACGGAATAACGAGAGAATGTGGTGCATAATGGAATGAAGAGCTTTGAGAGGACTCCAGCGATGTTAGCTATGGAATTTATTTAACTTATTTCGCTTTCAAGTTTATAGTATTTTATGTACACAAAAGGAGCAATTACTAAAAACCGAGGTCTGTCTGTAATCAATGGCAAAGATGAAAAAACAAAAAGAATGGCAAAGGGACCAGTTTCCATTTATTCCACAAACTGCCTTAATACCTGTTTTAGAAGTCTAATGCCTTTCGAAAAGTACGTTCCAATGTAAATAAAATTACTTTCAGCTACCAACTGTTTCATGAAACACAAATGCTTTTGAAACTGTAATGACTAAAAGCATAATCTGGAAATAATAGTAACAAGAGTAATCTGAAAGCGATTGGTGAAACGAGAGAAGAAATGCTTTGTACCAATGGAAATGCCAGAATGTGAGCTGGTGGTATTATAAATAAACAAAATTTTATAGCACATTTATCTGCATTTGTCCATCTTGTAAACCGCAATTAGGTCTACAATTACATTTAAAAGATAAAAGTGAATGCGGTAACCCGGCTGTTGAAATTTTATTAATTACTGCACATATATAAAATACTAATAAGGTTGGAGATCATTACAGAAACCGAATTACCAACCTCAAGGTACAACCGCTATGGGTATAAGGGCAATGAAAGATCGGAACGGCAACCATAAAGATTTAACATTGGGCGGAAACATAATATCTTCTAAATTGAGATGGACATAGATAGAAAGAAGAAAAGACAAAAAGACTTTTATGAAGAGTAGAATCTAGAATGCAGAACATTTTAGGAAACCTTATAATTCTAATTATCCCAGTATTGAGAGGGATAGCATGATTGTTACAACAAATTGGTACAAAACAAACTCCGATTGCATGTATAACTAGTGCAAGCAGAAAAGCAAGCCAAAAGCAACCAGAAGAGACGTGAAACATTGGGAGTCTAGAAACTGGAAAAGTGCTACAAAGAGCGAAGCTCAATTGGGAAAACTATACGATAAAACCATGATCTAAGATGTACTCGCTTAACAAATCAGATTCTGATGACTCGTTCGCGAGTGGGTTGATTGAAAGTGAGAAAATTGACCAAGTCATTAATACTTGAGAAGACAGAATGCACTGAATACAATAACATCGTGAGTCTTCTTCTCAAAAGAGGAAATTCAGGTTAATAACTGGTAGAAGTAGAAGAGGTCTTCATATTAGTTACCACAATAGCTTTGGAAAAGATTTTATTTCACTACGAAACAAATGTTTATGGGAGATTATTTCAATTGGTCAGTTATTCCGAACATATTCCACACATCTCCAATAGGATGAGGATAATAACTGGATTGTCCAGACAAATATCGATTTCAACTTCTTTATATCGTTCCAACACGTATGGTTCGACAAAAGATAAAAGCGAAAGTGATGCAATAAAGCCATGAATCTATTTGACTAACGAAGCAAGTTTTGGTGGGAAATATAAATCCTGCGCTAAAGATGAAGATCAGTTTGAAGGAGCTAAGATAAGAACTGGAGAAGTACGACAAAAAGAACAAAAAGGAATCAAATGAGAAAAGCTTCGTAACAAGTCGTGGGTCCACTTCACGAGTTCCAAAGTTAATTCTGGTGGAAGGCATAACAGGTAGAAAAAGAAAATATCCGAAAACGTACTGGTTGGAAATGGTGAGAAGAAACGTGAAGGAATAAAAAGGAAAAAATAAATGCTGGAGTTGAATGATGCGAAATAGAGGTAAATGACGTCCAATGAAGTGAGTGTACCTCATCTTTAGTAAAGAGTAATTTTAAGACACCATCGTGCACCGGTCGGTACAAATGGTGGATAATGGACGAATTTCAACGTATATCCTCTTTAGATGTCAAGTTATGATTACTTAATTATTGCTTTGTTTCTTTTTTCTGCTTTTCGGCCTTCAACTTGTGTGTATAGACTTCATTTTATTTAACACCTCTTTTCTTTAGGCGATACTTTTACTTCCTTTATCCACGTTTGACTTGGTCTTCTTCCGAGTTTTCTGTTTATCTTTCACCTTCGTGCATTCTTTGTACCAACGTATTTCCGAATACAATTTGTTAGTCTTATTCGTACCCTTTGCGTGCCCTTTACATTAACTGTAAAGAAATACACGGGAATTCCTTCCAGTTTGCTGTTAAAGGAAACCCGTAGTTTTTCTTTTCTGGCAGATATAGAGATAAACATTGTCGCTTATTTTAAACCAAAAGAATTTCTGCAAAAGTTCGCCCGCTCTTCTTTCAAACTTCAACACTTTTCGGTTTCTTGCTTTTTAGAAATGTCGTCGGATAACTTAGACTTAGGCAACAAAGTCGTAGAAGCCTTGCCAATTAGATCGTCAGCAATTGTATTATCTTATACCTCGTTCTGTCCAGAATCTTTCTTCGCCTATAGAAAGGTTATTTTATTACTTTTCCCTCGTTGCTCAAGTCGAGAAACTTGAAAACTACCTAGCTACCTAAGAATGTACAGATCATAGATCTTTAAATGTTTATTAGAAAACATTCGTAGGTTCAAACGGCGATGGATTGTAATGGGCCCTATTACAATCCATGGATACTGCTTTAACTATGGGTCTTCATTAATTAATAATCTTAGGCCAATTGTCCAATCCAAAACAAGTTTGAGAAGATACCGTCGGCCCTATGGTACTTATTTAAATTGTTTTAGATTTGAAAATTGGCAAAGATATAAGAATGATAGAATAGATGGCGAAGATATAGGAATTCACTGGAAAACGAGCAAAAGAGAAGGGAACAATCTCGGGTCCAAGTACTGTTTTGCAATTGTAGATACTTCTTGCACAAAAGTATTTTCGAGAGCCTATGTTTTATACTTCGTACTTCTTTGATTAAGTACCTTCTTGCATATAAAGTGTTATTTTTTGGTTGGAATGTCAGCCTGATGGCCGAGTTTCCACTTGAATTTTGTTCTCTAGTGTTCCATATGCTATGCTGAGATCATGCCTAATTAATTGAAGTTGGGGCTCTATCGGCCTTTATTCCGCTCAGATTTATTAGATGTTCTTTTCTCTTTGATACCTACTATAATTATTTTGGTGTTTCCTTTTCATTCCTTCAAAGTTTTCACTATTATTACTTGTAGAAACAAACCCCAATGTTTATCATTGATTTCCCTATGATTCATCCGATGCTATTATCCATAGTTTTTATTTTGCAATTTTTTCTCTTACAAATATACGACGCGTATCAATTAAGACCCATATTTCTCTCATGCATCTTTTATCGTCTTTCCACGACTGAAGGTCGACCAATTACAACTGCACAAAGTGTTCCGAAAAGCTTTTCGACCAAATAACATTAGCGAAGTAAATTTCGTCAGTACTAAGACGTCGCAAAAATAAATATTTCATTGTAGGATCTTAAGGAGGAAATGCAAAATCCTCATGCCGACGTACTTTGCCTAACCTAAATCTTACGTTATACAATCGTGTCTCCACTCTCAACCATTAGCGGAGAAATTGTTTTCGGGGCATCGTGCATTTTAACATCGAGGCCTAAATGCGCCGTAAATAATTCATCAAGGAGTGGCTTTTGCGCCGCATCTACATTAACGACCTATGCATTTTTTATGATTCTGCAAGACGTTGAATAATTAAGCGCAGCTATTTCCAGGCTTGAGGTGGAATAAAACCATCGTTACAACGGAGAGCGAACAATCGAATCGGGTAAGGTCAGGGTTCGTGGCCATGTAACGCGATTCGATTGTTTCACTGCCATTGAAATCGTTTGGGTAGCACTACCCAATTGTTTGCTGTTAACGTACAGAAGGAGATGTCGGAAAAGATTTAACTTGGGTGAAAATTAAATAAATTGAGAATATTATATTGGTAACCTGTGACCGGATTGTCACCTATTAAAATTTCGCGCAGAACACTTTAACAACCAAAGTTGGCAGCATCGGATTCAGTTAGATGAATAAAGCACTCACTATCGCAATATAATAACATTGCAAAATTTCGTATATCTATTAAAAATTTTTACTTACTTATTTACTAAATCCAAGAATCTATTTACCTTCCAGTAAAAGGCTTAGGAGTCGAGCATCGGACACTTCGTTCTTCATTCATGTTTCTTCTTATATCGATATTCGTCTATCTTGGACGAACTTTGGGATATCTTTCCCTTCCACTCCTTTTCTCTGCTGCTCTTTTAACTTCCTCCCTCCAGGTCCTTTTTGGTCTACTTCTTTATCTTTTTCCCATTTCTCTAGCTGCATATATTCTTTTTAGTAGTCTGTCTTGCTCCATTCTTTGTATATGTCCCAAGCATCTGAGTTGTCCCTGTTCTATAGTTGTCTCTATTGGAACGATATTGAATAATTGAATAATCGACTCTATTTTGTTATCTGAGGTGTCTTTATTGTTTATGGTGGTTCCCAGGTATGTAGATCATCATCATCATCATCTTCATCCTTAATTTCCTATATACCCCTTCTTGAGTTCATCTTTACAATTTTTCACCACCTCATCTAGTACTGTGTTAAATAACATGGAGCTGAAAATGCGC
This sequence comes from Chrysina gloriosa, assembly GCA_038088585.1. Lineage (NCBI taxonomy): Eukaryota > Metazoa > Arthropoda > Insecta > Coleoptera > Scarabaeidae > Chrysina > Chrysina gloriosa. The sequence goes on along the minus strand of CM076087.1, from coordinate 96,290,521 downwards.
TTCAAAATACCATAGAAGAATTTCTAATTCTCTTTGCGAGTGTTCGCTAATTTTTGTCCAAACTGCTCCCATAATTTTTATTTTTCTGCTTTCACTAAACCTTTAACAAGTATTCTTTAATTTTTGTAGATTTCATAATCTTCTTGCTTCCCAAAATTCCTTTTTTATTTGAACTGTTATTTGACTTGTTTCATTCCACCACGCTGTTCCCTCTGAATTGTTTCTCTTCGTTCCGTCCGCTCTTTCTGTAGCTTTTTTAACACTTTCTTTAAAATGTGTGCATCTTGATTCCACGTTTGTATTCAGCTTGTTCCATTTTATTTACTGTTACTTTTTTCAGATTTTTTCAATTCTCAGTTTCTATGGTCTAATTTGCTTCTTTACTATCTTCCTTTTATTATCCATTAAAAAAACATTTTTAATTTGTAAAATAAATACAGGAAAATGTTGAAGATGAAAATAAGACAGAAATTGAACCAGATCATCATGTTCAGAAACGTCTATGCTTAAATAAAGCAACAAATTGTAATGTTCCCGAGCGGATAAGATTAAGTGAAACTGTATTTTTAAAGAGACGAAAGTAAAATCGGTAAAACATTTTGGCTTTAAAAATCATTGTATTTATTCGAAATATTCTCCATGTGCTACAATACATCGATTTGCACGGTCAACGAGTGCTTCAAACGACTTTTTCATGTCGATCTCTGGGATGGCCTTTAGGATGCCGGTCGTCGATCTTTGAATGGCGTCTACGGATGCATAACGAACTCCTTTCTGCTTCAAATGAAGACGAAGGAACAGGAAATAATCGCATGGGGACAGATCAGGCGAATACGGTGGGTGCTGTATCGAATATATTTCATTTTTCGCCAAAAATCGGTGACAATCGTTGCTCGATGACACGGTGCGTTATCGTGCAGTAATCTCCAGCTGCCTGGCTCGCGATATTCGGGCCGAACACGACGAATGCGACCCAGCAAACGCCTCATAACATCGAGGTAATATGCACCATTAACCGTTGAGCCGTATGGAACGAACTCCTTATGGATAATTCCCTTCGAATCGTAGAATGAAATCAGCATTGACTTGATTTTCGACTTCTCCATTCGTGATTTTTTCGGATTTCCTTCTTCTGGTGACCTCCACTCTGCGCTTTGACGTTTGCTTTCTGGTTCGTATTGAAAGCACCACGTCTCGTAACCAGTCACAATCGTTTTCAAGAAGTTTTCATCTGCACGGGCTCGTGCAATAATGTCTTTGGAGTGTTCGATTCGAAGCGTTTTTTGGTCGTCGGTCAATTTGTGCGGAACAAACTTCGAATTGATTTTCTTCAAACCAAGGGTTTCAGTCAAAATGCGCTGAATAGTTGTTTTAGGGATGCCAAGCTCCATTTCCATAAATCTCACTGACGATTTCTTCGAAATTTTCACAAATTCGCGCACTTTTTCCACATTTGCCTCGGCCAAAGTTGTCGAAGGACGACCGGCTCTTTCGTCATCGTTAACATCTTCTCTGCCTTTACGAAATCGTCGATGCCACTCGAACACTTGCCTCTTCGACAAACAATCGTCGCCATAAACAATTTGCAGCATTTCATACGTCTCGGTTGCAGTTTTTCCAAGTTTAAAACAAAACTTAATATTGACTCGTTGTTCGTGACTCATTTTCTGACCGTTTACGAAAAGCACTCTCACAGGATGCGCGATGTATCAGCTGACTATGCACCAAATGTCATGAAAATTTGTCAGGTTGGTAAGGAAGAGTCCCACTACAATAATCAATCAACTATCAAGAGATGACGCCACTGGTTTCTGATTTATAGACGCATTTCGGTTACTTTTGGGACAGAGGGTGTAAACTGCGATATTATACGACCCGCCGAGATGATATGTTGTTTCATCGAGACACGTGTTTCGCTGATCGTGTGGTAACGTACCGAGGAATTGTCTTTTGAACAACATCACAGGGAATGAGCAATCAAAATGGTTAGTTATCGTTAATATTAACCTTAAATTTTTAAGTAATTTTCGATATTATCCCGAAAGGAAACTTCCACCAAAGTTCTTGTCCAAGTTATGCGTTCGGTAGATAAGACCGGAAAAGTACGAAAAGATTAAAGTTCATTTCGATTGGCGGTAAGACGATAATGGTATGACAAGCGGCAGAATGTTTTACGATCAGGGATTCTTACAAAGTGCCTCGTCCAATTTTTCGAAAGCCACTGGTCCCGATCGGATAAAAAAACTTTTCATCATCCCGTAAATCGTAAAAGGCGCCAAGGTAGCTAGCCGCTCGTCGAGAAAAATCTCACATAAAATTTTGTTACCCATTCCCTATTTACGATAATCCGGCTTATTTCGCGACTTACGCCCGAAAAATACGCGTACCCTACCATCGAGCGCGTTTGTAATCCCCCCCTTTTTGCGGCCTAATCCTGCACCTTTCCGTTCGATTCAGTTCCACATACACACGATTGGTGGATATGCAGTTATTGATGGGGATGTTGTTGAAGATTTTGAGCTACCGAGAATTCGGATTTTGCGATTTTCGTTACAATTTCCCAAATAATAGTTATGTTTTATAGTCTTGACCAGCAGTTATCATTTGCTGAAAGTTGAAGACAAACGTCTTGTTTCCAGTATAGTACAGGACCCAACAGAAAGAAACTCCTTGTTTGGTGACTGGAAAGTTATAACTGATTTTGATTGTATTTGGGATGCTGATTCCAAATATAGACACGATGCTCTTCGGTACGATAACTTGTTTTGGCAGAATTTAGAAACGCATTACCTGCGTGCAGATATACTTCAGCGTCCCGACTTGCCAATTAGTCTCATGTAACATTCGATTTTGAGTAAATATTATCTCGATGTTGAATTACTAGATTCGTTAAATTTTTAGTATTGCTGCATCTATCATGTCGCACCATTCATTACACACAAAGGACGAAGAATGCCTGGGTTAAGCACAGAAAAACTTAGAACTCATAAGTGATCTTGCTTTCATACTTTCAATGACGAAAGCTGAGCAAAGTGTGTGGACGTTATTGATGCTGATTATATGATCCTTTTTGAATAACCTCAAAGCTGATGACTACGTTGACATAGTCTGGGGTCTAAAAACTGGAAAAGTGCTATAAAGAACGGAGCATAATAGGGAGAATTGTACGATGAAACCATGATGATAAATGTAGTCGCTTGGCAAATCATATTTTGATGACTCGTTCACGAGTGGGTTGACTGAAATGTGAGAAAATTTACGAAGCCGTTAATGATTGAGAATTGAAGAAGTGGAACAGACGACAGAATACAATGAATACAATTAAACAATGAGTCTACTTGAGCAAATTCAGGTTAGGTAGTTAATAATCTCGGAGAGCTTGGATTCAACACGAGCTTAAACGCTCATTACTCACACAGTCACATAGACTGCTTTCCTGAAAATTTGACTAGTACCAACTAAGGAAAAGACCAAAGACTTCACCAGTATATGAAAACAATGAGGGCTTGCTACCAAGGTAGACGAAACCACACGTGATGGCAGATATATAATCTGGAATCTTGGAATTTGCACAAGTGCCGTTCTGCGAGAGTTCATTCAAGAATGTCCCGCAAAACGAGTGTTAAGTTGATCACCTAACGAACCTAAACAAAAGAAAAATATCAAAGCTACGATTTGGCTAAAATATCAAGGTAAGCGCATATGTGTTCCTTCGGTTTTTCTGTTTGTTTTGTTTGTTTCTTTGCTTCGTCTTCTGTATATTCGTTTAGTTTTTTGTTTCTTCCTATGTTCCGTCTTCTGCTTCTTTTTGTTTCATCCCAAGTTTCTTTTTCCTTCCTTCATCCTTCGTTACTTCTTCTGCTTCTGAGGAAGTAAAAGGAAAACAAACGAGAAGCAGCAAAAATTGGAACAAAAGCCAAAACGAAAAAATGTATCAAAGCCAAGATTTGGCTTGAACATCAAGGGGAACGCATTGGTGCCCACTGGGAAAGTGTCAACTAAGTTTTGTTCAAATATTTTTTGTCATCTTTCGAAGTGTTATTGTAGTGTTACGTATTTTTACTATAAGATTACTATGCTTTCTTTGTCAAACTCAAGAAAATAAAATTATGCTGTTTCTTCAATCTCCCGTATTTCCTTTCCCATAAGCTCAATTAAATGTAATGTAAATAGCGCTATTGTCATATACGATACAGAAAAAATAATTAGACCATTTAGGCACAAACTCTCATATTTGAATTCAGTACATCAAATATAGATAAAATCAGCTCAAAAGATTCCGTTACCGAAACAAATTTCGCGTTCTGTTATCATTTTTTTAAATATAAAATTCGTGTAATATGTTTGGGAGCGGAGACAATTAGGCTCAAGAGAAAAAGTAAGTTGATGGATCTGCATTTTGTTTTAAATTTCCACAACTGATTACAATCTAAGCAATGCTTTTCCTACTCCTTGGACACACAACTGATGAGGTGATTATCAGGGGTTTTTCTTCTAGATTGGACCTCATAAATCTAACGGTAGACTACTATTTTCTCATCTTTTTTGACACACATTCAGGATTCAAAACATTTATAACATTTTCAAATATTTTTGCCAATGGTATTCTTTATGACTTATGATATGCCTATTTCTTGTTTTCCTAATGTTTCCTATCCTCTTAGCCATGATTGCAGTAAATTCTATCCCCAACAATATTTCACATTTTCGCATTTCTAGATCCATTCAACACAAGCACTCTAGGACCAGAATATGAATGACACCAAAAATATGAACATAAACTAGAGATGCATTCCTACAACACATTTTGCAGATGGTAGATATACGAGTATGTATGTACATATATACGTATAGTTAGTGTATCCTGTTTAACCGTAATTTCCGGTCGTTCTAGGAAGATAGATAGATACACGTACCAAATCTCCATCAATATATAATCGGGTTACTCGCTGAAACCTCGGCGCCGCACCGCGCCTTGCCTTTACAATGTCGATATCCGTTCACCGACATAACGGCGAACGGATTCAATAAAATAGTACGATAAATAAAAGCGTATTGGAGCTGCCCGTCGTCGTATTGAAATGTGCATCGTTGAGTTAGAAAATACCGTACAATCTAACGTGGATGCTCCATCGTCGAAGCCTAGAAATAGTTAAACTGTTGCAAATCCCAGAACACAGGATTATTGCCTGATATTGAAAAAGGGCTAACGCCGCTTGATCTCCAACTTTGAATACGCGGCTCGACAATAGGTTTTATTGGATTTGCCGGATATTAGATTTCGTATTAGATTGCTATTTTTGGAGAAAAAGCACGCTTAAGGGTAATACCAAGAAGCGTGGAAGTAAACTGAATAAATGTCTTTTCACTGGAAGTTGAAATGAAAAGGGACAGAAAACTTTCTTGCATCTGTCTTGTTTCCTTTCTCTTACTTCTTATCATAGTTAAGTTATATATTGTGCTAGAAATAAGATTAGTCGTATCATTACTGCTGAACAAATTGGATACAACAAAATACTAGGGTCCAGAGTAGAATGAAAAGGAACAACTTTTATACTGAAAACTACAGCTTAGTTGTTAAAACATTACAAATGACAATTCTATCGAATCCTCTTAAGCTGATAACGTCATTAACTGAGTTTGTAGAATTTAATTACTCTAAATAATGAATGTGATTGCAAGGACTGTGGTGTAGTTTACTAACACTAACACACAATTACAGTAGGCAGGTTACAGTAAAAAAGTGGGGTAAAAAAGCGTGCTTATAAATTTAAGAAATTTTATTCGCTCACTTCGGTTTAGACGGTTGTCAGCGAAACACGTGTCACCGATTTTATTATGAAAGAATTGTGTGATGAGGAGTTTACCGATGTGATATAGTGCTATTTTAAATAAAGTAAAAAACTATTTATACTGATGTGGGTTATGTATCTGAGCACTACAGACCTTGTAGGTCATCGGCTTCCACTTTCATCACCATTTGTTTGTACTTCTTCCCTACTTTGCTGCATTCTTCCAATCAACGTCAAATTCTTCCCCATTATTTCTCATCAATTCTTTCTAGGCCGACTCTTTCTTCCACCTGCTCCCTATTTCGACGCCTCTATGACAGCCCTTTGCTCAAGCATACGGACAATATGATCTAAGCAACTCTCTAGGATCGCTCTTTATCGGAAATTTTAGGTCTTTGAGCATTTCCATAATATCATGGTATCCTCCTCCCCACCACTCCCGTTCAGCTGTTTTGACCCCACCAACTATTCTTCCTAATATTTAATCCCCTCATCTCTCCAATCTATTATCTTTTTACGTTATCCCCATCCACGTTTGGATAGCGCATAGTACCCTGGTTATATGGATTATGTGGATTGAGTAGCCGAAATCTTTCAATAAGATGCAAAGACTTAATGAACTTAATGAAGCACATTCGTCTTTTCTATTGTAGATTCGAATTGATTACTTGGAATATAATGCGCCTCAACCACTGTGACGTAAGGAACTTTTCGAAACAAACATTTCTTCACCCCTATGTCTGAAATACTTAAGCTTAAATGCATTTTACTAAACTGAAAAGCACTAACAGAGTGAATGCGACGAGGGGTAAACGTAACGGGAAATTAAACGCGAAACGAAAGAAGAATATCTCAGTAAGTAAATAAGGAAAATGTGGAAGAAAGTCCAGCTGTATAAAGAGTGTTTATCGGAGAAAATCCACGACTGGGATCATTGGAAGGCTGTGCCGTTTTGGTCGACCGAATCGTTTTGTTCCTATATGAACGCCAATAATATATTATACAGTTCTACAGGCCTTGAAGGCCTACGGCTATAGCCAATAATAAAACTCATAATTGTGTGCAGATGATCAACTCAAGCCATAATCTGTTGACCAGTCTGTTTTGTGAATTCGTCGTGGACATGCCGATTCTTTTTGTTACAGCTTTTGGTCCTTCATCCCAATTATCCATTGTCTTTTGGAGGTCCTTTTCGTCTTTTAGATAGAATAGACATAAGCTGGAGACCTACGTCAACCTCCATGTTTTATACTATCAAATAGACCCAACAATCGCATTTCTTAAAACCAGCAACTTGGATGTTTTCCTTGCTGCTCCACTAAATAAGGTCGCTGAACTTCTCGGGTGTAGGGTTCATCACCTTTATTGCTTTTTAAAGGTTGCCCATTTACTCGATTAAGCACATTCGTTCTTACCCTAGATGGAACTGATGGTTTGAAAATGTACGAAGAAGTGAGTAGTGAACATATTGGAGGAGGGAAGAAGACCAGAGACAATGACTTCCATTGCGTATGAATTTTAACTTAAAAGGGCGGTTGTAGCATTACGCATCAACTATTTAAAATTTGGACCACCCCTTTCGGAGCGCCCTCAACTTTCTTCCGCCCATAATATGGTTCGCTTATTATTTTTTGGCCAACTTTTTGCCTTCTAGCAATCGGCAGTTTCAGAGAGCTTCCACCTCCATTGTCCAAATGCCTTGTATACACCGATCACAGCTCGACTAATTCGAAGGCTCATTCGCATGTATTTCCAGCTTCATATACTTATAGGGTGAATCTGTACCGGTAAAATTTAGGCCCCGTGATATCTATTTCAATCTCATTCCATTTGGCAATAAACCACGAACTTCTGGTGTCTTGTAGGTGACCATACTCCTAGTCGATCGCATTTTTGGGCATGGTTATCTATTTTTTGCTTTAGGAAGAGTTATGATCCCCTGTTAGAGGGTCTACCTGCTATTCGATTTAATTATGTTAATCGACATGTTTGAAGCTATTAAAGAACAGCTTTCCCAAAATGCCTGTCAACCTGGATACCTACTATTACACAAATGTGTACTGAAGAGAAGATCATTGGAAGCGGTGCTTCGCCATACTTTCGGAAAGCTTATATCGCAGAAGATTACCAGATCTCCAGACATATGGATTAGGCAATCATTTCCATATGCAGCGGTTTTCATCGGCGTGGTTCCTAAGATATTATCTTTGTTTTGGTTTATCCGTAACGCGATAAGACCAAATGGAAGTTACATGCATTTTAAATAAAAACAAAGAAAGCAACTTTTGGCTGTCAAACGTAGAATCTTATCCATAGAATGATTTTTTTAATAAAAATAGGCGAGAAATTTTTCTGTGGGTCCAAATTCTTTTGTGTAAACGGCCGCAATGGTATCAAAAATCATAACTAGTGAAGATTTCAGGCGATCCCATCGTGATGAAGATCTAGATGTAAGAAGATGGTGAAAAATTGCAATACATCTGCTGATGATGGTTTGGTCGAAACAAAGGAAGCATGATTACTTGTATAAATCAGATTCTTCCCAACGCCCTGAAATTAGATGGGTTACATCTCCTTGACAATGAATTAAACGTGCTAACCTTGAATGGGAGACGAGCTTCGTAGACGGATCGCGAGAGAGAGAGGACGGCTGATACGGCCAGTATAGATCTTTTTACGGATAGGATGCGGTCGCTTCAACCGAACGTTGCGCGAATTACATTTTTAATTTATGTACGCACAAATTGTTTTTACGGACGGCGGACCGTTCCGCCGGAGGCGCCTCGTAAATCTCGACCGCCGTCGGTCCGGCTAACACGGGCAACGTTAAACTTTAAAATTAATTTCATCTGCGCCGCGGATAGGAATCGAATCGAAAAGAGAAAGGAAGGAGACGATGAAGGCGGGCGTGCGTGTAATACCGTGTGCGTTCCGTCGCCGGCCGCCGCGCGTACGGATGTCCGCTTTTTCCGGACAATATGCTAAAAAGGGCGAAAGAGAATTCATTATTCGGAGAGTGCCCGGTTGGCGGGTGATTTCTGGTCGGGTGAAAACGGGCCGGAACACGAAAAAGACCTAATAATCCTCTTATGTGCGGTCGGACGATTTAAGATAAGCTTAATGGGATACCTTTCGTAGTTTAAGGAACATTAATTGAATAAAATATGCAGCAGGAGATATAAAAGGATTTTTAGTATTTTCGGAGAAATTACGAAGTGCGGCATTTAAATAACAGCACTTCTATCTACAAACGCATATTAAGCAGTACAATCAAATTAAGGTTGTAGACCTCCACAGTCGGTACTTCGTACGCAGCGTTTCCAACAACGTTCTCAAATCAAAAACCATCCTTGGAACCATGGGCGCCCCAGAGGGGTACTTGTCCCTTTTTGGAACTTGGTAAAAATTCTACCAATTGTAAAAGTAAAAGCGATGAAAAGTAAGATTTTTGCACCCCTAACCATGGAGAAGTAATTTTATTGCGGGATATTGATTTCAACTTTTGGCAGCGTAACAGTAGACTATGTTACCAAACTACTACTGTTACTCCATTATTTTGTGAGTAATCTTAATTGACGAAACTGCAGATATTGCTGGAATAGAGCACCTCTCAATTGGTATTAGAATTGTTCACGACAAAGAAAATGTAAGAGACGATATCTTAGGATTAGCAAAATTTTATGATGAATGGGAAAAGTATTAGTTCTCCTATTTTAAATAAATGTACGGAATACGGTTTGAACAAGAACAAGTTAATTGGACAAGGGTATGACAGTTGTGCTAGTATAGTTGTGCGAAAAGTCATTCAGGCCCGAACAAAAGATATGATATAATAACTCAGGTTTAATCAATTAGAAAAAATGTCTATAGATTGGATAGGATCAATACATAAAGAAGCGCATTGCTTGTTAACATCATGCAGTACTCCAATGTTTCTTATTTGTTTAAAGATAGTATCAATATATTCTGTTATTCTCGAACCAATATCGCGAAAATTGAAGACTCATTTTAAATATTCACACTTCATATGGAAAGATCCACACAAAAATTTAAAGAAGTTTATATACTTGCAGTGAATATGGCTGGAAAATTAACAGTAACAATAGAGATACCTAGAGGATGTTTCATACAGAAATATAGAGGCAACCATCCTGGAATTACATTTGCAGAGTATTATCGACAATCAATCCCTATCCATTGCTTAGATTCTTCAATTTCATCTTTAACATCAAAATTTTCACCAGATAGTGAAATAACTTCTTCAATATTTCAATTTCATCCCAAGAATATTCACAAAATAGATAGAGAATAATGTCACAAAACAACGCCAAGAGAATAAATGAAAAATACGATTTGAAACATCTAGAATCTATCTGGGTATGGAGAAATGGACAGTTTTCCTTTGACTAATATTCCCCAAACTTTATTAGAAGATTTAGAGCAATGCGACTATTTGCCTTCTATTAGTTCTGCAATAACCATTGCTATGGCATTCCTATGATTTCAGAGACGTGTTTATCAGGTTTGTGTATGCTTAGTGTACACAGGAAGAATATAGAGGAGGAGGGAGTCAAGAAGAAATTTATTATTTAAATTTATTTAATTTATCAAATTTATTCCTTTTGTATTTAATTATTTACTTCTTCATGTATCTTTTTATGACAATGTCTATGCTCCAAAGTAGCCATGAAAATAAAATGTATTATTATTATTATTATTATTATCAACAATGTTATCAATAAATTTTCATACGACAAACGTCGCAATTCAATTATTGCAGGATTAGTAACTATTGAACATATCAAAATTATTATTAAGTGTATTTCTTATTAATTTTACTTTTTTAAATTAAGTAAGTTATGTACTGATATGCTTTTGTATTGATTTGTATTTTATAGTATACTTTCGAAAAGAAAAATACATAATTCTATAAACATTATTGAATGTAATTATTTGCTTCACAGCCTTGCTGCTTGTTATCTCCCTGAAGACACGCTTTGCGGCCATTTGGATCTTTTCAACTCCTTCGAATTGGTTTCTTTTATCTGGATTTTCTTCTTTGGGAAGAGGAAGAAGCCGCATAGGGTGTGATCAGAGTTGAATTGGGGGAAGGAATCAGCGTAATGATGCTTCTTGGACTCAAAAACTTTCGAATAATTAACATTGCATGCGACGGTGCGCTGTCGTGATATCGCTAGCATTCATTCATTCAATTCCGGATGCACTAGAGCCATCCTTGCTCCAAAACGCTTCAAAACTTCGGGCATGAAATGGCCGATAGGTTGGCAAATGAACCAGCACCGGAAAAACATTCTACAGGGATACACAGACTAGTCGCAATAGACTTACTACCTGCTATTAATAACAATGTCCATAAATTTTGGCAACGAGAAGGGAAGCGTTCGGTGGTAGCTAGGCTAAAGGATACTTTCAGATTTCTGAGGAGAAAACCATGGTTATTATTTACCAAGGTCTTACTTGACTACAATGTGCATATTGCAGTTAAATCACAGCTTGTCACCAGCGCATCAATATAAAATAAATATAAAAAATAATCCGTATTGCGAATGCGGCGAATATGGCAATATTCAACACATTTTATTTTCTTGCCCACTAACGGAAAGGACTTCGAATACTTCATAAAGACGACTAATAGCCAATTTGGCCACCCCTACTTTCCTTAATGATATTTTACGACTACCTAATTAAATATATATTAAGGATATAATAATTTTTATTAAAAAGACCAATATTAAGTTGTAAATTTTGTGTGGAAAAGTAGATTCTTCCTTTCCATTTCCCCGCCTGTCTTGTTCTGAAATTCCTTCGCCTGCGTTTTGCTCCCTGTTTTCTTTTAAACTCTACTGTTAAATGTTTCCCGTGGCCCATTTATGTGCAGCTGTAACGGGTCCTACAGCAAAAAGAGTCGTGTATGTGTTACCTCCCTTTTGGTATTACAGCATAAAGCTTTAGTTTATCCCCTTGATCCGAGAAACCAATAAGCTATAAAGACTTAAGTATCACTTACAACTAATTGATCAATACCAGAAATTATTCATACTCTAGTAACTGACTGGGATGGTATAGGCCAAAGGCCCAAAACAAATAAGAAGAAGAAGAAGAAAAGAAGCTTCAAAACTTCGAGGTAGAACAGAGGTTTGACTGTTTGACCAGCAGGTACGAATTCACAATGAATCACACCTCGGATATCGAAGAAAGCGATAAGCATTATTTTGATTTTCAACCTTGATGCCCTTGCCTTCGTTGGTGATGGTTCCCAAACACCACCGACTATTTTAATTTGAAACTGGAGTTATATACTTCAATTTCTTTTCTCTGTGGAATCTAGATAAGATCCCACAAATAGTGAAAGCTTCGTCTTTTCGTTGCGATCATTGCAGTTAGTGGACGGTTTGTTCAGTAATCCTAGTCAGACGACATACTTTACAGCCTCCAGATTTTCTTTAAATCGGATATCCTGTTGAAGCCAAATACTTGAGGACGTTGTTCTTCAGAGCTTTAACCCGCTTCCTATGCGTTCTTTCCATGTTCCTTTTTATTTGCGTTCTCTATTGGACTATCCAGATAATATCCTAATTAGAGTCTACGTTATATTCCGACTTTAGTTGAAAACGGCATTAAAGACAAAAATTCATTGGTTATCAAATTTTCTCTCCTGCACCAGCTAAATCCAAAAGAAAAATCGATTGGATAATGTTTCCCACTTCCGCTCCAGACAAATTCATCCCCCAGCCACTAAATTACACCAAATTGTCCAGCACTAACGTGCTCGTTCCAACAAGATAACGCCCGTGCAAGCCGTGTACCTACCTACCTGCCTAGCAAAACGAACGCGCAAGCTGATTCAAATGAACGTAATATATTTCCCTTACGAAAGCAGGAAGGTACCGTCCACCGGCAAAGCCGTCACAATCGGCAGCCTTGTCGGCAAAAGTATTCGTCGGTCGGTGTTCGACCGACCTTTTTCCCTTTTTTTCGCCGGCTTACGTGTGCCGGTTGGGAACACGACGCGATTCCTCATTAAACGGGAGGGGCCGGCGTCGTACCTTTTGCGGTTGAATAAAACTCGACTCGGAAAAAAGCGTAAAGAGCATTAAAACTCGTGTGTCTGGCTGGTAGAGAGGCGGTTGGGGGAGTTTCTTTCGCGTCCTTTTTTGATATGGGCGGAATTTAGATCGCGGTTACGTTTTAATAGGAGAAAGAATATTATAGATATTCGTTTAAATAAATGAGTAATAGATAAGGTTTGATCAAAGAGTGGATGACGTATAATCATTAAGTAAAGCAGTCTTTGTCTCCACTTAGGTGCAAGGCGCGACATTAACATTCGGAGAAGTAAGGGCGTCAGTCTGGTTTACACCACTTAATGATAACACGCCCCTCCCCTGACAAACCCTAGTAATAGATGATGAAATAGGAGCATTATTATTTAATAATATATGAATATTCAAAGGCTAAGGTATTGTTCCTGATAAGAAGTACTTCTTGCCGATTTAAACCTCTAAGTGTTAAAACTTGAATTATGGAGAAGTTAACAATAATTTGATTGATAAAATTTTGACATGGACATGAATGGAGAAAAGTACGATAGGGAGAATTGAAGGGGCTAAGATCTGGAGATTGTATTCTGGAGCTGAAAAGGAGTTCCTTAAATACCCTAAACTTCTACGAAAGCGGCTGCTTCGGACCGCATTGATTGGTGAGCAAATTTTAGGTTGAACTAGTGCGGGCTCTTTCATTGGAGCTTCAATGTCGTTTAGTGTCCCCCTGAAGGAGTCTCTGGATGTAGTCCAACACTTCTCCAAAACGTCGGATCTTCACCAGTGGCGGTGGGCAGTTTATATCTAACTTTACCAGCTACTTGACTGCTCGACTTCTTGGTGCTCCGCCATCTCCACCAAGGTACCTAGATAGACGCGATTATTTCGCATGAATCAAAAGCCGTTAGCCATGATCGGGAGAGTACAGTTCTGAAGTCTGGCAAAGCATTGGACGATAAATTATCGTCTTGGTGGACAGTAATAACGAATCCACCTCCTGCCCGGCACAGCAACTTAAAAATTGCAAGTAGCACAAATGCAAAAAATTAAGCCATTGTAAAGTTGGGGAGACAAGTCAAACACGATTATTAGGCTTCGGTAAAGCCCCAATAACTAAAGGCAGAAAAGTATCTGCTACGGTATTTTTGTTGCACCGGCAGCGGGAACAAAATTTAGTTTCATTATAAAACTCCATTGGGTGTTCTGCATCTCGTATCACGTTCTTGATGACTTTCTTCTTCAACAATACTGATGTAATCCAGAAAACACGAATGCTTGGGGAGATGAAAAATCAACCCTGTTAAGTATGCAAGTACAGTCTATTTTATTGTGTAACAAATTACTGAGAAATTAACGGCATATTTTCTCGCCGAGCTTTTAACGATTCAGACCCATGGTCCAGGAGAAGCATATCATGATTTATTCCCCGTATAGGATATACCTCATCGCGTTTGTAAGTCAAAAAATTAAGAAATCTTCGTTGGATATATTCAATTTGGAGCTCGCAAGAAGTATACACATGACACTAGATAAGAGATGCATATTCTACTTTGCTATGTACCAGTGCAGAAAAAGAAGAATAGCACAAATTATTGAAAGTTACTATTGTGTCAAACATAACCACAAAATCAGTAACCTCAGCTTCATTACGCAATAGATGATTATCAACATTATATGCAAAACCGAAATAATTTTTCTTCCTCGTAAATCTAACAACGCACATAAATAATATGGTATACCAAATAGAATAGGTTATCTTCATTGTTAAAGAGATGCTTGAAGCAGCTATAACGCAGCTAACAACTGTCAGGCTAAGCATGCGTTTCATTGCTCATAAGCACCGGCGGGTCTGTCGGAATTCCGTGGTTAAACATAAGCACGACCTCAGGCATGGACAATCGATCACCATTAGACGGCGATAGTAATGAGCGGCAACAAAATTGAGCAAAAATTTCTATTCAATAAGTCTGTGGATAGCTATCAAAATTTTGTACGAATGAAAAGTTTCTAGTAATTCAAGAAATTCCTAACGAATTGTGATTTTTCACGGGATATTCAGTACCCTAGTAAAACTACAACTCTAGATACAAAAACTTTAGCAATTTTGGAGTTACAACCAACTAATGACTACCAGTTTCTCAAAAAACTTTAAAGTCTTGATACATTAACGCCAATAAATTCTAAATCTGCAACCATGTTGAGAATTTCAATAGACTCGTATATCGCAATCAATTCAAGTACCTACTTCAATAATTTTTGGAAACCGACAAGTATCTGCTAAGAAATCCAAAATATTTCGGAAACCTTAGAATATCAATGAACTGAAAAAGGCTGACTGGTTCCGGATTTGTAACTAGTTCCCAAGCTTCAGTGTAGTTAATAACTTTTACCACTTCTACGACTTAACAACAAATTCTGAGAATCAACACACAAATCATGGTTTCCAAGAAATTTCCAGCATCCTGGTAAATTCTAGAACTCCAAAACTTCAGAAAGTGAACATATTTTAGAGTTCGGATGATTTTCAAAACTTAGGTATATTTAGCGAACATTGAAATCCAAAACCATACACAAATAAGTGTTTATCATTCACTTTGTCCGTGAGAGTCTAGGAGAATAATTTGAAACTTCCCGCTTTTCATATCAGTTGCATTTCTAAATTGGTTCAAGCTTATCCAAATGCACTCTGAAAACTGAAATTCCCAAAACAAGTCTTCAACAAAAACTCTACTCCTTCCTTAAAACCTACCTTTAACCTTCCTATACTCACGCATACGGTCTGTGAGACCGACTTATATAGTATAGTATACGTCTTTCATTTTCATGTGAGTATAGGAAGGTTAAAGATGACATTATAAGTTTACTTGTGTAACTGCGTTCATTTAATTTTCGTCAACTTAATTTGAAGGTGATCTTGAAGAAACTACCTAGCTTTCTGTGGATATCCCTTGTGTTTTCGGCATTCATTATGGTCAAATGGGCGAACAAGAAATCCGCCATGTAGAGGACTAGTGCAAAGTGGATAGTCACGTTAAGTAGAATGCTGAAATTCTCTTGAAAGAGGCAGATCCTGTGGAAACGCACTTGTCCTCATTTATTACCATTCTTAAGCTTATCATTCCTAGCTTATCATGGAATGAGCAATTAGATTGGGTTTGTAAAAGGGTAATACAGCACTCATTATGTAATCTATCAGCTGAAAACCAACTTATCAAGAAAAAAATTTATTGAGATCTATTACGCATTGACTCACTAAATAATGTCTTATAATATTATAATATGGGATGTTGCTGTAGAATGGGAGAGGGTGTTTGTGGCGCAAAAGCGTCCTCTTCGCCTAATCTTTAATATACCTTACAGGGGCACCTGTAGGAACGTTTTCATGAGGCAGGATATTCTTACCCTTCCTTGCATCATTATATATAAATGCGTCGTTTTTGTTAAACAAAAACCTGGAGAAATTTGAGAAATATAAGCCATTACACCATTACTCAACAAGAAATGTCTATGGCTTTTCGTTTCCGAGACACAAATTAACATTATATGAAAAATCGCCACTTTATATTTGTATAAAATTGTGTAATAAACTACCTGATATGTACAAGCCCAATACCTATAAAAAGAGGTTAAAAAGTATCTGACACCACATGCGTTTTATAGCATAACTGAATATTTAAATATGTAATTTTTCATACGTGAATATTGTTGTAGATTCATACTATAAATTTTAATTTCTGACTCGTACATTAAGTACACAATTAGAGGCAAGCTACATTATGTACCTTGTATGGCACATCAACCCAATATGTTTGGCTTTCTGTATAAAGTTTATTATTATTATTAACTTGGAAGTCCGGTCCGCCAGAGGGTCAGTGGTGCTCTGCAGACAGTGGTAGATGATGTCTTCGGCTCTCGAAGAAATCAGAAAACTCAACCCCATTAATCGTACAGCTAGAAACACTTTTGGATTTTCCATTTTGGGAATAGAAAGGAAATTTTCAGTTTGGAAAGCGGAGGAAACACAGTTTTTATGGGTCAGAGCGTTTCTCGGTAGAAATGTATTGTATGTTAGAATTGAAACCGCATTCGTAGATGCTGTTCTTTCACAGATTCCTCCAGTAGTACACGGAATATCCATTACATCCTAGAATGAGTAGATTGAGTTCCTTTACATCAGATAGTGTGGTCTAAATAAAATAAAACTAGTTCATGGTCATCGTTCGTTTCGAACAAATCATAACACCCTACCTCACGCTATTTGTCATTTTTCGATTAGTAGGTGTAATTGCCACTACTCTACATAATTTTATGAATAAACCAGGTGAGGGAGAGAGGTTTATTTACATAATGTTATATTTATTGCTGTAGTAATGGATCCTTTTAGAAAGATAATCATTCCATATATATCCATGTACTAGTAATTAATCCAACGCAACATGCAACAGCTTTTATTAAGACACCGTATCGTGATGATACAGGTCGCAATTTTATGCTGCGAGTAATTAGCTTTTTCCTTGCCTGACATAAAACATTCCGGTTACAAATTCGCCAACTGTAAAGATAAGAAAGCTTTTACAAAACCAATTTAAAATTCAATATAAAGAAAAGTACCTCTAATTGCGAAACAGAGTATCTTTTATGGATATATAACTTTCGCGTTAAATAAGTCCGTACACACAACCCCAGGGACCCTTAAAACTGAATGTTCGGTGTTATCTGATCCGTTTAACAAAGCAATAGCGTCCGATTAGCCGAGCGCGTAACAGTCCGAAAGCTTTGAACGTCCGTTACGCATGCATATTCATAACGGAACCGAAAACAAAGGGCGTCACGTCGAGAAAAGCGAAAAAATCGTACATACACGAAGTCACGATTTCGTCCCGAGATTCATTAAAATTTCATAACGGGCAGAGAGAGCGATTACGATGCCGGGCTGTTTTACCTTATTTTTACTTCTTTCGGCGTTTCTTTTGCGACGCCCCGACAGTAATCTCAATAAGGTACGGAAGTGGAAATGCGTAATTTTCGCGTTAAAATATGAATTAGGGTCGGGTCACCATGAATAATCTACCGGGGAAAAGTTTTTCTTCGTGGTTTCGATACTTCGACGTAACAAAGTTGAAGCGGAAGTTCGTTTAGGGAAGAAACTTTCTAATCAAATTAAATCTTTACCCTTTACTTTGCGACTTCTTTCGCAGTCGTCTTTGAGTGAAAATGGCAACGAACCAGTTTTCGAACTACGAAGATTGTGCGAGGAATCCTAAGTTGGAATTTCCGAGCTGTCGCTTTGTTAGTTGTCTATTAAGTTCGAAACAATAAGCGGAATCTAGCGTCGCACGAAGGAAAGTAATAAGCGTTCACCTCGAAAATAAATAAGGGCGTGGAGGAAGGTTGTTAAGGAAGCAATATTGAAAATGTTTTATATATAGGCCGCATCAAGCGAGCAGATTTGAATTTTGCAAAATAACGTTCGAGGGAGGAAGCGCCGAGCACATATTTTATCCGGTCTCCCTTTCGCAGGGCATTTCTTCGCGCGTCAAGCTTGTCGGAAATATTAAATTGAAAAATTAAGTATGAAAATATAACGGGAAGGGTCATGAATATTTTATGACCGCAACTACCCGTTATGGAAAAAAGTGAGTCTTTAATTATAGAAAATTGAATTATGGGTGACGAACCAAATAGAGGCTGAAAATGCAGTATGTTACTCTCATGCGCGGAATAAATTGAATATTAGCGTGTTTATAGTTAATACGGATTTTGTAGTTCATGTTATACATAGATGTCAATATTTACGACTAATTTAGGTAAATGTCGAAGCATCGTTTTTGAAAAAGTTTTTCTGCATGACCTCTTCAACCGCAATTGTTTTAGGATCTTTGCGTAGAAAATATAAATAAAATGAAAATGACAATTTTGTAGGTTTTGTTGTGTTTATGTGTTTTAATGTTTATTTGTCCTACATATGCCAAACATTTTTGATCTGGAAGTTATACGCCGTCCAAGAATATATAAGCAATGCACATATGTATAACTGAATTACAAGTAATACTATAGTATAGTCGATCTCAACTTTTAAATGCAGTATGGGGACTTCCGTTGTAACCCTCGTGCTGAAGGGATATGTTTGTCGCGTGGTCCGCAACGGAAGTCTATGTGAAGAGCAATCTTAATTTGTATTGATATTTTACTAGAAAATATATTCAAAGAAATCCTGTAACAGGCTTTAGAATTGTTTTAAGCCACCCTAAGCCGAAAACGAAAAGCTATATTAGAATCGCTAGTTCCGGTTTCTATTGCGCGATAAGCTCAATCAATATTATTGTTAAGTGTCTGAATCGTTTCTTGACTATCAGCCTAACATCGCTCGTCAACGGCATCCAACAAAAATGTACAACGGCGTCAAATCGCGAGCTCGGCAGAAACCAAGTAATATAATCAAAACTGCTCATTTCGTGATTATTCAACGCAAAATATCGATTGTTGGAGGGCTTATGTGGCACGTTGCGCCATTCTACTAGTAGCAGAGCTCGTTGAAGTGCAATTTCACAATTTCTGGTGAAAGGACACTGATTATCATGGTTCCGTAATATACTTCATTGACCATAACTTTGTTGCCCCTTCCATCTTAGGAGAACAATCTGTCAATGATTCCTCCACTCCAGAAAGCACACCAAAGAGCCAGAAGCTGAGGATGCAGTGGCTTCTCCATGACTAAGTATTTGTTTTCCGAGTCACAAATACCGGAACTTTGCTTTGTTTGCGTGGCTGCTGATATGAAAATATATCTGATCTGAAGAGATGATTTGTTGAGCAATTGTTAGCAAGTTCGAAGTATTATAAAGTCCATTCTGCTTCAATTCCTGTGTGAGTTGCTCCTTGTAAGGCAATCGTCCGAGGTCTTCCGCAAAATTATTCTCGAGCTAGTGTGGCTAATGTTTCCACAGTTACCAATCTCAGCTGTTTCACTCAATATGTGTCCGAAACACTGGACAAGCAAGGCCAAATTGATGTAATATATACAGACTTCCAGAAGGCGTTTGATCAAGTTGACCACTACTTACTTCTTTGGAAACTTCAGACCATTGGATTTTCACCATCCTTAGTAGCCTTATTGAAGTCATACCTGTTTGGGAGGAAGCAGTACGTGCAGTATCTTCATGTTAGGTCTGACAATTTTTATCCCTCTTCTGGTTTGCCACAGGGTTCAAATCTTGGCCCGTTGTTATTCCTGATTTTCATAAACGACATCAGTACCATTACTATCAGTGAGCATTTAATATTCGCAGATGATCTGAAGATATACCGTCGGATCGAATCTGTAAATGACTGTCTCGCTCTGCAGGCTGATTTGATTGAGATCTGTGATTGGTGCAGACGTAACCACTTGTGTCTTAACATTGGTAAATATAGTATCGTTTCCTACACCCGGAAAAACAATCCTATCAAGTTTGACTACAGACATCTTGAAAGATATGCACCTGACCCGCCGGGAGATTATTAAGGATTTGGGTGTTACCTTCGACAGCAAGCTAACCTTTATAAATCATATAAATTTGACTGTTGTGAACGTTTATCGGATGTTTGGTTTCATTTATCGGAATTGTCGTGACTTTAGTAGTATTAAATGTTTAACCCTTCTTTATTTTGCACTTATTAGATCTAAGTTGGAGTATGCGTCTTTAGTTTGGTATCCAATTTATCAAGAGCATATTAGTAATATTGAAGCAATACAGAAACGTTACTTGAAATACTTGCTGTACAGGATTGATGGCGTTTACCCGGATAGAGGATATGACTATAACCTTATGTTGTCGAGACTGAACTTGGTATCTTTGCATAAGAGACGTGTTATTTCAAGTGTAAGTTTTTGTTTGTTTGGTTTACTCAGTAACTCTATAGACTGCGCGGGGCTATTGTGTTGTTTAAATTTCAATGTTCCTAGGCCAGAGTCGCGCTACCAATTTAAGTTTTATTGCACTGCATATAGAACCAATATTTTAGTTAGGTCTACAGTTCATATTATGTGTCATAAGTTTAATAGCATATCACATTTGTGTGATATTCATTACGACTCTTTTAAAAGCATATCAAAAATGATTATTGATTCATAGCGATTTTTTTGTTGTTTGTATTCATTTCTACTTTCTATTTTATATGTTTAATCTAAGTTAACTTGGTGAGCCTTACAATTTTTTTTTCCTTTTTTTTTTTGGATTTGCTTACTATTTATTTATTACTACTTATTTTAAATATTTTCTGTACTTAGGTTTCACCTGTTGGGAATAAAGGAATTATTATTATTATTATTATTATTAATGGTCATTTTCTGAGACTTATGGCGAGTTCTCGGGTTAAACGTACACTCTCGAGAAGAATAGGATAATTTGTTTAGTATCAATTAACATGCCAATCTTATCAACAATCTTCACAAATTTGCATACAGCATTCGTTGTGAATACATTATTTAGACCGAAATATCCTTCCAAAGATTGTCTTTTTGTCGGCAGTAGGTAGAGCGTTCACTTTGGAAATACAATATAGCGCCCACTTTGGAAATAAGTTTTCAATATTTCTCCAACCTTCTTCGAGCGTAAATCTATTCATCTTATAGTGAAGATATCATATTGTGTTTGTGCGGATTTGTTTGAGTGCCAAAAAGGTAACAGTGTCAAAGTATCATGAGATTCAAGAAGAAACCAGCAGACTAGCACTCTTTACAAGGTGCTAATTCAATTTGTATTTTGTTAAGGAAATACAACACTGGCACACGTAAAATATTTAGTGTCATTCAAGTACCAGTAGAGCTGACGAACTTAACCGCAGAGAATGCAAGATTTCCTAAAATATGATATTGATTTAGGAAACACAAATACATAACCTGGCAGATCGATCTTCAGTCGTCTTGATCACAATACACAAGCTGGAATAATGTTTTAATGATATGAGTAAGTTACAAAGATTGGCAAGCATGACGGAACGTACTTTTTGTGTTTAAGAAGAATATGAGGATTATTATGTCTACATAAGAACAAATAATCAGAGAAAAACAAGCCAAAAGAAATTGAGAAAAACGAAGACAGAGTGCATAGATGACAAGTCAAGAGATGGAACCAACAATTTCAGCAGAGGAAAGGACACAAAAGCAACATTTCAGTAGACAATTAATCATATTTTTCTGCAATGTCGGAAAAAGTCGAGAGAAAAACGATTTATGTTGCTATCGTTCCAGCTTCTTCAGCAAGTATCAGACAAAAATATAGATCTCGTAATAAAGATTGGACTATATTTCGAGTTATCTCAACGTCGGTTACAACCTTCTCTGGCAGAGTAGTCCACTTTCCAAAGATACACGGGATACCGGTTCTTTAAGAATCAGTGTAAAGCAATAATACTAGGAGATTAAGAGTATCAATAACATATGAATATTAACGACGCGAAGGAACGTCTATGTTGGTTTCGCACAGGATCAAACATTTTGCACATCTCACCTAATCCTATGGCCATTGTGACCGATATTCCATCAATTTCCCATTATCCCATACTTATCCTATGGATCGAAAATATTATTGGCTTTACGTTCATGGTGGTACTTTTTTAAGATCATAAAGTTAAAGTTACGCTAAAGCCCGAGATTCGTATTAAATAAAATATATATAAATAAATAATATATTTTTGGAGGTCAATTAGTCGCTATTTCGGTAGAATCTGAAAGAATGCTTTCCAAAACAGTAATTCCTGGAAAGTTCTTGGGTTGTGAAATCTAGCAGTTATTTTGAATTGTACTGAATAATAAAAAAAAAAAAACTAATCCAGTTTTAAAAGCAAAAACTTTACCCAATTTCAAGCAAATCGGCGAGAAAGGCGAAAAATACTTTCCGTAAAGTCCAATAAATTACGGACAACCTCAGTATCACATTCAATTCCTGAAACGTTCACCTATCCATAAATTTAAAAGGATTATTATGTGTACATGCGATACGCCGCCAGAAATAGAATCAGCAAGCGCTAAAGTGATAACATTCCGGTGGCGCAGCCCACATCACGTGATACACATTTCATGGAGTTATCACTTTCGCGTTCGAAACTGTCGACCGTCACGACAGTTCGCCCTATTAGCCAGGTTGCGCGAATACCCCTTCCCTCGCCTACCAGACATTTTAACGTACAGGTACGAATCATCATTGTAATTCTGTTTGCCCCCGTGCGCAAAGAGTGGAAAAGGTAAATAACAGTTTACGTCGAAGCATCCCGGTCATAAATACTAATTTCGATTCCTTCCCCGGCGCTTCTTCGGCGAATGTAAACAGCTGCGCGCAATCGCCATTGTTTCGCGATGTTTATTTTTCTCTCCTTCGCCCTCGTTTTTCCCTTGCCCTTTTTTTCTCTCTATCGTTTTCCACTTTCATTTCTTTCCGACGGTTTCCTCCTTTGTCTCGAAGGCGCTTGTAGATGTTCGTACTTGTGTTGGGAGGGTGCGCTCCCATGTATACATTCCCGATAGTTAGGCGGTAGTGGTGGCGTAGATGGTGCGTTGGAATTCGAATCAAGCTTAATGTGTTGACTTTTTGTTCGTGCAAGAAGTTGATGAGTCGTAGTCGGTGGGTAATTCTTTTTGTTAGGAGGGTGGAAATGTAGGGATTGGAAACTTAATTAAAGCGCGTGATTTATGGTCGTGCAGGTGAAATAAGCACAAGTGGAAATGGAATGGTAGAGGCGGATAATCGATTCGAAGTACAATTACTTCGAAGAACTTTCTTGATTATGCAAGTACTTAAAATCGTAACGACGTGATAACTAGATATAAACCTCATGTTATGAGTATCGCTTGAGATTTTCATGTTTTATTTTTGTAGTTAGAGCGTGTTTATGCACTTTAGATTTTATGAGAACCCGAAAGCAAATATCCAGAACTGTAAGGTATTCACTTTTAAAAACGCCCTTAACCGTAAATTTCGAGCAATAGAATCACAAAGAATGATTTAATTTTCAGAATTGTTACCATGAAGTTCTTGATTGCAATACATGTGGTAGTGGTAGAATGTAGTGTTTTCTCAAAATTCTTAGAACATTGGGGACAGCTAAGGCCTAACTTTACAATTCTATCTCCAAAATTTGCTTAGTTTGGCACAGATGATGCATAGTATTAAAAGTACAATCATTTTTGTCATGCAACATTAATTTGCAGTGTGTTCTTGGAAAAATTCGAGAAAAGTTTTATTAACAAGTTTTTCATCTGTCTTTAATAATAACTCCATAATCGTTCGTCTGCGGAATCTTAGGCAATCCGGAATACGTACCAGTTCTGAGACTTAGAATACCACTCTTTTCGTAGTTTATGCATCAAATTCAAACTAGAAAAAGCTAAAATAAAACAAAATAAGGTTTGTAAGAGAAAATATTCATCTTACAATCACAGGAAAACCGCAATTAATTTTTGAAGTTTTGCAAGAAACCTCTAACAAACATTGTCAACTATTATTTATGTTTACTATTTAGAGGTAGAGATGTAAACACTAGTAAAATTCAAGCCATATTTGGAGCAAAATCAACAGCCTCGTATTTGTTTTATCACGTGGCCGGTAAATCATATGTGTCGACACTGCTCGTATGAAATTAGAACGTCTGATTGAAAACTAAAGGGAAATGTTTACAATTTAGAGACAAATGTGAACGCTAGTAAAATTCGGGTCATATTTTAAGCAACGTGAAGTATATACTTAGATAAAACATGTTTATATAACTGTATATAACCCCAAGTTCAACTACAGCCAAATTTCTCAATTAAGTTTCGACAAATCAGTTACAATACATAATTCATTGATTCCAAAACAATACCTTTGCCTATCCAATTTTTTTTAATAATTTTTTTACACTTACTTTTACCTCATATAATCATAGTGACTGCAAGGAGGTGATGTATTTACTGTCACTACATATATCGCATCGTTAAGGTCTTCACCATACAATTGTTTAAAAAGAAAGCATTGAACAAGTTTTGGACGAACGAAATCGTTTTTTCAGTTTCTAGTCCGTACTAAAGTGCGAAAATAATGGTTAAGAAAAGATAAAATGAGAAGGTTTTTAGTTTTTAGCAGTTTTCACAAAATTTGTTGTCACCCACTCCTTCACTTCTTTTCTTATGTCTTTCCCCTTTTGCTCTCCCCCTCTTTTCTTTTACGTTTTGGTACCTGGGTTAATTCTTCTGCCCACAGATGTTTATCCTTTAGTGCGGCTTAGATTTATTATCATTTTCTATTTAGGAAATGTTTAGTGACATCCTTTGCTCTGCGGTTCTTCTTCTGTTTGATACCCGAAGGTTCACTGTCTCGGTTTCACCTGCATTGCTTTTCATCTGTCAACAATTATTTTTTAGTGACCTGTACTTGCGTATAATTGTAATTAATTAATAGCAATAATTCTTATAATTAGTATGATACACTGCACTGCTATATTTTATAAATTTGTCCTGTAAGTGGTGTTTATATGTGGTGTTATTATTATTATTTATTATTATCTCAAACCCTTGCTCGTTCTACTGTTCTACCACATACCCTTTCCCCAGATTTTTTTTTTTTTTTAAGAAAAGGGTGGGATTATTACGGTACGTAATTTTTTGTTTGGGTTTGACCTCCGTGTTTTTCGTATCTTAAGCGTACTCTACTCAGCGCCCAGAGGTAGCCGGTGCCCGGGTGCCTGTTAGATGGACATTTTGTCTTTATCAGTCAATAAGATCATTCCTTGTTGGGCGATTTCAGTTCGTCCAAATCCTGGTTAATAACTAGGCCGTTTGCCTTAGATCCGAGTTCGATGATAATTTTGTAATTGTGAGAGTTGTTGTGGAAACCTATCAAAATTGATTTTTGTGCTCCCTATTTACATTAAGAATATTAAACTTTTTAGGTAGAGTTTTGATGAACCAAGATTTCGACAATTTCCTAGAAGTAGTTCGAAAAAGTTATTATTTCTAAAAGGAAGTCGTGCAATACATCACTTCTAATGGCAGATTGTGGCATTCCTTAAGCTTAGAATCAAGAGATTCGTTGTTTATTTTGCAAATATTTAGAGAACGCATTAAAGTTAATTATTGTAGATTCTTAACCGGGAACTTGACATTTACATATTACTTCCTCAACGGTCCCTTCTTTGAAATGTTGTATAGTTATCCACTTGCGTGTCTACAATCTAGGTCTTAAGAAGATTGCTTAAACTTTCTAGGGGTTAAGAGTGTTTTAAGTTTTCTGAACCCTAGTCTTCACATTTCTGTGATTCTCACCGATCTTAATGTTATGGGCAAAGAAGGGCGACAACAGCAAAATTTTCTTAGCATTTAGTACTTTTTGCAAGGATTCTAGAAAGTGGGAATTTTAACGAATTCCCCCAGGTTTCGTTTGTATGAAAATTATTACGTAAATATGGACATCAAATAATAATTTATTAAAAAATGTTGTCAGTTGTCTGCAGTTTTGTATTTAGAAGTAGATCGTGCGTAGGATTTCAAGGAAATTAAGTCCAAAGTTAAAGGGAGAATCGTAAAGCTGGATTTCCCATCATTTTTGCAGCTTCTGAAATATTTATAGCCTGGGAAATGGAGTAAAATCTGATGGAAGCTGTTCATTCTACTTACTTAAGGAAAAAATCTTAAACCTATTCTATCTTTGAAGCAGTACTGTGTTAACGTTCATGCAATCCAAACGTGTATAAGGTCTACTCGTTCAGGTTTTCTTCCCCAAAAGGACGGTCGATGTAATTTGGAATCAAACAAAAAATGATTATATTTTATGGTATCACTCCCTAAGAAAATATATTAAATAATAAATATTGTAACACGTGGTAGAACCACTACATATATTCTTCCCGGAACTTTTTTCTATATTTTTCTTGTTAGTATTTACCCCGCCGCTCACAAAACGCCAATACATCGTCCATATACGAGAAAATATAGGAAAGACGTGCGAAGAAAGTTATTTTCTTTGTTTGTGGAGTACGCAAGCTTCGCATCGATTCGCCCTTGAACTACAAACAAAGCTTCGGGATTGGATCCAATTAATGCTCTAATCAAGAACGTTCTTGGCAGAACGAAACGGAACCTGCTAGTGTTTACCGATGGCGTGCGCGCGTGTGTGTATACGATTTGTAATAGATTCGTGTTCCTTGATTAACTTTTCGAGAACTTGCCTTCGATAGATTCCGTTTTCGTTCTTGTAAACTTTGTTTATTCTCAGAATTAATTGTTTAATAAAAGTAAAAAGGCAGGTAGCACATCGTCAGGAATCTACATATGCGTTCGAATGAAGTTAATTTAGTTTAATTAACTAAAATCGATGACTTTCAAGCAGGCGCGATAGGATCTATCCAATTCCGGTTGATTCCACGGAATCGTTAACAATTGCCATTTGCTTCAGATTCTAAATTGATTTTTTCAAGTATCATGCTCGCATTGAGGCAAGTCTTTTGAGTACGAGGAAATAATTTCCAATTTTTTAAATTTCTTCTATTTATCATCCCTTCGTCCCCACTACAGATTTTAACGTACTTCTTCAATAGAAGCCATGCTTGTCAAATCTGGGCTCCCTAGTAACACATTTTCATCTATTATTAAAAAGCACCTTAGAGTTTGACACTTATCATTTACTGGGGGACAAGTGGGGTTGAAATGACGTTATCTTCGAAGAAATGAAATGCTGCAGAAATACTGTAATCGATAAATTCTTTGTAATATATATCATTGAGATGATTTTTGTCAAGTAGTCCAAGCTGATGTTGAAGTTTTAGTTATGGTGTATTTTGCAAAGTTCTTAAATGACCAATCACATCGACATGAATACTTTTTTATTTGACGCATATGCGCATACTACAGGACAACAAAGGTTAAAACTACGCATTTTTCAACCTATCCACCAATCATTTCTAAAACGTGAACTCGATACACAAACCACTTCAAAGATAAAACTAGTCGAGAGGTAAGTGGGTCATCGAATTGGACATAAAACGCAAAACTGGAACTGTTAACGTGAATTAGTGCCTACACTGGACATTTTTTACAAGTGCAATGCACAAAAATCCTCTCTCGCGTCACAAAAAGACAAAAATCGCCAAAAACTGACCGGATATCACACGCCGTTGCCGTCGGCGCAAAATCTTCCAGCTCGCATCGGTTTTCCATTGACGTCGTTCATAAAGCGCCGGACGCGGTGACGGATGACAATAAATAATTTCCCACATGAATACTCAAGCGTACCGGCGGACGCGACACGCTGTAACAACGCCGTTGATTAACCTCGAATCGCGTTACGAGCGTCCGAAATCATGACTTTAAAAAATTCGCTAGCTTCAAAAGTCGCCGCGTACACTCAATTTACTTAATTACGCCGTCCGACGGAGAAAAAATCGGATGCCGGAAAAAGGGCGCAGGTACTATTCGTATACGTGTGTACACTATACAAATTGGTTCTTTGCTGGTGTACGACGAGTGGAAAAAAAGGAGTTTAATGTAGCTCCGATGCAAATAGAGATAGCTTTAGAACACGGACCCGACATTAAAGCACCGGAGGGCGTTGTCGCTCAGATTTAAATGGAAACATGTCAAGGTGAGCGCTAAATCTCAAACCGACGGATAATTTACTGAGGTGCATCGAAATGAGAATGGGGTGCATATTTTTATCTGGATGACGTCCGAGACTAATTTTTGCAGCAGACTGTGTAATATATACGATTACTTTTGAATGAAATACTGTGCCTGGTTATAAAATTGCGATTTATTATGTTTTTAAACAAAGTTGGTAGCCTGCGGAGTGAAAATCGACGAGGATGGACCACTTGGAAAGAAATCTGGAACTTACAACGTCAGAAATGCGACATTGAAGGTGCATATTAGGAATCCAATTTCTGAGAATTAAGAGTACTTATCTTCAAGATTGCTTAAAGTTAATGTTTTTGGTCGGTTCGAAAACTATTTCGAATATCTTTGTTAGCTCTAAAAGCGGTATGTATAACGATAAAATAGTAATTGTTTAGAATTTTAAGAGGTCAGGCAGGTCTAACCTTATTTCAATAATAAGTGAAGAACCATCAGGTTTGCAGGTCTGAAATTTTGAATACCACATATTCGAGGTGCGTTAAGACTTGTCAAAGGGCATTGTTCTAAATTCCTTTGTTATCGTTGCTTTCTTGAAGTTCAAAAATGACGGTGAGCCCATGGTAATTTTTCTATTCCTTAATTGAGGTTACATTCAACAACAAACAAGGAATTTACAAAAGCTCACCGATAAGACGTAGCTATCGTAACTAATACACGGCATGCAAAATTTCGAACCCGTAAACTTACTGGTTCTTCACTTATTATTGAAATAAAAAATTAAAGCTGTAGAAGCTCTTAATATTGTAAGGAACTAGTATTTTATCGTTACACACACTACTTTTGAAGATCAGATATACAATTTTCAAAATAGTTTTGGAACCAATAAAAAAATTTAAGTTTAACCGATCTTGAGAAAAAGTACCGAACACCCTTAATGGTATTCGGTATATGAATGAGCTTTCCTTACGCTTATTTGCATAGTACTTACTGATATTCAATTTTATACTAAGGTAAATCTATAAGTGTATATAAAATCAGAAATAGAAAAATACTAATAACAATGTCACCGAAATGACAGAAGAGATAAAAATAAAAACAGGGTTTCACACGGTTTAAGTTAAAATTTATAAAAGTTGCTTAAACATATTAATAAAAGGGGAAAAACATCGTCAATAATAAACATTGAATGCTGTTTCTTTTGTTTTTACAGGTTTGTAAATAGTGCAAATAATCATAATATTGTGGAGAATAAAACTGATCTTTTAAGAGAGAAACTTCTCAGCTGTGTTTACTTCCTCAACCCCGATAAATTGCTTGTGCATAACCTCAATTGAAACACCGGACGGGCGCATAACCATAACAAACATAGCAGCTTTTGTCAAAGTAAAGAAAACTCTCCAAAAAAGAAATCAATTTAGACTAATATGGATTACATTGGCACAAGAGATGCGGGATAAATATTTAGATGAAGAAAATCTATAGTTTGTCGAACATTTTCTATAGAAAGTAACAACAGAAAACGCGGCGGCGAAGATGACTACTGTATCAGAAGAAATGATGGCTAAATTACTGGAAAAATTAATCGAAACAAATCAAAAATCTGAAAACAAAAATATAAGCAAAATTGCAAGTGAATTTATGAAGAAGATGAAAGATTTACCAGTAAAAACTCAAATGGAAATCAATGGATAGGTGAATTAGAGAAAGAATGTGAAAGATTTGTTATACATCGAGATGAAAGAAAATTGAAATTTTAAAATTCTTGATGGATATATAGATTGGTATAGGTGAATGCTATTAAAGCTAACGGTACAATCAGAATGTGAAAGGACTGAAGTGAGAAGAATGAAAGGCTATAATACTTGGGAAAAAGCTTCTTCCAAAATTACTGGAAAAATTAATCGAAACAAATCAAAAATCTGAAAACAAAAATGTAAGCAAAATTGCAAGTGAATTTATGATAGGAAGATTTACCAGTAAAAACTCAAATGGAAATCAATGGATAGGTGAATTAGAGAAAGAATGTGAAAGATTTGTTATACATCGAGATGAAAGAAAATTGAAATTTTAAAATTCTTCATGGATATATAGATTGGTATAGGTGAATGCTATTAAAGCTAACGGTACAATCAGAATGTGAAAGGACTGAAGTGAGAAGAATGAAAGGCTTTAATACTTGGGAAAAAGCTTCTTCCAAAATTACTGGAAAAATTAATCGAAACAAATCAAAAATCTGAAAACAAAAATGTAAGCAAAATTGCAAGTGAATTTATGATAGGAAGATTTACCAGTAAAAACCCAAATGGAAATCAATGGATAGGTGAATTAGAGAAAGAATGTGAAAGATTTGATATACATCGAGATGAAAGAAAATTGAAATTTTAAAATTCTTCATGGATATATAGATTGGTATAGGTGCATGCTATTAAAGCTAACGGTACAATCAGAATGTGAGAGAACCGAAGTGAGAAGAGAGAAAGGCTATAATACTTGGGAAAAAGCTCCTTCCAAAATTGGCAAAGAAAAAGGGAAGAGCTTTCATCCTGAAGCTGAATGCTGGTTGAAAAGCAAAGAAGATACGATAAAAACCATTAACAACTCAATACTAGAAGCGGAACTTAATAACCAAGGTCAAAAAAAACTAGATACTACACAGTTAATAACACTAACATACTTTGGATAACACCGTATATGTAATTGGAGTCTATGACTCACTGGCTTCATGGTCTCATTAATTATTTCAAAAATAGTAAGTACAAAACTGAGGATTGATAAGAAAACAGAAAAAGTCAACTCAACAACAATTAATGGTGTGAAGACATTGAAGGAAATATGGTAAACAATAAACCTCTTAAATAGGATTTTTAATCAGCTTAGATTGTATAAGAAAATTCAGACTTATTCAAAATGAAAAGCTAGAAATAGAACAGGAAACTGTCGACTATACAAAACGTACATTTACAAAAGAGATGCATTGCAAGAGAAGCAAAAAGGAATTCATATTTATGCAGGTAGAATAAATAAACAGACTGTCTCTATAAGTAACAACGAAAAAATTATTAAAAATCAAAAGGTAATAAAACTCAAAAAGTATACTAAATAAATTTTAAGCAACACATAAAGGTAGGAAATTTTGAACCCTCAATAGGTCACTTGAACCATAATGAAGAATTACTAATGAGAAATAATAGATAATTATAAACAGATTTTTGCCAAAGATAAATAGGACATAGGTACAGTCAAAGATTGTGAAGTAATGATAGCTTTGATAATTGATAAATATTGTAATAAAAGACTATATGCACTATTAAAAAGAAATATCAGAAGAATCATATAGTTCTTCTGGAGCTCCTGTAACGCTGCCATATAAGATAGATGAAGGAAAAAATCAAGATCAGCATTGATATATATTAAGAAAATTTTGTCTAATAGCTAGCCACCCGTTCGACCCCGGGTGTGAAAGGTGTCCATTGTTCAACCCCCTTGTCCATACGGATTGGTACGTAGTAGCAAATGGCTAATGGGTCCCACCAAGGCCAATAAAGAAGGAAGAAAAAGTTAAATTAGCAAAGAAAAAGAAAAGGAGAAAATAATATAATTGCAGCGTTGCCATAATACCATTCCTCGCATGGAATCCAATATTATTTTCTTCCTTTTTATCAGTCTTCAGATTTCTATAAAAATATTGCACATTCTTGTTTAGTAAGCTGAAG
Source organism: Chrysina gloriosa (assembly GCA_038088585.1). Lineage (NCBI taxonomy): Eukaryota > Metazoa > Arthropoda > Insecta > Coleoptera > Scarabaeidae > Chrysina > Chrysina gloriosa. The sequence continues at coordinate 96,258,375 of CM076087.1, read as the reverse complement.
ATATGTAGAAGGTTCTATTCTTTCAGGTTGCTTATTGGTCGATGAGCATTATACAAATTACCTATTTTCACATTTATTAAGGCAGCAATCTCGTTCCCTTTTTTAAAGAAACTTTTCTCTCTTTGAATTATTTGTTTTCCTTTAAAGAAAACTTGTAACTGGCGGTATGAGTTTGTGTGTATATTTGCCAAGGCATGTCTCTTATTTTAACCTCCTTTTCCTTTTGAAGAGGTCCTTTAGTATAAGTATCTGAGAATGAATAGAAATCATCAGCTTCCATAACAAAGACTTTAAATTTGTGATTTTTGCTTGCTGATGACGTGTTGTAGCACGTAGCCATCAGGCCCTGACCATTTGGAATGCGGTTTGTGGTGATGTGAAGCTTGTCAACACCATTGACGTGTTTCTCGAAATGGAAAATTTTGGAGTGAAGTTTCGAGATCTGATCCAAATACGCACTTGGTCGTTGAAGATTATGTCATTGAAATATAATGAGACTCAAGATTAAGATGACGTTCTTTGAACAACTGCGATACGCTCAAGACCACAGTTTTAGAAGTAAAGATAATAATTATATCTTCGGTGAAATTAGTTAGAGGGAGATTTGTAAAAGATTAGTGATTACTGTCCGTCCAACAAGTGCATCGACCAACTACTATTATCTTCAAGATCGTCAAATTAATTTTTAGCAATGATCACTGGCGGCTGATGATGATGTTTTGGGATGGCTCTTTGGGAAGATAGCACTTATTCCGTATATGCTCGCAAATTGGTGGCTTCTTATGGTACATCTATGAAAAGGCTTCCCCAAAACGTCATCACTAACCGTCGTTAGGGAAGTCATCCAATTTGTGTAAACAAAATTGAAAAATTACTCCGAAAGCTAATTTCTTCCTTATTTTACAAGAAATCATTACCAAACTATATCGTACATCCACTATTTTGGATTGAAAGTATAAATTCGCATCTAGTAACGCACCCTCGCCCACGTATTTACATTTAAAGTATTCGTGGTTACTTATTTCGGCCGACGGTGAAAATTCCTGACGTTCCGAAAATTTTTGTTGCGGCATTTTGGCCGGAATTTATCGTTCCACCTGCCCGGTAACGGGAGCCGCAAAATTTTATATGTACGTGCGTGTTTGCGTTCGTGCACATCGCGAATGGCGGAATCAGAAAGGGAGATAGAACGAACGTAGGAGGAGAAATAAAAATAAAAAGCTGTCTGTGTTCGCCGGCACGCTTATTATCGTTATTATCGTTCTATATCTGCTCTCATAGTACCTACGGAGGAAAATCGAAACTATGCAAATACGGAACGATAAATATGCTCGCTAATGCATATATTTATAGGGCGATTGAGGATAGATTTCGGCGCGTGGGGTGTAATTTGCGAAAGTTCCATATTTTGTCGGATATGCAGGAGTGTAATTGGTTTTCTTCCGTGTGCAGTAGAAAATCGAGGGCTTCGACCGTTTCTGAAATGGTTGCTCATTGGGGCAGCTAATACTATAGATATTTGGATATTGCGTAGCTTCCTGTCTAAAGGATTTAAATCATTCTTAAGTGTTGTCAATATCTAATATAAATTTCAAAGAACAATGATCGTAGTACTTTAATTAGGACCGTGTGACAATAGTTCATGAAAAGTTGTTTAACAGCTTGCGTCGTATAGGTTTATGCTTATCGCATTTGAAAATCTTGACCTAGCGTACCATCGTTAATTCTCAACAAATAACATTATTCTGAAAAGTAATAAATTTACCAACAGTCACTAATGACATGATACCCAAGACAAACATAAACCGCAAAGCATTAATTTCACTTCATTTTGTCATCAGAGCACGCTCTTTATGAAATATTTAGTAGATTATTGACTATTAAGCCATTAATCATCGTTATTGTAGCTGGTGATGTCACGTAATCCTTGCGAAGAGAACATTAAAATGGTATAAATCATACAAATACATATCGCGAGGCGCGTTCTAATCCATAGAGCCACTATGAAGAAATGATACGTTACCTACATACATTAAAGATCAAGATCGATTCGAACTTCGGACAGTATGAGCGATGTTCTTGTAATAGAAAGGAGCGGCGTAATATCGCAGTGATGTACTTGTGAAGTAGAAATGAGGTCGGACGTAATTCGCGTTAAATTAAATGATAAAGTTGGAATTGGTTTCAAATATGGATTTTGTTGACACTATATCACATCGGTACACTCCTCGCCACACAACTGTTTCACAATAAATTCGGTGACACGTGTTTCGCCAGGTAGAGGCTAGCATTATCACAACCGCATAAACCGAATTTACTCTGAAACAATTGTGGTGATGAGGAGGTTACCGATGTGATATAGTGTCAGTAAATTACACCACAGACCTTGCAACCACCATCATTGAATATGGATTTTGATAAATAAGTTGTCGATAATCGAATGTCCATTGACCACCACTATTTATACGATCTACCTAAAGTGTACAACTCTGTGGATCATCGATGTACGAACTAGCTGAACATATTGTCAAAAAAACTGTGGCCGTCTGTGGTATTAACCACCAAGTTTGTTACAAATACCGAGTATGTCGGTTATAGATCAATACGAGATAATCGCTGAGGACGCTTTGGTAATCTTCGACGTAAAATCGCTCTTAGCAACTGTCCCAGTCGGAGAAAGCCTGTAAAACACAATTTTCACAATCTGATACTCACTTTTGTTCAACTTTTGGTAGTTGAATCGAAAAATACTCAACCTTTCTTCTTTCACATCAACCCTCTTTTCTGCAAGTTGTCTAAACTGGGCGAATTTGGATGAAAACTCACTGATTAAAGCGTTAATTTTCTGAAAATTCTGTTCATCTGATTTTCCGTAGAAGTCCAAATTTGTGAAGCGTTTATTCAAATTTGGAAAAATATTTGAAGCCACGTCTCCATTAAACATTTGTAATTTTGCTCCAAATACTTGAAACAGACTGAACATGTCAACGATAATAAATTTAGTACCCAATTTATACAAATGCGGGCATAACTCTGACACATGAAACATTCGTTAGTAAGTTCAACAAATCCCTGATCCCAGTTTTTCTCTATCACATTAATGTTTTCATCTTATATGTAAATGTAATTAGTATAAGAAGGTCACGAAATATATATATATATATATATATACATTTAATTAATGTTTTCAGGTAAGGATACCCTACAGTTGTCTAAGAGAAACCCATATAAAATCTACATACAACGGGAACTAAAGAACATTTTTAAAGTGTTTACCTAAAGCTATTTTGCTTATATAGAGCTCTGCTATGCCGCACGCACAGGAAACAGTGATACTTTATGTATCCGCGTTGCTGACAAAGAAAGAAGCATATTATTTCAAGGTCAATGCAGATGACCAAATTGTGTTTGTGATTCTATAACAACTTGAAAACTCCTTTTGTCACTTCACACAGAGACAAACTGAATAGCCAACTGAGACTGAGTCAAATATATTACTACTGCTGCAAAAGACAGTTTAAGCGCCTGTTCCAGCCATATATGAACAGTCGTCATTCAGCTCAGTTACATATTTGATACCCAGATAACTGCATTAAACGACGTATATAATGACAACACATGAAGTCACTGGGACTTTTGAAATGTTTCAGGAATGAACTTCCTCTGCATCGACAGTAGGCTATCTTTGCTCCATTTCAAGCAGATTTATATCATACAGTTCTGATACTAGGAGGCCCTTTTATGGAAGTCCCAAATTTCTTGCACTCATGTTGATGAAATCTCTTACGAACTGATTTATCTTTCAATCAATTTCAAATTCTCGATGATTGCTGTCACTTTATTCTTCAACCCAACCCTGTTCTTCACGAGAGGGTACGGGAATGTCAGTTAAATGGGGTAATGAACGTATAAGTGGTGGTGAACTAGGATATTTATATCTTATATTTAGTTGCTACTATTTCCTGACGTTTTAATACAAAAGTAAGAGCTACTGCAACAATTTTCTGGCTTTTGCTAAATCATAGGTACCTATACCAAATACTAACTTACTACCTGTACCCTCCATCCCTGTCTGGAAACTCTAAATACAATTTTTTCACACCTGATGAGCAGCTCAAGACTTATATTGAACACCAAGTTGTAGCTTGAAGTATGCAAAATTGGCTTGCTTGACGAATACGCTGACGGTCTTTGATTGGGAAGGGTTAAACTTCCACAGAAATGACAAAAATAGCAGAGGCAAACATCTGTAGGAAAGGAATTAAGAAATACAACATTCTGCTAGTCCCTGGTACAGAAACCTTTGGAATACGATTCACTATACAGAGGCGAACACAACCTATCACCGTATTGTCTTACATGTAACTGACACGTGATACATATGCGTATAAAAATGTTTTATTGAATGAAAATTCTTATCACTCCTGTCGCTAGTAAAAGTTTTCATCATCGTTTTGCCACTTTTATCAACCATATCGGATCAAGTAACAGGATATCAACATCCATCTCAACTATCAACACACCGGTATCAATTATAGAAATAGAGAAATACGGTTGTTAAAAATGTCTAGAATCAGACCTAAGACTAGTGTCAATCAATCGTGTCATGAAGTTTGCCGTAAGGAAGCACACCAAAGATGATAAGTAGTACTAAGAGCAAAACATGTTAAGAAATTATTACGAACTTCAAAAAACCAAAAGAATGCAGAAGAACGATGAACAACTCCTCAACTTCAAGAATACGTCTCCCATGCTTTGCTGGAGTAACAGATTCATTAAGAAAAAGTCTAAAGAGAAAGTTAGATTCACATCCACAAGTACTGTCAGAAAAATGGAACATGCTTTTTCATCAAACGATGGTCCCTTACGAAAATTACGAATAAAAGGGGAGTTACCTACTACAATGCCCAGATGGTAAATTATATCCAATCCAAACTGTGGCAAAACCGAAGAGACGTCGAATTAGGACACGCAGAAATACAGGAGATAACCATATCATCGACAATGGCTACGTGAAGAAACACATTAGGGACAAGCATTACTATCAAAGATTAGTAAAGGAATTGGTGGATATTCATAGTTGAAGTAGGTACTAAGAAGCTCTGATCAGAAAGCGGAACGGAATATAATTTAGAAAACTTCTAAATGAATGAAATGGCAAGCGCTTTATCGCAATTATAACAATACTTGGAAAATATTTACGCTAAATTAAGGTCGATTCAGTCGACTTCAGTAGAAAAGTAATACGTGGCGCATGAAATAAATAGTAAAATTGTATTCTAAATCTTGCTCAAAAAAGGGGCTGCACTACCATTGCATGGGTGATATCCAGAACTGAAATTGTTGGAGGATGCAATATTCCTAGTTAAGGATAACACGCTTGCTGTTAAACTACAGATTTTAAACGCCATTTCTCCATCTTATTTTTTTATATTAATTATATTCAGAGAAAAATATTTCCTGCGAAATACCCACCCTAATCCAATTATTTTCATATCTTAATCGGATACTACAACGACAGCGATGCCAAAATTTATTCTTCACATGAACGTCTTCGTTCGAGTGTGCGCTTTTAATACGTTAAATCAACAATTTTGTTTTTTCAGACGTTCCCGAGTTTGAGGATGTTATTATAGGAATTACCAGACCAAAACTCAAATCGGAGCAGCAAGGCACACTTCATCCCAATTTATTGCGGCTAAGTAATCGTCTGCACACATATTTACGAAATTCAAACGGATTCGGTGGAATTATTCGTTATGCAAATTTATATGCAAACAATAAGAGGCGAATGAAGAGAATGGAGAAGTTTTGGGAAAATTTCGGCTTCGGTTTATAAAGACTTTCCGTAAACCGTTAAATACGTCTGGATAATAATGGCCTGACTGATATCTTCAGGCAATTCTTGGCTGTTGCAATGGTACTTTATATATTCTATTTGCATTTCTTCGCGAATTAAATGATATCTAACACTTGATTATTGAGATTTGGGCATTTTTAGCCATTGTAAGCGTCCGTATATTGCGTGAAGTGGAAAGCCAGGCTGTTGTATTAGATCTCACTACACAAAATTCGTAGAAAACGAAGAGGAATTAACTTTATTGCTACTACTACTATTTATATTAAATTTAACTGATCTTCAAAAGCCGTTTCCTTCATATTTCAAAGTTTTCGTGCAATTCGGGCCATCATCATCCAGCAATTGTCATGAGGGATTGGTGAGTCATAATGGGTTATTTGAGCAAATTCGGGGAAGCACCCAACTTTTTAACCCAGGAAAGGGCACGACAGCGAATTCGTGTTTTTAGATAATTGCTTATTAACCCTCTGGATTCAAACTTTCTTCAGAATAATTGTAAAGTATAATGAAAAAATTTCGAGAGGAAGGTGATAATGAAGTCTTGCAGATAAGCTGTAAACCAGAAGAATTACTACAGTTGCTACTGCTCTCTACATACACCCCGAACTTGCGCCATCAGGTTACCACAAGTTTATGTCACCGAAGTGGATGTGCAATATGTGAATTCCTTGCCTCTGAATCAGAGGAATATTAGTGAGAATTTCCTAAATAATGGCAATAAACTGTGAATTATATTCAACTTTGTTTGTAACCTTAAATTTGGACGAAACTTGGGCAAAATCAGAAAATTTAAACGGCATATTTTATGTTGCAATAATAACCAAAAACTCCCAAATATTTAATGATTTTAAGTTCAAAATTTTGTTCTATTCTGAAACAGCTGCAAAAATGCGTAATACGTACATATTGGGAGAATAATCGATATCCCTCTCATAGGTACAAACATCAATGATTTTTAATAAAATGAGAGGCTGATGCTTACATGAATAAGGTTAAAAACTTGCAGCCAACATCAATAATGAACTATTCCCAAAAGGATTTATTAGAAAAGGTTTATTAGAATGTTTCCCTCCATTCACGTCTTCTACTTCGATCTTGGTTACTGTTATAATTATCTTGACTTTGACATCGAATATAAACAACAGATTACGATAAAATCACAAATTCATCTCGCGAGTGAGTCAATCTGTAACGACAACGAGCTCTCATCAATTGTCATCCAACAATTACCGAAGTACTAATTTCGAGCTCGTTAAAATACCTAACTCATCTCCTTAAACTCGTCGTCGTCTTTCTCGGTGTTTCCTCCCCTGCTGCTTCAATCTCTTTCCCGCACCGCGGGATTACTCGCAGGCCCTAAATAAACGACGCGGTTTTCGACGACAAACACACATCCTACGCAGCGACAGGTAAGACGGCATAAGGACTAAAACAATAACACAAATACTGACAAAATAGATGTCTGCAAATACCTCGCGAGACAGGCGACGCGGCACGGTGCGTCGTTAAATGCGGACCGAGGTGTGTGTGTGTGTGTGTGTGTATTCAAGCGAGGGAGCGTCTGCATCACGTTATGCGAACTGACTCGCATGCGTTCTACGTACGCTTGAAATATCACCTGAAATTTAAACAATGGTCGGGTTGGTAATTCCCGTCTGCGGGAACAAACAAGAAAGAACGGTGTCCCGGCTCCGTGAGGCTTTATTAAAGCGAATAACGTGTACGTGTACGTATGTATATGTTTTCGACTGTTAATTATATTACTTTGGAGTTGAATTACTTACCGAAAAGGTAAGGAAAGTTATTTTAGTCAAATAAGTAGGTGGAGTCCTATTTTATGGGATTGGGGGTTGAGAGGAGTCTTAAGTAATCGTATTTGTTCAGAAAATTCAGAAAATTGGTTTGGAACCTTTGGTGTAACAAAGCAAACACACTGACAAAGTCAATGCACAAATTTCCATCACCAAACAAATATTGCATGTCTCTCGACGCGCGTTTCGCTAACCAAGTTAGGATCATCATAGATTTATAATTCACATTTGATCATCTCCTGATGATGCTAACTTGGTTAGCGAAACGCGCGTCGAGAGACATGCAATATTTGTTTGGTGATAGTGGAAATTTGTGCATTGACTTTGTCAGTGTGTTTGCTGAATCGTATTTGTAGACAAAATATGTAATGTGGATTAGAGATAGTTGTGCCACACGCCCAATTTTCACGAAAGAGAAGCAGCAGTTTCAATTTTCCTGAAAAACCAAGTAGTATGTGGTAGTAATTTTGCTTTGCAATATAATTGGTAAAGTTATTAGCGAATGTGGTTTACTGCCATTTTCACAGAGAGGTATTTAAGGTCTCCCTAGAGGACTTGGTCTAGAACAAAAGCCTTGATTCAGGTTATTAAAAGGAAACGTAGAATTTCTGTTGATCAACAGCTTGTTTTAATTTTATCGCTAAATTCTTCAATAAGAGATGCATCACTCAAGATAACCTAGAACTCTTTTAAAATTGTTAACAAAATTTGAAGAATATTGCAGTCATACGTCACCAGGTATCCTATACTAACATAACTATAGCTTCATGGAAACAAATTTGTTGATGGCGTCCTTGAATACTGCTGTATCGGTATATCGATTAGTTTAAATTCAATTAATTCTTACCTAATGTTTACAAGACTCTCGGTAACCTTTGAAATTCCAGCGGCGTTACAGCCACCTTACAGCTTTAGCAAAACGCAATTAAAACAAGAATATGTGGAAGTGACAAGCAACTGTCATGCCCCCTTAGACTACTAAAAGATTTGATTGTTTCGTTTAACAAATATATGATTAAATTAGCAAAAGTAAGGAAAATCTTTTTGGCCGAAAACCAATTTGTCCCCTCCCCTTAAAATACTAAAAGAATTGAATATTTCAAAAGTAGTAGCAGTAGTTTTTACTCGAAAACAAATTCCCGATTTTACTAACTCTAAATGAACTAAAAGATTCTAGGGAATTTTTTCCAAAACTCAACGAGTCAAAACAAGTTCAAAAAGAACAAGATAAAAATTTACTTTATCCTGGTGGTATGAAATTAACTTGGTAGTGAGATTGACTATCATTTCTCGATATTGTGATATTAAAAGGAAAAATGCGTTTTCGGAATTTTGTTTTCGTCAAAGCTGAGGTGTCAACTTCCGAAATTCACTTATTCATTGATGTGAAGCCACAAAGAAGGACATTCTAACTATCAGTTACTTAACTAACTAACATTTTAACAGCTTTTTATATTTATTGCTTAAGGCTACCAAAAGATGAAACCACAGACGCGCACCACATAGTCGAAGCTTTAGTAGCTCATTGGCCGTATAAATCTCCAGGTTATTAATAAGATGTGATGAAAGACTGGATGACGTGTTATGATTAAGTCACAGTCACAAAAGCGTATCTGCTCGTAAAATACATGGCCACGAAAAATGCCAAGATCGGAAACCAAGCGAGACGCAAGAGGAAGAAGAGAGAAGGACCTACACGCCGGCGTAAAATATCTGGGAAAAGGAAAGGACGAAAAGGAAGCTCACAATCGACGTAAACGCAAGAATAGAAGTTATGCAAAAATTAATAAGAGACGAAAAATTAAACATTTTTTTAATTTAAAAAAACTCTGTCTTTTAACAGTTTTTCCAAAAACTTTTGAAAATATTTTGGAGGGTCCAGGATACAGCAGAGGAAGGAGAAACCTCTACGGAGCAAAAGTATCCAAAAAATGTTGATAAGATAAATGTAAATTTTTAAATTCTGACCTTTTGTTAACAGCATTCGAGTTCAACTTGATAAAGCAACAAATTTTCTCTTCGTACTATTCGCCTCTGTGTATAGAACTGTCGGATTGCTAAAGCAAAAGGTGTGATTTTGATTAAAAACGTGGTCGTATAAAGTGCTCCCACGCATATTATCATCAGTCAAGAACCTTTGTCAACAGTTGTAGTTTAATTGACCCAAGGCTGATAAAAGAGAGGATATTTAAAAGAATAAAATTAATTAATTTTGATGATGTGCTTGTAATACTATTAAAGTGTAGCCCACGAGTTGTAAGTTGCGTACATCTTGTCTGACTCATTCACAATATTTAGCAAGTACATAACGTGATATGGAAGTGATTTGTGTATTGAGTATTAATTATTGAAAAATGGAACAGAGTTTCTAAAAAAGCGAAAAAAATGCGCAGTGCATTAAAATCTACAAAAAGATGCAAACAGTTGGTTACATGTAAAAAATTAACAATGTGCATTTTGCACATAATACTAGCTCTAACGATGATTGTTATATTCCTTTCTTCCCTTCTCTAAACCTTGGTTTATCTACTGATTTATCTCAAATCCGGTAATTATTATTTGTTGGATGGTAATAGGGTGCTGACGAAAAATGAAAGGCGTTGGTACTTCGTTGGCAAGCAGTTCTCTTGTTTACGAGACATAACTTTTTTCTGAGACTTATGACTGACGAACACCAAAAAAGTTTATTTGTCCTATAGATTTTTGAAATAGCATTTGGGTTCTTTTTGCACAACACCAGACATGTTTCCCTTTTTTTCACATTATCCTCCTACCCATCTATGGGGTCGGATCTTGACTAACGCTCTCGTTTACCCATTGTTTCCATTTCTTCCTATTATCCGTTAGTTTCTGCCTCTTTCCTCCCTTATTATGTGGATCTGTTCCATTTATATCTTCCTCAGTCTTCCCCTTCTTCTATTTCTTCCCAATCGTGCATCGTTAATCTTCTTTAACATTCAGTCTTGATCCAGTCTCCAGTCCAGTCTCCAGCTATGTGTTCGTATCAGCTTAGCTGTTTATCCTCAATGCCCCTCAACACTGGCTCCCGCTTGAGTTTTGCTTTAATATCATCATTTCTATAGCTGTCGATTTTAGTTACTCCAGCTATCTTCTTTAAATATCTCATTTCTGCTGCACTTATCATCGATCTATATTTCATTTGTATCGTCTTATTGGTCTTATAATTGAATTATATACCTAGCTTTTCGGCTCCTGACTGCTTTTCCTTTTCTCGAATATGGTTTTATTTAGTGCATAGTAGACTTTACTTGCCCTCTTCATTTTATTACCTATTGCCAGATCTTGTCATCCTCTAATATTACATTTCCGAGATATTCGAATGAGGACACATGTACCAGTACTCCATTCCTTATTGTGATGTGTTTAGTTTCCTCCTTCTTGTTTTTTTAGTTTACTATCATATACTTTGTCTTATCTATGGTAACTTTCATTTGTAGCTTTTCTACCTCCTTTATCAATATGTTCATTAGTTTGCACATTTTGTCTCTCGTTTCAGCCAATAGAATGATGTCATCTGCATACAATACTGAGTGAATTCCTATCGATGTTAGCTTGTGGTACCCGACTGTACAGTGGTACCTGCTCGTTTGTCCTCTTGTATTACAGTGATAAACAGCAATGGGATTATACCATCCCCTTCCGAGACGTGTTCAAATAAGTAATTATAGATCATTATTTCTAATCTAACCTACCCGTGAGGAATCTATTTTCCCAATACATATCGTAGATTTATGGAAAATACATCAAAACTTCTCAGAGTATATTCCAAAGCGGGGGATATATTCAAAGAAAAATTGGTTGTATATCTGAAAGTTTACATTGATTTTGACTACACCTACATCTTTAGCTAATTGGTTAGAAATAAGAGGATTACTTTAAGTTTAAGGTTTATTCCTAAAACTGGGTTAGATAACTTTCACTTTGATCATTGTAGAAACAAAATTCCAAAGTTTATAGCTTTATGTGTTTAGGCGTTTACTTTGTGCTATCATATTTTTAATCATGAAACCTCCAAGCACATCTCGAAACTAAATATTTTTTTAAGAAAACCGCTTTTCATGCTAGTCACAGGATAAGTACCTATAGTTTTCGTATTATTTTATTCTCTTTACACAAATGATCTATGACCCTCTTCGCATATTTCCAATCGAAACCGCCCGTTGACAGTGCAACTAAGCGAACCGTACTGGGTGTATAGATATTCCAATCGTTCAATACTGTCTCCGAATTCCGCCCGAATATAATCACATGTTACCGATATCACGGCGCAGAATTGATTTATTTGATTGTTTTGTGAGCCGGAAATGAGCTCGGTTGAATACGGTAGCGGACGAGAGATATTCCGGAACTACGTCCTACGTGAACGTTGCAATCCGTATTGTATTGTTGTTATTGCCCGAGCGTAGTGGAGATACCGAGGAAATATTGTCGAAGGAAGAAGTTCCTTGAAAACTTTCGCGATGCAATATTCACGAAAAGAAATAAAATCGATACCTACGCTTATTGCGCGTGGAAGAACAAAGTAATGGTTGCTTCGGTTTGTGTCAGTGACGTTGGCTATTAATTAGTATTTTAATTGTTGAAATGATTATTAAAACTAAAGAAAAGACAGCAGTAGCTCTCGACTAATTTCTTACTTGAACCAAACCAATAACTTTAACGAGTTGGTTTTCTTTCTTAAGTTAATCTAAACGCTTTAAAGAAATATGAATGCCCGCAGACTCAAGAGACGATTATTTTAAACGGAGATGGGATTTCATGACGTCCTACTCTTCCTTCCAACCTTACCACTCCTATTACTGCGAGATTAGTTACTACTTCCTAGATATTTCCTGTAAAAGGCTCTAAAAAGGACTTCCAAGGGGAAAAGAACTCGCGAATTAGTCGATTCGGATCTTACTAAAGACTTTCGCCTTTTCGCTCGAGGTTCCTAGAACACTACCCATATTCTAAACCGGAACAGGACTGATTACTTTGTGACGACTTCCTGAAAATGACATCGTCGGGTACTACCAAAGGTTTCGACGGAAAGGAATGAAACCTTTCGGCGAAAAGTATTCGACGAAGTCGAAATTACATGCACGTCGATGAGAAAAGAAATATTGACGCTATGCGCCTGATATTAAAGGAAAGAGTTGATTAAAATTTTCAATCCTTGTACTTCAACCTGTTGAGGAGCCGCCACGCGCTATCTAGACGACGACGCGACGTATTACGGTTCTGCGTAAAAGAGGAAAGAACTGATTGCGAGAGAATGCGGCTATTGTGTAGGACGAGGGTTGATAATGAGAGTGGTCTCGCGTCTTTCTTTTGTCTCCGGGACAAAAACCAATAGCGAGAAGCGAACACGTGTATTTCCAACTTTGAAACTGAATTCAGTGAAATTTCGAGGGTTGGCGAATAAAACTGTGGGAAGGCCTAATTAGGAAACAAAAGCGTCAAATGACTTAATGGTGTCTTAATTTATAAGTGCTCCGGCTATTTGGAGTTAGTGTCAAGGTAAAGAAAATGGCGTCGACTAATTACAATTGATGATTCCTTCTGCTTCGAAGGAATGATGCCAGGTGATGATGAAAATAATAATGCAATGACTGACTTCACTTATGTATTAGAACGACGATTATTACGATAACTTCGCGGTGGTTCATAAAGCTGCTTGACCCAACTGAGATATAACTGATTTGTAACTGCTTAACCGGCAATGAGTTAAGTAACTGTAACTCTAACTCCTGTGTCGGCACATATATGATATATATATATATATATATATATATATATATATATACAGCGTGTCCCAAAAAATAAGTCGATTGGACCCAATTTATATATATACCAAAATGTATGTAAAGTAAACTTTGAGCTCTTTGAACCAACGGAAATTTGGCAAAAGTGCATTTCAGAGGATTGCCCTACTTTCAGTAATCAAAGAAACTGAAAGAAAAATGTAGAAGGGTTAAAACCACTCTCATCTCTATGTCATTTTTTAAAGAAGTTTCTTAAAGCTGGGAATACGGTTCTAAGCATTCTTTTAGCGGGAAGACTTATTCAAGGTCTTCATTCGTTGACTCTTATAAAAACTCCGAAGTTTTGAAGGAAAAAATGTTTTCTCAGATACTGATAACCTACATTCTTAGTACAGGTTTAATCAAATTGTAATACATACGTTCAATTGGCGGTGGACACAAAGACAAAACTCTTTTCACAAGGGGTATTCAATGACCCCCACCTTCATTAATGCAGAGGTCAATTCGAGGTAAAAAATTGAAATGCACAAAACTGCTTAAAACATCGTCGTTTTGTAGTGGGTTTACATCATTTTGAATTCTGTTTCACAGTTATTCGGAATTATTAATTTGAACCTCGTACACTTGTGTTTTTAACGCTCCCCAGATGAAGAAGTCGCAATGACTTAAATCTGGAGACCGCGGAGGCCATTGAATGGGTGCTTCTTGTTCCCGACCAATCCATCTGCCAGAAAATTGTTCACTAAGATATTCTCTTATGGCAGGTGCAAAATGAGGTGGTGTACCGTCGTGCATAAAGAATATTTTTCGACGCAAATTAAGGGACAAGTCGTCCACTAATTCTACCAAAAATTCTTGAAGGCAACGAGGGTCACTAGCGCCATTTAAACGATTAGGCAATCGGAACGACCCAACCAAAAAATTGCCAATAATTCCGACCCAGACATTAATTTTAAATTCTCGTTGATATGCTCATTGTATAGGTTCGTCACGCCACGACGTGTAAAACAAGACTCATCAGTAAACAAAATATTAGAGTGAAATTCATTGTTGACTATTCTGCGCTCCTGAGCAATTTGTGAAAAACTTAAGTGTCCCTGATCAAGTGGTAATAATACTTGTACTAGTTGGATATGGAATGGGCAAATTAATTGTTCGCCGAGATCCGTCTTACAGTGCTTTTTGGAATCCCAATCCCTCGTTTCAATGTTCTGGTACTGGTCTCAGGATTGTTATCAATAATTTGAAAAAAAGTGTCTTCCGCATTGGGTGTTCGGGCTTGTCGAGATCTTCCAGAGTTAATTCTGACTGGCTTCAACATTACTGTTTCTCGAAGACGCCTTTCGATTCGGGCAAAAATGTTGTGATTTGGAATTCTTCGATTTGGTTACCTCTTCTGATACACGCGGACACTTCCGTGGCAGTTACCTTAACAGTACTCAAGAACTAATAGCATGTCTGTCTGCTCATTAAAAGGGGAATCCATATTCGATAGCTGCCAAAGAAACTGCAACAACTACCGAAATAGCAAGTAACGTAACAATGCTGATCGCGATAAAAGAAAACAATACGAAAGCCACTAAAAATTAAGAAATTATTGAAACATTTACTGTCAACAATAAACTGGGACGATTATGAATTTGTTTCTTCTCAAAATCATGACTTATGTTTTGTTTTTGTGTCCACCGCTAACAAAATGTTGGATTACAATTTTATTAAACTTGTACTAAGAATGTAGGTTATCGGCATTTGAGGAAACATTTTTTTCCTTCGAAACTATGCGAAAATGAGTTCTTATAAAAGTCTAAAAATGAAGATAATGAATAAGCCTGCCTGTTAAAGGAAGGCTTAGAACCGTATTACTGTCCCTAAGAAATGTTTTATAAAAATTTCCAGGGGTGAGGGTGGTTTTAACCCTACTGCAATTGCCTTTCGGTTTCTTTGATTACTGAAAGCAGCGTAATTCTTGAAAATGTACTTTTGCCAAGCGTATAAAAATGTGACTTTTGAAGGAAACTTTGAACTCTACAAACGATACATTTTGGTATAAATATAAATTAGGTCAAACCGACTTATTTTGGCCTCTATAATACGTGGTAGCAGTATGTTTCAGTAATTTTGGGACACACTGTCTATTGTCAGGTAGAAGGAGTAGTTCTACGTATTGATTAAAGCCATCGGTTGAATATTTCTACTGATACCTTAATCTGTTTTTGAGGGAGCCATGAGACCTGGAAATGCGCTTTTTTAACCGACTTAAGTTAAATGGAAAAATCTACAATGAATTGAATTGAACCTAACATAATATTAAAGTCTAATTAAAATAGAATGGAAGCAGTTAAGTAAGCATTCCATAAGGGACAATGATTAATGGTAAGACCATCTACGTATAATTATATATGTGACATATAATGTGCAGAAAAACAATCAGATTTCAATATACTCCCAAACAACAGTTTTGATACCACTTCGCTCGAATATGGAGTTGAATCTACAATTGACCTAACGAAGAGAAATCGTTACTCTGGTGCGATAACCTTTCATAAAGCTCAACTCGCACGATACACGCCCTTCCTAGGACCTATGAAATATAATCTACAGCTTCTCAGGAAATACGGGATCATAATCGGTAATGAGCTTTCCAGAACTAGAAAATTATATCGCGGCCGAACTCGTCTTCGCCTTTTTAAATCGTTAATAGCGCCAGTGAAATTTATATCTTCCCATTATCCAACGGTTTATTACGAACTAGGAACTAACGAGCGGGGTCGGTCATCCACTTTTTCTCCAGTTTCACCTGCCGTTACGTTACGGACGGGTCGATAAATTCCGAATCGTCCTCTATAGCTACATAAAGTTCTGGATCTCAGAGCTTCAGTCTTACTAATACTGCCACTAGCAGTAGTGTGCTTCTGCTTCTGCTATCGTAATAATTTACGTCGCGATGTAAAACGTCACTGCAAAGCTCTAATAGGACGAAGAGGGGGCGGACCCCGCTCCCGGTGCTCATTTACTACTTTCGAGTCCGTTGGCTTGGCGATCCACTTAAATAAAATACCGGCTTCGCGAAACGAAGAGACGTTAAAAATTTCAACGGTCGCAAGCCTGATTAAGAAGTATGTCGCGCTGGGATGTTCTTTTTGCATCTAGGCTGTCATCGTCGTTAGTATGGTTGTTTTGTCTTTCTTTCACGTTCGTTCGTTACGGAGTCCGTTTAATTTAGACGTGACTCTTCGCTCGGTCGTTCATTCTTATTATATACAAAGCGGCAAAGACGGATGAAAGGAAAGAAATCGTGAGATAAACTGAACGAGGAAGATGTAGTAGATTAGATTGTAAGTTATGAGCCACTTGAGGTTAGTTGGTCCGTTTTAAGGTAAAGTAGAAAACTTTTGATTATATAAAAGCGACTAAGAATACCTTCTCTCTTTTATCTAAAAGTGTGTGGTGACAATTCTGTTCTAGGCAAATTTTCCAGTATCCTACCTTTCAACTGTTTTCTCCCATTCGTGAGGAAATTGTCTCTCAATGGATCGACTTCGCTAAAGAATTTAATCATGGGTATCAATAAAAGTCGAAGGTACTAGCTTTCAGATGTGGTAAAAATCAATAAAATTCTTGAAACATAAAGGATTAAGGAAAGGGTGCTGTATTATAATTTTTTTTGGGGAAAGCATGGTTTAGAAAATAACAGTAATTTAGGTCAAATGTGGCGGAAGTATCGGAGCACCGCACAGTGCCAAACTCGGAAAATAATTCAAATCGTGTGACTCCAATAGCCGGGGTATTTATCATGGAAAAAATATCAAGATAGAAATGTCTGTTGTTCACTTCAACGTGGCCCCCATCCTTAATGCACCCTTTATTTGAAAAATCCAGATACCCATTTCAACCAGGACGATGTGATCATTCTCATTGGAGAGAATATAAATAAAATAAAGTGTTACTCGCGGAAATTGGTTAACGATGCTCTACATTTATACCATGTGTACAAGTATGAAATGCGGATTTCAGGCAAGACATGGCGCACCAATGCAGTGTGTGCATGTGCTATAGAAATTTGACACCCGCGCCATTTTGTTGTATCATCTACAAATGTTAGACGCGCATGAGTGATAAATTGGAAAAGTGTGTGCATAGTGTTGTGTTGTTGTGTGTTCAATATGTCGAAATTTACACCGAACAAAGAGTATTCGTGGACAGCATTAATTTTTTGTTTTCATTTGAAGAAAACTGCTGCTGAATCATACCGATTCCTTCGAGAAGCTTGTGGTGAACATGCTCCATCGCAAGATGCGTGTGAACGATGGTTCGTACGAAGAAAAATGGCTCGATGAATTGGTCGCAGCAAATGGGGAAGATTCTTACTGGCGTGGTATTCACAATTTGCCCGAAAGATGGGAAAAATATATAACCAGCGATGGAGCATACTTTGAATAAAGCACTTTTTATCATTTTTCTGAATTTAACATATCTTTTCTTTTCTTCTAAAAATCCGCTTTCATACTTCTACACCTGGTAATAGTGTCGCTTATGGGATGGTAAAATGTGTCCGTTAAGAGCACGGGATGGTTTCTTTCTTTTATGTTCTTCACCGAGAATTACCACTTGGTACGTGGAATGCGTAGTTGAGGTTCTAGAAAGATCTATATCGTAACGGTAAGAATTTCATTTATTTATATTTATCACGGGTGACAATCCGAAATTTTCGTATTTACTAATAATCTATTAATTAAATATCATTCTCCCGTTGTAGTCCTTATGTCGACTTGTATGAGGTGTCTCCATTGATGGGAATAAACTTCCACGAAGTGGCTGGTAACAAAGTTTATTCGAAAACCTCTAGGCGTAAGTTATCCAAAGGCTTATAACATTAAATCCTTTTTGATATCTGATATAGTTTCTGAGTTATTGAGTCAAGGGTAGTGTTGGGATTAAGGCGCTATATACCTCGCTAATGTGAGATTGAGCATCTAAGAAAGTATTTGCTTGTCGGTTGTCTTAGTAGAAAGATTTGGCTTTTGATCCCCATTCTTATACATATTGGTGTTATTCCTGTATTCTCTTCTCTCTTCTAACTTGGTTTAGTAAACCAAGTAAATCTTTCCTTTCTAGTTCGTCTTCTGATATTTTATTTTTCTAAATTTTACTGTTGTTCTATTGCTCCTCGGTCTTGTATATCTATCTGTAGCTTATGTTGATTTTCTTGACGTTTCTATTCCCCCAATAAATTTTTTAAATATTGGTTGCGTCCGTTCAGCAGACGAAATAATTCTTCTGTTATAACACTAGAAGCATAGCTGGGTTTTTGTTTCTCATTCGTTCTAGTATTCCATAACCTCCGTAGATCTTTGACTACTTTTCTTGTGGTTTTTTTATATGTCTTATAAGGTTCAACTTTTCTTGCTGTTAAATTCTTGTATCATGCTTGCTTCTTGCCTTTAACTTCTTTTTGAATCATTTGTTCCACAATTTTCTTCCTTGGAAGTTTTTATCATGTCCTTTTTGTTCCATATATTCCTTCTTTGCTACTTTATTTATTTTTTCTTTGAAATTATTCAATCTGATCTCCATGGCCGTGTACTTTTCGCTTCATTGAACCTTACTTAATCCATTTCGGCATTTAATACTGTATATTTCGATTTCGTTTGTGGTTAAGGATATTTCTCTTTCAACGCAAATATGAATTATTATAAATGATTGCAACACATTTTAACAGATTTCTGAACATTTAGATAAAGAGGGATTTTCGTATTCTGATTGGATAGCAGATGACGGGGCTGCAATGTCCGATCGAATAACACCCTCGGGCATTGCACATAATCAAATATGTTACAAGCGACCGCAATCTAAAACCGCACGCCAAGACAACACGACGTCGAACCGCTTTGATCCGTCGATCTTATTACACGTTGTCCCGAAGCGACATAGTCATTTGTGATAGTATTAAAAGGCACTATACTGGGGGTAATGGTCTAAGGAATTAGTTATTTGTTTTATAGAATCAATAGAGTTCTAAATAGTTTAAATAAGATAGGTACTTGACAGAGTCCAAAATTACAAATCGTCGTTGTTACGATGTATTCAGGGTATGCCAATATTACCTCCGTTTATCAGATGGAACCAATTGCTTAGGGAAATCTTTTGATATGATGAATTCTTGTAGCGCCTAGCTGTGGGGAAACGCTTTGTTAATCACAGGACGCTATACCGTACTGAAGAGTCCTAATAAGTACCAAAGTACTCTACGGTTAATAAAGCACCCTCCGTGATAATTATTACCATTTTCAATTTGGTCCTACAGTGCAGCTGTGGAAGTTGCTTAACAAACGAAGCTCTGCAATAGGTCGTTTATTGAAGAGATATGTAGATGCTTCATTTAGAGTTTTAACTTTAAATTGTTGATAGATAGATATTTCAGTAATTTATACTAGGCTAGCTATAGTATTTTTAAAACAAAGTCGCTGAGAGCAAATTAGGAAGTGACATTTTTAAAGCCTCAGTTTGTGGAAACCATAGGTGTGTGTTATTTGCGCGTTATACATCATTTCCGGTGAAGTTTTTGACGGTTTAAAGCCAAAAGGGACTATTATACCGGTCCTCTAACGCAAATCCCTCGCCTTATTGTTCGTGATAAGTAATAAAGTCGGATATTGTTTCTTTCTTGCCAATACGCTATTTTGACTATTCACACCATCTTATTCTTTCGTAGACGATTCAAACATAACCCAGTGATAAATTCCTAAATGCTTTACTAGGCAAATTCTTAGAGTTCTAGCCCATAGATGAGTAGTATTTTTTCTTTGTTGTGATCTAGGAAGAGTTGAAAAACGCTTTCAGAGGTCCTCATTAACCCATGTAGACATTTTTGGAAACATCGATACAGTATTTCCAGTCTTATTCCACTGAGGTCGGATTCAATGAAGAGGTTTTGAGATAGGAAGAACTTAAACGTGTTCTAGAAAATTATAAGCCTATAGGCGGGCTTGGGCTCGTTTGCACAACGACGATATCGCAGGAGTGTCAGACTGTCTTAACAAAATTTTGTACCTGTATTATACTTTTTTGGTTAAGTTCCCACACTTTTACGTTAACAATATGAACTATAGTCGTTTGTTTAGTTGGGAGGAGCGATTTAAAATTGGCGTTGTGACTGAATATTCGCAGAGCACGATAACATAGGGGAAATATTCGTCATTTTCTGTAACAGTAGATTTTCACTATATCTGTGTTGGCACGTGATTAGATTTCTTTTCAAAATTGTTTGCTTTCCAATTATTCCTTATCAACTTTCTATAACAAAACTGTTAAATGTCCCTGTTGAAAGGAGCGTGTAATTGGGTCTTTTCAGTTTACTGCTCCGAACTATAAAACACACTATAATCTCTTCAATAGGTTAATTTTATCTTGGCTAGCTCATTGTTCATATCTATGAAATTTTAATGAGATATGCGGCAAGAGCGAATCATGACATCCAATAATTTGCTTTACACGTGAATTAGCTTTCGATAAGAGTTGTGCACAAATCATTTGTGGTAACTACAATATGTTGGTTCTTGTATTTGTAGTTTTCTATTCAAATGTGTGCGTTTTTGTATATTCCCAATCATATTACAATTATATTTACATGAATGTTAAAGCTAGAAAAGCGTCTAATGACGATTTCAAGCGTCTCACATCAAGGCGTCTTCCAGAATTCTTCCCATCTAACTCCCGCCGCAGAAAATCAGTAAAAGAGCTTCCCTCTAAACATTATTTAATGTATCTGTCTGTACACTCTAATAATTGTGCAATGTCCTCTGCGCTCCAATCTTTACATATTTGTTTCGATAGTGTGCACTATTTGCATACGTCGGACTGGCCATTTACTAATTTTACTAATAGAAATTCGTTTCTCATTTTCGTTTAGGTGGATTATTTTTGTAAGTTATCAACGCTAAAATAGCTAATCACAAATGCGAAAACTTCTAGGTACAAACAAAGAAACCTAGAGGAACGCCTTCGAACATAAACGGCGCTGTCTTCTAACATTACCCAAACTGTCTATTGCTGCGACATCAATCGACATCGGAGTTCTCCATACGAGTATAAACCTATCTTATTTCCGGTACTAAATTTGGCGTCGATATTTCTATAATGGAAGAGCTACAGCGTCCATAATGGCATATTTGGAACCCATGCATCAGGATCTATCTAGAGAGGATGGTAAGAATACAGCGTCCAGAATGGAAGATTTGGAATCTACGACTTAAAATATATGCCAGCTCACCATTCTTTCACAGTACTTGTACGCTGGGTGAGACATCTTCGAGGTCATAGTGCATCTGTATTAGCTCCTTTCAGCAAATGGCCACGAATAACTGAATGGGAAATAGAGAAAAGTCTTTCATAAATCCTACGCTCTAACATTACTTCTTTTACATCTTTCTGCGTCAGGGAACATGTACTGTTCGCCTGGTCTTTTATTAATTGGTTGTTCAGTTAATTCTATATCTTTTTGGTTGATTTTCTAGGTGTTCTCTTATCCCTTGGGGAAATACATTGGCATTGTTTTGCTATTCCTTTATTGGCAGCGATCTTCACATAATCGTTTTATACCATTTTCTGCTTTTTGATTTTACTGCAACCCGTACTTCGCACAACTATTATATATTCATTCTTCGATATCTCCTAGTGATGTGCTTATTATTTTTAGCAGTATTTTCTTTCAAAAGATTCTTAATTTTCGCTTAGTTACTTATGTCCCAGTGTGGCTTCTTTAATGGTAAGATACTAGAAGCCAGTAAATAAGAATAATCGTCTCCAGATGTAGCGCTCCTTAAGACAAACCTATCCAATAAAACAATTTTTCTTTTGTAGGAAGCTCCATATCTTTTAGGAACAAGAAGCTTCAATTTCGCTCTTTCTTTGCCAGTTTTGATTTTTCCTGTAACTACTTTAGATTAACTCTATGTTCGGCTAAGATTACCACCGTACCATGGCCAACATTAATAATTCGAGATTGGATCTTTTCATTTTCAGTTGCCTTGATGCGCACAATTTAAATGCTTCAATTTTTCGGGATGTCTTTAGAATACCTTTCATGTACCTGAATGTCACTACCATTTCGAATGGCAACATCTCCAAATTATATAGAGTTTAAGACATGTTCAATTTCTAGATATGGCAAAGAAAACAAAGACCATGGAATTATTCTTATCATATCGAATATCTTTCCAGGAGACCAAACAAGAAAGGGAAATCGATATAGCCGAGGTAATTCGTGCACGTTTACTAACTTTACTTCGAAGTTCATTAGTAATCCCCTATTGTGTATACGTTTTAGCATCCCTCCTTATTGCATTCCATAATGGGAACAATATCAGCATACGACTCCACTATATGTGCTCTAAAACCTTCCAAAGCATTGTCTTGGTAAAACACAACTTTCCCCCTATCGTTTATTTAGTTCCTCTCAGCCGTGTCATCCGCAATACGTACGGCGCGCGACACCAACCAACTAAGATTCTAACTTTCCCCATTTATGTTTGCTACGCGAACTGTATTACACCTGTAACAGGTTGATCTCCGCGTAAAATATGAAGCTCTTTGTCAGGAAAGCGGGGAAGGCGATCCGCACCCTTACCCGTTTCGACTCGAAGACCAAAAGTCGAAATTCCTTTAGTTCGAACATCCGCCCGTAATGGCCGAAACAATTTTATGCGTGGTTTGAGACGGGGATTTCTTTAAACGCCCGCTTCGCGATCGCTTCGGGCGTAATTACGGGTCGGTAATTGGACGTAAATTACAGCCGTTGTACGCTAATTCTAGAGTTTAATTGTGTTTAACGACGAGTGTGTAATGGAAATTTGTCGTCGAGCAAATCCCCTCCGCGGTCTCCTCTCGTCCTCGTTCGGGAAACGGCTGCGAAAATCACAAGCTTGGTATTGTAATGTTTGAAGTAAACAGGATTTAGGTACTGTCGCAGCATGAAATCGTCACATAAATTGGTTGAAATGTCGCAGGCATTTGCACGAACGCAAAGTGATTAAATGTGTTTCGTAAAATTTATGCGCTTAGCTCGCATTAAAACATTTTGTTGAATTGGTTGTTAACAAAAGTATTTAATTTTTAAAATTGCAGACGTTTGAACGGCTATATATAAATTGAACAAACAAGTCGATAAAGACGTTCTTCCCAATAACTACCAGTTTCGTTAAAATCGTTTCGTAAAATCTCGTTAAAATTACTAGCTCCCCATTTCCTCGCGGCCACAAAAAGTGTCGCAAAACGCTCCGAGTGGCGTCTTCGATTTACTTCATGCACAAAAGCAAACGACATATTTGTTATTCAAATGGCATCTCAGTCATCTACCCCCTGCAGACATATCCAACATTCACATACACCTAAGTATGTAGATGCGCGCGTAGACTCCAGCTAGTTTGTTTATTCGATGATCTCCAAACACAATTTCGTCGTTCGAATCGAGCGGCACGTCCGCGGACTAACCGGAGGAATTCGGTACGACCGGTATGCACTTCCGTGTGTAGCGAACACGCTCTAACGCCGGCAAAAAAGCAATTTGCATGTCGAAGAAGGAGACAGAGGCGCGGCGTGTCGACCGAAAACTCATCGTCAGAGGCGTCGAAGTATAACATTACGCGGAACCCGTACGTAAGTGAAAACGTTTAGAAGCCGAAATCCGGCAGGGGGTTCCTGCGACGTGCGTGCGAGGCGCGATCGGTATCCGAAATCGAGGTTAGGCTTACGTGATGGGGAAGAACAAAACAGTTTCACGTCTAATTTTCCACCCAATTGTTCTTGCGGAAGTTAAACACCGGTTTCGTTTCGAAGGTGGAAGTGAGGAGGTCGCAGCTTTAGATCGCAAGGGGATCTCAGATTTGAAATACACAAAGGGATATCGCTTAACTTAAGTATATTGATTTTGTCCGGAAAAGTTTCTCATTCCGTTACACGAAGATTGCAAAATTTTGCTCCGGATGCAAAATATGAGAGTAAACTCTATAGGATCACAATCTGCTATGGAAGGAAGAGTATTGTTCTGTAATTCTTTTTCGTATTCAAATATGGGAACCACAACTCTTCAGGAAGGAAACGGGATGTGGTTCCTTGAGCTTTGCTGATCTTGTTACTTAATAACTTGTTTGCAATAGTTTCGAAACATAAGCATATCACTGAATATAGAATGAGGTAAACCATGAACTTTTGCAAGAAGTGGGAAGTGATATAATAAAGCAGATACAACAGCAGAGACAAAAATATCTGGAGCACGTTCATACGTGTAGTTTCAAATTTAGTAATACATATATGAGATTTTGGAATGGAATCTGGGTAGAAGAAGGAGACGTGAAAGACTGAGAACCAAATGGTTGTAGGAGGTAGAGGAAAATTTAAAAGGTTTTAGAGTCGACAAATGGAAGGAAAAACCAGAAAGCAGGAAACTACGGAATGTAAATATAAATTTGCATTTATCCCCGCACCACACAATAGATCTAGGGAACCTTCTGGTGGGCTAGCGAAAACATTCCCATGGCTTGGGTCTATGATTATGTATGCAGTCTCCTGTTTTGAGTGCTTCTATGAAACTATCCATTATGTAAAAGCTACAGAGGCATTGCATTGCTAGATGTTGCATATAAAATAATGGCTTGTTGTGTAAAGAATAGGTTACATCCATATTCCGAAAAATAGTAGATGAGTACCAATGCGGTTTTAGAGGAGGTAGATCGGTAACTGATCGGGTATTTACCCTTAAGCAAATAATTTCTAATAGCTATCAACGCAATATAGATTATATTATAGATTTTAAACAGGCATACGATAGGATAAACAGGAACAAACTATACGAGATAATGACCGAAAAAACAAAACACCGAAAAAATTGATATGACTAATACAGATGACACCGAGGAATACAGAATGTAGGGTTATGGTTAATGAATACAAAACGGGGAAATTCGGAGTTGACCGAGAACTAAGAGAGGGAAGATCCTCTTTCGACTACTCTGTTTAACCTGGTTTTAGAAAAAGTATTGAAAGATGCAATAATACATGCCCAAAGTACAATTTATGATCACAGGCATTAGTGCATGGCATAATTCTGATGATATAGTGCTAATTACAAGGACCAAGAAAGAACTGTAACTGTGGGGCTATAAATGAGGATAAAGCAAAGCATATGGTAATGAGGGGAACTAGTCAAAAAGAGGCTTGCAATAAAGAGTACAGTAGACGGAACAAATTACATGGTTAATCCTGTCCAGAGTTTTAATTATCTTGGTGCTACCCTTACAAATAATGTAGACGAAAGGGACAAAATAAGTGAAAGACTTACAAAGGCAAATAGGTGTGCAAGCGTATTGTTAAGAACATTAAAGTCGAAAAATGTGTCGCAAAGCGCTCAAGTGCGTATATATCAAACAGTAATAAGACCGGTTATCATGTATGGATGTGATGTGTGGGCTTTTTAAAGATGGGAACAAGGATAGTTTGGAAGTGTGGGGAAGAAAAATCCTAAGATGGATCTACGATGGTAAGAAAAAGGGCGAGATGTGGGAGAGAAGATGCGACAGTGAGGTATTGAACATGTATGGGCAACCAAGTATAACATCTATGGTGAAGTCCCAACGTATCCGATGGTTGGGGCAAGTAATGAAGGAAGAACACCGAAGACAGTGCTGGGGAGATAAGTAAGTGGAAAGCAGAAAACAAGGCGGCCTAGGTGGTTGGATGCGGTACAAGAGGACCTGAAAGAAATCGGCATTAGAAACTGGGAAGAAATGGCTGAAAACAGGACGAAATGGAGGGTAGTAACCGATCAAGCCTTGAGGCCCTATAGGGCCTGTGGTGCTAAACGTATATGAAGCTATCCTATCTTATACTGATTCTGCCCCTTATACCCTTCCGAGTGTCGGGTATGTTGGAGTTGAGTTTCTTAAGCGGGATTTTCTTCAATGCTTCTATTCGTGCCTTCCTATCCTGTACTCACCTCGCAATCTCCTTCCAGCTTATGTTTCTTCTTTCGGCTGCTTCACGCACTTCCTACATCCAGCTCTCTGTAGGTCTTCTCCTTTCTTTTCTTTTGATTGGTTTGGACTCAAACAATATTCTCTCAATCTTATCTGTTCCCATTCTCTTTACGTGCCCAAACCACCTCAGCTGACCTTCTTCTATTCTATCCTGTTTGGATTCTATTTCTAAGTTTTCTCTGATTGTACTGTTTCTTATTTTATCCATTTTTATTTTGTCATCTATCCTTCTTAGAAACCTCATTTTGGCGTGGTAATATTATCACAACGCATTTTCATCTGGAGGCAGATCAACGTTTATGCATGGGAGCTTCAATAAGGGTTTGCACAATTTAGCTCCATCTGGTAGTTGGTATGTTTGTGGCATCATTAATCATTAATCATAACAGTTTTTAGCGCTTGCAAAGGATCATACGAAGAGATCAAAAAATAAAAGCACTGTTACATATAATTTATTTTTATCAAAGATGAGGAATAAACCCATGTTGAAGTAGTTTTGGGAAAGAATGGAAATTTCACGTAAAAATTTTCGTTGGATGACTTTTTACGATTTTGGTAAAGGCCTGATTCAACAATGCATAGAATCCCTTCGTTCAGCTTTTCATAACGAAGCACTATCAGAAAAGACTGTTTACAATTGGTTTGCAGAATTTCGCGGTGGTCGTTTGTTCGTCAATGATTAGCTGCGTAAAGGTCGACCAAAATCGGTTGTTACTCTAAAGAACGTCAATGGCGTGGGCAACATGACTGAGGAAGACGCGCATGTGACCTACCGTGAGATTAGGTATTCGTAGGCATATTGAGGAGTGCAATACATTCAATTTTGCATGGGCGTTTAGCTGTGAAAAACAATTGTTCGCGATAAATTTGTATACCAAACCTCGAAAAACTCGTGTTAATTGGTACAAGTAAATGACGAAAGTTTGATATGTTCCAATTGAACTGAATCCAACAAAAGTAGTTCGTTCAAGAAGTACTTTGTAGAAAGTTATTACTCGTTTCTGCGGTCGTGCTGGGCATGTCGCAACCATTCCTTTAGATCAGGCATGGACAAACTTTTTTGTAGGAACCCAAAGAAGTTTTATGCTGCGAGTAATCTTGAAAAATAGGTATACATTTTTGTAGTATCCTTATGAAGCAAGTTTAACGGGCCGTACTAAAATATAACGGAAAAATGCAATGGCGGGCCGGATAAACATTATTCGAGGGCCGCATGTGGCTAGCGGTCCTGTGAATGCCCATGCTCGCTCCAGATGATCGAAGAACAGTTAACGCTGAATGGTGTGCAACAATTTCTTTGGCAGAATTCATCGACAAAGCCAGGAAAAGGCATTGAAAACCTCATCATTCTCCGTCATGATAATGCTAGCTTTCACACAGCACGTCAAACAATTGTTTATTTGGAGAGGAAAACCATCGAATTAATGTCTCCCGTACTCACCTAATTTATCGCCTAACGATTTTCTTTTGTTCTTGAATGTCAGACAACAAATGCGATTTCTAGCACCTCGAGAAGCTGCCTAAGCTATGTTTTCGAGACACCAATTTTAAAGTGGAAAAAATGTTTCGAGAATTGATTTGAACGCTCGCGAAAACGCATAACTCTTAAAGGTAAATTTTTTTAAGGGTTTTTGTTCTTTTCTTTTCTTAAAGGAAGAGGAGGAGGCGATCCCTCGTATCGTGATGAGTTCCCAAAACACACGATGCAAATTAGAACTCCCAAAAAGTTCTGTTTCAGATGCAGATTTCCCGGAAAGTTCTCCACTCGTAATCACTACGAACGTATTTAATCTTCGCTTCCACTTAACGCTTACCGAATTTCTTCTAGGATTCTTCCGAATTGCAAGCTCCATCGTTAGCAGGGGGTAAGTAAATCAATTTAATTGCGTCGCTGCAATTTTCCGACTGAACAAAACGAAACGGCGCGGCTAGCGTTGCGTCGTTGCCGTTGCGGCTGAGACTGCTGCTCGCCAATACTCCAGATAATTCCATGGAAATTTATGCATCCGCAACTAATTATTAGCTAGTAATAACATTCGAGTTTTGTTGCCAGATTAATCTCTGTTAAGTGCTTAGATTACGGGGCCGTCCGTCGCCTCCATAAAAGTTTTACTGGGGATTTTCGTACCGACAGGGCGGTGTCTCAAATTACAGCTATTACGATCACGAAACCGTCAAAATAGTCGTTTTGATTTTTTACTCTTAAGTTAATTGGTAGGAAATATCTTTTCGAAAAGACGTTTTAAATAATTGCTGGTGAAGTTTTAGTACATTTTCAACGAAACGCTTCTAACATCTTTATGGAAATTATTGGAAGTAAAACACCATTCTTTTAACGAAAATTGAAGCGGAAATTCTACATTATAATTCGACTAATGACGGTTTGGTTCTAAGCTCGGAAAATGTTGAGACGGCGTAAATAAACATTTTTATCGATATTCTCACACTCGATTAACAATTCGACATACACTTCAATTAAGGGGCGATATTCTACGGGGAGGAGTAATCAAATTATGTGTGAACCACATTTGGAACCGAAGCCGGCATTCTCCACGTACGCTCGATAATTACCTCAATGGTAATGCAATATTCCGAAAGTAAATAGCTACCTCGAATACTGTTTGATAATCAAATTATAGACAGGTGGGTAGGGTCAACTAACTGCACAAGTTTGCGTGTACGTGAATTATTTGGCGAACGTCCTAAGGCAGGGCATAACACGATATCTCCATTTAAAATCTGGCTACTTCACGTTAGATGGGAGACAATAACTGTCAGCTCCCTGTGACCTAATTATTAAGTTATACATTTCTAATGAAGTCGTTTATTATTCCGGAGGGTGCCGCGGGCTGTCGATCGGTATCGATCGCTTGCGAGTGTTTTCTTTCTACGCGGATGTCGCCTAATTGAAAACAAGTCCCGAGTAAAATTATTGTTCATTTAAGGGCACTTCCGCGTGAAGACCGGAATGTGTCTTGTGTACCCGATATATTTGTTTCTGGAAAGTATTGATTTGGAAACTTGTAGGGACAAAGAAATTGTCACAGAAATCCCCAACATTTCTAACCAAGAATATTACATTTACTCGCAGTTAGTGATACCTGTTTTGGTATCCAATGGGGATATCATTTCCGTTCATATTTCATTCTCATTACGTTCAAAGATGTATTTCATTGAAGTGTATGCTGAACAATATCCTAAATCAATCCATAAATGCTTATTTTTGTCTATTTAAACGCAAATCTACCCCCAAAAAAGTTTGGTGGAAATTTTTCATTTTTGGAAAGAGCAACCAATTGAAAACTAAGTTTTTGATAGTTTTTTTGGCATTAATTGCCTTTCAAATACTGGAAACTAGTGAGAACTTAGTTTCTCTCTAATTGTTCCACAACCCATTCTTGAGGTACAACCACCAACTATAATACTTCCTTCAAGAATCAAAATCAAATAAAATTCGTAAACGTATAGCAAACAATTGATAGTTATAGCAAGGACTGTTGGGTAATATAACTGTTAGTAAAATCAATTATTCTTTTCACAGGAGTATGCCGTTTACAACAATTTGTAGAAGGAAAACCCAACTCTGTGGGTATAAAAGCTTCTATTTGCGCTGGACTCAATGGCACTGCTTCAGGGTTAGAAATATATCAAGGCAAAGGCCTCTTCTTACATTAGTATACCAATAGTTTGGGAGTCAGCTCCTTAGGAGTATTGAGACTTGTTGAAGTGTCAAAATACGATTGTCACTTTTTCTAGACAGTTATTTCTCAACAATTCCTCTGTTTGAGAAAGTATAAGACAAAAAAGATGCGTACAATTGGAGCAATAATCGTGTAATTCAGGAGCTGTTCACGTAACGAACGAGAAAGTCATAGCAAGGCTGGACAGAGGTTCAACTGAGAACACTTTGCAACAAGGTGGCACAATTAACGTAGTTCCATGCTATGATCCAAAATCTCTTCACTTGGCATCCATCAAGAAGTAAAAGCAATATTTCACTTATTTAACTTACAATTAGTAATAACTAACTCTTAGATTTTCAACCGCAATGATAGAAAACAATGACGGGAAAAAGAAAATTCCATTTAAATTATTCTGGATTTGAGGATTTGTATTGCTCACTATTTAATACAAAGCAAACTCCACTCGAGCTGTGGAAAATACGGAAGAGTCAGATATTCTTTCAAAAAGAAATTACGCTAACTATGTTGTCTGAACATCGACTGAAACTCCAAGTAGGACTAACAGACCAAAAGAATAGCATTATTCTGAAATTGCTTCCACATTGCAACATTGCTAAGTAAGATATAAGAATAGTGGTCGTAAACTAAGAGTCTCGTAGGTTCAGTGATATTTTCTTATGTCTTACGGGAGACAAAAATTGATCTCAGGCCTATGTACGTAAGATATATTTTGTGAATGCTGCTACGAATTGTGATAATGATTCTCACTTCGCTAATTTATTAGCGACTTCAATACCTTCTGCTCCGCCGTGACCTGGTATCCATTGCTAGGAGAGGTCGTTGCAATAGCACCAGAACATATAGTTTCTTGCGTGTTCTCCAGACACTTACCTTGATTTGATGGTCCGTGAATTCAGCGGGGGAATGGCTATTTGACTATCAGTAAGATAGGCAATCTACTGGTTTCTATAATTTCTTCAGAGGTTAATATCGGGGAACACTCCCAGAGCGTGAACTTTCACCTGACACACGCCGGAGCAGTTTCCCATTGGCTTGAAGTATTTGATCCGAGGTCCTATGTACCTTTGCCCTCATTCTTTCAGCGGGCTTAAACTCATCTCCGTATCACATTAGTTGTGGTTGAGGGGATTGTCAGTGGAATCAAATCAGTTACTCTCAAAGTTGTACTTGAACGTTATACGATCCATAAGTGAAACAAAAACATGAGCTCTGAAACAGCAAGAACTGCTTCCAGCCCCCTAGAAACTTTTTCCAATTTTCAATGAACATCAATATTCGTACTAGAGTCCCAGCATTACCTTCATTGTCAGTGTTTGGCAGACCTTCATTGCCTGAGTTATGCAAATTCATACGTTCTGTGCGCTCAAATAGATAGCAGCACAGGAAGCTGAGCTTCAGAGCATATGAAATCGTTGAAGTGTAAATAACTCCAAAGAAACAGCAAACTTCACAACAAGCCGAAATATAGGACCACACTAATAAGCATTTATGAACTGAAATAACAAGAAATGCTTCCAATAGCTCTAGAAAGGCAGCTAGTCACTGAAACTCGTAATGTAAATGTATATAAAATACTTACCACACCTATCTGATAAATCCAGATACATATTTCGGCAACTAAGTTACTCAGTGGAAAACTGGGGAATTAAGTATCACTAGTGAATGCGGCTAATGCCCAAAACGAACACCACACAACGAACACTGTACAAAACCAAAACACTGCACAATGAACATCACACAATGAGCGCGCGAAACACACCAAAATATTGTTGACACTGAACTCCCATTAAGGGGAACGTGTATTAATATTAGTTCTAACCTAAATTTCATGCTCTATGGAACGTGTCAATACGGTTGAAAAAATCTACAATTTAATTCAAAAGCTCGTACAATTTGGAGGTTGGAATAGGTCCTCCATCCATCATTCATAATTCTCTCTCTATTCTTATAAATATATATACATTCGTAGCTATCCAGTTCCGTGTTTTCTACCGCCTTAATTAATTTTAAACTTTCAATTGGTATATCGTGTTTTTATCCGAAATATGTCGGGCCATACTTGATCTTTCGAGCCTCTTCAACCGAAAATGCGCAATGTGCTCCTTGTACCGTGTTCGAATTGATCGCCTAGTTTGTCCAATATATTTTATGCCATATGCCTGACAACCGATTTCGTAGATATCTGATTTTTAATTAAATTTCAATTCTATCCTTGGCATTTCCTAAAAGATTACCTAATGAATTAGCTGATTTAAATGCGACCTGTAAATTAAACTGTTCAGAAACTTTGGGAAGGGCCTTAGTGTTATGATGGAATGGTAATTTAACGAATTTGTTAGCTTATTTACCCAAAGTTAGGCTCGTAGATTCCCTAATTAATGTTTTGAAATTTTGTTTTATGATTAAGCTATCGATCAATTTTGCTTCGAAACCATTGCATTCGGCTATGTTTCTTTTGTATTTAAGTTGTATAAATTGTAGATTCTTTCAACTGTATTGAAACGCTCCATACAGCATGAAATCTAAGTTAGAAGTAGTATTAATACACGCCCCCTTAATGGCAGTTCAGTGCCAACAGTGTTTTGGTGTGTTTCGCGCGTTTATTGTGTGATGTTTATTGTGCGGTGCTTCAGAGTTTTACCATGTTCGTCGCATGGTGCTCGTCTTGGGCATTAGCCGGATTCGCTAGTGATACTGAATTCCCCAGTTTTCGACTGAGGATGGCAACTTAGTTGCCGAAATACGTATCTGAATTTTTCAGAAAGGTGTGCTAAGGGTAATTTTATTTATTTTACATATTATTTTAGCCACAGTCTCCTTATTCTTATTTGTTGTTATCGTCTGTGGAGTTGCGACTAGTACTTTAGTAGTAAGTGCTTGTAAATGCCTAAACATATGTAAACTGAGAAATATTGGCTTCTTGGTAACAAATCGACAGGATTATCCGAAGTACTGACATATTTCCGAAATAGGGGCTCAGAAAGTGACTATGATGTTAAATTCGCTTTATAAGAAGAGCATTTATTATAATGCGGTTGAATTTGTCCGATAGATATTAGAGTCAAAGACAATAGAGTAAGAAGGAGTAACTTTGTTAGCAAGTCTAACAAACAAAGGAGCTTAAACTAAAATTTTATATTGTTGTCGAGCGCCTCTAATTAAGATACCTTTTGTATAAACTATTGCCCCTTCTCTAAACAGATAGGTAATTGTAATCAAACACGATACACGAAAATCGTATTGGACTAACATCCATAGCACTCAATTAATATGGCACTGTTTATATTGATATTTTGATTACAATACACCATTTATACGTACGTATCAGTGATAATACGAATTTCAATCGCCCACACGTCGTTTCGTAACTCACTCCCTTATTTACGTTTTCGGCCGAATAATTTCACCTACAGCTTGTCGGCACCAAGACTCCCCGTATTGACGTACCTACAGTCATTTCGAAGCCCGGTTAATAAACCAAAGTAAAGGTAAATAACAACACTTTGACGTCCCAATCAAATATTGATAGAACGAAATGTCGTATTCAATATACATACATACGTAGTTCTTGTTCGCATGTTTGATTATCCTCGTTTGTTTGTATTCGAGTGGCAGCTTTCGAGTATCGGAAACGCAATTAAGGCTGGGCTATTGTTACTTGTGTCTACGTCGAAGTTTTCTTTTCGAAGAAGCTTTGTGGGCGTCCATCAAAAAGCCATAATAATCCAATTGATGATTTAATATAGGGAAACGCATGTAACTTCGTTTACTGGATAAAAATGCACTCAAAAGGGAAGGATATTAAGATAACGATAACAGATACCTTCATTTCAAATTCAAAGCAGCTTGAAATTACTGACAGGTGTTTTTACACGTTAAACCGTAGAAGAAGTAAACGTATCTCTTATAAAATACGAGTAGACCGCGTTCGAGATCACTGTCAGTCTAATACGAGTATACGGCGCCGTTACAATTTTAAAACATAAAATATTCACATTAAATTACGACCAACTTCTTTCGAACTTGGCGTGTAGATACATACGTACCGCCGAGGAGTCGTTTAATATTTAATTTTGTTTGTACACGCGCCTATAGTTTCCCTCTGAGCGTATTGAATTATGTTGACGCAATCTTCTTAGGACAACAACATCGTTTAATATTAAAGGCGGTTTGCGCTGCCACGCTTTCCCTGCCCTGTCTCGCCCAATTCAGAACGTCCCGGTAGTAGACGCACGTGAATTTAAGACGACGGGACGTGTTTACGTTAACGTATGTATGCTGAAAGAATTGGCCGAAATTGGCCCGAATCTTGTGTTAAAGGAAAATGTTACGTTGAATGGGTCTCCGAGTGGAAACGAAAGCGATGTAAACATGATAACAATGTAGTGAGAGGTTTTTATTAGTGAATGGAATTTTACTAGAGTTAGTGATGTAAGAGGGACGCCTTTTATGTTTTTACAAGCGACCACTAGCAATAAGTGCCATTACTATTTCCGTAAAATTTGACATTTTTTATTGTGAAAACAGCTTAGAAATTGACAGCGTAGTTTGTTTAGAATAAACTGGGCAAATATGGGGTACGATAAATCATCTGTCCTTTCCACAATGTATCATTATATCACAGTGGACAAAGTTGACTCATCACACCGCATATTTGCCCAGTTCAGTTTAGAAATTTAGAGTGAATGTGTGAAAAGGGCAATTTTGTGAAACCATTTAAATTTCGCGTGAACATTTTCGTTGGATCATTTTTACAGCTCTAGTAGAGGCTTAACTCAATAAGAATCCGCAGATTCGCTTTGTTCAACTTTTGGTAATGAACCACCATCAGGAAAAACTGTTTATAATTGTTTTGGAGAATTTCTCGTGATTGTGCTAAGCTGCGAAAAAGATCTGTTCCCGATGGAGTTCACATAATTTGGTCGAAGCTCAAAAGAAAGCTAAGGTGTTAATTGGTGTAAGAATATGCTTAAAAAATGCACCGAGGAACTCTAAAATTCGTATACAATATCTTAATAGGTGACGAAACATGAACCAGCAAGTAAGCAACAATCCACTCGTCGGGTGTTCCAAGATGAACTGAATCCCATAGAAGTTGTTCGTTTACAAAGCACTTCCAAAAAAGTAATCGTTTGTTTCATCGATTATATTCGACATGTCGCAACCATTTCTTTAGAGGATCTAAGAACAGTTACCGCTGAATAGTATGCAAGAGTTTGTTTGCCAGAATTTATCAATGAAATCGGGAAGAGCAACCGAAAACCATGCATAATCCTACATCATGACAATTCCAGCTTTCACACGGCACGTCAAACAATGGATTAACATCGAATTAATGTCTTATTGCCTATATTCACCTGATTTATCACCTAGTGATTATCTTTTGCTATCGAATGCCAAACAGAAAAAGCGTGGACAGAGATTTTCAGCACTTCAAAAAGCTGTCGAATCGTTCAAAAACCATGTTTTTGAGATATCAATTTCAGAGTAGAAGAACTGTTTCCGGAATTGGTTTGGACGCATGCAAAAGTATAAGTCTTAAATGCAAATATTTTGAAAAGCGATAAAACATTTTGGAGTCTCTCGTATACACCTGGTCTCCACTCTCCATTTTAAAACTTTCAATTGGCTGTATTTTTCTTTAAATTATCGCAAATGCTCCAAACCGTTTTAGTTGTATGAAGGAGAAACCAAAATAACAAGAACGGCGCTAGCATCAACGCCTCGCCCCCACCCATCCCAACTTGGAAAACTAAAAGTGGCAACCCGCTTGCGCCATGTCGTTGGAAATTTCTTGGAAAATGCGCGATTTTGGGTAAGAGAATATTTGCACATTCTCAGTTTTATCCTGATTGTTAATTTCTGCGCTTTCATTTTACTACGTGCCTTCTCGCGTTCCGTGTGTTCCACAGGATCCAGGTACCAAATAGCTGAGTCCGCTCAGGAAACTTGCGTTCTCGTGGAACAGTTGACCCTCTTAACTATTCGGAGTTTCTTAGGAAACCTCTTCATTGGTTGAAATTTTGCAGTTGTATTGAAGATTGTAAAGGGTACTGACGATTTTTGAAAAAGATTAAAAACTTCGTTTAGTTACGAACGGTTATTCCCGTATATAACTCTTGCGGGATTGCACATGTGAAACGGAGGAAAAACAAAATCATCCCCGTTGGCTCAAATTATATCTAGGGTATCTAGGATAATTATATCACTTAGTTTAGTCGTTAAGTTCGTTAAGTTCGCTACATATCGGCTTATATTTTATTGTTCTAGAACTGTTAGCAATACTATTAAGAACATCGTTAGAAATACGATTAGATATCTTTAAAAAAAAAAGTTTCAAGAGCTTGGAGAGTTACGATACGAAAAAAGTAGGAAAAAACCTACATTTTCTTCGTACGGTTATGTATACCGTCATTGAATACCCTTTTGAATAGCACTAAGATTACCGTTTTGATGACCGTCCTGGTTTTGGAACTATCATCCCTTTTGAAGTTATCTTTACTGGTGGGGACGCATCATCAATAAAGCATTGTTACCACAGATGAGTGGTTTAGTAGTAAATCTTTTTTGAAATGCAGGAGCTTTTTCTTATTACCAATCGATAAAGCGAGTCGTGGTTGACCGCGAAAATTGTTGGTTATGTTCGTTGCTTCACTGCTTCCTATACGGCTACCACTGTTTCGAAAATGCCTGCCCATTCTACGTTCGGACAGACCTCTTGGGTGTAAGAGGCCAAGGAGATGGTAGGAACGATTTTCCATCTTGTGTTTCAGTTTGGAGATCCATCCCATCTCTACTGTAGCTGGTAGCTCGATCAAAAGCCAGGTAGATCAACAGAGGAGTAGCTTTAAGGTTTGCTTTTCTGTTATCTGGCCGCTTTTGTTATTTGCTTCTCTATTTTCGGCGGAAAGTGCGTGGAGCAGGTCACAGTACTAAATATGATATCAACAGTGAATGAGTTAAAATCGTTTTCATATTTTTATCGGGACGAATCCTCTAGGGGTTACAACACAAAATCATTGAAGGACAAGGAAAGGATCAGTCTGATAATTTTTTACCTAAACTCGTAGAATGACTTTTCTAATTCCACATTTAAGCTTAATAGAGACTTAGATTTCGTAACTGGTGCTGTAAATCATTAACAAACCTACACTACAGCTGCCTATTCATATTGCTACTATCCAACTACAAACCAATGTACCTATTTCACCGGAGCAAGTAGACTGTTAAAATTTGCATTCGCGATGACAATAGCTGCTGTTATTTACATCGGCCGTTGTAAATTCGAATAACCTCATGAATACCTGCGGAATTACACCTACAACGTCCTCCAGATAGTGGGTTCGAAAATAGCATTGGTAAAACCTGTTTTGCATACGAATATTAAAGCACAATATTATCCCTGAATCATATTCGCACCGCATTCGATCGTTGTTACAGAGTGAAATTTTATTATACGCAGTGGCATCGGGTTCGTTAAGAATTGGAAGCACTGTTAAACTCATTAAAAATTCGCGCCCCGGACTTTACCTATATTCATAAGCTCCGTCCCTCGGATTGTTTAAATCCGTTTAGTGGCTATTTATTACGTCGTACTAGCGCCCAGATAATGCCGCCGACTGCAGCTGCGAAACAATGGCGCGTTGTACGTTACATGAAATTGCAACAGATATCCTTGTATCTATGCGTCCGCTGGCTGTTTTTCTCTGGTTTTACAGGACCCGGTCGGGCATTATTAGCGAAAAGTTTTAATTGGACTTTTTACGTTTCGCAACGCGTCAGTGGCGTGTATTTACCGGTGCAGGTATGTAGATGTGTTAGTGTGTACGTATGTATTTACGTTGCTGCGCCCCCTATTCACGGCGAAAGTACCGCCATCGGCACTTTCTAGTAGGCGGCTTATTAAAGTTAATTTTTGTTTTGAAAATATATGAATGCTCATAGAAGAACGTAACGTTGCTGGATTAAATCCCAACTCCGTCTATCATTCTGCCTTAAGGTGTTGTTAAGTTAATGAACCTAGAATATCCAAAACGAGTGTTTGTGATTACTAAGGTTCGATAAATAAGTGGTTGATAAGTAGTGTAAACCGGAATGACGCTGTCCCTCCACCGAATTTTAATGTCACACCTTGCACGTAAGTCCCCACTTACGTGCAAGGGACCCCACCAGACACTACTTAATAATAACTTATTATACACTAGTTGGTCGAACCTTAGCGATTACCAAAGATACTAAAATTACTGAAAAACACTCAGGTTTTTCAGTAATTCATTTCTGCGTATTTCATTGAGAGTGGTGGCAAGAAATATGTGATGATTTTTTCTTGAAAAGAAGTTTCATAAAATGCCCAATATAATTTCAGTAGTAGAAGAAGAAGAAGAAGAAGAGGGGAAGTAGGGGAAGAACCAAAACGACGTTACAAATACAACGCCAACCTTAACACGTTGCTCCTCAACCATTCTAACTTGAAGATTTTAAATATCAAGCACAATTAAACTGCTTACAGAATCTACGTGGCTAACATCGAAGCGTCCATTGTTGAACTCAGAAATTTTGGTACTTCCTTCGCAACGGGAAAGAGGAGGAGGGGAGGGAGCTTCTTAAGGTATTCCTGGTAGTATTCATTGTGGTGATACTGATCACAACGACCCACAAATGATCGCTAATGGCTTTGCTCAACATTTCGGTTATATGTACATGTCCAACCAATCAAATAAGCCTCACACCTTTAACATTCTCTTCGCACATATTTTGATAATACTTTGTAACGAATTTGTCATTAACTTAGTTGTTCGTCTTTTATCATCCTCCGTTTTGAACTCTGAACTTTTAAGATGTCTAATTTCAATTCAAAGTCATTAAAATTTCCACCAACATCAAAGTTTAGCTCGCCCCACGTTAAAGAAATCGTAGCACTCGAAGACTGATGTTCTTATGAGGAGTTCTTACCGAATACGTCACGAAAACGGTCTAAGTCGTGACTATAAAAACCTGCGGAAAGCAATCCTCGAGCTCTTGCTTTTTTACCGCATTCGTACCAACTTGAAAATACAAAGAATACTCATTGCCGTTCAAGTATTAGTTAAACTCGCGGGTGGCACAATCTTCGAGAATCTATGATAAAGCAGATAACTCTATTTTTTTCTTTAATATTTTCGAATGTTACTTCGTTTCTATTAATCGTATTTCGCGTACCTGATGAGCACGTGTCCGTGCAGGGATTATTCGACCGCTTTGAATTTTCTGCGCTTGTCGTTGTTAACCCTTTATTCCCGAGCACACCATTCTCGTCATTTTGTGTATTTCAGGATGCCCTGACTTCGATGCACTTTGTCATTTTAGACCGCATTCTAGAGAGAATCTCCAATCCGTAGCAATTGTTAGGATATTTAATATTGTATTAAATATGTATTAAGACATTTTGAAAATGTAGACATATAGAGCGAAGATCAAAGTAGTTGAGTAAGAGTAGTGATAGAGAATGACAGTTTTGAGAATTGTGTGAAATATATTATCATTATTAATCAAGCCGAAGCGTGATAATTGATAATAGAATTTGAAAAGCTTATAGATACAAAGAGAGGGAGAGTATCTATAACAATTCAGGTGTGGGGTTGTTCATCAGCAGATTATCTTACCTATCTATGAAGGTCGTCCCTAAGTTCTCCGCTCTTTTGATAACCCGTTCATTACTGTTTCTTTGATCTAATTTGTCGTTCCCCGAACCTTATTGTAAAGATCATTTTTTATATATCTTGGCCTGGATTCAAAATGTTTTTTAAAGAAAAGGTGTTAGATACCATTTTAATTTGTATTAATTTGATCTATATTAGTTTAATTTTCATATATTTCACCGCATTGTGGATTATCCAATTGATGATTTCTGATGATATTTGATTTATTAATTTACTATGTACTTCAATTGATAGTTCAAGATATTCTTTTCATTTATCTTCGATGATTAATTGACCTTGTTACTTTATGACTATTTTCTTTTATCTTTTCCTTTGAAATTCGAATGCTATTTTTTGGAAATTAGATATTTTGATTGTTTTAAAGTCCTGATTTTTATTCTACTTGTATTGTGCTTTGAATAATTTCCTCTATTTGAATATTTTGTCGATTAACTGATGTAAAGCGTAAATTTTTACATGGCTTCTTCGACTTATAAACTACTAGCTGACCCGGCAAACTTTGTTTTGCCCAAAATTTTCGACTTTAATTTTTTCCTAAACTACAATATGTGCAGTTAGTTCTGTAAAATAGTTAGTGTTACTAAATATTTGAAACCCGACGTCAGCCACTTTTCTTTACCGTTACTCTGACGGACTCACAACCCGTGATTTAAGCAGAATTTTCGAATTCTAGGGCGCAATTCTCTACAATCAGTAGAGGATCTGTAAAACCGTATCTTTCCAGAACATCATTCAAATCCCCAGGGTTACGTTCGAAAATTTGAGAAATGGAGTTTCAAAATCGATCACAAGAAAGGAACGGCGGACATTTTGTACGGCTTATTATATAAAATGTTTTATCTTATACGTAGAATAAATAATAAACCAATTGGAAGTATCTGAGGTTGTTGTAATAGAATAGCTCACAATGATCCCGTAACATATTATTACTGAATCGGTTAATAAATGCTTATCCGAATTTACTAATGAACTAATGAACATATGTACGAGTGAAAGATATAGAAAGGTTAAAGATGGAGAATTAACATAGATAAGACAAAATATATGATAATAAATCAAAAAAAGGAAGAGGAGGAAACTAAGCATATAACAATAAAGAATCGAGTAATAGAACAGGTGCCTTCATTCGAATAGCTTGGAAATGTAATATCAGACGATGGCAGGATGGATCTGAAGATAAGTAATAAAATCAAAAAAGCGACTACTACGCACCGCATATTCGGGAGAAACGGAACTCAGTCAGGAGACGAAAACCAGGGTATATAACACAATTGCAAGTACAATAATGCTGTATGGAGCGCAAACATGGACGATACAAATGAAACACAAATAGCAGAAATGAGATATTGAAGGAGGATAGCTGGGATAACTAAGATCAACAGGTGTAGAAATGAAGACATTAGGATAAAATTCAGAGAGGAGCCAGTATTGCGAAGAATTGAGAATAAATAGCTAAGCTGGTACGGACACAGTGAGACTGAATCAAGACAGAATGTTAAAGAAGATTAACGAGGCGGGATTGGGAAAGAATAGAAGAAGGGGAAACCGAAGAAGACATGGATGGAGAGGATCCGCGGGATAGGGGAGGAAAGAGGTAAAGAAATGAGGAGTATGCAGAAACTAACGCATAATAGGAAACAACTTCAAATCTCCAAATCCGACGCCCTAGATGGGCAGAAAGGTAAGGTGAAAGAAGAATAAGAAGAGTTGATTTTTGTGTGGTATCAATGAAAAGTACTTTCACTTCACTAACTTTTCATGTCACACGCGGGGGCTATTTAAGATTTTGTTGTTGACGTGGTTATGCGGTTTTGGGCCGGTATCATATTTGCAGGGTCATTCCCACTACACCTCCATATTACTGAAACGGTTTTAAGCATTTTGCGATACCTTTAAAAAATAGAGGCCAATGAACATTTTCAAAGAGAGGTATGTATATACACTCCGTACAACATGAATTTGATCAGAATATTCTGAATATTCCATTTAAAATAAGTGGTGGTACTTGGAAACTGTTCTGGATTCATACTGTATTAAATATATAGGCAAATACAATTTAACGCATATGACGATATCGCTTTGATTGAAATGTCATAGAGGCATAGATCAATAGAGCACATAAACCAGTGATGAAAACGGCACAAACATGAACTACATCAATGTGTACATAGCATCAATTTAAACGTAACTTCGTTGTGGGAACGACTGAATTGATTC
Organism: Chrysina gloriosa; assembly: GCA_038088585.1. Classification (NCBI taxonomy): domain Eukaryota; kingdom Metazoa; phylum Arthropoda; class Insecta; order Coleoptera; family Scarabaeidae; genus Chrysina; species Chrysina gloriosa. The sequence continues at coordinate 96,216,292 of CM076087.1, read as the reverse complement.
AGAGAAATGCTCAAAGGAAATCTAATGGACGAATAATAACGGCTACTGACATGCATTTCGCATTTCATAAACGTAGCGTTGATTGATTCGATCGACTTGTCAATTCACCCTGACACGAGCATATCTATGAAATACACTAGTTCTCCCGCATCTAATACCTAATATAAGTCATCGTCGAACGCCCATAAATACCTACCGCCCAATTCCGGTGTTCGTGCGCGGTATATTCACCGGGCCAAAATAATCAATTCCATTCCCCAGTTCCCATTCAGGCATTCAAACGTGACGAGGTATTGTTTACGTAATGGACGACCATTCAAAAAATCACCCTCCTCGCTCGATCTCGAACGTTCGACGTAGAGGAAGGCGACGAAACGACGACGAGCTCTCGACGTCGCCCCCGGAGTCATTAAAACTACTTTTTAATACTCCGGACTCGGATTAACGCTCTATTGCAGCCGGTTAAAACTGCGAATGGCATCGACCTCGCCGGTATGCCGCTTCGTACACGGGAGGATCGAATAAAGTGAGAATGTTTCAGAGGTAATACTTGCACGTCATTATCTGCATGCGGCGTGCGATGTGCTTTGTGGAATCGTTGAAGATATTCGTTCGATTCTCTCTTATATGTACCGTTTCCGATCGGTTTTAATTAGAGAGTACCGTCTGCGGATGTGAACGAAAATTCAATTTTAAGTTGAGTTTATTCTAGGTGGTAGAGGAGACATTCCGCCGTCTGCAAATGTCCGGACAACGATGATTAGAACATTAAGGCGAAGTGGTATACCGAGGGTTATCGCTTAGTGTTCGTAAGCAGAATCGGGATAAACGTAAAGGTAATTTTATAGTAGCAGAATAAACAGCAACAATGTAATTCGAAATACTGCAGAGAGAATGATTCAAATCTTCTACAGGAGTTGCTGCTTAGGAAGTAACTTGCGATATTTTCAAGAAATACCAAATTTAATAGACAATTGGAAAGAAGAGGAACTTGGGAAGGCATCTTAGTGAGTTATCAACGGAACTTTCAGGAAATAAATTCATACATAGAACGTATTACGTACCGCCTTTAGGGTAGAAGTGGAAGGAATAACATGAAAGCTACTAGGGAATTTTGGATTTCGGCAGAATTGAGTTCCAATAATTGAAAAGTATAAACGAATTTTTCATAGGCAACGTGTTTCCCCGTGTGTTTAATCCCTTCTTGTACTAGACGGAGTAGAGATGCTAAAATCACTCCTACGAATCAGTGGCGGTTGTGTAAAACTTTCGTACCATCAGTCTGCATCTTTCTTAACACATTTTATCATGATAGAAAACCGTAACCTTCCTCACGACCCTACGCTGCAGCTAGTCATTATCGTTTCTGTGTATCAAGAGGTTTCTTTCAGGAGACGACCTGAGAGCCACCGGATTGCTGCACGCCGTGTTGCTGTCTTTGATGTCATCTTCCTAAGAACACGGTTTGGTTGTTCTAAGGTATTTCAATCTAGAAACAACCAAACAACATGGCGGACCGTGTATTCCACAGGCTAAAATACCTAGAAACAACCAAACGGTGTTCTCAGGAAGACGAGACAAAGACAGAAACACTATTTCAGAATAGTTGCGCAGAAATTGGCGAAGGCAGCTGTAATCTTATGACTTGCCGATAAAACTTTTGAAAATTTGATTTAAATTATTGTAAATTCTTCGTGATGAATTGTGTACTCTTGATCGCTTTCAAACGAGTGTCTCCAGATTCCGTAAAAATTTGGGGAAGGTATAAAATTTTACTTCTGATTATTTCCTATTCAATCTCAAAAAATCGGCATTTAAAGCCCAGAGTTGCTAGTACTTCATTAGTTTTTGCTCTATTTATGTAGAGAATATTTAGTAATTGATGAAGTGTGGACAAAGATAAAAATATTTTTCAAGATTTAATTCACAGATAAACTCGAAAGAGAGAAGCAATTCTATCTTGTTCGCTTCGTTTGAAACATGAACTTCATTGAACTCCATTTCGAGCTAAGATTCCGACTTCTACTACCATGTACATACTCTGAAATTCATGTTTCCAGCTCCCTGAAGAAGGAACGAACAGGAGCACGAAAGAAATCTGTTAACAGAACTGGTTCTCTTATGCCAACGAAGGCCCCTGTTGAATTTAGGGCGAAGACTCCTACCTCTACTACCATGTATATACTCTGAAATTCTTGCTTTCAGAATCCTGAAGAAGAAATTAACAGCAGCACGAAATAAATTTGTTAAAAGAAAATGTTTCTCTTGCGCTAGGAAGGCGCCTTTCAAATTTCCAGCGAGGATTCCGACTTCTACTACATTATACATACTTTGAAATTCATGTTTTCAGTTCTATGAAGAAGAAACGAACAGCAGCACGAAAGAGATCTGTTAACAAATACTGTTTCTCTTGCGCCTCTCGAATTTCGGGCGAGAAATCCTACTTCTAGTACCATGTACATACTCTGAAATTCATGTTTTCAGCCCTCTGAAGAAGAGACGAACAGCAGCACGGAAGAAATCTGTTAACAAAAACTGTTTGTCTTGTGCCAAAGAAGGTCCCTGTCGAATTTAGAGCGAGGACTTCTACTTCTACCACCATGTACATACTCTGGAATTCTTGGCTTCGGCATCCTGAAGAAGCAGCACCAAATAAATTCGTTAACAAAGACTGTTTCCCTTACGCTAGGGAAGGCGCACCTCGAATTTCGAGCGAGGATTCATTCATTCTTTTATTTCGTAGGTTTCTATGAAGAGGTATTGCACATTCCCCTAATCTGAATGATTCTTTGTTTGGCTTGCTTTCAAGTACATAATAGAGATGGATCATTCGTTAACATATTTATTTTGTCCGCATTTAGAACTTTTAACACTTGTTTTATATATGTATAAGGGATCAGTAAAACTTACAAAACGATGTTGAGGAAGATACAGTAAAAATAGTGAACACCAACGGAAGTATGTGGAACTAATTGTAAGTACTGAAAAATGTAAATTCACTCAGGCCAGGAAGTATCAACAACGAATTAATTAAAACAGCAACCTCAACGTATTTCCAATTGTCTGAATGAATCCTACCATTGAATGAAGAAAGAGCTTCGTATCCTGTATTTTTAAGTAATCCGGAAAAACCGCAAAATCCATAGATACAATAACAGAATGGTGTTATTGAAGACATTGATTGCTTTGTTAGACGCAATAAGCCTCAGGTCTTCAATGCTTATAAAAGTATATTCGTACTTTATGCTACTAATAGCTTTCGCGATTGGTACTTATTATAATTTTCCATGTTGTAATTACACCCAAAATAAATATATACGCAACATCAATTATTCGATTACTAACACAATATACGCGCAATAGCGTGTAAAACATACGAATTTATGTATGTTCCGCATAGTGTACGCATCGACGCAAGTTAACGATACATTAATGAACGTAAATTATTTAATTAGCCTACCAAGGACCGAAGCAAACCGGTAGCCCTGATCAAGGGTTAAAAATTAAAGCGCTAATGAAACGCTGTGTCTGATTAAACGTACCAACTATCCGTGAGATCGAATTGATTGCCGTGGCACGCGATCCGACAGTTGAATCGCCGCACCGTTCCCGTCCATATTCGGTGATAAATTTCTGGGGCAAAGTCAACAAATCGGAACAACAACAGCAACAGCAGCGGCGGTGATGGCGGTAGCAGGGAGGCAGCATAATATCAACAACGCTCGGTTGCGCCACCGCTACAACCGCGCGCTATCGCCCCACGTAGGGGCGCGCGATGGTAACCATTGGATAAATATAGTTAGGTAATTGGTTAAACGCTGCATGCGGGTGTTTAGATAAGATATGAATAATTAGTGGCTTCTTTCGCTTGGTGGTCGGGCTTGTTGCAACTACATACACGCACACGGCGTTTGCATGTTTGGAAATAAAATTATCGCCGATTCCGCATTAATTCCGGTTGTTTACATTGCAGCTACGATTCAGCTTCGTAAACATAATAATCCGGAAATATACTATGCGTTGTTATAGTCCGGTGAAATCGAGAAATGAAAAATATTACTTTATCCATTTTTTGTTTCCGACTGGAATTTCCAATAGCGAAGCTGGAGTACCAGTTGTACAAGTATGGAATTGTGAACAAGTATCAGATGCGTATAAGTTGGAAATGTGTGTGCACAGTGTTGTGTTGTTGTGTTCAATACGTCTAGATTTATGCCGAACAAAAAGCATTTGACCAAAACTGCTGCTGAATCATACCGATTACTTCGAGATGCTCAGTGTAAACATACGCCATCGCAAGATACGCAAACACAAAAACAACTAATCGAGCAATTGGGCGTTAGTCAACAAGCTATTTCTAATCGACCACGAGAGGTGGAAAAGATTTAGAAAACCGGTAGATGTGTACCACATGAGTTGGACGACAAGCAAATGGAGAAGCGCAACAACACATATGACGTTTTGCAAAAAAATTATGGGTAGGCCCAGGCACACCATCTACATCGACCGCAAGACCTAATCGCTTTGGAAGAAAGATGATGGTTTGTGTTTGGTGTGATCAGAGGGGCGTGGTCTATTATGAGCTATTATTCCTTAAATGAGAATATGTAATAAAAGTGAATATACATGTTTTTCGATTCCTTGCATTTTATTTCGTTATTTATGTCATTATAGTCCATTTATTCATTAAAGATTTCAATGGCTAATGAAGTATACATATAACACATTTCAGAAATTAATCAGGAGAACGTAGATGACTAATTAATTTATATTAATATATACATCAGAATCGTGATATCGATGTTGATACTTTTAGTGCGAATAGTATTGCAACTAAGCCACACTTCTAGCATTCCAAGTGCCATCAGTTTCGAAACTGAGTATAAGATTGTTTCGTACCACATCTATTTGGATATTTCCAAAGACGTACGTATTTCGACAAATGAGTTGTCATTTTTAGCAGAGAAAACAAACAGAAGATGTAGTGTTTACGGGAGGTAGGAGCGAAGGAGGAAGATCAAGGATCAAATGGCTGGATACAGCACAGCAGGACTTGGAAGAACTAGGAGCAGGGAAGCTATGGTGAACCCACCACCGGTGGAAGAGAACTTGCGTCGAGACTAAGTCCTTTCTAGACCTGTAAAGCTATGATATATTCTGTTCGTCACAACTTATACATCAAGTTAAGACAGAAGAAAGTTGAAAGAAATTAATTCTTGAAGTTTCGCACGTTTTAAAAGGAATACTTGACGGTCACTGAAAGTATATGATGAAGTAGGATGTTTATTTTTATGCAAAGGTAGTCCCAGAAGTACCCGACATGATGTATAGATGGCGGTTTTTGTTTGAAGAAAATTACTATGACCGAATGTACCAACCTTATAAAGCTCATGGTAAAGTTTAAGTTTGAAGTTTGAAGACACTATGTTGTTCTTGACTGAAAGGGGAGAATTAGTTTCGAAGAAGGCGAAGACAGTTCCATCTGCGGGCAAGGTGATGGCGTCAGTTCAGATGGTTACCGCGTGGGATAATTTTCATTGACTATCTTCAAGAAGGAAAGAGAACCAACGGCAAGTATTATGCAAACTTATTGCATCGTTTGAGGGATGAAATCAAGAAATCGCATTTGGCAAAGAAAAGAAAGTGTTGTTTCATCAAGATATCGAAACACTTCACACATCTGTTATCGCGCTGGTCAAAATCAATGAGTGAAAGTTCGAATTGTTTCCTCACACCACCCTATTCGCCGAATTTAGCCCCTTCGGATTATTTTGTCTTTCCAAACTTGAGAAAATTGGTGGTAAAAGATATGCCAACAATGTAGAGGTGAAATCTGCGACGGATGGCTATTTTGAAGAGCTCGACAGTTCTCACTAGAAACAGGGTATCGAAGCTATTGAACATCGCTGGGAAAAGTGTATCGAGCTAAGAGGAGACAATGTTGGTAGTTATGATTCATTTCCCGCGATATCGACTGCACCGCAAAAATAGTGGCTTGTTTTCTCTTTTTGCAACCCACGTTGATACCAAACGTGACCAAATCGGAGGTTCCCTCTCAAATATCCACGGGAGTTAGTTTCTTTTTGCTATTTTGTTTTTTCTCTGTATGCCCTAATTCTCTATTATCCCTTCACGTGATGGGTTATAGCTGAATTTGGTAATTTTTATGATTTCATTTCCTTGGGTAAAGAAGGAGATCATTTGCGAGATTTCTTCAGGGGCCCTGGTACGAGATTAACCCGAGCTCTTACACATTCACATTTAACATTCGTAATTCGGCATTTTGGTACTTCAACATGCCCACGCGACATTTGGCTCGTTCTTGCGACTCGTTCAGTCGACCTCTTTTCGATTCGATCAGTCCAGCGCCGGCACTCGAATTTGTGGCGAATATTTGAACGTACCTCATTAAGTGTGAGCATGTGGTGTAGTTCACATATCGTTTGCAATTCCCCAGCGCTGTCTTTAATAATAATCGTCAATATTATAGTTAATACGATATAACTTATAAGGACAAGCTCCTGCGTTCTTGTGTTTGCTCTTTAGCGGCTACTAGTGAAGTGTATACGTTTGCTTGTTTTCATTTCTTTTCCCTTTGTTCATTAGTTACACGGGGAAACTAGCCATCGCAACTTCAGTAGCGAATAGAATCACAATGAATCCCACTCAGTTTCTAGTAAAAGGAGCATTTAACACTAACCAGCTTTTCATAATCTTCTCGGCTCAGAAAACACAAATCCAGAACTAATAGAACACAGAACAATTATTTATAAACGCCGATGTGCAGCATAACACTCAATAGAGGAAATTTCGTACAGAAATAGAAAGTTAATCGAAGAAATAGCACTTATTTTATGATTTTGTCCCTCGTGGAGCTAGTCCAGCCAATTTTCACACACTTCGCAATTCATCGCAATTTACATTTCGAATGCAACCAACTGTAAGCGAAGTATTGAGACGAATAATTTTGTTTTGACTGTTAGATGTCTTCTCAAACTTTGTCAAGAAACTAGATGTTAGATTGGGAAATTAACATCTTCTTCGAGTGGGGGTTAGAAATCATCAACGAATTAATAATCATCTCGTAATGAGGAATACGTCGATAAGCTTTAGCATCACATCACCTAAAGCTACAAAAGACAACTGCCGACCCTAACCACTAACGAGCTCGCTCGACTTTACGCACCATACCAAATAGAATAAGGCCAGTCGAAAATCGCTAAATTGCAACTTTAATTAGGATTTAGCCGGCGTAATAAATCACGTTCCCTATTCGAAAGGATGTTCGGCATAGAAACGGCGTTAATTGGAAGCGTTGCTGTAATGTCTAACCCGATTTTGTCGATACGTAATTCTCCCCGCCGCCGTTACATTCTCTCGTACAATATTTACGCGCGCCCCGCCAAAGTTAAATTATGTATACCTACTTCGCGTACCTGCACCGAAATCATTAAAACCGTTATTTCATGTTGCAACTTTAACGCGAGCGAACTTGCTGATGTACATACATACTACTTACACTTGCTCTGTGCTATCGGCTTTTGTAATATTTACGTTGTATTTTGGGGCTAGCAGCCTCCTAATAGATTAAACTACGATACACACGATAGTGAGTTGGTGCTAACGTTGTTAAATGAGGAAGAAATATGTTATGCAATATTAATCTTTACCTCTATCTCGCTAAGACTAGGATTATGGACAATAATTGCTGCAGATTTAGACGTAAGAACTGGTGTATTTAGAGACCTTGAGTTCTACCCATTTAAACGCACTCCAAGAGGTCATGTCATGGAAACAAACCAATTTCATCACAGATTCCAAATTAGATCAATATGGGTGAACACAATTAGCAAAATTTCTGCTGAGAAACACAGAAAATGTTTTGGACTGTTCTCCTCAACAAGCATTCCTCGTTAGGTATAGTTATTTTAAAAGTCAACGTCAAACATACATGTATATATATGTATGTGTGTGTGTGTGTGAGGTATAGCTTCTGCAAATACTCGGTAGTAATGTTACGTTTTAAAAATTCTCTTTAAACACTCTCCATATTTGCTTTAAAGGAACGCCTGCATACTGTCACGTTTTATCTACTATAATATACTAAATCCATACATAATTCTGTGAATGCTGAAAACTTGACACTCTTTACGTTTCATCCATGAATTTCGCCCTGCGAGAAAATCGGTTGCTTAGGTTTAGTCCAGGTCACTTTTTCCATCGTTTTTGTAAACGTGTTGCATCTTTTCTCGAGAAACCTTCAAGATCGCAATTCATACATAACATTTTAATCCCTTCCGTATTTTACAAAAGCCATTCTTTCCCTTTTGATAATTAATCAAATTTTACGTTCCTACAGTGTCGTGTATTTGTTGAGAATTTGGTGAATTTTGGTTGTACAGTTATTGTGTAACTTTTAGACTCCGCAAATTTGTCTATCTTATAAAAGGAGAATTAAATCAATTCGTCAACCTCGCGCGCTACATAGAAATGTTACATAATTGTATATTTTCTTAGCGTTTTAGCATGAATTCATTATGTCGTTTCCCTTAACTAAATTAGAGGAAACTTTGACCGATCGTAAAAGAGGCACCCACAAGCGATTATGCAGTCAACAAATGCTATAATAGATACCGGAAAAGCCGCAATTCGTTAGATTTTTAAAATTTGCTGTCTATTGATAATTATGTTTGCCACACTGTTGTCACCGTTTCGTTATTTGTCGTATCAATGGTTAAATGGTTAAATCCATTCTTTTCTATGAAGCTGATTGCAAGGACTCTGATATAATTTACTGACACAATATCACATCGATAAACTCCGGTTGTTGAAAATGCTTGCCTCGAGCAAGCGAAACACGTGCCATCGATTTTATTATAAACAATTGTGTGGTGAGCAGTTGACCGACGTGATATTGTGTCACCATTCTTTTCTGTTTTAATTAATATTATCTTTTGTTTAAGTTTCTTTTTCTGTAGAAATAAAGATCTAAAATTTCGTATGTCAAATATGAAATACTAGGATCGCCCGATGGTCGAAATTCGACCACAACATCTATATATTAATACGCAGTCAAATACAAACAATCACACCTAATGTATATTGAATCTTTATTGTATTTTCTGCTTTTTTAGAAAATCGTTGAAAAATTGAAGTTTCCTATTTTTCTCTTATATCGTTAATTTTAAGTGCTGTTCAACGAAGAGATCGTAGCGCGGTGGATAGGATCTAGGTTTTACACCCTTGGGAATGTGTGTTCAAGTTCTGCTAGTGTGCTTTTTTTTAATCTCTCCCTGCACAAAATCAACAAATATATTTCATTTTATGCATTTTCCGAATAAATTACAACTGCGAAATATATTATTTTCGAATAATTTTCCATGAAATAAAATATATTTGTTAATATTGTGCACGAAGAAATTGAAAAAAGAAGACATGAGAACTTGAACATACATCCCCACGGGTGTAAACCGTAGACCTTATCCACTGCACTGCGATCGCTTCGTTAAACAACACTTAAAATTAACGATATAAGGGACAAATAGGAAACTTCAGTTCCTTTTTCAGCGATTTTCTCAGAAAATAGAGCACGTTAGGACAAAAGCTCATACCTAGATACATAAGACCCATGAAAATCCTGGTCTTCCGCTTGTTAGCGACGAATACACAAATGTAAATGCTTGTTACGAACGGATGAGCTGAACATACAATTATTTTACTCAGTCGCAATGTATTGAGACTCCAACTTAATCCACTTAATCTGCTTTTGTGCAATTTTTATCCGTTTCTCGAACGTATTTACTATAATAATATGTTATTACTTGACGTGGTTGACGTATATCACGTTGCGTATGTCATTCGGATTACAGATGGCTTGATACCTTTAGAGTTACAGACTCTCACCTACGTTCCACGTATCGCGATGAAACATACATTCGACAAATCTGCATTGTAATATGAAAACAACGATATAAGTACCATCGCGATACATGGAGGAAACATTCTAAAATATGTACGAGAAGACGACCCACTGCGTGTTAATATATAGATTTACAACTCCGTATTTAATCTGCATCGTCATACCCGCGTTTGAGCAAACCCATTTGTTAATATTGTTTTCTTTTATAATCTTCAATAAATAATATGTAATTTTTCGTGTTATTACAACCATTATTGTCTTCAGTTTGTTAAAATGATTCTTTTACTGCAGCAATATTAAATATTAAATCGTGTTAATGTTGATTCTTTTTTATTTCCTGAATACAATCACTAGTGTCGATACTGATTTTTAAAGAAATTGTATTTTCCAAAGCGATTTACACTAATTGTCAAGTAAAATCTTTGCGTTAACAATCTGAACTCCGGTGGCACCCTTAACATCTTATTTTGAACATTTCATCAGCGTTTAACCCAAACTCAATCGACTGCACGACCGTTTTTGCTGATTGTGAGCTTCGTAAGGCCCGGTTTCCATTACTTTTAACTACCTTCAATATCAACATCATTGTATTTAATTTAAATTTATTCCAAGCTGGTTTAGTACCTTTCCTCTGCTATCAACCTTAAAGGTCGAGAAAACACCCCAATAAATTTAGATTTAAATGCAAGGAATGCTTGGAATGACAACCTAAGCTAAACTTGTCCCAGAACGTATTAGTACATATTTGAATAGAACTAGTCATATATCAAAGAAGAATATATGGTGGTTGTTGCTACCGTGATACATCTTCTTGTTTTTCAGATTACAGCAGCAGTTATGATTCCGAAAATTATGGCTGTGGTGAGGATTTAAAAGATTTCGGTGACCAAATGACGGTGAGTATTTGTTAACTTATTTATGTACTGCTTTCACTTTTTAACGTAGATTTATTTCATGTTGCGCAGTACCAAATGTATTCGATGCTTTACTTTTTCTTGCAAAAGTTTGTCATATATAATTCAATGATTAATTAAAATATGAAAATATTATATAGTACTTCTAATGCAGCTGTTATGAAACGGCAATAGAAGTTGATGGACCTCCGAGATATGGGAATGTTGAGATCTTAAATATCACAGAAAAGGTGTGCGAAAGTGGGAACTGATCTGCTTCGGAAACTTCTGTACTTCCTCGGGAAATCTTTCCGATACTGTTATTCGTGTTTCATAACTAGCAATATTTTCTGGTGCTGGTTAATATATCTGGATGATTACTACAAAAGAGGAAGTATAATGACCAGACGAAGGATTAGAAATAAGGACTGTTTTCCGAATTTCGCAATTTTCGAAACGAGTTCGTAATACTAACGAATTTCGTACTTTTTCAACTGTTCTGACGCGATTAAATCTGAAACTTGTTTCATGAGTTTTCACGTAACCAACTTTGATTTAAAAAATCTGAAACATTTGCAATTACGTAATGGGGTTCAGCGTTGTTAGCAATAACGATAACTGGAACAAATACGTATCTAAACATACATGCATACATTGTAATTATCGAAATATTTCGGTTGTTCCAAATTGAACCGGGCGAACGCATGTTATTCAAATTTAACATATCCAATTGGAAACAATTAATATTGCACATTTCAATTATCGAAAGTAAAGTTTAACTTCCGATCGGGAGATAGTTTTCCATCATTTACAAAACACGAAAAATAAAAATCCCCGTTATGTAACCGAAAATAATCAAATCCGTTTCATCTCCAACAATCGCTTCGCTCTATGGGACGCTTTGAATGGAAACTGCGGCCTATTTCCGTACGACTCCGAACAGATCAATCCAGATTATTTTTAGATATAAAAATTTTCACGTGAATAATTTAAATAAAGTCCGATGCACTTCGACATTTCCATTAACGATCGTCATCGGCTCGGTCGAATCAGAATCGTTCGATTGAAGGCAAACGAATCGCCCTAATTTCCTATAGGAAGCAGAAGTCGGTCATTCCCGAAATACCGGAACTTGATTTAATTGGGAGAATCATAGGACATATGTGTGTGCGGTTCTCATCAGGAATGCATATCAGCACTTGTTGTACGAGTATTTGTACACCTGAGAAGTTGCATTGTCGGTCTAATTGAGGAGAATGGAATTGAAAGTTTTGGGAAGGGCTCTAATCGTGGCGTCGCTTCGTGAGCTATATCGGTTTTATCGGGAATTTAATCTGGACGTCCTCCTGTGTCATACGTTAATTCCACGCCGAGGATCGTGTACCACATTGTCGTATGAAATAAATTGAATCGGAATGTTGGAGTTTTATTGCCAGACCTATCATCATATAGGTTTAAATTAACGGTTGGTTAGACCGCTTGGAATTCCTCCATATCCTTTAGAAGCTGAGGGACTTCAACTCCGTTGATCTGTTGATCTGTCAAAGTTAGTAATTATCTCACCTTGGTTAGTCCATGCGCGAGTACAATTAGCTTTGCACTCTGCAACTATTCCCCTATCAGTAATAAATTGTAATTTCTATGCAAACTGGAATGTTTAAATTGAACAGATAAAATGAAATTTTTGCTTTGAAAAAATTATTTCAATTTTAATGCAATCGTTATTTATAATTCTTACTGTTAAACAATAATTACGCATCATTATACATAAGCGATCCACGCCAGATAAGTAAAGGAAGCCATCAAAAAGTGTAGTACTGAATTTTTGATATTCGGTGTAAATATACGAACATCCAGAAGAATTTGAAAGACAAGAGTGGTACGAATCCAACAGAATCTTCAACCTTATGAAGACCAAGCCCCTGATTTTACTAACGCCATAACCATAGGCCAGAAAACTTCAACGAGACAGCAGCACCTACCAGCAGGCGCTTTTAAACTATATCCCTATTTTACTATCCTGTTGTATTTATATTTTATTTATATAGAGACCGACTAGTCATCTTGTTAAAAGATATATTTTGTCCCCTCCCCAATATTGTAAATTCAAATCTCCGCTGCAGGAATCGTACAACAGTAATCGAAAATGGACCTTCAATTAACTTCATAAAAATGGGTTTCAGTCTCATCATGAACGGAGGGCAAACAATAAGGTATCTGACTTTGCTTTACAGATATAATTTTTATCGGAAGGTTAGATCCAAAGGAAGAAACCACAGGAAAGAAGGGTCTACCCAAAAGGATATAAAACAAACGAAAATCTGTTTTTCTGCAGCTGCAATACGATCGGTAAGGTTTGACCTTGGATTTTAGCCAAACGAATGGCTCAAATGTGAGAAGTTTGAATACATAGGAACATATTCTGTTTTGTAGAAGTTGGCGAAGGAATTAAAAGGAAGAATTTTCACTCATTTAAAATTATGATTTCCCAAGAAGCGTTGTCCGGCTGAAGTTGGAGGAGGAATTCGTGAAGAACAAGAATGCGTTAAATCCGAAAGCGATTGGTATGCTGGTCATACGTATGTGAAAAGCAACTTAACAAATATAAAGAAAGACGCCATAGATGCCAAACCGAAGATATTGTAGGAAAATGCGTACTTAGAAATAATAATAGATGAGGTTAAGTTCGAACTTAGAGATCGGCTAGCACGCTACATATTGTTAAAAAAAAGTGTATTTTGTGTCGTCCTCCCCTCTCTCCACCTCCCAGTATTATAAATTCGAACTGGCATACCTCAGCTAAAAGAAATCGTATAGCACCAATTGAAAATGGATGTGCAAGCTGAAGATTAGTACTATATGATGCTAATAAATTCGTTAATATAGCCAAAGTGGCCATTTTTTACCATTCCTCAAAATCTGACGTGCTAGACAATTTCTGCGCCATGATTCGCTTCCAGCATTAAAGAATCGACAACCACCTTCACCTTCTGTCATTTCTTTAACCAACAATTTCGCAATCCTGTGCACACAGTTTTGAAAAATTGTTCCCGTGCCTAAATGATTCAGGCACGAAAAATTATTATTTGTTATCTATAAAATAAAGTTAGTCTAAAATTTTCCTTTAGTTGGTAGTGTTGCTATGTTCTGAGTGGGGATATCAGAGAGAGACGTGTGGCTGGTAAGTGATGATTGTAAACTGACGACGTATATTTTTGAGTTCAATACATTTTTCAACATTACTATTATTAGACGTTTGTGAGAACCTTAATTACCAACATGTTTATGTTTGTCAGTTTCCCAGTGAAAGGGGGAGGAGGGGGGCAAAGAATAAGGTATGATTTTATTTTGTTTACCTTTATTAGTCGATAGTTCAACCAGGAACAAGACTTCGTCAGATTGATACAATTACGTACAATATAATACAAGATAAAGAAAATATAACATGTATACAGAAAATATAGAACAAACATAAAACAAAATGACAACAAAAGTGATCAATAAGCAGCTACTTCGCTCACGGAGAGTACTCAACTGTACTATAAAACCTTCTATTGTCTAAGTAGTTCTTCAATTGGATCCTAAACTGTTTTGATTCACTATCTTTTATACCGCGTGGAAGCTTGTTACAGTATTGGATAGCCTGGTAGTAGGGGCTCCTTTCAAAGTTGAAGGTATCTGACTTTGCTTTACAGATAGACTTTCTGTCAGAGTTTTAGATTCACAGGAAGAAATCACAGAAAAGAGCGTCTTCACAAAGGGATAAAGAACAAACAGAAATCTGTTTCTCTACAGCTATAACAGGATCACCAAAGTTTGTGAAGGAATGAGGAGGAAGAGATATTACTCATTTCCCAAGAAGGGTTATCAGATGCGAAAACACGCGGAAATTGAAAGCAACCACGAATCCTAGACTTGTTGATTCAATAGGCGTAAGCTGGTTGGGAAAATAACAATATCTGTACTTTAATGATGGCGATTGCAGGGACTGTGGCGAGCAATGGCGGCTCCTTACATTTCAAGGTGGGTGGCCTGCACGAACCACAACCAGTTTAAAATAATAATAATAACTTTTTATAAGTTTCTCCACGACTTTTACCGGTCACTTCAATATTGTGTTGTGTGTTGTGTTGTGTTGTTGTTGAAAGTTACGGTTTTGAAACTTAGGTTCGCCGAGTTTAAAAACAATATCCAGTTTTATATCGCATTGATACGTAATTTCAATTTTAAACGCCCGCTATGCGTACATCAACATCGACCGACACCCCCTCACCACTGCTGGCCGAAAATGCAGCTCATCTCGACGTTCTTGCGCCTGTGTGCCAAAGACCGTCGGCTATCCTCGATTTACTTCGTGTATGAGTTTATCTGTATTGCGAAGAGCTGCGCTGCAGAGACGACTTTCTCGGAAATTATGATTGCGTTGCGCTTGCGATTGTATGATTGTACAGCTGTGACATTTTTCCTAGGAGCAAATAATTATTAAAATGTCAGGTACGCACGACGAAATTATGGTAATTGAATATTTTTAATGAAATACTCAGTAAATGCTAATATTTAATGCTTATTGCATAAATTGAGGATTCTGGTTATTCTGCAGCTCAACAGCACTACTGGAGGAGCCGTCCCGGGTGGCGAGCTTTATCAAAATCGATAACCGATTGGATTTTCGTTTCTAGTATTTCTAATGCTCTTACCATACCAAATGGTTCAATTTTTTTATCAGCATAAGATTTTGAACCATTACGAAATGTGTATTCTTGTGAGTATCTGAAATTGTATAAATGTTGCATTTATTAGTGCAAATTTAGATTTAGATCACGAAAAGAACGCAAAGAAGTATCTTAAAGTTAAGTGAGATAAACTGTAAAAGTATAGATCTCCTTTATTTCGCTTTATAGTCAAGTTGTCAAGGACAATGAACAACAATCTATGCCAGAACGCAGTCATACAGATACAGAAACTCCATCAGTGCATACTTGCTCAAATATTTTCCAGTTCAACGCGCCCTGATCAACCGCGTTGCTGCTTGAGTTCGTCGTTTCCCTCGCTAATTAGCAGATCCACTCGTTAGGGTTATCGAAAGCCCGGCACTGTAAACACGACATATGCATTCATCCAACATATCGAGCTGCACATACAACTCTATCCATCTATACATACATCATTCACTTATTCAAGCTACAATACGCAGATACACATATACGCACGTATCTATCGTACGAGCATCCAAATGATGTGCCTTCACGTCCATTGTATGTGTAAACGTACGCTACGTACTAAATACATACGTGCTGTACGCAAGCCTGCGCTTATACTATGCAATCCATTATATTAATGTCCTTGTCGTCCTTTCCGATAACAGTTTCCAAACGTAATGCAGCAACGGTAACACGCCGTAATTGTTTGCGGGCTTTGTTTCGGCCGTATCAAGTGATTGGCGCTAAATTGCGCGCGTTCCTGCTAATGAAATTGAAATTTCGAAGTCGCTAATTGCCAACGCTCGACGAGGTCGTCGGGCGTCGATACGGAGAGCCATTCTGTTCGGAAAGTAGTGCTTGGAGCTTTGTAATTAAGCATTTCGTTCCAATGGCCGTTTTTTGTTAGAAAATCGAACGGAATCGGTTCGGTTCTGGGTTCCAAAACGCAAATGAGAAGGAATTAGGAATAAATGTTGAATTACGTTTAATTAAAAATCGCGTTCCTTATGAAAAAAAAAAGCATAAGCGTAAGGGGATGGAATAGAGGGCAACGCCCTAAAAGAAAAAACGGATGATAGAATACGATCGATTTTGTAAACAACTGCGGCGGAAGAACGGAATTAATTGCGAAATAAGAAAAGTAGAACCTTCATTGTTATACGCCGCTGTTAACAAATTATGCAGTAAATTAAAACCAAGGGAAGTTCAAACTAGATAAAACAAAATTTATAAGAGAAAATATTTTCCCACTATAATACGAAAGTCGCAATCAATTTTTGAAATTTCGCAAGTTTCATAAGGACCATTTAGAGAGTCATTGACAGTATGCGATGAAGTAGGCTGTTTACTTTTTAGACCTAGAAACGTAAATGCTAGTAAAATTCGGGTCATATCCGGAGCAAGGTTAAGCTGTTCTTGTTCGTCTTATCATGCGGGTAATAAATAATATGTACCAATTCTCTATACCAATCAGACTTGCACAATGAACAGAAGAAGCTGGGAGAAAAGGTGGCAAGAACATTTTTTGAGTAATCAAGCATAAGCAGGGACAATAGAAAAATCTAGGAGATTCATCAGCATCATCCTGAAAATTGATAACAGGTATGGGGTGTCCAAGAATAACAAGCAACACTACAAAACAAATGAATTCGTTATGTCATGTACACAGTCGACAGAAAATATACAGGAAAGAAAAACTTTTCCTATGAAGTGAGTGAGGGGGCATGGAGGAAGGTAGTCCAAACACGTGGCTACAGGCAGTTGACAGATCTTAAATCTCTTTTAGTGTTGGAGTTTGAAGAATTTGATTTGGTGATGAAGTATCAAGCAATAAGCTTCAAAGGTATACAGTGCTGTGTGTATATTATGTTGAAATGTGTAATTTTAAGTAACTTGATTTGACCTAAATGACACCAAAATATTCCTAAATTGGAAGTTTTGTTTTATTTATACTTTTCATCACTTAAATTTTAAAACAAATAAGAATAAGGAGACTGTGGCTAAAATAATATATGAACTAAGTAAAATTACCCTTACCATACCTTTCCGAAAAATTCAGACAGGTATTTCGGCAGCTAAGTTGCCATCCTTAGTGGAAAACTGAGAATTCAGTATCACTAGCGAATCCGGCTAATGGCCAAGACGAACACCACACGACGAACACTGTACAACGCCACCTCCACTGCACAATGAACATCACACAATGAACGCGCGAAACACCCCCAAACACTATTGACGGATTCGCTAGTGATACTGAATTCCCAAGTTTTCCACTGAGGATGGCAACTTAGTTTCCGAAATACGTATCCGAATTTTTCAGAAAAGTGTGGTAAGGTTAATTTTATTTATTTTAAATACTTAAATTTAAGTTTAAAAATCAAAATTTATATCAGGTTTTAGTGCTGAGTGCTCTCTGACCGCTCATCTTACTATCGCCTACCAATCCCGGTAGGTTAATTGGTTAGAATTGTTGAATTAGAAATGTTTTATGGATAGTACATTGTGTGCATGTGTGTATTCCCTTGATAGAATACAGCTCCATTTTTCGGTTGCTTTCCCTTTTGTATTCTTCTTATTATTTTCTTTTGTTTCTCTTTTTTCTCTACCGGTATATTTTGGTATGTGCTACTTCTAAACAAGCAATATTTTCCTGTATTATATCATTGCAGCACCCTTCCGTTTCCCTGACACCTTTTGTATATAGTATGTCTGTTTTGTTAGATACTACAAGATTGTGTCTCCGTTTTTCTCCTTTTGTATAACGGCAAATAATTGTATGTAATTTAACTACGCCTACCATAAATTGCGCTTGTTACGATGTGACAGTCGGAAAGCGTAAGATTGCTGCATATGCAAGAAGGGTGTTTAATCATTTATTTGTCGATCTTAGTAGGTACATGTGATATACGAACGTTGAGGGCGAAGCGAAGTCTTGCATCATAAGTATCCCAGTATTGAGAATAATATCAATAAGCTTCAATCTGTGATTATTTCTCTGTTGAATTATATAAGTGGTTTCAAAGCACATACAACGTCAACACCTACTCCTGATAGGGGGCTGGATGATAACGTATTTGAAGAAATTTGTCAGGAAATCAGACAGAGGGAACATACGAAAGCCAGGATTATCCTATGCGGTATTGAAAAACTTGGGAATGGTATAAATACCAATACTTAATTCTCTCAGTATAAATAATGAAAGCAGACCATTAACTCGGCGGGATAAGTTTGAAGCGGCTAGCACCACAATACTTCCTATTAAGATTTAATTCAACTGGGCGAAAATCGCACATAACCTCATTAAAAGAAAAGAAAGTTATGGACGTCGAAGCGCCTTCGTTGCGCTCTTGATCGAACACCTAAGCAGATACTACCGCGGCCTTAACTATGCGCTGAAGAAATGAATGACTGGCGATGAAAGGAATTTAAGTATTAAGTACTTGCGTGGAAAGGTCACTATCATATTGCAAAATTAACATTGCCCAAAGCAAATAAGCAATCTGTAGAAAAACACTATCAACATATCTGCGGCCTAAGAATAAAAGTTAATGAGTTATACGCTGCCGTCGCACAATACTTCAACCTTTGAAATTAATCCAATCCACAAACAATATTGTTTCAAAAAAGTACACTTTCCCAAATTGTATCATGCTTTACTTAATTTGGATTGGACTTTTTGCATAACTGTACAGATATCTGAGGTCTACCGCGCACTGGAGAGACGACTTAATTTGTTATCATTTGACAATTCATGTGAGACCCATTTGCTTAACTTCCATATCTTTCCTAGCTGATGAAAGTGCAGACAAATGGTTTCATCACTCACATTAAACTTTTCTTAAAGCTCTAAGCATGTTGTACTGGAATTTTCCTCCACAGTTTGTTGAATATAGTCGTTGTTAATGATCTTTGGTGTGCCAGAGCGTGCTCTATCGGTCAGGCTGAAATCTCCCGACGAAAATCTTTTGAACCATTTCTTCTTCTTCACTGCAGCTTTGGTACCAAGTTTGTATTCATATAGTAAACAACCTCGAATTAAAGTTTTATTCGTTGCCATTTTCAATTATTCTAAATTAGGAATTAAAAAAACAGAAAATGACTAACGATGACGGATAACAAGTGCTATCTATCAACAACATAAAAATTCATAGCGCTCTACTTTATACAAATCCGCACGAACTTATTTGTTTACCCGATAGTTTCGAAATAGTGGCTAAGTCTGGCTATCTGCTGTTACATCCTCTCCCTCAAATTTGTTTGCATATGATGTTGAATATTTAACCAAATCATACCTTACTTTCCCACTGCATTACTTTTTGCAATGCATTCTAAAAATGTAAATCCTCTTCCACTCGAGTATTTAAAAAGGAAGGAAGAAAAACAAACAGCGCATTAAGGCAAGTATACATATTAACGCGAATTCTCTTTACGACGCAATTTTATCTTAACGACGTCGCCCTATTCATCGTCGTAATTTTTAATTTCGACGAATAGGCGTTTTAAGATAAGCGCGGTAAGTGGTCGCTTAAAAGCGTAAGCACCTCCGGTCATCACACCTTCGTTCGTTCAATATCATCGGGGAACGAGGCCGCCCCGTCGAAGCGGGTGGTTTGCGCCCGTTCGTTCGCTTAACGTTCGTCCTCGTTTACGTCGGTGCTTCCCCGGAACAAACCGCCATAAACCGAATGCCCGGCAAAAATAACCGTGTTATATTAGTACCTGTGCGAGTGAGCTATCTCGACACGAAATCTTGGGCGATACTGGGCAGATATTACGTTTAATATATGCTTTTCGATGTACCATAGAACGGAGGTAATCGCCGGGGAACAGAGAGTGCCGGTTGTTTTTCTAAAACGCACAAAAATGTAAAAAAATGTTTTCGTGCTTACGATTTATAAATGCATAGGTACTTGACTTTTACGCGTTTTGGAACAGTCCAGTTAAACCCAGATGCGATAAGTTTGGTACTCGTCCAAAACATGTTCGTTTGATTGAAATTGCGATTCGCGAAATAATGATCTATGACGACAAAAGTGAGCGCAAGTATTAGGAAGTCACATCCACTAATATTTTTTAAACAGGAAATAGTCCTAACTCTTGGATGATTAAATATGGTACATGAAAAGCGTTTTAACCTTATCATTCGAAAGTCACATCTAAAGATAGCAGCGATATCTAGAGCGTGTACACATTCTTTTGAAGTGTGCGTATTTGCAGGAAACTCGCCAATTTTGTTCAAATATAAAAGTCCTTTTTATAGAGACCTCGCAGTCGTCGTGCAATATTAAATAACCTACTTCCAAACGAGCAAAGGTTGAAAAGGCGCTCTTTCCCGATGTAGTAAAATACTTACCTCGCTCTCCCAATTAACCCGGCAGCAATTGCGAAAACAAAGGCTAGAAGGATATCCTGACACTTCCACCCACTTGTCTCCAACTTAAACGTTAGCGCGGTAACAAAGAAAAAGTTAAAATGAAACTAAATTTATGCTTTAGCGCAAAGTCTCCAGTTTCATTTCGAGCGCGTAAGCATATTTCAGAGCGAGCGAAATAAAGTTGCTTAGGTACTTTTAGCTTTTTGAAGTTCTATCCAAGGGATATATCGATATACTTGAAATTTTGGCGTAGTGGCTGTTTGGAGTGTGAAGTCGTATGGATTGACGTTGAGTGAACTTTGCACCAAACTCACTTCAATACTAGTTTTTTTATTGTTCGGAAGACCTGACTGGTAATTTGTAATAAAAGACCGCTCTTCACTTAAGAAATTTAATCCTTAACCACTCGCTCCAAACTTGGAATACGGGGTCATATTGGTTTCTTAGTTTATTAAAGGTTATAAGAATTTTTCTTGTTCAGATTTATACAAAAGCTAAACAAGCAGCAACAATGGTTAGAAAAAGTATAAAAGGAAAACTTCTTTTGAAACTACAACAAAGGTAAAGCGAACAGTAGACAAAATGATGCCGAAAGTAATGTAGAAAATGAATTTTGTTCAGTAATATTCCATCTAGAATGAAGGACTCGAAACAGTAAGTTAAAGTAGAGATTGATATCAGACTGATCAGAGTGATCAGCACAAATATGCTTGTTGCAACTGCAATAAGTTGTACGGAGTTGTAGGCTGATTGTTAGTATTTCTTTGCCATTGAGACACGTGGCGCCTTCCTATTTGGTAGCTGTTGTACTTGGTGTTTTAGATTCCACTGAAAGTCGAAATCTTCCGTTTTAGTCCGTTAGACAAAAAATGGAACTTTTGCACGGTTTTGCATTCTTCGTTGGCTCAATTGAAGTGCGATTTGTCTCAGATATTGCCGTATAATACGTATTCTCAGTAAATAAATGTTTAATTTTTTATAAAGTATATAACTATCAAAGAAAGTAATAAGCCCAACAACTTTTCATCGAAGTGACGGAAGCGATACCACGTAATTTTATTGAAAGACACGATAATTCGTGAGAAGTTGAGGAACACTGGTCTAGAACATAACTAGTAGATAACTAGTCAACTACATCTACGCCATGTTATAGAATTTTATGGTTTAAGACTTGTTGTTCTCTCCTCTATTTTCATCTATTTTCTGGTTTTGGCGCAATGATGAGGACAGATTTGGATCGTTTTGCAACATAGGAAACCATCGTAATGTTCTTTCAAATACCGAACAAAATAGATTGGAGAGTGCAAGTCCTATTAGGAAGAAATTCTTTCGGTATTTGCGCTTTATGATTTCTTAGTGTGCCAACTAAGATTAAGAAATATTCATCCAACAAAATAGATATCAGCCAGTGATACATCGGTAAACCAATTATCTGTGGTAATGTTTCTGTGTATTCCTTTTATGGGTTCAATTAAATCCCTAACAATTGCTTCTCTAATAATTGGAAGGTCTACGTGGTACAAGCATTTCCTCTATAGTTAGGTATTTTGCACACGCGAAATTGCTTTCAGAATTTGCAAGAAAACGAATCAAAGATTGTCTGTACATGTGCGTGCTAACGGAGTCTTTCTGTTCTGGTATCTAGGTCGTCAAATTGCATACAACGCATCAAGAACAAAGAAAAAACGTGTTGCAGTCTAAATTCAATAGTGGATTTTTTTTAAATTTCGAAATCTTTTCAAAATTTCAAAATACCTTTTCGGCACTTATCGTAAGCTTTCGTTTTCGTTTCGTTTCGTTGGTGCCAGGCGCACGTGTTCTTGGTTTAACCAATAGGATCGGGTAAAGTCTTCCAGTATCACGTCGAATTTTAGTTCATTTATCGTCAAATCACGGTCGAGTGTAAACGATAGTCCGTAAGTTAACAGTCCACGCTTTAGTCTCCAAAATGTTCGCCCATTATCTCGGTAATTAGTAATTCTAATTGCATAAGTATAAGTACCGACTGTCAACCGATGTCGATAAGCAGTTAGGATTTTCGCTCGTTTTGTGTTATTTGAAGCAACAAAAGGAAACGCGTCGTTTCTTCTGCTAGGGGAGGATGATATTTTCGGAATAGTGTAGTTTGGTAGGAACCACCCGATTACTAACGAAAACTCAGATCACCACGGCGGCCACCTCTGCGACCCTTTTTTGTGAGGCATGGACTTCCTTTTGCGCCTTATTTTTCTGTTGATAAGATATCATTCCATGGTACAACCTGTTTCCTATTGTTGAGATAAGATTCCAACTGTGCGTATGCCTTCCCTCTAATTCCTTAATGATAAAGTTTATTAAGGAGTATATGATTTTTCAATGCATTCTTCGTCAAATCAACCATTGCCTTCGTTGTAGATGTTGTGAGAATGATTATCCACTGAATAAATTTAATAATCTCACCTTTAGTGTGCTCTCGGATACCTTTGCCAATAGAATTCGTTGATATCATCGGCCGCTGGAACCCGATTGCGATCCTATCTGGGACCTGAGCACCAATTCGTTCTTTGTTATCTTCGTCGATTTGGGTATAACTATCAGGTTTACCGACCATATTCACACATGACACAGAAATGCACTACAACCTAAGTTCTGAGACAAAATTGTTGTAGATGCTTTATATTAGGGGGTTTGTCTTAGTAACAATACAGTTTTCTACCAGTAATAATAACAATACAATGAAGTGTAACGCACAACGAAATCAATGAAATAATTACACTTTAGCTTTAGCTCAAAATCTCCAAGTTAAACAGAATAACATATATATATATATATATATATATATACTTATTAGTGTAGGAGTATTTTTATATTGCTCAATTTCTACGCGAAGATAATTCGATCTACTATATCCTCCCGTACTGCATATATATTAGCCCCTAACGATCCTCAATTCCCTTGGTTATCCTCGGTGTAGTGTACCTTCTTGGTCGTCTAGGAAATATTTTTATATCTCGAGGCAATAAATTAAAAGCAGAGAAATCTCTCCCAATGTCCAACGATAAATTTATGCCTTTGTCTAAGCTATACGTCGAGCAATTAGTTGTGACACTTCTGGTCTGAGACCGAGACGGATGTACCCGAGGGACGACCTTTCCGGTCTCCAAATCTTCCGCCTTGCCGGAACTGAATATCCAGGCTAGGGATATAAGCGGAAGGTAATCGATTTTAACGAAGTAAGCACGGATGAATTCGCTGATATAAAAGGTTTTTTTATAGAGACAAATTAAATGAAGGTATCAGCAATAAAATGCTTGTTAATAAAATCTTCATATTAACGAAATAAGTAGGTCATGTTAACTAAACGTTTTCATAATCTTCAAATTTTATAGCATTGTTATTTCATAGAAGAAAGCATAATTTTTAATTCAATGTGTACGTGAACTATGAATCTTGATAGATTAGAGCAGGGGTCTCCAAACTTTTCAGCCTTGGGGCCATATTGATTACTTCAGTGAGTTTTCTACGTATTATACTTGTCATTAAGCTTTATCTAGCAACTAAATAAATCCGAGTTATTATCAGTCTGTGTCTTTTTATCCAACTTATCACAACAACAATAAGCTATTAGCTGTCGCGGGCCGGATTGATGACACTGATTGATGATTAGAGAATAGAACCCTTATAACATTGGTGGAAGTCAGTGCTCTGTGGGCGATTGTTTGGTTTATACGTACCATTTTCGATCGAAGGCTAGAATTGCAGATTTAGCCGCGAATATAATCATGTAATGGCAGAGCTGTTGTGGCTTGAATTAGTCTCGACGTGGGAAACATTCAACTTCAACAACACACGGCGATGCATCACACTGAATGTGAAGCACTGACATTGGTTTTCTAATGTCCTTTGGCAGCTGTACGTTTCGAACAAACCAAGGCGCGTCAGATACTATGTGCAGCATTTGGTTTTGAACCGATCAGGCCAATAATATGATTCTTTGCAGCAGTCGACAGCAGCGGTAATTTGGAGTCGAAGGGTGAACCTCTATCACAGTAGATAAAGATGTTGCTACTAGTGATTATTACTCCAACGCTTCTTTCCGGGTCGATTTTAAACCTACATCCAGTCGATAGCGTCTTGCAAGCGGTGGCACATCAATCGGTCGTCTCTGGAGAGTAGCAATATTAAATGATTTACAGTATCAAAAGCCTTTGATAAATCTATCATTATACTTAAACATGGCACGTTTTTATCAACAGAGGCATATACTTTAGATAAAACGTTAAAGAGTGTTGAGTGTCTGTTGATTTGCCAGAACAGAAGCCATGCTGATTTCTGAAAAGGTATTGAAAACTCTTAAAGTAATTTGTTATTTTCTGATTAACAATAATTTCGAAAACCTTAGAAAAAACAGACAAGATACTAATAGGGCGATAATTACCAATACTATACCGATCGCCCTTCTTGTAAAATGGAACACCTAATGCAGACTTTAATTTTTCTGGGAAGATGCCCTGTTGGAGAGAGAGATTTACAAGATACACTAAAACTGGGGCTATAAATTGCAGAGATCTTTTTAAAAGAAAAGATGGAACAGAGTCGTCACCCGCAGCATTGGAAGTACGTAATTTTAGAATAGCCTCGACTACATCAGTCTCGCTCACAGGAGACATGTAAAAGGAACTCGAATGTAATTTTATAAATTCATCCACCCGATTGTAACAGATGTCATCACAATCATAAATAGAGTTGATCAACTCCTGCGGATAGGAGACAAAAAGTTGTTAAAATCAGTGCACAAATTCATTATACCATCGGATGTCCTCGGAAGGATAAGAGGACCATCATAGTTTGACCGTTTATTGTGAATGATGGACCATGCCGGCTTAGATTTATTACCAGCCATCAAAATGTAGTTATTATTCAATTCATAGAACCAAAAGATTGGTGAGGCCAAGAGACACCGCACCAGTTGACTCCCGTCTTTCAAGGACATTGCTAATGGGCCCAGTTACACTGGAAAGGTGGAATTCCGTGTGTAGACCTGCTATAAAATCGAGTTGTTCGTCCTGTAGGATGTTGCGGTCCATCAGAACATCATGGGGGCGCCTTAAAATCGTCGATTCTGCTATCTTTAAGAGTTCTGATCGCAAGCCAATAGCGAGAGAATTCTATACGAATTGTTCGCCCTTCCTTGGCTTGGAGAAAAATTAAAAATTTCCAAATTAAGAAAAGATCCCTCATTCATTTTTCATCGGCCCAACTTGGATGTCATGATTTCCTAAATGAAAATTATTATTTTGGTTAGTCGACTGTACTGTACCCACTCTTTTCTTTCGTACGCCTTACACCTCACGGCTTAGGCTCAAGTAAAGCTTCCGTCTAGTTTTCCCGTTACTCATTTTTTTCATCCATTGCTTTCTCCCTCCTTTCTATAGTTCTTTTGTATTATCTCCCATGCTTTTCCTTGGATTTCCCGGTTTCCCTTCCCATATCTTTTCGTTTCTACGATTCGCTGTGTTTATAGTAATATATCTTCATAATTTCTTAGTTATGAACAAGACACCCAGGAAATGTTCGTAGAAGCAAAGTTGTTCCGAATATTTGCGAATAACTGTTAAACGAAAATAATTACCTAAGAACTATCTCCCCGAGTTGGATTTTGTCATTCCGAATTATATATGGATGGTTCTAAAAGCGTACGTAATCAACGGATTGTAGAAAATTATTTGGAGTTCTGGCTTGTGTCGCCACTTAATATGAACGTTTGTTTACTCATATTGCCGCGTTCAGAAATATAGAAGCAGTTTCAGTATTGCTGAAGAAATTCAACAAAAATTATTTTTGCAGTGACAACAGTCGTGAAGGGCTAGTTAATTCGGAATTTCTACTTCTGTCACACTAACGAGAGTGAATAATTCGAATCGGTCTATTATAGAATGTTTCCAATTTTTAGATTTCAGAACCAAACACTGGCACTAGCCCAGTTAGAAAATTCGACATGAGAACCATATACACCTTTTTCGAAGGCTACTCAAGCTTCATTGCGGAAGACCAAAGTCACAAAAGAGAAACTTGTGAACATACGTTTTGTCGTTTCATATTAGATTTTCTGACGCCTTTTCTTCCTGCTTGTTTTTCTTACATTAAGGATCACAGCTTAGTTGTCGAAATATATACTCGAAGGTACGAGATAAGAATTTTTTATGTCTGTTATCTACGTATATTTTTACAAGACGATGGGAAGCTCATTTTTATTGTCTTATAAAATCACTAAATTTGACGTTTTCTTTTAGAAACAGTTGTGTATTAATGGACTTGAAAGAATTATAGCATTGTAGTTCCCAAACAAAATTGGAAAAAGCTGCTACAGGTGTAGCAAGTTCTATATTTATTCTTATAGACTCTCATTGCCAGTGTCAAGCTTCAATATTCCTGAATACATTAGCCGTGTGAACAGCGAAACATCAGCATCAAATAGTGACATGCGAAAAAAAGTTAAATTCTGAATAGAACCTAAATTAAAGATGGAAAATAGAGTTACTGAAAGAGAGACTTCTATTTCTACTCATCACTGGTTGTAATCCCCAATCAAACCCCAACCAAACAAACTTTTTATTTTTCGCAAACCACGACTAAACTATATTATTTCTCAGTTGTCCATTCACCTTGACTCCAGTTCATCCAGGTATATCGCTGTTATAGAAACCTGTATTGAATGTCGATATATCCTTGGTTATTTATCCACTAGTTATTATGAATTCTTGTAATGTAAAAGTAATGTATGTATGTGTCTGAATGTTTACAATGCTTTTCTATCTTTCAATCGATGGTTTTTATAATACTTATTAATTTTAGTTCTACATCTACTACTACTACATCTTTTTCTCCCATGAAACGTCTCTGGCTGGAGTTAAAATAAGAAGCTAACACCCGTAGGGTAATAAAATGCTTAAAAGGTGGTGTGCGTGGTATCGAAAAGGTAATCTAATATCTAATCTCTAATCTAATAGAACTCAAAAATAAACGGACAATTTTTTGAAGACCATAACCCCAACATTAACTGTGAATTGTAATAAATGATAAATTTTCTAATGGTAATTAACCATTCGAGTATTACTACACTAGAATATACATCTGCCTAGTTTATCGGATAACTGTTTAGCATTGAGTTGGTAATTCCATTTTATTCCAAAACTATAGCCTACTATAACGATTTACCTATCAAATGACGTGGCATAAAGTGAAGTATTATTGTCACCTCGACAACCACCTTTCCCAATTAGTTTCTTTCGTCGACTTAAAGGACACGTTAAACGGCAAAATATCTAAAATATCGGCTCAATACCGCACAACTCGAATCAGGTTAGCCGATGCGGTTTCGTGTGGGAATTAACCGCCTCGACTTGGGACACGAAACATCGAAGTAAGAGGAAGGAACGGTGACGGAACGGGACGCTAAGTAACTCCGTAAGGTGGAGGTAGCACGGTACGTGACGCCGTAAAGAGAACTTAATTACGTTTAATAGTTTCAAACTATTTTAGTATCGTGCGCAAGCAAGACACACACAATACATATCGGTCGGTTGCGATTAACTTCTTTTCCTTGTTTCCTGTGAACTGAATTAGATCCCTTCTTCGCGTCGCGTACCGCCGCCGTTATATTGTGTGCCGTACGTGCTTCGATGTACGTTCGGAGCCGTTTCTTTTTCTCCGGTCCGTTGATGGAAAACAAATTACAATGTTGCGTAGATACTGACGTAAGTTGATGCGAACGTACATCAAAGTTTCTTACGAGGTTTACCTTAATGATTACGAAATTAGGTCGTTAAATGTGTGTATAGGGTTGGGTTAAATCAAGCGACACGCCAAATCTAGCATTAATCGAGAACTGAACTTTTATGTATGTACTTATATTATATCCACCAGGAAACATAGTGAATGGCTAGCACTCATAACTTGTTTACAAAAATTAGAGGAAGAGCAGCAAATCACATTTTACTAGGAGTAGAGCATTGTACTATATTAGCGTTGTCCTCCTTAGGGCTCATCAAACAACAACATTCAACATGTATTGCAGTGATAACAATAGAAAACATCGATAATCTTGATTTCAGTTTTAAAAGAAAACTGGATGAAGGAGTCATCGGTATTAAGACAATAGCAGGGAAAGAACTCGGCAATAAGTTTTCTAAATACCTACACCACGTCAATGCCCATAACATGGCAAACAAAATATTAATGCTAAAGTGCGCTGCCAGAAGCGAAGTAGTACACATTTCAATCATTTTGAGAACGACCAACAGTAGGAATTCCGAGACCTATAGAAGATCACATTTTTAATCGTTATTTCGATGGTAGCTGAGCGATAACCACAACGCAGCGCGTAATCGGTTTAAGTCATTTCCTTCGATGGAATCTGACAGCATAGCCCGTTAAGGAAACATCCAGTACACCAAAACCCACAAACAAACAGACACACTCATTGAGTTGGCAAGAAGGTAAATTCGGTTTTGTAGTGTGAAATAAAACTCGCTTTTCCATGTAAAGAATAAACTTTAATGAATTATGTATTTTCCATCTTAATAAAATAAAATGTAGAGGACTCTCTATAAACGACCTAATAAATTAGGTTCGTTAATGGGCAGTTAACGAGTAACCGTGCAAAAGCTTACAAAAATAAGCACAATTTGCATATGCCAATAATCCTCTAGGAAATTTTGACTCTGTCAACCAGTTGCGGTTTGCGATTGACATAGTTAAAATTTTCTACAGGATTATTGGCATATGCAAATTGTGCTTACTTTGTAAGCTTTTGCACGGTTACTTCTTAACTGCGCATTAACCAACCTAATGTCTTAGGTCGTTTATAGAGAGTCCTCTACATTTTCTTTTATTAAAATTTTGGCTCTCGAAAATAGTCCGCTATTTTCCATCTTGTTCAATGACGTTTAGCTATATTCCTTCCTGGATCATAATCGTGTGCTCATAGAAATTTACGTTCTGATCACTAAAAGACTGAACCAAATGCGTTTTAAGGTCAACATCATTTGTGAAAGTTTCACCATTCAGATAGTTTTGTATACTTCGAAATAGATGGTAAACAGATGGTGCCCAATCAGGGATGTGTGGTGGATTCGAGATCAATTCCCAGCCAAGCTCCAATAATTTCCCACAAGTTACACAAAAATGTGTGAGGCCTTGGATTATCATGATGGAATACAATTCCATTGCGGTTGGCAAATTCTGGCCGTTTTCCTTTGGTTGCTTCATCCAGTCAAAACCAACATCTTAGTAGTCCCACCAAATTGACAGTATGATCTCTCTTTGATGTAATTCCGCTTCAGATGTGATTTGTGCTGGTTCATCACGCTTAGACGATTTACATGATTACATTACATGATCGTCTTGGAATGATCTTAGTGTGCATGACCTATTTTCCATCACCAGTGATGGTTCTTTCCAAATAAGGGTCGATTCAGTCATTATCTTAAAATACCGACTCCTGGGTATTCTGCACCTTGTGTATTTTAAAGTTAATTCATGACCAACTCCACCCAATACAGTAAACTACCTTTCACTATTCTTTGTAAGAGGCAAAAGACCAATCGGAAATATTTGAAACTTGTAACAACCTTCGACAAACAAATATATTTTTTCCGTATTATTGATGCTCACTGCGAAAATAGTGTAAGACCGGCGATTTCTAGTACAACTGGAACAATCGCAGGTAAACCCAAACCCCTACCTTCGCAGACGACGTAGTTAATTATTAATAGATCAGAGTATAGGGAAAGGAAGACATTCTTTCTCCGCACTGTAAAATGCAGCTATCACAACTGAATTAGTAAGAAATACTAACGCAACTAAGATATTCCTGCAAGTGCCACATATAAATCACTACGAACATCAAAATGAAAGGAGTAATAGAATTCACAAGCCTTGCATCCTTTGGCACTTTTCATAATATCACGTCACTCGAAATAAAAACCAAATGCTTTGAACATATGTATCCTACTTCTTCTACTTCGAGTGTTACTTAAAGCCAAGAAACATCCTCAGGTCTACAAGATATCAACTTGACAAAGACGAATGGCAAATGAATCGGAGACAACTGGCACCAAAAATATGAAGTATCGATTATAGGACGTGCTCTCCTTCTTAATCTTTTCCGTGGGCCTTTTCTTACTATTGCAGCATACTGGAGGTAACACATCCATTTTGAGGACATTAAACTGCTACAGTAGAGGGAAATAAGTGACCTACTGCTGGAAAAACTGAAACTAAGGAGAGCACAAATACATTTTCTTGACAACATTCATTTAACATAATAACATAATAAGGAAGTCTGCGCAGAGAATAATAGACAGTGTGTTAAACCCAAGTTAATGATGATGATTGTATGAAATTACCTGATATTCTACCTATTTTTGTTTGAATAGGTCGATACAGGGACAAACACCCAAAGAAAAGAAAGCGGAAAAAGTATCACGGAAACTACAAATGAACTTCGTAGGTTATAACGCCCACTTTAATCTTACCTCATACAAGAAATACGACAAGACGTTCGCCTAAAAATATTCCTCCTCCACCAATACTTTCCCGAACAGATCCTTCCGGCTTATACTTCGCATTATTCGAAATCCTCCAAAACAACGAACCGAACACTTAATTATTAATTACTCGAGGGAGCGCGCCCGTCTCGATAAGCACAGAAAACGGAGAAGAGAATAACTGGCTCGCTTCGCCTGTTAGAATCGAATTAAAATACGCGTTATCCGTACGATCTGTCCGTGTACAATTAGGAGGACGCCGCACCAAAAGTTAAATTACACTCGAAATTCATTAGCGTTTTTAAATGCAAACACGCCGCTTCCGGCCAGCGCGCGGCAGACCGGCCGAGGCGAGATCGGCGAAAATTAAAGCGCAATATTTATCCGCTTTCGTCGTTTCCGTTGTTTATGGCGCCTTGTTCCGTTTGGACAAATTTTCGCGGGTGTAATGTAGCCGCGGGCAACTTTACGGGCGTCGGAGTCTTGTCGACGGCGAGGGGTCTCGAGATTTTGGGGACGGATGAAGATTAGAGCCGAGGGAATGTATACGCGACTTTCATAATGGAATTATCTTGAGAATTTTTGTATGAATTGATGATTTTTAAGGGGAAGATCATATCAAGAAGGAAGTATCTCTACTGAAATACGTATCCGTTCTCTCATATGCTACTGAATTCTTTCTTCAATAATGTCGATTTCTTCTCAACATCAAAGTATAATGTTTGTAGTATGGGAGTTTCATACTTTCATTAAGAAATACATATTTTTATGAAACATAGTTTATTAGCTCCCATCTTGACATTGGTCACAAACATTCTAACCTTAATATTAAGTTGGTAGTCACACACATAACTTTTCCTTCACAATTATTTTATGTAAAAAAATATAAAACGTGGACATACACCAAATACGCATTTTTTTTTACAAAAACGTTTAAAATTAATAAGGTACATAATTTTACAATCTGTTTGGAGGTTCCACTGTTCATTTCATTCTAGTGGTATTATTACTATGACTATCGTTAGCTTTACTTTGGAGGCTTTCAATTACTTAAGCTTTTATCTGTTTCCTCGGTGCCGTGAGCTTGAGTACTTTCAAATTTAGGTTCATTCGAGGATGGTCTTAGATGGCGAGGGTTTCTTCTTAGAACTTTGTTGTTACAGTCCTTGACAAGGTAAGATCTAGGTTCTTCACATTTACTAAGTATTTTAGCCGGTTGCAAGCGTCTTCCCTTTCCTTAGTGTTACATTTTTTCCTTACTCGAACTCCATGTTCGTCGGACTTACCCGATCGTGATAATCTTTTGCCAATCTTTATAAATTCCTAATTTTCTCGTTAACCACATCATTCTTACATTCCACTGGTGCAAATGTTTATCTCAACTATCAAGATTTTAGTTCTCAATTTCCTGTTTATCATAATTTACGCTGGTGATAGTCCAATTCCTGTTATTGGAGTTATTATTTAATAATGCCACCTTCATATCTTCATTTCCTCTTGATAAGTTTTTCGCGATTTTGACTCCATTTTCTGCAATACCATTTGGATCGAGGTAAATGATGCTATTTATTTAATTATTATTTCAAATCCTCATTCAATAGAAAATTTCTGTAATATCCATGATTCAAATGGCATGTTATCTGCGATTAATGTTTCCGCTATGCCAAACACACAAAGTATGCTTATTGTCAGCCGGTATACCAGTGCTTGTTTGTTAAAAATTATTGCCATGCTCCGAAAAATCAGATCAGAACGACGAATCATCGTTCACCAAGTCAATGCAAGTGCACCTGAAATACACACCTTCAGTCAGTATATAAGCAACTACCTTCAAACATCTACGCCATCCATCGTATAAGAAATCTGGTAGAAATCGAAGCGCCAAGAATGGTATGCTTTAGCGTCTCCAGTTAAGCCACGTACCTAATCCTACTATGGGAAGCTGTTGAATAGTGTGCGTCATTGATAACACATTTAATTCCATAAGTATTAACCAAAGGTTGTCAAAAGGATCGGTAAGTGTATAGGTAATTAACGCGCTTGTTACGTTCTGTCGTCAGACCTAGCTTCACTTAGAAGTAAACAATTCGCCGAAAGCATTTCTCGGCCTCGATGTATTTGTATTACCTTTATAATGGCCAATTTGTCTCCTTTGGCACGTTTCGTGTTATCGATGGGCAAACTATGTTATGTATTAAATTGCAATGTCATCAGAAATCAATTTTGGTACCTCTTTACCTAGTAGGAACAGCATTCCTGAAACTTTGGATTGTCCCAATGGTAATTACCTTACCCTCAATCGTAATTTTATTACCTTGTTTGTCACACCAACCTTCTAAAACATTTGATTTAAATATGTGCTTTTCCCCAATTTCGGTTTCCAAAATTCTTGTAATTTTATTTGCGTCAAGAGCTTTCCTTTTGCACGGATGGGGACGTACTTACCATTATTGGCACCACTCGCCGAACCTTTCTTAAGTGCAGATTATTTTGCGTTAAGGAGTCTTTTTTATTCGACTACAAGACTCGACCTATCGCACACCATTCGGGCAACACATATTTCGGGTACGCCAGTATCATACAATACATTCCTACACAAGACTCGTTTCGGTATATTACATTCAATTCAAATGCGTTTCAAATCGATCATTCATTCTGCAAGCTCAGTACGCGTTAAGTACGCCGTACACGTGTCACTTAATGTTTAAATTTGGAAAGTTGTGTTATTAAGTATATTGTAGGGAACAATTTAATTAAATTGTAAGGGGCCTGGCAGTGCTTGGGTCTTATTGCAAAAACAATTAGGGCACCACAAAGCGCACACCAAACTACTAGTGGTTGGCAGAGGGTTATTTAAGAAATGCAGAATACATGCTTTACATTTTTGTTAGATTTCTACCTGTTTTTTATATATTCATACTCCTTCCGTCCAACACGAAGAGCGATGCGTGTATGCTATCCGCGCTAAACAGAACCTGACGATCACAGAATCGATAGGTTCAGGACAGGCACCAATTATGACAGCATTAAAATGTACCGTGTACTCTCTTATAACTTCGATAATTAGATCTGCCGCAATACACTTGATTCGAACGCTTTTGTTCTGTGGATGAGTTCCTCAGAGACCCAGAACTCCAAACCCAACGATTGTTTTACGTTCCCAAAGATACAGAACAGATTTCGTGATAAACTGTTGCCAAAAAAGTTGATGCCTTTATATCAGTTATTTTTTTACAGTTTTCTTTTTCGAATTGCCAACACTTTTTCCAGCGACGGCCAGTTTGAGGGCTGACAGCTGATTTGTGCTCAGTTTCGTTTGCGATTTCACCATGAATTAACTTCTGCTGACACAACGCTTGCGAATTGTGCAAATTTCTTTCGAAAACTATGGTTTATGGTTATGCAAAACTAACCGCGGGCTTCATCCATACTTTGGTTGACATAATCATCCATCGGAGACCGTAATTCGAATAACCATGAACCGTTTACGTACCACGCATCCACAGAGACGTTGTATACTGCGCATCGAAGTTCTTACTGCTGTGGAGCGTAGTATTGAGGAGGACCCGAATGAGTCGATTCGCCATCATGCAATTAGAGTTGTGTTGATTCACCTTATGGAAGATTTTGCTGAAAGATCTTGGTTCGCGGGTTTACAAAATCCAGCTACCGTGCAAGAATGAAGTCGTTTGATCAGCGTGTGTGTCGTACGTTCGGTGAATTCGTCGGAAACGAGATTGCTCTTGATCCTAATATTCACCACAAAATTTTGTTCAGCGACTACGCTTATTTTCGGCTAAGTGGCTTCGTCAATAAGCAAAATTTCCGCATTTGGAGTAAGAAAAAGTCATTATCGTTTCGTCCACCATAGGTAACTGCTTGGTGTGCTCTATGCGCTGGTGGAATGATTGGTCCGTATTTCTTCAAAAATGATATCAGCCAGAACATTATGGTGGATGTAGAGCACCACAAATCCATGATTACTGACTTTTTGGTTTGCCAATTGAATGGCATTAATATGAAAAAGTTGTGATTTCAACAAGACAACGCAACATACTACACAGCGAACGCCATGTTCGATTTATTGAAGGAACCATTTGAAAAGTGCACAATTTTACGTAATGGTCCTGTAAATTGGCCATCAGGTTTATGTGATTTAATACAATTCCAGTATTTTCTATCTCGTTGGTCTACGCCGATAAGCCAGAGACGTTGGATGACTTGGTGGCCAACATTCGCTGCGTTATTGCCCACATACGGCCCCGGTTGCTCGAAAATGTGATCGATTTGGATTTCCAGATTGCGCCTTATTGGAGCCAACCACGACGCCCATATTTAAACGCTAATGGCATCAAATTCTCTTCCTAATAAGGCTATGGTCATTACCACGATTTTGATGTGTTTTATTTAGTTCCAGTGTTCTATACCTCTAAAAGCAAACACCAAATCATAGCAATTTCGATTGTCCCGCATGAAGATTGGAATAACTGCTTTAGAATGTACATTTACCTATTTATATATATTCTACATAGCAGCAAAACAGTTAATTTTTCATTATTGATTCGCAAGTTTCCACAAGTTCTATTTATATTCCTTTTTATTCCTGTATGCTGTTTCTTCTCAATTGTATTATTCACTCTTATCCTATATCTGAAGTATATAAGTTTGAAAGTCATCCGAGAATAATGTATAAATATTAACAGAGACCATACATTCGGGTGGTCTTTAACCGGATTACAAACCAATTGGATTTCCCTGTAACCCGCAGGTTAATTGTGATTTACGTCGGCATGGACACATGCATACATTCGTAACAATATCATCCTATTAAAACAATATCGCCGTAACGAAATTCAGGTCGTGTTTACACCGTTTCCTTAATATGTAGCAGTTTCAAATCCCCAGATGCGTATATTCGAATCTGTATTATCCGTTTCGGGTGAAGGGGTCGACGGTTCGACCGATGTTCTAACGTAATAAACGTACACGAATCCGCACACGAAACGCCTCCAATTGTATATCAGCGTAAATAAACAGGAATGGAACGGACCTAAGGGCCAGGCGATTTCACGGTTTTGATCGTCGCGGACTACCTCGAAATCGTTCGAAAACCGTATATTCTAGTAGGTATGTATGTATGTATCTACGTAGCGTAGTCGTCGTTGTTGTTGTTACGATTGTCGGTTTCCATGCGAAACTGTCATAAATTATCCGGTGGGTATTTGTTATCGCGGCGAATGCACGGGTTTTCGGATATCGGGTTTGCGGAAAATTAAGGCGAAGCGTTCAGAGGAATTGCCACGAAAGCTACGTCCGAAGAATGGATGTCGTGCCTTTTTATTTGCGTCGTTCGCGTATTGTTACCTTTTCTCTTTTCTCCATTTTTCTTTTCTTCCGCATTTTTTTCCACGTGAAAATCGATCTATTAGGGGCGAATATGCACGCGATGCGAGCGAAATGTTGCGAGAAATTGCGTTTACCTTTCGGAATATGAAGCGTGGATCTGGTCGTGTGGAAAAGCAAATTTCAGAAAGAGAAAATGATGTTGATGGAACAGCGAAAATGTGTAGGTATTAGATCCTCTCTACAAGTATTCAATGAATCAATAAATAAATAAACTTTATTGTGCCCAACGGTAAAACACCACTACAGACACAAATACAAAGAAAGAAGAAGACCAAATCTGTATGTATAAGTTATACACAACACGTCTTCTAATTTTTTTCCTTCATTGGATGTACAATCTGTCGTTGTAAAAGGACAATAATTACATTATTATGACAATATTTTTAGCGTGGAGGATTTTGACCCAATGGTCAAGATCCTATGTCTTTTAAATGACGAGATTTTCTTCCTATCTTCAATAAAACAAATTAGATTTTCTTCTGAAAGTTATTTTTATTCAAAATAGCTTCCATTTAACTCAATACAACGTATAGAGTAGTTAATTAATTTTTTCCATTCATCTTTTATAATCATCGGAAGAAACATTCTTTAGCACCTGTGTCGCGGCCGCTTGAACCGCTGGAACATCATCATAAAATGATCTTTTTACGGCCAATTTCAGCTTATGGAGAGAAAATGGTCACATTGTGACAGATCAGGCGAATATGGCGGGTGGTCAGTGACACAAATGAACACTGTTCGAGGATCGTGCTTAAAGTACCGGTTTTCGTCACCAGCTACAATGGAGTTCAAGAAGTTTTTATTCCTTTTGGCAATTTTAATCATATCTTACACGTTCGTCTTCTTGATCGTCTGTTAATTAATGTGAAACAAAATGAGCACAAACTTCTTTTTTCTTCAAATCATTACGTACAATATTCCAAATCGTGTCTTTGCTGGTGTTACATTCTTCAGCCAACATTCTAACAATGAAACCTCCATCCACAGCAATGATTTCACGCACTTTTTCGACTAATTATGAATGGTTTCGGTGTTGCACACGCCAAGGCCTTCCATCGTCTTCCAAGTTCTCACTATTATCTTTAAATATTCTATACCGCACAAAGTGTCTGCTCTACTCATACGCTCATCACTAAAGTTTAATAAAGGGGTGGACGACGTGTTATCATTAAGTAATGTAAACCGGACTAACGCCCTTACTTCCCCGAATTTTAATGTCGCGTCTTGCACGCAAGTGAAGACACCATTTAATGATAACACGTTATCCACTCTTTTATAAAACCTTACTCATCACCATAAACTTTTTGTAATAAATTATTGAGTTACAGTACATGTTTTTCGTAGTTTCAATCAAAATTTTAGATTAGCTTTTTGTTCCATGACTACTTACGACACATCCCACACAAACGCGCGTAACTATCACTTGATTTGCATGAACTTGATTGCGTTTGAAAGAAGGAAGATGTACATTTCAAATTATATCATTCACGCCTAGATGGAGCTACATCTAATATATATTATTTTATAAAATCTCGTTAACTATCGCACTCGAAAAACCTTAAATCAAAAAATTAAGTGTCCTTAACACAATCGTTCGCTCAAGCACACATTCAGCAGATAGGGTACGGGTACATTCACGTTCGTTCGAGATCCACGCAAATACAATGTAGCAGCATGGCGCCAAGGTAATCTACGAATATTGAACAGTATGCCCGACAACAACTTAGGGCAATCAATTTTGTCTGTGATCAGCTTTCCGAGGAACAGCACAAAAGATCTCTCAGTTCCTTTTTCCATCAACTCCATATAGCGTAAATCAAGCAGATGTTGCCTATCAATGCTAGATACTTCAGAAATTTACGTTGAATTCTCTCCAATTTCAATTGATGACGGATATACTGTGGATACCAAGAGATATTAGCGTGCTCCATTTTGCTTCTACTAACGTGCAAGATTGTGGCCATCTCGTAAAAATCTCTGGTAGTTCTCAATAGAAAGTGAACGGGAGGCAGATAAGCACGTACGACTGACATGAGACTCAGAAGTTAGGGTTTGGTCGAACAGAATCCCCAAGTTTTAAAACGCATCCGCTGCAAATACGTGTCCCGCAATGTTTTAAGAGAACTCTATGACTTCAGTCTTTGTGGTATAGCGCTTCACACGACATTTATCTGCATTGAGATATAATGCACCACTTTCCAATTGTAGTAAGCCCATTCTGAACACACGCGGATGCCTGCAGACTGTTAACCTTAGAGAATATTTTATGTAGTTTGCGTAAGCCAACACATCGCCAGCCAGGGATTTCAACAGTCCTCTATAAAGACCAGAAACAGCAATAGTCCAAAGTAAGTTAAAGAATCGGAAGCCATTGTGGTACACCAAGTAAGTGCTAATTCTTACCGAAATCGAGAAGAGAATGTTTTCATATATGAAAATTATCTTCGGACAATTCAATTGTGACGTCTCGTCGTTCTCCGATACTTAAAGAAACTGAAAACGATCTTCAAACGTTCTACCCAAATCTATAACACGAGAGATTTTAGCCCTTGGATCTACGTTGAAAACAAAAGTGAGTAAAGGAACCATGCCGAATATTTATCGTGGGCTCTTGTGACTGTTGACTCAATAAAACTTCCATTAACACTTACTACATCAAATATCAGTTTTACATGGGAAACCCCATTTGGGACTTTTGATTAAATCATATAAACATTTGAGATTTGCTAGCGATATGAAGCTTCAAAGCATCACATTGAAATTCAAGCATCCTTACAGATATTGCCTATGTTATTGAAATACGGTTATCACATTGAGGCTACCCATTTCTTTCACCATAAGCAAACCAATACGGCAATGCTTTGGGTTTTGTATAGGTACTTGTTGCGTTGTTAATATTCTCCGCAATTCCTCAATGAAGAATATCTTGGCTTGTTCGAAAAGATACTAAAATTATAGTCTTCCCTATCTTTCGATTGCCGAAAGCGTCAAGTACCGTCGTTTATCTAGGCATCTTTCTAGTTTGTTCTTTTGTTGATTTCTTCAGAAAGTATATTTTTCAAACCGAATTTTATACATAATTTCTAACTCCTTTTCCCACCACACGGGAAATGCACCAAACTTAAAATTTCTAATAATTTATTTGAGTAAGTTGCTTTTATATGTACATATGTACAAAGATCACAAACTATTGTGATCGGTTGTAGTTAATTATAAATTGAAGACAGAAAGCACAATTTAAGGCATTAATCAATACACTAAATCAATTAAAATTTCGTTATATGAACGGAATTCATTATATTTATTTCAAATTTCCGAATTATTTTTGTTGGAAACATATCCAATTTATCGCTGCAATACGTTCGAATAAATAATCAGTTTATTCGAATTTATTTAAATGTTTAAAACGCAACGATTACGAAGTGCATTTAACGCTAGAGCGGACATAAACCGTTAGGTAATACGAACTCAAATTAAATTAATACTGAAGCCCTGAATACCGTGTTCAGATAGGTATCCGACTGCCATATTATAAATTTTTAAATGAAATAATTGAAAGTTTGTGCGAACGTTAGTATCTCTTTACAAAACTGTTGGTTTTTTGTAAAAAATAAATCCAGTAATTTATTAAATTTGTCTATAGTTAATGAGAATTTTGTATGCTTCAGTTAAGCCGATGTTTCAGCTGTAGTCGTGAAATTCTAGAACAATCGAATATCATCATTGTGAAAAAACTATCTTAAAAATCAATTCTAATTATGGACTTCATAATATCATTTTGCATTCATACACCTGCAAAGTCATCCAATTTTCGTCAGTATCCTGCTACCAAAGGTCAAACAATTCAAACATTTTAAATTTCCAGACTATACGAAAAAATTCCTAGACACCCAATGCGCCTTTGGTCACTTCTGTGAGGGTGGTTTGTATTTTAACCATCTTCGTCCTCACTCCACTTTTAGGGTTGTTCGTAAAATTTTCCATGGATGTTATTTAGTGACCGGCTCGCTTTATTTGTCGTCGTTTTGAGATTTGATCTCGACGATAACTCTTGTAAGTTGGGTAACCAGTTCGGTCAGGATCTTCATCATCCCCAATGAGAGTGCGGTCCCTTCTTCGGTGTTTTTTGGCTAGTTTTCTCAGATTTGCACCTGTCTTCCTTCGGAGTTCTTTTTCGCCGTTAAGGCGTATGTCAATTCTTCCTTAACCCGGCATCTGTAAAATGGCTCTTTGTGACAATTTCCAGCAGGTGGGGTGTTACAAACCCCTTCGTAAACAAATTTCTTTCAACCAAACAGAAATTAGATTTAATGGTATCAATATTCTTCACTTGCAAAGTGGCTACGATTTTGCAAAATTTCAATCCATCTCCGAGAGATATAAACTTTACACATGCTCCATAAGCATATCTTTCTATCTTTGGCACGAGGATACTTCCTCCGACCACCTTCCTTGTTGGTTTGGTTTCCTCTTTTTGGGTATCGGTTCACAACTTGCTCCTAAACGTTTTCGAATGCTTCCTCTGAAGTCTCTTGCAAGTCTATGATTTGACATTCTGTTCCTATAATGGTCTTCCGCTTACTGAGAACCTAGCTTTTCCAGAACAAGTGTGGAATGTAGTTGGCCATTTTCCCCGTAATTTGTATTCTCGCCAAGTGCAATATTATATTCTCTGCTCTAGTACCAACATTTTTAATTGGACATTCTTCGAACCATTTAATTTCGTTTTTTTCCAAAAAGTTTTTACCCTCATATTGTCTTATAGCTGCCCCACTTCATCCTTCACATCTTATTCTACATTGGGGTAGTCACTAGAGACGTTTACATTGTCTATTCCTTATAAATCTGAATCTCTATGATCAATGATTTCATCCTCACTTTCTGTGCCTTCCCAAACGGTCAGTAATAGTTCTTGTTCTTGTTTTCATATTTGTTCATAACTTTAAAGACAATCTTAAATAGGGAGCAACTGAATAAAACGGAAATGATCATAATCAGAAGTAAAATGGCATAACTTACATTATAATATACGGCAAAATGTAAATAAAACATATTGATAAGAAGTTGAAAGTTTCGACGGATGATTTGTGACAACCGCCAAAATGACTTTGAAGCATTCCCGCTTGACTCACGCTAACTGCCCAAATGGCGTAAGCTGCCATGAAGATTAACGTACAACTAAAGTTGATGATTGGCATGAAATTTGAATGTATACTTAGCAAAATTCGTTCGTTGGGGTTTAATAACCCCGTCCGCTTGCACGGATATATTCGGTTGTTTACAAATCCAAGCCGTAGCTTCTTTTATTGCAGCATTGGGGTAATAACGTCGATATGTGCAATCGGTAAATTTGCAATCTTATTACAGCTACGTTATTTCTTTCCATAACTTTCTATTTTTGGCTTTCCTTTCCCACTCTGTTATTTGCTCACACCTCAAATCTTCTAGTAACGCTTCTCTCCATCGTCTTCTTGGCCTTCCCTCTTTTTATTCTCTGGTACTTTCCACGCTATTCTCTTCACCTTTCAGTTTTTCTTTGTATTCCTTTTATGTACCCCAACGACTGCAACCTCCTCGACTTGAGAACTGCATCCAATTGTGACTCCTTATATATGTCGTAGATTTCCTTATTCGTTCTTCGTAAGTAACGTTCCTCTGTTTTTTTCCTACCCAAAGTCCTTCGGCGTATTTTTCCTTCCCATCTACTCAATGTTTTTTTATATTTTCAGGCAACATCCATGTCTCACATTGATATAACACTGTCCGGCTTATTATAGTCTTGTAGGTTCTCAATTTCGTATTCTATGACAAGTACTTTAATCTTAATAGGTGGTTTATGACTTCAGCCGATTGGGTGATCTTACTTAATCTTGCATCAATTTCTTTCACTTCCTCGCATTTGCTCGATAATCTTGTCCATAGGTAAATGATTTCTTTCAGCGCTTAAGGTTGCATATATCTTTGGTGTGACTCTATTTACGACGACATTCGGACGAATTTATGACAGTTTTTTCAAAAGACCGTTTTCCACCGGTGTACCAACTTTATTTAAAGCTAAAAGCAAATTGTTCACCTTTCAAACTTATTACGCTTTGAAAATGAACAGAGCGTACCTAGAGGAGTGTAAAAATACCTCACTACTCTCCGCCCACGTCGCCGGACGACATTCCCCTTTATCAACGAAATGGAAAGTTAATAACTACGACGCAACCTTAATTTAGTTTTCAAGTAATCTCCCCATTTCCATGAACTTATAACGTATACGTTCACGTACTCGCTCGGACACAACACGCGCCCGTATTCGAGGGCAATTTACCTTTGCGCGGCAATTATACTTGATTTATTATTAAAGCACTTAAAATCGAATGAACGTTGCGTAGTCGAGAGGGAAAAAACGCAATAAGCGCGCGTAACACAATACCGTTCGATGTCAACACTTGCGGCTTACGCTTAGCCGGTCGGTGATACTTCACGAAGAGCGCCGCGTTTTACGCCATCGCATGGCGACAAAAGCTGTACTTTTTAATCGCTGTGAGTGAAATTAAATTTTAAAATTTTCATCGTGTATAAAGTTGCTTCGTATAAACAACTGGAAAAGTAGTAAACATTATCGAATATAAATGACTGTGAAGTACATCGGTTAACTGCCAACAGATAAATTAATTGCTTAATTCGTGGATACGTGGAAATAATCAATGATTTTGAGTAAAACATCTCTTGAGACTTGTAAAAGTATAGAACGTGTTCATGGAAACTTACACTAATTTCTTTTTCATAATTCTAGATAGTGTTTGCAAGGACTGTGGCGTATTTACTGACACTGTATCACATTTGTAAACTCCTCGCTACAAAAACCGACCTTCGGTTTTGTGGTTTTAGATAATGCTTGGTTCTTGCTAACGGAACACGTGTCACCGAATTTCATTATTAAACAAATATATCGTGAAGAGTTTACCGATGTGTTGTAGTGTTCATAAATCTAGAATTTCATTAAATCTTTAAGAAACTTGTACCTTCTGCTGTTTGTGATAAGCACGCTCCACAAATGCTCCAATTAAAAACAGAAATTAAACTTACACGCTTCAAAAAGTAAACATATGATTTTCTACGATCATCTTCCTAAGTTTGGAATTCCCAAATAATTTCAATAAAACTAGGACCTTCGCCGTTTATATTTGTAATTAAATCCGTAACTATGAGAATTCGGTAAGAAATTTGTAACAAAAGTATTTTTGAAAGATTCTAGAATGTGTTTAACACTTTTCGCAAGAGTTTCCTCCCATAACTTTATAAAGAGTCCTAGGACCTTCGATGTTTATGATTTGTTAAAAATGCGTTGTAGCAAGAATTATTTCAAAGTGCGAATATTACCCTAACTTTGTGTATTTTATTAAATAAAGTGATGAACATGTATGAATGGCGATTCAGTCCTACAACGTAATAATCAATAATTTTCTATAAAATATCTTCAAAGCTTTCTAACAGTATTAAGAGCATTTGTGCAAACTCTAAGTTCTCTCTTCATAAATCAAGGGTTCCACAAAATTTTTAAAGCATTTGGGATCTCTGTTGTTTGTGATTACCACGCTTCGGAAATGCTAGAATTAATGAGAAAGTTAACAGAAATTATACTTACACTAGCTGTAAAGCCTGTCCCTGCCAGGCAGGAA
Organism: Chrysina gloriosa; assembly: GCA_038088585.1. Lineage (NCBI taxonomy): Eukaryota > Metazoa > Arthropoda > Insecta > Coleoptera > Scarabaeidae > Chrysina > Chrysina gloriosa. The sequence goes on along the minus strand of CM076087.1, from coordinate 96,171,801 downwards.
GAAAAAGAAAATATAAGCTAAAATGTAAAAAAAATTTTGCCACGTCCCTTTTTGTCTTAATTTTCGACCAACACGCCAAAAATCAAAAATCCGGCTACGTTAGGGTTTGGCCTAGGCGTTTTACTATGTACGTGCTACTTTTCAGCTTTCTAGCCCATCAGTGGGCTTCAAAAAGCTCTGGATAGACAAAAAAGAGGAACACACAAATAAGGAAATTATATATATAGATAGATGCTTTGAAAGAGAGACATATGATTTCCTACGATGATATTTCTAAATTTGGAACTCCCCACAACTATTTAAAGGAATTTAGCACCTCTATCGTTTATATTTTGTAATTAAATCCGTAACTATGGGCATTCTTAACGAAATTTATAAAGAAAAAATGTATGTTTAAAAGATTCTGAAGTATATTAGAAATCCTTTCCGTAAAAGCTTCTCCATATAAGTTTGGATTTCCGTAAAAACTTCAAAGGGTACCAGTATCCGCGTTGTTTATGATTTTTTGGTAGCGGTTACACGGACACTGTATTATTATATATCAGAGGCATGTGTATGTATGGATAAACATCACCCTGAATAGAAACGCAAAGGTGTCACGTATTCTAGAGTTGACTTCATCTTAAATCATTCTGCAGTTCTCAATCGATTAGCATGGACTAGGAAGTAGACATTTGAATAAAAGACCAAATTGAGAAATGCTAGGAAATGAAACAACTCCATGTAATTGTAAATTTTTCACGATTACGATCTCACTTCGAACACCTTCCAAGTTATTGGAATATATGTCTAGTTCTTTGACATTTTGCTCATCCCAAATAGGAAGAGGAACGGAAAAGGAAAAATAAAGACCACATAAACCTAGTCATAACAAATTCTGTAAGTAGAAAGAAATGGAGTAAATGGATGCACAGCTGATAGTCATCCTTTTCGACATGCACTATGGACGGAAAAAGTTTTCGGAAAGCAAAGGAAAATACAGGGTTTGCCATAGGAATGCACGATTTTGAAGATGTAAGGTAAATTAAGTATGTAACAAAGCTGTACAATTGGAAATGCAAAAGTTATAAAAGGAAACAAAACAGTATGCCGGTATAAAAGTAAGAAAAAAATAACCAGAATGGTCATTAATTGTAATAATCAATCTAAGGGCATGGTTAAGGTACTCGTAAACCTCTCTTTCGAAATTCGAAATTACTTACAGATTTGATTCTTGTTGGAAAATTATTAAAACATTTAAGACCACCATAAGCGGCCCCGTACACATAAGTAATTAAGTTTGCAAATTTTGCTAAGGCACTGTATTTAAAAACATTTATCTCAATGGTACTGACAATGAAATATCTGGAACATGAAGTCCGTAAGATCACCATCATTCTTCCACACTTCCTCAATAGAAAATTGTTCATTACTTTATTTATTTTACATCTCTTGCAGGGTCTCGCATTTAAATGACTATTCCTTGGAGTAGGTTACAAACCACTTCACTCTTCAGATACCCCTAGAGAAAGTATTCACAAGCAGAAAGATCGGTCAATCTCGCAGTTCAAGAAAAATCCCCACTTCTTGATATGAGGTGGTTCAGAATTAATCATCCAGCGGCTTCTATGGATATTCTTACAGTGTATCATACAGCATAGTTTGTTGAAATCACGTTTCCTTATTAATTTTGGGAGTAAGCAACCAACTGAGCAGTCACAAATAAAAGTCAGACCCGATAATCCCAAACGACGAAATTGCGTATTAAAGTGACAACTTTAGCTCTGTTAAGGGGAACCAAAACACTGTTGACACACACAGTTTGGTGTGTTTTGCGTGGCCGTTCAGTGCGTGATGTTCATTGTGCAGTGCTGTAGAGTTGTACACTGCTCGTTGCGTACTATTCGTCTTGGGCGTTAGCCGGATATCGCTGGTGACACTTAATTGCCCCAGTTTTCTACTGAAGATGGTAACTTACTTGCCGAAATACGTATTTGAAATTATTTCCGAAACCACAATCTCTTGATTCTTATACCTATACACGTTGACGACAAATGGATCGACTCGACTGAGATTGGCTGGAATTGAACGAGGTGTAGCGTTTATACATGCTATATACATGTTCTGTTTTAGAACACCCACGAGGACACCCGTGCAAGTTGTGACGTGTTTCGTGGCTCCGCAAGTGATAGTTTTAGTCGGAACTACAAAACAAACAATTGCGTTTGTGTATATATATTTTATTGCAAGGAACTATTTATCGGTGTAATTTTCGTCCCTTGCAATACTCATCTTCACGCTATGCGCGGTAATTGTATTTACGCCGATTTTTATTCATGTATTGTCCGTTTCGGAAATATCTAAATCCGACCCTTTTATTGGATCACGTTTTGTAACTTCACAAACTTGACCATTTTACCTACCGCAGTTGTGCATGCATTCCTACTAGCCTTATGTAATTTTAACATATGTATTACTTTTGTATCTCTGCTCATTCGAATATAAAGAGCTTTTCTCTAAAAGAAAAGTCAGTCAGAAATTAGAAGTTAGTATTTACGGAAGTGAGAATAAATGCATTTGTAACTGCCGATTATTGCATTCAAAACTTAACTTCGTTACTATCTACATTCAGCTGGTCATTAGAAACTTATGGGGCGTTGTATCATATTTTTCTTTAATTAATTAAATCACTGATTTCAAAGACGTGAGTATTTTATTTCAAACCCGGTTATGAACAAAGTCCATAACAGTTCCAGAAGTTTCGAGCCAAATCGGAACTCCTCGCGAAGGCGTGAAAATGTCCGGTGTGGTGGAGGCAATACGGAGAACAATAGAAAGACATCGATTCTGGTTGTATCAATCGGTTTTTGCCAAATATCAATAAATCTATTTATTCGTGGTAATTTTTAAGGTTTATAATGAAGGTCGTAGTGTAGCTTCTGCGTTAAAATACAATTAAATAGAAACAAATGTTACAATTTCAGAACAATTCCAGTAAAAAACATTGTATGAGGGTGGGGAGGGGTGGAGGGGAGGAGGGGACGCAGTTGGTTATTGAATTGCAAACACTAAAAGGTGTTAGGAGGTGTTACTGTTGACTTTAAGTCATTGAAATGGGTTTAGGCCATGGGAATGGGTTGATTCAGTGATAATTTTCATATTTCGTATCAGTGTGTAAACAAATGATTTTTCTTTTAAACACAGTGATACGGAAATTTAATACTCATTATTGGTGCAGAAAGGTTTCATCGACTTAGTTTGAATATACGAACAGAAAGCATAGTAGAAGCACTTCGGAGACAGCAATGTTAATCCTCCATTTAAAACTTTAGAGGAAAGCGCTTTAATAAATTTTATACACACACAAAACGTTTAGCGTCCGTTCTAAGCGCGGCGTAATCTTTTCGCTTATTGTATTTTATTACCCGAATTTACATAAATAGGTTCGTGAGATATTTGCATATGCATTAAATAGTTGGTCGTTGGATGTATACCTAGTATATACACGGTATACACAAACAGTTTGGGCCGGGGATGGTCACGAACTTAACGGGAACATCATCGGACCGCGCCGCCGTCACGGTTTACTTATTGTTCGGCCGCTCACCCTTGTCTAACTTAATATATATTCATGCGAATGTACACGGCGCATAAACCGGAAACTCGGATTACCATTTCGGATAACTTCTGTTCGATTACACCCGAAACGTGGGGGTCGTTAATAATGGACCCGGAAAATGACAACCCGGCGAGACTTCAATGCCGTCCACCAATAGATCGAAATCATGAAACAAGGATATTCCATAAAAGTTTGATGAATATTAGATGACCAAAATTTCGTGTTGGATTTGATTGAAAACAAAGGGAACGGATGGCGCCCAGTATATGCAAAAGGGCGTAAATTTTTAAGTAGACACAATAGTTCCTACATAGATTAGGGTTAAAATAATGCTTTTTTTTAAAAGAAACATATACATTTAGAGAATACACTTAGTCTTCCATTAACCTTGTATCTTATATGATAGATCTCTACCACTAATAGGTCAATAAAACAAGGCTGGTTTGAACGATAGTTATATTTTCATATATATATGTTTTATTGACCTATTAGTGGTAGAGATCTATCATATAAGATAAGTATAAAAGGTCACGAAATATATATATATATATACATTTAATTAACCTTGTATCAAAACAGGCTAAATACCCAACATAGTGCACCTTAAGTCTAACTTAAAAGTATTATTAGTTGTATAGATTAAACAATATAAACATAAGGAAAATGCTCAGTTTGCATGGTTAGTCATCCTTTCTATGATCTGTAGATAAAATTCTTTTTTTTTCCTTTAGAAATGGAATCATGTCCTCAATTTTTTATTTTGAAAGCTTGCCATGGGTTTCTTTTCGTTGAACCCGAAAGGACCTATACGTTTTTAAAATAATCAATGGTTACGTTTTCTTTCAAAATTTGTTTTCTACGAAATGCAGCAGAGTCGCTGTAATACTTTCTAACTTTTATTATTCCATGTTTGCAATAACCGAGAGTCAATTTGTAGCAATACAGCTTGCGATATTCCAAGATAACCCGTTTTTTAATTTTTTTTGGCTAACTCCACCAAGTCAAAGAAACCGTCTGTTTGTTTGACAGTAAATGACTTGTGTTGCCTCGCACTCGTTACTATTTAATTATGGGAACGTCAGATTTCTTCGTCCTCTTCACTTTTTCTATCCATGCGAAATCTCTATAGCAGGAAAGAAATATTTATGGAAATTCATGTATGTTATCATTAAAGAATCCTTTAGCAACATGAATGATGTAGACTGCCAAAAACACCTTGATATTTGTTTTGGTCACCACAATGCTGATGACTTGAAGGCGTAATGATTAACTGGTTAGTTAGAAAGTCGAAAATGCAACATGCTATTTCGTCACAACCAATTTTTTACATGTTCTTGATGCACTTTACATGTAATTATTTAAATTATTTTAAGCTATTTCCAGCGTAAAACGGAAGTAGGAAAAAGTTAATTTTTCAATTCCATTTCACCCAAATTTACTTTTCACAAGTTTTTGAAGCAATTTCCATGCAATTATCGTCAGAAATGCATTCTAGAATTATTTCCAGCGTAAAACAGATGTACGAGAAATTTTTAATTCAGTTTAATCTAATTCCGACCTCCTACAAGTTCTTGAAATACTTTTCAGGCAACTATCGTCAAAAATGCATTCTAATGCTATGTCCAGCGCAAATCGGACGTAAGAAAAGTTAATTTTTCAATTCGGTTTCATCCAAATCCAACTTTTTATAAGTTTTTGAAGCACTTTTTATGCAACTGTCGTCAAAAATGCTGTTTCCAGGGTAAAACGGATGTAGGATAAAGTGCTCTCGTCCCAAAGATAATAGAAACCTAGTTCCCGTATCTTCCCGATGCAGGCCAAAATTAACACAGGTGAGTTATCTGCTGTAATACATGTCGGTGAGTCAGTGCTGGTATATAAATCCGCTTCTGAAGATCGCATGATACAACGCAAAGAGAATCTTGTAATTTTGCTATTTTGTAATCGTTTGACATCGTCTTCGATCTTTCTTTGATGCAAATTGCGTTTCAGTTCCACCTCCCTCCGTTGAACGGGATTTTTCGCCTTTTTTAGTTCTATGTTATACAACTCGCATTTTCACAGGTATCTACTCGTGGAGGACCGAAAGAGAGATTGAAATGTTTTTTTGAAGAGATTATTGAACCAATATCTTTAGATAGGCGGATCCGCCGTTACTTACTGTGGTGCACTTATCAATAAAGGCTGAATGAAGTCTTCAAATGTTTAAGTTCTCAGATAGGTAGTGCTTCAAACTTTTTCTCGTCCATAGTGACTCTTCCTAGATGGGAAGGACGATATGAATTCAACCGTATTTGATTTCCACCACTAGTCTCTTTTAGGACGTTTCCCACCTGGTTTTTCTCTAACTATGATCTCAGGATATGCTGTAGTTTTTTGACACATGAGTTTAACTCGCTTATCGCCTATACCAAAAGTCTCGTAGAATGATTTCCCGCAGACTTGTACCTTTAATTTGCCAGGAAGGAGTGTTGCCTTCTGCCTTCAGGTATATTATAAGTACCATGCCTTCTATCTATTTATTTTGTCACAATCTAACATTCTAATTAAAACGTTTTGTTGCTCATTGTATTTCCGATTATTCTAAAATTGTTTGAAAAGCTCCATTCTAGCCTCAAGTGTAATGGACTTGCAAGCAAATTTACACCTGCAAGTAACTTGAAACACACTGGACTGAAAGTGAGAATGCAATAATAAAAACCGCCCATTTTGATGAGCAAAATTCTTGTTATACAATAAACCTGAGAAGCACCTTTTTTCCTGGAACAAGAAAGCGTGGCTTGTTCTGTGAAGGTGGCTGCTTGTACGGTTGTGCCCTGTTTCTTCGGGCATTACGATCTTTATTGGTATTTCTGGTTTGCTCCCTCTTCTTTCTAAAGGTATTATTACATGATGCACCTGTATTTTCACTGATTTTCTACGCCCAAACGTTAATCGAAAATCACTAGGAGAGTACCGCTGGTTACATCAAAATTACGCAACCAAGAGCAAGGTTAAAGGTAATGACATGCACATTGAAGGCATTTGGGCCTGTTTGATAAAGATTCTAAATATGCAGCATAAGTGGCACCACAATCATCATCTGTTGCAAATTTCTAATAGCATGTAGACCTTAAAACCATAAAAATCTTTATTTCAAAAATGTTGGCATTCTTTTGACGTAAGTTTATATTAATTCTGCGTAGGTTTCCTTTGAAAATTACGATTTCCAATTTGAAATTTTAATTTTTGCTCTTAGCACCTTGTAGATATTTTCTTCCATTTAACTCGAACACAAGAAAAATACAAACACTTTAAATTGATGAGATATACGCCCAACATCGCCGATGCGAAACGGTCCGAAGGCTCGCATGAAGATACTAATGTCCACAATTTTACCGTCTCATCCCGCCTTGGCGGCGAAGTAATCGAGGAACCTTCCAGTTTTCGCTTCATTAAACGTTCTCGGACGAGCGGCCGCGCCGGTGAAGCAAAGTACCCTAATGCTGAGTGATGAGACCGGCGGCATTTTGTACAAATTCTATTAGGCCGTTTCGGTAATTTGCGAAACGGAACTTTACATTAGCAACTCGGCGGACGAGCGGCGTTATTTAAGCGTCGACATCGAAGGCGATTGCGGAACCCTTTCATCTAATGGGAGGGCGCCCGCCGTGCTTTACGATTCGAAAAGAATTTTTAATTTCGACCCGATCCGCACTTATAATTGGGCGCAGGCTGAATACCAAATTTAATAGGTGGGGATCGAAATTCCTTCTGGGAAGTTATGGTTACCATAAAATGTTATGTTCCACCGGGCGGTTTTAATTGAGTTTTGCATTTTATTATAAGGTCGAGAATAATTCGTGGTAAATCCGCTGAGATTGGAAGTTTTATCAGAGAGACCGGTTATTCTCTTCGTATTTTAATTTACCTTCAAATATCGCCAGAGCCTCTTGAATTATATCGACGTTCCATTTCAGAAGACGATAAGCAAAAATTAACATCCAACCGTATAGAGAACCATCAAACATCAAAAGTAAAATCTTCATCGAATTAGGCAAACGGAAGCGCGCGTGGAAATCGCTTGCCGGTTGTACGACGCCCAGAAAAGAAATGGAGCGAGAGCGACTCCGTACTCCGGTAAAAATATTCGAAGTCATCGCCAAACTCGAGCGGTTTCACCCCCTTAGTCGTTGGTTTTATTTCTCGGATGGCGCACCTTTAAATACCGCAGAAGCCGCCGCCGTAGTAATGCATTTATTTCGCGTTTACTTTCAGGTTCCGCATCACCGACACAAAATATTAAATTATCGGAATAAAGCGCTTCACTGGGCGCACAGCTTTGACAAAATTTCAAAATGCTCCGCTGAAAAGAGCAAGGAAGGTTCGGCGATTCCACTGCGATGGGGGCTTTTGGTTCGGTTGTGATCGTTTATTTACATTTAGAAACCGTCTTGTTCTGTCATCTTCTGCTAAGTTTGTAAGGGTTGGTGTTTTCTTAAAATTTCGTTCTGTGAATATCTGAGTTTTAGTGATTTCTTATCTCGGGATTGTTCGTTACAAAATTCAATATGTTCTTTGGCAGCGTTTCTTAATATGCTTGGGCATGAGACTCTATGGTTAGAACGAATGAGCTTATGAGTCTTTTAGACTTATTATATATCTCTAGGCGATTCATATTTCGACCAAATGTTTTTTATTCTTTTTAACACCATTCACAAAGTTAATACAATGAAAGTCGAAGTAGGAAATAAAATACATTTACTGGTGATGTTTAATCAAGACACAACTATGGGCAAATGAAAGTACAATGGACATAAACGCATGAAACAAAGCAGAATAAAATATTTTGATATTGGAAAGGACTGCTGAAATTTTGTTAAGAGAAAATAAAAGGCACTTTATAATAATCCAGTTTAATAATAACAAAAATGCAACAATGAAATTAACAAGAATGAACTAAAAAATGTAAAAATTAATGAATCGGAATGATTGATTAAAGTAAAGTAAAAACTTGCTTTTCACTTTAATAGTCAATATTGCCCTAGTACGATGTTCAATCTTACAGGGAGCCCTTGTAATCAAATTGTCAACTTATTCTTGCCGTAAGTTTGCCGAATCCTCTGCAGCGGCTTGAATGAGTTGATCAACATTTCGTGGAGCATTCCTTAGAAATGTAATGTCTCTTTTAATTAAGTCCCATCTCACAACAGTGACATCTTCTGTTTCCAGAAATTTTGGGCCAACATTGCTGGTATGTGGAGGGGCATTGTCATGCATGAAAATGAAATTTATTTGTCATTGCACCTCTCCATAGCCTAACTGTGGGTTACTATGGATTCTAGCACCAAATAGATAAACTAGTGACTCTTTAAATTTTGCCGTAAATGATGCAAAGTAGTTTATTCTTCCCTAATAATCGTCCCGCTCCAAACTCGACAGTTCCTCCTTTATATCTTGGCGATCTGGCGATTTGAAGTCTAGCTTGTCTACATCGACCTCTAAAAACCCGAATTCGACAGTCATCTGATCTCATTCCAATTCTGGCTAAATCTGTAAAAGGTATTTTTCCAATCCTCAATTGCCCAGTTTTAATCTTCCAGACAATTTAGCCGATAAAATTGGTTCTGCCAGGATAACTTGGGAACCCTTCGTTTCAACTCAAATGCCAACACCTGCAGGTTGCAAAGGTTGTTTTTGGAGCTCCGGCTATAGAGAGGTTGGATTTCTTCTAGCTATTTGTATAAAAAAACCGGTTTTATCGAAAAATCTTGCATAGGTTTTTAAAATAACGCCCTGCCATATTCCCACCGTAGTTGCAATTTACCTTTTTGACATTCCTTGCTCAACAAGAGAAAAAATTCTTCCCTTTTGGACGTCTGATAAACTTACGTAGGGCATTATTACTTTTTCTGAGTTTACAACTGGACTCAAATAACAAAAATTTTTTTTCAATAAGAGCCTTTATCTCTTTCTGCACAAGAAATATATAAATTTGATTAATTTTTATAAATTTGTTATTATTATTATATAAGTAATTAAGGCTATTTTAATATTTTATGAACTGGCAAACTAACAAAGTGGAACTTCTGGATTCTCTTTAGAGCTCTAAATTAAGTGCAACGTGATCAACTCATCAACAAAGGAACCCTTAGAAGGCGTCGCGATTTCCTGTAGTCTTAGAACTTGAGATTTGTATTCACATAATTTGAGACGGTATTGAAACGTAGCACATAGATTTTATTAGTGCTTAATGGAAGACAACATACTCCTTTCGTACCTATATAATTCCCAAAAATTTTGCTCTGTCAAGATTGCTCTTCGCATCTCCGAACAGACACTTCGAATATATCATCGTACATTCATAGATGGAATATATTTTACATCTCTTCAGTTGGCGTCATGTGATTCTTATTAACCATCGTGACATAATTTTCGTGGGGTTGTAGCTGTTACATCCTAGGAATTCGTCTGAATCGTTGGGGTGTTTATATTCCACACCAAATAACCGGTTATTTGAGAGGAATTTAATTTAAGATTCTAATTGTAAGGTTATGTGATTTTTCGAAGTTCAAAACAGGGAATCTTCTGGATTATGCAACTTTGTAAAACAATAAGCTGAATGAATTAGGTTTTATTGCGGGAATATGAAGTTTTACCATGTATCTGTCCAATTACTGTCCAATTTATACAAATTTGTGTTTTCAAGTACTTTTTCCCAAATCTGAAACTCCATATTTCTCTCCGCCTTACAATTGTCGTGATAATCGTATAGAAAGTCTAGATAAATACACATAATTAGTTACTCGTCGTATTTTAAACAGGGAATGGAATCGAAATTAGCTTATAAAAAGTTTTTGTCGTAGACACAAAAAATGTTATTGTTGTTATAAGTTGAATTGCTCAATTTCCGCCAATAGTGCAATATTCCGCTGTACTTGTATAGCACATTATCGCTACTCTATTACAGTCGTTTCAGATAGTTGTACTACTAGTTAGTAAATTTCTTAAACAAAATTGCACCGGCCTAGCTCTTAATTAATGATATAAAAAGCCTAAGTTATAACAAATTATATTTATAAATTTTAAGAAATATTTAACATAAAATCAAGATAATCACTTAGTGTTGTGTTTGTGTGAGCGTAATTTCTCTTTCGATGATGGTTCTTCCTATATCTACTCTCTTAACTTCTATTCTCGATGCACCTTTAATTTCTATGGACTCTTGCCCTTCTTAGATTCTATCTTCTCCGGTATGCTGAGGTTCTTTTACTCACTGGTATTTCTTCTTAAAACCCTTTTATTCCAAATATATCTATTAACTTATTCGTTGACTTATCTATCTTGTCAATTTTCTTCGTCGTTAACCAAACAAACTTTTCATTTCTTTTGGAAACCAGTACTACACTGCTTTATTTCTAAGTTGTCCACGAAACGAAAACTTTAATTCACCTTGACTCCAGTTCATCCAGGTATATCGCTGTTGTAGGAACCTGTATTGAATGTCGATGTATCCTTGGTTATTTCCAGTAATTTTTTATGAATTCTTGTAGTGTAAAATGTTGTATGCATGTATGTATCTGTATGTTAACAATGTTTTTATGTTTATCCATTAATATATGCTTTTCAAAATAATTAATAATTTTAATTCTAGTGACATTTGTTTCTCCCATTAAACGTTTCCGACTGGAGTTAAAATAAGAAGCTAACACCGGTAGGGTAATAAAATGCTCAAGAGGTGGTGGGCGTGGTGTCCAAAAGGTATAAATAGAACCCCAAAATAAACCGAATGACAATTGGAAACCATAACCCCAACATTAGCTGTAAATTTTGATATACATATATCGAATTGTAATAAAAGATGAACTTTCTAATGGTAATTAACCATTCGAGTATTACCATACTACAACAGCGAGCGACTGAAATGTCCATCTCAAGTCATGAAATCATAAAATCTGCAAGAATTTTCTATTTAATCTTTCTCGGATTGTCGATAATATTCAAAATTAAATTGTTATATTGTAAAGAACTAAGGGTGTTCCATCGATAAACACATTCTGTTACGTACAGATTCTTGCGAAATAGTTTGGGTTAAAAAGAAAGGAAAAAGTCAAATAAATACTTCTTGGGTATTATTTTTATTTTTGAGAGCAAGTAGAACACACGAAACTGCTGTGAAAAAGAAACATAATATTTAATATGCAATTAGCTTGAAAATGTATTTATAGCAATAATCTAATACAGATCTTTAACACAAAATCAAGTAGAGATCTAGATACAAATTCTTTCGACTTGTGGATAGACTTTCGCATTTCCGCTTAAAGTACTGGTCGCAAACTTCGAACAACGAATAAGCATTCGTCGAACGCCAGAGAATGTCGTGAATTTAAAGACATAAATCTCACATAACGCTACTCACCGTTGCTGCATCAAAATTCCTGTACCTCTTATCCTATCGGTCTCGCTACGTGTCGGCGCGCGATAAAAGTCAAATCCATTCCGAGAGAGGAGACGTGGAATGCTTCTGTAAAAAGAAAGAAAAACGTAAAGAGTTGGACGAACGTCTTATTCGAGAGACGGCTTTGCAACTGCGTCCTTCGAAGGGAGCGACGGAATATATGCATGTTTAGCTCGCTATTTGCGTAACTGATAAACGAAGCTGTACGACTGATGGAACATTTTCAGCAGGCGTCGTTTGCGATGAGACCCAGCATCGTTCCTTTGTATTATGAAAATGAAAAGTTTCAGTTAGTTGCTGAAATGTGTGGCTGCACGAAGGAATATACGCGTAAAAAAGGAGAAAACGTCAGAATATAGTTCACACAAATGTTGGGCGTAGCTCAAGGGCAAAGATATAAGGAATTAGACTTGAGCTTTTGCAACGAAAACTAAGTTATTAATTCCAGGACTTATGTTACGGTGGAAACGGGCCCAGCATCTTGAAATCGGAGATGCGAGTTCAAACACTAGCTTTATTGGCACTGAAACTTCCCGAAATTAAACAATTATGTAATAAGGACTTTACAGGTGTGATGTAGTGTTATCAGTATATTGCACCAGCCTAGCTCTTAATTAATGATATAAAAAGCATAAATTATAACAAATTATATTTATAAATTTTGAGAAATATTTAACATAAAATAAGGATAATTAGTTATGTGTGTGTGTGAGTGTAATTTCTTTTATTCGACGATAGTTCTTCCTATGTCTCCTCTCTTGAATTCCTTCTTCGATGCAGCTCTATTTTCTATGGATTCTTCCCTCTCTTAACTTATTTTTTCGGTGTGGCTCTATTTTCTATTAATTTAAATTTTTCTGCTCCGGTGTGGTGAGTTCTTTTATTCACTGGTACTTCCCTTAAAACCCTTTTGTCCAAAATATATTTTAAACTTTCTTATTGACTTATCTATCTTGTCAATTTTCTTCGTCGTCAACCAAACAACTTTTATTTTTCTCGGAAACCAGGACTACATTATTTCCCCGTTGTCCAGTTAACGAAAAGTTTGAATTCACCATAGAAAAATACTTCTTTAAGGGGTGACGTTGTTATGGAAATGCATATTGATGCTGTCCAGGCATCCTTGGTTATTTGTATACAGTGGTTATTAGAAATTCTTGTGATGTGAAAGTTTTAAATGTATTGTAATGTTTACAATGGTTTTCTATCTTTTAATCGATGCTTTTTATAATAGTTAATAATTTTATTTCTAGTTCAATTTTTTATGATGATGATTTAAATGATGAAGTTTCTAATGGTAATTAACCATTTGAGCATTACTATACTACAATATGCAAACCGATTTCTGCAAGCACTACCAAATTCCTCCTTGAAAACAGAAACAGAAAGTTTGCGGCAAATCACAAACAGAGGAATCTAAACGAAACTAATATTCTAGATTTTAGAAGGAAAATTCGTATTTTTATCATCAATACAACGCAACAAAAAATATTTCTTTACAATATACTCATAAATTCTCTGACGCTCGAAAATCTTTGCGGCGAAAAAAATTTCAACGAAAGTATTCAATAACAAAAAGGAAAGGGAGAGAATTCAAAATAAACAAGTGCTTCTTCCGCGACCTAATTTACAAAATATCCACCGCGGCGGTCCTACAGCTTTCAGGCAGAGTACTTTCCGTAAAAATAAATAAAAGGGGGAAAGGAACGAGAAAGCAAGGAATTTAATTACGAATTAAAACGTCGAAGGTATCGTGTACGGTTCGAGTCGAGAGCGAAGAGAAAATTGTAGCTCGAAAAATCGAATAAGACATTCAGCTCCAACCCGAACGGCGGCGGTAGACTTTTACGACGACCGAAACGATCTTAATTGGGATGTTTCACGTGCCAAGGCGATAAGCCGATTGTTACATGTGCAACGTGCGAAGGTCCGCAGTGTGGCGTAGCGTCGATCGTCCGGCTCGATCTAATCCTTCGGCAACCCCCTTTTATCGACCCCTCAAAACAAATGTTAATCACGTTATCGTGTCTCCGGTGACGTACTTCCTAATTTGATAATAAAAATTTAAATTAATATGGTCACGCGAAAGTCGGGAAAGGAATCGTGCGTAAAAAGCGAGCGAGTTGCTTTCGACGGCAATCGTGCTACCTCGTGGTGATTTCCTTTTTGTTCGGTGGCAGCGAGTACGAGAAAAATATGGAAATTATAGATATCGAACGTTGCGATGCAAGTGGGGTAATGATTGTCGTAAAAAAGTCGGTGTGGTTGCGAATAAGAAATGAGGTATCCGTTGCAATGTTACATTAGATTGTTTAGGAAGCGTTCTTGTTCCTTGATAAGATGTAATGTAGTGTAATGTAATGTAACGAGGTGGGATCTGGCCCAAAATGGCCCTTTGCACCTTTGGCCACCTCCTTGTTAAGATGATTTTCCTATTATACGAAGCAGATAGGAACAATATTAACCAGCAATTTTTACTGTCTAACGTAATACAAATTCAGTTACAGGAGATGCAAGAAGATATATGAAATACACTTAAAATTAAATTACAGATTGAAGCATTATAGAATACAAATGTATAAAATATGTCATCTACATAACTCTCTAATAAACGACCCATAACTGGGATTCATTTGTTGGGCAATCCTCCCAGAAAGTTGTGGAATGACTACATTGCAGATGAAACTAGTTTTCTAATATTTATAAAATATATTGTACTAGGTATATGCATGTGGATTCGGTCTATTCTACGCGTTCTTCCCCGACCTTTTGAGGGTGTTTTCTCGAAACGTATTCAATTCCATGTTTACACCGATGTTTATACCTGCGTAATTACTGACGCAAAGAAGACTCTGACACATAAATAACTTCGAAATTCGAACAATTTGTTATCCATTGAGCAAATTTCACTCAAAATTCATTTTGGATAGACAGATATTTTTCTGTGCAATATCAGTCGAGCCATAATTATTATTTCTTCGTGTGATTCTATTTAATCAAACCACGTCTCGTGAGATTGTTTGATCCACATACGATTTTATAAGATATCTTGGTAGAGTTTTCAAACCCAACTTTTTAAATGTTACGGAATGGAATTCGATCGGGTTTCTTATCAGTCTTATCACTAACACCTATACTCTGCATCTTCGTTTGTAACGAACTTCCAATTGCGTTTATCCTCGCACAACCGGCAACATTCACATTGTCCAATTTGTAAGCGCTATGATCAGCTAGCAAGTGTTGCTAGGAAAGGTGTAAATGAAATACGGGTGCTTTTTATTAGGTTTTACTTTCAAGAAACTGCAAAATTTACATTTAATGGACCGGAAAATATCTAAGGGTATAGGAATGACAGGGTTAGTATTTTAATATACACATTCTCATGAACATGGAGAAGAGAAAAAGGAGCATGAAAGTTACTTCAACACAACACCTATTTATTTGAAATTTTTAATTATCTTAGTATAGCATTTTAGCAGAAGTACTGGCTGTGCACGCTAGGACTTAAATTTAAAGATGGAAAAATTATTGGGGATTGCAGCCGAGGATGAGTTGAAATGGAAGACTCTCTTTCAATAAGTCTAAGCTTTCGAATTATTTTAATTCTTCGTCGGAGAGTTTTCCATATAAGCTGAGAAAACAGCTTGTCAGCAACTGAATAGAATGATGTCAAGATCACACTACATCGCAATATATTTAAAAGATTGAACTAAGTTAAAGCTTATTTTTCTTAATTCACATGGTCAACATGTCCAAAACTTCGATATAACGTAGAAGTTAACTTAGTGATTCCCGAGTACTATGTGTAATGAATAAGTTTTTATTAATTTTATTTAATTACCTACATGTAAATTTAAAAAATTGAAATTTTAACTTATTTCAATCTTTTAGATATATTGCGATGTAGGGTGATCTTTATATCAATCTGTTCAGTTGCTGGTAAGCTGTTTTCTCAGCTCTCATCGAAAACTCTCCGATGAAGAATTAAAATAATTCGAAGGCTTAGACTTACCGAAAGAGAATCTTTCGTTTCATCTTTTCTCATCCTTAGCGGCAATCCCCAATAATTTTTCCATCTTTAAATTTATAATAGCATGTTCAATTATAATCGATTTTGCATTTTCTAGTTTATTTATGCAAAGTATATACCAAAATAATTTTTTAAGTAATTTCTGTGTTGCAATCAAAATGAAACAAGTAAAGATGTTCCAAAACCACTTTATTTTTTTAATAATAATAATAATAATAATAATCTTTATTACCCAACAGGTCAAACCTAATAACAGGATAAATAAGAATACAAGAAAGAGCTATGTGTATACAACCAAGTAAATACAAATAACTACAAAAAGAATTGAAAAAATTACAATTCATTAATATACGCAAATCAAGCAATCTTGATTAAATAACAAACTACTAACGAACACATCCTCGATCCCAACATTGCCCACAACGGAAAGAGTGTATACTGGTAATCTTTTCGTAATATTTGTTCGCGGAAATGGTACTACGAATGTGCATGCGTACCTAGAGTTAACTCTAGGAACCAGGAAAGACATTCTATCCAATATGAAAGGGCAATCAATCTCGTTGCATAAGAGTTTCCTCAAAAAGTTTTTTTGAACATATGTTACATATATTTATCCGTCTTTCTACATAATTTCCTTGTCGATTGAAACATTTATCATAACGAACAACGAGTTTTTATACCCTCCCCATAGAATCCTCACTCCTATGATGATAGCCAGTTATTTACGGTCATTTTCACTTCATCATCCGTGCCGAAGCGCTTGCGGTCCAGGAAGGTTTTCAGATGTCGCAAGAGGTGGTAGGCACGATGATCGAATACCGGAAAATTACCCTCGTATATTTTCTCGCAACTGTATTTTCGTTAATATATTATAAAATTAATCTAGCAATATTCACATCTCTGAATCCATATTCTTTTAATTAATTTTTAATGGTTTAAATTGTACTGAATTATTTCCAGTAAAAATACAATTGACTGCTTTCGTAATTAATAATTAATTAAAATATTAGTTTACCATGTAAAAATTTGAACATGACAAATGTAAAATATATTACCGTATTTCTTTTTTATTTATTTACCTTTATAACAAACACAATATTACCATTTGTTTAGAAATATTAAAGAATATTGTGCAAAATTGATTTTAACGCATTCTTATGTAATAATAAATGAGTAAAGCTTCCCTCTGGTAATTAAAAGGGACAATCTTATATGTAGATAGCTTTTCTGCCACTATTAATTCAATTAAACGACAATGATTCAATCAATAGGTATGTTTTGAGAACGTTCACCAACGTTTTCGAACGTTCTAAAAATATAAGTATTAATTCAGTCATTGTCATTTAATTAGCCTAGTGGTGGTAGAAAGATTATCTACATATAACATAAGATAATTAAAGGTCATGAAATGTATATATATACATGTATCTATATATTATATTTTTAGAACGTTCGAAAACGTTTGTGAACGTTCTCAAAACATACTAACTAGTCATGGTAGAAAGACTGTCTACATATAAGATTCGAAAATAAACAGAGAAGGAATAGTCATAATTCCAAGCCAATAAAAGTCTGCAATGCTTTGTAGTAATAGCACGTACAATCGCACTCACGCATTTTTTCTGGTATTTTAAAAAATTCTTGTTGTGTGATCTGTACTTCCCCATAATAGGATGCTATTACAGATCGTTCAGTAAGAGCTTGAGTAATAGATCAGCTTCGCTTCTTCTGTGTTTGTTAAATAAAACACTGCGTTGTTTTTAATTTGGTGCCAATGTAGTCGATATGATTATTCCAATTCAAAACTGGATCTATGTATACACTCAGCATTTTAACACTGCTCTTGTTATGTGATTTCGTTCCAAATTTAGTTTTGGTATTTTCTTCACATTTAATTTAATTTTGTTCGCACGAAACCAATTCCCATCTTCTTCAACACTTAGCTCTTCGTTCCTGTATAATTCCGCATCTGTAAGAGGTGTGAATAGTAATATTGTGTCATTAGCGTACCTTATTGTTTGACACATTTGGGCCCAAATCATTGAAGTATATTACGAAGAATATAGGACCCAGTTTTGACCCCTGTAGCACTCCACTATTAACGATAAAATTTCTTGACTGAATTGTCAGTTCATTGCCATTTTTGTCAAACGTCGAAGTCAACTTGAGCCGCCGGAAATACTAACTCAACAATTCAGTTCAGCGTTAGCATCAGAAGAAGTTAGACATAAGGTACTACTTCTGTAAAAACAGCTTTACGTTTGAGTTATTTACATGTAGAGAATGGATAGAGAAAGTACAATAGATTCTTTTGATAATGATGTTTTAAATTTTGTTGCCCATCTTGGTCAAGATAGAAGACCAAAAATAATTTGTGGTCGTCAATGTGTTACAATGGCGACTGCAGATTTACATAACATTGCTCGTGAAGAGAATGAAGATGAATCACCACTTGATTCTGGCATTCAGCAAATTATAAACGAAGTGAATGTTATACAGGCTAATATCAATGCGGAAAATATATTGCAGGATAATAGGAGAAGGTACCACTTAATTGCCAATTATTTTCATAATTTAGCCAATGCAAATATCTAACAGTATGTTAGTTCATATTGTGGTTTTGTAAAACTTCAATTTGTTAGTAATCATAAGTAAATATCGTTATTTATGCAGAAGGAGGAGACAGTGATTTCAAGGACTTTGGTGTGGTAACTAACACTATACCACTTCCATAAAGTCCTCACCACACAATTGTGTAGTGAGGAGTTTACCAATGTGATGTCTGTCAGAAAGAGGAGAAATAATTTAAATATTAGTGATTCTTATGGGTATGTAATCTTTAATTCTTCATTGTATGCATGTAACTTTTTGTCCTTTTTTTAGTAGTATTATTTACTTAATAGTTTATGGAATTGTGTAACATATCACGAATACTGGCTTTGTTTCTAATACGATCTGTATGGAGTTTTCAAAAGTAAAAAAGTACGATTAAAATAAAAGACTTTCCACTAATTTATTTTTTATTTTTATTAATTCTAAAGTGACTTTTGCTTCATCTTAATTTCTAATAATTATTTATTCACGGATTCTTGTTCTTCTATTTGTTTTTGCTTTACTACTAATTCCTCAGGTTTAAAAATTAATGAAACACTACAGGTTTCCGGATGTTGCCCCCTTACTGTGATTTCTATTAATTAAAATTTGAACTATATCTTAAATGATTCGGTGGTTTCAAGGACAGAATAATTTTTCCACCATACATCCCTTCCTAGTCCTATGTAGTATAACAAATGTTACCAGAGTTAAATATTTTATAAAAGCATGATTTAATGTATAAAAAGAATTTTGTTAGCATTTTTTACACATTTCGACAACAAATATGCATTACAAAACTTCACATACATAAATTTACTGGAAATAATAACCAAGGATATATGGATTCATGGACAACGGAGAAATAAAACAGTGTCATCCTGGTTTCGAGAAAAAAAAGTTTGTTTGGCGAACGACGAAAAAATTGACAATTTCGAAAAGTCAATAAAGAAGTCTAAAATATATTTCCAAAAGAAAAGGTTTTAAGTAGAAGTATTAGTAAGAAAAAGAAGTATTACCATACAAAAGAAGAAAGAATTGATAAAAGGGAGGAATCCATAAGCTGCGTTGAGAAAAGAAGTGAAGAAAGGAAATACAAGGAGAACCGTCAACGGAAAATTCACACACATACATTCACACACTAAAATAGGTAAATTTTTTTGATTTTATGTTCAATATTTCGAAAAAGTTATAAATATAAATTGTTATAATTTATGCTTACATGCAACTCATGTAACAGGTTCAAGGTTTAAGTTTAAGTTCAAGTTTCAGTTGAACTTTAGTTTAAACCAACACTGAAAAATCAAAAGTTATTACACTAACCTAAAGTGACTAGCCTAGTCGAAGCTCCAAAGTGTTGATAAAGCAATAAATATTTTCTCCCGTACGTCTGATTGACGCTCGGGATATGAAACGGAAATATTAATGACATTGCTGGATTTATGGCTCATCCGGCTAAATTGCCAAACATACAGATCGGTACCTAACTGGCGAGACCCATAAAACGCATTATATTATTTCCAGGGCCAGTTGTTTTCGACTGCGAGCGACAGGAAAGTTTGAAGCGGTCCGGGTTCCGTTTACATATACTATATAATGCGGGCAGAAGAATAGAAAATGTAAGCGGGGGATTTATTTGGATCGGTCGACGAAAATGGAGAGAAGCTTTCATCGGATATTTACTGCTATCATAAAGGGAATGACCGCCAGTGCTTTTAGCAGTAATATTTCGGGACTGATAGTTTTCTTTTTATTAAAGTTATATGCCCGCTTTTCGTGAGGGGAGCGCATTTATTTCGATAGAAGTTTCGTGATTGTTATAACTACGCCCTAGATTTACTGCAAAAGTTACTTTCCGTTAAAACGTTTTCGTTATAGTTTGGATACTTAATCAATTTCGATTTTATTTTTCTAAACTAATTTTCCCGGAAACCGCCCACCATAAAGATTTTATAGGAGGACGCAAGTAAGTTTTAAATTCGGCGTACGATTTTTCCTCAATTTTATAGTTACATGCTTTACCTGCAAGCGAAATTTCAAAGGTTCGTACTACGTCCGCTAAAACCTAACGATCCGTATTTTAATCAGTTTTATCCGAAAGAACGTGATCTAATTTCTTACGTGACTGTTATGGTCTTAATATATAGCACTGAATTGCTAGTCTAGCATCAGCTAAAGTCGCAGAAAAATGGAATTGTGTTGCAGATTATGAGAGGAATTGGATCCGAAATGAAAATATTTCCCTGTGCAGTACCGCTATTTGAATTCACGCTTCCTTCAAATTTTGAGAGGACATTACTGGAAGACTTGAAATTGTGCTGGTCATTGGGGAAAGTAATAGATTATTAAATTTTCAAATACGTCAACAAGGCCCATTTAATTCATTTAACAATACCTCAACTTTACGCGAAACATGCAGTAGATATGTACATATATCATTATCAATTACTAGTCCAGTATTCATGCTCCCTAAGCTAATCACGGTAAATATATCAACCTGTTATCCATTCTGAAACCGGACTAATATCCGACGATTTGTACGTCGCTGAGCCGCACTAATTACCCCTGTACACTTGAAATAAATGTTGCAATATGCCAATTTCCACCCGCAGTCGCATAATCGATAGGATAACGCTAAAATTAATTGAAATTCAAAGTACATAGCTGAAATGTTCCTTCGAGTCCCTTTTAGATTTATCGCGGTTGTTGTCTAATAAAGAGGTATCTTACGGCGTCGAGAATAGTTTACATAATAGACCCGAGAGGTTTATTACAACTAGTTATCGTGTTAATTCTTGGCATAATTACGCGTATATTTAATACGGCCACGCGAGTAAAGTTATGATAACTAACTGCAGCAGTTATGTGCGTTTGGTCGTTAAGTGTCGGCCGGCCAGTTTGTTTACGACGATGCATTTATGACACGTAGTAAATAGCGCTTAGACGTATGAAACAATAGTTACGTTAGTAGTAGTAGTTATCGCCGTATTGGGTGAAGATAATTTCTGTATGGTCGACTTTAATTAAATGAGGGTATCTGTGGTTTTAGTCAGAAAGGCGAAAGCTGATACTGGAGCAGCGACTGCCAAATACTTTTGTCGTAAAACCCTGAGATCCCCATGGAGACTCCCATGCTGGAGCTAAACGAGTCTTTTGGACTAAATAAGAAATAAATAAGAAGCTATATAAAAGGGCGCGAGTATCGCGGATGGGGATCTAGTGTAAATGGTAAAGTGGCATAAATATTTAGAAATTTATTTTTAATATTTTAAGTACGGTAGAAACTATAGTCTACTGCATTCATACTTCTAGAATTGAGTTGTGGATCCCCAGTGAAGTGGCCGTCGGCTTTCAAGAGTCCAAGCACCACTAATTGGGAAATGCTGTGCTAGTGCGTGCTCAATAAAACTTAGGCGGCTATCCACTAACTCCAAGAATTCGTTTAATACAGATACTAACAAAAGTGGTTTTGTTTAAAATATATTCCCATAGCAAATTTATCCAGAGTTCTTGGCTAAGACATATCTATGGATATGCACAGTAAATTATAATAATAATAATAATAATAATAATAATAATAATGAACTTTATTAACCAACGGAAACCAATTACACGGTATTTTAATAGAAATGACTACATGTACTAGCATAATTATACAAATAGGAAAAGTAACTTAAACAAGTTAATTATATTATTGTAAATAGAAAAAGAATTATTTTAAACAAAAGGAAATTCAAAAAATATATAATAATAATAAGTATATACAAAAATACAGACCTCGAAAACTAAACAAAAATATCCTCAAAGTATGAATTCGTAATATTGAGCATCTGGTTCATCGGTGCATTTCTGAAAACACTATAATAGCTTTAGCTGTTTTTAAATGAAAACGTGACAGAGAAACGAGCAGATGGCCGAGGCACTTGAAAGCCAATGAGAGACCATGAAGCAAGTTACACATAAATCGAGCACCATGTGCATTACGACGCTCAGATAACGATGTCATATTATGCCTGTCCAAGAGCGATGTATAGTCAATACCTCAGGGAGGGTAAATACCATCAATTTTGAAGGAAACAAATTTGAAGAATTTGCGTTGGATATGTTCAATTACCAATTGATAGCAGAGATAATAAGGTGCCCAAACAATAGACGCATATTCCAGAGAGCTGAGAACAAAGGCAAAATATAGCGACTTCAGAGTAGAAGAGTCAGTAAAATATTTAGCGCAGCGCATAACGAAGCCTAAGTTTTTCGATGCTCGCACACAAAGTTGATCAATATGAGGTGAAAATGTAAGGCAAGCATCAAATAACACACCAAAGTCTTTAAAACTGTTACACTTTTCCATGGTGCAATGGTATTCATACTATATGAAGAGCACAGAGAAGTATGTAAAGGAATGCTCACGAGAATTTGAGGAGATCGGCTTAGTCGCTGAAAAAAAAACAAACAAAAAGTTGAAGAAGGAAAATTTGTAGGTATGCAGTACCTCAAAGTTTCTCGCCTTTACATTATTTCTTGGTGAAATACCTTACATATCGAATCAATATTACCCAGCAGGCGCCGGATATCATTGTTCATGATTGGCTCTTACCAATGTAGAGGTTCATAGTGCTTGCAAGGAGTGTAGCATAATACTATTGAGACTATATCACACCGGTAAACTCCTCACCACACAATTACCTAATTAAATCATTGTGTGGTGAGGCGTTTACCGCTGTGATATAGTGTCAAAATAGGGGATGTTCTTCAATTAAGGAAATGTATTAAATATTGGGAGCACTTGGTAACTAAATCAGAACAGATCTGTCCAAAGCCCCTCCTAGAAAAATGTGAGCTAAATGAATACGTCCAGCCTTAGCTCTGAAATTGAAATAAATCGGATAAATCAAAAAATCTCTAGGATTCGGACCAAGAATTATGAATACAAAGACAAAACTTTAAAAATTTAAACGATTGAATCTTAACCCAGAAACTGTGGAATCTTTCAGATCCTAGAAGATTCTCAATCCCCGCGGATACCTAACCAATCGAAATCTTCGAATCTTGAATATCCGCAAACGTAACATTTCCCGAATCTTTCACGTTTCAACCTTTTGAAACCATAAATATTTTCAAATCTCACAAGTCTCTCAAATTTATAGAGTCTTCCGAATTTTGAAGGCTCCTAAAACCCACCGATATCTTTCGAATTCATCGATCATTCCGGATCTCGAAACCTCAAAATTCTGAATATTATCGAATTTCTTGCATCTCACAAATATCTGATAACGCCCGATTTCCTAGATCCTGAATTATGCGAATTTTAAATATTAAAATCTGAATTTTAACGATTTCCGAACTTCTCTAATCATTTAAATCTGGAGTTCTAGAATCCAAATTCTAAATTGTCTCAAATCATTTAAGTCTCAAAATTCAGAATTTTAAGCGCAAATATTCTTGAAACTTTCAAACCTTTTGGAATTCATAAATTTGTGGAATATATTATATCTACCAAGTCACAATTAATTATTACATAGTTTTGCAAATAAGAACAGTGTCAACACTGTTCTCCCGCAGCCGTTCAGTGTGTGATGTTCATTGTGCAGTACTGTAGCGTTGTACAGTGCCCGTTGCTTGGTGTCCGCCTAGGGCGTCATCCGGGTATCGCTGATGATACTTAACTCCTCCAATTTTTTTACTGAGGATAGCAACTTAGTTGCCGAAATACGTATCTTGAATTATTTCCGAAAGGTATGCTAAGAGTAATTGTATTTCCTTCACATATTCCATAGCAGTGTTTTTTTCTAGCTAGAGCGTTCATAATTCCATACAATGAAGCGTGATTAATTCATGTATGAAGAATGGCCTGAAAGTTGCAAAAGTGTCCCCCCTCCCATTTACAAGCACATGCGATACAGACGAATGCAGAAACTATAGAAAAGTATCGATCTTGCCAGTATTATCGAAGGTATATGAGCCGGTAATTAAGAAGCTCTTGGTGATATATTTGACGTAAATCACCTGATATCTACATCACAGCTTGGATATTAGACGCATAAACTTACGGCAACAGCAATGGCCTAATTAATGGAAGACTTTACCAGAGCGATAGATAACGAAGAGATAGCAGTCGAAACATTCCATGACTTGAGTAAAGTTTTCGACGTGGTAAGTCATGAGAAAGTACTCAAATCGCTAGATAATTATTAGGGGTATGCGACTATATTACATCGGTAAACTCCTCACCACACAATTGTTTTATAATAAAATTGGTGACACGTGTTTCACTAGCTCGTGGCAAGGATTATCACAACGATATAAACGGAAGTGAACGAAAATATTATCTTTTCTTAAAGTTCTAAGCATGTATGTTTACCCTACTTTTTTACTGTAACCGTGTGTGTGGCGTAGACAAATATTTTCTCGCTCGAAAACGGCTAGAACGCCTGTCAGCCCCGCAAATACCGGAATTAATTGAATTTAATGAATTAAATGAAATAATTAAGTAATATTGTTCATCGAAGGATAATTATCATTTTAACTGTAATTTCTTCGAGGAACTAACCAAATTATTCACACAACGATACTAACGTTAATTTTTAACGTTCAAACTTATTCGAATTAGCAGGTACTTTCCCTTGAGCGTCCACTTCACATAATATATAGGAAGAGAGCATTCAGGGGTGACAGGCGTTCTAGCCGTTTTCGAGCGGGATAATATTTGTTTATGTCACACACACGGTTACAGTAAAAAGACAAGTGGGGTGAAAATGCACGCTTAAAACTCTAAGGAAAAAGAATCTTTTCGCTCACTTCGTTTTATACGGTTGTGATAATGCTTGCAACGAGCTAGCGAAGCACGTGTCACCGATTTTATTATAAAACGATTGAGTATGGTGGGAAGTTTGCCGATGTTATCTAGTGTCAGTAAATTACACCACAGTCCTTGCGATTGCAAGGATGGTGATTACCTTCATTTATTAGAGGTATACCATTGCAAATCGTAAGGGTCTGTATCAAAAATCGCAAAGAGCAGGTGAAATTTAACCGGACATATTCCAGTATGAGACTGGTAAATCTCGAAGCTTGATGCAGCTCATCGGTCAGGAGATGTTCTAGAAGGAGCAAGCATTTGGCTAAAATCGGATGATTTACGTTACAACGTAGATCAAACGAAACTTCTGAAAGTTAATTTATCAAGAAGAGCTGACAAACAGAAAGTAAAGTTCAGAGAGGAACACAGCTTACAAGGAGAAGGTAAGGTAATAGGATTTTTGTAATTTTTGATATTTATGGTACGTGTAGTTTGGACCTTGAATAAGAATATTTCGAAGTAGTTGGACGCAACGTTTATAAATTACTAAGATAATCGATTTTGAAGCTTACCCTGCCAGTTAAATCCTTTAGATATATATTTTTCAATTGGAAGTTTCGCCAAGTCGGTAGCGTTGTAGTCTGGTATACACGAGATTGTAGGTTCGAGTCTCATCGTGCGGCATTCCTTTTTCCTTTCAAAACGCATCATAGGTTTTCTTCATTCTTATTCTCATCTCAAAAATTATAAATAAACCAAATATTATAATAACTATGTGCAGGAGCATTCTTCAAGTACTTCATTAAAATGCACAATCGGTTGATGAATAATATTCATTTTAAATTAACAATAAGGTTTCTTCAAGAAAAAAACGAAGGGGGTCAGGTAGGAAATGAAATGTTCTATTATTTTATATCTAGTATGCAATATTTTATGTAGTATGGCACGAGCCAGAATTGTAGTTATCATAGAAACATGAGAAGCAAATTTTTTATTATTACCTTGTTATCTTAAATGAATATTGTTTATCAACCGATTGTGTATTTTAATGAAGTACTTGAAGAATGTTCCTGCATATAGTTATTATAATATTTGGTTTGTTCATAATTTTTGAGATGAGAAGAGGAATGAATAGAACCTACAGTGCGTTTTGAAGGGAAAAAATTTTGCGCGACAAGACTCGAACTAACGATCTCGTGAATACCGGAATAGAATATATAGAATAGACTAGGTCAAGCTTCCAATTGAAAAATGTATCATATCTAATGAATTTAGCAGGCACGATAAACTTCAAAATCAATTATCTCGGTAATTTATGCACGTTGCGTCGAACTACTCCGAAATATTCTTATTCAAGGTCCAAACTTCGATTTCGATTTTCGTTTCGTTCCAGAACTACATACATACTTCTTACATGCAGAACCCAAGCTACGTTTTGGCTTACATTTTCCAAGAACTTATATCACACACCGATATCATATACATAAGTATTTTTTATAGGGTGTAGTATAACAAATCCAAATCGCCGAGAACGGCGTCAACCTGTTTATACATGAAATATATTCGGTCACCAAAATTAACTACTAGCTTTCGTGAGGCAGTTATAAGATCCGAGTAACATGCACGCTGCTATGGTGTTCGTGATAATAGTATATTTAAAAATAATAATACCCCCTTTTAGGACCACTAAATATATTCTTTACGACCGCCCCATATAGGGAATTCATATTTTTATAACAATGTCTTTATGTCGAACCGGTCGTATAGTTACCATCATTTTTCGTCCCGCAACGAACATTAATAACTAATGCACGTATATACATATATAAGGACACGCTACACATATACAGGAAATCAGGGTAACAATTAAAACAACATTCCGTTTCGTATTTCCGCCATCGCGCCGTATTGTATTCTTGAAGGTAACGTGCGTGAAAGAACAAAAGCACGCGAAACGGATCAAAGGCAAACCGGATCTCGACGTCCTTCCGTTCCCGTGTATCGCTTTTGTTTTCGTTTATGTACTACGTATATTTTATATATAATATGGATAGGTGAGGCCCGACAAGAGGAGAACAAAAGAAACGCGAGGAAAAAGCGATACGTTCGCTTTCCGAAAGGGGATAATTAAATTCACAGGACACGGACCGGATCGTTCGCAAATATTACTCGACTCAATTAATCCGGAGTATATTTCGATGGTAAGCTTCGAGAGACGGCGGGCGGCGTCGGCGTAGTCGGATGAAAGTCATTAATAACTTTTTCCGGACAGATACATTTGTTTCTTCCCGTACAGCGCGGATAGGTTTCGTCTTCGTGTATGCGATATTCACCTCGTTGATGAATTGTTTCTCTTTTCTAGAGGAAGAATAATTGGGATGACGTTTCTCCTTTTAAATGGATTAGAATGAAGCTATAGCGTTTCGTGTCTATATGAAGGTTAAAGCTTGCGAGTTTAGCAGGAAATATTACAAACGAAATAATTTCTATCTTGATCAAGCAAAAATAGTAAAATATGAAAGATATTCGATTCATAACGTCTTAAAATGCTTCAGTTCAAAGATACACAGTGTGCTCATTTGAGAACATCCTAGGCTGCCTACACGCGAAATTCATAACTTTATTAAAAATGCAACAGCAGATCAATTGTTGTTTCGAGGTGGAAGCATTTTGATTAACACATATATATATATATATATATATATATATATATATATACTGTGTGTCTAGCTAAGTTCGCGACAAATGGAAAACTTTTTTATTCTTGGGTTTATGAAAAAAGTTATTCTTTATAAAAAGTCCTGCTTCATCCAAAACTTAAATTCAAATTGTCAGATTTTAATATTCAATCACATTCACTTATATTCAAACTGTTGACTTTGTAGTTGAGAAAAGTGTAAGAATTAAAAACTATAATTCTTACACTTTTCTCAACTACAAAGTCAACAGTTTGATGTACACATTTTTAATCTTAATCTAGAATACTCTGATAAACAATGTTTGACTAAATCTGTCACTATCATCGTTTACGCTTGTCAAAATACAATAAGTAGAAATGCCTGTAATATTAAGTAAAGAAGATAAAATTGAAATCGTTTTAATAGTGGGCGATAATTACAAAACTTTCAGGGAAGCAGCAACTATTTTTAATCAGCGGCATCCTGACAAGAATATTCACCACGAGACGGTAAGACAACTTTTAAGAAAATTTAAGACTTTCGGAAATGTCGAAAACAGATTTAACAACAAACGCCAAAACCATGTTGCTGATAACGAAATGGAACTAGAAGTGATGCTATCAGCAATAGAACAACCGAGGTGTTCGTTGCGGAAAAGAGCATTGTTGATGTTAAACACGATAAGCAAAGATTCGGTAGCTAAAATTCTAAAAAAACAAATTTCATCCGTACAAGTCTACATTTGTACACACTCTAAGACCAGGTGATAATGACAGACGATTGGAGTTTTGTGCCGACATTCAGGCAATATTAGCAGATAATCCTTTTGTGTCGAGACAAATTTTATTTTCCGATGAAGCAACATTTACATCGAACGGAACTGTATCGAGTCAAAACTGCCGTTGGTGGACAGATGCCAACCCACATTTTACAATAAAAACTCGAAGTCAATATGCGTTCAAGACAAATGTATGGTGCGGAATCTACAAAAGTTATGTAATTGGACATTTCTTTTTTCACCAATCTTTGAATGCCGACCGGTATCTAAATTTCTTGCAAAGTGAAATTAGTAATTTTATCGACAATCTTCCATTGCTGGAACGCCAACATATTTGGTTTCAACAGGATGGTGCACCTTGTCATAGCAGGTTGGACGTAAGGCAATATGTTGAAGATTGTTTTAACGAAAGGGTTTA
Organism: Chrysina gloriosa; assembly: GCA_038088585.1. Classification (NCBI taxonomy): domain Eukaryota; kingdom Metazoa; phylum Arthropoda; class Insecta; order Coleoptera; family Scarabaeidae; genus Chrysina; species Chrysina gloriosa. The sequence continues at coordinate 96,142,471 of CM076087.1, read as the reverse complement.
TACACCGCTTTTCCACAATACGTTGGCCACCTTGGTCTCCAGATCTGACCCCACTTGATTTTTCTTGTGGGGTTATTTAAAAGAACATGTTTATATTCAAGCGCCGTTTACGGATGTAGTCCATCTAGAACGTGTTATTAGAGAAGAAATCCGTAAAATAACTCCACAAACAATTAGAAGGGTTTTAAGGCATTTTTGTGATAGAACCGTTGCATGTATGGAACGAGGAGGCGGATATGGTGAAGCATTTGTGTAACATTTTCAATGCTTTCTTTTGTGTAAATGCTGTATATCAATTGTAAATTTCCAATTCTGAACGACTATTCCTTATAACATTTTAAGTATTATTGAAAATAAAGGTACTTTACTCTTATACTAATTTCATCTTTTTTGTCATATCTCATATATGACTAACAAATATTAAAATCTGACAATTTGAATTTAAGTTTTGGATGAAGCAGGACTTTTTATAAAGAATAACTTTCTTTCATAAACCCAAGAATAAAAAAGTTTTCCATTTGTCGCGAACTTAGCTAGACACACAGTATATATATATATATGTATACGATGAAAATAGTTCTTGACTGATGATAAATGTGCAAGGAAAATGCTCGGAGTAGACAGTCAAATGTAATTTTATTGAAAATCCATGGGCGGCAAAGGCTTCGAGGTTAATTCACCCCTCTTTCAATGTCTAAAAGGTAAGAAAGTCCAATTAAAATCAAAACCAAGGGCAAATGAGGTGGTGGTAAAATAAAGAAAGGAAAAAGGAAAGGAAAGCAAAGCTTACAAGTTAATTTCCAATGATGCGGGGGGACAATCAAATTTTTGCTCCATGCTGTTACTCTATCTCCCCGTGAAAAATCCATCAATAATAAAATTTATATCAAAAACACCCTAAAAACAATTTAATTAAAATTAATTTCAAACGTTTGCTCTTTTGAGGTTTCTCATTCCTCTTCTCCGAGGTTTCATGCACCCTCAAATTTTTTAAAGGGTTTAGAGGAAGACATGTGTTTTTGTGACTGAGAGATTTAGGATTTTAAATTTTAGACAAAATTTTAATCAAATTGGGAGGTTTTAGGACGTTTGTAATAGAAATTTTATTATTGGTGGATTTTTCACGGTGGGATTGAGTACCGGCATTGTGCAATAATGGGGCCTTTCCCCTCGCATAGTTGGAAAGTAACCGATAATCGATAAATTGCTCCCCATTTGTTTTTCTTTCCTTCTTTTACCACCTCCTCGTTTCGCCTTGGTTTTTTATTTTAATTGGATCAAAATGGACATTCTTATCTTCTAGATATTGAAAAGGGGGTGAAGTAACCTCGAAACGTCTGTCGCCCATGGATTTTCAATAAAATTATACTTGACTGTGTACTCCGTGCATTTTTCTTGCATATATGTATATATACATACCGGGTTAGTTAAAACTATGGAAACGACTCCTTATTGTCGTTAATATTCATTTTAGGAAATTTGTTCACTACAAAAGTTTTTTACGAAATTTTCATTTACATTTTAGAATGCTTGAAATTTGTTCTTCAGTTGTTTTTGAGTTAAGCCTGTCCGCCTAATTTTTCTAAATGGGAACTTGTTATTTTTACTCTACCATTCGATAGAGATTCTTTTTCTCTTTACAATAGTATTTTTTTCCAAATTTATTTTATAAAATTTTTACAAGAAAACCGGTCCAAGTATTTAAGAAATGTTAGGGACATCTAAGATAGACAAAATTATTTGAAGTAAAGTTATCGGCTACAATCTTATCATTAGAAACATGTAAAATATTGTGATTGGCCGCTAATCGGTTGGTTCATAAATAGGGATCTTCAGATACAACTAATAAAACATTCAGTTTCTTATCATCGGGTTTTTTCGCTGTTCTAGATCTACCACTCCTCGGCAAATCTTTAACGCTACCCGTTTGTTCAAAAAGTTTTAAAGTTTTACCAACAACGGATTTAGAAATTGGATTTCTATTTGGATACGTATTATTAAATAAAATACAAACGTCTTCTAAATTTCTGCGTCTATCTCAATAACCCAGCATCATAAGTATTTCAATTGTTTCAAGTTCACTTAAAGTCGCCATTCCCAGTATTAACAGCAATAAATTGTACAATTGTATTTGGCGTAAACAATAATCACTGATAAAATTCCCTGGCCCGAGTTTGTTTATCGCTTCCCTTTTGTCTATCAAAGTTGTGCCTAGTAAAATACTTGAACCGACGGCGACGTCTTAAAAATCCGAATTACAAGGACGATACAAGAAATTTTCCGTGAACTTTTAGAAAATTCTCTTCGGGGTTTTGTAAATCTATTGGGTCATTGTTAAATGGAGGACAATTTGAACAATTAATTTAATAGGATTGTAACCCTCAACTTTACTGCAAATAATTTTGCCTACCTTAAATGTGCCTAACATTTATTAAATACTTGGACCGATGTTTTCTTGTAAAAATATTATTAAATAGGTTTGAAAAAAACAAAAAACTATTGTAAAGAGAAAAATTCTCTATCGAATGGTAGAGTCAAATTAACAAATTCCCATTAAAAAAAAATAAATTACGCGAACAGGCGTAACTCAAAAACTCAATTGAAGGAAAAGAAAATTCAAGCATTCTGAAATGTAGATTGAAATTTCGTAAGAAAACTTTTCTATTGAACATAATTTTCCTAAAATAATGTTACAATACGACAATAAAGCATCCTCTCCATACTTTTAACCAACCCGGTATATCATGATACTAAACTGACCACTTTATGCGCTCTCACCTTCAACATAAAAATCTTAAATTGAAAAGATATTTCCATTACGAATTCGGTAGTAGCATATATCTTACTTTGACGTTTGACGTGCTGGGGAAAAAAGTCATGCTAAGCAAGAATTGTAAAATTATAAACTTCAATATGATCGGCGTATGATGTTTATATGATGTACACCGGTTCGAAAGTTTTCAAAGTGACACACATAAAGATATATATGTCTCCTCTGTGTTTTTATAGATACGCAGAAATCTTTTCGCTTTAGCAGTTATATTTCTTAAATAATGGCTAAAAATCATGTGAGGTGTGATGTCCAGATATATACTTGACTTTCATATTCATTTGAAAAAATCTTCTGCGTAGTCGAATTGTAGGTTCCTTGTTATCACCAAGGTTTCTTCTCCGTCTAAATGCTATTGGTAGGGTTTCATCTGGCTGGTGAGAATATCGTAAAATAAGACCAGTTTATGTATATAGAGTGTGTAAATGAACTAAGGAATAATATCCACTTTTTTTATTATCGCTGTTTGGAAAAACAGACTCGGACAGATCAATTTTTTCTTTTCGTCCGATTTTATGAATGTTAATTCTTATTTTTTAGTTTACTACTCTTCGACCTAAAATGTTATCGGATTTCTTCTTAAATAAAAGCACAGCAAGACATAAAAGGTCGATTTCTTTCGAGTTCAGCATTACCCCATATCTGGTATTTAGAATTAGTAGTGTTAAAGATATGGAGTATTTGACGAAACTAATTACACTTGAAACTCTTAAAAACGAAAAATTATAATTTATTCTATGAACGATTATAATCATTAAAATAAATTTCAATTGAATAAATGTTCAAATTACCACATTCATTTGTTTCCTGGCAATGATAAAGTTGGAATTCAAATTTTTCCAAAACAGTTTCTCTCGTTTCTCGGTTGATATTTTTGCACTCTGACCTTGTTATTCTATTCAGTTCTTTAAGATCTGAAGGTTTTCAGTGATACACGCGTATTTTTATTTTTAAATACTCCCAATGAAAAGTGCGGTGAGGTCAGGAGATCTAGCCGGGCTGTCTATTGAACCACGTCTTCCTATCAATCTAGTAGGAAATCCTTAATCTAAGTATTCTCGAATACGAAGTGAATAATGTGGTGGTGTACCATCGTATTGATACCAGACGAACAGATAGGACTTGCAGACTGTATATCAATGTATAAATTTCTTTGGAATTTAGATATTCCTGACGGAACTGACAGTATAGACAGCGAAACGTTAATATCAAAAAATGACACATGACAAAACCGGAAAGGGACATCATTGTTAATGTACGAAACTTCCCATAGGAACTACTGCTGAACTTGTGCGTCCGACATCCAACTGTTTATCTTCATTTACCGTTACGAGGATCTACCCTCGATAACCGAGGGAAAACTTTAACTTATCACATTTGCCTAAAGCTAAAGAAGAAACCGAGAACTATTCCGCCGGTAAAGGTATCCCGTTTTTAAATTGATTTATTGGGTTCGTCGTTTTGTTTCGCTTCTCTCGGATGCCCCGAAGAGCAGTTTCTGTTAAATTGAATTATTAGGGTCATTTCCAAACTTTATTCTCCAGGCAACGAATTTACGCTAGGTCGTCCAGATCGCCCTTCAATAAAGAAACTTTGACAGAAAGATCGTTGTTTTACGAAACCTATAAAAATAGATCTGGGAGCCGAATATAAATATAACGGGTGAATTCCGTGCCCTCGTAACCGAAAGCGGGCTACTCTAGAGTGTACCTTTACGAGATTAAAGGTAAAAGCATCTAAGAAATTAATGTTTACGTACTGAGAACTGGGCGAGTTACACAGGTGAACGACAGTAATTCCAGGAGGCGTGCTACCTAAATATTTAAAGATTGAAGTAGATGACGTAACTTCGTATTGCTTCCATCTTTTCCGAAATATGTAGCTTGGCGTATTACGAAGTTGTGAAATGCCGTAACTAATTAAAATGGGCTGGAAAATTTGTTTTAAGTGCATTCCGATGCTTCTGCAGAATTTGAAGGAATTGCGAAAACGAATTTAACCTTCTTTAGTTTCGATTTCCTGAGATCGGTACGATTAGAAATCCTAAAGATAGAAACAAATAAAACTTTGAGGAAATAGACGGCGTAAATATTTTCGGAACCTATCTAATATGCTTTTCGTATTGCGAATTTTTCCGTTATTTCTTCGGTCACGCGTTATACGTGCAGAATTTATATCGGAACACAAGATACGATATTCGAAGCACGTCAAATCGAAAACACTCGTATCTTAAATCTCTTCTACCGCTATCGAATGGAAGTATCGTCATTCGAAAAGCCGTTTTCCGTGCCACGAACACATGAAATCAACAACGAAGGGGGCGAAGCAGGGGAGGGAGGGGAAAGAAGGTTAGAAGCAACCGCCGTAATGAATTAAATATATTACAGGTGGAAACATGCACATTCAAAAGAAACAAACACTGAACACGAAAACGAGCATAGCGAAAGGTATGCAAATTTTATGAAACTTATCTCTGAAGTTGTCCTCCGTCTTTTCCCATCAGTTTTCCCTCGTTTCCCGTTATTTCGTCTTGCCGGTTTACCTTTTACATTTGCGTTCGTAATACGTATATACCAACCTAGTTCGCGAGACAAAGTAAATAGAAATACGAACCCGTTTTAATTTTAAAATGCGAAGCATGAAATGAAACTATTTAAACGCGTCATTGTGTTCGTCGGAAGTGGGGCCGTGCTGCGACGATACGCTCGTATCGTCGCCGGAAATATGTGAAGCGTTAAGGTAAAGACTCACGACGAACAATAGCTAGCCGTTCAGAACTATGAGGATAAAAACGCGAAATTGCTTCCTGTATTGTGTTCACTGCAGGAGGGAAACTATGACGTTATCAAATTGTCTCTACGGGGAAGGGCATCGTACGAAATCAAAAGAATATACCTAAACATTGAACGAGAGGTAAATGATGGAAAACATAATAGAACATTGCAGAAAATAGGTATATAATTCGTAACGTGCTTAGGAACCAATTGAAACGTAACAAACACAATTAATTTTCTTATTATGTGACCTGTTTCGTCAGGAATCCGACCAGACTCTTCAAATCGCATCTTACCAATTTGGTGTTTGTCGATGTGATCACGTATCTACATCGCCATCTAATTATTAGCAATTCATTCCTAGTTGAGATATAAGAATTTTTTCAGTTCTTTGCATTTCAAGCCCTCGCGATTAACACAGGAACCTTGCAGGGAAGAACAAGAAGGTTCCCACATTAACTAGTTTTTCCTGATTATTAGGCGATTGTGTGCCTGTGCACTGCAGCAATGATGTTGCATTGAGGAATTAGCTCTCACTTCGCTTGGACGGCATTTTTGGTTTCCAGCAAGACATGGGCAACCTTCCTGGTACTTACAGGCACCCAAACTTCAACGCTCATTTCAAAGCTATTCAATTGGATTAAGGCACGAGGGTTATGCAGGCCACTATATTCTTTAAATTCCGATATCGTCGATGCATCTGCCAACGTTTGAACGTGGATTTTAAGCAATTAACACGGATTCCTCGCCAATGCAAGGAGCAAATGGTACTACATGCCCTTCTAACATCTCTTTTAAATATGTACATGCGAGTTGTCACACTCCCTTTAAAACTAGCACTAGTTGCGTGCGCGCATTGTAACAGATATCAGTCCAAACTATAACCGATCTTGCACCAAAACTCATGGTTTCATAGTGAATGCAAGATAGAAATCTCCCGTACAATCGTCGGTATACCATCCCTCTTCCATCTGGGACTCCAATAGATTCTCGTCGCATCTGTGAGGAGAACATGCTTCCAACGTGGAAGAAATCTTGCACTCTAGCCTGTTCTAAATCGGTTTACAGCATTTCCTAGTTTTAAGGATTACGGTCACCTAAACCAATATCGCCAGGTCTGCCGTGTACTCAATCGAGGCTTTAAATCCATGAGCTTCTTAGTAATTTTTGTTGTGCGACGATAGATTCACTGCCACATGGAATTCCTGGGATGGTCCCATGGATCTGGATACGTCTTTTGCGCGGAAACCAATTACTTCCTTCCCCGTATTATAACAAATGGAAAATTCAAACACAGTTGCTATTTGGGGGACAGAGGATTTATTTAGGCGGCAGCGGGATAATCAACCACCAGCTTCTCCAGATGCTACTCTCTCTCAATCGTAGCTCTTGACAGTGGGATAACATACCCGTTAAGGATTGGGATATTGAAGTCTTGATGTGTGAGTGAGGTGCGAATACACCACGGGGCTGTAGCGACCATCTGTAAGATTTTATTTTACGCCACCACGATTGTACTTCTGTAATGCTTGCCTGCGATTGGGCAGGATATCGCCTTATGATAACAATATCACATAGCATATCAACGCATAATAATATACAAAATCTGAAAAAGCACCGAAACACTCACGAAGAAAATATTGCAATGTATCATTTAAAAATTCAATTACCGAGTAGTAGCCTCCTTTGATTAGAAATTTCTTAGTTGTATTCTTAAGTTTATCAATGGACAGTGTCTCCACATTATTTGACAATTTATTACATAATTTAACCGCCAAGTACTGAGGACTTTTTCACTAAAACCTGCATGCGCTTTGCTTGAAGTAAAGTGTTTTTATTTAACTTTGGTCATTTGTCAAAATTTGTTTTAGCGTACAGCAATAGCTGCTAAATATAGACGCATGATAGGCTCATAATATTTAGATCTTTAAACAAGCTTCTGCAATTTGTTCGTGACGAATTTCTTGACACAATCCGTAGTGCTCTCTTTTGGATCCTAAATATACGGACCATATCCACCGATGCTGCCCATATGCCATACGCCATGACCGATTGAAAGCAAGCAAAATAGAAAATTTTTGATATTGTAAAATCAACCTGTAGGTAAGGATCGGTCTCAGGTGTACCTTGTACAGCAGTAGTTTTGTTCCAGGATTGGAACCTGCATAGTCCGTTGGTGTTCCTCTAGGACAATGCCATAATGGGATTTAAAAGTGAGCCCCTGGTCGAGTATCACCTCAAGGTGTCTCCCGACGGAACATCACGGGAGGCGAGTGCCCTCGACAAAACACTATCGATGATCGGATGTTGATATTTGTCTAGTGAACCGTATCGCGACGTACTTGTTGGGGTTCAGCTTAAGCTTCCATCTTCCGATCCATACTTGGAACTCATCACCGGAAGCAGAAGTCTCTGGCCAATATTTTCAATACTTTCTGGAAAAGGTGGTGAGATTCAAAGAGAACTTTCCATACAGTTCTCGTCTATGTATTTCTCATTTTTCAAATTTGCTTTATTTTTAAACCATATCTGAACGTTGGAGAAGAATTTCAAAGAATCTCAAAGGCTCTCCACCAATTATTCCCAAATGCAATTACAAAACAAACCGATATTTACGCGATACATCACGTTACAAACGCAACGACATCGCTTACAAATTCTCGACGCCTCGCTGCATTATTTTGCACGACAAAGGGAAATTTACTCGACGTAGTGCTTTCTTCGAAACCTAATTAGCGCCCCAAATCGAGGGCCCATTATCCTACAACATTTACGAAGCCATAAATATTTATTTCGCTTCGGCCTCTAAACGCGAAATTGTCACGCTAATGAAATATTAAATCCACCCTCTCAATGCGGATGTTCGTTGTGAGCGACGAAGCGTCCTGTCCGACTTTTAGTTAATGAAGATGAGCCATCGGGGGAATTCAACGCGTCGATATGTGCTCGTTATAGATTTAGATGGAATTGTCATTTACTTAGCACAAATTGTACGTTTATGAAATGATAATAAGGAAGCGAGGGGTGTGGTACCTTCAGGAAATACCGTGCGAAATATGGAAATCTATGTAAAAACTGTAAATTACGTCTAACACCATATGGATCAGTGGACATACAAGAATTTCAAAATTTCATTGCTGATAATCCTCGGAACTAAGTAGATAAGACCTTCAAATGCGCATTCCCAAAAAGTGAGCGGTCCTATGAAGCTATGGATGGTTGGTGGTCGCTTGAGGACACCAGGAACAATCCTTTACCTTTTGTGACGTGTAGGGAGCTGATTTGAGTATCCAAGATAGTCGATCCACCTTCTGTCCGAAAGAAATTTGTCATCCTTTCGACTCCAGTGTCTCCAAAATCTACCTCCAACCTCTGTCGTCCTTTCATGGACTGGTAAGGAAACTAATGGGCCGGTAGCTTTGGGGCCAGATGGGCGGCTTTTGGGATAAAGAACATTGCGCACTATGTTTCAAATGGTAGGGGAAGTGGCAAAACGGGTGATGGCGAAGACGTTCTCTGGACAGGATTTTGAAGGTCTGGATTGGGATTCCGCCGTGTCCTTTAGGTTTCCTGGAATGAAGACCTCTAAGTCTCACTTGCTTGGGAAAATTTTATGAAATTTCGTCGTGGTCCTCCCCTTCGCCTTACCCTGCCGTTAACACATACGAAGTATGACGCTAGCAGTAAGTGCAACATATTTAAGCGATTGTTTCCCCTTACTTACGAACTGTTGAAACATACACACACACATAATCTCAGATTTATGAGAATTGGAATTTAAATGCCTTATTATTATTATTATTATTATTACTATGATTATTATTATAGAGGTCTGTAAAGTTGGCACCGCAAAATAGGAAAATATCCTTGGAAACGACATATTCATTTGACCATTTATTAACCATGTTTGAACACCAAATAGTTTTGTTTTACTACACTTCATTATCGAGGAAAAAAAGTTTTTAAACATCAATAATCGATAATAAAATATCTTGTTTGAGCACGTTCGTTCACTGCTTAGAATTTTGATAAAATTCAATGCACATTATTTATTCATAAAAATTGTTTCGCAAAATGCATATTTTCAGATTGGTAGTCAAAACTGTTTAGATAGCCGGCTCAGTATCGACTTTAATTCTGAAAAAAATAACTCTGGTAAATAATTTTGATATATAAATAATTTCTGTTATACCCTAATGAAATTTCAAGCGATGCTCAAACGATTTTTGTACGATTTTCACCTTAAGTCCTTGGATATCTACATTGAATAACCTTTTTGTAATAAACAAATAATTTCTGTTACTCAAATAGTCATAAGGTCATACATGGTCTAATGATTATCTAAACGGTTTCGACTACTAATCTGAAAATATCCATTTTGCCAAGCAATTTTTATGAATAAATAATGTTCATTGAACTTTACCAAAATTCTAAGCAGCGGTCAAACGTGGTCAAACGATTTGCTGCACGCGAGGGATATTTTATCATCAACTTTTGATGTATGAAAGAAAAAGTTTTTCTCTTGCGATAATGAGGGATGGTATTGCAAGAATCCATCGTAAAATTTCAGGAATCATAAAATTCCTATTTATTCTGAATCCTCACGAAATCCTCGTTGACGTCCAAGTACTCATACTTCCTACTCCCTTCTAGAATCAAAACATCCCCGTTATTTATTAACTCGAACTTTCGACCTTCTCCGCCCACTCCACGTTAGTGAAACTTCCCCTAAATGTATAAACCATCGCTTCAATTAACAATTTCCCAACAGTTCGTTCGTGTCTAGTTGACGTACGGCTAGGAGGTCTCGTCCTAGAGTAAAGCGAACGTGTCTAATATACAGAAACGAACGTTCCATTTTTCATGTCATTTCCGGCGAAATTTTTCAATAATGTAACATTCGGTCCGTCGAGTCACACAGAAAGCGGCGAACACCGTGTATTCTACGAAAAACGTCGGTAATAGACAACACGCGTTGTATGTGCTCGTAAATATTTCACTACTTCACCGACGAAATATTCCCTTTACCATTTAGAGCCGTCAGAAGCGGCCTACTGGTCGGAGGTTGATTGTATTCTTCCGGGTACTATTCTCTCATTCGGATTTTAATTGGAATACCGTTCTACGTCGAATAAAATGAAACGTACAGAACGAAAAGGTTGGATACGATCTTTGAGAGTAATTTCAATTTCTGACTAGGTGGATGCATTTTCGGGAAGTAATGATGATTTTTCCAATATCGTTGCTGTTAGTGGAATGAAGTTTTTATGATGTGTGTTTTCTTAACAATATCGATATTTATTGGTTATAAAAGAATCTGGTATTCACCATTAAAATTGTAAGCATCCATAGGTCTTCGCAAAATTAGAGATCCAGGCGATGTTCATCTAACGAAGACTTCTAAACAGAATGAAATATGTAACAGTTCAAAAGAAAATTTCAGAAGAAGAAAACTACTCCAACCAAGATTGATAAGTTAGAAGCTCTGACAGGGCAGTACTTAAGCTCTGTGTAGCCCATTGTGTTAATCTTCCCGAATCTGACGGATCAAGCTCGAGAGTCCTATCTTCCTTAAAAGGGACCGAATGTCGTCTTATGACCATAGGTTCCAAACTTCTGTCCCCTAAACAAAGAATGCTTGCTGTTGACTACAGCGTCACAACGGCATATTCAGTAGTTTATGTACTACGCCACAGAATCTGTATTCAGAATAACAGCAGGGATCGATATTATACAGATGGTAGTTAACCATCCAGTGTCTGGTAAGGAGCTCTTCCATGAAGATCCTGGATTGCTTAGGCTGTACCTGGTCTCGCTACTCGGACCGGAACTGATCTTTAGACTAACCCCATATCCTCACCTTAACAGTAAATTTTCTAGTTCCAACAGCGTGCTTTGGTCCTTGCGAGAGCAATACTACTATTACTACCGCGAGCCAACGCATCCGCCTTTTCATTGTCTTCAATGCTTTAATGGATTGGTACTCCAATCGGCTAAATCTTTTCAAGGTTCGTTTGAACTTAAATTAAGGATTGCTAGAGCCGTTTGTCTTTCTGCACATGTGTGTATGTATTTGCATGAATAGTCTCTACTGAGGTTTTCGTGGAGTGACCGAAATATACTTATTCCTGCCTTCGATTGGTTGCCATACATCATTGCTCCAGCCCCCTCACCGTTAAAGACATGTCCATATACCAAGGGAGTCGTCCTGCCTTGAGAAAGAGTGCAACAATAATTTTTATACTGCGTGGAAGGGATGAAAACGGCAAGTATTGGGTTTTATTTTAACAGAAGAGGATTCTATAGTATTCTTTCTAATCTGACCCAGTTTCTTCCAACTCACTTGCTTGAGACAATTACATGAATATAAGCACTTGAGGGTCAGCCTCCACAACCAAGTATAGAAGCTCAAGCACCAGAATTGCTTCTAGTGTCTTAGTTGTCAAGATACTAATTTGCAAATGATTCGATGTCAAGAACCACTAAGTTTACTGTTCTGCTCCAATTCTACCACCAAAGTTCGCTTCATTAGTAGGATGCTTCTTCAAATTAAACTAGCAGGAACGTGTTTTTAATATTGGGGAACTACGACTCAACAGCGTACTCTTTCTTAATCAGCCCTTTTAATCCCAGTAAATGTGTTTCCGTTTTTGTCTTTTTTAAGGTTGATTTACAAATGGATACGTATAAAAAGAAAGCAAATAATAATTTAACTTTATGTTCGTCTCCGCCTTCCTCTCAACTGGAATTCTACGTCTTCTAGGTCTTCCTTCGCACCGTATTCTTTATGTATGTAACTAAAATACATACAGCACACCCTAAAAACGCTTTTTAACCATTTTGCTTGAGGGACGTACCCCTGGTCAGATCAACATCTCGATCACTCCAGCAAAATACCGTAAACTGGGGTTAATACGGAGGGTTATCAAGACCTCAGTCTGCTTGGGATGCATCGCCCAACTTAAACTAGGATTCAAACTCGCTATGGGTCCATCCTATTTCGTCTTTAACACTTGATGGCCTGACTGGATTTTGAATAAAGCGCTTGGTATTATTTACAATCAGTTTCTTGATTATTGCTGATGATGAGGTGATGTAGAATTTTCCGACGTTTGATTAGTGTCGTTAGTTTTTCTTGTTAATCTTTCAATATTTACAAATATTCGAAAAGAATGGATTTAATATTTCGGAAAGAAAGAAGTGAGGATTCAAAGGGCTAAGGGTCCAAATCTCACATCCTTTATTAAAGAAATAAATATAATGGGAATTACCTACTGCAGTTATTGCACGAAATCTATCTAGAAACTAAATAATTTAGTTGGAATTCTTTCAAATTTCTTATGCAACTTTTATATATGTATTTTTCTAGACACGAAAGTTTTTACTTGATTTTATTTACACTATAAGACCATAAGTGATTTTCAGTAATCAACATGCAAGTCGACATCATCTTTATGACGCCAAACTTATTTATTATATGAGGTGCACGTAAATCAATGACTGTAAAAGAACTAACAATTGATTTTAAAAAATTGACACAAAAAGTGTTGTTTTAGAATACTTGCGATATGTATTGTCCAACTCCGTGCAAGATTCGGCCATGAATGTTTAAACAAAGTCGAAAAAAGACAACAATTCTCTATCTCAAAGGGGTAAAGAGTTATGGCAGAAATAAAAACTAACCCCTTTTTTCAAGATGGCATACAAAGCCCGGGATCGAGAAGGTCGAAAACTCAAAATTAAGCTTTCCTGACACCCCCAACATAATATAAAAAATTTGGCTTTTTCTGGAATTTTTTCATTTCTAAGTCCTAGTTTTGGATATAATGACTAGACTATAATTCGATGTATAAGTTCTAAAGAAGGCCAGGAGTTTTCAAAAGATATGCGTCAAACTCATTTCTAAGATTGTATAAGATAAAAGTAAATCAACGTATGTAAAAGAAAATAGAAATTCACATCGCCTATTCTACGTAAACGTTGACATTAGACCTGGCAAATTGCTTACTATCGATGTGAATGTAATGTTTTCAGAATACACAGTTTATATGATACTATCGCTCACTCATCGTCACGGTAGTAGATACTTTGATGTTCCCAGAATAGACGCCCTTGCACGTTTACATTTCTTTGTCTAAACAGTGAACACTGCAAGTTATTTAATCTGATAAATTAGTTGATGGTGATATCATTTGAATGAAATTCACGTTCGATGTTTATCCCAATTGAGGTTGTTACAAATATCGTCCGAATCACAGTTAGCGTTTATGGTCACACGTGTAAATAACAAACATTCAGGGGTTCTGAACACGTCTCAGAAAATTTTAATATTAAAAAAGAATAATTTCGGCTTTCCTGTAATAATAGGAAAATATTTTCCCTTGCAAATTCAGTTTGAACTTTCTTCTGTTTTAATTTGATGCATAAGGTGTGAAAAGGGCTGTATAGAAAAGACGAGTTCTTCGCAAGGGAAGATATAATTTACGTTCCCCTCATACAATGCCATAGGTTTTTACATTCAACGGGTTACAATCTCGAAGTTTACGAGGAAAATTTTCTCAACAACTCGCGAACTGTAATTATGCCCGGATTTACGTCTCGAGTAACTCACCGACGTACATACTTCCTATGCTCGAGTGGCGCGAATAGAAGTTCGCTTACGGCGGCGTGCAACGTTACAATAACGGACGCAATTATTAATTCGGAATGGTGAAGTTTATTGAGGTCGACTTAGCTAAACCGTCTCAACTTTTCGCCGAGAGCGTAACAACTCGATGTACTTGTAGATTTGCATCTGCCTGATTCGAGAAAAGGTACGGTTTTGGAATTAATTATATTGACCAAAAGGACGTGTGCTTAAGATTAACGTTAACGTTCCTTTTTAGAAGAACTAAGTGCATGCCAAGAGGAATTGGATGAAATTATTTGACGTGGCTAAGTTTTTGCAGAATTTTTACTCGACTAGAAGTGCTTCCTTTAATTACCACCCCTATTGCTGTCGGAAATTTACATTGTTTCACTTGCTCGATAAGTTAGGATTGAACTCCACCTTCAACCATTTCTTGCTTAGTTTAAGCATGAAAATCATAACTCCTAAAATAATAACCGAAATCCCGCAAACCCCGCCATTCCGCCAAGACTGTTTAGAAAATCCCGGATTTTTATGGAAGGGATTCCGTCACCGTCATAAAACCATAAAATATGAGCGTTTTGAATTTCTGGGATGACGTCCTTACATATGGAAACTCGCCTGTCTTCCTCGTTCTACTCCAAACATTCATGTATGTACGTACACATCCTTGCACCCGCTATACGTAAAAAAATTTATGGTCTATTAAATTTAGGGAGTCGTTTTTGTTTTCGTCTCTTTCGCTCTCCTTACCGTCGGCTCGCATATTTTACTGCCGGCACTTCTTGAAGGGGTTTGCGGAATGTGTAAATGAAAGCACATTGTAAGCGAAATGCCCGCCACTTATCTGCGTCGAGTATTCGCGTTTTATGGGCACGTCGGGTCGATGATAAAAAAAAAATGAAACCGAGTCCTCGAGGTCGAGATCGGGGTCGAGCTTTTCCATGCGTCGTTCGCTGCGGTATGCAAATGACGTTTATTGCCGAACGAATAAGAAGTTTCGAATTTATCGGTGTTTAAACTCGCATTAAGGTCATGTACGTTAATCAAAATTGACGCAAGAATTGGAGATTTTGGTAAAATATGAGGACGAAACTTTTTAACAGATGGGATCTACCGATTATGTTGTTTTTGTATTTTGAATTCTTGTTGATCTCTCATCTCTCACACTGTTCAAATGTTTTTGACTTCTGTTGTAGACTTTGCAGTTGTCACGTATATAGCTGCAGTCTCTACGTCGGAGGTTCATGCAGTTTAGAAGATGGTATGAAGTACTTGAAAATCATGTGAAGGTTAACGCGGAATGCGAGGTATAGAAGCATTTCAGATACTCTATCCAGGCTATTTCTTATATATATTTATGTACGTACTGCAACTATCTGACGGAATTCTTTAACAAGTTCGATTGTTTTTAATTTCAATCAGCCAGTCGAACAAGAATAAGAAGAGAAGGAAAGTATCAATACCACATCTATGTGGATGGTAGACTAAACGGGGAACACAAAAAAGTGTTAAAATTGGCAAGGAACGAAGGCGCTAATGCTAAGTCACCAAAAAACTAACCTCCACTAACAATAAGATGAAGAGAGTACTTACTAATAATAGTTATTAGAAGGTTAACACAAGTGAGAGGGTAACAAGACGGGGAGCTCGAATATCGAAAGAAGGAGAACATGAGATTTGTGCAGCAGCTAGACAAAAGTAGTAAAGATGTTGAAAATTATTTGAAAAGCCAACTATAAAGATAACAGTAGGTATCACGAAAATTAGAAACCAGTAATGAAGATGCCGTGTTATATCAGACAAGAAACCTGACTTATGTACATGCGTGAGCGATAGATGTGTTCGAAGGAAAGAAAAACGATCTAAGAATAGAAAGTTGCAACTTGAAATGGGAAAGGTTCAAAAAAGCTACCACAAAGGAACAATTATTTATAGGAGACGTCTGGACGTAATTATCACATACAACTGAAAATACCGAATATGCGTGTACAAGATGTAATTCTTGTGTCTATTGAAGGAAATAACTTCTCCTATATGAATTTGTTCAAATAAGTTGTGATAAGGATTTGTTCCAATCTCATTTGATTAAAACTCACCTCACTAGGTTTATTTTTGGCAGACACCCTCACGAAATAAATTTGGAACGTTAGATAAAGCAAATGGGAGAAAATGAGGGAGAGCCTAGAAGATGTGAAAAGTTGTTTAAAAATTGAATGTTTTGTAAAGATGGAGTTTGTAGCTCCTAATATCTCGGTTTGTATTAATTACATAATAAAGGGTTGGAGATTGCAGAAGCCATCTGAAGCATATTACAAAAATATCATTTTGCACAGCACGAGAACCAGTAAGAAGATTTTTGTATTTGCAAAAACGAGGTAAAAAGGTTACTATCATTAACAATAAAACCCTATTTCGGTATTAATAAATTCCTTCTTTCTCCTAACTTTAAAAACCGTTTAAAATACTAGAAGGAACTCTCATGGTAGGAAAGAAAGTGATAAAATAGTGCTTATCATCATCATTTTCTGACGTTGTATCACATCAGTGGCAATATTACACCAGTGTCCTTAGAATAAGAGTAACATTTCTATCTGCGAAATATTACGAACAGCGAATTCTATTTCATTTAACCACCACCTCCACGGAGAAAACACTCTACACGTTTTCAATATAGAATTTCTCGTTCTGATTATTTAGTTGGTATCGTCTGCAGTGAAATTTATAAATAAACAATACAAACAACACCGTTTCTTGCAATCAAAATAGTTCACCAACAGAACCAATTTTGGAAATGGTATAAATCAACTTTACGATCAAACGATGTAATGACGAAAGTTCAAATGCTCCAAAGGTTGTGAAGCATATTTCAACAAAAATGCATGCCATCACTCGTAATGTACATTGAATTAAGAAAAAGCAACAGTAGCTAATGCGTAAAAAATATATATATTGAAGTTTGGGATATAAATTTCTTGGGGAGGAATGGAGACAACTGAGGGGGAGCGGCGCAGAAGAACGAAACAAGAGGTTATGTATATCTACGGAAGACTAAAAATTGGTAACGAAATCCGCACACGAAAGGCTACGTGCAACTAGAACGTTGGAAAGGATAGAAGAAGGTAAAACGATAAAAACGGCAGAGGAAGAAATGATTGCAGGAAGTTGAAGAAGATTTAGAAGTAAGAGCTTTGAGGAAGACAAATGGTTAAGAACACAGAAGTCAGGGCCTTACAAGTATTGCGGTGCTGAATATTAGTATTACTATTGTTATTATTATTATTGTTATTATTATTACTGTATAAACTTATTTAGTTTACTACAGGGTGTTGATTCTATAGACGGGTTCCCTGTAATAACATATTCTAGAAAGCAAATTGGAGATAAATCGGACTAGAAACTAGATTAATCTACAAGTAAATGCAAGTAAGACATAACTACTGACTATAGCTAGGAAATTACTTTGAAAAGAACGAAATAGAGAAAGCAACCCAATTTCGATACACAAAAAGAGTAGTAATAATGGATATATGATAGAAAATGAATAAAACTGGGGTAATATTAAGCACGCCCAGAAAAATTTGTCGTCTCAGTTTACCCGAAAAGCAAAAATCAAATATTTATATGGTCTACTAGTAAATATCTTACAATTAGATCACCGTTTCCCAAATCATGGCATCTACCACGGCCATTTAACTAGGAGTCCACGGTTCAATTTTAAAATTGTGAAAAACCTAAACGATACATTCAACGATATACTTAAAGATGATTAAAATCGTTTCTGTTTTTAAAAGAACAGAAATTCAAGTTCACCATCCACATTAAATCCCTATTTTATATCATGTAAAAAGAATGCATTTTTATGTAAATAAAGAAAAATTAGAAATAATATATAAAAGAAATAAAATTACCCTTACCACACCTTTCGTAAACAATCCTAGATAGTTATTTGGGCAACTAAGTTGCCATCCTCAGTGGAAAAGTGGTACTAAATTCCCCCAGTTTTTCACTGAGGATGACAACATAGTTGCCGAAATAAGTATCTGGAATTATAGTATATTAACGGTAATTTTTTTTCTTTTATAAAATTGTATAAATATATACATGTATGTATGTATAAAATTACCGCCCTTTTATTTTGTTGTTCAAACCCATAATATCCGGAGACTCACAACGAAACGTATTTAAAAACTGCTGCTTTAGATGTGAGTAGAAGGCAAATACAACATAAAAAATACCTAGAAATATTAGATACAAATTTTATAGCCAGAACCAATCGCTTCCTACCTCGAGAAGCGGTAATTCAAAAGTTAGAAATGCATAAAAATAATAAAATTTGATAAAGCACAGATTAAGGAAGAGGAAGAAAAAATCGAAGTGGTCAGACTTAAAGTGTAGCAATGCGCGGGAAAGAATGGTCGGTAAGCTTATGGTCAGATGGAGAAGTGATTTAAACTGGGAAGTAATGAACGTGGAAATTGCATGAAATTTAATGAAATTCGAAGCTAAAGACAGAATGATGGGAAAAAACACTTATAAGACAAACTGATAGAAATTGATTACAAATGGAACTGTGAAGAAATAACCATAAGTTAAATTTCAGATGCGTGCATAGGTCTGGCTCCCTTGCTATTACTACAGAAGAAAACGAAGAAATGCCCCACTGGAGCTACAGGTTCGAGAAGTTTAGGTAAGGTATGTACGCATGGCAAATTTAAAAGAAACTTAGTCTGAAACAATTAGGTTTGTAACAGTTGAATAGCTAAAGTCAATGGTACTCGAACGAGTCAAAATTACAATTTGCTAGTTCCAGTACCGACAATCCCAGTATTAGACCATAAATTAACTACCAAGAAGGCAAAGTTAAAGAACTGCAAAATATTGAACTAATAATCGTGTTTAAGCAGAAATAAGGAGAAAATCGATTACAACATGCACCAGTTGGTAAAATATTAATGTTAAAGTTCTATTTATCTAGTTCCACAGCGCAAATAGTTGCATATGAAACGTTATTAAATTCAATTATATCGGAAAAGTTAAAAGGAAGCGTAGTAAAACAGGACTTTCGACATATTCCATGTTAACATTTATGGAAACCAACTTCCATCAAAGCTCGTTTCAAATATTTGAAATCGGGAAACAGTCGCGGTGAACGGTAACGATTGCATGTTCTACCAACCAGAAGGCGATGGAAATCTGTGGGTCAAGAGTTAAGACCACAACGAGCGAGCCCTATCCTAACATTCGACGTGTCGACACCAACTTAAAAGTTTACGATGTAAAATTTCTATATTTTTAAAACAAGAAATTGATTCGATTCCCGACCTCCTAAAATATTTATTTACCTGATCTTTACCTCTTAAACTTTTATGATCAAAGAGGTAATACTCTAAGCTTTCTTCAGCTTCAGACTCGAAAATAATGACAAATCATAATTGTACCAATAGATGTGATAGTACCAATATCTAATAAATCTGTTAGTAAAATTGTTAAAAGTTCGGTTTTGAACATTAACCATGAGAGCAATTTAGACTATAGTTACACAACACATAATGGGAGTTATACATATTACTGAATCTTTACTAATTACGAAAGATCGAATATGTATATTTAATTGTAGTGCACGAAATAACTTTCAGCTCTTACAACTAAATTTTGTTTTGTAATAACAACGATAATCGACTAGTCATCTATGATAATGAAGTTCAGAACATTAGTAGAACTACTAGAATATATCAATTTGATCTAATCTATGATTTTGATACACTGGTAAAATTGATAAGCTTCATGCCATAATTTTTATATTTTTCTGAAGCACAATGGAATAGCGCTACAAGCGGTTTACCGATCACAGATTTCCAATTGCTTCCAAACAAACAGAGTAAAGTTAGCATCAAAAAAGATGAAAGTAGAATCCACTTTTAATGGAAATCGACCGCAGCAATTTAGAAAAGCCATTCAATCTGACAACAACCTAAATCCTTGCGATTAATCACTCCAAACTTTTATTACCGCACAAGTTACGTTTTAACAGCCTAATGGATTAAATAATAATAAAATTTGTGGGAGGCTAATCTACGTTCGTGCATTTCTTATTACGTATCATGTACTTACATCTATCAAGGGAATGGAAGTAGAGCAGAAATATTTTCTAATCAATCACTTACAGTCATAAAGTCAACTAATTATCTAATTATTATAAAAACTTCCTCTATTATCAATACAGTTCCTTAAATATACTTTTTATAGTTTTTTTATACACAATTTATCGCTTGGGAAACAATTCTTAATTAGAAGTAACGTCCCATCGGATTCGTGCGAGACGATAAAAAGTTTATCTTCCCTAACGAACTGCGAGAGAATCGTATATAAGTGGCAATTTTTACGTTGCGATCGTCCGACGACGAGATCCCGGTTCTCGTCCGATGATGACGAACGCGTGACACTTGGTGCCGCGAAAGCACACTGGCGAATACTTGAGCAGGAAAGCTTCGCCGCGCGGAGCTTTCGGTTCCGACGAACGCGTGCGCCGACCGTTTTCGAAGTCGGCGTGCCGAAAGCTCCGCGTGCACCGTATTTCCCCGTCGCCCCTTTTTGCCGTTTCCTTCGCGATTTTTTCGAGTTTTCCTCCCTTTTCTCCCGGCGGGCAACACCTTTGCGAGCGTAGGACGCGATAAAGTTCGAGCGCACGACACACGCCGTTAGGTACAAACGGAAAGTTTATTTTTCGAAAACAAATTGTTATGTAAACGAATTATGTCGTATGATCGTGCTAAAATGTTCGAAAACACGTAGGCGTGGCGTAAATTAGGAAATATACGGGATAAGAAGGTAACACTTAAATCATGTCTATTAGCGTGTTTCGTAGACGTGCTGCCAATTAGCAAGGAGTACTTAGTTCTAATTGAGAACCTTTGAAATAAATTGGGTAAATTTGGAAAGGTTCCTTTTAAGTTAAATCATCTGTTTGGATTGAGTATACGCAAATACCTCGCTCTCTCGACCAATACTGCGAAATGCATTTTCAGGAGGGATAATGTGAAGAGGGTACCAATTTACCACAATAGTCGAACATGCAAACCACGTTTCGAGCAAAATTATCTTCGAGGAAGAACACATCGCAAGAGTTTTGTACTTAGTCAAGAATCTCAATATAATACTGCAAAATTTGATTTGAAAACTTGATTAGTGATTACTTCCCCCTGGTGTTACTCCTTCTTGAGAAATCTCCAATAGTTGTAGATGAAGCATTAGTTACATGTATTGATGACGATTTCAAAACATATCTATCACCAGAAGAATTTAAATTTGAAGGCATATCCAAGAAATGTTGATTAGTGCTACACGCGGGATAAGCCTCTCGTATTAAAAGCAAGGCATTAAGTTCTGCCAACATGAGCACAAAGAAGTCAAGGAAGTCAACAATACAAGCGAGAAAATAATGGCAGAAAAGGTAGAGAAGCTAAGTTACCCGAGTTGTAAAACAATCTAACAATCGCGTTAAAATATTATCTTGAAATGAATTTATTTCCTGGTTTACTGATTACAGTTACTTTCATTGGTAATTCGAAGTTTTTGTGTTTATGATGCGTACATACATAGATTACAAGCCTTGAACTTCAGACCCTATCTCCTTTAGCTTCTTTTCCCTTCGGGTACTACTACTGCATACTTACTCACTATGACATGACAAAGGTGAATTCACTGAGAATACAGACTTCACTTCATTTTTCTTCCTCCGAAAATAATTTCGTTAGAATCTACAAATTAAGAACTCAAATCTCATACTTA
Source organism: Chrysina gloriosa (assembly GCA_038088585.1). Lineage (NCBI taxonomy): Eukaryota > Metazoa > Arthropoda > Insecta > Coleoptera > Scarabaeidae > Chrysina > Chrysina gloriosa. The sequence goes on along the minus strand of CM076087.1, from coordinate 96,120,447 downwards.
ATACTAACATTTACACATCACTTTTCACAATATTCCTACGGTTGCTCTCTGAAAAATTAGTAAAATTAAGGCAAAACCAAAACCTTAAATTTATTTTAAAATCAAACCACATTCGTTACAAGAATTCTAGTAGATATCCAAAAGGTTGAACTTTCCTTGTACCGAACTAACTTTCTGGAATTTGCTTCAAAATGCTTTAAATGAATTCGTCCAGCATTTTAGAGATCAAGGTAAGTCAAATCTGTCGATGTAACTGAAAACGGTTGATTTGTGTTGGTTTATTCAATATTCGTGGAAACGTGTGAATCCCTAACCCCAAAACTGACAAGAATTTCATCTTCCTTTTCGTGGAACTTACCCGACGTAAGATTCAATTTAATCTGGAAACTCGAGGTTTGGCAAGTATTGAAAGAGTTTCTTCAAAAATTTTTGTTAGTTATGAACATGAACAAATTTGATTGGAACGACAAACGCGAAAAGGTCTCGGCGGTACGGAAACAATGCTATAATTGATATTGCGGCAGTTTCAGTCTGTTCACAATTTGCATTCGCTTTCCAAAACATCGACAACCGTGAACCTATTTTTATTGGATTTGGGGCTTATCTGCGTGGTGTTGACAAGCAGTCAATTGGGTATTAAGTTCCTCAGTCAGTTAGATATTCAGTAGTTTAGCCAATCAAAGTCAATCCATAAATCAGGCAGTATTTGGGCCAATTAGACAAATGATCAGTTAATTAATTAGGCACATAATCAGTTAGTTAGTAAGTATAGGCAACAAGCTAATCGCCTAGCCAGTAACACAATCAATTAGGCAAGTGTACTATTCAATTACGCAGATAGCCGATTCTTTAAGGAGTCATCCAGTCAGTCAGTCAGTCATTCAGTTAGTCCGTTTGTCCGTCAGCTAGTTATCTAATTAATCAATGAGTAAGTCGGTAAGTTAGTTCATTCATTACTTACTAAGTCAGTTTGTTAGTCCGTCAATTAGTTAATCAGTTTGATGGTAAATTAATAGGTTCATCATTAAATGTCGGCATGTCGGTTATAAAATATGCAATCAAACAGTTAGTCAGTCGTATAGTTACTTATCAGTTAATCATGAGGATAATTAGGACTCTTTTCGTGGCGTAAGATAAGGTATGGACTATCGTCTTATTTGGGGCATATTAGCTCGCTGTAACCTCTCAGTTACTAAGTCAAACAAATATTCACTTAGTTAGTCATTGAGTGACTAAGTTAATCAACCTGATGGTGCACCAGTTAATTTATAATTAGGCCAGTTAGTGGACCAGATTCGCTCGTTCATTTGTCTTTTTTTTTTTGTTTTAGGTTTGGTTACCAACAGACCAGGCACGTGAGCATTATTCTTTTTGTACCGATCCTCAATAACACTCCTCACATCCGTTCCAGCAATCCCGTGTTCTCAACAGAAGCCACCATCTTGCTCAGGGGAAGCTTAAGTATTCTTTTAGGCTTGAGTAGATTCTTGCCGAAATGCTTTCGCCTTCAGGCTTCAGTTCCTCACAGATGTAGATAAGAGGCATATTGGTTCCCTTACATCTCCTACACCAATAGACCAGCAATAATCTTAATATCTCTTTTCGTTTTTCTTTAATCTGTCTTTTCAGCATTCTCTTTTATTTCGTATGCAGGTCCTAGGAAGTTTCGTTTTCAACCGTCGTTGGCTAGTTCATAGGCAACTAGGTTACCTTTAATGTTTTCGTGTCCCGGCACAACGATGTTCCATGCCCGTTCACTGAGGAGTTCTTTACAATGTTTTATGAGTTTCGACCTAGTCGTAAGCATCTTAAGGACTTTAGTACTCGCCTGATTCTCAATAATTATCTTTATCTTATTTTCTTTGGTTGATCAATCTTATATTAAGGCTACACTCCTATATTTTATCTAAGATACGTTTCTGTATTCGAAAACATAGTTTCGATAACTATGTTTCTGTAAACTTAATTTAGGCATTGGCCATGATTACTCCCAGACACCCTCAATCTGAGGTCAGTAAATAAAGCTCAGGAATGTACTTAAGGTTTGTTCTGATGTGCAATGCGTTTCATCGAAGTACCAGGTAGTTCCCATCAGGTTTCAGTGAGATATGAAGTGGTTGTGAACTGCTTTCGTCTGGTCCTGCTACACGTATATGTTAGACGTTTCTTTCTTCGTTGTTTGCCGCTTCTAGTTTAATGCTCTCCTTAGTTACTCTACTAGCTCTTGCTCCACCAGGTCCTTTTCACAAATACAATTTTACACAATTTTCTAAGGTAATGACTGTCAAGAATGAACTGTCAGTTACTAAGTTTAAGGTAAAAAAGAAAATTGGAGTCAACCTTTCGGTACCCAACAAACCCACATAACACATAGCTGATCGATTTTAATAACTTATTGTAAAAGTGCACATCTCAGATAGTGTCAATATCACGCGAGGCCTATGTAAAAAGTAACATGACAATATAAAAATCAAGAGAAGATTTTGAATGCAAAACTGGACAAAACCTCTTTAGAAACGTTAGAGCTCCTCCTAGCGCGTTCGACGTTCCAAAGTATTGTCGTGCTTTTATCACTCAGAACATGGGAAATGTTAGAAATGTCAGAACTACGAGCCCGTGCCGTTTTCAAGAATTCGGTTATGGATATTATGCACGATACAGAGGAAATGAGGATAGTACTCGAGCAAAGCACATGTTGACTTTTAGTTCCCAATTTAAGAAAAAAATACTGTAGTTTGATTGACAAGTTCCATGTTGCTCAGCATTGTGTACCACATTTTCATCATATCTCACTTTGGCGCAATTTTAGGTTTGAAGATGTGATTAGGTCATGTGTTTCCCTAACTATGTAGAAAATCACCGTGCGGTAAAAATGTCTGATTCTAACAAGATGTAGTTAGAAGGTAAACGTGCAAATTATAATTTTCTAAAGCTAAACGTTTGGTCACGACAGGCTTCTAAAGTCTTAGTTCATCTTTTAGGAGGAAGAAATTAGGCATGAGTAATCAAGTAAAAAGGGTATAAGGATCTATACGAACACACATAGTGGCGTTCAGAAGTGCCCTATTTTGTGGATAAACTGTATTTGAAATAAAAGAATGTAACAACGAAGTGCATTGCGGTGTATCTGGCGCCCGAGGAGTCATATATCAACCTTCATTCACCTTATTTTTTCATCCTACGTGAAAACAACTCCCCTTACAGATTTAGAAAAACCAATTGAAAAGAAACTGTACCTTCCATCCTGCCTGTATTCAATTTCCTTTGTAAACACATGAAAGGAAATTTCTTTTAATAACGCGAGGCAATGCGATTTGCGAGAAAATAAGATCAAAAACATAAGGGCGCCTCTCTTCTCGTCCGCAACATCCGTACGGAAACCTAATTACGAGCGAATAAATATATGAGAGAAAAATAAATCAGATCATCAAATCGGAGAAAGCGGTGAGAAAAAAGGAAAACGAAGGAAAAAAACAGGTTTCCACGTAGTCTATATACGTCTACATGCGGCAAAAGGAAGAGATCGTTTCGAAACCCACGCAACATATTTGTCCCAAAGTTGTTTTCCTCGACACTTCCTCGTACGTACGAACCTTTCGTTTCCGCCTGTTTCGTCCCACAACAACTGTTTTCGATTTTCTTCCTAAACTTCCGGGGTTGCAAAATCGTGATGATTTTGTGAAAGAAATAAGGTAAATTTTGATGTTCATTAAACTAAGACTAATAGATATTATTTATTGATATTATTATTATGAATATTATATTTCACCAAACTAAATGTACTCTTTCTATTTGATCTAGAAAGTGATAGAGGTAACCCGAAAGATTATTCCTAATAAATTCGCTCTGCGGGCCCTATCGGCTTATGGCTTGGGTAATCTTTGCCACTCTTTTTAATGGTTGCTATTGTTCTCCATCTTCTTAATTGAGATTAAAGGTTATTATCAACTCAAATTCTATCTTTGAGGACGTGGTTCATGACAGTGACAAGTTATATAATGACTTTTAGTAAATGTCTACATGGTTATGCCTGCCGGAGGGAACAATCTAGCAAGAGCGAGACCAGTATCCATGGCGGTATTTGATGAACTTCAATTTCTTTCGCAAATTTAGTGTACGTGTCGATGGTCTTCTGGGAGGGAAAATCAGTGTTGTTAACTTTAATTGTAGAGTGTTAGATTTCCGTTGTTGAAGAAAATTGAAGGAAATTCGTCTTATGTAACGTACTCTTTATGGAACTTGAATGTAAGATGCTTAAGACATGAAATTATTTCATTCAAAGCTTCGATCAGTAGTTTTTATTGTCTGGATATCGTTTCTATTCCATACGTTACTGTAGGGGATTATAATTTAATTCACTATTGTGCTGGAAGTAAATCAAGAAGGAGGGGAACACTTATTTTTTCAAAAGTTTTGATGAGTATGCTACCGCTGGGTTATGGTGTGCCTCTGTTAATACAGACTTTGGAGTATAATGCTGCATTTCTCAAAGACAAGAAAAGTTGACTTAAACACCTCTAGTGCTGATCTATCTTCACAGATAATTATAGATAGGTGGAAATCCTGAATTCTTGTGCAATTTCTGTCATAATTACTAGCAACCGTTAGATTTAACAATAATATCAAAAATATCTTAATATCATAACAACCATGATATCTCACGCATCTCATTACGTGTGATGAAATATGTCTATAGTACTATGATCCTGAACAAAAAGAAAATCGTCAATTTGAATCTTCGAAACCTAGTTAGCTCCAAAAAGGTTATTCGTGAAAAGAAAGCCGAAATAAGAAGATGGTGGTCACATTTGCTGCAATTATTGGATATCTTTCCACTGTAGCGCTGGAGCATCGTCATACTACTAATGCTGCATGGTTTACTAGAGTTCGTTTATCTCAAATTTATGCATTTTGTTAATGCTTAACCTCAGTATTTAAATGCCCAAAACATTGAAATAAGTTTGAGCCAAGTAGTCTAGACCTGGTCCGTAATACTTTCTTCTTGTTTCCAAGTGTAGAAGATAAGTTACGGGGTTTACGTTTTCGGGCGAAGTCGCGGTGGACACGTTTAAAACAAAAAGTAAACAACTTAATCCGAAAAGTTTGGAAAGAAACGTTTTGGAGATTGATTTTTACAAATGTATTTACTCCAAAGGGGAATAGTTTGAAAAATCATAAATGACTTTGCTATGTATTACTTTACTAGGTTCAGCTGAAAGAGAACGGCCATCATGCCAATAGAGTCCCTCTTTAGAACAGCCTAAAAAATATTTTCAGACATAATCAATCCTAAAACGTTTAAAATCCTCGAAGGCCTATCGTCCTTCTTTACGTGAATGTAACTTTAGAAATGCCAATAAGGGAAATTCCTTAAATTACTCTCTCGTGCATTGCGAAAATGTCAAATTGAAAGTAATTAACCTCGCTAGTCTATTAATCAAAGGCGGTAACTCTTCAGAAACGAATTAAGCGTTAGTCGACCGTCCATAAATCAAATACGAACGAAACGATTTCATTTCTGCGTACTTCGATCGAACGGTCGCGTCGTCGTGTCAAGCTTCCTACGGGCATTCTCCGAGTGAATTTCTGTAGAATTGGTTTCGCAGCTTCCAGCAATGACAAGCAATTATGAAGAGTATGAAGGGCAGAGTTCAAAAATGTGAGAAATCAGTTTTGCGTTTTTCTGTAAAATCAAAATACAGATACGTACACTCAAAACTTCGGTAAAATGTAAAAAATAACACTGGAATACTCATCCATTTTTAGTACAAAATCTCTGACATTTTTGCGTGTACCGATGGTAAATATAATAATTTATTTCTGCCACGTAATCCGCTATATTCATGACATTTCACGCATTGTTATACTTGTTAAATGTTAATTAGCGCCGCTTTTTCCCCGGCGATCTGTTCACGGGGTTATAAATTTCGCATTTATAAAAAATATTACAAATTTAGCAGACAGTTTGGACGATAAATTAGCAAACATTTTAAGCTGCGATGATTGATTTATTTAAACGGAATGTATAACCAGCCTTGTACCAAAAATCCACAACTTGGAACTCTGAAAATCTGAATACTTAAGGTGAAAATATGTATTTTAAAATCAACATGGGTTAGATATTTTAGGTAAACACCTTTCATACGTGGCTTGTTTTAGAAAATTTTATTAACGCTGTTATTTAAAACCAGACAGAAAAAGAAGCTTTGTAAACAAGCGCAATGTGAAACTTCCACCAGATTTGGACAGTGCTCGTACTTCTCAAACACTGTAATCAAAATAGAATCGGAACTTTGAAGGTTACGTTTCCATGTGGTAGGACATAACAGCAATGGAAAATAAAATCCGCAGAGTGTATGGGAAGAAAGGAAAACACAACGCGGTCTTTACGAAAATTGGAATTGCAATATAGTAAAATAGACTGTCTGTAAAGAAAAAATGCTTTTGAGCTTTAATGTAAAATAATCATACTCTTAAAGAACTAGCTTAGTAAGGTTCAAAAGGAAACTTCCTAAGAACGGAGCCTGTACCTCGAACGCAGGAATCCTCCAGATTGGAGATATATGGCAAGATAAGAATTGAAAATTAATTGAACGTCAATTCTACACTAAGACCCTGTAATACTAAGTCCTCGTCGAGTAGATTCTCCGGCTCAAAGTTGAAATAAATATTTAACAGTATTGAAGTTACAGCATTATATCCCAAAGCACCTACTTCTGGGGTTGAAAATATAAATTTACCGGTCAAGAACCACACGAACTATTTCTGCACTGTTTGGAAAATTTGTTGCAAAATTTCCACTAAATCTAATCTTCTTTCAGCTATTATATGTCCGAGCTTTTCCTAGAATTCATTACGGTAGTATCTCCAGCCTTTGCAACTATGTTCACTTGTAAATAATGGCGAAATCTCCTTTTTGCGGGTTTTGGGACACGTTGTTGGGATATTATTATATGAAACAATTTTCTTACCTCGAAATGTTTTCAATTGAGAAAAGATAGTTTCCATAAAATTTTCTTAAGATGTACCAATCAATATCCAATTTTTTTAATCTAACATCTGATAGTACCGTTATTGTCGTAATATTTCTACTGAAGATGTATACGATTTTTTCTTTGTAATTTTCTTGTAATTTCTGGGAAAAGTCAATTCGGCCTGCACGGTTCGATACACTTGCTGCATTAGTATCAATTGTTGTTGTTTTGCCCCGTGGTCCATCCTATTTTTTGCTTTTTGGCCCGCTATTAAAGAAAAGTTTGCCTATGCCTGCTCTAAAGCGCTGAACTCTGTGAGATCTTCATTGTGCAGAGTTTTAAAGTTCTTGTGCAGGATTCGATGAAGTGGCGTTCGTTGTGGGCAATGATCAGGTACCATTGGCGACAGTTAATTCGTCCAGTTTTCCACTGAGGATGGTAACTTAGTGGCCGAAATACGTATCTGGAATTATTTTCGAAAGGTTTTAGAATAATTTTTATTTATTTTATATACGACTACATTAAGGTTTAACGTTATATACATATATCTCCTTATGCACAGATTTTCATAAGTTATGCATGAAATTCAAACAAAGTAAAACAAATTTAGTGTAACGACTAGAATAATTGTCCTATTACAGGAAAGCCAAAATGAAATTTTGGGGTGTCAGAAGGAAATATCGTGAAATTGTTGTAAAATGTCTCGTTTTACTTTTGACTATAGTTTGGTCGTAGAAAAAGAAACAGTATTTACATTCGAGCATACCTTTAGTAAGGTCAAGTTATATCATGAAAACGCACGCATTCGTCAACTTCAATAAATCTGTCGCGCATGTTTACACAAAGAAATGTACAGTAATAGAATGCGGTGAATATGCACAGCTTACAGCTTACATTGTTCCTAAACGTGGAGATGTAAAACAACTGAACCTCTCTGGAAATCACACCACGTCGCAGTTTCTTTTAAACTTTTAATATGGTTCGATATGTGTGTCACCATAATTGTAAATTTTGCGTTCGCCCGCTTTCCGATTTGATAGGGTTGCTATTTAAAGTTCCGTTAAAATATTTTTTGGGAACAATTCTAACAGAAGACGGCAGGTTTGATGAAGAGACGAAGAGTAGAAACGAAGCAACAGGAAAATTATTTAAAAATATCAAGAACAAAAAAGAAATACCAAAACAGATTAAAACAGAAATTTTTAAGAAAATAGCTGCACCAATACTTATATACGGATCTGAAGTATGTACAACAACCAAGAATCAAATACAAAAACACAAAGCATTGAAATGAGATTCCTCAGAAGGATAGATAGTAAAGCAATACTAGATAAAGTAAGAAATTGTACAATCAGAGAAAACTCAAAAATGCAACCTATACAAAACAAGATAGAAGACAGACAACTCAGATGGCTAGAACGTGTTATGAGAATGGGAGAAGATAAACTGGTAAGAAAAGTTTTCGAAGCCAAAACAAGCGAAAGAAGACTAAAACGAAAACCAAGAAAGTGTCGGATAAATGAAGTAAGGGAAGCGGAGGAGAAAGAAAATACATGAATTGGAAGGAAATCCGAAGGATAATGTATATGTGTAATGCTTATTTGAATAAAAGGTAAAATTCTATAATTGAATAAACAATGTATAGAAGGAAAAGTATTTCATTTAGAAACCGATGGTAAATAAGTTGAAGTTGAGTTTGAAGTAAATCCGAGTCCGAATAATAAGAGTGCCATCTGATGGGGAGACGTAAACGTGTGTGTGTCTATCTGATGATTTCAAGCGTCTCACTTTTTCCCAGTTAACTCTCGCCGCAAAACCTCCCTAAAGACCGTATCACACTAACGGTTGCCGATTGCGATTGCCGGTTGCCGGTTGCCGGTTGCCATTGAGCAGCGGACCAATGGGAGCTCGGCAGGCGTCGGTTAAAGGAAAAAGTTTAAAAGATTTAAAACGTGTTCAAAATGTCAGAAAAAGCACATGCAATATTATTTACATACACTTGATCACGTGATCTCTCTACGCAGCTCGCTATTGGCTACGGTTGTGACCCTGCCGGTTGGAAATAGACGCACGGCTAAACTGACAGCCGGACCGTCAACCGGCAACCGTTAGTGTGATACGGTCTTAAAGGAGCTTCGTTCTAATATCCGAACAATCCCACTATTAAGCTACCTGCCCACTGGGAAGTACTGCCTTCGCGGGCGACTTGCCGTAGCTTTATTCTCACGTTGACAGACACCTTTAGTTTACTTTGTGACTCCTTTTTTGTGATTGCAAGGTTAGCGGCGGGTGGTATTTGGAGGTATAAAAAGAACCACAGACATTATGCAATAGAACGGGGATGAAGATCTTTCTAATAACAATATTTCAGGCGATAATGGTTTAGAAAGTCGCAAAATCCTATGTAATTTTATAAATATCAACCGTTCCTGTATCTTTTCAATACATAAAAGGTATTGCATTTTTCAGTTTTCTATCACTCCAATAACGCAACCACATATGATAGACGCGCCGTCACCACTGAAGCCGTGTGTTATTAAATTACACAAGAACATCCAGTTCGAAGGTTGGCGGACATAACTGACATTATGTTGATGCGGCAGTATCATTGCATTAAGGATAAGGTGAAGAAAATGAGCAATCTTAAACTTTACTATCGCTTTGTTCTGAAGTCATATATGTTAAACTTAGTCGTGCAAAGTGGGTTGCTATTTCTCCACGTACTTCTTATATCGAAAGGTATAAATTTATTACGGTCTTTATCGCTTCGAGGAACGCTTCGCTTCCATCGTAAACCTACATTTTCGTGACGGGAGAGTAGAAGTTCGGGAGTCACAGAAGCGGAATACTTAGTGTTTAGGGCGGCGTGACAGTGTGGATATCAAACGGTAACGAACGCAACACAAGACAACCTTTAATAATATCGAATTTATGAGGACGAGCGCGGGGGCGACGACGGCTGCGGCGGATTCCTCGCGTGTGTGAACGCGCTCGCGTTTCGCTCAAAAGCGTGCCTCGGATGTGCGGTATGCGACGACCCGAACGGGCGGAATAAAGAGGACGGAAAGGAGAGGTGCGGTGGTGGTGGCGGCTTCGACGGAAAATGTTATCTCGGTCGGAGGGATTTGTCGACGGCGATGCGGTGGGATCGTAATCGCTGGTGGCGGTTGCTCGGTTCTTCGCGTAAGTCGAAACGAAAATTTTAGGCGGGTTTTCGCCAGCGAAGAATTTAGACGTTCTTAAATTTGGAAGGTGAATTCTTAGGTGTCAAGGGGAGTGTGGTGCGCAGATAAAAGGTTAAATAGAATTGCCGTAATTAAATACTTAGCTCTATTTCAGTAATATATACGTACTCGAAGAATGTGCAAATCGTGGTTAACAGTTTATAATAACTGGGAAAATTTCTGCAAGGTGCAAACATTTATGGGATTGTCAAATGAAACAACTCTTTCCTGTGTCAAACACAATTCGTGGCAAACGCTTTGCGCATCTTTGTCTTGTCCATTACAATAAGCAATTATCCTCGAAAATTCCATACCCGACCTTCACAAGAAGGTAATGGAAGACCAAATACCAAACAAACAATGTTTTAACTCTCGTGAGTCGCAGTAAAATGTATACATATACAGTGTTGACGTATAGGTTGGAACAAAATCAATAAAATCTGTAAATAGTTAAAAGAAAAAAACCATCAGGCAGGTCAATCTTAATTTTTAAATGCGCAAATTTTTACAAAAATGTATTTTGTGACGTCTTTTTCTTTTAAATAATAGCCCCACTTTTTTATAGCACCCTTTGGAGGTGAACATTTTTCTGCATACAGAATGATGATATCTAACGTGCGTTATATAACATTTTTGCAAAAATAAATACACTGCCAAGCAAAAAATTAAGGTCACTTTGAAGTTGTGATGTTTTAAGTTTTAATTTGCAAATTGCAGGTAATTGTACTAGCAGGTAGTAGTCACGTATTTTCGGAGAAATGTTATCTGTCATGTATTCCCACGGTATTTAGGACCTTTATGAAATAGCGTGCATTAGCTCTAATTAAAAATTCAAGTTGCATTGTCTATCTTTCAGTTTACCGTTGATTCTCTCTATAAAAGCTATCGGTTGCATGGTTTAGTATTTGTAGTGTTTATTTAACAGGTTATGGCTTTAGATTCCCTTGTTGTAACAAGAATTCTGATGTTGATACAAGATGGTCAAGGACAACGTGAAACTGCAAGAATTGTTGCTAAAACTTATGTGCTGTTCTAAAATGTGTACCAGCGCTTTGGGGAGATTGGTCTAATAACCAGAAAAGTAGGGTACGGGCAAAAAGAGTCACCACCCCAAGGGATGACCGTTTTCTGCAAGTTTTCGGAATAAAACAGCTTCTGCGTTTTTGTTACGAAATCAACTCCAAGAGGTTAGAGCTGTGAATGTTAGGGAATGGACCGTTACGCGAAGGCTTTGTACGGCTGGATTGTCTTGCAGAAAGATCGCTACTGGTTCGCCATTGCAACGCCGGCATCGAATTGCAATATTGCCTTTTGCCCAAAATCACTTGGCACGAAATAAAGAAGACGAGAGCAAGGTTCTCTTTCGAATGAGTAGTGTTTTTGTCTCAATGGGTCGGACAGACGTCGGCGGATATGGAGGAGACCAGAAGAAAGATATGCTGTAATGTATAGCGAATATTTAATAATGCAATGCCACTGAACATATCTGGTATGAGTTGGGACGACGTGTCCAGAGCCATATACCGGCTCCAAGAATTGTCCAGGAGCTGAGAGAGCTTTTATTGCAGAAGTGGAATAACATCGATCAGAATGTGATCTATCATTTAATTGAGTGTATGCCTCGTCAACTTTAAGCAGTGAGTAATGCAGGAGGGGGAATACACGTTGTTAAAAAAATTCTTCTTTCATTAACGTTAGTTCCTTTTTTACAGTTGTAAACGTTTTGTTTCCTCTGCGGAATAAATAGTTAAAATCAAACAAATACTTTTCACCTGATGTAACAGAGTTTGATACATCTTGTGGTAAATCTATTCTTGAGGTACCAAATTATGTCAGTGAAGAAGCATGAAAGGATGAAAATGTGCTTTATTTTTCCAAAGATTTTGGATTTAAATTTTCAAATAATCCGCGAACATTTTGTGGGCGATTGGCATTGAGTAACGTTATTCGTACACCTCCAGGTAGATAGGTATATTATTATTGGTATAATGTTATACAAAGTGGGGTAAAAGTGACAAACTGCCAGTACACATATGATTAGCTTGATTTTCAGGTCCTACTTCGTGTGGTACTAGTCGTTACAATATCGTTGAATTTTCATTCGACCTGTCAGTTAGTCCAATTGAGAACATTATTTTGGAAATGCCCAACCAAGAGGGTCATTCGTCAACTGAAGAACAAAGGTATATTTTCACCCAATTCTTCTCCAGTTGTCGATAGCAGTTTTTAGGAACATTTTTGGTGTGTCCACGATTAATGCATTTCTAATATACATTGATATAAATAAATCCTTCTTCTAATCAAAATCGCAAAACACATCGTCGACGTCTCTTCATCGAAGACTTCCTTATGACTTTAATTACATCCCACATAAAGAGATGCAAACATTCACCTGCTGGAATTAATGCTGCTTAAGTTGCACACCGGTTTGGACTTACAAGGGGAACGCCAAGGATGTGAATAACGGATTTTGATGGAAGTCGAATATGTTATAGAGGGACTTCCCCAGAGTACCTGGCTACCAGCTTTTGTAGCCATTCGCCCTAGTTCTCGAGAAAGTTAAAAAAGCCTTTTCTGCCGTACTTTATATACTGTTAATGTTAATAATTTTCCAACAAAGTGAGTGTGGTGCAGTGGATAAGATACATTCTTGCTGCGCTGGTGGTACGTGTTTAAATCTCCTTGTTTTTCAATCTCATTGCATGTGATATTAAATATATTTGATATGCAAATTGTTCAAAAATAATACTTTTCGGCATGGTAATTTTATCAATAAAATTAATCGGACCTTTTACAACGAGTATTATCCATAATCTGATACAACCATAGAAAGCGAGGAAACTGATAGTGCTTAAAACGATTTAATTATAAGATTCGATTGTGAAATTTAAAATACGCACCATGATGCACATTTGCTCTCGATTAATTTTATTAATAAAAGTGCTATGGCGAAAAATATTATTTTTGAACAATTTTGCATGAAATGAAATATATTTAACATTGTATGCGATGAAATTGAAAAAAGAAACCCCAATGGTAGGAGATTTGGACACGTACCGCCCGCATAGCAAGGGTGGATCTTACCCATTGCACGACACTCGCTTTGTTAGAATATTATTAACATTAACACTATACAAAGTATGGCAGAAAAGACCTTTTCAATTTTCTCGAGAACTAGGGTGAATGGCTACAAAAGCTGGTAGCCAGGTACTCGTAGGAGGTACCTCTATAACATATTCATAACCCATCAAAATCCGTTATTCACAACCTTGACGTTCCCCTTGTTACCCCATATTCCACACAAGCAAAGATAAAACCGTCGCAGTCATTGCAGTCAACAACTCGTTTTGCATCCAAACGGCCTTTGCGAATATAGCCTAGAGAGCTAAAAAGTAATTTAGCTAATAAACACGACACAAAGTGTGACGTATCCAATAAATTTACACGTCCATCGCAACATCATAAATATAGCACCTGCACCTAATGCGGGCCAAATAATCACAATGGAACCTCTAAGAAGTAATGGACGCAAAAACGAACTTTCAGGAAATAAAATTTAAAATGTTATCATTAATCCAAAATTAATGAGCTTTTAGTATGATTTGGAAAAAGAACGTTTTACACTACTGCGTTAACGCCTTCGTAATTGTATCAAAAATGATCCTAGGGACAAATGTTGGAAAACATTTCAGGGACTATTGAAGGTTAAGTTAGTTGTATTCAGAATTACTTCTATATACTTTCTGCTCGCCTAATTAGAGTTCTAGTGATTTTCATCTGTTTCTTGAATTGGAGAAATCATCGCGTGTGCACGTTTCAACGATCTTAATAATGTCAATTGGGCTATAGATGGGTGGATAACAGAAACCCCAAAAGATTGCTTCGAAAAATGCCTTAAGTAACTAGTTCCATAAATACAGAAAATTAAATAAAAATCAGTTAGAAGCTGCAGGAAATTATCTGAAATTCTCTTGGAAATTATTTTGCCATAAGTTTAAGCTTTAAGGAAGCTCTTGCACCATAAAGTAGTTTCGGAGCACTGACGTCAACCAGCCGTAATCAAATTATTTGGTATGAGTCAAATCTATGTTTCAATTTTTCCACCTCTTCTTCTACTCCTCACACAGACAATAGAAATACATTCCATACAAACAAATATGCTTCGATCGATTACAGTTCGTCTTATCGTCATGGAACCATGTCCATACGAACATACAAAGTGTAACAACGTTTACCGATTTGTGTAGTATTTTCACAAGTAGACATCATCTCAGGCGATCCGCCTAATTCAGAACTGTTTAGGACTCAACACATTGGATTTACAAATTCGTTTCCAAACAACGTCTTTGCTTTATCTAAGCCGTCTACTTTCCGAATTAAACCCTGCATCAAAGCTCTGAGCATTCCACATTAGTCTTTCCTTTTTAGGAGGCGTCTGCTCAACGTGAACCAGACCGGATTCAGGTAGCTGTGCTAAAATCTAAGCGACATGTGTGCTGTCGCGAGATTGTTTCCTTGCCAACTTAGTAATTATTGCCATCCCAACGCTGTAGCCGGTACGATGATACGTTTGAGCGACGAGGATCCAGCTTTTAATTAGTGTTAGACGACGCCGCTTGAAACTGAAAATGACGAGAAACGTGGAAACGTGTCGCTTCGTAGTGGCCGTGATTGCAACCGGTTTGTACGGTAGCATGTTCCAGTAAACGATTAGGAACAGGGGTGTTCAAACTAGTGATATTTCTTTTGTACTAGTTATCAGCAATAATTAAAAAAGCGGAAAACAATTTAGAAATTTTAGTATATATGACAAAATATTATTAAGAAAAGCTGTTCGTAAAGGAAAACTGGGTAAATAATACGAGGGCAAACCGTAAATTAAGTTCCGTCTCCGCCTGAAGTGAGCAGAAGAATGAGGACATGGAAGTTATCGCAGCGTTGCGGTGTAGTCTGGTTCCACGTGAGCCTGGTAGTGCTGACAAAAGAATCCTTCGGACACTCCTTCGTGCTATTTTCGTCCTTTGAAATGGCTGCCGCAACTGCTGTTTCCGATTTCTGTGTACAAATCACCTGGAGGCTGTTGAGATTCATCTTGAACTTTGTTGTGTTTGTGGTGAAAATATGATGACTGGCAGTGTGGTTCAAAGATGGTGCCGTATATTTCGAGAAACACAAATTAATATTCATGATGAAGAACGGAGGGAAGACCAACTGTTCTGGCGAATGAACTTTTGAGCAATGTCAAAGAGAAAAATCGTGACAATCGGCGATTCACAATCACAAAACTGAGTGTGCCTTTTTCCCTCCAATTTCACGTACAGATTTGTACGAGGTTGTTACCCAAGATGGTTTAATTCACAGGCGCCGGAGTTCTATGGAGATGACATTAAAAGCTGGTTAACCGCTATGAGAAATGCCTGAAAGTAGCAGTTTAATAACCAAATAACCAAATGGAACTTAGGTACTTTGCGAATTGCCATCGTACAGTATTTCCCCTCTGCTCACTGTAACATTTAATTTCTTCTAGTTTTTAATGACGTGGGTACCTTCCATGTTGAAGATATTGAGAAATATCGTTAGTTAAGGTTGTTCAGAACAATAAATCATGTAATCCCTTTAGTAGCCTATCTTGCTCCATTCTTTGTATTTGTCCCAAATATGTGCGTTGTGCCTGTTCTATTATTGTCTCTACTGGCATGATATTCAGTTGTTCTCTATATACTTTCTGTCTAATCTTGTCACTTTTGATTTTGCCCTGTACCCGCTAATTTACTTCTTTGCCTCTCCATTCTATTCCAGCTTTGGTAGTTAAAGGATAGGATTGGTTGTTCAATTTTTTGACTACTTCAGCCTTGACTCCTGATGGAATTCCTCTCCTATTTAAGAACTTAAATTTTATGGCATTGAACAATCGACCTGTTTTAGCTACTTCTTCATTTATTTCGTCATCTATGTCAGGTGCCTTTACTATATATGGCGGCTCCAACTTATGGAAATCTGTCCATTTACCTCAATTCTTTGTCCATCGATCTTCATATGGTGTTGGTATTGGGTGTTACCTGACCTTATAATAATATATATATATATAATTTTATCAATGTTTACTTTCATACTGTATTTTTCTAGATCCTCCATATATAAGTTTATGTTATGCTGCAGCTCTTTACCATTCTTGCCGAAAATTACCATGTCATCGGCGTAGCATAATTTGGACGTTTCTGTCGCCTCCAAACTTCAGCTTCCCAGGTGCACCTTCTTAAGTTTATCTTTACAATTTTTCACCACTTCATCCAGAACTATGTTAAATAATATGAAGCTTAAAATTCATCCTTCCTTTAATCCCGTTTTATTTGGGATATTATCCAGATTTCTCGTTCCTGGTTCTTATATAACCCACATTCTTCTTGTAAAGGGTTTTGATGTTTCCTATAAGGTTTTTAGCTATGCCTTTCTTTCTTAACATGTCCCAAACATTTTCCCTTCTTATTGTCCATGTTTATAAAACGTGCATGTAACTGTCTATTAGTAGATATGACTTTTTGACTCAATTGTCTCTAGATAAATATTTGGTCGTATAATCGTTTCCTGATTGGGTTTGATATTACATGCAAGTGCAAATAAAATTAATAGTAGCACTTAGAAACGTAGGAAATCTTTCCTCAACTTATGGATGTAACTAATAAGGCCTTATGTGAGAAATAGATTGCTTAAGCCTATACCCGCCGATTAAAAAGAACATTAGAAACATCCTTGGAATAAATTAAAATCAAGATAAAAATTCTCCACCTCCAGAATTGGCGAAGGAAGCTCGCAGACAGGAAATCTAAGAGAGTAGGTCATAGCTTTGATAGACCAATTTGTGCTATTCACAAATAGGAAATATTTATTGTATGCACTAAATACAGCATACCTAGTTGATATCGCATGTATTTTGTTTATTTTTATTGTACAATATTGCTTAAATCATAGGAAAATATTGGGGTGTCGGAGTAGGCCATGTAAATGTTAATGACTGCTCAATAGACGTAAGTGTTGTAGGGTTAAAAAAGTTATATTCAGCTTCTCTTTTTACAAAGAACTTTATTATTATTTATTAATTTCTAAGATAAACTTGATGTTTTATAGTAAGAAATATGATGAAAATTTGTTTTTATCAAAGCAGGACTACACTTCACAAGATGAGATTTTAAGCTAAATATTGCAGATATTTCTTACATCTTCATGCGTCCATTCGGGATATTGTATATGGCTACAAAACTATTTCTCCCTGGAATCAAGGTCAAATTCGTGTAGTTATTGAAAAAATTTACTTCGTAAAACTACATTGAATTCGGTTTAAATATAGTCGACGACTTTAAAGTGGCACGTCGGTGGTTCGCCGGCTTATACGAAGAAAAATATAGGGCGAATTAAAAATTAAATTCCGATTGCATCTCCATCCGCACCGGTGGCTGTATACGAAATGGAAATATTGCATAAAAAGCTCAAGAAACGTTCTCTTAAGCGAAAGACGCAGCATGAATTAGTAAGCACTTCACTCCGGATCGTTGACACAACCGACTCTCTTATTATGCCGTACAGGCACATACGTATATCCAACGCGGCGCGATGCTGCCAGGAGCTCTTTCGTGTTACCCGATTCTCGGGCAACATGACACGTAAGCGAGATGAAATGGACGACGTAAAGGAAGGAGAAAAGGAGAGGAAAACGCGAACGTATATGTATACGTATAGGTATCATAATATCGAAGGAATGGAAATCAATTGAAGCGAATTTGCTTTGATCGCGTACGAACCGACCGAACGAAGAAAGAAGGACGTGCCTTTCGGTATCAATTCGCTGTCGATTTATATTTATCTATCCTTAAGAAGAGAATCGGACTCGGCGCGGCCGCCGAGTCCATAAATCACGATCGAAAGAGACGTTTTTATTTTCAGCTTTTCGCCGGTGACCATCCGCGTCCTCGATCCTCCTCCTTCGATGAGATCGACACCGAAGCGAATGTTTGACGGAATGGAAATGCCGATCGTCAGAAACGCTGTCCGGAAGAATAAGGGGCGGATACGCTCGAATTGTTTTTATTGCGATTGAGATTCGCGTGCGTCTGTGTAGAAGATGCGGCTGAACGCAGAAAAGTAGTAAAACGTTTACGAGCGGTGAAACGGGTTCTTTTCTTTCTGAGAAGGAAATTGGAAGATGTTTTTGTTTAGGTGCAATAATTTTGGCTAACCTAAACTTACGGGGTTATATACGTTTAGGGAGCAGGAAAAGAAACGACCCTTTCAGGATCTTTTGTACCGAAATTTAACCATATACGCGTGTTTACTTTTATATATTCAATAGTTATATCTAAAATATAGCACAAAATTGTTTTATACAAAAATACTCAATAATTGTGAATTTAGCCTACGGAGATGTGCTTTAGAAAAAATGTTGTTGCAGTATGCAGCATAACTTATTATAAATTATAAATACCATAGCGTGTCATTAAATACTAAGAATTTTCGACCTTTACCCTTAAAGGCTGTGCGTTTTCGTTTATAAAAAGCACGTAGAGACGCCACGAACCATAAATACTTGAATTAAGTGAGAAATATTAAAATACAAAGTTAGTACAAACATTTTTAAAAGATAGATGCTTTAATTTTTGAGATGTATTGCTCGCCAAGATTGAAAATGTGGTTCTGACGAAAACGCGCTGAGAGGAATCCCGTATCCACTTATTTGATATATGGCTTCAAAACAGTATTTTTTACTTCTTGCATTTATATAGACAGTAAATAATTAACTTACACTTATTTTAACTATGCTATTTAACATCAATATTTAATTGTAATGTAAAACATGTAGACGCTAGTTTAATTTAGCATATATGTCTAAACTAAATAATCAGACTCACTGTGCACTGAATCGCTGTCTGAATGACCCAACAGTATAATAATGGTTTACCCCTTACCGTCGAGAAGCTGGTCCTTCGTCATGTACTCATCTAAAATTTTCTTTACGTAGGAGCATTCTGCTTCCCATAATTCGGGTGTTATTTCCCATTTAACTCAATAGGGTTTAAGTCGCAGTGAAAAGATGGAAGTCTTAGCACAGTGTGACCCTTGTATTTTGGATACATCGAATGCATGTTTTGGAATTGGTTTATATCACGATTTCTAATCGTTTACATATTAACACGCCTGTATGGTGTGGTATATTCATCGACCAAAGCCAGCTAATTATATTACATTTCTTTGATGCAGATGTAGGCGCCTTGTTTATTTGTACTGAGTGGTATAATATACCGTCCATTACAATTATACAATTAAATAGTAAATTTGGCATTAACTGCGTTTTAAACCATTTTGAAAATTTTTCAAAGTTTACGTCATCATTTAATCCCTGTTTTTTCTTTTCGATTTAAATAAAAGCAAACCTCTTTCAATAAAACCCATACTACTACCTGCGCAATGTGCCATTATTCATTTCTGTACGGCCCCATCTTTCTTTAAAATTCCATTCGTCAGAACTTTTACAGACCGTATAATTTTGATATACGTAACTTTCAGTACACCAGTGCTCTCTTATTTTCTCCAAGCTCATCGTTATCTTTCAGGAAACGCAAATAACGAGTCCTTCATGCAACAATATCGTTATGTTCCATCAAATATTTTCTATTAGAATCGCATTTTTATACTTGAATCCCATATTTTCCAAAAGTTTCTGCAGCGTTTCCTTATAACCATTAAATTGTTTCTTGCGTCATAAATGTCTGCAGAATATTTCATGCGGCACAGTTGTATCAACGGCATATAACGAATGAATTTTATTTGGAAGTACAGACCTACAATAAAAGATTAATTTAGAAAAGTATACACAAAAAATAAAAATTTATACTTGCCCATGTCATTCAGAGCAGTACGTGGAAACTTTGTTACAAATACTATTGTCAACATGCTTGAAGAACAATGGAGCTGTGTTTCATTAGATTTTAACTTTTTCTGGATAAGTTTTTGATTAATTCGTCGAATTGTCTTCTTAGATTTTCCCGTCATAGCCGATAAGCGAGCTATTACCTGATTAACAGAAAACGTATATGTCTTTGCTGTAGTTTCTTTGCGGTGGTTCTCCTAGCCATATGCCTAAAAAATATTACAATTTTAATATGTAAGGCTGGATCGTTTAAATATAATGTTGCTCACCTAAATTGACAACAGTTGGCAATACAGCTCTGGAAAGAACTATTAATGTAGAATTAAATAAAATAATAGTAGGAAACGAACAAAACTAGTACAAATCCGTAACTTAATCCAACTCGACTAAGCAACAAATAACAGCGAACAGTACGAACTGTGCCGTTTGAGCACTAAGGCCAGCGAGATGCGAGTCAAGAAATATTTCAGAGCAGTTCGCATACTTTCCGCTGGTCAAATCGAGTTGGTCGGACTATACATGTATTTACATATTGATTTCGACCAAAAAAAAAAAGAAAAATCACTGTGGGTTCTATCTGATTTATCGGCGACAAAGCTTTTGTCCTATGAATTCTAAAGGATAATCATAAAATACAGCAATTGTAGACAGCGCCTTTGTAAAGGGAGGAATAAAACAAATTCCTATAATTTACACCGTCGGCTTTGGCCAAAACTTCTCAGATACGTAGATTTATATTTTAAAAGTGCCAAACAATTTTGAACAATTCCGAATTTGACGGCGGTAAATTCGCAGAACTGGATTAATCCTTAAATCAATGCCTATTCTTAGAACAACTGCACAATTCACCATGACACCATTATCGACCCTTTTGGTCCTGTTGAAGACACGTAGCTTTTGGGTAGGTGGAATTCTGTACTTAAAGGAGATATTATGTGTCGTCCATTTGATTCTCATAAAATTGACGCCCGCGATAATATAAGAATTTTTTCAATGGACCTTGAACTCTCAAGCATTATTCTCTCATGTGATTCGCTTATATTTAATAGTCGCCCCATTTAATCTTTTGCATCTGCTTAGAAGTGACTTTCAAATTTATAGAATTAAATTCTACATTTGGCGCTGTTATTTCTCACCTAGGCACAATGGAAGATGAGGGAGTAATATTACCTGAATCGCATCTTGAAATTTCTGCACCTTACATGTATGTAATTACATACTGCCGTTCATTTATTTCTTCACTGTTGTAAAATTAAAGGTGTTGGCCGAATAGACAAAATTCGTTTTGAACGATATGCCAGCGAGAAAAGCTAGAATATTCCGACATCGGGTCCTCTAATAAAAGTCGATGTTACAAAAGTAGATGGCGTTTTCTGAGTATCCGAATTTCAGCTCCCCCGTTAATGAAGAACGTGTTAACTAATTTTTAGAAATGTTTCCAGATAAATCAAAAGATATCTATAATGCGGATGAGTTTGGCTTGTATTTGGAAATTTTTCCAGACTGACTTTGCCTTGACAATGAAAGAAACAAAATGCCTTAAAGACTAAATGTCAAAAGAAAGATTAGCCAAATCATTTAGGGCCAACATGTCTAGCGAAAATAAAGAACTTTTCGTCATCAGGAAAGCCTAGCAACCACAGACACTACAATGTACCGCTTAAGAGTTTACCCACTACATAAATCTCCAATAGAATAGCTTGGATGATGAAATCTATACTGACTGATTAGTTTCTAAACTTGGATAAATCGATAGGATTTTAAAGACCAAAAATTAAGGTAGTTTACAACCCAGTAAACTAAACCAAAGAAATATTGAAATAATTTTTCTACCTTTTATTATCACATTTGCGTGCCTTTAACAACCTTCTCAGAGTTTCCGGATAGTTTGATTGCATTGGTCTCTTTTCTAAGTCAACATGACGCCTTCACTGAGGAGAACTTTGATGAGAATACGTAAATTGAGAATGCCGTAAAAGATGGTGAAGTTATGAAGGGCAGTGATGATGAAGAAGTTTCTAGTCCTGGAAATTCTTGTACCGATGCTTTAAAAGGATATCAAACGAAGAGTCTGTTGTATTTGAACATTTAAAATACCTTCAGATACACTTTAGGAACTGCCTTTTTCAGGAAAAAATATAAAATAACGAAGCAGGCAAAAATATCAAATCTAGTTTTCAAGGTACATATGTAAAATATATGTTAATCAAAAAAAATAACTGTATTCCCTTAGTTTTTCGTTTATTTATGGCTTTTACAACGTTTGAGTTTTCTTATTATCGGATACCTCCTATTAAGATTTCACTCTGCATAACTCCTCAACTTCAAACACAACATCACCGATTAATAGCTATTTCTTATATTTTTTAAGATTACCAGTCTTCGATGGAAAGAAAAATGTCGATGGTATGACGATAACCGCAATAGCTTGAAGATTTTCAATAGTATTTTAATACAAGAGTCATATTTCGTATGTCTCCTTCTGGATTACCACGATTGTCCCGATTATACTGCAACCCCGTTCTAGAAATAATAAACAGGTCTAAAATTTTCCATGTGACACATCAGGCGTACATAACATTTCATTTAATGGCCGAAAGTAATCGGGGTTAATTAATCTGGAGCGCCAACTAACGGCGAGAGCTAATGGCAATCAGGCGGGCCGACAAATCAATAACAGTCTCTTTAATTTAGTCGACCTGTTGGCTGTTTCAATCAATGCTACGAAGTGTAACTTAATGAGAAAATGTTCCAGATTGGCAGCCGGGAAAGAAAGATTTAATCTAAATGCGAACTATCTCCGTTTGAAAGTTATTCTTGGTCGGTTAAATATAAACCCACAATTTTCCTTACTGTCTTTTGTAATATTTACCGATAGAAACCTAAAATTTCTGTTCACTTGTAGTTCGTCGAATATTTAATTTCAACGTTCAATAGATGATTTCTTGTGATACAAAATAACAAGGCTGTTGGGATAATAACAAATTAAGTAACTTGAACTAAGAACAAATCATGTCCCTATTATTGTCACAGGAAGAGAAAGCAAAGGATTTGCCGCAAAAGGAAGTGAGTAATTTCTTTGTTGATGTTAAGCCGATTGAATACGTCACTTCCAGGACATCGAAATTACCTAAACATCGGTGCAATAGGCACAAAGTCACGCCCTCAAATAGAAAAAGGTTTATGTTACTCATATGCAAATCTAAGAGGGAGCTGTACCTCCAGCTCGCTTCAACACAGCGGTAGCAAAGGGCTCAGTACTTATCCTAAAAGAAAGTAAAGTGCATCAGTCACCTGGTTAGGTACCAATTGGTATTAATACCAACGTGGTTTTCACAAGTTCTACCTAGATTTTATTCCTGTTCTGTATCCTTACCCCTAATTGTCGTGCCTGACTGACTTTTTCTGTCTTATCTTGCTCATCATTCTGTCAACACTCTTACTGCTACGTCCTCCTTTTTTCCGTGGTTCCTTTCGTACTATGTTAGCTTTTATGATCAACAAAACCACGTAAGCGTTTCCTTAAGTTGGTGTTTTCGAATAGAAAGCTCAGAAAGCAAGCTCTAGCTACACACACAAAAAACAACAGAAGATTAAAATAAACACGAGGGGAGAGCTTGATAAGAGAAGACGACAAGGCAGATATTCGAGCCGCTAGAATGGAGGTCATTTAGAAACACAATGCGGCTATTGCAAAGGATCAAACTTTTCTATGCCTTTTCTCCGGAAGATAGATGATGATTATCGATATTATAACTTTCAGCACCATCACACAATCATTAGAAAACTTCTATAAACAAGTTATCAAGCTTACAGTACAATGACATTATCGTTGAAAGGCTTTTCTTTAGAAATAAAAATCGGAAACTAGCTTCAACGAGATAACGAGATACTTGAGAGAGTGACAAATGAATAAAACGTAAAACATCTATCTAATTCTTCATAAAACGACCTACAATGGGGAATGTTTGTTAGACAGCTTTCGTAGAGAGCTGTGCAATAGCTACGACGCAACACGCATTTAGAAATAATTGTCATGGAGTGAATCATACTTGATTAAGCTTTTATTTAGTACCAAACAACATATCAAAACAATAAATGTCAAAATTCGGCTCAAAGTATTATACGAGGATATCCCTCTAGCGAACACGACTTCGACAATTAAGTTGCCTCTTCTTGAAAAGAAAGGTCCTTCATATAATGTAAACATCAAAGAAGTTATAAAATATTGGCAAACACAGTCGCGTGTTTAAATTTAAGTCTCGATGATCTTTTAGGTTTCATTAATACAAGTACTTCAATACTTTTATTTAGATACTAGAAAATTTAAATTTTATTACAAAATGCTATACGAAGGTTCTCTTACTGGGAATATGAATCCGACAGCTGCAATCTTCATTCTCGAAAGAAAAGCATAGATTATTCAGATTACACGTGTCCAAAGTTATTACATTAAGTTTTAGTCATCTTCGCCCCGTAATTTCATTTTATAATTGGCTAAGTGTTTAATTTAGTGAATTGGCCAGTAAAGTACAATTAATCAAAACAGAGATTACTTAAATTTCACTCTAAGTAAGGGTGCAAAAATATTCCTAATGTCAACATTATTTCAACAATCTGTAACTTGTTTCTGTCCAATTGTTCAAATAAACTAAAATAAGAAATTTTAAGAAGACAAACATGGCCTAGCCTCTTCCAAATCTATAATCCTACGCTACGTTTCTCCTCTTAAAATCAAAGTTCTAACTTGAATTTGCAAATTTCTATTTCGTACTTCCACTTTATCAATTATTTACGTGCCCCAGCACGAAAGTTATTAACAGTAACTATCTTTTTAATTAAACAACCAGCTAATTGTTTTCCGTACAACACGAAATGTAAATCAAAAATGTTCGTAGGTGAAACAATTCGGTAACTCTTAACTTAAAAATCCCAACGTGAGGTTGTGCACTTACAGCTGCCTCAATGTCCTCATATGGAAGAAGGGAAAATCCTGCAAAATCACGCAGGAGACTATCGGGTCTGACATCAGCTACGTCCTATCCACCGTAAGAACGAGCTGGCGCGTTTTAGTCAACACCATTGGTTGCAGTGCGTCTCTTCTTTAACTCCTGCCGACGGTTCGCGTTGAAAACTCTCCAGGGTTTTGAAGATGAACCTTGCCCAAACAAATACTATCCCTTCTCAATGGCAAGCCGGAATGGTATGTGGTGTCTTTGTGATGACTTGGAAGAAGAAGCCGAATACATGTTGCATCATCTTCCTTGTGCTGCTGCTGAAGCGATTCCGTCATCTTCTGAGGATGAAGTGGTTTTTTTCATGAAGAAGATGACCAACAACCAGACCGTGATGACATCACGAACATAGCCTTCAAGAGGATGCCATCAGATCATTCTGGAGAAGATCATGGTTATTATCAGTGCGGTACTCACCATGGGAGCTGTGTTCAAGATGATGACTCCTAAACCGGGAAAGGACAAACTATTCCCACAGAACTGCCCGAGCTGAAGATCCTAGAAGACAAGCAATTCTGAATTACGGTTGGTCTTTAGGGGTGCTTTCAACTATTTCGCCTAACGGAGGACGCTAGAGAAGCCCTATAGAGGCGTGAGATAACTAAGGTGGTGCTTCTTGATCTGGTCAACTCGTTTGATTCCGTATGCCACGAAGGACTCGTCCTTAAAAGTATTCCTGCAGATTTAAACATATAGTTGGTAAGGATCATCAAGTCTTACCTTGAGCGAATTTCCTCGGCTGTGAGGATTGGTAACCATCTATTGACATCTCGGCTCATTGAGACCGAGGGCTCTTGTCGGCCGGAGCGATGTCCTGGTCGCTTGTAGTTAAGTGCCATATTGCCAGACTAGCGACGACACAAAGCAAGATCGAAGAATTGAGCTTTCAAACGCCACGATGGAGAGCATACAGAATTCGGACAGCCCCGTGGTTAATTATCTCGTTGCGTTTGACCCTGATAATTTGACCATAATTTTTCGACGGAAAGCTGACTACAACTTTAATTCCTTTTAAAGTTATTAATTCGTTTCCGTCCATGTTATCCTATTTTCTTGTCGATATCACATGTCCCAATAAAATTGGCCCTATCACCAGCCTTACCATCTCCAAATCTCAATACTTACATCAATGATTTAAGCTAGACTTATTGA
Source organism: Chrysina gloriosa (assembly GCA_038088585.1). Taxonomy (NCBI): domain Eukaryota; kingdom Metazoa; phylum Arthropoda; class Insecta; order Coleoptera; family Scarabaeidae; genus Chrysina; species Chrysina gloriosa. The sequence goes on along the minus strand of CM076087.1, from coordinate 96,094,163 downwards.
TTTGAAAGTAAGTTTCATAAGTTCAGTCGATGGCTTTCATCATTACTGGTGTTTATACCACACATTATGGAGTTACTGCGTTTATGAGTTGTAGCTATGAACGGCTTTCAATTATTACTGGACTAATTACTGGAAGAGCATCGCTCGGCGTACCGATTTATTAAAGGGAAAAATCCGCTAAATTATGCGGAAATATTTTATTATTCCATCGGTACACGGTGTCCCGCTAAAATTATCAAAACGTATTTATGGAATCGGGTTACGGAGCAATAAACGCTATACAAAATTAAACCAAATTTGCATAGGTAATTTCGGTCTGTTATAATTACCATCGGACGACCGACCGGTGGTACCGGGTTTCGGCATGGCATCCTAATTTAATCAACGCTGTTAGTTCCGGCTAAATAGGTTTGTGGTCGTTCGAAAAAGCGGAAAACTGGTGGTAACACACGTATGTACGTCCGTGTGTAGTATGTAGGGGCATGGAAGCCGTCGGGGCGCCCGCACGCACGTCGAAATTCTAAAAATCGTTTTGGAATTGGAAATTACGCGTGTACGTGGGGGTGTATTTGTCGGCATTGTTATTTTAACGAAGCGAAAGCAATTTGATTTTTTGCATCATCGACCGAATAATCTGTCGGAATTGGACAGAATTGATTAAGTACGGAGCTATGACGGTTGTTAATGTTGAATTTTCGTTCTGTTTGCTGCGGTTCTATTTACATCCGTTTCAAATTTCTGGAGAAAATAATCAAAGAGCACTTGGGTTCTTATAGTATGAGTATTTAATTATACTATTTTTTGCCCCAGGTAGCCGTGGAAGCGCTTAAAAAGGTAGGATCAGAAAGGCATTTTTGCGAATAAAAAGCAAAAAAATTTAATACGGCTCAAAAACTGAATGGAGAAATGTTGACTCCTTGCAACTGCAATAGACAGGAAGGTTTAAGAGATATATTTGATAGGTAAACTCCAATGGAATCAGCAGATTTAATCTGAATAGAGAGATTAATTAAAATATAAAAATTTCAGAAGTAACAACGTGTTAGACTGTCGGGGAGGTCAAGATGAGAAGACCTAAATTTTGTTACTATCGTTTATTGCTGTGTAGGAACATCTTGACCTTCCCGAGAGTCTAACACGTTGTTACCTCTAAAGTTCGTAGTTGCGTTGTACTGGTTACTTCCACCTGCCTTAAAATATAAAAACATGAAATACGTAAATAAAGCACTTGGAATTATTTCAGAGGCAGATAGACAAAAATAACTAGGAACCTGCAGGAAATATACTATATTCATTACTGCAAGATCTTCAATTGATTAAGGTGGGGAAACTTACATACAACATTACAAATATACATTTTTTGAAGATGGAAGTAACACCTCAAAACGAAGTTGTAAAAGGTATTGAGGTAAGACCAAGTGAAAATGAATTGCATGCTCGAGGATCAACTCTGAATATCATTCATCTTTAAAGATTCACTGCCATCAATTACAAAATATATGTACATAGCTGCAACGCTATTTTAGTAGGAGATTGTTATAAAACGCGATGTTCTAGTTAGAGCAACAATGGTGGACGACTGGCGCATTCATTCCAATTAAAATGAACCCTTTGTCCAATGAATTTAAGTTGTTTACTAAAACTTGACGTTCCATTGCTCATGCCATCTGCTTCTTCAGAAGTTTCCTGAAGATTGTTGCTCTTCTGCTCCATTGGTGCACGTTTCGTTACACGTAGTCCGGAAGAGACAGCATAAACAGCGGGATGTTAAGCTTTAGTGGACGAACAAAAAAGTGGAAACATATCTAAGGGTTTTATAGTCTGCGTTCGAGGTAGGAACTTCTTTCTTGGTCTGGTATATATTATAACTTAATGCCAACGTTTCTTTGCTCCTACCACTCCTCTTGAGCAATTTTTAAGTAATTTCTGTATTACTAATCGGTTTCTACCAAAATTTAAAACAATACGTTCGTATAAAACGTTCATTCAGTAGAACTTTACAGAAAAATTTAGAAGCCACTATCTGTAACCTTTCTTCCAATTAGTCTCTACTAGCGCACTTTTATTTCAATAATAAACATATACGCATCGCAATCAATTCTTAGCCACTAGCTGTGATACTGTAATATTGAATGCTTAATCCGCTGAATGGCTGAGTGGTAAAACAGGTGCCTCAAAGATCAGAAGGTTCGGAGATCGAGATCCAGTTGCAGGACAGAGTAGAATTTTAAAAGCCGGTGCGATATACCACTCGTTGACTTCGAATGTTTCACAGAAAGGAAGAATATGACTTCGTACATCTCTTTATTAAATATAATGAAAGATTACAAGAACCATCAATATCTTTACGTATTAAGCAATTGAATACATGTGTAATTAGGTAACTACTGTCACCATTCGCAGACGCGTTTCGCGGTTATACCGCTCGTCAGTGCGGCTTTGTGGGAAGTAGTTTTCATTTCCAGATAAGCGCTATATGTGCTAGTACGATTGATGTTTGTACATATGACATTTCTGTGGCAACTTAGTTGTCCGGTTCTGCAGAAGTAAATAGCTGCAAAAATGCGCAATAGGTACATATTTGGGGAATTCCTTAATTGAATTTTCATATGTACAAACATCAACTAAATATATATATCAAGTATACAATGACAAACAAACATACCAAAAAGACGGACTAAACTGTTTTGGAGGTTCCTCAGTAGTGAAAGAACTGACGACTTAATGCAATAGATTTGACTTTGTTGATAGACTAGAAAGTGGGGTGTAAAGCTTTGAATTTTTATAAGTTTTGGACCCCTGAGAAAGCTATAGTCCGCAATAGATCATCTGCATCATTGGTGAATATCTCTAAACCTCTTCATATTGTTTAATACATGCTTTGGACGTGCAAATATATACAAGCAGGGCAAGGTATACATCGCCTAAAATAGGTTTTACAACATTTTCTTCTTTTAGAGTTGCAAGAAGCCCGTATGTAGCCCTCCTAGACACTGAAAGCATTTTTTGCTAAAAAGGTGGGACTCGGAACACAATTCTATAGCTCAACTTACCTTGAAAGTTCGTATGGTGGCTGCTTTGGAACTTCGTGAGTGAATATGGTCTTCATTCTTAGTGGAAATGGATGAAATCAGCGCCGTTGCTACTTCAAGTTCAAAGTGTTCTATTCACGACAAGATTCAAATATTTGATGCTACGCGACTCTGAGAAATCATTTAGTAAAGAGGAGATAAAATGTTGGGTTGTCTCCTGGCTTAATTTAATCTATTTGATTGAAACCACCACCCTTTTATATGATCAAGTACTACTTTCTATTTAAGTGCTATTTCGTCGCTTGCTCTTTTTCTTGAAAGAAAGTATAGGACGGCGTACGAAAACCAAGTTTCTCTTTTTTGAAAATCTGGAGATTTTGCTGCAAAAATAATTATTTGTAGAACCGCTTTTTGAGGAATATAGCATTTCATGGTAATCATGTACGAAAAATTAAATTCGGCATGGGATGGTTTTCGTTGGCGTATTGTTGGTGGGGTTTACCAAAATTGATATCCACCATTTCCAGCAGCAGGTTGAGTTGTGTGATTTATTGGCAGATTGCTTCCGTCAACTCTAATGTACGAAGCATGTTCTTGTAGATACAAATTAGGAGACCAAGGGAACCATAGCTCCAACTCTCGAAATGAGATAATTGGGAAAGAGGGAAAAGAACAGCGATTGGTGTTCTGGTGGTGTGTACTGAAGTACCATTTTGCTGAAGCCATTTTCACTATCAATGCTCTTTGTAGGTTAGGGATGAAAATGGGGTTAAACATCTCGAGGCAACTCAGCTATTTCGTTAAAAACATAGAGGCCGACAATACCAAATTTCCCACCGTGCATCAAACTGTAACCTTCGGATTATGCAGCGGTTTATTGACAGCCAATGGCCCCCATTACTTATTGCCACCACAATGTTTTCATTCTGCTCATAAAGTGCAAGCATTTCCTGAACAAGTTGCACTCGTTGGCGGTAATTCCTTACATTTAGTTGGTACCCCATAAGCCTCTATGCAAAACCTGCGTTCCAGTCTTTGACTTTCCTCCATATTCCGCAGTTCATTTAATAGCTAAAAGTATTCGCCACTAGAACCTATTCTAAGAGTAAAGTACAAATACACGTTTCAAACAATACAGCCACAATTATTTTGCGTTTTTATTTTTAATGCATTTCATCAATGCAATTAGATCTTTAGCCTATCATATTTCAACAAATACATTTCGTTAATTTCTGATTTAAACTCGCCTTTGTTAATCAGCCGTACAAAACTCAATCTTCCATGAGTAAATAATACACGTCCATATACTCCCATAGGGAACGCAGTAAAACGTTGTCCGACCGTAGACTCCGATCTAAACAAACGCAACCAGAAACAAGCAGCAACGGTCGAATCAACGAGCGGACTATTGATAATTTCGCTCCCTCGAAACTCTGGTTATGGCTTATGATTGCTAATGCCGTCATAAACAGCACTGCTATGCACTAACTGACGTTATCGTTGATACGTTCCCCGAATACGACGCCAAAAGATATAAACGTGTGCGCAACATCAAATTGAAGATATGTACATATGTGCACACGTACGGATGACGTTCAGCGTTTACGTCCTTTGAAAATAAATCTGCATAATCAGATTCGTTTGGTTTATGCAGCACGAGTTTGTAGTTCGTAGGTACGTACGTACTATGTACATACATACGTACCAACATTGTAATATGAATAAATTTGTATGTGCCATTGTAGATGGACGATCTATTTTCTCGTCACACAAGTGGAGTCGTACTATTGGTATTTACAGAGTTTATTGCGACGAGAGTTAGTTGCTGGAGAACGCTAAGTTAGTTGCCTTCATTGGGTATCCTACGCCTGGTTAGATTTTGAATTTGGGAAATTGTTTGGTTGGATGCGAGTAAGCTTCATTTGTTTTAACAAAAATAATTACTTTTGTGAAGCCGTTACAAGCTAAAGACGATTTTAACTTATAACAAAGAAGTTAATATTAAATAAAAAAATAAAAGGCTGTGGATTTTGCAGGCATAGAATATTAACAAAGTTTCCAAAACTCTACGTGATACCTGTCGCGACAGAAATTAAATAATGATTCAAGGGGTAAATGTTAAAGATCCTTTTTATGTTATAGAATCCTTACGTTCATTCCTAAGCCTGGAAGATATTTCATTTTTAGATTTCTACCCGTCTTCTAGGGCCATTCGGGTCCCCTGCCGGTATTCTCATTTCGTCTAGTGTTCTTCCTGTGGATGCTCCCAGCTCTGCAATCTGACTCGCTCATGTTTTCCTTCTCAGCATTTTTTATTCTATTCATCTTCATGGCCTCTGAAGTTAATCGATCTTCATCCATTCTTAACGCATGGTCGCACCATTTTAAATTTCTTCTTCTTGTTTCCTCTACTACTGCTTCCTGTTTCCGTTTTCCTTTTCCTTTACGTTTCTGGCGTATTTCATCTCTATAGCTACTATCCTAGATCGATGTTTTTCCGTAGGAACCATGACTCACTTCTATATACCAGTGGTAGCACAGATTCTCTCCTACTTCTTTCTTTCTAAATATTGATTTGTATGGTAGGTAATAAATTATTGTCTTCTTAACCCTGTTTGATATATCCAAGTCGAATTTGCCATAATTGTTAATGCTAAATATTCATATATCGTGATTGTTTCCAGTAATTCACCTCTACATATTAGGTTAGATCCATTTCCTGTATTCTCTATTTTTTATTTATAATCATATATTTACTCTTCCTTATATTAATCTTCGTTTTCATTTTCTCTCTCTCTCTCTCTCTATATATATATATGTAAATATATATATATTAGCATGTGCTTCTTTCTTCTGCTGTTTCTCTCTGAGCTATTAAATGAAATCGCTGAAAACCTGATTACCTCATTCGGGCCATCGCGTTGGAACATACCCAAAACAAACGAATAAATTCGTATTTCCGCTAAAAGTTGAAAATGACGGACCAATATGGCGGTTTGAAAATTGGAAAAGTTTAGCAAATTACGAAAAATCGTATTCGGAGCTATTTTGCGTTGCTGAGGACGTACCCGACGTTAGCTTCGCACTTTACGAAATGGCTGATTGGGGATTTATGAAAAAACCACACAAATGAAGGTAGAAGCATGGGAGAGGAAAATACTCCGCAGGATCTTTTGGGGGAAGAAAGTAGGTAGCATATAGGAAAGACATGCTCGCAAAGATATCTATCACCTATACAATGAATGTATTGGCGTACAAGTAATCAGTGCTCGGAGAACGCAATGTACCGACCATTCAATAAGAATGCAAAATGACAGAATAGTGAAGCACATAGGATGGAGGAAACCGGAAAGGAAGAAAAATAGGGGGAGGTCGAGGAGAAAATCAAGGCAAATCTCGAAGGTGTCTGAAGCTTTGGGCCTGAAGGGCTTGTGGACGTTTTTATTTATTTATCTATCCAACGGGTGTGTAGTGAGAAATGATGAGAAGTATATGTTATGGTAGGTTTTTGGGGTATCAATCTCGTAACTATCGGAGTTTGTCGACAAATTATCGCGCTACTTGGATTTTTGAACATAATAAGACAATATGGTCGATGGTAAAATTTGAAAGTACTTTAGTTTCTGTGGGACCGTCTGCTTTGGGGTTTTTAGAGACGCTGATGATAATTTAGAGATTCTTCCACACTATATATACACCAGGGTCTCGATTTACGTTGTTTTGATTTGCATTAAATCTCAAATATAACACGCTAAATCTTGTCTGCGTTGTTATGATTCGATATACGTCCATACTGCTGAAATAAATCGGGGATTCCCCCGCATACACTGCGTTCGTGTAGACATAATAGTGGCAGTATTTCGCTAACCGTGAAAGATGAATACGCATTGATCAAGAGGTAAATATGAAATACATATTATGTTACCTTCTCATTATGCGTGTGTGTTTATATCTCATAAAAACGTAAATTAATACGATGTATTACCAAAGATTTCAAATTCAGAATTACATTGAACAATTATCTTGCGTTAACATAGATGATTTTTTGGTTACGGGTATCTCTTATTTATAGATAAAAAATGAGTGGAAAAATTTCAAAGAAAAGAAGGAACACAATAACTCTAGTTAAAAAGTTAGAAATATTGCGTCGTTTTGATGCACGAGAAAATGCCGCAGATATTGTACCCATTATTAATATTCCCGTCACTTTGATTAGATCAATACGTAATCGCGATGCAGAAAACTCAGGGATGTTGTGAAAAATGCAAACCCATTGATTTCACAACAAATCGTAAATACCCAAAGTTCCTTAATCGTGTTAATGGAATCCCTCCTCTCTCTGTGGATAGAGCAACAAGATCAACATAAAGTATCACTAAGTAGAATCCTCGTACCAAAAAAAGCTCTATCCATATTTTAAGAATTAAAGTCAATACCTAAACATTTTCACAATGAAGAAATTTTTCACGCAAGTCGAGGTTGGTTCCAAAATTTTGAATCAAGAGCCAAACTCCATATTTTGACCTTGAACGGAGATGCGTCCAGTGGAGATACAGTAGCGGCTGAGGATTTTAAGAATGTTCTCAGGAACATTATTGCACGTGGTGGATACTATGTAAAACAAATTTTCAACGTAGACGAAACTGGTCTCTACTGGAAAAGGCTGCCAAAAGGAACTTACGTTTCGCTAGAAGAAAAACATGCGTCGAGCTTTAAGGTTAATCAAGAAAAGTTGACGCAGCGTCTCGGAGCTAATGCAGCAGGTAATCACCGATTAAAGCCTCTGTTAATTCATATCAGTCAAAATCCAAGGGCAATGAAGAAATGATAAAGAAATTTATTGCCAGTTCATTGGAGATGGAACCGAAAAGGGTGAATGACAGCAACTCTGTTCCGAGGGTGGGTAAGGGATATTGCTGCGCCCTAACCTAAAGACTATTGTTTGAAAGAAAATCTAGATTTTTAGAATTTCAATTCTATTGGACAACGCGCCTAGCTATCCTCCTGATCTAGACCAAATGTGTCTTTCTGCCGCCTAACATCAGAGCTCTTATACAGCCCATGGATCAAGGTGCTATTTCTAATTTTAAAGCTTATTATCTACCTCGGACATTCAAACAACTTCTTCAAAATCTAAATGATCATCAAATGTCCATCAAAACAATATGGAAACAGTTTAACTTTTTAAAAGCAGTCGAAAATATTGGAGCGTTTTGAAAAGAAGTCAAACTAAGTTGTTTAAAAGGTATATGGCGAAAACTATGGCCAGAATCCACTAAGGATGTCGAAGCAGTAGATATTGATGACGTCGAAGAGATTGTAAATGATTTAGTTCACTTCGCACAAAACATATGCATTTTAAAGAAATGGAGTTAAACGACGTTCAAGAAATGTTAAATCAAGATGAAGAAGACATAACACCCGATGACTTGTTACAAAATGTCACTGCTGCAACCGACAATGTTATTGAGCATACAGAAGTTACAGAAATCGCTAATCTAAAATTAGCAGAAGCATTTTTGTTGATAGATGAAGCTATGGCGATTTTTATTGACCTCGATAACTATGAAAACCGAAGCAGAAATGTTATGAATGCCATTGCTAAACATGGTGAGTGCTATAAATATCTTTATACAACGCGTCAAAAGAATGCAAAACAGCAAACTTTAGATGATGTATGAATAAACGTGATTCAATTTGCGTTGTTTCGTTGTGCGTCGTATTTTCCCGGGAACGTAACTCCTACGCAAATCGAGACCCTAGGACGTTCCTCGTGGTTTCCTTGAACGTCTTTTTCTCCATGGTATTAACGTGTCTCGCTATTTGGTTGTATAACTTAGGGGTTAGGTTGTTCGTACTGGTTTGGGACATACTTATGCGATCACAAGGAATAGGAAAGTCTACATTCTTGCGAATGTCGTAGGCATGGATATCTTTGTGAGTCAGAAGTTTGGTGGTCTGATGGATGTAGATTAAGTACGTAAGTATGAAACGGGAGGACAAGGTAAGGTTTTCTACTTCTTCAAATAATTCTCTCCGGCTACACCTCGAGCTTGCTAGTTGGCTGTATGAGTGCGGCCCTGCCAGGTAACGAAAAATTCGTGCGAATTCTGCTTTGCGAAAGTTAAAGAATTCGAACTCAATTCTTAGTCCTTGACCTCATCCAATTCCAATGAATTTTAATGGAAGGGAAACAGTATCGAGTTATGTACTAAAATCCATGACTACACATAGAATATGAACGTGATACATCGAGATTGATCGGTTCTCGCTGAAAACAGGCGCTGAAATTGAACGGATAGATCGAACGGCAGCAATAATAAATCTCATTATGCTGATTTATTTCCGATACGAACGCATCGTAATAGACACAACGACGTATCTCCGTTCCACGCACGAATACGCGCGCTTTTGCAGCGTACGGTTAGGTATATATCTTTGGTGGTGGCGCCGCCGCCGTTACGGCTCCATCTCGATAACGTCATTTGATGTGGTTTACGACGGAATTAGCGATTGCACGCCGTAACCCCTCGGCGAGCGTGCTGATGTGTCGGCAATAGAGCCGTTTCGGAGCTCTTTACTCACTGGATTTCCAATCGATTGTTGGTATGGAGTTGATTTTTGAAATTTTGTAAGCGGTAGTGGCGTTTTCACACTGTACGTTTCCATCAAAAAATTAACGAGGCAAATGCTCTGAAAAAAAGAAATTTTCAGTGTGAATAGTACTGGAAACTGATTTACATATATGTACATATAGTCCCTATTTCTATCAGTGATAACTGCGTAATAATTACCACCACTTTAAATCGATCAACTAAAAATTCCCGGATAACGATGGTTTCACGGCAGTATAACGAAAACATAGCATGTAGTGTCTTATATACCTTACACCTCTGTAATCGGATGATATTGTACAGCTTTTTATCGAAGAACTTGAGTAATAATAATAATAATAATAATAATAATAATAATAATAATAGCCTTTATTGTCCAACAGTTACAATTGAACCAATTACAGGACAACATGTTAATAAATAGAAAAAGAAAAGAAAATAGTGTATGCCAACTAAAGTAATAGAAATTCAAGTGAAATGATCAAAATTCTGTTGCATAATAAACTACATTAAATACTTAATATTATAGAGAATAACGTCTAAATAACTCATTGGCGTTCCGAGATAAGTGCGTGATCGGTGCTTTCTTCAGGGTGTTTGTTCTAGCTCTGGGAACCGAAAAAACTTCAGAGGAGCGAGTTGATCGTAGCGGAGTCAGAAAACCAATAACAAATGGGGTGAATCAATTTCATTCGCAATAAGTTTTACCAGGAATCTAGCGCTGGAATCTCTCCTCCTATCAGAAAGAGATGGGAAATCATGACGATTTAAAATGTCGACATAAGATGCGCCACGCTGGGGGTAAATTCGATCAGTCTTGTACGACAGGTATTTTAAAAATCTCTTCTGTACACGCTCGAGGGTTAGATCGAGGTAAACATAATTCGGATACCACACAAGGGATGCATATTCCAACTTGCTGCGCATGAAGGCACAATAAAGAGATTTCAGCGCAGCCAAGTTATAAAAATTTTTACAGGTGCGGAAAATAAAACCCAGAGATTTAGAGGCAGCAGCAGAAACGGCAGCAACATGGAGATTAAATTTTAGTTTAGTGTCAAAGAGAACTCCCAAGTCCTTCACCGCAGACTCCCTAGGAATTGGAAGCCCATTGATATTGTAATTGAAGATGACAGAGACATCGCATCTTGTGTAGGATACAGCACAGCATTTATCGATATTTAATAAAATTTTGTTAGCAGAGCACCAGTTGCTAATAATTGTTAGATTTTCTTGAAGTTGCATAGCATCATTCACATTAGTAATTCGATTGAATATCTTCAGATCATCAGCGTAGGTCAGGGTATTGCAATTTAGTAACGGAAACAAATCATTCAAATAAATGTTAAAAAGCGGAGGACCCAGGTTGAAGCCTTGCACAACCCCGGAGGCAGCAGAAAAGGAGAAGGAACTGTGTCCGTTATAAGAGACATATAAGGTACGTCCTGATAGATAAGACCGCAAAAATCCAAAGATTGAGTTGTGAAGCCGCAAGCATCAAGTTTCTGTAGTAAAAGATAGTGATCTAGTGCATCAAAGGCTTTAGAAAAGTCTGTGTATAAAACATCGACCTGCCCTCTCTCATCAATCGCCTCACTGATGAACTGAGTAATTTCCAACAGATTTGTTATGGTTGATCTGCCCCTAATGAATCCATGTTGATGAGGTGAAAGGTATGCAAGGTAATGAATAATAATAAGGGAGATTGGGAGACGGGTTTTGTTTTTGAACTTGAACTACTCCAAAATCACAATATTTTGCACATCTGAAAGCTTTAAACTTTATTTCGACATTAATGGCAGCTATTGGTTAAATTTTTCCATCGAAAATAATAATTTTTGTCAATATTTAAATTGCACGAAAAAATCATTCATTTTTCGAATATTCGAACATTTTGGGGAGTTGTGTGTGTGGACACTATTTGAAGTCAATAAAAATGACGTATTTTGGTAATTTTTTTATTCAAGATGGAAAATAAAAAAAATGACACAATTTTAATGAAAAATCTTATGAAAATGTATAATATCCAGCTTGTAAATTGGCACATTCAAGTGCACAGCTCGATCATATACATTGCAACGAATAGACGTGTTTTTATTCAACCTTTTCGGCATTACACCCTTGTAGATAATGCAGAAGTTTTCGTCGTCAGAATCCGATGAACTTAGAATCATTGCTGTTGATGTGGAAAGTGCACGACGACAGCGCTTCTTCGGTGACATTTTGGCTGTTTTGTTTTTTCTTCTCTTGCTCTTTCGCTTCCTTCAAACGTTTGGTCTCGGTTCTGGCATGGAAAGTGTGGTTATCCAGAAGCAGTATAATCGGTGTATTTTTGGATGCATTTGCATGCTCTATAAAATGTGACATGTACTTTACGAATTCTGAAGCAGTCAGCCAGCCAGATCCATTGGCGTAACCAACCGCACCAGCTGTCGCGTTATCCATGAAGATCTTTTGCATGTTTCGCCTCTTTCGCCAGATGTCTTTTGTCCGATTTGGCGTGATCGCTTTTGTGCTACTACTTTGACCGATTCCGTGAGCACCGTCATCCTGTTTCATCGACATTCCAAATACGGTGTGGCTCGAATATGTGTTGATCGAGAACAGTGTTGAGATCAGCGAAGAAAGCATTTATATTGGCTTCGCAAAAGGCCTTTGCTCGATTGACGCTGATCTGTTCCGGTGTTCTTAATGATAAATTTGGATCGCGATGCATAAATCCGTAGTACCAATCATATGACGCTCTTTGACGGATGTCCCATGCCACAGGATAATTTTCAAGTTTTTTCGCCAACTCATACGACAAAATTTTTAACTCATTTATGCTTAAGCCGTAGTAAATTTTGCTTGCTTTCAAAAGATAGTTAATTAATTATTTTTCTTGCTCTGTGGTATCTACAAGATGAGAAAAGATTTAACAAAAGCTGAGGCAAAAATGATGAAATAAAATGTGAATAACATGAACGAACCGTTGTACCACCAGATTTGCTACTGAACGACGAAAGAAATGAAAAGATGGGTAAAAACGTCAAAAAACAGTGTCTCTCACCTCCCCAAAATTTGTTGTCTCACAACTCCCCAAATCGTATATATTCTAAACTTTTCGAATAATTTTAAATGTCCCCTACGTATTTGCTTCTAAGTTAGACAAATCGAAAACTAAACTACAAGCTTATCTCTATTGATGAATGAAAGTCCATGTTCTGCTTTAGTATTTTATTCTAATAAATGATAATATGACAACATAAGTTAGATACAATTTTACGTTCACTGATATTCTCACCATTAACGTTTAGAACTATCTTATCCAGTTTTTTGATGAGGATGTAATCTTTCAGACACATCAAATTGTTGTTATAGTGTTCCTTAGAATTTACGACTAATAATTTATATTCTTTTTTCGCTGATTATAATAATACCGAAGGTTATCTTTTCACTACTTCTACAAATTTCTAATAAATTCGTTAATGCTTCAGACATTTTTCTAACTTCTGAAAAATCCACTTTTTCCTTTTGCCCTGGTTCTTACCAATTTTGTGTAAAGGAAAAACAGCTATCAAAGTAATAATAAAACGTTCCTATAAACTGTTCGTACTTGCTATTGATATTTTTAGCATTATATACATCTGTCTAATACTCATTTTTAACATTACAATAAAAGATTTTAAACCGAAGCGCGTGCGAAATGCCCTCGGCGTCGCAGTCACAGACTTGGCACATTTTAGGAAAGCTTCCACGACGAAACCACGATGTTCAGGCGATCACGGCATGTTGAAAACCATTCAAACTTCCTTTAGACCCGCCTCCCTCCAGTTGGTCAGGGGGTCCGTCAATGGTTTTCTGAAATGTGCGACTCCATTATACCCCATCCTGTATATGAGATACACAGTGATCCAGAATGATTGATGGTCACGTGATAACTGTATTGTCGTTATGTTATCAAAACTACTTTCCAAGAGAAAATTGATAGTTCAATTGTGATTCGTTTCGATGATCAGCGCCCTCATCATAGGCGTGCAGATTAAATTCTCAGTTGTCATTTTAGGGGTTATTTTATTAGCGTATTCGTGCAAATTCTAGAGATTATTCCGATCGTTTTTCACATATTTTAACACAAACGTTCTTGTTCAAGACTAAAACGGCGAATATATTAAATTTTGGTAGGTTTACTAACTGAAAATGTTAATCAGCATTAACTATCAACTTTTAGGTTACGATGGTTTTAACCACCGATTACTTGAAGTTCAGCTTAATTCTATATTTAGGCAAATAAAGTCATAATTTTCGTTACTTTTTTCCTTCTTTCATCATTTTAATTCACAGCTTTTAAGAATTTGATATAAATTTCGTTTTAAAATGTAATAATGTAATACATTGAGTGACAAAAGAAATGGATTATCGGCAGGCCTATGGAATTTATCGTTAAACGCATGCATATAGAGCGGCAAATGTCGTATTAGTATAGAGCGGCATACTTCAATCATTCAGTATCACTGTGTATATTCATTGCTGTAGTACAATGAGACATAATTGAGAAATATATAAAACCAGCCTCATCAAATCTTTCGCACTATGTTGTAACTTGTTTGGAAGCATCGGGATTCCCGGACTGCGCAGAATTTTGCATCTAAAAGGGAGTTTCGATTTATCGACACTATTATAGTTGTATGGAATACCTGCGTTCAACATTATTAAAATCTATAGAGAGGAATAAATTGTTACAAAGTTAATTAAAATGCTCATATATTAAATTTAAATGTTTTGAAACTTCGAAGTACCGGATTATTGAATGGATTTTCACATTTTCCAAAAACTAGTGCAGCCGTTTTCATGACATATACTCAGTCTTTTTTGCGCCTGTATTCGAATTTACGAACAACCGTTTGAAAGTGTAGAACGATGCTTTACTGCAGAACAAAGAACACCTGACAGTTCTACCTTCATAAACAAGAAAGGGAATAGGTCAGTAGTTTCACACTTTTCCGAGTTCGTAACATGTTTACACCTATTTCCCACGTAATATACCCGAACCTAGACGACGGGGACGGAGGCCGAAAATCGCGCAGTATAAACAACCCCTCCGACCCATTTCACGTGCCCGTTCCCCCGTGGCGCGCGTCTCGGTCGAATAATTCCAGGTCGGCGGGCATGCATCGACGGATCCGTCGGCGGTCGCCCAGTTGAATTGAACTGCGTGTAGGCCGCAACGGAACGTAAACCAAATTCATAAATAAAATTCGCCGCTGCGCCCGTTCCCGCTTCGGCATCGCTTTTATTTTTATCTGCGCGCTATTACTGCGGAGGCCACAGCGCTACTGACCGGAGGCGCTTCGAAAAAATGATAATAGTTTTTTCGGTCGTTGTATATAACAACTCTAATCGCATCGTGATTTACGGCATTCGCAGAAATCGCCGCTCGGATTGATGAAAACGTCCGTAATAAATCTGCTCGCGATTTTATTGGGTAGCGCGACAAAAATGTAAAAAAGCCGGAAGTGTCGTAGTTCGAATAGTCTTTTTAAAAGCTTTTTTGGATAGGTTATTGTGATATTGATGTAGTTTTCGTCCCGCGGCAAGTCATATATGAGGCCGTTTCCCTTTTCAGTTGGCCTACCTAATGAAATCAAAAAACAATAAATGTTACATTGTCTTAAGTCTCCAATCAACTAATAAGGCGTATTTAATAACATGCAGTAAACAATACCAACTCTATCGTTTTGCTCTTAAAACTCTTAACAAAAATCAACATTATTAACCCATTCACATTTTATTACACAAATTAAGCTCATAACCGCAGGTGTATTAAAAAAACCCTAGATAACTACTATTAATTGTTAGAAAGAATTTTATGCATTTCGAAGCTAAAAGTATTTTTAAAAAATGGGCAGAGGAAAGATTATCGATGACACAATTTATTAACTTATAAACTTTATAAACAGATTTTTCTATTCTGGAAAATTAAACTCGCAAATTGCAGATTTATTACAATTATCGCTGTTACGGCGTCCTACTTTGGAGAGAGCACCAAGCGGTTTCCCGCTTGCGTGGGGATATGAAATAAGGAAACAGGTTTATCTGTTTTTATGCCGGTTTATTTAAACAGAAATATTTATTCAGACAGATCAGATTGACGCGTTCACAATATAAAAAGCAATCATAAAAATACGTATTCCTATGTGTGACCGTTATTTCATAGTCAAATTTTATGGATAAAAAATGTATTGCAACTTATACCTACTTATATTATATTGTATATCACGCACTTAGCGTGTATTCTATTTCTGTTTCTAATATGGTTCCAAAAAAATGGAATTGCGTTTTTCAGTTTGGAGAAATTAACACACACGTTTGTGGCTAAACGCTTCAAAATACGTCTTGTTCAAATATATTTGCTTTTGCGCCTAAAAAACGATGAAAAAAATGGCTTTAGGATTAGTTAGTTAGTTGCCTTTTTAGTATTGCTTACCACAAGGGCTATAACATTTTTTATGATTTCAAACCTGTCACAATGCTTTAAAGATTTTGGACCCATTATTGTTCTTAATTATGCGCATGTGGTGGGCTACATTGGTCGTACGTTAACTGAAGATACTGAACAGGCTAAAATCCGCCGCGACCGAAGAGTCCTAAACATCATTATGAATAACCGCAGATGAACCCAGTTGAGATTTCTGGTTTATCGTAACGAAGACCGCATCACATTCTATCTGACATCTTGGGTAGACAATCATTGTCAAACGACAACCAAACCAACGGTCAAACAAAACAGCTTCCTATTGACAAGGGAGGCCATGGTCACTGTTTTTGGGAACGCTAAGAGGTTCTTGCTGGTAGAACATCCGACAAAGCACAGGGCCACTAAAATTGAAAGTTATGCTAAACTTCTGCAAAAGTTGAAACAAATACAGAAAGGGAAACGGCCAGGCAAGGCGAGGAAAGTGGTCCTCCCTCCTAAGGCTATCGTGAACAATGAACTGAAGTTTGAAATTATGCCACATACACCCTTTCATCATACTTTCGATACCTGAAAAAATCCTTAATGGGAATTTTGAAATCGGACGAGTAGTTTGTCCGATTTCAGAATGACAGCAGATATGAACGCTTATATGGCAGATTTGGATGAACACGCTTACCAAAAAATGGGGTCGGAACACTGAAGCAAGGGTGGTACAAGAATATATCTTTCAAAGAATGGTACGTATGTAGAAAAATACAATTTAAGTCCGCGATTTTCGTGTTTTCCTGTTAGAGCGTTAATGCACAATGACAAACGAAAAGAATATATAAGTGTGAAGCATTGCTGAAATGTATGAAAATCTGGTTGTATCTGGCAAACTATTAATTGTAGAGCTTTCAAATTCGGATATAATCCATTATGCATAAATCTGTATGCTTCGAAGTATACATAATTTCTTTACTCGCTTACCTTTTCTCTCATCATACTTTCGATACCTGAAAAGAATCCTTAATGGGAATTTTGAAATCGGACGAGTAGTTTGTCCGATTTCAGAATGACAGCAGATATGAACGCTTATATGGCAGATTTGGATGAAAACGCTTACCAAAAAATGGGGTCGGAACACTGAAGCAAGGGTGGTACAAGAATATATCTTTCAAAGAATGGTACGTATGTAGAAAAATACAATTTAAGTCCGCGATTTTCGTGTTTTCCTGTTAGAGCGGGAGCGTTTTGTTCCACTCTTGTGGAAATCAAGTATTAAATGTACATACATATACCGTGATCTATAATTCATCAAAACACATCTTTCAGATTGCTTTCATCACTGAAATTTTATCTTCGATTGATCTAGGATAGTGGTAGAGGTTATCCGAAAGATAAGTAATCAGATATTGAATTATTTAGGTTTTCCTGCAGCGATAACATTTTCTTTGTAAATTATTAGCGTGTTTATTATTGTAACTATTATCAGAGCTATGATTATTGTTATTAATTGTGATGCGTTTTTAGTAAATCAATGACCACGTATAAATTTTGCGACAAGTACGTGACCGGGAACAGCGGTAAGTGTAATAAATTACAAACTATTTCCGCAAACATAACGTTGGTAAAATAATTGACAATAATTAACGAACATTGCATTTAATAGCTAATTACAGAATTTGAAAATTACCCCATTGAATTTCAACTCTTCTATTGTTCGATGGCCGATACAGAACGCTATTAGCTTATCCCGTAGTATAAATAATACGTTGCAGTAGGTGGCGATCAATTTAAACATCGGCGTGAACTGTTTCCCCCTTGCCTAATACCTAATTTAATGTTTTGGCCCCACCTATCTACAGATGAAACTTTAGTCCCAAATATATTACAATAAAATTTATGTTGTTGGTAAATATTTGATTATTCGCCAGGCAATTCATAGTTGACGTAAATTAGCTGTTAGGTTTTGTTGTGCGCGACATAAAATATAAATCAAGGAAATTTATATTACGTCCAGTAATGTATCTATATCCGCGCGTACATGACGAAATCATGTAATGCGATGCGTTTATAATAAAATTAAGCCGAAAGCATAATACGAAGAGAAAATGTGCCAATATAGATTTTAGAAACTAGTAAAAAACTAGTTGCTTTGGCAACTATATAGTTGCGGATTTCTTTAGGGAGATAAATGACAATTCTTCATGGAATAAAATCCATAATTTTCTTCTGTAATCCAATCAATATATTGAAGTTTACTCTACGCAGGTTTATTCGTCTAAAACCAGCATTTTATATCGAAGTAACGAAATCCGTTTAAATCGTCATTCGAAAAAACCAATTCGAAATCGTGTGCAATCTGTACTACGTTTCGAACGTTTTAAGTGCATCATTTGTCACGACACGCGAAAGGATTTATTTCCAAATTACTCGACTAATAACGCTCCCTACTAGCCGCAGTTTTTTCCCTTAGCGCTCAGAGATCTCCACTCGTTCGCCTGAACGTCGCATTAAACGCGCGTAGCTTTGATAAAATCGCCGCCTCTCCTGGATCCCACAAGCTAACGTTAATAACTCACCTCGTGAATTACGCATCCTAAGGTTTCGGTGACAAAAAAATGAGCCGAGAGAGGGAAGAAAAGTTGTAAAGGGCTGCGCGTTCCCTAATTGCGATGACCTAATTAGTCCTTCACGACGGCGACGACGACGACGACGGCGACGAGGTCTAAAGGACAAAGGACAATCGCAGCTCCTCTAGGAAAGGTAGGTAAGTAATAAGAAAGCAAATAAAACAAAGGAAAATCGATGTATGGTGAACTTTCTTAATTAGAGAGCAGTTAGCGCGAGGTAGAAGTGGAGGCTATAGTTGGTAGGAACTGGCGCTCGCTGGAACGCGAGAAATGGTAGGAACAAACGTAATTGCAAGTATTAAAATTAAGATTTTACATATGCCTCGGCTCGCCGGGTTCAAGTGGAATGAATAAACGAGGAGATGGAAGACGGAATTCTGCTTGCGGATAAGGGATGGAGAAGGAAGACGGAATTCCACTTTCTTTATTATTATGTGCAGTTAGGGCGGAAAATACACCGGAAAATAGGTAGTTCTCTCGACTTGCTACTTTTAGTATATAACTTGAAATGGGTCGGATGGAAATGTTATGTTTAGGCAGACATGATCTTGGTACTGTAAGATGCCTATTCAGTTGCGAAATGGTAGAGCGAGCTTCATGCACGACGTGTACTTTACTGAAAATCCACCGATCAAAACAGATTCCATTGAAGCTCACGACCTAAATAAAGTTTCTTTCGGATTTATCATCCACTCTGCTAATTGCCTTGAGGGGACAACCACAATAGGATCTACAGACGTCCAGTAGAAACGATGAAATCACGTATTCCCGATAGACCAAGGAGAAAGTCATATAGAAGGAGGACGAAAGCTACACTAGGAATTGGAAGAATTTGGCCAATTATTTAATGCACAATGACAAACGAAAAGGATATATAAGTGTGAAGCATTGCTGAAATGTATGAAAATCTGGTTGTATCTGGCAAACTATTAATTGTAGAGCTTTCAAATTCGGATATAATCCATTATGCATAAATCTGTATGCTTCGAAGTATACATAATTTCTTTAGTCGCTTACCTTTTCTCTCAAAGGACTCCATCTTGTTCGTTTTAAATGGCTATACAATGGTATATATTTTACATTTTAGGAAAGCCGTGTTTTCAAATATAACAGTATTAGGCAAAAGACAAAGATTTTTGTTTCCCTGTACCTCCTGCTGCTCTGGTAGAGCTTCGGAGTTGAGTTGGGGTCTCCTGGGTCTCCCCTTTCTTCTCTTTTTCGAGCTTTCTGCGAAGTATATGGTCTTAACTAATCTGTTTTCACTCATTCTACATAGATGTCCAAATCGTCCATTTGTTTCCTCTCAATAACGTCTGTTATAGATTCCTGCTTTAAGTCACTTCTTATTTCCTCATTTCTAATTTTATAAAATTTAGTCCCTCGTATTTCATTCATTACATTCATTACACTACGAAGTTTTTTGTCTTTTCGGTTGCTTATATTACTCTAGATACTGTGACTGTTTTGTATACATGTAAGTTTATCTTTTTAACTTTCTTTGTTCCCCAGAATAGTTTTATTAATGGCATCCTAGAGCCTGTTTGCTCTTCTTGCTCTACTGCCTACTTCTGTATCGGAAAGATCCGCCATTTGATATTATAGATGCTAGATATTCGTATGTTCTTACTCTTTATAATTCCTCTCATTTATAAAATATGTTCCTGGTCCTGTTACTTCCTATATTTTCAGTTCTGCTTTTTGTGTTTAAAGGAAAAGATTAAAAATTGAAATAAAAATAGGTACACCAGCACACATGTTTTCAAATAAAGTCTATCACTAATCTATCGCTAAATTTAATTGATAATTACTGTTAGCGTTTGTCTGAGTACATGTTTTTGTCAGAATTGCAAATCTATTAGATATTTCATGATTTAGAGGAAACTGATTGAGAGAAGTGCTAGGATTTTCCTGTAAATCCTTCAGCAGATTGTTCTATTCAGTGAACTTAGAAATTATCTTTGCAATTGTGCACTTAGTGATTGATTCTGGTTAGTTATTATTAGACAAGTGATAAACAGAGAAGCCTACACACTGACAAACACTGGAAGAATTATGAAATGCCAAATGACAATTAAATTCAGCCATTGTTTGATTTAATTAGAGAAATTATGGGTCGATGCAGTAACTGGTGTGTCTATTTTAATTTCGTTTATTTAGTGTCAGAATAACGATTTCGGACTGTTTCAAGCGCAAAAGTCATGTCGGGAGTTTCTTGCAATCGCTTTTAGCTGATGTCACCATTCTTCCACTTTTTGAAGCACTTTTGGTGCATTTTGTGTTAGAATAGCGTTTTCGGCCAATCAGTGTCCTTTGAGAAACCGACAATAGCACTAGGTGCATTACGTATCTAATAGTAGTAAAAACGATACATTCTCGGATGGCGATGAAAATTATAGGGTAAGGTATTAAGCCGAGGTCAACAAGCATTGAAGTCAGGGAATGTTCTTTTACTACGAGGTATACATACTGTTTATTCTGAAAACACAAACACTATTACGATAAATTATGGAATTTATATCAATATATAACATTCTTCATTAACCAAATTGTTTCTGAAATCGTTTCCTTCACATTCACTGATTAATTATTATTATAAGTGGATACAAGTCTGATTCCCTGTCTATTTCGCTTTAATACTTTACAGAAATGCTAAATAAATTCTTGAAAATATTTAAAATAGACAGTGATGATGAGGTTCAGATGTTTGGGATACCACCAGAGTTAGTAGCAACTGTAAACAATTTATTGCAAAATAAATCCAAGTAAAAGTACAAACTCGCTTACAAATGATTCCTTGATTATATTAATAAACAAGAGTTCACTTTTTGCGTGTTCCTTTGATGAAATAGGACTAGTCTTATAGTATTTTCCCCACTTTTGAGATCTGCTATCGATATATTAGGTTTGTGCAAGATTCCCAATCCAATCGAGTTTCCGACAACGATTGGATTGATAACTGAGCAGTTCATTCGTTTTCCTTTTTTGACGTTTGTGCCTTAGAAAATCGTTCAGCTTCACAGTATGTAGACAGCATCTAAACTTTACGTTCACACTTGAATAAAAGACAAATAGCAAAGGGTAACAAAATACAAGATGCCTGAAATTAAGGGGAAGGATTGCAATATACTACTTTAGATTGTGTAAATCAACTTTATTTCTCATCTAAAATGCACATTTTGGCTGTTAGTTTGTCTTTGCCTGCAGAATTAGTGTCAATCGAAAATGGTAACGGTTTCTCCGCCCCGTCAAAATCTGTTGGGTATTCGAAGGTATCGGCCCACACGCACATAAAGTAAAGTAAAATAGATCTTTATCGCAAAATGATTGTTTATATAGCAAAGCCATACATACATTGCTTTGGTAAGAGTAAGATTTCATTCCAATTCATTCTAAGCTACCTATTCTAAGTTGCTCCACTTTTTATTATTACTTCCTTGGTGAAACGCGTAATTTATTTCAGACACTTTATAACTGTTCATTACGAACAAATGTGGTGGCAGCTTTCTTCCAATGTAAATATATTTCCAAGCCCCATTTACTCAGCAAGTTGCTGTTTCCAAACTTTCCTATTACTTCAAATTTCCTACCGGTGTCTCGTCCTTTCAGAGAAATGTAGATTTTCTTTGTCCCTCGCCTTAACTATTTCGTACGGTATCTTGCCGAAATCTTGGTTAAAGTAATCGCAAAAACCTTCAAAGTCTGTAAATTTTTTTGCTAAGTGAGTAGTTAAGATGGCACCACTAGAACGTTCATATGTAAGATGATCCATAATCGCAACATATTCCAATAAGACCTGACGATCACAAGATTTTGACTTGAGCTTCCAAAGAAAGTTTGCTGGGATAATGGACTCCGTTATTGATCCAGATTCTTGGATTAACTATACAGGTTCAACCACAATTTTTCATGCAGAAAGGGCTCTGACAATAAGCCGCATAAAGTTGATAACGTGTTGCAAGCTTGATTTAACTTTTTGAGCAAGAAGAAATACGCCGTTGTTCATACCTAGATAAATATTTTGAAATTGAGCTTTTTGGTGATGGTCGAAATGGCGAAGCATGTCACTGTTGATCAGGATCATCTTAGCTTGAGTGCTGACATACCACTAGAATATTTTTGTGCAAGAAAGGATCTGAGCTTAATGCTACTTTTCAAACAAGAAGAAACACTTCTAAATTTGGGCGGATCAAAAGTTTCGAACGTAAACCTTTCACAGATTGCTGTCCAAAGTAAATTGTTTTATGTTGTTTCAGATGCAATAAACGTCACTATCCGTTCCTATTTTGCGCTACAATATTGTGATTGCGGTTTACTTTTTTCATGCAAGAGTCCTCAGGTCTCAAACTACACGAAATTGGCAATACTTTTCTGGTTCTATTGTTTCTTCCCCAATCTGAATTCGGACGTATTTTCGCATTGGTGTTCGATGGAACTTGGACTGATAAGTCTCTTCCAGACTCTTAACTTAACTGCTGATGTACTAACAAAATTACATTGTACAAGAAGGGCTCTGATCACAAGCTACAGATTATAGGTGTAATGTTTACCTTTTCCATAAGAGAAACACATCTGAATTCGAATTAACCAATTAAAAATATTAGACTTGAGCCTTTTCTGCGTTGGTGTCCAACTTCAGGCATAATAAGCTTTACTATTGAAACCGGCTTTTTTACGAACTGCCCACTAGAACGCTATCAGCATTTCTTCATACAAAAATGGCCCCGACTACAAGCCATATGGCCCAATGAGAATCAATACGCGTGAACTGAAACGCTGGAAGCGATTAAAAGTTTTTGAGTATAGGCATCCTGCGTTGATGTTCAGAGAGGCAATTTTGCCTAAGAATGACTTCAGTGGACTCGGATAGTTGTCTTAGCTGGTGCGAGCTTTTTGGATAATCTTACTGTATGGGAATGCCCAGATGGAAGCAAATCTAACGTCCAGGTTAAGCAAGTAGTAAAAAATGGAATTTTTCCTTGGAATGAGTGATGTTAAAAGTCCAATTGCGTATATTATGAAAGGAAAGCGTTAACCCGACCACTAACTGTGTAAGTTATGTTGCCTTTTATCAAATGTCCTTACAACTTTCGATTGGTCCTGATTTTGTGGGATTTGCACATTTTAGTTACTTACTTAGATTTGTTCTTCGATTTGAAGCAGAGGTCTGCGTGTAGTGTACGTGTCAGACTTCTTAGTTTTGAAATTTCGTGCCACTAGCAACGTATGTATTATTCTTTCGGTTGTCTTCCGATTTCTATCGAGCTTGTGCAGTAACCTTCTTGAACTTATCAACAGCCTCTCCTTTTCATTGACCAAACTAGAATAAATGGGCAAAAGAGGATGAAGAAATAGAAGAAGAATGAAACTATAAATTTGATTTATCCATCTTTGTATACATTTGACGATTTCAACTATGTGGATGTTGCTGAAGCCTGCAACTTCCAATTAAGGAACTATATATTTGCTGATCGACGCAAAAACCGCACGTTTCATTCCATTTCTATATCAAGAACTTCTTCCGACCTACTGCACGCAATTACAGCAAAATTTCTGCTCACTTTTTCGGTCGACATAAAATCCGCGTAATGGGTGGATGTCGAGTAACTAACCTCACTTTGACCCTTTTCAACTAGTAACACGAATCCGTATGTCGATCAAAAAGGTCATCTCATTAAAATGAAGTTCGTTATCCACGTAGGAGCAAAGTTAAAATATGACGAGAAATGCAAAAGTTTAAGGCAGGGGGAGACGATCTAATTGTGAGAGTAAATTCTCTTAATTAGAGCCGCACCGGTATGTTTCGGCGGCGGAAAATGCGCATAGAAAATTTATAAGAACTTTGGAAAAATGTATAAAGTTCTCTAAAAATTAAATTCGTGAAATAGGGGTGTAAATTAAATAGGTTTCCATTTCCTCGAGTAGTAGTTGATGAACGTGGTAGATGTTTGCTTTGGTAGGCATGTTCACCCTTAAAATTTGCGCGTTTATTAGACCGTTTGATTTACTATCGTCATCGGCGAATGAAGGCATTGAACTGAACAGGATTACCCCTAAAAACCTACGAATTTACTTATTTTATCGTCGATGAACGCAATTAAATCCAATTTTAGCATCGAATCGTTCAAACAAATGAAGCCGATGAAATAAAAGTCCCCGCTCATAAACGAGCTGCGTTCGCTTTATGGCATACGGTGGCGTCATAATTTACCATATAAACGCCAATTTTTCACCACGCGCTCCCAATTTTTAATAACGAGTTTTCCTTCTCCATAAACTTGACGGAACCTATAAGCGCCATGGATGACGCTAATTAAAGGCCGGATGAAGCTCGACGCGGCACCCCGTAATATAGAAAACTTATAGCGCAATTCAACGTTAATTATATCGTTAGGAATTTTACTGCATTCGACAGAAATAACGAAATAATTGCTGCAGTTGCAGGATATAATCATCGTAAAAAGATTTATGGACTTCGATGGTGTTAAAAGCTAGTACTGCAAGGCCGAAGCTTTGGTGATAAAAACTGGAGAACTTCTAATAAAAACTATGTTTTCTGGACTTGGCTTACAAAACCAACTTACATATGGCATTAATAATAGAGGAATAATCTAGTATGTTGCTTAAAATCCAGTAAATGTGGGCAACACAGCAATAAGCAAAGCTTCACCGATATCTGTCTCGAGAAAATCTTTTTACGCTTCCGAAGGAATTTTCTGCCCGTTTTCTTATAATTATAACAAAAGACGCTCGTTTTTGTCGCATTAATTTGAAATTAAGTAAATAGCAAACACGAAGTTAGACTCAGAACAGGCCAGGATGATATCACCAGCTTAACGTACATTTAATAAAGTTGTCTGCCAACGAAGCTTTTTGCGACTACGAAAGGTGAATTTTATCTTCGCTAATGCCGAACAATTTGGATCTTCAACGTTAATTTATCACGTTGAGTGTGCTTTTAGCAATGGCACCATCCACCCTGTCGTACGTGCGTACGTACACACATAAACGTGACCACGCACACAACGACGAGATCATTTTTCTTAGTTACGAGGGCTTTTATGCCGACTCTAACTTCAATTTTTGACTTTCCACGCACGAGGTCGCTGGAATTGGGGGCCGGGTAATCCGTAACGCGTTCGTTCCATCTATATAAAGAATTTATTTTTAAATTGCGCCCTAATATAAATATTGTATTGACGTTTCTAAAAATACACACGCCTCGTTGAAGTCGATGGATTATTGCGGGTGTGTATATAAGAGAGCGCGCTTTTTGTGAAATCGGTGCCAACTTTTCGAGCACAAAGACGGAGAAATCGTTTCCAAATAACTTCTCGTGACACTTTTCAACCTGAGTGGATTGTAATTTTGATACATTATATTACAATATGGATGTCGAAGCGGGTAAGTTCCGTGTGGAGTACCACCTACGTTTTATAAGTTCGACGTAGAAAACTTGGAAAACCGAGCGGATATGGTCGCGTTTATTCAGAGCGTAGGTACCAAACTAATTAAATAAGTTTACTGCGTTTTAGAAATCCGAAGTTAAGAAAATGGACTTCTCTTCAGAACAGGTTCGTTCAACGAAAAGTGAATTCCTCCATTTTTCCTCTGTGTCTTACTGGTTTTGGAAATTATAATTTATTCTGATTTACAGAGCATCGCTGTCCTAAGTGGTTTGTACCTATGTACTACTTTATCACACGTCACGTAAATTTCGTGCGTTAAAAGATTATGATCAAGAGCAAGTATATTACGAACTGAAATTGGAATAAGAATTCTTCGGTCCTTCCTTGAATTCGCTATTTCTCAATCCTGGGTACTTGCGTCCAACTTCTCATCATTCTAGAACTTCACTCCTATTGGACTTCCCATTTTAATTTAGGAATTTTATTCTGCAAAGTTCTAAATTCTAAATTCCATTTCGGGTAGCAACCACCCTATATTTCTTCTTCTTTTTGCGATGCTCCGTGTTTTGAACCTGTACCCGTTTCACATAATGTTTATTTCCCCTCTCGCCCCACCGTCATCCAGTGATTTATCGATTTCTTACTGCCACTAATATAAAACAGTGATTTCGGCTCTAGTGTGCAATATGTGCACAACACAGTACCGAAAATTGAGAAGATACCGTTGTTCGAAGCGCCTAGAAAGCGATAGATTAACCGCGTTGCGAGCAAAATTCCAATCCTTTGGGACGGAGTGTTAACAACCATCCGAAAGAGAATACACCATCTGGTTTCTCCTTCATCGCAATTAATGTCCTCCTAGGATTTTAGGGAACCCAGTTTGTGTTTCCTGGTAGTTTAAAGTAAATTACGCGAAGTCTGTAGCGCCGGCATCGGAAATATAAGGGCAAATTATTCGTACGTACTACCGATGCCGTAGAACTGTGACGAAAACTTTTATTACAGCCAATTGTTACATTTTTCTGTGATTATTACGTTTCGCCTCCGGCTTCAACTTTTGCCTTAGATGGCGCTCCGCTTTCTGATATGGCTTGCACCTGTTAGGTGTGTGTGTGTGGGATTCGTTTTGTAACGTTCAGTTGGTCAGGTCCTTTTCCGTGAATAGGTTATTCCGTTTGCGCTCTTAAATCTCGTTGTCGAGGATATACATGGAAATTCGACTCTGGGAACTTTTACATTATCGGTGTGTGAAGTCTCGCTTCCCCAATTTTGCTGTTCGAACTATCGGCCATTGTACGTTTACTTTTCCCTCTATTGGAGGCGAGTTTTCCTCTTTTTTTTTTGTTAATCATGATAAGTTATTTTCTCTTTCATGTTGTCGTAGAGAACTAGTGTAAGCTAGTATAAACTAGTATGTGCTAGTAGAGTGTTAGTATAGGACTAGTAGAAAGCTAGGATTTATTTTTAAGAACACTTGAGAACTATCGTAAGAGCTAGCTAGCTTCCCAACATCTTTAAACGACTCGCACCCGCATTGACTCGCGCGTGTCGTGACATTGTAAACATTTAAGAGTAAACATTTTGGATGACTGGGAGTAGAAATAGTTCAACTGTATATAAATGAAGATTGTGTCGAAAGTAGAAACTATTTCTTCCAAGAACTCACCAAGAATAGATCTTACGCTTAGGAAACAGCGTTACCCTGCAGTTGACTTATTAATCAAATAAAACAGAAGTTTTTCTGAAATCTTCTCGCCGAATTCCGGAATTTTACAAGTTGCACCCAGGGATTCCGATACCGATAATAATAATATTATTTATTTCTAATCACAAAATAATACATAGTTAATTTTTAGGAATTAAATTAATAGTTGCGAGAATAATTAGTAACTTGGATAGTGGTGTTAGTGTTGAAGACAAAGTAGACATAATAATTTTGCAAGAGCTGGAGAAACAATGGCAACGACGAAAATTGGTCAAAATTGAGGAAAAATAGCAGACGAAAGATATAAACATTGTGCTTTATAAGCAGCTTCAAAAATATTCTCGTGAAATGAATTTTGCCCAAGTTCTCAAATATGCCTTAGAAAGTATTCCTTCGCCTTAAAGTACGTTTATAAATTATTTATAATAAGCCATTGTTCTATTAACTTTGTGTGTATAAAAATAAAGAAATTTTTATGAGCGTGTTTCACTTTATTTCTTAAATATATCATTTTTCCTGAATAGATAGACAGCTTATTATTATATTATAGCAACAATTACAATGATTAGTATTAATATAAGAATAGTTAACTTTAATTTCATATTGCTCCAACCGAGAGGTACGTCAATGCAACGCTTGAAATCTGGTCTTTGTAACCACTCAACGTAGTCTCAACAACCAACGCATACGTCTCGCTGCAAGAAACGTGACCTTGTAAGTCTAGTCGCTTCGACTAGATTTTCTCGTTTCAATGGCTAGTTTTCGTAGGTGCCCTAACAAGTTAGCGATTGCTTCGTTCAACCATAAAAAGTAGTTCAGGACATTTTAAATTATATATAACCACGTTCCCAGTTTTCAGTGTATGGTAAAGATATAAGTATGGTATTTGTATATGTGTTTATTAATTACATTTTTCTTTCGAAATTTCTTTGATATATTTGTAATGTACCGACCTACCTACTTACCGTTTGATTTATTATTTTCTTTATATTATATCAATCATAACCATACTATTGTAATGACTCATATGACTATATTGTTTTCTAAATTTCTTAATACTCTATTTGTTCCTGTTGATAATTTGTCACAAACAACATTTTGATTTACATTGGATATCTTATTTAAGTTTACATTGCCTGTCTGTGAATATTTCTCACATCCCTAAAATTAAACTTTAAACTTTGAACTTTGTACTCACCACCATCCCGCGCGCAGCTAATCAAGTTAGATAAGAAATCCAACCGATATAGAAATTTATAAATATATGTAATTTAGAATATAACGACACAGAACAACAAAAAAACGCAGAACCCAGAAGACAACATAGAAGTAACGCAAGTGTATTAGCATCTCCTAAATTCAAGCAGTATCAATTGTACTATTCCATGTCAAAGAATATAATTAATTAATAAACTTCAGTCGGTCAAGTGACTTTTATTTGCAAGGTATAAGTTCTTAAGTGTCCATTACATATTTTTATATTTCCCAAATTACAAATATACGTTTTTAACTCCACTCCGTCTTTGTAAGGTATCAGCCGATCTTACAAAGATGTGCATACATATTAGAAAAATAAATTTCGTTGTCAGAGAACATGAAAGCCGGTAAATTGCGAAAGTTATATCCTCGCAAGCTTACGATCTCGTACTGCTATTTACTAACGCTAATATTTGCGCTGGAGTACCACCGACAACTTTTCCACTGAAAGAAACATAAATTAGATACTACCTACGTACACCTTCGGTACGATGCCCGTTGAACGACCGCAACCAACACGGTCCTCCCTAACAAACTAACGTAATTTTAAAAATAGCGATCCGTCAAGTGGTAGTAATCAGACGAAGTTTCCGGAAGCGGCAGCCCGACTGCGTAAATCAAATTTATCGCGGTTTCATTGCACAATTTTCTCAACTACATTTCGAAATTACCCGGCTGAGACGCGGGGGATTCGTATTTAATCCCCGTTAATTATATGAATAAACAAATGGACTTGATTCGATTTTCGCATGGTTAATCGAAGTTTGGTCATAGTTTACGGTAATGATTTGAGTTCTTAGAGAAGGTGTGCGAAAAGCACAAGACATCGGCATAATTTTCAGTTCTTTACTTTGAATTGTACAAGAAGAGGTGGAAGAACCAACACATCTAGAAATAATGGAAGCAATAGAAGCACAAAAAAATCACCAAAGTGCAGGAAACAATGGAATTCCAGCAGCAAAAACTTCGAGATGTTGTGATAGTTCAATAGGAAATTATACAATGCTATACTCAGAGTGTGGAAAAAGGAGGTATCACCGTCCCATATTCAAAAAAGGGCAACAATATGTTATGTGGAAATTGCCTTACTAGAAAAGGTGTACAAGGTATACGCAAAAATTATTCGTTCAAGATTTAAAAAAATAGCAGTCTGAAATAGGGAATACCAGGAAGGTCAAATATTTACTTTGAAAATAATTCAGAATGATAGTTACGAACAAAACTTGGCTCTATTTATTTCTCATCAAAGAATGTATGAAGCAATGGAAAAACTGAAAATGCCAATAAAACTGGTAAGGTTCGTGAAAACGACATTAAATGATACAACTAATAAGTTCGTCCTGAAGGGAAGTTTCTCGTACGCGTTTACTATTAAGAAAGGATTATGACAAGGAAATCCTCTGTCAGCAGATTTATTTAATGTGGTTCTGAAAGTAATACTCAAAGAACAGGCTTGCTATACCATCACAAACATCAATATTGATTCTGCAAACGACATACCCTTATTGAAAAGATCAAGGAGAGAACTATAATGTGTGTTTGGACAGCTAGAAAGGGAGTCAAGGCACTTTGGGCTAATACTGAACGAAGAAAAACCAAATATATAGTTCTGGCAAGCAAAAATAACAGGAGACTGGAAGCATATGGAGATAAAAGCTGGAAGAAGGTAGTTAACATCGAAAGAGTGACTGAATTTGTGTATCTTGGGCCAACAATTAAAAAAATTAAAAATGAAGCACAGGAAGTGCAATAGATACAAGAGGGAATCTTAAATGGTAGCAGAGCGTTGGCGCAGTTGGGGACTATTATGGAAAAAGAAGGTGTTTCAAGATCAGTTAAGATAAGAACATATTTATCAAAGAATAATACGCCCAGTTGGTGATGCCCCAGCAAGAAGAATTCAGACTAGAAGTATGACAGAAGAATGTTTTGAGGAAGATTTTTGGTCGGGTTAAAACAAATGAAGTAGAGTGGCGAAGGAGAATCTATCCTAAGCTTATGGAAGTGTGAGGGCTCAAAGAATCGGATGGTCAGGTCACTTAATTTGCATACCTAAACAAAGATGGGTCAAAAGGATGCTAGAAGAGGGAGAAGGCGGGAAAAGGAGAAGGGGTCAACCAAGAAGAAAGTTGAAGTATACGGTTAAACGTGATGTGGAAAGAGCTGTAATTGGTGTTTAGAGACAGATGGCAATGGATCGAGAAGAATGGAAGACAGCAGTAGTGGCTGTAGAAGCCAGGAGTCTACAAGACCTAGCCTACAAGATACTTATCTTTTGAGTTTTTCTTTATCACTTTGCAGGTCAAATAAAAGCCAAAACTTTAATTAAGTAGAGCAGAAATATAAATATATGGTAAAAAACTTGAAAAGTAAATATTGATAAAAGTTAGTTTCCCGAGGACATTAGCCAACATCTAATTTTATCAATATTTCCGACGATCACGTTTTACTAATTAAATTTTCCTCTTTATGTTTTGCCTTAATACCATCTGCTCTAACCTATCCGCAAACTATCGTCGGAATTGTATAGCCTCCTATTTCAGCAGTATCTTTTATTACACTCAAATACAATTACTCACTCAACTATTTCCTCGGCTTTAATGTAGCTGAGCAACTACCGACGTTGCCATAGTTCGCGACCGCCACACAATAGAATTACTTACAGAACGCAATATAATCTTATCTACGTAATGAATTAACGGCATCTTAGACGTGAAGACGCCCTTTTAATGTCCCTTTCGTTGCATTAATCGCGTTTACGCTGCGTTGAACAATCTTGGTGCATGTGCATACGCTCGGTTTGATGGCGCACCAGGACTGCGGATACAAAGGAACGTACGCTTCGCCTAATGTTAATTGTGCTTAAATACGTGCATGCAGACGGAGTGCCCGAAAAACGTTGTGTGTTCAGAGATGTGCTGGTTACGACAAATTGGAGTGTAAATTCTTTGGATGCAATGATAAGAATCGAAGACTGAAAGTTTCGGTTGTGTCGAGCGGAATGAAATTGCAAATGCAAATTTCTCATGAATAAATTGTATTTATTAAACTTAAAGTTTTCTGCGGTGCGGATAATATAGAACCGGAAATGGTAAAATGGCTCGGACAGGTGGGAAAAGAGTGGATCCTTGACGTATTTTGTAAGGCATGGCGAACGAACACAATTCCTGCGGATTGGGAAAATAACCTCATCACTCCCATATATAAGAAAGGCGATCAAAGTCAATGCTAAAACTATAGGGCAATATGCCTATCGACAGTATGTTTTAAGGTCTATACCAAAATAATAGCGGAACGACTTACACATTTAGTAGGAGACAAACTGGGAGAGGAACAAGCAGCCTATAGAAAAGCGAAACAAACGAACGATAATATCCACATAATTAAAAACATCATTGAACGTAAAATCGAGACAGGAGGAGGAAATCTACTTCAATTTCATAGACTTGCGAGCAGCCTTCGATACAGTAGATAGAGGGAGTATAGATATCTGTCTAGAGAAACTAGAGGTTCCAAGAAAAATGCGCCAAATAATCAATAGTCTATATTGTCAGGTTAGGGGGATAGTACAAATGAATGGAAAAAGATCAGCAGATTTTGAAATGCAAGTGGGAATAAAACAAGGAGACAGCTTAAGTCCATTAATATTTATTAGAGTAATGGACAGAATCCTGCAAAATACGAGGAAACGCACCGAAACTGTGAAGACACTATTAGGATATAACAAACTGGAACCTCTAGCTGTGGAAAAATTAACAAAAATATGGACAGAAGAAATAGAAAAGACGAAGATGGAAATAAACGTAGAAAAAAGCAAACTAATGGTGATAAATAATAAAGAGCCACCCAGTAATCTAATAATTAAAATAAACGATAAACAAGAAGAAATTGTCGACGCATACGAATATTTAGGTACTATTATATCGAAGGATGGAAAAATTGATCTAGACATAGCAAGAAGAGAACGGAAAGCCACAAACATATACTATGCTCTGAATCAAACCATCTTTGGAAAAAAGAAATAGAACCCAAGATCAAACAGATAGTATACAATGCAGTAGTAGCCCCCACAATAATGTACGCAAGTGAGTCCTGGACAATACAGCAAAAACACGAAAGCAAAATAACAGCTATGGAAATGAAATTTTTGAGAAAGATCGTGGGAAAAACAAAAATGGACAGAATAGAAAACGAACAGATAAGGAATATGATAAATCAAGAAGATATACTAAAAAGAATTGAAAAATGTCAACTGAATTGGTACGGCCACATAATTAGAATGGAGCAAAAGAGTTTGACAAAAAAAATAATAGAAGCCAAAAATAACGGGAGAAGAAAAAAGGGAAGACCAAGGAAAAAATGGATTGACAGAATCAACGAATTAGGACGAAAGCGAGGGAAGACCATAGCAGAAATGAGAAGAATGAGTACAGACCGTACACGATGGAAAGAATGGATTAAATCGTCGTAATATCCAAAAATAACCCGACGCTGAAAGGCATAAGGATTAACGAGTAGAAGAAGAAGAAGAAGAAGAAGAAGAAGAAGAAGAAGAAGAAGAAGTTTTCTAGATACGACTTCGTATTTTATATTATATATTTGCAGATATAAATTATTCATAGTCCACATTCTAATTAATATAATATATAATTATAAGAATGAATGACCTATTAATTTAGTACTATATTGTTTTATTTGCCGTTTTTCTTTTAACATACCACAAACTCTTTTTATAAGACAAATTGAATAATAACGTTTTCTATTTTAAACAACTATTTTGTACAGACCAACCGATAGTAACGTCGCAGGTGTTGGGAAGGACTTTTAGATTATGACAATCGGGACGTATGCGCTGAAAAGGCGGACATTTAGAGTCTTCATGAGTGTACAATCTGTAGTAAATATTACATAGTTTCTTCGCTTAACATGTGAGATAGAAAATAAGAAAAAGGCACTTTTTCGGTGTTCGCATGTAACCTTTATTTCCTCGTCACGCCCCATTCTTTATTCAGGTACCATTAGCTCGCGTGTTTCATCTACCACTCTCGACGATGGAGTATTTACATCGAAGCGGCACTTAATTCGGCGGCGGTCATCTAAAATTGACGACCCTAACAAATTTAATTAGGCCGGGGTAGCTTCCCCATTTCGCCGAATTTCAGTCTTCCCCCTTTTGAATTCACTCCTTCCCCGTTCCACCCTCCTACCGCCCTATTCGTCTTGCCCGCTTCGAAAATTATCATCTGTTTCGTCGACGGGGACGCCGGCGTTGTCGTCACCCTCCAAATTAACTGCTTACAAGATCGCTTGTTACTTTCCGACGAAACAATATTGTGAGCTTGATGAATGAGTAGGGCAACGGCTATATAGTCGGTCGGGTATTTTGCACAATTGCATCTATTTCGTAACTTTTTAATGAAAAGCTTTATTATGTTTAAAGCTTCAAAATGTTCTCACAGTAACAGCAGATACTTCAGTTACAAAAATAATATTAGATAATCAATCGCTACTATGAAGCGTCGTTCGTGTAAATAACATCGCTGAAAAAAAAAACAGTAAACTAAATTTTGTCAGACCATACATCAGATAGCTTTAGCGCTCGCGCTTGATGATGTATGTGCATTTCCTCGGATTAATATTTTTAATTAAATGTAACCCGTCTGACGGCTGACAAGGCCGCCAGCTTCCACACTCCATGTCGACTCCCAACTATGCTCGATCCATTCGGATTTTCATTTGTTATATCGCGAAAGGGAACCGATGTTTCGAGCCACGGTGAAAGTTAATTTTGTCCGCGTGAGACCGGCAGCTCACTGCTAATATCCTTAATCTCTATATGTTCCTTTTGCTCTCGGAGCAAATTTGAGGATAACACGTCATTAGTTTCCCGCTGTGGACAAACGCGTAATTTCAAGCCGAGAAAAGATATTACTTCTCTCATTTCATAAACGTCATATTTCCACGTTCATAAAATTTCCTAGCTTTGATCGGCAAAAATTCGGAACAATTGCTATGTAACATTTCCTTAGTATTTAGATATTAACAATTCAAAAAAAAAAAAAAAATGATAATCTGCTGGAGTAACGCATGTACTACAAGACGTAAGTGACGACACGCCCCAATCAAGCTCTAATATATTCTACCTAGTAACTTTACGTTGTTACATGATTTGCCAATTCTAGGAACTTTTCTTCTACTTCTTCCATTCTCGATGGGCTTAGCATAACATCAAAGTGTTCATCGATTCTTCTTGATACTACTGGGGTACATCTTTCCTTAAAACGGAGTCTTTACCAGTCATGTTGATATACTCATTGTAGCCCCGTTGGTAATTAAGGACTCAAAACCTCCATGTCCTGAGAAGTTTTGCGCAGTCGAAGACGTCGAAGATTCTGAAGGAGGGTTCGTTAAAACCTGGGCATATTCTAGATGTTGTGTATCACTTCAGCTAACATTCTAACTCATTACTCTGATAGCAGCTGATTTGCTCGATGGACTGACTGGTCCCCCAGGCGCAATTGTTGAATTGCTCTACGTCTAACTACATCGAAGTGTGATGAGCATCTTCAGTTACAAAAGAATTTCTAGCTCTTTAACTTCACCATCACTACTTTCTGAAATATGTTCTTTCAGTTGACTCAACACCCCAGTCTTTATCTCCGATGGGCTTAACATAACAGCGAAGTCATCATAGATTATTTATTCTCCATGGGTTTTTTATCAACATGAGTACTCGTAGTTGTTCCATCAGTAGGGAAAGCTGGCAAGTCTTGTACAATCAAAGATTTCTAAGTTTCTGGAAGAAGCTTCGTTAAGTTCTCAGTGCATGCTGGAGGTTTTATCCCTCTTAAACTAAAATTCGAATTCGTTACTCCGGCATTTGCTTATTTGTTTGACATGTTGATTGGTCCTACAGTACAAATTCTATCCCCTTTCCTCTAATTGTTCAAAAAATAGGAGGATAATGACCATCTTCGATTACGAAAGGATTTCCAGTTCCTTTGCTTCAACACTATTACTGTATGGAACTTTCTTATTCGTTTGGCTAAGCACATCAGTCCTTATCGCCGCTGAGGTTAACCTGAATCATGAAAGTCTTCATGCATTCTTCATTCCTAATGCTACCAGGGTGTATATTTCCTTAAGGCAGGGTCTTGATCAACATGGGCACTCGTAGTAGTGACATCAATAACTAAAGATTCGAGATTCACATGTCCTGGGGAGTCTTGTACAATTAGATCTAAGTTTCTGGAGGAAAAGTATTTTCAAGGGATTGGTGGTGGTGCAGTAATAACATATGAGAGTGTTTACTCTTCTTCTTCTTCTTCTTCTCGTTAATCCTTATGCCTTTCAGCGTCGGATGTTTACTCAAATGTTCAAATTTTCCACCTAATTTTCAGCATGCGGAAATGTTTTTAAATGGCATATCCGAGAGTTCCTCAAATACTCAAATATTTACAACTCGTTATCATCTTCCTGAAGATGTTCAATTACCAAGTAATTATACAGAGTATGACAATTAAATAACGAGACGGGGTCTAGTTGACGGTTGGTACCTCCCGAGCCAATCATACTTATTGTTAGCTTTAATTTTAAGCCTTGATTGTAAATGATAGCGCAGTGTAGTTGGGTCGGGATCACGGTTAGCTTTAAAATAGAGAAGCACATTGACCTCAAATTTCTTGTTAAATTAAAATATATCTTCCACGAGCGAAGTGTGTGAAAATAACTCGCTTATAACCTCTGCACCAGGACAATCCCAAGCCCAGAATCGTCCTCTTCTAGAAACAGTCTCTAGTAGTGAATCACATTGTCCTGCTCGAGAATCTTCGATATTCGATATTCCTAGCTCTTGCTTTATTGAGAGAAGCATCTGCTCCTCAAAGTGAAATTTGCTTCGCATAGAACAGATTTTTGGTCTATAGACGCGGTGAAAGCAAAACCGCCAGCGGTGTGTAGATGTGGAAGAGAAGTATTTTGACACAAATAAAAGTTCATTCCGACATATCTGTAATAAACCATATTTCTCATATCAATCCCGTTATTTACTAAGAGCACCTCATATGTAATGTCATATCAACTATTTCATGTATGAAGTAAAAACCTTCGAATTCGAACAGTACAATTGGAACTTGCATCTCTTCACGATTTCCCAATCAAAGCTATACCCAGTTATACAACTTCGGTTTCAACATTTGAAAGTTGATAGGAATGGGACCGTCATAGGTTCTATGTGCCCAGTGAAAGGGCTATAAAATGTTTTCTCGTGCTTCAATAAACTCTTAGCCATTGTCAGTAGAGTAAGGCATTAATTTTAAGTTAAACCTGAGCCGGAACTCCCAAGACAACAACATTTTAAGCACGTTACTGATATGGCTGATACTTATACGGATGTGGATAAAATTTTCATTAACTAAAGTGAAGTTGCAGCTTTGTTAAAATTGAAAGCCACTAGTGTGTGATACATATTAAGCGAATTTATCGCAGATATCCTGAACTCATGTAATTACTCTCACGATCGCGGAAACGACGGTATTCTACTGCACTTCCATTCGTGTAGAGAGGAGACTATCAGTTAAATAGGTTTAAGATTAGATTGCACTTGCTAAATTACACCAGCAACAATAATGGATGTAAATCATAAAAGAATTGAATCGATTGGCCATGTAGTAATGACAAATATACAACATCTTATTGTGAGGAAATGTAGGTTTTCCTTAAAAAACTACATCTTACTCAAAAGCCTTATTGCATATTCGTTATGGTAGAATACATTGATCAAGTGTTGCGAAGCATATAAACGATAGAGGGCACGACATTAAAAACGGGAACTTAAAATCGATGAAATGCGTAAATTCGTCCCGAGTAGCGTTTGAACCGATATATACTGTGTGTCTAGCTAAGTTCGCGATAAATGGAAAACTTTTTTATTCTTGGGTTTATGAAAAAAAAGTTATTCTTTATAAAAAGTCCTGCTTCATCCAAAACTTAAGTTCAAATTGTCAGATTTTAATATTTGTTAGTCATATACGAGATATGACAAAAAATATGAAATTAGTATAAGAGTAAAGTACCTTTATTTTCAATAATACTTAAAATGTTATAAGGAATAGTCGTTCAGAATGGGAAATTATACAATTTAAATACAGCATTTACACAAAAGAAAGCATTGAAAATGTTACACAAATGCTTCAACATATCCGCCTTCTCGTTTCATACATGTAACGGTTCTATCACAAAAATGCCTTAAAACCCTTCTAATTGTTTGTGGAGTTATTTTACGGATTTCTTCTCTAATAACACGTTCTAGATGGCCTACATCTGTAAACGGCGCTTGAATATAAACATGTTCTTTTAAATAACCCCACAAGAAAAAATTAAGTGGGGTCAGATCTGGAGACCGAGGTGGCCAACGTATTGTGGAAAAGCGGTGTATAACCCTTTCGTTAAAACAATCTTCAACATATTGCCTTACGTCCAACCTGCTATGACAAGGTGCACCATCCTGTTGAAACCAAATATGTTGGCGTTCCAGCAATGGAAGGTTGTCGATAAAATTACTAATTTCACTTTGCAAGAGATTTAGATACCGGTCGGCATTCAAAGATTGGTGAAAAAGAAAGGTCCAATTACATAACTTTTGTAGATTCCGCACCATACATTTATCTTGAACGCATATTGACTTCGAGTTTTTATTGTAAAATGTGGGTTGGCATCTGTCCACCAATAGAACAACCGAGGTGTTCGTTGCGGAAAAGAGCATTGTTGATGTCAAACACTATAAGCAAAGATTCGGTAGCTAAAATTCTAAAAAAACAGATTTCATCCGTACAAGCCTACATTTGTACACACTCTAAGACCAGGTGATAATGACAGACGATTGAAGTTTTGTGCCGACATTCAGGCAATATTAGCAGATAATCCTTTTGTGTCGAGACAAATTTTATTTTCCGATGAAGCAACATTTACATCGAACGGAACTGTATCGAGTCAAAACTGCCGTTGGTGGACAGATGCCAACCCACATTTTACAATAAAAACTCGAAGTCAATATGCGTTCAAGACAAATGTATGGTGCGGAATCAACAAAAGTTATGTAATTGGACCTTTCTTTTTCACCAATCTTTGAATGCCGACCGGTATCTAAATTTCTTGCAAAGTGAAATTAGTAATTTTATCGACAATTTTCCATTGCTGGAACGCCAACATATTTGGTTTCAACAGGATGGTGCATCTTGTCATAGCAGGTTGGACGTAAGGCAATATGTTGAAGATTGTTTTAACGAAAGGGTTATACACCGCTTTTCCACAATACGTTGGCCACCTCGGTCTCCAGATCTGACCCCACTTAATTTTTCTTGTGCGGTTATTTAAAATAACATGTTTATATTCAAGGGCCGTTTACGGATGTAGGCCATCTAGAACGTGTTATTAGAGAAGAAATCCGTAAAATAACTCCACAAACAATTAGAAAGGTTTTAAGGCATTTTTGTGATAGAACCGTTACATGTATGAAACGAGAAGGCGGATATGTTGAAGCATTTGTGTAACATTTTCAATGCTTTCTTTTGTGTAAATGCTGTATTTAAATTGGATAATTTCCAATTCTGAACGACTATTCCTTATAACATTTTAAGTATTATTGAAAATAAAGGTACTTTACTCTTATACTAATTTCATATTTTTTGTCATATCTCGTATATGACTAACAAATATTAAAATCTGACAATTTGAACTTAAGTTTTGGATGAAGCAGGACTTTTTATAAAGAATAACTTTTTCATAAACCCAAGAATAAAAAA
This sequence comes from Chrysina gloriosa, assembly GCA_038088585.1. Taxonomy (NCBI): domain Eukaryota; kingdom Metazoa; phylum Arthropoda; class Insecta; order Coleoptera; family Scarabaeidae; genus Chrysina; species Chrysina gloriosa. Next base: position 96,054,275 of record CM076087.1, on the reverse strand, counting down.
GTTTTCAATTTGTCGCGAACTTAGCTAGACACACAGTATACATAACTATATATATATAATGAATTCTTCTACTTTTAAAATTCTTTGGTTGAAATTAATGGGAAATTTCCTTCTTTTTATGAGTGGATATCACAATGTCACAATTTCAGTTATCAAGGACTTCCCCCTTGTGAATGAAGAAACGATACAACATTGCATTGATTTAATGCTTAAAATAGACAATATGATTAGTCGTTGCGTATTTGCGTTAATTTCTTTATCCAATAGCGCTACTGAACTGCCGCTGTCACAACAACATCTTTTGTAATCTGCAAATATTACGATTAATGCTTAATACAGTGCTAGCTTGGTTTATGTTATCGTAATTGGAGAACATTACACAATACCATATGCAGGTAATATTCTTTATTTGCTGTAATATTTACCTGAAAATAATTGTTAACAGTTGGTTTGCATAATAACACAAAGAGAAAATAAAACAGCTAAAAAATCATATCACATAATCTTTAACACTTTGACAAAATTAACCATTTTCGTATCCTATGGTGTCGAAGGAGGTGAGATTTTTTAATATGCTGTCAATTATCGAATACTGAATCGCCTATATTATGTAATTTACTAAGAATCCTTCATACGGATTATATAAGCTGTATACTTCATGGTTAATGTCGTGTAACTCACTAAAAATTCGTTTTCAAAATCAGTTTCATCTCACATTATCCCTCGAATGTAATTCCACTACGAGATTCTTCCCGCGAAAACTCGTACGTTATTTATGAAAGGGAGCTGGCAGACACGGCACGATTCAACTGCACAAATCCCCGACACCGGTTCTCTTCCATTACGTTTTAAAGGCCCGCTATCGCACACGCGACGCTCGGATAACTAAAGACGTCGAGGAATGCAAATCGTAATTGGAACATTCCATCCGAATTGTTTTAAATTTATCCTCGTAACGTTCTTCCGCGCCTGAGTAATTTATCGGGCGTCCAGGTGCATCGCGAACGATGCGAATAAGCGTCGGAAATAGTGCCGGCACATTTTTCTTATGTGCAAAATAAAGCAGCTGGATTTTTCGTACGAACGTCTGAACTTGAGAGATTGGAGTTGTCCTATTGGAGATTTTGGTGGGATTTTGAACAACGCGCCAAATACTTACAAAAGTTGGCTAAATAATTTTATAATGCGATGACCTTACAGAAGTTGTAAATGCAGCCATCTGATTATTTCGATCCATGATGGCGAGAGCTTATTTAACAGTCCTAGGTGTTTGTTTGGTATCCGTGGTAGACAGTCTGTGATATGGTACCAACACTTATTTCTTAGATCTGCAATGATATTTCTTCTCTTTTCCGCTTTGGTGTTGGTAGCTTCAATTTACCATGGATTAATTGTTTATATACATATGTTTTGTCTATAAGAAGTGGGCTGCTATGTGTCGTTTGGTTTACTTGTTCAATCATCCGTCAAACTTTTCTTTTGAAACGGGAATATATCATTTGCATGTGCTGATTCGCTCCAAAGTTGAACACCACAGCTCATTCGTACATGGAAAGGTGTGTCATACGCGGTTTTTGTTGTTTCTTTGTTTGTAATTGTTCTGATTCTACGTATAGCATATAACGTTGAAGAGAGCTTTTTCTAGTGTGTAAGAATATACCCAACAATATTGCAGATCCTGTGCTTGCCGGAGTTATGTTTCTTTTCGATATAAAAGCCAGTTTTGTATATTTTTTTCATTTAGAATAAGTTTATTTGTTGAAAACCATGCTCTACCTTCCGAGAATATTTTGTGGATTGTTTGTGCAAGTTGTTGTTCACTTATGCCTCTACAAAGAAACGCTGTATCATCAGCATATTGAATGATCCTGTCAGTAATATGTTGTGGGATGTCGTTCACATATAAGCAGAACAATATAGGGGCCAAAAGCGATCCCTGGTTCACTCCATATTTGATAGTTTGCAATTCACTTGTTACGCCATTTAAGTGAACGTTCTGCTTTTGATTATCATATTGCACACAGTGGAACGCTTTGGATAGGTCACACATTAATATCTCCAAAGGGTTTCAAATGAAAACCAAGACAGATATATTACAGCATCGATCGTAGATCTGTCCGCGCGTAAACCAAATTGATTTTGTGTAAGGTGTAAGGTTATTTTTCTCCAGAAATGCTGTGAGGCGTGACAAGATGGGAGCCTTTAGAAGTTTTGGCAGAACAGGCAAAACTGCAATAAGTCTATTATATAATTACTGGGACTTACAGGGTTTTCCAATTTATATAATGGTGTTATTTTGAATATATTCATATTGCTTGGTACGGATCTTTGCTCAAAACAAGCGTTTATTAAGTCGGTGAAGGTATCAGCTACATGTTCCGGACGTGTTTGAGCATCTTGGTATTCATTCCATATTGTACTGACAACTTGGTTAATTTATTCTCTTAACTTCTTTTTTTCGGCGTGGCTCTATTTTCTATGGATTCTTCCTTTTTTTTAATCTTTCTTCTCCGGTGTGGTGACGTTCCTTTATTCACTGATACTTCCTTTTAAAACCCTTTTGGTCCAAAATATGTTTTAAACTTTTTGTTGACTTATATATCTTGTCAATTTTCTTCGTTGTCAACCAAACAAACTTTTTATTTTTTCGGAAACCATCACTAAAATACATTATTTCTCCGTTGTCCACGAAACAAAAATTTGAGTTCATCCAAGGCATGTTGTTATAGAAACCTGCATTGAATGTCGATGTATCCTTGGTTATTTATATCCAGTGGTTATTATGAATTCTTGTAACGTGAAAGTGTTGTATGCATGTGTCTCAATGTTTACAATGCTTTTCTATCTTTTAATCGATGATTTTTATAATAATTAATAATTTTATTTCTAGTTACATTTTTCCCCCATTAAACGTCTCTGGCTGGAGTTAAAATAAGAAGCTAATACCCGTAGGGTAATAAAATGCTTAAAAGATGATGTGCGTGGTATGGAAAAAGTATAAATAGAACCCAGAAACAACCCGAGTGTCATTTGAATATAAACATACATAACCCCAACATTAACTGTGAATTTTGATATATTGAATTGTAATAAATGATAAATTTTCTAATGGTAATTAACCATTTGAGTATTACTATACTACAATATGCATCTAATGAATCTTTAGGTTTAATTATTTAATTATTTGCTAGAAAGCATGAATGACTGTTATTGTATAGCGTTTGAATTTTCTATCTGATTACTTGCCTTTTGTTTTTTCGTTCGTCTACCACAGTACGGAACAATCGGTTCAAGCCATTCGCGCTTGATGTTTGTTTATAGATTGTAGGTGTATCTGTTTCCTGTTTGGTTACCTTCCAAATTCCTCTCTGTATGTTATCTGAACTGTATACAGAATTGAGATATCTGTTGCTTTTTTCTTCCCTTGCTTTCTTTAGATAAAATTCTTTATAATTTTTTAGCATCCGCTTCAGATCATCGCCACCTGTACGGTGGTATATTTCTTGTCAAAGTAGGGTTTGCTTGATTTGCCTGAGTTCGTTGCTGAAAGTTGTTGGCTGATGTTGTTTCTTCTGACTGGTCTGGTTTTTAGGGGGAGGCAGTATTTACATATGAAGTTAGCTATGTTATAATCAGGTTATATTTTATATCAACATCGTTAAAGATTAACGAATTTGTAGTTATTTGTGATTTAGTGCAATTTTCGAATAGGTCATAGTTTTCCTGGGAAAGTTTTAGTGTAATTTTGTCCTGCTCTTTAGTTATTTATTGCACTGAATTTAATCCCATAATTGTAAGATAGACATGTTTGGGGCGTATATTCGTCGTTAGTAAATATATTGTGTAGGTTAGTTGCAGCTGACCCTTGAATTCTCGTAGGTTCATTAATTGTATGTTTCAAGCCGAAGCTATAGAAAATGATATAAGATATTTCTATGAAGGATTTCATGTAAACTGAACTAAACCAGAGACATAAATTTATGCACTTCTTATAAGTTACTAACATTTTTCTCTTCAAAATTCCACAGCTTTTAAACTGCGCAAACTAATCTACCGGATGTTCCAACAAATAACTCGTCGGTTAGGAACTTCTACTATGTACCAGGCAAGATTTTCGGAACTTCGTCATCCCTTTCGAAGTAGTTACATCAACATTTTTAATATCTCGCGCCGAACGCTTTTGAAAGGACGAACATATCCGCTTTCTTTTTGACGTTTTTCCTTCGAACTTAATTAAAAGGCGGTCCGCTACACTAGCAAAAGTGGAAGATTTACGACGGTAGACGACGTTAGTAAATATCGCGGCGACCAGCCAATAACTCGTTAATACCAAACTAACTAACTTTCCGCGTCAGCGATATAACTTTATAAAATCGGCGGGGCGTCGCCGTCGCTACGACATTTTCGGCCTCCAGCAGCATATATCGAAGGGATGTGAAATCGGCTGGTCGACGTCGAGTGCTTAGTGCGATTGCGAACTGGGAATATCTGAGGTTGTTCATTTCGTGAGAACCGTTATCTGTTGAATAAATATCGATAGGGAAGAGTATATGTATACATTGTCATTTTATTTCTTCATTGTTTTAAGCAGTTCGATAGTAGACTTGTTCCAATGCTAACGTTCTTTCTAGTTTATGCAATAATAGAAAAAAAGTACAACGAAAACGTATTTCATTCCGAAACCGATGATATATAAGTTGAAGTTGGATTTGAAATGAATTTGAGGCTGAATAAAAGGAGCGCCATTTGATGAGGGGAGACGCAAATACGGCGCATTTCATAGTTACTCCTGCGATGAGTATGTGTGTATGTGTGTGAGAGAAAGAACCAATTAAATGAAAGGATGAAAGATAAAAGCGTCTAGTGACGATTTCAAGCGTCTCGCTTTTTCCCAGTCAACTTACGCCGCAAAACCTCGCTAAAAGAGCTTCGCCCTAATAAATATTGAATAAATCAAATTTCGGGGGTTAAAATTCAATTCCTTATTTAGAAAGAAATTCCAGTAAATATACCCACATTTCTGATCAAAAGTCTAGAACAACGACTATCATTGTGACCTTCAGATATCTATTCAATCTGGTTGATGTCCTCAATGGAACTTACCACTTTCCTAATGGGAACCATTTTTACTTTTTCTGGCTGCAGTAACCGAGATCCAAAGCGCTCCTCTTATTCACAGAGGACATGTTAGGTACAGATATAGACACTACCTCTACTATTTCCATGGTATGCGAATATTTGTTAAGTCGGTAGTGCTGTGCCTCCAGGGTGACTGCTTTCCCAATTTGATTCCTGCTCATTAACAAAACCTTTTTTGTTTCGTTATTGGAAGGTCACAATGTGAACATGGATTCTGGTATGGTCCTTTATTGTTTAGCACGCTACTTCTTCAACAAGTTCCTCATCTCATCCCTTGAGGTTTAATAAGAAATTCCACATGCAGGTTCAGGTTCTAGAAGCTTCATGATTGTCTCATCCCCTGCCAGAAGTTTCGCCTCTTTGCGTCTTTGCATGGCGCATTGCCGTGTCCTACCGCTGATTCATTCTGATAAGGGCACCATTACATCTCCGCATTCCTAGACTGTTTTGGGTATATTTAGTTATAGCAGCAATATCAACTCCATAATAATAATACTAATAATAATAATAATAATAATAATAATACCCTTTAGTTCTGTCGGCTCATGTAGAATATGGAAACGTCAACAATACAAAAGCGCATAACATATCAATACATAATAATATACAAAATCACTAAAAAACAATGAAACACTCATAAAAAGAACATTACAATGTACCATATAAAAATTCAGTTACCGAGTAGGAGCCTTTTTCAATTAGTAATGTCTTAGTTCTTAAATTTATCAATGGACATTGTCTTAACATTATTTGGCAATTTATTATATAATTTAACCGCTAAGTATTGAGGACTTTTTCACTAAAACCTAGCCTATACCTAGAAATCCCTATTGTGCATGCGTTTCGGGTGCAGTAAATATTTTTATTTAACTTTGGCTATTTGACAAAGTTTGTTTTAGCGTAGAACAGCAGCTGTCAAATATAGACTCACGGTAAACTTATAATATTTAGATCTTTAAAGAAGTTTGTGTTCTTAACGAATTTTCTGTCAAAATCGGTAATGCTCTCTTTTGGATCCCAAATATGCGGACCATGTCCACCGATGATCTGCATGTGAATATGCCATACACCATTACCGAGTGAAAGCAAACACAATAGAAAACTTTTAATATTGCAAAATCAACCTCATCCCTCAGTCCAATCTAAGCAAAACATATGTGACTAAGTCTTGTATATAAAATTTCTATGTGATCTTTCCAATTACATGAAGAATCAGCCGTCAAAGCCTAAAAATTTGGTATTGTCCTCCTGAGCGACAGTAAACTGACGTCCGTTGACTAAATGAGATCCGCTCCTTTAAGATGGGGCAGATGGGGCCCCGCACGTTACCTTGAGGTACAACACCCCTCAGTGGGCATTGCGTCATCAATTGTACTAATAATACTGACTACGGTTTTCCAAGTAACTCCAAAATCATTTCAGTGGTATACCACTAACACCGTATCTGGATAATTTTTCCAGCAACAATTCATGATTTACGCGATGGAAAGTCTTACTTAAGTGAACTGAAATCCCAGAAAACGCGTTGCCCTTATCTATACTCTTGTATAGTTCATTTAGAAATTCTGCAATTGTAGAAACCAAACTAGGACCACTCCTAAAGCCAAACTGATGATCATTAAGTAAGTTCCATCTTTCCATAAATTTTATTAATCTATTTGCGACAAGCATTTCCCATGATTTTCGCAAACACACGATAGAAAGAGATATCGGTCGGCAATTTTCAACCAATGCCCTGGCCCCCTTCTTGAACAATGGCCTAATCTTTGCCAACTTCAACCACGCCGAAAAAATACCCTCTACAAGCGAATGATTAATTATTGTCTGTAGCGGGATTATAATCTCATCAATGCAGTACACAAGAACATTGGCACTTATACTATCGCAGACCGAGGAAAATTTGCTGTTTGGGCCCATGATCATCCCCCGTAATTCACTTCATCCGCCGGGCTTAGGAAAAACGTATGTCGATTCGAATCAATATTGCACTTAAGATGAACATTATGCATGATAGGTGCTTTCTCCTATTTTCGCCTCATAGAGACCCATTCCAGTTTTGATGAAAACAAGCTACATTTAGAATTCCTATTTTGTTAATATTTGTCCTACGTTTCGCTATACCTCCTCAAGACCTATCAAATAGTTGACAATTATCACCTACTATCTTCTTCTTCAATGGTTTGACATAGATTTGCTTCTGACGCCATATCACATTGGTAAACTGATCACAACATAATTATTTAATTAAATCCGGTGACACGTGATTCGCTAGCAACGAGTCTGGCATCTGTAAACCGTACTTATTCGATTCGTACGGTTTGAAGACGCCAACCCAGTTGCCAGCAAAATACGTGTCACCGAATTTAATCCTAGATTACGGAACACTCGTAGAATATACGACTAACAATATTCTTGGTGATACTTCGTTCATTTCCGGATAACGTATTGGGCTGGGACCTACAGTACCCTCCTATTTAGGGCTCAGCTAGATAGCAGTCAGTACGAAAATGGGTGTTTTTGTAATTTGCAAGTGTGTTGTAAAGTTTAGTCCCGTATTACTGTTACCTTGTTTTCGAGCAAATTTATTGCTGTTTTCTTTTGTACAAAGTACGTCTATTTTGAGGTAAGATGTTCCGGGACATGCCTTTTTCAGTGAAATCTCTTCAAACCGTTACTTAGAATTAGAGGAAAGATTATGGCAGGAGAAGAAAGTGATCCAGATCCATTTCCAGATATTGCCAGTGATTGGAAACAAGATAACCTGGAAGTGGAATTGATGGAGGACTCAGATAGTCTAATTGGTGAATTTTATTTAGATGAGAATTTGCTTATAAATGAATAAGAAACGTCCTCTTTCGTCAGAGGAACAATCAATAGATTTGTTTCGAACTTCTCTTGCAATAGGAATAGCACTTCGATATCGACGGAAGGATTGATCATACGCTGAATTCCACGGACGTGTAGTAATATGAAATCTTATTCAATTTCATTCACCTAAAATAGCGCCCCCAATTTCACTGCATATACCATAGATATTCGTAATTTAGATTGGATGCAAACGGAGCGGAAGCAAATTCAATTTAAATTATGAACCTGCATTGACCATTTCGAGTCGACCATTTGTAAATGCGATTACCTACGAATTTCGTTAACTAAAATAAGCAAGCACATTTTATTAGTGGTACCTGATATGAAATGATCAGTTAATTACTTCGATAAGGATTGGCAGATGGTAGGGAATAGGTGTGGTAGCATCGGTAGTTATATTGTTTGGAGACAATGTATATGTATATATATACTTTTTTATTGTAAAAAATATATTCTATTTTTCGATATCGCCTCTTAGCTGTAGACACCTAGCCGAGCGAATTTACAATTTTTTCAAACAGCCCAAAAAGTAATCTTTCGGAAACTGTTCGAAATATTTGGCGCGCATATCGGGTTTTCACTTGTCTGAAATCTCTTTCCACCAAGACAATTTTTTAAATTTGGAAACAAGAGGAAATCACTGGGACCCACATTAGGCGAATACGGCGGATGAGGCAACAAATCATAACGTGATTCGATTAATTTTGTTGTAGCCACAGTGGACGAATAAAGCGGTGCATTATCGTGATGGAACAACACTCTTTTCTTCAACAAATGCGATGGTTTCCTCTTAAGGGGTTAGACCGGTATAAAATTTTCCAAAGATCCAGAAAAAAATTTTTTGCTTTAAAAAATAGTTTGTAGCCCGTAGAATATGAATCTAACGGTCCCAAGTATAAATTCTAATTAGTTTCTGAGTTATAAGGCCTACAACAGACTCGTATCCACGGGCCGGCCGCTCGAGATTGGCCGTGTCTGTTGTGGGCCTGAGTGAATATTGCGGACTTGATTAGAAGACATAAAAATTCAATATAAGAAATGAAAACTGCAATATGGGCAACGTTACAACACAAATCGTTAACTAACCTTAAACCCCAACATGAAAACTGTCTGTCCGGGCCAAGTTCTTGGTCCTGGCAAGTAGCAAAAGCGACAAATAAAGTGAATACACTCACAAATCTGCTCTTCATCCTAATGTTATAGAGGCAATTACTCCAATCTACAAGAAACTTAGCAACAATGATTTGTTAGGGAGCTGCTTAGGTGCTTACACTCAAAATTCGAACGACAGTCTGAACGCGGTAATTTGGACCTACGCTCCAAAAATAACATTTAGGAGTGTCACATACGTTAAAACCGCTGTCAATATTGCCAGCAGTATACTATTAAATAATGGTTATTCAAGCATTCTTTTAATGATGATGATACCATGAATATAGTCATCGGGCCGGTTACAGCAAGCATTTGCGACCACTATGGTGGAATTGTGGACACCAATAAACGCTGCGAAAAAAATTACTTTTCCTAACATGGTAATAAATAGTATTAAAATTATTATTTTCCTTTTGATTTTATAGATTTTATATCGTCATAATGTACTTAACTAAACTACCAAATTGCTAGTGTACAGCTTTCTTATTTCTTTGGCAATCCACACTTGAAAATTACCTATTTTGTCGGCCGGTTACACCAGTCTAACCCCTTAACTTCGATGTCTAAACATGTCAGCAAATCAGCACAATATTTGCCGGTCATCCTTTTTCCTTTTAGTAAATAATCAATAAATATCATACCTTTGGAATCCCAAAAACTGTGGCCATGGCCTTATTGGGCGAAAAACCCGTTCTTGACTTTTTGGGGGCACACTTCTCGGGAGAAGTTTGGACTATATTTTTGTTTCTGGCGTATAATGGTGTATCCGAGTTTCATCTACTGTGACAATCGATCGATTAAAAAATTGCTTTGAATTACGTTTGAAGATAACCAAATATTTTTCTGAATTTGTAATACGGGCGCGCATTTGAGTATGAAGCAAACGCGGCACCCATCTCGCGGATAGTTTTCTGATTTTTAAGCGTTCATGCAAAACATTGTCTACGTCCGGTTGAAATATTTACGACATTAACTATCTGACGTTTTTCCATCGACCATTGCTAATTACAAGGGTATGGATTTGATTAACCATTTCTGGAGCAGTTACAGTAAATGACGGTTGCGACCGCGCTGCGCCATCCGTGCTCATATGGCTACTTTCAGAAACAAAAAACCACCAACAAATCATTCCATGGGACGGGACACATTCGCGATAGCATGGATCTAACTTGTCCTGCATTTCTTTAATTGTTTTCCCACATAAGATAAAATGTTTAATTAAACTGGAAATTATTTTCTTTTTCTTTCTCACATGGTGGAGACCAACAACATAATCATTAATCATCATAGCGAAAGTGTTGCCAACCTTTGAATAGTCATTCTTCAATCAAACCGCCCTCTTATATATGTATGTATGGTGACCCATTTATATTATATATAATATCTCTTAAATATTCTCTAGCACTTTAAGTTAAGTTAATAACAGATTGGAAATCAGCAGCTATTGATTTCCAATTTGTTGGTTGATTGACCTAAAACTGGTAGGAAATATATTTAAATGTTATTGTTTGGAGAAAAATTAGGTATCTCTAGAAAGAGTAAGTTACCAAATTACATACATACTTGAAGTTTATGCATTCGTAATTCTTCCTGTGAGGATGACAGTTTAATTTTCAAAGTACTTACTTGGAAGTAATCAAATTTAACCGGCCCCAGACTAAGATATATATATCTAAAACATTTTGGCCAGGAATTATAGATTTTAACTTCAAGAAGTTCCTGACGGAAGCAGAAGTTCTGAAAGTATATTGGACAGAGTTGACATGGTATAATAGGGTAGAGTGTATGTACATACATTTCTATCCTTTCATTTCCTGAATAAAACCTAGAATATTTTCAGGGAGAGGAAACTGCAGCGAAAGTTCTCTTTTCCTATTCACTCCGCAAGCCGTGTGTACACCTTTCTATATCTACAAAAGCAGGCAAGCACAATTACTAACGAAGCTAATTCGCAATTACACGTTTCATTAAGGGAGATACGCCTCGCATACCTGCATATATCATAATTACGAAAGTTGCGCTATTTACGAAATTATCTCCGTCGTTGGTCGGGCGGCAAGTTGAAACTTATTTGTTCTATAACATTTACATGCAAATTTAAAACTAATAAAACTTCAGGCGAAGCCCAGGACGGTAATTTAGGGCAAGTTTAAATTGCGATTTTTTGCCTCCGTCGACGTTCTGTTTCGACCAAATTAAACGCATCATTGATTAGGAAATGAGCTGGATAGAATACGCCTTATTTGGTCGTACTGTGCGCTAGCGGAATTTTAAACTCAATGCTGTTTTTATCCGCTGGTCTATACGTATTTTGTGACTTGTCTGCCGATGCAAGATAATATTTGAGTTAACTACAATTATGCTTTTGTGTATATTTAAAAGCTTCTGGAGCGAACATTCTCGACCTCACCGCAGGGAAACGACGAAATCGAAATACGATAAATGGCGTAGAATAGGAATGAAATTTGTAAATCGTTCTCACAACCAGCTGATCTTCACAGCACGTTAAGTAATTTAGGAGATGTGGCAAAAGATTTGTCTCAAGACAACACTTTGGGAAATCTTTTCGAAAGGTATTGCATTTCTGAACATATTACCAAATCATTAACTAAGCAGTCCATTTTTTTATAGAAAGTTTATATGAAGCAGCACTAATTAGGAGGAACCCAAAACAGCTAAATTATATACTCAAAAGGAACAGATTATTTGGAACCGATAAAGGTGAAGTAGATGGAATATTTCGCTTCAATTACGTGTTAAAGAAGAAAACAGCAAGGAATTAAAAACTTTATGCAGCTAACTTTACCAAAATGCCGGCAAGGATAGGAATTATAAGAAAGGGGGAAGACAATCAAATGAAATCAGATATGAAAAGAAATAGTTAGAGCCGACAGAAGATTGTCTGCTAGAATCCCATATGCATAAAACGTTAAGAAATTTTACATCCAAGCGCCCATCTGAACAATTCGTCTATTTACTCGCCCAATTAATCATTAGTAACCGCCACTACATTACCTAAGGATAATAGATGTGTAACTGTACTTCACGCCCTGATAAGATCGAGAAAGTCAAAAGTAAGGGAGGAGAACTTATGAAACAGTACCAAGATAAACTTAGTTACTAACGAAGAGATGAAAGCTCTAATTGATGTTGAGACGAAATTGCTCAAAATCAATAGCTGTGCGGATGTGCTTAAGTCCTTTGCAAGATCGATAAATCTGTCATAGTTTAGACTGGGAAGAAAAGAAAAATTAAATAAGAAAAGTTAGTGAAACAAAATCTACAGGACTTTGTATATAACGACCTACTAAATCAGGTGCGTTAATGCACAATTTGTATATGACCATAATTCCTGAAGAGAATTAAGCTTTGTTAATCGCAGACTGCAACTGCAGATTAACTAGTTTCATCCTTATTGAGACTCATCAGCAGGTCAGTTGGTCAGTACAATATATCAGTCTGCAATTGACAAACTATAATTCTCCGTGGATAACAACGCTGTGCCCCTCCCTAGTTGGATGGCGATTCTCCATGTGTCTGACCACACATTCAGGCGGTCCAGAGAATCTTGTCAACGGGTTTGAATGATTCTTGGGCTTTTGAAACGGGAGGAGATAGAAACGTCATCCAGGTTAACGTGCGTGTGGGAAGCAAAGAAAGAGCTGAACTTGAACTTGAAATTCCTAATCATTATGAACCGAATTATGTCAGATATCTTCCGATCCCAGAATGAAAATACAAAAGATGGATAGAATTATATGTATGTTTAATAGCATCTATGGAAGGACAGGCAAACGGGGAAAAAATAGTAGAAGCGAAGAAGGTGGGATAACAATCAAACGAGAGAGCACAATAATTTTTATACGCCGGGGAATATGTGCAATTGGAAGACAATTTCGACCAGAACAAAATTATGATCATTTCAAACAAAACTTATTACTTAGGGCGGAAACGCAGAAAATAAAAGCGGAAAATAGATTACGTAGACATATCGATAAAAGTCTTAAATATACACGACAAAAGTAATTTCAAATCAAAGACCGCTAGAAACTACAAAAGGACAAGGGATATGTAAATCGCCACTAAAGAGAAAATGGAAATGCGTCAAGCATAACATTAGAAAATCAACGCAAAATTTAATCTAACAAGCATTAGATCCCAATGCTCAACTCAGAAGACCGCGAGAAAAAGAATTATATAAAAGAACTACAAAACATAGCCGTCACGTTCAAAGAAGACAATTGTATATATGGTACAGAGCGGGTAAAATGTTGAAACTAGTAGCTTGTAGCCAAATTATCAACGTAAATGTACAAGAAACGGATTAAGGCATCCCTCTTTCTCAACATTGAGAACTATAAGTCAAAGAAGAAGAAGAAGAACTAGGAGAAAGTCTGAAGAAGCCGAAGTTTAGAATCGCTTGGAATGTAAGTGTTATCGTTACCACTCCAATAAATGTACCTCTAAATACAGATTTCGAGAAGGATGTTACCATCCTCAGCGGAAGAAATTTTCATTTGCAAAATTTAACCAACGCGTTTCCTGCTCACTGTATATAGGTCAATAATAATTTGACGGTACTCAGCTGTGGTTTCCTCATTGAAGATGACAACTTAATTACGAATATACATAGTTGAAGGTGTCCAAATTAGGATGATACGTGCGTTAGAAACTCAAAGGAGAGGAACGGAGAGCTAATTTATAAAAAAGTGTCTGGGAGATTTGTGGGAGATGTACTAGGGAATGGATACGATGTAATAAAGAAAACACAGTACAATCGCGATAGTGTGAATGGGCGTTAATTTGAACAATGCGCTAATGTAAACACGAAAACGGTAGATTGGACAGCGAAATAAATGAAGGAAGCAATAAAAACAATATATTTGGGGTAAATAAAAATACCGAAAAATAAGAAACTGAAGTTGACAAAAAAGGCCAACAATTATACATAGCAGCGAAACATAGACATTATCAGAGAGGCAAAAATCGAGAATAAACGAAAAATCATAGGACAGCTTAGATGGTTTGGCCAGGTGTGTAGAATAAGCATCCATGGGGTAATTCTATCAAATTGTAATCCAGATTCCCGTCACTAGAAACTGGACGTGAGATTCTAGAATCGGTTATATATAGGAGGTGGACTCCTAAACGACCAAGGACCAAGGACAATGCTTAAAGATCGAAATTAGTGATCGAAATTAGTGATCAAAAGTTAATCCATCTATCAAAAGCGACGGTCAAAAATCTAAGTTTGCGTTTGAATATCCAGTATTGGTAGTTTTGACCTCTGGTCTCCAAATTGTCCCGGAAAATTGTGACGCCCAATTTCTTGGAGCAATTTTACCAAGTTATGATCTAGATTTCTCGGAATTGAAAAGATCTAATAATGTATAGTAAGTGTGCTAAATTTGATTTATTTTAGGCCTTTCGAAGCTGCACGAAACTCGTGGCTGCATACGGATTCTCCGTCCCAGTAAGGCAATGCCGTTTCCGTCATAGATTTTCATATTTTTGGATATTTCATATATGTTTTCACAGTTTTTTCTAGTATAGATTGGCCACCACTAAAATATAATTATTATTGTTTTCTTTATGACTTGGGAGAGAATTATAGAAAATGCTCACTGGTTAAGAATTGATACATAGATTTACTTAACCTCTCGATGCACATCCATTCCATTGTAACTGCATTTAGACAGTTTAAAACTCGTTGGTATTGGTTGGTTATCCTATTGGATTTCAAACTTCACTTTCTATTTGGTGATCCTCATCTTTACTTATAGAAAGAGTCGTGAAAAGGACAACAACTTGAAACTCCTCAAAACTCTCCAACATCGTTAACGTCAAGCGTTTTCGCGCAGAGACGACGGCTTCTCGCCAGCGTAATTTGAAAATCGAGTTCGTTGAATAATTAACTCTTCCCAAACTTCCACTATTTAGCCCCCGTTAAAGTGTTTAATATTAATTACCACTGTCGACCGTTTCTTGCGACGAGTCCACTTCTCCTCCTTCGTCCTCCAACCGGCACGATATCCGCTTAATATTTTAATTCGATCTACTTACGCGATCGAACGCTCACCAACGTATTAAGGCCTTTCGTGAACGAAAACTTTAACCAGGCGTGTAATTGCGATTTGTCGTGGTGTTGGTCGTAAGCTTGAAACAAACAATGGTAACGATTTACTATAGTAATGTATTGTTTAATGTCTTTGCCGAATAAAACTGACACGAAGTGTTGTAAGATTCATTTCGATGAAAGAAGAACCGAAATTTCTTAACAACATCTTAACTTGAGGCACTTCAATGTTTTTGATATCGTTAGGCCCTCATTATGATTGCAAATTTTCTTCTTCTTCCATTTCTCCTGGTCGGATTATAACTACAAATCAAATTCATGAAACCTGAATTTATGACTTTACAAGCAGAAGATAGAAGATCTGTGATAAGAAGTAGGTACCACCTGGTTTAGTTTCCAGAAGCTTCAACGTCCATGACGAGATATCTATTTCAGTCGGGGTAAAACGAATTCCGAAAGTGACTCGTATTTTCTATTAATCTCTTTTTGTACCTATTTCGTTTCGTGTTCACGACTACAACACTGATAGTCCTCCAAACTTGCACCTCCCTCGAACGACCCCGATCCGCTTTCCACCTACTCACCATCTCTCTTTCTCTCTCTCTCTTTCCGGCCTCAGGTTCCCCATTTTCGACGGACGGCTTTCCCTTCCCGCATGCACCGATTTGGAAACCGACAGGTGCGAACCGGAGAAACAACGACGGCGCCGGCACGCTCGCAGTAAGTTGGGAAACGCGAAGACGAAAAAAAGGACTCCAAGCCGATGAAGAGAGCGAAGCAATGCGAAGCGGAGGACAGGACGTCGGAGTAAAATCGTTTTCGGGGTAGTTTCGGATGTGTTTGTTGCGGTCGGCAATCTTTTTAATCAATCTGGTGTCGCGTCAGGCAGCGCAAGCGCTCCGATCGGACAAATGGATGCCTGTAATTTGCCGGATCACGCTAGCGCGATCTTTGACGTTGCAGTTTGTCTTCGTCTCGAGGTGTAATAATCGAAATCCGATTATGATTAAGCGAGCGATAACATATGCTTCGGATTTTCTCTTGTTTGAATTACCGAGAAATAGGAATACACAGATCTCGAGCGTGTACAGGGTGGTACTGCTTAAGGATGGAAGTTAGGTGACCACGGTGACCCGTTAGGATTGTTGTAGGTAAAAGAATATACATGAGGAATATGTCATCACCATATAGCTGATAATTGTGCAAAAAAGATTGAGGATTTTCCCGCAGCGGAGAACACTAAAGGGGTAACAGAAAATCAATTTTTTATTGGCTTCCACCTTCTAGAGTATGGGCCAAACATTTTATTACCCAAAAGAAAGTTTTTCGCTTGAAATTTCGAGCTCTTCCCGAAGCGCGTCGGACATTTCCGAAACGACTACCAGCGTCAAATATATACAAGCTGGAGAGGTCTTAGATATTTCGTTCCTAACTCCCCTAATACACTAACGGATGTCTTTAGAAAGTGTTTATGTTTAGTTAGAA
The DNA here is from genome assembly GCA_038088585.1 of Chrysina gloriosa. NCBI lineage: Eukaryota > Metazoa > Arthropoda > Insecta > Coleoptera > Scarabaeidae > Chrysina > Chrysina gloriosa. The sequence continues at coordinate 96,037,555 of CM076087.1, read as the reverse complement.
ACCTTTTCCGTATTCCGTTCAGAAGTGAAAGATGGTTTAGTGTAGCGTGAGTACATGCACAAAAAAGGACAGCATTTCCTAACTTGAAATCACGGCTTTTATGCGTAGTGCTGACTTTTAGCAGCAATTTATTTGTAATCTCAGAGTACTTACAAGTTACAATGAATGACGCAAAAGTGTGCCCGCATCGATCATAAGCCACCGTTTTCTGAGGAAGCGATTTATGAGCAGCTGAGCCAGACGATTTGGTAAACCGTTGCTTGGGAAGCTACACGCAAAATGCCAAGCTACTGTTTGGAGTTTGGCTGCAAAATCTGACTCAAGTGGCAAAATAATAATAAATATAGCGACTGATATTGCTGTGTGCAATTTTAATAGTGGTCTCACAAATATTCTACGAATAATGAAAGTTTTGGAGATGACTATTGGCGTCCAATCATACAATGTTTGTCTTCAAACCGATGCTAAGCGGATCAAGCACGTCGAATAATCTTTGACAGAAGCAGCAAAAGAGGCACGCACTAGCATACAATCTTCGAGGAAACAATGAGGCAGAATACTTGAGTGCGGAAGGGCAGCTTTATGATCCTGAGATAGCAGATTAATGATAAAAAATTTTAAACAGTCGAATTTTATTTTATTCATTCGAATTTTTGACCATATATTTAAAACAACATTTTGAAGTAAAAATGGAAAAATAAAGATTTTATTTTTCCACTTTTTCTTCGTATTATAACTCTCTTCAAGCCTTGAAACTATTTTTCTAAGATTTTGCAGTAAAATACGTATGGGATTTTCGATAAGTTATTTAGTTAGTATTTTTTCTTGTCGAAATTTGAATGTTTTATTTCAAATACTTGCCAATCACACAAAAATCAATATTTTTAAACGCTGGGGAGTATGTACAAATCGAAGATAATTTCGACCAGAACAAACGTATTTCCCTAGCTATAACCAGGTAGATTAAGTAAATTTTTCTTTGATTCCGGGTTCAAATTTGCACTAGTTACATTGCGTTCAACATGCCTTTCGAGAATGGCTCCGGCGCCGCCATTTTTTAATATTTATCGACATGAATTTTTTTGTTTAATACCTAAAGATACGCTTACTAGCTTCCTCGAATATCATTATCCTATCACCTTTTTCTTCCATCCAAAAGAAATTGTCAAGAAAGCCCCTTTTTTAGGCTGTTGCGGTAGTGTTATCCCTAAGTTCATAGGCACTTTTAAGTTTATTTTCTTTGCATCAGTGACGTTCTATTTTTTAGGTATTTTTATCTTGTTGGTGTAATTCTCTGGTAATCGCGAAAAAGCATCTGTTAATCTTAGCACCGAATTGTTTTCACGAATAGATGTTTGAATAAAAAGTATTCTTCGTTAAATTTTGACTCGATACTTTGGAGTTGACGTTCTTAACATGCTGTATCTGAAGATGCTGAAATACTGTCTTAGTTTCAGGTTCAGGTTTAAGGTATATCGATACGTATGACAATGACAGTTGTAGCGTTATCGAAGAAACAAAGGATATTTGTTGATATTGATACACCTGAGTTCTGATCGATATAAGGAAAATTAAAATAGCTAGAAATGGGCGAGGAAAGAAACCAAACCAGCAATTCAATTCACCATATCTTATCCCGTAAAAATAAATAGATTTAACCACCAACCATAGTTAAGAGACTCATTCTCAATCTCTCGGGTGTCCCAACAATAGTGGAAACTTAATTTTTTAATAAATCAGTACCTTTCTATGTGAATATACCGAAATTTTGATTTAGTCAGAAGGTAGATATGCAAAGGTTATAGATAACAACCCATGTGATAAGTACCCTCCTCGATTTTGCTGGAACATTTGTGTTCATTTGATGAAAATTTTAATCACGACTTGGCATAAATGTGGTTGGATTTCAGTAATATAGTATCTAATCTCCTCCTTCAAGAATTAGGTGATCGTAGACTTGTTGATATATGTATACTTCTTACTTCAAAAGAACTCAAAGGTGTTAAATCGCAAGGTGTAGGCTGCAAATTCTGGTCCCCACAACAGGAGATTACACGACCAGAGAGTCTTTCGAGTAATAATACAATTGTTTCGCGCGATGTGTGGCGAATGGCACTGTCCGATTGGAGCTATAAATCTTCTAGATCCATTCCATTCATTTGAGGTACAAGAAACTGGGTCTTATTGTACGCCATACCTCGATAGCGTTCGGCATTGACAGTTAGTGCATCTCCAGTAACGTGTTCGAAAAAGAATAGTCCAATAATGCACCCAGGTCAAAATCCACACTAAACAGTGACGCGTTTGGGATGCATTTCCTCATGAACAACACGTGGGCTTTCGTAACTGCAGATGCAGCAGTTTTGCTCGTTTCCGAACGCATCAATACAAAAACGTGCCTCATCACTGAAGATGATGTTATTGGAAAGCCTGTCGTTCACTTGTTGTTGTTGAATGGACCACCCGATAAACCCTCTTCACCTTATACGGTCTGCAGGCTTGAGTTGTCGTGTCAACTGGATTTTGTAGGCACGAAGACGAAAATCTTCTTGAGCACGATGCCGAATGAATGTTCGGCTCTGGGCCACATTCTGGCGAACATCTGTGATGTTTTCTGCTGAACGACCTGGTCGAATACTTGTCGATGGCTGTGTGATGTGATCCAAGGCAATTTTGAACATAATTACTATACGCATCATAGAGCAGATGTTAGTATCCCTAGACATCGCACAGTGACAACACAGAGCAAAATGCACTATGGAGGCAGAAAAATCTATAATCATCTGATCCAGCATCTCAAACAATGAGATGTGGGAAGTTTCCCAAGAATAATCAGAATATTGATTGAGTGAGAATATTACACCCTAGAAGAATACTTCGGTGATCAACTTTAGACTTATCTGTCTCTGTTTCGGTCTTTTATTTGTGCTCTCTTTGTTATACATATTGTAGTCTGTACTTTATTGTTTTTCTTCATTTTAATTTTATTTATTCGTTTAATTGTTTACTTATTTATTCATCTGCAATATTATATATTTCACCTTAATCATGTTTTATCATTGTTTTGTATTCGTAAATGCATTCATAAATTTCTATCTATCTATCTATCTATCGACCCAATCTCCTTGAATTTTTCGATAATTTCCTTCACAGTTGGACATTTAGTAATTGAATATTTTGATTACCAAAAATTGGACGCAATTTCAGAATCGTGACATTCAAACTTTCACCATTTCTTAAATAAAGTTTAGCGGCAAGAATGAGTTGTCGTGTCAAATATTATTAATTTTTGGGACACTTTATAACCTACAGCTGATATTTAAAGAACTAAAATATCAACTAGAATAAACTGAAACCACATCCGCTCGTTCTTCCTAATAAAACACGACAAATCCAGAACACGAGGAGAAAGTTCTATATATCACTATCGTCCCATTCTTTCCAGATAAAACCGACCGCATATTCATGGCCTGTGCCGTCCCCCGTTGTTAAATCGATTTCCATTTTTCTCTTTCCGAAAGTCCTTTTTCGCTCGACGCGTCTAGATACGCAGGGACGCTTAATTACCTGGGAGCGGTGACAAAACGCGCGGTTACACATGTATTTTTAAACAAACACAACCTGGGTACCCGTCTCCCAGTGCAAGTTCGAGCTTCGCACGTATGTACGTGTGCGCGTTTCGTAGCGATAAATGCGCCCTCGTAATGCTGGAAATTACGAGGCGAGCCGGAGTTAGGTGTAAATAATGCAATTTTGAAACGAGTAGTCGGAGGACGAAAAGTTAATCTTGGAGCTTACGATCTATTTACGACACCTTTTTTCATTGTTATCGACTCTGTTTATTTTTATCGTATTGGAGTCGGATATGGGTTGGGTTTCTAGCGAAATATGCGAGGACGAGTTACAAAATATTTATATTCGATTCATATAAACTGCGACTATCATCAAACGCTCTCATATTTCGAGGAATGCCTGCCATATTTTGGAATGAACTCGTCGATTTTTGGCAACTGCAGAAAGTTTATTCGAATTTTTGGAAAAGGTGCGGTAAATGGTAATATCGAATATTCTCTGCCAATATGTAACATTGAGGAATAAAAAAGCTCATCAGGTGAGTGTGAAAAATGAGCTTCCTCAAGGTTAATTGTTAGAACCCTTTCGATTATGTATGCAGGTAAGCTTTCGTCCAAGATAAATACGAAACGATCTTTCCTGAAGACGTTAAGAATAAACCAGATTTTGGAATTAGCGCGAGGGAAACTTGGTTTGTTGACAATAAATTAAAATTGAATAACCAGAAGTCTACTTCCGTTGTAATTTCAACTTAGCGACTCAACCTAGCGAATGATAGTACGATTAAAATTCCTGACTTAACCATGACTTCTTGACTTGGCTTTGATGAACATCGATCCCGATTAGCTCATAGGTACTTCAAGAAAGTTGAAACTGCACTATTTTCACTCATTAGCCACATACTTCACATATGTATGTACATGCTGTGGATTTCGAAAGGATCTTCGTCCTTCAGAGGAGGGCCATTAAAGTACTCTCCAAACCGCATTGAAATGATAGCACAGTGTAACAAGAAATTCCAGCTCGAATGACTCAAACGCTAAACGGTGAGCAGGTGAGAAGACTAACAAAACTCCCGCGGGGTTTGGCTATATGTGCTCGCATTTTTTTTTTGTATGACCTGTCAAAGTTGGCAAGTTTTTAACCCAATTTCTCGATTCTCTTGTGAGTGTGTCAATAAAAGAGATCAATGTATGAATTAAGCAAGTGGAAGTAAAAATATTGCTAGCTTGAAAAAAAATCGTGGTTCATTAGCCATTAATGGTTCAAAATCCCTTTTTAGCCTACTGTTGGTACTTTTTTAGTATATTTTTCGCACTTTTACCCAATTTTCGCAATGTAATTCGAATTAATTCTTGTTTTTATGAAAGAAGTCATTTTCTTATTCTTCCAATAAACTTAATGAAAACAACACGCAAAAGGATGGTTCAACTATGCCGTTCTAGTTCCTTTCGATGCTGATCGGAGTGAGAAATCGCTGCTGTTATTGTTGGAGTCCGTGTTCGAATTAACTAGAATTTCAATTTCTCTTTCTGGGACTCCTCCGCCTCTTTCTTCTTCTTCATCATCTTCAACGACGTTTTTGCTCCGCCAACAAATTTCCGCAAGGAATGCCTCGCGCAATTTTTCTCCTCAGTATCTACAAACTGTTTCATATTGGTTTCACGAAAATGCATTTTTAAACCAACGAAGAAATAAAACTAATCAGATTACCTCATTTCAAATTTCACGACAACTTGATAGTATGGTTCTCCTTGTTCATTTGACTCAGTGACTAATTGTGGATCGAAGAAATTCAGATAATGGTGCAAATAGTGAATTTTCAGCGACATATTGACATCATTTCTGGAGAACGTATCCAATATTGTATGCACAGAGCGTTGATAATTTTTCAGACCGATGTTTTCCCAACAAGGCTTCAATGACTTCTTTTATGAAACGCTAAGCAGTCATTTCGTTGGCAATTACAATATTTTCTCGAATCCCCCAGTGTTTTCCAAATCCGAATAACATTGCAGAAATTGGGTCAAAATGTGAAAAATGTGAAAGTGCAAAAAATGGGCTTTAAAGGGCATTTTGAACCTCCGAAACGACTAATGCATCAGAATATTTTAACTTTTTCAAGCTTAAAATATCTAATTCCACTTATTTCATTCGTATTTTGATCCATCTTATTAAGTTACACTTTGCAAAAGGTCGAAAAATTGGCATGAGAATACGCCAACTTCGGAAGTTCAGAAAGGAATTGCGGGCTGATGTAACCAAACCCCGAAGGGATTTTGTTAGTCTATTGGCTTACTTTTCTTTCGTATTGGAGCCATTTGGACTAGAAGCGATGACCCCTAAATTGTTACACAGTGTAATCGTCGATCACAATTTAGAGAACAAAAACACCTGAATGATTTTATTACATTTAAAAGCTGTAAAGTATAGATTACAGTTTATCATAATGACACCATATTACATCGTTAAACTCCTCACCATACAATTATCTAATTAAATTCAATAACACGTGTTTCGCAACAAATCTAGCATCTTGAAACCGTATCTTATCGAATGAACCGTGATTTCTTATTTCCATTCATGCAAACTAAACTTTTCCCTCCACGACTAACGGGATACTCTCCTACGTTTTAAGATAAAAACTTATTCCGGGAAGAGTCATCGTACATCTCGGAAACACATTCCTTATCTCATATCTCTTCTTCGGACAATTTAGTAGGTAATAATTTTGTTATTTAGTAAAGATTCGTATTTTTACGTTAATGTATTGCTTCGTATATATCTAGCAATTGAGGTGGCGACAAAGGATCGAAAGCCATTGTAGTATATAAAGCAGGTGCGATCTGTTAAATATGAACATCAACAAAGCCACAGTGTGGTGAAATAACATTGTAGTGGTACTATAATTAAATATTTTAAAACTTACAAAGTCTTTTGATTTGTTATAGGTTATTAGGAACACATTGTTCAAGCCGAACCCACTAATTGCAAGTTTTCTAAGGAGTGTCCGGTAATCAATCTTGTCGAACGCTAGGCTAATGTCAGTATATAGATTATTATTACCTACTTAGAATATAAATACTAAATGTGGGAAACATGTACTACAAGAAAAGATCTATCGCCTTATCTGAGATTCATACCATTTATAGCACTGGCGAGGTCCGAAGCATATTACGCATCGTCGATTTTCGTTTCTCGGTCCAAGGAACACGACGTGAGTTGGATCTTCAGTTGATTGTGCAATTTTTTTCTATCTTTGTCACGGTGGTCCAATGAGAGTAGCCATCCGCGTCCAGTTGAAATGATTGTCAAAGTTCTTCACCCTCGCCAGCGCTGTCTTCTCTAGTTATCGCGTACAAATCGGGAGAGAGAGGATGTCAAAATTAACTTCTAATAAAGTATAGAAGTAGGACAATAACAATAGCGTGGAATGTTCTTCACATTGTGTTTTAACGACCAATTGTTGGTTCTTGTCTGTATTCAATTTTAATTCATCGGAAGCAAATCATGTCTTCGCTTTTCCCAATGCTTCAAGAGATTTTTGCATGTTCCTGTTCATGTTTGTGTTTCATGACAATATAGATATCATCGGCATATAGACACACATCAACTCTCAGAACACCACTAGGCAGATCATGCATATCAGTGAATAACACTGGACCCAACATTGATCCCGAGTCACACCATGTGGCGTGTAGTCTAAATGATAATGTTGTCGTTTCCATTCAATCATTTCTTTCCCATTTAATACATAGGATTTAATTGCTTCTACTGGTTGCTCTCTTACTCCGTAAATTTCTAACCTTCCCAGTAATATATCATGGTCAATTGTATCAAAAGCGTTACTCAGATCCAACAAATTCATCTCTGCCATTTTGTTTTCATCTAGAGCATCGTTTATAGATTTCAAAGCACTAACTGAGGCTGTTGTTGTAGATTTAGGTGTGGTTTAGATTGGACAGGATGTGCGTGTTGACTGTTTGTTAGAATAAATAATATAAGAGCTTGTAAAGTATAGCCTGTTCAAATACTTTTGACATGATAAGTAGTAGACTTATTGGTCTATAATAGCACTCATTAATATCATTGTCTTTGTGTATTAATTGTAAATTAATGTTTTCAGCCTCGACTCCAGTTGAGTTTTTTCCGGGCGTGCATGTATTTTCCTATCATCCTAACAAGAACTACAGTTCAGATCGAACAACAATTTTCCGATATCCGGCACAATACGCTAGATTTTCGTCATTGGAGGCAGACCCAGCAACACATCGATACTGTGGTAAGATATTCACCCAGCAAAAAGGCACTGATCCAGTAACAAGACTTTGGTTTAGCAATCAAAGAATCATCATATCGACGAATTGTAAGCAACGAAGATATCAGCAAAGAGTAGTAGTAGCCAATAGTAAATTGTAAGAATAATTGGGAAAAGATTACGATTCTACATTGACTATCATTTTATTAGCGAGAACATCGAATACAGAACGTTTCTATTTGTCGATCTGAAACCCATACATGCGCAACACATTTCAAAGCAAAAGAAGAAGAATTATTAAAGAAATTCTTGGAAAAATTTTCATTCGGTTTGATCTATACATGCCTGTATACAAGTCAGCAGTCAACAAAGCGAAAAAGTGTGTTGTTGGTTAAAGACATCCTTGATGTTAGAAATGAAATAAATTGACTGAAACACATCTACAGTTGATCATTTGTAGAATCTGTAGAGGTGGCTGTTATTGAGATAAAACCTGTAAAAACCTTTTCTCCGTTTTCTGCAGTTTGAATGCTACACCAACTATTTTGTGCCATGTACTTACATATCTTCGTCCTTTCAGGATATTAATCCATATTCGACGATAATAACATCTGAGAATGAACACATGCTCGTATGTCAATAATTTTACCTTTACAACGCGGAATTTCATTATTAATGCTTCTTCGCTTCTTGTCGTATAGTTTGTAACAATTCTGCCCTTCCTTGTAATTCTACCGGGCGAATCGATAATTTCGGAGGATTTGTTATTGTTTCTGTAAGGCTGTCGGCGGTGTTTCGTTTTGATAACAAAGATAATAGCTGTGGGAAACGCGCAGGTGACGTACTTGCGTTTTGGTCGACTTGTTTCCATTTGCGTAAATTTGAATTTTGTTGTTAAGGGAAAGCAGTCCGACCTGACCTGTTGTTTTGTGTAAATATGTATGACGCGAGTGCGTAGGCATTGATGTCGGATGAAACGATTTGCTTATAAATATATACATATGTATAATTTGAACCTTTATTAAAACAACTGTAATAGAAAGATAAATCCATAGAGTTCCAATATTTCGTATCTTTCAGTTTCGTTTCAGGCGTAGGCATTCATTAAAATAATTCTGTGCTATAAGCCGGAACATTTCCACTCATAAACTTATCAAGAATTCTACAAGAGAATCGCTAGTGACATCGCAAGAAGTATAGTAAACTGAAAGTTCATTTATCGCGAAGCTCGAGTCTAGTTCCAAGAAATCCTCTTCATTTTCTTATAGAAAAAAACGACAATCTTTCGCCGTTTCAAGTTATAAGCTCGGACTTTATTAAAACATCCTCGAGCTTTGATGACGAGGTAAAAGGCGCAAGAAATTATCACTTCCTTCACAGACAAGCCGCCGTGTATTTCTTTCGCCTCCTTCCTCGCGCATAGCGAATTTGTTTCAACTTTCCCTAGCGGAATGGAAAATCTGTAACGGACGACAGTTTTCGAAACAAAACAACTTTAATCTTCCAGACGGACCGAATCTCGTCCGTCCGTGTCGTTCCTCTTCCGGAACACGGTCGCCTCCGTCCTTAGTTCGCCGGAGCATTATTAAAAAGTTTTTTCGGCAAGTTTATCTCCTTTAATGGGACTTGTCGCCATGTTAATTATTACGTCACCGTTGCCTTTATCCTTTATCCTCTCTTTTCGAATCGATTCGCCCGCCGACCTTTCGTACAATGCGAATTGATATTACCGATCGAATTATTCGCCTATCTCAGTAATGTGATTACATCGTAGTACCGGCTTATCCTACCTGAATGCAGGTCCTCCATATGTGTACACACCTACGTGTATGAACATATGTAGGTAGACACAAACAGTATGTTGAATTAGGCATGCTACAGAATCCACTGAATAGTGGAGGTAATGCTCGAAAGTAAGAGACATTCCGATCGACCGTATTGTGTCATGGAATGGAATTAATTAACTGCCGAATGCTATAATAGATCTTCGAAGCCAGATATCGGTTATGGTGTTTGCAATGGTTGAGCAATCAAATAAATTAGTATATAGGCGCCTCCAGAGTCTTACTGAAGCAGCAATGTATTTCGGGATACTATTAATAGTGAGCGATCAATCGATCAAATACAATAAATTGGAGATGATAGACGTTATAGTCGCGTCGAAATATGACGTGCTTTGCATTAATAATTAATTTGTGATAGAAGGATTTACAGATTCGCGTCGTATTTTAATGGAACTAAATGATGATTTGATGCGGACATGAATGTCCATCAGAAATTTTCATCATTTGCTCTTTCGATTCAATGTTAATTAGACAAAGAATAGAGTGCATAAAACCATCAAAAACAGCTATGTGATGATAAAATAATTAACTGTTTTTACACAAAAAATCATCCGGATTATTGATAATTAAAAGTTTTCGTTTTTCTTTTATTTCTTGCTTTAGCCTTGCTACTACTATCTCTGTAAATTCAATGATTATCAATCCCTTTCCCATGTAGTAATCGTTAGCGCGAAAGAGCTGCCACACCTCCACCCCCATTTACGTTTTTCTTAGAGATATCCTTAAGCGAAAATAAAGACACCCACTTGTTGTGGGGGAAGGATAAGTAATCTTTATTAATGATTCCTTTACTTTTTAAATTCTTGTTACTGGCTCCTAAACCTTTTTGGTGAAATGAAAATGGTAAAGTCGGAAACGTGACCGACACGCAAGTTCGTCGTTACCGTTTCGAATCACCCGCCTCGTTGGTGATACAGATGGAAATCCAGGCCGTACTTCCCCAATGGAAACGGTGTAGGTTCAAATTCGAGAATTTGTAAGTAACAAGGCGCCACTCTCTAATTATAGAACTGGATCACGTTTGAGTATCTGGAGTCAAAGAGACCCTCCAGTTTCTGTAGTAAGTGAATTGAGCTTATCCGAGCCGCCTACGCTCTGGATCTTTATCTTGTTGTGAAGCGACCAGCAAAATTACTTGAACACTCTATTTAAAATTAACATGAAAGAAATAAAACACAAATGAATTGAGGCGAGAGAAATAACGTTTAACAGCACTGTATTTGTCACTTCAGTTGAAACGATTAAATTAAATTCAATTAAGGTAGCTTTTTATCTAAGGTCTACACACTCTTGGTAAGCGTTGGAATTCCAGTGGTCTTACAGCCACCTTACAGCTTTAGCCGAACGCAATTAAAGCAAGAATATATGCAAACGACAAGTAATTATGAGCCCCCTCCCCTCCCCCTAAAGCTGCTAAAAGAATTGAATGTTTCGTTCCACAAATATAACATTAACCAGCAAACGTAAGAAAAACCACGAAAAACGAAAGTTCCAGATTCAACATAACGATATTAATACACTTCCCAGGGTCGAATTTCTGTGTATATCCTCTACAACGAGACCTGCAGAATCGCCACGCGCGCATCCAACCGGCGCAAGCGGTGTCAGAGACGCCATCTACGGCAAAAGTTGGTGCGGGAGGCTGAAAGTAATGATACAGAAATCTGTAAAGATGTGTGGTAACATTTTGTTAAATAAGGTTCATCCAGTTAAAAGGACACTTTAGTAAACAAAATAATTAGTGTGATCGAATTTTAGTTCCCCGAAGGAGACGAGAATAACAAGTTTTCAATTATTATTGTTATATCTCATTTCTATCATATCTTGATGGGCTTGTTGTGAAAACCGTGAAAAAGTGTTCGGACAAGTTTTACAAGCAGTAATTTTAGAAAATATACGATCTACGATGGCTCCTACCTCTAAACTGGTTAAAGATGAAATCGAATTACTACAAGTGGAAACGGTCGACATCACTTGAGGACCAATATTCTCTCCCTGTTTCATTATACTTTTTAATAAAATTCTGCATTTAAATGTTAATGTAGAAGCAAAAAATGAAGATCTTACTCTAAATTGAAGCAAGAAATCTAAAATTTTGTAAACCATAGAAGAAGTCAAAGTCATTTCGAGTACCAGATTTCTGATCGCCTCCGACATTTTCTCCCATTAGCTTCGATTCAGATCAAGTTCAGTCGAGTTTTAGCTTTATTTACGATTATGAAAATGTCAGCCATCTACTTATAATCCATCTCAACACAATGCCTTGCTACATCACTATCGAGGTGAACTATAGTAGATGCTCGCTGATGTCTTTTTATAATTTTGATAGGAACTTGCTCGAGCCGTCTTTCGTCGTCAAGTACTTGTGAATTGCATATTATGAACGGAACAGATCCACCATAATTTTGCTTGCATGAATAGTCTGTATCAAGTCAGAAATAGGCGCAAACAAGATATGATGAAAGAGTGAATGCCAGATAGATGAAATATATTCTCGAGTAGGAACCTCGATTTGAGGTGTACAGAAAAATAGGTAGAAAGGAGACTCCTACCAAATAAACTAATGACATTAAATTAAGAAAACCCAAAATAGTCAATATTGAGCGCTTTTTAATACACTACTTCAACTACTTCAATATAATCGATGAGGAACCGTTAATCCAAAAGCAAACAGTTCTGATATGCGCTTTTGCATTTGCTTAAATAATGACGATGAAGGTGCGGAGACAGGAATAGAATGACGTTGATAAAGGTAAGGTAAGGTTGGTTCCTTAGTTATGCTATATCGTAAAGCGTAGGCCGGAGAAAGCTTACTGGATAAGGAGGATGGATTATGGCTTGTCACAACAAGGGTTATAACTAAGGTTTGATAAAAAGACTTGGGACTTGGGACTGCATTTAATCGAAGGTAGTGTCCACTCCACACAAACTCCAGAACAATTTTCTATAGAAGGTATGCTGCTGTGTCAAGACAAATCCTCCAATTTCATCCCATTGGGCACGTATTAGATGCGATTGAAAGAAGGGCAAACAAAGTTGTAGCACCTCTTACTACTTTCGATAAATTTTAAACACGTACTTCTTCTTCTTTGCTCTTTGGGAATGTGTTGCATCTTGTAAACAATTCGGCGAGAATCGGATCATCCAAGTTTCTTTCAAAGATAGGCAATTGCCTAAATTTTGAAAGTAACTATCTTTCATTTAAAAATGATATACAGGTAGTATTGAAGATTACTCGAAATCTTTCTATATTTGTCCGTCATGGAAACCAATCGGTGAGAATCTAAACTGGAACCCCTTCAACTAAACGGCATTTTACCCACTTGCAACGGATCTAACTCACCCGCTTTCGAAGATAAGTAGTGCAAGTTAGAACGAATGATAAATCCCTCAAATATGGAAGCACTATCGAACTTGTTTTCAATGATACACAACTTGCTTAATTTGGAAAATTATTGCCGTTTCGAATTAGGTGTGCCCCGAGGCCTAATGTTGGGACCGTTATTACTTGTGATTGCAAAAATATTTGTACGAACAGAAAAAATCGATAATTCGCGTGACTAATTCGTTCTTTTTTCTTTCGTAATAAATGGTGCCAACTAAAGCACGCTTAAGCATCGTGGAAGGTGAAATAAAACGATTAATACAAAAAGAAGTGGGAAACGGCAACCTTGGATCCTGGGGCCTTGATCTCGAGCAATTCGGTTGAGAATGGGGGGCGCTCGAGGACCTTCGGTGCACGTCGGAACAAAACAGCATCGGCTCAAGGAAAGAATGCGTGATACAAATCAAACCTTGAGTCCTGGGGCCTTGATCTCGAGCAATGCGGTTGAGAACGGGCGCGCTGAGGTTTTGCAGTAGGAGTATGCACTGTATCACACACGTGCCGTACGAAGTCGCATTCTACCACTGAGTTGAATTAATCGAAAGGGAATCGATTAAATTAAGTTAAGCGTAAGAACTCGAATGTCGAAACGTGATTTTGTCGTGTTAAAGGCTCGAGAGATACACGAAAAGCTTTCTTTCTTCCCTAAGTAAAAAGGATTTTAAATAATTACCGAAAACAACTGCAACCAATCGGAAGCGGACGAATGGAAAAAACTCCAATTCAGGCCATGCAGATGAGAGAACAAATAGAAAAAGGAACCTAGCATGCGAAGGTAATCGACAACAACCTCTTATTCCGTGACGCCGTCCCCTTTGAAGAATGAAGGCTGTAAGAGAAACCATATTGAAATAAATCAATCTTTCGAACCTCTGGTAGAGTTCGCCGGAAACAACCGAAAACTGCAAAAAGTATGGACAACAAAGCATGCTGTAAGATAAGATACGGACACTCGTACGATTGATGAAAGACTATTTTTAAGTCACGAAATAATTCTATGCGATGTTACGCTTCATAAAAATACAATGGGAGAAATGGATTTTATTACTAGGTTTAAAAAGTCCATGAACGCAGATGTCTTAAGTTACAAAAAGAAAACAAGTTTTGAGCGAAAAAGTTCGATCAAGAAAGAATTAATTAATAAATTAATGTAATTGCTATTTTCTTCTAGTACGCGAAGTGTAACAGAAGAAGCATAAATCAAATGTTAAATCGCTTTCGTTTTTCGGTATTTTCTAATCATATCAACAATTCTGTGGGAATTAGAAGCCGAAACCTCCTAACTCTTAAGATTTCATCAGAGTAATGCCCAAACATTCTGTGTGTTGGTTTGATCAGTTCTGACTTCTTAAATTAAAATTTCCTTACTATAATTTTTGTACCTGTTATACGCCAAATTTATAACACTCTGGAGATTAATACCAATAAGCTGTTCGTGTCAGTATTAGAACGAATGATGTGCCAATGAAATGTTCAACCACTCCAGCGTTTCTAATAAATTCTAACACGCTGAATACTGTCAATCTCCGACCTAATTCGATAATAACGGTCATCCTTTGTCCAAACTTCGAATCTTCGTCCGTTCGAACCATATGTGCAGACCACCACAAAGACTAGCACCTCGGAACAATTTATCCATGTATTCCAGACCGTTCTCGATAGTTTCTTAATTCGAATTACCGCGAGCGCTACACGTGTTCAACGATAGTGAATTACTCGGCGATCAGTCGAGAACGGGCGCGGCCAGAATAGCGGCGGAGAGAGCGTATAACAGGTCCCGCGGGAGGACCGATAAGCTCGAGTAGAAGGAAAACATCCGTTCCGCCAGGATAATATAACGGAACCATTATTTTACTGCTTAAATTTTAATCCCAATCTTTCCGAGTTCTCTCTCTGGCGCCGATGAAATATTAAAGTAAACCCATAGTTTCATCTTTACGAGAGGAGCGCTTTTCATTCGGGGCGTTTTTCTGCCCCCCTCCCCTCTTACCACTCCTTGTTTTCTTCGTCCGTCCGCCTCTATATATATCAGAGTAGATCCTCATTCAGACTTAATCAATCTCGGAAATTATATTAAACGCAGCTGGGACTTGGAGTTCAGAACGTTGTTGTTCGAGTAACTCTCGGTATAGGAGATGCTTTTTGACGTGTGCCGTCATCGTGATATTAGAACAACTGATGAAAGTGGAAGAGAATGAACTTAGATATTGTAAGTACAACGATGAGCAAAATTTGTATAAAATGCAGAAGGTACGCGTCCAAGACTTATCAACATCAATTCTAAGAAGAATACAATAAGTACACCAAAATTACAGATTCGATATGTTGTAAGCTTAGTTCGTACGTTTCAATGAACGGTTTTAACCCATTATTTATAGGACGGCTAGAATTATATTTGCTTTTAGCAGTTAAATATTAGATAAACTTAGCACATTGGGTCTCATATAAATCACCGGTGATACATGAGATGCAGTACCATCACCACCGCTATAGAATTGCATAGGCTTCTCATCGGTACCAATCATGTTTTTCAAGCTATGGGTACAATTTGTACCCAGCAGATGTTGTACATGTTAAATACATCATGTGCATTAGTTTCAGACCATTAAATCTTCAAAGGTTGATGTGTATTAGGGTAACTACCGCGTCTAGAATAACCCCGGCAGAAGAGGTGGGAATCATAGCGAGGTTCCCCCATAAAACTTCTAATCGAAGAAAGAAAATGAAAGTATGAAGGGATGCTAAAGGATATGGCCAGGTCAACGCTGATGATCAAATGGCAGGAGAAATGGAGGAATGGAGCACATGATCGCTGGACTTGGCGACTAATGTCAGATAATAAAACCTGGATAAATAAACCACACGGAGAATTAGATTATTACGTGACACAGGCCTTATGAGGATATGGCTGTTTCAGAAAGCACTTGCTCTTAAGAGGGATATCCAACTCAGTCTTGTGCACGTGCTACGAGTAAATTCATGACGCGCAGCATACGCTCTTCTCATACCATGAGTGGCAGAACACCAGACTTGAGTATAGACTCAGAACGAAACATGATGGAGGGATTGGTTGCATTAGAGAAGGACTGAAGCGTAGCCCATCAAACCATACAGCGTATAATTGAGACAAAGGAGAGAGAGAATAGGATGTTAAATACAGCGATATAAAGACGGCCCCCGCACTGAAGTAATGCGAAGGCGGATTCCGGTGAGGAGAGCGAGACGAAAAGAGAGAAAGGTTTTTAGTCAGTAAGAATCTGACACAGACCACATGACCAGCTTCTGGAAGTCTTATGCAAGATTAGACCATTAAGTCGTTTGATCACCGATGATATAAGTGGTACATCGGTAATTCACTACATGTTCACACGTGTGACTCGATCACTTTTTAAGTTATGATGTGATATCAGTGAATTTAGTTTCATTTACTATTAGTGTAGTTAGTTTTGGATGAAACATGGATAAAAAGATAGAAAAGTTAGTAACATAAGCCACAAGAACACATATATTTTTATTTTTAGAAGAAAGCAACCAAAATGACAACGGAGTGCAGGAGGATGATGCCCATGAGTTTAGGGAGAACCGAACTGGCCCAGAAACCCTGAAAGTGACGGAGGGGAACAATTTCTCCCTTCTGAATCAGAATATAAACCCTGAATCAGAATCCGAGTCCGAAACAGAATTCTAGATTACCGACAACGATTCCGATTCAGCACAAGCATATGACAAGGTCGATCAACCGACTATAATTTCATGCAATAATATGGATGGATCGTCTTTGAAGCACCTTGGTTTTGCTGATGCACCGAAAATAAATGTGTCTTGTCATTTTGGGCTAGTGGATATTTTCGGACTCTTTGTAGATCTAGATATTTGCAGGCAAATAAAAATGCTAGAAAATAAAAATCACATTGGATTGATGTTTCTGTCCAAGAAGTGAAAACATTTTTGCTATTATTGTATATATAGGTTTAGCCAAACTGCCGTAAATATCAGACTACTGTACTACTGTAAGTACTCTTATTATTTCAGTGTGCATAACTTACCTAAGGTGAATCACCCGTGATCCCCACTTGGCGATGTTTCCCTTAGTTTACTCATATACCAGTAACATATTCCACCCTCGCTTTTATCTACCAGCAAATTTTGTCATCCATTTAAACGTAATACTTAAAGATATCACCAGTGATACACTTGGTCCACAAATGAACGGAAAAGTTTTTGCACCGGTGATATATAGGAAATATCACTTAGTTGTATTATATTAATATATATATTATATTTTTAAAAGTTTGCCTCTGACGGATTCGCTTCCGGTCGCTTTAATTATAATTAACGTGATGATATGTTCTAACTTGATAATTATAGCATTTAATTAGAGCATTAGTGACGCACTACCACAAACAACAAAACATAATAGTTCCTATAGAAAAATAAAAATTAAACTGAACGATTGTTATTTTTCCGACATTCACACTCGAAAGATGAAATAAATTACTGACATATGGACAATGTATCTTCATACATGTATATATTAAAGATTTTACGAGTTTTTCTTGCGACATTAACTTGAAAAAATTTCTAAATATTGCCAAAAGCCAGTACTTCCTCGTCATCGTCGCGGCAACTTTGAAAGATAAGCTTGGCAACTAATTCTTGTAGATTTCATTAATAGACGGGTTTAGTTGAATTTTTAGGTAGGTACGTATTGAAAATGTCAAACTCATATTATTTTCTCATATCTGATACCTTAATTGTTGCCCAGAAAGGAAAATGCATTGATGGTTTTCAATCATCCTTCACTTACCATACAATGGAACCGATTTCCGAACCTCCGGAACACGAATCGTCCTTGTAAACGTCTCCATAATCACCTCATGCGAACACTCCCGAGTTAACTAAAGGTCTGGCAGGTGGACAAGTCCTTCACTATCAACTACCAACTCCTGCAAAGACTAGTCGGTTTACAATGTCTTACTCCGAAGCTGAATCCTATGCACCTGTTGCAGATGATCATCTCCGGAACGACCATTTAACCGCTTCATTAAGCAGTTGAATGGTGAATGGAATTGATATTATCATATTCCTTATCTGTTGCAAGACAGCGAAGCAAATAGCTTGTGGTTCCCCACAAAGCAAATCCCAATTTCGTGGCCTTTTCCTTACACGATTAGTCACGCAGAACAGCGGTAGCTTTGAAACGCTCCTTAAATTTGCATTCTATTTTCACTAAATTCACTTTTGATAGTGCCAGCTGGCCTCATCGTTTTACTCTACAGCTCAAATTCCAATATCGTGTTCTCGAATTTAATGTCCTCTGTTGATATTTTGCGGTCAATGGCCGAAACGTCCGGCTTTATTTATATATATCAGCTCTACAGGCCTAGTTGAGCCATATCTTTCTGACAGATTCGTCTCAACTATTACCTTTTTCTAGTTTTTCGTTTCCAGTCTTTAACTCGCAGTTCTCTTAGATCTCACTCAGCCGCTTCTATTCTGTTCGTTGATCTGCCTTGTTTTCTACTACCTCCTCTTCAGCTGCTCAATACCTTCCAGAGTTGCTCTTTGCATCGATGGTTTATTGACGTGGCTCAATCACCTTAATCTTTGTGTTCGTAACACGTTGGTATTTTATGTTCTTTGCAAAAATCCAGTAATTCATGGTTTGATCCTCCTTCCTAGTAGTTTCCCAGTGTTAGTCCTCCATATAGGTTCGTTAGTACCTTCCTTTCCGTTATATCTAGAATGTTTTTTTCTTTTTGATCTCACTTCAAGAGCTCCCTCTCATATATCACCATTTTGTATAAATTTTCTGACTTTGGCATTTCTTGATTCGAAAAGAACTATCTTCTTCTGTTCTCAGTCTTAACCCTGATTTATTTGAACCCTTGTGAAATATATCCTTGCGTTTTTTATTTTACTGTTTGCTTCTTCCAGCGTCATTTCGACTAGTCTCAATGATTTTGTTGTAATTATCGGATTTTTCGTAGAGTTCATTTTACTTGACAGATATGTAGACCTGTCAACATTATACGTGAAATATTAGATTTTGGTCGTAGCTATTGTCTTCAATTTGTTTCAACGTGAAAATTTGATGTATGGGTGGGACATATGTTCTGGCGAAAACTGACCTGAAAATCTCCAATTTTGTCCTCCGTAAGTTCATTTTAACCTGTTCTTAATACCCATTACTAACACTGTGGTGTGGTTTCTTTGTCCATCTCTTGCGCCTAGACGCCCTAGAAAATGTTTCCAAAATTTTAAGAAAATTGAACTGCTCCCTCAAACAACTCATAGCTTGTTTAATAATAATAATAATAATAGGTATGTATTTATAATAAAACCATTACAGGTATTTGGTCAAATACATAGATTATGATTTGTGGAGGAAATTACGATTCATTCTTTTAACAGTGCACGTCGCTGTAAACGGTCTGTTAGCCAGTGCATCTAAGTGTTGACACCATCTCAAGTTAGAATTGTTTTTGATTGGAAACAGAAGGTATTGCGTTTTTGCCGGGTTTAGTTTAGTTTTAGTTAGCATCTCTTGTTGCCTATACCAATGGTTTTCAAGCATACTGCGTATTCCGTATGTCAACAATTTCTTGATTAGACAGTCCATTATTTGCTTTTCAGGATATGAACCTTATTTTATGGAATAATTATTGAAGCAACTTACGCACTTTAATCACTTTAATCAGTTTTTCCTGATACTAAAATGACTTCCAATAAAAATATTTTTGGTTATAATCATAAATACAACGTATGTATGTTCTTAAGCAAACATTTATTGACGAAATGAAATACAGAGATAAAATTTAGGATACTACATGACAACTTAAAGGTAATAACTATGTAGAAAGTAGTTGGTATGTATTAGTAATAAGTGAATTATATTTTAACAAAATTTATACTATCCGCATATGGAAACATTTACGTGCTTAATTGTTTCGTTGAGAATTAACTTTAGACATAAAATTTTGCTACGTTTCTAAGCGCATCGTATATGTATACATTTTATTCGAAAAGTCACCAAACAAAGTCGTTTGTTTATTTCAATTTACGGAAAGCATCGCTAAAAGTACGGAATTAAAGAATTTTTTAATTCTTTTATAGTTAGATATATTCTGAAAGAAATAGCATATGAGCGACTAAAGATTTTTCAAATAAATGTCGGCGCTTCTGCGAGTTCGTACTACACACGGCACTTTTGAAATCAAATTTGAAATTTTTTGACGCCATTCTATTCTAGTGTCCTTATCTACCAGAACTGCAAAGACAAACAAAATAAATCCTTGCGCTGGTGTTACGATATAGAACATGAAGGATCCGGCTATAGAGAGCCACGACCATGGCGAGGACAACGCGAAAATGGAAATCCAAGAAATCCCCAATATAAACGGAAATAACAGGGCCGCCCTTAGTTTGATCTTCCATATCTCTCCGGACGATCCAACGTCTTCGATTCGAAAAATGTTATACATGACGACAATGTAAATAACTAAATTTGTAAGGATGACCAAACATGCGGGCGCAGCGACGAAATAATTGAAAATCTGATAGTTCTTGTAACATAAATCGCATTTTAGACAGTCTTGGTGAATCACCGCTGGAAGGAGTATGATCAAACTTGGCGAAAACCAACCTAAAATAAAAGACTTTCTTTTGCCCATGGAAGATCCGAAAACTTTAACGAATTTTAAGTACTGTTGATAACCGATTATGAGCATCCAAGCAAATTGGGTTAAGACGCTGTAGTAAAATACCAAGTACCCAACATGACTTATATAATTCGGTTTCATCAAGAAGAATGCGGTCTCCAAACATAGAGTTATCGATAATTGGATGGTATTAAATTTCCTTTCCCACCAGCCATTTAGGGTAAGGGCTGAAAGAAAGATGCAAAGTATCCCTGCTGTGGATAGTAGGCTTTCGGTAAAGGCGGTAATATGGAAGAAGTTAAAGTATTTTCGGAATATTCTCATAGTGGTCGGATTTAGAGATACCACCAGTTGGGAGAGCATATCGAGCTCCTTTATCGTTATATTACTGATTTTGATTCCTGCGAAGTATTCAGTTTTACCCAAGTTGTATTGAAATGTGTAAGTTGTGAGTTGCTTAGCTGCGTTGCATATATTCCCTGGTTGCTCCGATATGCAAAATATCGTAGGGTGCATTTTCTCTGGAAAATGCTGAAACCAATAGCCTTCCCTTCTGAAAATATTGAATTTTTCGGCTGATTCTTCTTTTATTTTAAGATGGACGTTAAATTCAGAATAATTTGTTTCTTGCCGGGAATTTAAAATCACCATTAGACTACGACAAGTAAAGTTGTTGTTTCTAATCACATTGCTATCGCGGATTATCAAGACGGTGTATGTGACTGGTTCAATTATTAAATTTTTCACTTCAATCGGCATATAGAACACAACTTCTACGTCGTCGTCTGTCGAATAATCGTAGGTTATATTTTTATGCGTAATGTATCTTATTTGGTAATTAGTAAAATCGTTATAGTCGCTGTTTCTATAAAGAGCAAAACCTATTACATCAGCATTGCGATCTATTGAGAGTGTTACAAGTATGTAGTTCTTTCTATGGGTGTGTGTTGTGTGTGGTTTTTCCGATTTTGGATTATAGAAAAGATCCTGAGTAATGCATGATAAACGATCGATTTTTCCATCTTCCTGTGTTAGAAATTGTAATCCCTTGTCGAGTAAGTCGTAGGAAAGTTCAATAATAGGCTTATTTAACCACTTAGAGCGTTTGGACAGGAAATTCCTCACCATTATTACCTCGATGTAAGTTTTAATATCATCGATATTGACATTTGGTCTATCGATTCCCGTGTAATACGTACATCTCATGTAATCATATAATTCGTGAGTATTGGTGGAAATTATATGATCGTCGTAGCATTCATACTGGTATTGAATATAATTAAGGAAGAAAACTTGATTATTGCTTTTATCACAATATTTAATCGGTAGAAAGCAACTTTCAGTCATGCAGAATTTATTCGGAACGATTTTACCTTCACCCGGGCCGGACGCCCATGCAATTGTCGATGAATTCAGGGTGGTTATGGAACGTCGACAATACGACTTGTCAATCGAATTGTTCTTTAAACTAACGAAGGTCATTCGTGGAAATTTGCAGATATAGGAAGCGCATTCCATCCGATCAAAATGGCGTTGATCGTATATTTTTTGAATTAGCTTTAAATCGAACGACTTATACCACAATCTTATCATGGGTAACTTGTTATTGATGCAAGCTCCATAAAAATCGATCCCAATCATTCTATAATCCTTATACAGTTTCGATATTTTGGCGGGCCTAAGCAACAAAACTATTACGCCCAATTCGTTTCTCTCTGCAACGGTAGCATTCTCCATCAATTTATCTAAAAAGGGGGTCTGGATGTCGAACATAACGTCGAAACTTTGTTTGCTCAGCTTGACTGGGAGATTGTTTCCTGCAATCGTGGAAAAGGTTAGATTTCTATAGGTAACTATCCCCGTTATGTTAGTAGCGAATGGTTTCCAAGCTCTTAATATATATCTGGATCCGATCAACGTGAAACTAGAATTACTACTTCTGACTGCCGACATAAATTTAAATAATAAAGTCGCTTTAGCGCTATTGGACCCTAAAGGATTTTTGTAAAGAATAATACGAATGAAATCGTTATAGTTCAGAAAAGGTAGTGTATTTGAAGCATAGTATAAGCTTCTGAATAATATATTTCGATCGAGCGGTTCCAAATGAGGTTTACTTTTTACAATAGCCCTTAGCGCGCTGAAATTTCCACTAACGCATGCTTCAGTGAGAATTTTCGTTGTTTCATTTGCGGTAGGAAATGTCGTCAGAAAACAGCTTTCCGGTACAAGAGAAAAGTGTTCGCGTAAACATACTTCCTCTGGCGTGTAAGAGATGATATCCGGAGTAAAAATTTTCATTATTCCATCTTGTATTGTAGAAGGGGTACCGGAAGATACGCGTTCCATTGCAACCTAAAATTGAAAAACTG
The DNA here is from genome assembly GCA_038088585.1 of Chrysina gloriosa. Taxonomy (NCBI): domain Eukaryota; kingdom Metazoa; phylum Arthropoda; class Insecta; order Coleoptera; family Scarabaeidae; genus Chrysina; species Chrysina gloriosa. The sequence goes on along the minus strand of CM076087.1, from coordinate 96,014,462 downwards.
TTACTTCTCATCTTTACGGAATACTTAGTAGAAACATTTTCCTTCTTCCATCATATGGTCTGCTTTATTTCTTGGTTTAGAGAAATCTTGGTGATTATATAAGCAAAATTTCATGAATTCAAAGTTAACACAACAATCCGCGGATAAATAAAAATAATGTTTAATACCCAAGATACAAAAAAGTAGTACGGGTACCGAAATGCAACTTTGCTTTAACAGAGAATGTTTCTTTCTCAATTGTCATGACGGCCTTGGTTTTTAAAAAGTAGAAATGTGCTGTAAATACTTTTCAGACCAATTAGAGCGGCAACCCAAGACATTAAAACGAAATTCAAAAATATTTTATATATGTTATAGTTAAGTTAATCCGCATATCGTGCTTTTCCCACAAAGTAGAACAAAAATTTATAAGACGAATTATTTCCCATTTCGACTTACTTTTACTTCATACAACCTTATATATATATAATTGACCTATTGGTTATGACAATAGCTGCATAAGACAAAAATTTTTCGTTGTATTGCTCCTGTAGGACGCGGATCTTGGATCTTGGATCAATCATGGTATCACAAGATATCTCTTGCCGTAGCTACAGCGTGTTTACGAGTCATAGTGCGAAGTGTGTGCGCGTGTAACGTGTCTTGTAATAGCCATTTTGAAATTACAATAAGTGTTTTAGTTTTAAGGAAAGACAGAAGCAAAAATTTTCCCTTCCCTTTCCATTATTTCTTGTGAATATTTACTATTTTCTTCTTCAAAATTTACATGAATTTTTGATATTCCGCTTTTGTTGAATTTAATTTTTTGTGAATTTTAGATTACCTGCAAATTTAGAACTGCAATTATTCCATAGTTTAAAATTTAATGCATTCGTAGCTTTGCACGAAACAAGTTCTGACACGTTTTGAAAGGTCAATCGAGAATATTTGTTGTAGCCTACTGTTAAATTAAATTGTTAATCATCTTTTGTTTCGTTCTGTCATCCCACCGTTTTACTCAATAAACTCCGATTTGTTACTTTTATTCGGTTGTACTTTTGAACCAAATTCTTGCGGATCAGGTACTTTAGTTAGAAGAAACGAAAACAAAATTTATTCAGGTAATGCGTCCGTTTGACGAACCGTTCTAGCCACAATCTAGGTCTTGTTCTCGTTGGTATAGAAACGCGAACTTTACCCTTTTACCGAGCTAAGATCGCCCACATTTTACTTGTACCATCACTCAGCGTTAAGGCTGGTTTACGTTGGTATAGTAGGTGAGAGAGTTACTTGTACAAGTAGGTAGCTTAGCTAGTGTACTTACCTAGTAAGTGTCTACACCTCGAATGTGTTTTTTGACTTGCCAGTACCAGTTGTTCCTTCGTAGAAAAGGATGAATCCTTTCCGCGGGCGTTCTTGTTCTCATTCCAATAGAATCCAGCAACATATTCGACTTAAAAAGTTTTTTTGCGTATTTCCGAATCTTTGATTAAAGAAATTAATAGTGTGATTGAGGAGGAACATTGTCGTTCGAAAAGGTTGTGGGTCAGAAAATGGATTGGTAGAAGGAATACTAGCGGAGCATCGGCACTTCTTGACATTTTACTCAATAAAGTTTCTCCAGCGATCCAAAGGTCTGACACAATTTTGATAAATGCTACTAGAATCAAGCTCGAAATTACACTCAACTTTGTAGCAACAGGAAATAGTTACAGGACTCTTCAGTATCTGTTTCTTGTTTTAAAATATAAATAGTCACAGAAAATAAAACGCGACACAGATATTCACTGTGTGACTAGCTGTACTATACTTTCCGCAAAGGGTTTTCACCGGGCTAGTTTGAAGACTAGTCGACAGAACAGTCGGGAATGTGGTAGTGGGCAAAGGTTAGTGGGTCCTGGCTGCTGGTACAAGTACTTGTACTAGTATGTGCCTATCATTTTACATTGGGTTAGTAGCTGTCCTACAAGCTGATGGTACAAGTAACTAACCCATTTACTATACCAATGTAAACCAGCCTTTAGAACCGTTTTGTCGAAAGTTGAATTTCAACCGCACCCTACGCTGTGCTAGTAGTAGTAGCATTATTTTCAACAAAACAGCTGTCCGATCCATAACTCTATAATTGATGTCTTAAAGAATAACTTTTCCAATCGGTGGATAGCAGCGCACGGTGTTTTTAATAGTATGCAAGGTCACCGGACCTATCGCCGGATAAATCTCTTTATGGGATTACTTAAAAAGAATTATTTGTAGTAATGGAAATAAACGTCTAATAAATTTGAGTAAACTACAGGGTAAATTACTACATTCATATAGAAAGGTTAATAACTGCAGAAATAGTAGTGAATATAAGGCGTAGTTTTTATAATCGACGAAGATAAGATGGAGGATTATTTGAGCATCTATTTAAAATGTATCATTTAGGTACTTAACTCCTTTGTTTCATATGGAAAGAATGGACGCTAGAATATATTTACTAAAAATACAGTTATATTTTATTTATCAGGTAATACTAATATTTTTCTTGATAAAACACTTTTAGTTCTGTTTGTCATATTTTTAGTTTTTTTTTTTATAAATATATAATACTTCCTGTATGTTTTTAATAATTCAAATAGTATGAAACGACTAACTAGAAGTTAGCAAAATAGTTTTTAATACATAGCAATTAACGCTGAATCTGCTATATATAAACGAAATTATAATATTATTATTATATACTTAATGCAATATAAAAATAAATAAATGCTAATATACTAGATGATATCGACAAATGAATACATTCAAGTCACAAAACTGCACGCAATAATATTTACATTCCACATTACAACCCGCATGCTATAGATTGGTTTCCGATCAATCGATAGTTCGTATCGAGACTGTATGTCATATACAGCATAATAGTTTCTTAATGAATATGAAATTTATTTAAACGCATTTCTTAAACTTATTCGATATCAGTAATTTCCAATGAATGATTTTATAGAAATTAAATGATTGTTTTAACTTCCGGCTTGATGTGTTATCTTCAACTTCTGCAGTAAATGCAAAACACTTTCGAAATACGGATTCAACAATATGAGTTTGGGTTCGGAAGGAATAAGTAATATAGATAGTATAATGTCCTACTTACATTTTGCAACGAGGCAAGTTGAAATAATAAAAAGAATAATTTATACATTCTAACTGTTTGAATACGTGGCTACCATTTCGTTTCATTCGATTAACAACCTGAAACTTAGTAGAAGTAATTGGCTTTCTAAATCTCAGGAAGCTAATTAAAAATTTAATTAGCTTGATAAGTCTCCAATCGGAGAGAGCAGGAAACTCTAATTGTAGATTCGAGAATGAAATGTTGATGCAAAATTTTAGATTTGCACTATTTATAAAAGTATTTTATAGAATCTTGATAGGACGGTTCAATTCTAAGAACTTGAGTTACGCATGTAACTCAAATCGAGCTTCTGGTCGCTAGATTCTAGTTTTATGGAAGCTGTAGTTTGATTTGATATAAGCAGTTTTAGCATTCGTCTACGTACACCAGATTCATCTTTTATCCATATGTTCATTAAGGTATTGGTGGCTTCAGTTTCCTGCACCTTGATAACTTCTACAACTTCGTCCCCTAGTCCTAATCATTTATTATTCATCATCAATTATCGCGGTTTGATTTTACTACATTCGATGCTATTAGGTTTGGTGAAACAAGCTTTCAGTAGACAGCAAATATTATTTTTGAGCTGTATCTTTTGTGGGAATAGTTTCTGGTGTACTTTGTTTAAATATATGTACGTATGCAGTTATATGTAGTTCCAGAATTCGCATTTTTGATGACTTCCTTAAACATCTATACCTATACCTATATCTTCGGAAGTCAAACAACGCGCCCAACTTCAAACTTATTCCGAAACGCTAACGTATCGTTCTCCGCGAAAACCGAATTAAACAGTGCAAGATATTACTTATTTCAATATCTATTTACCTTGCCGTTCTTATCAATAACAACCCTCCGAAGACGCTGGAGAAAGAACGATATATACTCGTCTAAACTGGTTGGTAGCTCGCGTGCTTTCTTTCTCCTTTTCACGTGGAAAACCGTCAGCAAACTTAATTTCGAGCCCTGAAACGTACTCAAATATCCGACATCATATATTCAGTGAATAATGGAAGGTGATGAGTCCTCGTTCCTTTGCTCTTGCTCCAACATCTCTCATTCAATTCTTTTACATTCCGTCATATAAATAATTTTCATATTCTCCATCCCGCACCACCTCGTCCGTCGTGCGGTGCATATTCCGCCACCGCCTCTGCCATTATTCATTTTGTCATGGCTCCGGGGAGTGGAAGCGTGGAAAAAACGAAATAAGCGTCGGTGCCGGCGGGCACGTGAAGTTAACTTGCCAGAAACGCAATCTTGTTTTCTGCAACTTCGGTACAATAATGACCGCAGATATCTCGACGCTCTGATTACAACTCTGTTAATGCTTTCTCCACTCACCTATAAAAGTTGATTATCACTGTAATTCTCAAACGTTTGCTTGGATTTTTAGGTTTGGACAACGAACCGTGTCTGTTGGAAATTGCTCAAGATTCGTTCCTCTTATATATGAATAAAGGAAAGGTCATCCAGAAAAATAAACATTCACAAATCATATTTCACACGTCCCCAATACGATTAAAATATGATGATGATCTTGGTGCTGAAGGCTACTACTGCCAGGTTCTTAGAAATATTTATTTTTTCCAAGTTGGATGTACATGGTTGTTATCTGGCAGTTTCCCCAAGCACACATCAGTTTCCTGATTAGGTTTAAACCAAAGCTGATGATTCCAACGGATCAGGTTTGCTCCACATATGTCCTCAATAGGCCCCAAACATCGGAGTGGTAAGAGAAAAGGCGTTAATTCCAATTTTCCTTCCTCCCAGCGTTATGTATGAATGGACGTTGTGTGTGAATCCCAAGTAAGTAAACTAAAATCGTACGCCATGCAATAGGAATCGTAAAAATTGGAAACCCTTCTTATGTACACCCTTACATGCCATTCGACACACTCCGTTTCTGTGATTGAAGATCAACTGCAGAACAATATTCTACGTTTAACAGTTTCGGCGCTATGAGTGCTGAGAATTTGTATAGTATTCCCCTGTTCCAAGCGTCCCGTTCGCATAATTATTTTCTCGATGAAGTTAATACATAAAAAGGTGTGTTTGTCTCCAAAACTATCAGTGAAAAAGATTAACAGACAAAATGAAGAATAGCAATAGAGAAAGCAAAAGCACTCAGGAAAAAATTCGGAAGAGTTCCTAAAGAAGCAGCTACAAATTCAAATGCAGAGTTCCAGCTTTAATTGAATTCGTGTCCGATATCATTGACTACGTGAACATCAAAGTCAAAAAATTCGCTCGAATATAGCGCATTACTAATGCACACATATTTATAAAAGTACGTAGATAAAACGATAAAGCGAATGGGGAGGACGCCGTTCCCCATTTAATTTCATACATGATTTGAACTTTTAATTTAAATTCGTATGTAGTTAGTGTTCGGCTATTTCGCATTCGAAAATATTTCTATTTTTATGTTATGCCCGGTTTGTTTACCCTCAAACAATTCACCAAAAAAGTGCCCATTTAATTTCGACGTTCCAGCCGCCTTTATTGAAATTGCGTTTGTATAAAAATATCGGCACGGCCGTTCGTCATATTTTTGTCCTATTACCCGTAATTAAATATCGCCGATAAAAATGCTTACGCTTACGCAGAGACAAAAATGCTCACGTAAATATATTCAATTATGTATATCTATGTGTGCATATATGCACGGTTCGTAGTTTTCGAAATATAAAAGCATAATAAAAAAACTGAAAAATCATTCGATATTGCTTCTTTATTCTCTAAAATAAATCCTCACGCCACATTTGCTTTAGCAACTCACTAATTTTAAAAGGGCTTATACTAAAAATTTGTTAATTAAATTTGTATATAAATCCTTTGGATAATCTCCACCACTTTTTTTAAAAACGATATTACTTACCGTTCGGAAATATGAACGGCTAAATTATTTCTTCTCTCTAATTGGCTGAAGAAAGTGATAGAGATTGTTCAAGGGATCAAGATTTATTATTAAATTCATACAAAGTTATTTATATTTTTCTAAGAACATACACAAGAACCGAATACCAGGATAGCCGCCCATCACCGCTGACTGGTGTGCCACAGGACGTTCCCATAACCAGAAGGATACCCAAGAACTGAGTTTGTGGAACTCAAAATATAAAGCGAACTGAATTAGGAAGCAAAGCACTGTCAATTTTTATCCTTCTTAAGATCTGCTGACAAACAGAAAGCTCCCCTGCGATGGGAATGTGCTAAGGTTTACAAAACAAGTGTTAGAAACAAACTCTGTCAAAATTTACTGGTAAAACGGACGCCGCTTACTCTGAATAAAATTTAAAGTTTTCTTAGCCGGTGACGGTGGTAATATCAGGTTACAAATTTAGAAAATTCCGGTAAATATAGCGGCCAGCATTTTCTGAATTTGTATCTTACGCACGGTAAACATCTAACTAAATATGATCACTTTGGTTCTTGCAAATAAGAATTAGGAGACTGTAGTTAAAATAATATATAAAAGAAATAAAATCATCCTTACCACATCTTCCGGAAATAATTCCAGATACGTATTTCGCGAACTAAGTTGCCATCCACAATGGAAAACTGGAGGAATTAAGCGATATCCTCCTAACACCCAAGACACCACGCAGCGAGTACTTTACAACGCTAAAGCCCTGCACAATGAGCAGCACACATTGAACGCCCGCGCGAAACACACCAAAACACTGTTGACAACAACATCCCGTTGGTGAAACTTGATTCCCTCAGCTTTCCATTGAGGATGGCAACTTGCCGAAGTACGTATCTGGAAAGATAAGGATATCTTGACCATATCCATCTCACCGAGATATCGGCGTATCAGTTGGAATTTTTCAGTGTGTCACTAGCAGAACGATATACTGTACTGACGAGTCCTAATGAGCACGAAACTAATTAGTCTGCAGTTGCGTTTTGCGATTGACATAGTCAAAAATTTCTACAGGATTGGAAGTTATAACTGACGGGTCTTTTGAAGGAATTCCCCCGACAGTAGCATAGATATGCCACTCGGGACGGTTGGCCAAGAGGTATCTCAGTTTGTATCAATGGATCGGAATGAATCCTTAGGAGGCGAGGGGTCCTCTTTTCCTCCCTGAGACTTGAGATGAGCAAATAAAAACTTTACTGCTATATTACTGGAGAATAGAATAATACTCCAATGCTAAGCCCTCACTATCTCTTCGCGATTGTTCCTCCGCGCTCGAACAATATTCGCCCGATAGCGTAAGCAGTGACTCTTTTTCATGCGCCAACAGGTTCACGGGCAATTACAGTTTTCAGAACTTCAAGAAACCTATAAATCGATATACATATGTGGGACGAAATGGGTGATAACGTGAATATTGTAAGAGGTAATATACAGTAATATTACAAAAAAGTCAAATCAAGGAACGAAAACAAAAGAAAAGAGATGAATTTTAAGTGTAATATTTGAGGACAAACAGATATATTGCTGATGAATGGTTCTCAGATAAAGGCCGTCTAGATGTTCTTGGCGCAGTTTAGGACCAAATTCGATAATTTGGCTTGCGCTCCTACCAACCACATTTAGTATTTCCCTTAGGGCTTTACACCGGTAAAACGTTTAGTCTGGTGCAGAAAGAAACTTTAAGGGAACGTTGAAAAGATCACGTGGGTTTTAGTGTTGATTCGAGATTCTGTTCGGCACGACGGGCGTATGAAGGTTAAATATATGTGTGTGATGTATGTCTTACAATGACAATATTTGAGCTGTATGTTTTATACTTCAGCTATGGAATAGATTCAAAATACACGTTAACAGCAGTAGTTTGTTTGATACGATGTAATACGCACGTTTGTAAATAGAATGGATAATAAAAGCTAATTATAACAGATTCAAGTTCTAAATGTCTAATTACATCGGATCCTCCTTATCAAGGGAACAACTCACAATACACGGTGGCAGCTGATAAACACGAAATTGTTCGTTTTCAATGGCAATGTGTCAAACAAATAGAAGTTGTGGAAACACAAATTTTACTTTTATTTATTGGCATTGGGGAAATCCACTAAAACGGATGATGTCAAAATAGCAATTTTACTAAATCTCAAGGACGATGAAGTGTTTAAAATATACAACACATTTGAGTATATGTATGTAGAAGATAGTACTAAACTGGAGGTAATTTTGGATAAATTCTCTAAGTAACACTGCAAGTTCTTTAAACGTGATCAATTGTCTGGAAAAACCATTGATCAGTTTGTAACTGCTTTAAGATAATTTGTGTGTACATGTGAAGTTCAGGAAAAAGATATTCTAATTAGAGACTGTATAGTCCTTCGTGTTCGAGATGCAAGAATACAAGAGAAACTAGTTCAGTGGCCAATCAATATATCCCGAGCCATGGGGAGTAGTGCTTATACGCAGAAGGAAATAGCGAAGGAAGGTGAAACATTACATTTTTAGCCAAAAGATATGTATACCATAGTTTGGGGTGATGGTATGAGGATCTATTATGGTAGCAAATCTTTTTGGTTTTCATAATATTACCTCGCAATATTACATTCAGAAAGTTACGGCTTTACACCCGTAACAACTTTTAATCTGGTGCCGAAAGAGGTTTCAGAGGAATATGGAGTGGCATCTTGTCGTCTCTAATGTTGAATCTAAATTCTGTTTGGCACGAGGATTAGACAAATTTGTGGAGAAAGGCGAAACACTCAATTTTTAGCCAAAAGATGTATACTCCGTAATCTTAGAATTGTGGTATAAAGATTTATTGCTTATAGTAGCCAATCGTTTTTGGTTTTCAAAATATGACGCCTAACTAATACATTCAATAAGTAATGTAGCTCCATGTTCTTCCATTCCTTCAAAAGGCAGGAAAACTATCTGTCTCAACCGGACAATACTCGCCCTCGCATACTCGGGCTACCCCGAACTGTTTAGAAGAGATCAACGTCCACACTTTACCCCGCCCAACACCACCGGATATTTCCCTCAGAAAATATATGAAGGACATTGTGGGTAGGAGGCTAAGAAGTTTACCTAACTCATGGCTGAGATTGGAAGCTCCGCTACGAAAAAAACAGATTTCTAGGGGATGGGATAGATCAACCCAACATCGTTTTTAGACTCAATACCAAGCGAAAAATTGAAAACTATTTCATCTTATCCCTTCAAATTTTAGTGATTTGTTACATTTCATAGCTAATATTTCTACGAAACTTCACTATAAAATGGAAACAACATCTTGTATTTTGATTGAATTTTAATTTGTTCTTTTAAAATGGTTTTCATAAATAGTGTATTAAATATTGCGGTTCACTTTAACCTTGCTCATTTTCCGTACCAGCAATTCAGATAAACGTAGTCTTCCTTTCTCCCCCTAACAAAACAAAACAAAAAAAAGAAAACCTTTACGTAAACATAATCAAGAAAAACGGGGCGAAGTTCGAGCAAATACACGCAAGAATACACACACACAGAGCGCCTATATTGAGAGAACATAAACAATATAAAAGAGAGCGGTCGGATGTTACGTCCAAATATTCCGGAAACGCGCCGCCGCCTTTGCGAAATAGCAAACGAAATGATAGAATAGTACTACTTTAAAAGGGGCGCATTTGAATAGCGATAGAAAGAAACGACTAACTCGGCGCAGCGAGCAAACGAAAACGAGTTCTATATAATGAGCGTTGCTCGCCCAATAACGGTATGAATGGGAACTATTTTCTCTCTACAACGGATTTTATTTCGACGAATGAATAGGAGAAAAAGGATAATTTATCGATACAAAGCGGCCGGGTATCCTAGCTGCTGGGAAATGGGTAGTTTTACTGGAAATTCGAAGGTGTTTCCTATATCTGCAAACTTGCCATGATACACGAAGAATCTGTTTGGATTAAACCTGTAAATCGTATGGAGACTATCTAGAAGCAACTTTTTATAGCTTGCTTGAAAATTATTGTTTGGCTTTTTGATATTTGAAAAAGTTTATAACATAAGCTAACCTTTATGAAGAACAATGAGAGGAAATCCGATCAAAGTGGCGCAGAGCAGCGATAACTATCCGAAGGCCTAACAAGGTCCTCCTTCCCCAATGACGCTACAGCCCCAATTGAACCTTGGTCTCTTTCAACTTTTACCTCCATGCTTCTCGATCTGTTTCCGGACCCCATCAAATTCAGGTTTCTAGAAGATTTAAGGGCGTCTTCAGATATTCTCCAATCCCTTTGTAGGTCTGCCCATGTCTCCTGCTGGTCAGTGTGCGTTCTAATAATAATAATAATAATAATAATAATAATAATAATAATAATATATTTTTGTCCAAGGTCTTTTCAAGACATAGACACAGTTACTGAGAGAATGCATATCTAAATGCCAACCAAAAAAGGAAAACAATTAACATATAATATAATATATAACTTATTTGTTAATAGCCTAGAAATTAATCCATACTAAAATCTTTTTTCAAATAGTAATGTTTACTATTTTTATCCAGGAAGCATTCCCCTCAGCAACCTTTTCAATATGCCCGTGTAAAGCATTATATACTCTGATCGCTGTATATAGAGGTCCTCCTTCATACAATGATAAGTTATATATAGGAACATATAGATCGTTTCCTCCTCTGGTAGGCCTATGGTTTAACACTCCCCAATTCTTTTAATTAATAATTGTTTATTAGTTTATATATGTATCGACGGTAAAATCATTATATTCAATTGATTAGACTATTGCCCGCGGGATGTTCCTTTAGAAATAAATAGCATAGAGCGCAGTATCTTTCTTTGAAAGACGAAAACTTTGCTAACCATAATACTTGAACCCCAGACTATACGCCCATATTTAATTTGTGTGTGTATTTATGCATAGTAAGACATTAACTCACTCCCTTATTCCCGAGCCATTTTGCTTCGTGAATTGCTGTTACTATCAATTCGTATTTTTAAGTTTATTAAGCAGTAAAAACATGTCAACAAGCAGTGTCAACAGTATTTTAGTGTTCAGTGTGTGATGTTCATTGTACAGCGCTATAGTGCTCGTTGTGTGGTGTTCGTCTTGAGCGTTAGCCGTACATCGCTAGTTCAATGTCACTAGCGATGTACGTTTCTCACTGAGCATGCCGCAATACATATCAGGATTTATTTCCGAAAGTTGTAGTAAGGATAATTTAGTTATTTTTTAAGTATTTTTATCTATTAAACAGTGTTTCGGATCTTTGTATCTCATGTTCTAAATGCACACAAAATTCCTTTGCGTAAGTCGCCTTTGAGAAATTTGTCTATTATTCCGAGGCAGATTATTAAGTTGCTGAGACTGGTCTTTTGTAGGAATGAGTCATGACCCATTGTCCTGGCCTCCTAGTTTATGTGAGCTTGGGATTTCCAACGAGACCAGTGCATTACTCAAACCACCCATGAATGTCACAAGTGGAGTTGATTGCTATTGAAATCTCGCGAACTAAGTACTCCTAGCGTTATCAGGCTTAAATTTTACCATCATAACATTTGACGCTTTGAGGTAAAGTTGGACCTAAAGTTGCAAAAGAACATTTAGCCTACTAACCGGGCGCTGTTATGGCTGCATTGTTATTTCTGGACGTAATCTAACGTTCGGTTTGGTTAACAGGTTAATATCATTTGAACAAAACTAAATTGAATTGCATATATTTCTGTACACCGATTTTTTATGATCTTAGAAGTGATATAAGTCGATAAAAATATGTCAACTTAATCGTGTTTTGTCTATCTTTAATAACACATTTCTGTTAGGATCCGTTATAGAAATGACGGGAGGTGAATCCTATAGATTTTTTAGGCTGAAAACGAATTTGACCGCAGAAATAGTGTGCACGTCAAATTTTAGAGTACTTAACTTAGATGGTAGGAAAAATTATGAATTTATTGTGAAGAGAAGAATGCGTTCCTTCTTGTTTTATGTTTCCGAAGAAGGCATCGTATGGTGCTGGTCTTCAGGTTTAAAATCCATTTTCGATTGCTGCTGTATGAGATATGCAAGTTTTAATGTATAATATTGGTCACGCGTATTAGGCACTGCCATCGATGTTGCCACTTTTGAGCCTAAAGTTACTTCAAAACCTGATGTGCTAGACATTTTCTGCGACCGGATTCGTTTTCAGTATAAAAGATTCTACGAGAGTCACCCCCTGTCACCATGATAATGCATCATGCCACATAGTATCACAAATTACCGATTGTTCAAAAGTGCTTCGAAGCAACGACTCATTGTCCACATTGTCCTGAGTTAAGTTCAAATGACTTCTCGTTTCCGTTTATCAGAAATAAATGCATAAAATCCATTTCTCAATGCCTGATATAAGACACTAAAGTGATTATAAGCTGCAATTTAGAATTTCTTCTAAAATAGACGTGATACAAGTTCCTTTTTGTAATTCGAAGTTGTACAATCCCTTTTCTTTAATTCCGTTTCCCGAATACCACTCGGAAATTATCGCATGAAGTTATTAGACGGCAAGAACAACTAAAGACCCGCGAACTGTCGGAACAATTTTATAGTTCCTTGTTAATTCCGAATTTTCCTGTTCATAACGCGAATTATTTACTTTACGTGAGTTATTTCGAACAAAGCTCGACCACTACAAAAGGAAGCCCGGTGCGCACAAATAACCCAATTTAGCGCGAAACAACATCTAGAGGGAAGGAAGATGAGAACAAGAAATGGCGGGTGCTCGGACGGTAAATTAAGATGGTCATAAATAAGCTCGTTTAAATACGAAGGGAAACGAATACTTAGAAGAACGGGCGCAACAACTTCACGCAGAACGAAGATAATTAACGCGTTTCCGTCCTAGCCGGAAGACGTATTCGAATGAGCATATTATTTGGAACAGCATGATTGTTGTTTAAGGTAAGCGTCTAAGACCTAGCGGTCGATGGGAATGATGGAAGCGAAGAACTTCCAATTTTACAAGCGTTTCTACAAAAATATTGTTTTTCAATACAATGATTTTGTGCTGGAAGATGGTAGGTATTCAAAATTGAACAAAAGGAATATAAATTACGCTAATCATTTTCACCTCTTACCGCCAACAAACCATCATCGATTTCGCCGTCTTGTAAAAGATCAAAAGGACCTGAATTCAAGAGCAAAATTAGTTAAAATTTATCCTAATTAGATAACGAAAGTAAACCGTTGCTGTCGTCGAGGGACGAAACGATCTCAAATTAAACTCGAATCTTACGTAAATCACGTAGCTGTCTTTTAATCAAACGTTTCCGCCGTTGGAATTTAACGCGATCCGAGAACTAAAGCATTCGGAGTTTGAGTCACGTAGTTGGCCATGTCACTCGATAGCTTCGCAGTTAAGTCCCGTCCTCGACCCGGATGCAGTTTTGCCAGCACTACTCGCGTTCTATAATGTAAATAACGCTGGTTTTGAACATTACTGAACTGCATCTGGTGTTATTGGAATCGAGTTGATTGTTCCGACAAAGCGATGTCCTCCACTTCTGTTGATCGAGAATAAAGTTTCCTGTTGGTGCTCGATTTGAAGAGGTTATATCCGGGAAATTGGTGGGAAATAAGTTCCAAAGAATCCAACTTGGGGTTCATGAAGACGTACTCTTTGAAATCGTTTGTTTAATCTTAGTGCTTCTATAGCCCAGAATATGAAGAAAATGGGAAATAAGCTGTTGGGGTAAGCCAATAAAAAAGGACCAATAATTACGGTAGAAGAAAGTTCTTTTATTTTATATCAACTTTGCACAAGGAAAAAGACACGACCGTTTATTAGAGCGATATACAAAAGACTATTGGTTGAACGCTACGATACATTTACGAAATGTCTTACCCTTATCAAGGTCAGTTTATATTTTGCTTTTAAGTACCGTAAAATGGGGTGAATAGGATTGCTGAGGTGAATAGAATCGAAAAGTTGTAATTTGTTTATAAAAATTACAACATCTAAATATGTCACAGAAAACTTTCGATTTGGCTTTCTTTGACTCCTTATATCATAGTCGCATTAAGGTTGGCAATATTTTCGTCACCAGCACTTGGTAGTGCTGAGAATCAATACATAACCAAAACCGTTATTAATCAGTTGGTTTAGTGGGTGCAAAAACTTAGTCTGGAACTCCGAGCTTAAGAGACCTACATTCAAAGTAATTAGTATTACTAGTAGGATCGCTGGTCCTATTCACCACAATGACAGGTGAATGGGATCAGAGAATAAAAACAATTATATATAGTAAAACACTCGATAAAACAAAAATTGGCATAGAAAATGAGTAGCTCAGGTATAAACTGATGTTTTGATATATATATTAAAATTCTATGTCTATTACTTAGGCAGTTACACAATTCCAAAATTCAAAAGTGACCCTATTCACCTCATTTTACGGTACGTTATTTACGACTAGCCTGTGTTTAGGTATCAATTCATCTTTGACGTGTGTTATCGGTATGCGTTACCACCCGCATTGTTTGTAAGATCGTGATATAATTATTCCACTTGAGTTTTCTAACACATCCCGTCAAAAATCGACGAACATACAAAATACATGAATTCCATATACGTATCTGCTTGATAAAATTTCACAGATAAACGGTATGCCACGTTTTCCTTGTGCTTTCTGGGGATATTACTTATGATCTAACATTTGTTGCACAGGATTAGAAAACCTCAAGAAAACCTAATCAGACCATTTCGCTAGTCATATTGTAAACAATAAAAAATACAATAATTTTAGTTCTATTCTAAATTCATTTTGGTTGTTAATTCCAGGAATCTGGCTGCTGGTAACGGATTTGTCAACGAGTCTGCCAATTGATTACCTGTGGAAATATATTCAAGTTTAATTAGATTCCTTTCAATTTGCTCCCTAGAAAAATGATATTTTACGTCAATGTACGTTGATCTTTTATGGTTGGTCGGGTTGTTTGATATGCTTATGCAGCCGTTATTTCCCTCATAAATTATAATTGGCTTCACAATATTTATATTAATACTTGTTGCTAACGATCGAACAGAGCCATATTCTCTGCTGCAGTAGATGGGGCTGCTACTGACGTCTGTCGTTTTGTGTTCCAACATATCGTACAACTTTCAAAATAATTTAAATAAATAACTTATTGTACGTTCTCTTTCTTTTTTATTACTACCTCCCCAGTCAAAGTCAACGAAGCGAATCAGAGAATCGCTATACTCCTTTCTTTTGTAAGTGAGTTCCATATTGATAGAATATTTAAAGTATCTTAATACTCTTTAAATATTACCAAAGTTCTTTGTTATTTTTATTTGAACACGTACTTAAAACGTTTACTGCTGTACTTAAACATACAATAAAATTTCGACATGGAGCGCCGAATTTCTCATCTGAATTCAGAGCTACTTAATTTAATTTACTTTGAAGCAGGGCCGTCACAATTATAAGATAAACGACGAAAAAGTCATTTTTAACCATTTATATTGATGAATTTATAAAATCGTTATAATTAACCATTTTTATAAGATATATATTATTTTGGTTATCGTAACCAATTAAAATGTGAAATATTTCTTTTTGGTTATAAGTAACAATTATATCAACCAAAAAATTTTTTGGTTTCAGATAACCATTATATCAACCAAAAAGATTTTTTGGTTAGAAATAAGCATTACAAAAAAAAATTTCTTTTTTTGTTACCAGGGATGAAATTGATAATAAAAATTCATTCATAAAGTTTTAGTGGGAATATTTCTCTCATTTAAGATGTTGAATAGGGATTTCTAAATCCATTAAAATCGTTATGAAAATTGCAATTGACTGTATGTAACCTTTATTAGGTTTTATGTAATGATTTTAAAATATAAAAAAACATACACCGCCTTCAGCTGTGCTTAGTTTTGCTACTACCGCCACAGATTTGTTGTGTTATCTTGTTCATGTGTTGTTGTTGCATTAAATTTATTGCTCATTTGTTGTTCTGTTTGTTAAAATTTTTGTTTTTTTATTTTGTGAGGATTTTTGATATTGTTTGATGTATTTTGTTTTTTCAAGCTTTTTTATGTTCATTCACTTAAAAAGATTTTTGTGTTTTTTCATCCCTGATAACCGAAAAAAAACAATCTTTTTGTAATGGTTATTTCTAACCAAAAAATCGTTTTCGTTGATATAATGGTTATCTGAAACCAAAAATTATTTTGGTTGATATAATTGTTACTTATAACCAAAAAAAAAAAATTTCTCACTTTAACTGGTTACGATAACCAAAATAATATATTTGCAATGATAATGGTTAAAAATTCCCAATATTAAATAAAGTGAATTTTCTTGTAACCTTTTATCTAAAATAAAAAAATAACAATTATATTTGGCCCCTGCTTTGAAGAGGCGTATTAACGGAATTACAATCAGACATACGCAATATATTTGAGACTGTTTTATGTAACCACGTTGGTCCAAAGTTATTATGTCATTGCATTTTTTAATTTTGATTCCAAGAAAAAGTTTAATATTTTCAAATCTGTCATTTGAAATTTTTCCATTAAATAACTTTTCTGGTTACTCATTGTTACATTGCTTGCTTTTGTTATTACAAGGTCATCAATATAAAGCACAATATAAGTATTCTTCTATTTCTTTCAGAGTTTTTTCAAATTTACAGATTTATTGGGTTTACCTACTGATTTTAACAGTATGTCAGATGCGCCAGTTTCACTGGACAGATTGCCCGATTGTACTCTACTAAGTCTTGTTTTCGGTTTAGATGTGAAAAAAATTATTTCGTCTGCAATTACATCCCTTACTATAAGATATTCTTCAGCATCTACATCCCACATTTTATAGTCATTTGGTTCATACCCACCTAGTATTGATTTCAAAGATTTTTCATCGAATTTTGTTTTCCTGATTTTATTGTACACATAAACAGTCGAAGCATACGCTTTTAAATACTTTAATTTAGGCTGTTTGTTATGCCAAAGTCCCCAAAAAGCTTTATACACACTAGCACCGATTATTACTGCACAAGTTTTTTCAATTATTGTTCTAACCATTCTTTCAGAAACACCATTTAATTGAGACATTCGTGGAATAGTTAGATGAAAATGAATGCCTTTTTCCACACAATATTCCTTCATTTCATTCGACAACTATTATCTACCACCATCAGAATATAAATTAACAACTTTGAAATTAAAACGGCCTCATCTTTTTGCAATATAACCTCTAAAAGCAGAGAAAAACGGCTGCTTTGTACTCAATTAAATACGTAGCACAGTAGTGAGTAAATTCATTTACAAAGAGTATCACAAACATCAGAATGCACGATAAATAATTGTCGTAGTATGTAACTTTCGTTTTTAGTCTATTCAAATGGCAATCATGCTTGTTTACCATAAGTAATATCATATTCTATATAAATACGATGATTGGTGCTACTCTGCCTAGGCGAGCTTTGGTTTTCCTCCAAACTCATTACTTACTTAACCCTTGTTTTTCCCCACCTTACCAATCATCTCATTCGCTTGACATGGAAGATGATATCCAATGACCTTCCAAAGAAATTAAAGTTTTATGTCCAGCTGTGGATTAATAAACTTCTTGTTATGTTTTGGAACTTCGTAGTATGAACAATCTGATGACCACCAAGAAATTTAACGCTCGGACCAAAGACAATAGCACTCGCACAAATAATTGCATTCTTATCCAAACATTCAAGAGCTAGTCCTTCTTCCTTTAAAACTCCCTAACGAAGTAGTTGAAATTCTTTACGGAAGTATCGTGAAGATTTATAAATGCACCAACATTGCTAATAGTACAAATACCAATTACTACATATACCTGTAATAATGACGGATGACCAACATCGACCGCAAAATCAAGAACACGCTACACCCGCTTAGTTGGCATGATATACGTAACGTAGATAAATATTAGAGATCCATAAAGATGACAGGTCACGCCCGCGGTCCGCATGCTACATAGAAGGCAACACTTTCGAAAAATAATTAACGCGTTGCATCGGTGATTAATCGACCGGTCGTGAGAAGAGCGCCGCCGGTCGCGCGAGCCGCTACCGTGCCTAAAACAAAAAACTATTTCAGGTGTCACCCCATTGAAGGGTAATTTGTCATTCTCGTAGAAACGACGCGCGAGACTACGGGAGAAGGTTATTGTTTCTGGGGGGATGATTGATAGAAAAATGGGGGCGCTAGGACTACATACTACATACTCCATTGTGGATTCTGCCGATATCGTCAGAGACGTAGGTGTGTATGTAGTACGTTGTGTATGGAATCTGGTCATAAAACGTGCGTGGGGAGACGTTTGCCCGATACGATATTTAACTCGATGAGTGGCAGTTTTAAAAATCGATAAGGTTATCAACCTTTCTCGCATTTGAGTTTTAGTAATTCGGTGCCAAAAAGCGATCCACACGTTATAGAGGAAAGATACCTAAATTAGACCACTTTATTATGTAATTTTCTGTATGCAAACAAGAACACCTCAGGAAAGCTTTTATTTTCATTTCACAGCAAATACTTCACCACAAATTTGGTAACTTACAAGGAAAGGTTCCCAACTCGCACACGCCGATTTCAATGAAACTTGGTAATTATGTAGGGCTGATGGGACTACGTAAGATACCGGTTTCTGTTTCTGCAATTAAAGCCCTTGAAAGGGTGAAAAACACCCCTGAACATTGACCTGGTTTTGGTTTTCTGCCAATTACTCTGGAATTGTTTCAACAAAAATATTCAATTATGGGCGCATACGGTTACCTTTACTCTCAAATATATTATCCCTTCCCGCCACCACCTATTTACGGAAACACCGATTTCGATGAAAGTTGGAAATTACATAGAGCTACTTGAACTATGTAAGAGGCCGGTTGCTGTTTCTTCCAGTAACGCCTATGAAGGGGTGAAAGGCGCTCTCGTGGATGGAAGCGTTTTTTGTCAATTACTCTGCAATTCTTGGAAGAAGGAAATATTCAAAATATGGGCATACAGGGCATCAAGAGGGCTATTAAACCATAAGTTAATCGGTAACCCTCATAAAAAAATACACCCTCTCACCCTCACCGATTTCAACAAAATTTGGAAGTTATGTGAGGGTGGTAGCATAATATTAGGAACTAGTTCCCGCATCTGAAAGCTGCAAATAGGAATGTATTTTCGTTTCTTTTGGCCAATTACAATTATTGCAAAAAAAATATTTACTGGCCATCAATAGATTTAGATGTAAGGGTGGTAGCATAATATTAGGAACTAGTTCCCGCATCTGAAAGCTGGAAATAGGAATGTTTTTCCGTTTCTTTTTGGCCAATTACAATTATTGCAAAAAGAAATATTTACTGACCATCAATAGATTTGAGTTAAAACCTATGCCTTTATATTGTCAGTGGGCGCAGAGCTGACGCTGGTAGCCATAGCAAACTTCATAACAAAAACAATTTGCCGCTTTTGTTTTAACGAATAAAGAAAGTCAAAGTTATTTATTACATATATACAATATATACATACATGTTTGTTGTCTTAATTTATTAACTTTTTATGAAAAATATAATAATTACACTTCAAACGCACTCACAGCTTATCTTTATTGCACACCGAATGTGAACATAACTAAGATGCAATAAGTACAAGTTCCTGGACAACTTCAATAGGAAATTCAAACATAAATATTGGTGACGCATATTGAATATGTAGATTCTAGATTGAAGACGGGCAGCTATTAACGAGTAAAGGTTATTTAACTTTGTAAAACTTTAAGAATAAGTGTTATCCATTCACGCATGTTTAGATGGCCTTCTGGAAACTCCTTATACCTACATATATACAAGTACCGTCAAAATCGCAAAATGGCGGAGGTAGCAAAAGGTATTTTTTAATATATGATAAGCATAACCGATTCATCAGCTACATACATGTATGTTTATAGAGAGCCCTGTTGAAGCTCACATACGAGCAAATATTTATTTAAACGGCTTTCACTGCTTCAAAAGATTTTGGAGACAGACCTTCTACATAGTTCAATCAGCCCTACATAACCATCAAGTTTCATCGAAATCGGTGGAGGCTTGGAGGAGGGGGAGGCGATAATATTTTTAAAATTAAAGGTTATCTATTGAGACATGTTTCAATAGCCCTCTTAAAGCGCTATATGTTCATACATACGTTTGAATATTTTCTACTTAAAACAATTCCAGAGAAATTGTCAAAAAGCGGTTCATAATTACGTAATTTCATCAATCGGCGTGTACGGGTGCGGAACATTTTCTTGTTAGTTATATCACATGAAGTTAGTTATTGTTGCAGTTCTTTCGTTTTTTGAAGAATCTTTGACGCAGTTGGTATTGTGCCACTTTCTGCAAGCCATATACTAAATCATTTCTTCTACTCCATCTTTTTCACAAACATTGCAATAGCAGCTTTCAATGAGAAGAGTGAAGCTTCTAAGGCACTCTGGTATGAGGAAATGGTGAGGTCTATTGCTTCAAGAGAAATTTCTTCCACTGAAACGTCTAATGTTTGGGAAGGTCTTTTCGTTTCAGTTCAGTATCTGACGGCGAATTTTAAATTAGGGAGGCAACAAAGACGATCTCGTTGAAAACATTTCTAACGATCGGCCAAATTTCCGTAGCACGGAAAGCGTTCATGACACTTTTAGTGGTTGCTGACCATCCGTAAGCTTCACTAATTAGGGCTGAAACTCGAAACATAGAAACAGCCCGACCCACATTGGTTCTCAACCATTTCTCCATTTATTGAGCATAAAACGTCGTCTGGAATGACTAATGACTATTTCGTACGACGTGGTAATCGATATCGGGACAGAAGCTGTCAAGGATGGCGGGTTTCTTCGCACTTGCTGTAAAAATGTCGGGAAGCCAGCTGGACACAGCAAACTGAAGACTAAGTCGACTTTTAGCTTCAACGATAATTCTCAGATGTTCGTAAAGCTCTCAAATGTTCTCAAACTAGTCCTATACTACTACTCTACTAGCATATACTGGTTCCCTATAATAACGTGAAAGAGAAAGTAACGGCATCGCGACTAACAAAAAAAAAATCGAAGGAAACGCAAATACTCAACGTGAACGATTAGTTCGAACAGCAAAATTGGGGAAGCGAAACTTCCAAATTCACACACCTATAATATTCATTTCTCCGACTCGAATTTCCGTGTAATCCTCGACAAACGAGACTTTAAAGCCAACGCGAAGATTATTCACGAAAAACGATCTGTTTCACTGAACGTCACAAAACGAATGCCAACGCGGGCATCCAAAATGCACGAGTTGTATCAGAAACCCATGAAAGCGGGGCGCCATCTACGGCAAAAGTGGAGGCGAGAGTGGTCACAAGTAACAATACAGGTCGCTGTTACAATTGACCGTAACAGGTATGTAACACGAATATAGTATAATCTGAAGTACTTCGCAAATGTTTTCAATATTTTGGTACCTCCAATAGGTATAGATACATGCAGCGGTACTAAGTAGTAACATAAGGCCTCAAGTACTGTTGAAACGGAATAATTGAAATGGTCCAATTTAGAAATTGGTCCAATACATCTGACCCACCCCTACACATTTTGCCGAGATAATTGTCGCCTTTTCAGCTGATCGGTATTCAAAGCGTTTCCTATAGAAAGATGTAACATAAAAATAGGATTCTTCCTTAACCCCATGTAAAACTATAAAAAGGAAGTAACGAAACAGATTGTAAAATTCATCGACGCCATTTCATTTTCCCCTCCGTCTATGAAACAATTTCACCGTTCCCGCTGCATGTAAATTTTCAACGACGTATTCTCATAGCTACTTGAATTACAAAACATTCGGGCCGACGAGTAGCGAATCGTAAAATGAAGTGCTGTACTGCACCGAGCGACGCATGCATCAATATTTTCCGGATGCATCGAAACGCGCCGTTTTTATTTTTGACGGCGGCGAAAATATGCAAATATAAAAATTCTAAGTGATACCGGAGCGATATACAACGCGCATCACTCATACACAATGTAAACGACGTCCTGTTCCCTTTACATCCGTGCAGTTGGAGGAAAACTTATTGCGCGTTCCAGGCGCACATTCAATACTTTATCTAATACATTACGTGCCCCACGGTATCATCGTGCCCTCATACACGTACACCGAAACGTACTCGTAGTTGTGTATCTGATATCACATCGCCTACATTGTGTAGAATGTGTGTATGCAGTAATATAGATATAGAATTTTGTCGTCGGCGACTTGCATACTTTGGGAGACGTAATTCATCCGATATTGCCTACCATTCGGCACTAAATCGTAGCGTTACTGTGCCTTATATATGTGCTTCCGGCGAAATAAGATTATCGGTTACATTTCCTCTCGAAGGAGATGACAATTTTGTATAACTTATGCCATGTCATCAATCCGATTAAGCGCAGTGAATGTGATCGCAAAAGGTAGCCAAAATCCGAAGTGCAGTATTACTGCACTAGATTTTATCGGGAAACTCCTCACGCTTATCGATTGTACCGTTTATTTTCACGCACTTTTTAGCAGCACTCTTCAAAAGCTTCGAGCTTTGCCTGGTCTACCAAAAAAATTAGATATAATTGGCGCATTAAGGTATCAGAAATCATAACTTGGGATACCGCTTTGATTTAGGAGAAGTGAGAGAATATTGATACAGTATTTTATTGTATTTTAGATGCTAACTAAAATTAATGTTTACACAGTTCTGTACACTAGCTTTTTATATTATATCGGAAAAAAGTAACTTATATAGTAATAATAATAATCTTTATAATCCAACAAGCTAAGCCCCGTAACAGGATAATATACGAGGTACGTCCAGAAAGTAAGTTACGTTTCAATTTAACTCCGCTGCAGCGCTGCGATCGCAGTTTCGCACATGCGCGGTAGACGCTCTGTATCAAGGAGAAGAAACGTGGGTCATTTTGAGATCGCTGTCAGCCACGTACGCTTTGTTGTGCTTGTTTACAATGTCGGTGTTGATTGAAAATCCCGCCGCTTGTGAAATCAGATCTGTGATTCGTTTTCTGAATGCTGGGAAAGTGAAACCAATTGAAAAGCAATACAGAATAGGCGCCGAGGATTGCTGTCAAAAGGTGTTGTTTTTCTTCACGAAAACGCACGACCACACACTGCAAATATGACGAAAAACCTCCTACAGGGATTTGGCTGGGACGTGTTTGACCATCCCCCGTACAGCCTTGACCTCGCTCCTAGCGATTTTCATCTGTTCTTACATCTCAAGTCTTTCCTTGGCGATCAACACTTCAACAATGACGAAGAGCTGAAAGAAAATGTTTCCAACTGGTTGAAGACACAGGCGGCAAACTTCTATGAAGAAGGTATACAAAAGCTTGTGCCACGCTATGACAAATGCCTGCAAAATTTCGGCAGTTATGTGGAAAAGTAGTTTAAGAGTTGTAGAATTTTGTGCAATAAATAATTTTTCTGTATCTGTACACAATTTAATTTTATTACCAAACGGAACTTACTTTCTGGACGTACCTCGTAGTTAAATTTTATGATAACAAAATACAATCACAAAAAGAATCTTAGGAGAAAAGATTATTGTTTCATAGAATCTTGTCTCGATATCGTTGTGGACGTATCCACGAATAGTCTTGATGATCTCCAGCCCTCGATGGGAGGACAAACCAGAAGAAGACTGAGACACCCAGTTCCTCCAGGAGTTATGAAATCCCCCTTCTTCCTAATAAAAACATCAACTAGCAACGCCAGAGGTAAGTTTTCTTTCAAGTACACCTATGTGAATTTTCTGTTATTCTTGTCTAATAGGCTCTAAAGCCAATTGTTGATGTGCCGTCATGTTAAATTATTTTTACAATGGAATACGTGTATCTAAGAATTATCGGAAGAACTCCGGAATGACATAGCATCCGTCAGTTTCTTGACTGTGTATATACACATTGTTACGGATTTTATTCCCCAACCTTTAGAACATTTAACTCTTAACACGTCTTTTCGTTCTGACACCGATGTCAGTTGTCTCCTGTTTTCTTTTTAAGTCAACCCACTAACTGGCCAACAGATATCATTCGTTTGAAAATTCTGTCACGATATGTACGTACAAACAGATAATATGGCTAGTAATGAATATATTTGCCAACATTTTTGTGAACTAAATCCTTTCCATTTCTTGTCTTGTTTGCTTACGAATGAATTTGCAAATTAATTATCGTATGGTGCACAGGTTTCAAACAATTAAATCATAAAATTACTTAACACCATCTAACTGAGTTAACTTGCCCGTTATCGCAAGCACTGCAAGCGCATTTCTCTTTCTCTGACTCCCATTCGTAATTTCGTTGTCATAACAATTAGAAACCTAATTGCTCGCGAGTACGGTGAGGTTAAATGAAAAATGCGCAACTTATTCTTGTCCAAATGTAGGAGAAGAGAATGGCGTAATTAAACGTGACACCTTTTTCTTTCGTATTTTACCCTAAAGAACGCAGTTTCAAGAAGCGAAATTTCTGCCGGCTAAATAACAATTCCGCTTCGTAATTATCAGGTAATTTGTATTCTGTCTTTCGGAAGGTCTGTCAGATATCGAACTAACTACAACAAAGAACCCTTCAATTAAATAGAAATGATTTCCTCATCTGACATCTGAAGTAAGGAAAATAGGATTGTCTAGAGCGAAAACTAGATAATCAAGTTATCATCAATACACCGACACTTTACTACTATATTACCGGATTTAATTGAATAATTGTTTGGTGAGAAATTTATCGACGTGATATAGTGGCAGCAATAAATCTTCAATGGAGAAGACGGGAAACAAGAAAAGAAAGCATAGCTGTGATCTTTGGATAAAGTTACTTGTTGTTAGAATGCGTTTTTGTGGTTTCCAAATTGGTGTATCCGGTTTATGGTAGGAATCACTTTATTTGAGTTTGCGTTATGCAAAATTGAATAACTGTTAAATAGATAGATAGATAATAGATAGATTAAAGTCAAATTGATCGGGATTGGATGAGTAACAGTGGTCGTGTATGAAAGACCTACAGATAAAGAAGGTTGAAGATGAAATTGAATTAAAAGGTGAATTTGGATGATTATGCTTGGTACTCTACGAGAATACCACTCTAATAAACTATTATGGTGCCAAACTAGCATGGCGTAAATTACGTTGTACTTAACTTAAAATTTATTTCTGAAAAGCAGACGCAAATTCATAAATTTCAAATGTAGAAAGCTCAAGTTGATATTATGCCAAATCCAGATTAATTACTTCATAGATTTCTTAACATTTTACCTTCTAATACCAATTAGGAATGACGTTACACAGGTAAGGGTGTTGGACGACTAACGATCTCGCTCCTGTAACGGGTGGAACGCCATTTCGACGAACGAAGAAGCGAACAGGGAATTTCTGAATTTAAAGCAATAATTAATATCTTCTCCTGAATGATAATTTAATAATCTCGAGGAACATCTTTCAGTAACTGACATGGTAAACGGGGGCAATGCGAGTGAATAATTGAGTCGCCACTTTGACCCGTTCATTCGAAACGGTTAATAAATTTCCAACAAATTAAAACCTAGACGAGTGTCTGTCTAACTGTTACCCTGTCTACGTTCAGCGGTCCTCAACTACCATTCGGTGAAGCGTCAAAGTTGTTGCCTGCACCCGAAGTTTCTAAAATGCTCGAATCTTACCGGCTTCTACTATTTTGAGTAAGTCGGAAATACTTCCGCCTTAAACTTTCAATTAAATTATTTCCTAGTTAAAAGCGCAAAATGATTTCGAAGAAGTTCGGAACCGCTGATTTGAACTAGACGGACGGATGGCGCCTCTTCTCGTTTCTCCCTTTTCGCCTGTTTTCTTCCTACAAAACGATGTCCCTTGCCCGTACTCAAGCTAACGCCCACGTTCAGATATTTACCGGCAAAAATATTTAATAAGCGGAATTTTCTGATGGATGGAACTAATTAAGTCGAATGAGTTGGCCTAATTATTAATTACGAATTTGTACTCTATTTCGTTCTTATTATTTTTAAAGCAATAAAGTGTCAGATCCAATTAAGCTAATAGAATACCATACATGTAGGTCAAAGCAATCTCTAGGAAGTAATCATTCCTTATAAACGATTTAAACGTTGAAAATATTAATAATAAGAACGAAGTGGGGAAGACACAATTTGCTGAAATTGTAAAAGATAGAAGTCAATTGAACGTTCTTGTGGATTAAATTTTGCATAATTGGTTTTGTCAAATTTGAAAGGAATGTGTATATAGAATTTTTCATAACTTATGCATCAAATTTCGACATTATTCGTCTAGATTGTAAATTTGATTTGGTTGGTCGTTCCAGGGGAACTGTACAAAAATATGCTATACATGAATATGTAACTTTTCTTTCTTGGTTCTTCTTGTATATCAATTTCCCACACCGGTATACGTGACACAATGCCTGTATTTTTTGTTTATTGACATCTATCTACATTAAGTACTTAAATATTTAAACCATATCTATCTGCATATATTTCGCATTTCTTTCTAACTTGTCGAAATAATTAGTAATTCAAAGTATTTTTTGTTTAGAACGATATTTATCTTATTAATGACAACTGAAAATTTATTGCTGTCTTCTCTATTAGCTATCTAAATTTGTTATTCAAACGTTTTCTATGTAAAACCGACTTCATTTGTAATAATTTTAAAGGAAACATATATTAAAGAAGGGGGTAGGGAGCGCCCTGACGCTCGTTATTTAATTTTCCCGAAAATAATTTGCGCCATTCTTGAAAGTATGTAAAATACTTTAAATTATCTGTGATTGTTTCCGAGGAATTTACAAAATTCGGAAGATTCGGCCGCTCGAGAAAATTGCGTCATTCTTATAGCAAGATACTCTTTCAGTCTGTATAGTTTCATCGAAATCAGAATTTTTGGTTGCCCGTGATTCCTTGTTAGTGCACAAGTTCTTAGAAGAGTCCATAAATGTTCCGAGATACCACCAATGGAACGATAAGTTGTTGCGGTAAGCTTGTGATATTTTATTTCATCGTTTCTTATTTTGCGTAAGTACTGTTTTGACGCATGTTCGACGGTCATCTCGGTCAATCAACCGATTATCTAGACTCGTTTGAAGGGATGAAATTATAGACGAGAGAACTCCCGGATGTTCCATCTTTGTAGCCTAATTCCAACCTTTCGAAGGGATATTACGATCAAGAGATACGCATGAATTAAGCATTTTTTGTGCAGTTTTTGTCAATGTCCTTTTCCTCATGTTCCTCGAAAGGTACCTAAGTTCATGAGATTGCTGTTTTTCATCATATTCCCGTGTCCTTTGTTTCTATAATATGAGCGTTTGTTTTGATGGGTTTACTTAATTTTAAATTAATGTTTAAGATGAATTATTAGTTATAGTTAAGCTTCCGGAATTTCCTGAATTTGCATGTTTCTCAAGAAAAATTATATAATTCGTGTTCATTTTCTCTCAAGAGCTATCATTATATCATTCCCTTGCACGTTATTTTTCCCCTTCATTGACTTAGTCTCCTCTTATTGAGTAGATGCTACTTCACTCTTATCCTGCCTTCATGACCTTCTCTTCTGAAACAACTGTTGCTGTTGTTGTTGCTGCTTGTAACTAAGTTTGTGACTCACATTAAGTCGCGCAATAACATCCCATTTTTTGCCGGTTTTAAAATATTGATATCAGGAGAGGAAAGAAATTTCGATCAAAGTTTCAGAACCGTGTCTTACATCGAATATTCATCACATGTACGTGTACACAATTTCACAAATAACTTAGAACTTGGATACACTTTCTTAGAATAAATTTACTACAGAATTATGATGGAATCGTTACCGGATTAACTTATATCTGTAGGTAAGGTGATAATTTCAGTGAAGCCAAATGTAAATAATGTTTTAAATTTATTGTTAAAACCAGACTTGCTTCCTAATCCTTTGTTTTATTTGACACAATAATTTTACAGTATAAGATAAGAATTAAACATAATATTCAGCAGGTTATGTTTGTTAACTGACCACCTATGAGTTTACCGCACTCTGGATCCAACTGATGTAAGAGGGTACCCTGGCATAGACATCTGGAAAACCAATAGCACATCCGCCTGCACGTCCGAAGGATACGACACCAACTTGGGCTAAGTTACTGGCTAGATACAATGGACCGCCGGAGTCACCGTTGCATGCTCCCTGTCCGGCCTGGGTGAATGCGCAAATTTGCAAAGTAGATACCTGATTGCCCCAACTTTGTTGGCATTGTGCGTGGGTAATGCATCGTGTGAAAAGTCGTTGTTTATGATTTGGAATACCGCTGTTCGTTGCTGTTCTACCCCAACCGACTAATATACAATCTGCTGCGCCGATATTGGCAGTGCTCAATGAAACTTGTTGCACGTTGCCTCCCATTGGCAGCGCACTGGCTAACCTGACTACGGCAATGTCGTTGGCGAGAGTGCTTGGATTGTAATTTCCATGGAGGATTAGTCTGGTAGAACCACGGGTTACACCTCCAGAATTGAGGGTTACAGTACCAGCCAAAGCACCAGTATTTGCAGTGGTACGGCTGAAATTGAAAGAATTAGTGCCGGTTGGTATGATACGCCGGTTATGAGACTTGATGATAGGAAACAACATTAAATTGTACACGCACTGATAGTGATATCAAAGACTGTAATGTATATACTGCTACATTCGGTAATTGAGGATTTTGAAGCTGCTTGCCTCGTTGGTAGCGAACACGTGTCATCAAATTTAATTAAATAATTATGTCATTAGGTACTATACGGTTTGAAAGATGTTTGCCTCGTCGCTTACAAAAATACCTATCACCGAATTCAAGTAAAAGCATTAGGTTTTAATCGGGTTTTATTCTAATCGACATGAACCTAGTAAAACTCGACGCCTGTGCAATTTAGACAACGATCGTTGTATCATCAACAGTGTTGAATGCACTCTTCCTGATTCTCCACTGAGTAGTGCAATATAGTTCCCGAAGTTTGCGGTTATCCAGATTGGTGTGGCAAAGATAGTTCTTATTTCATTGAAATTAATTCGCAACAACAAAAGAAAAACAAATTACCCAATTATGCAATGAGCAGCTGTGAGTAGATTGACGGAGTTCAGGATAGTAGAGCCGCAAAAGTGGGCACCTGCTGCCGATCTTAAGGACGCTTTGTTTGGATGTGCTCCGGCCGGTGTATTCGAACCACCTACTACCCTCCAGCTACCGTTAACATCGATTCTAGGGTCCACATTATCGACGGCTGGAACCGCTATAACGAAAATAAGTGAACATAATCTAACGTTAACGAATACCCAATTCACGAATTGCTAAATTCTTACCAATGGTGCTGGCCACAAGCGCAAGGAGCACTACGAACTTGATCATCTTGCAACGATGAATTGCCGATCGAAATACCAGTTCTACCTTTTATAGGAATGATTTTTTTATCTTAGTCCTATAAGTTTCCCAGATCGCTTTGGCCGTGGATTATGCCAGTTACTTTAATTCCGTAACGTATGGATCATAGTATTATAAACTGGATTACATCTTATCGTCTTAACATCGAGAGAACACACGCGAAATCTTCTATTAATACTTTGAAATCGCGGATATGTCGACCCTGAAACTACAACGCATTGTAATCATCATTAAACATATACTGCCTTTACTTCTTTTGAAAGACAGTGTATGTTCCTACATTGTTTTAGTTACCTTGGTACTTCCAGGATTACCAACCTAAACGATGCGCCAATCTATAAAAGCAGATGTTCCTCGCCTTGCACATGGACAGAACTCTCCGATGAGGAATTAAAATAATTCGAAAGCTTAGAGTTGCCAAAAGAAAGTCTTTTATTTCACATCTCATCCTTGACTGCAATACTCATTAACTTCCCCCAACACTTAAGTCCTGAAACGATAGAGTTCCCTTACAAAAATCTAGAACACATACTCACACCGACACATATTTTTAAAGACTTCGGAGCTTTTGCGACCGACATTTAAATTTTGAGCCCTGAATCAGTCAATTCTGCTCATATGCCTCTCGTTCAATTGGTTTCGTATTGAGAAATATCAGAGATTTTCATTAGATGGCCAATTGTTCTTGCTATCAAGTATTTTTGTTCTGTATAGATTAAAAAATAAAACAACTTTTGTACATTTCATACCATTTTATTTCTTTCATCACAAAGTATACATGTTAACACAATGAAGAAGTTGATAAAAACAAATCAAGTGAACTGTTCACAACTAATTTGTTCTTAATTGTTCATAGTCATTACATAATCTTTGATAAAAGAAATGAAGTAATTGTAACAACAGACAACTACATGTACATTTTCTTGAGAACATGAATTTTCTTACATTGTCATCTAAACTATCACTACCAGTTCTTCAACAAACTTCTACAGCCTTTTGATGAAAATTCAAAAAATTGCATTTTTTCGATAGTGTCAATTTTTCTCCTCCTACTAAATCTTGCAGCTTATACAAGTTGAGAAATGTGTTCTAGGAAATTATAAGATCTGCTTTCCGACTTAAAATTCTAATTATATGCGATATGTTTGTAGATAAAGGAGACTACTTTATGATTTTCGGTGTTACCCACTAGTTGACAGAACTTAAACCACTCCCTCTCTGTGACGTAGATGCAAGCAGTCGATGTAAAAATCTTTACAAGAGGAGTACATCCAGCAGCAGGACTAATACCAATAGCAACATATTTACTTCCAGTTGAAGTAATGGGGTATGCCGAAGCACCGAGATGACATTTTTCATTCGTGATTTCTTCTTCCACTGTAACTGGTTTTTCTTCAAGTCGTTGCCACTGTTTCACTAGCTCTTGTGTTTATTGATTAGCAATTTCGTTTAAACAGTCAATCAATTCTCCTTCACTAGTACCCATAGCGTTAAAATTAATTCATTTGCTTGAGATCGCACTATAGTAAGCTCCAGAAAGAAAAGTAAAAGCTTTTTAACCATTCCATTCCTGTTGGATAGATAAAACTAATGTTCTATAGTAGCATTAGGAACGTATGTCAATGGCGAAACGTGGTACCCCCTCCCCGTACAACAGTTTTACTAACTTTTTTGAAGAAGTGTCTGTATACGATCTTTCTTGCTTTAAAACTTTTTCAGACATCCCCGTATGTCAGTGCTTGAATGCAAGTTCCGGAAATTCCCAGGTGGCGCCATTGTAGTTGAGGGGGTCATTTCTCGATGGTAAAGTCCCGCTAAATTCGGGTGGAATGTGGTGATCTAGGATTGGCGAATTCTTACTACTATTACTACTCCCAGGTGTTGAGTTTCTAGGGTCTTTTCACTCACTGAAAAAAATTAGGTCCCTTTTACTCAAAATCTTGTTCGCACGGAGACGAACTGGGCCGAATTCATTTTCCACCACCATCTAATTGGTAGAACCTTCGTTTAAATGTTCTCGCCAGTGTTACAATTACATTGCTAAAATGAAATTAAACGCCTTCTTTTTATTTATACGGTTTTATCAGGTCAATCTCCTCGTAGACGTATTCGCTTTCGTCGGATCACAAAAACCAGTTTAAGAAGCTTAAATAAAAGATCAGTTCAAGGGTAGCGTAATCCCGCGCGATTATTACCTGCGATTTCTATACGTATTTCGCACGTGTAATCCAACACGGGCCATCCGTGCGACCCGAATCGTTCGTCTGGCGTCCGCGTCCCGAAACCCGGGCGAACCTGGTCGATAAATCAGTCGTTCGCACGCCGCCGCTGGTAGTTTCGATGGGACAAACCCACCTTCAGTTCCCTGTATTTGTCAACCGAGAACACTTCAGACCGAGTCGCGTAGGCGTGGTCGGCGAATGTTCCAACGACGTGTTTTGCGACTGCCGACGGCTAATTAGCCGTAAGTGTAATTGACGCAGCAACTAGTTAGACGATCGGTAGCTAGGAGGTACCAACTTTTGGATGAAATATTTTTTTACTAATTCGCTAATGGATGGAGTAGCTCTAGCTAATCGATTTCTATGGTCCGCTAACGAGTTTTGAATCTAATCTATTATATTAGTTTGCAAATTTGTAACATGCGTCAGATATAGTTGTTTGTTGTTAGTTTGGAACCAATTCTTTGCCCACAAGGAATTTCTCCTTTTTGATGTCGGAATGGTAAAGTACGTTTTCCATTTCTCATTAATGATGTTCCCTTGTCAACTGCGATTGCAATATCCAACACACTCGCTATTTATTAGGAAAGGACTTCATCTGTTGGTGGTATTATGGGATACATTTACATGCTCCTTATTAACTTTCTCCCAAAGCAGGAACTCCCACGAGGTTCTAACGTTTATCGCATGTTTCGCTTCCTTTTCTGAACAGAAGGAACAATACCCGGCAGGAAGATACTAGTACGTTAGTTTGAAATTATTATTGCGTCTCTAAATACCTTCCGTTACAAGCAGGTTTACAAAATTCTTCTCGAGAAGACAGCTAATATGCAGACAGATAATATTCTCATCGGCAGTGTAGTATTACGGAGTCCGACGTCAAGTCCCAAACGTTTTTATTTTCTACCACTGACTAGAAAAATGACGAAACAAGGAAGTCCATTTTAAATTCAATGATGCTTGCAACATGGTACTACCTCTCCTAAGGCAAAAAAATCTTCTTGATCTGTGGAAGACGTTGTTCCTTGGACCACACCTTAAAACTCTTTCAAAATTAGACTGCGCATAATTCGCCTTGGTTTGTGAAAAACACTCAAAGCCATCGATGTTTAGACATAAAAACTGTAGGACAGCGTCTTAAGAAATTCTAGTAGCGACTCGCGGATAACGCCCATAACGAAGTTCTCGTCAACTTACAAGATAAACAACTTTCTAAAACTTAAATTATGAACCAGGACGTTTTTCTTTCGTGGCCTGAAACGTTGGAAGACTTAGTACACATTGGAAGAATGTCTTCTAGATGAATAAGCAAGAAGACGATAAAAGATCATGAAAGGAAAATTTCGCCCATTTTTATTCATTCTTTTGAGAAAATGTTTCATTACAATTTCAAGTCAGGCAGAAGTAACGAGTACAACGTAACTTGCAAACTTCAAGAGTAACAACGTATTAGACTCTCGGGGAGATCAAGGTCAAAAAACCTAGATTGCGCTAATATCTTTTATTGCAGCTACAGAATTTTCGCCCTCAGATTAAGGGCATCCTCAGTGTACTGAAGAGGAAAAAATTCTTAAGTTAAAAAGAAGTATATATATATCATATAAAATTGTAGTAAACTTACGGCAACCATGATATTAAAATCCCCACAGAAATTACAATTTCATACATTTCTGGAGTTTGATCACAAATTTTTTCTCTGATGTTGACTTTTAGCTGTTAAATTGTTGATAAACCGTTTTTGGGAAGGGTGGCCAGTTGAAGTCTCCATTTCAAGAAAACACGTCCTGCAAATTTTGAATACAATAATGTGATTATTACACGATTTGTGTGGCATGTAGCTCCGTTTTGTTGAAAATAAAGATTATCCATATCAAAAGCATCAACTTCAGGCCAAGAAAAGTCGGCCAACATCGTTCGATAACGGGTTGTAGAAACTGAAACGGGCGCCATTTTCAAGAAAATAGAGATCAATAACGCCACCAGCCCGAATACAGCACCAAGTTGTCACCTTTGGATAGACCAATTTTTCCACCGTATAGCTGAGGTTTCCACAGACCCAAATATAAACATTGTGTTTGTTACTCATCAAGGTGAAAATCAGCCTCGTCGCTCAGAATTCCTTTTTTTTTAATTATGGTCATTTTCTTGCATGTCTAACGTGCAGTTAACGAGTAAGGTCGTGGCCGTGACATGGTACCTCAGTTATAACGTTTATGAAAACCAGTTCGAAATAGTTCAATCTAAATTTTTCAAGTATCTAGGCTTTAAACTAGATGACACTTACCGCGAATGTAGCATTCAATACGCTACCTTACTAAGCAAACATGGGTTCCAGGAATTGAGCATGCAGCACCGAAAACAGTACCCCACTCGTTCTAAAGCGTGCCAACAAATCAAATTTTTTGCTCCGGATCTGCTGTCAAGATTGACCTTTCATGTTCTTCGGTTTGCGTCAAAAGTTACGAGCACATTCACAAGATACAGATGACAATATTTCCAGTGACATATTCATATCTATTTAGTCACATCCTATAGTTTTACTTTATATGATTATTTGTATTATTATATGTAATTTGCCCCCTTGGATTCAATCTGCTAAATATTATATTATTATTACTATTATTTGATGTACATCTATGAAATTGTAGATTGTTCAAAACCTTGCGGTACTTGCAAGGGACCGCGTGCTTACTTGATTGGTTACCACTTGGGAGGTCATCTAGGGTCTTACTTTCAACATGCCTTGATACTTTCAGATCTACACTTCAAAAACCTCAGACACGTATTAGTCCCAACAGAATCTCTGGCTGACACACAACCTACAGTGTGTCTAATTTCGAAAAATTATTTGTGAATGTAAAACTGGATCCCCATAATTCTGTGAATTTGGTAAATATTATTGAAATTTTAATTGGAAATTGAAATGTAGCTTTAAGCTTGCTTCCTGAGGATAATCTTCACAAAAACTAATTTCAATAAATACTGAGAGAATTATAATTACAAAAATTAGAAAAGCAAGACATCTACGAGGGCGGTTTTTGCTTTTCAACCTCCGATCGCACAGTATAAAGACCAGGCATGCCGCAAGTAGCTGGTGAGCGTACTGGTGGCTGCATATCTCGCCCTGTACACGCTCTGTCACTGCCGAGTCCAACACGCTTTACGTGACAGCAGCTCAAGAAGAAATGCTTGAGCTCCTGTCACGCAAACCTGGCCCTCTCTATTGATTCTCCCACGAAATGTAAATTGCGAAGTGTTATTCGTTTCTTGCAGGCAGAAGAGAATAGTGCAGCTGAAATTCATCGAACAGTTGCGCTACAGAAAATTTTGTGCTCGCTGGGTCCCAAAGACGTTGACTGACAACCACAAAACTCGCCGAATGGCTGCACCTTTGGCGTTTCTTGAACGTTACAATACTGATGGAAAAGATCTTTTGGAATCCATTGTGACAGATGATGAAACATGGGTTCAGTATGACACTCCCGAAAGGAAACGACAATCAAAACAATGGATGCACACAAATTCTCCAAAGAAACCCACAAAATTCAAACGAACCTTCAACAACCGTAAGGTTTTGGTAACGTTTTTTTGAGACCAAAAGGTGTGTTGCTTATGGAGTTTATGCAACCGGAGACAACAATTACTGCAGATTCATATTGTTAAACTTTGCAATGCTTACGGAGGGCTATGCAAAACAAAGGAAGAGGCATACTAACTTCTGGAATTGTTCTGAATTTCAATGGGACATTTTGAACCCCCACCTTATAGTCCCAACTTAGCGCTGAGTGACTACCATCTTTTCTCTGAACTGAAGAAGTGGTTTGAGGGGCAGCGCTTCCTAACTGACCTGGACCAGGGCCACAACTCAGTGCGAATCATTAGCGGCAACATTTTATGAAGAGGGTATTGTGAAGCTTGTTCACAGATATGACAATTGCCTCAATCGTCAAGGTGATTATGTAGAGAAGTAACTTCCATTGTACATTACCTTTGGTAATAAAATCATTTTTATATTTAACCGTCTTTCCTTTATAGCCTATCGGATGCTGAAAAAACAGCCCTTGTACATAACTCTCCAAAGAATGACCTACACTGAAGTTCATTTGTCAGGCAACTCTTACAGAAAGATGTGTAATGACTGCACTGCAGACTGAATTGCATATGTCAACAATTGTCATGGGGGAATTGTGCTTTATTAATAGTAAACTGCAACAGTAGACTAGTTTCGTCCTTATTAGGACTCTTCAGTACAGTATAGTATTCTGCGATTAACAAAACAATTTCAACACCTAGGAATGCAAATAGATTTTGGTCATATACATCAATAAATTTAAATCGATCCGAACACAAATTTTTGCAATTGTTCGCTAAAATCGAATTGAGGGTGTTTGCCTTCGACAGAAAGTAATTGCGCGCCTATTAGCGTAAGCATTACGGATTGCAATTAACGTTGTAGGTTGGCTCGGCGTTGCAGTACATGCTCGTACGCTTTCAAACCGGCTCAAAAGTTACGCCTCGGCAACAATACAAACGCGAAGCCTGCAAATTAGACCTCTTTAGAGGACACTACTGTTCTCCGCTCATCACAGCACCGCAAAACTGGGCCGAATAATGGTAACTATTATTTTTCCGGTATAAAAAGAATTCTCTTGTTTCGCGTAATAATAGTATATTTTCGCGTAATGTGCATGCGCTTATGCCGTTTCTCGGTTTTCTGGATTATATTTTTGTGTTGAAGATTCCCATAAAAAGAATAAATATTTCGTGTGTTTCTTAGAGTGTGTATACACTGCTTTGGTTTTCATACTTACTTTTATGTTACGTATGCTTTGTGGGTGTGTAATTAAGGGCGGTAAAGGATATTATATTCTTCTTTTCACAGAAGTTGCTTTGTATTTCTCCAGCTTTGACTGTTGTAAAAATGTTGATTTTCATTCTTTCTTAAAAACTATAAACATGTCATTTTTAAGGTTTGATAAAAGAATGGATGACATGTTATCATTAAGTAGTATAAACCGGACTGACAACCTTACTTCCCCGAATTCTAATGTCGGGCATTGCGCATACATAAGTGGAGAGAAAGACCGGTTTACACTACTTAATGATAATACGTTAATCACTATTTCATCCGACCTTAGTCATTACGAAATGTAGGAGACTGTTTCTCGAAACTAAATTGTACAGTAACGATTTATGCCAGCTTCTTGATTAAAAAAACTCATAAAGAATCATATCTCGTTTCAAAATTTAGTGGAAAGAATAATTAGTACAACCATTTCGACAGCAGCTGAAGCTTTTACTCCCCTTTATCTCTTTAGAAAACCGCCGCAATTGCACAGTTCTGGAGGTGATGAGCAAAGCTTTTGCTTATTTAAGTAAACTAGATAGAAGTATAAAAACGTCTTTTAAAAATGTCTATTTACAAATCAATATCCCCTTGTTTCGGAGGTTGATGGTCGGCGTTAAACTTGAACGTTACCACAGCTGATGCTAAAGGAATCTACCGGGCGATAAATTTTCGCACAAGCAGTGGATCGATCTTGCGCCGCCGGACAAAAGTACCTAAAAGAGTCCAAAAGACTACTGAAGACTCCGGAAGATGTCACAGAAACTGAAACACGAAGTCCAGGAAACAGGTGGCTGTTAGTTCGTCTTGGAGAAATAGCTAACTTACAGAAACAAATTGCTAGCTACGTGTTAAGGTCGTGGGTGAAAACGGGGGTTTCCTTTCACGATGGAAGGTGTTGAAATACGCTGATTGGTTGTATAAATAAATGCAACGTACACCACTGGCTCTTAAATGTGATTTTTGTTTCCACACCATTGCAAACAAGAGCCAGGTTGTATTGCGGCGGTACTCCAAAACAGAAAGGGCAATCTTCAGAATAATTCCAAAGAATTTGGTACTCGCTTTCCTTTTCCCGTCTGGTTTTGAAGGAAGGGGGAACACGCAAAACAAAATAGGAAACTGAAACGAAATTGTTTTGATACGTCAAACGTTTATTAAACAAACATGTAAGTAAAATAAATTTGAAGTAAATAAAGGGTCTCAAAAGTGGATACAATAACTTAAAAAATAGTATGGAAAACCTCCGACAAATATTTGTAGTACCAAAAAATAGTGACTAAAGAGGGCGGGAAAAATTTCGACGGTTGACGACTTGAAAAAACGTTTATACTCGAAGGTTATCCTCACATATACAAATGACATTTAGCGAAGCTCAAATTATACATAAATTTTTACAACACTGGAGAAGTTAGAAATTCTTAGATTCCAAAGATAATACGCGGATTAAAACTAAGGCGAAAACGAGCCTTCTGCGTCCTCATCTTCATCCATATTAGAATCGTCATCCAGGGTAGGATCATCTCCAGAATTTGATAAGCTATGACTACTAGACCAAACTTTCCTTTTTGCGTGTTTTATGACGCAGTTTTTCTTTGTGCCTTCCCTTAATTCGGCGCTGGGTTTTGCTTTTATCTTTTTTGCTGCAAAGATTTTTTGCTTTCTAATTCATGCAGGCTTTCCTTCAAATTGATTTTTATACGCTGTAGTAATTATTATCCAACCACAACGTTGTTGAGGTTTGATTCCTTTATTTGATTTTCAGAATTCACTGCGCGAAGGTAACGGACTACTGTCTTCGATCCTTATGATAG
Organism: Chrysina gloriosa; assembly: GCA_038088585.1. Lineage (NCBI taxonomy): Eukaryota > Metazoa > Arthropoda > Insecta > Coleoptera > Scarabaeidae > Chrysina > Chrysina gloriosa. The sequence continues at coordinate 95,976,050 of CM076087.1, read as the reverse complement.
TTTTTGGTCCTGTCCCAACAAATTTCGAAACTTGTATATTTGACTAAATTTGCTCCTCTCTTGGAGGTGTTCTTTTATGTATGTTTTGTTGATGATTTTGAGTGATCTCTTGGAGGTGTTGCCACGTTCATCTGTTGGGCTGTTTCAGCAGATGATGTCCTTTCTCTTTGTCTTTCAATTAGAAAGTCACTGTCAGAAAAACTTATTTCCACTTAAGGAATATACATATACCAGATTTGCGATAACCATTGGCGCAAATCTCTGCGGTTGCAGTTTTTAAATACGTGGGGCACATCAGCTGACAAAATTGGAAAACGGTTACATTGCGACCAGGATTGTGTTTCAACCACATCTGAATATGTTGTGAATAGTAAGTCTTACAAGATGACTTAAATGATAAATCCAGAGGTTGCATTTTGTGCCAAGCGTGGGGTGGAATACATATAACTGTCACGTAGTTTTTGCACCCTGCTTCTATTACATCCATGTTTCTTGTGTGACTGTATTAACCGTCAAGGATCAGCAGCACCGCATCTTTGTGAGATAGCTTTACGTGAGATATGAAGTGGTGTCGCCATTGCGAAAAATATGCTGCTGAATCCACCCTGCAAAGGAACTAGGAGGTGCTCCATCTAAGCATTCTGCTTTCATGTTCTTTCTGAGAAACACGAACAATGGTGGAGCAAATCCGCCAGCAGCATTCCTACACATAACAACAGCCACCAATGTTCCCCTTTCAGCTGCAGTGACTGCTCCAACCTGTTTTTTGCCCTTCGATGTTATAACGTGTGAATTCTCGGATTGCATCGTTATTATGCCAATTTCGTCAATATTATAGACTTTTGCAGGATTGTAATTAATTTTTTCCATTGCTGGATTCAAGTGATCAAAGAACTGATCAACATTATCGGGGATAAAAGCTTCAATTCTAGCCTTCGAGATATCTTGTGGTTTTCTAATTATTATATTTAGATGACGTGAAAAAAATTTTCACCCATTTTTTCAGAGCAATTTGGTAAGCCTATCCATTTCTAGGCAATAGGAAACCAAATTCTCTTCCATTTCCAAAAGAAAGTGCTAGTTTCCTTCCACTTGACAGAGCAACTAACTACGCTGGGGTTTTGGCAATTTGTTTGATATCATTTTCCACTGTTGACTTTGGAACACCAAATGAGTTTTGAAACTTTAACCTACCCCATTTTCTTTCCTCTGACTGCAAGAATGGCGAATTTCATTTGGTGAGAGTCCCACTGTTTATGCTTTTTACCGTAAATTAGGTAACTTTCTACCTTTTAGGTTCGGTCCTTTTAAACTCATGATTTTAGTGAATTACCTCGTTTCAACTAATGAAACAGCTTAAGCAAACTTAAGTTACCTGTACTAAAAGCACTAATTATCAAAATGACTGTAACGGAAAACCAAGACACAGATTGCAGTTGCGGAAACAACTACGAGACACGATTGACAATTGACATCTAACATATGTTAGTTATTACAAACCATCAACTTCTAAATCAATATTAAAGAAGTAGACATACAATGTTCCCTAAAAGTCTTTCAGTTTTCCTGAATACCGTCACATCCGGATCATTACAATTTTGTATCTCTTCCCTACATTGTACGTATTCAATCTCACCTGATTCACAAGCATATTGCACGAGAGCCATTATCTTTTCAAGATCGTAAACTTTATAATAAACTACGTTTGGAGTTCCACAGTTACAACTTACTTATATTATGATTAAATCTGTAGTACGCGCGTTCCTATATGTTCATCCACCCGCTTTTACGAGACGACATCCTCCTCTTCTTCTTCCTCGAATGCATTCCGAGACGGCATGGGACGACAAGAAATCGCTGACATTTCCTCTTTCGCTCTGGTATAGTAATAGGTACCAACATAAAACCGCGATCTTTCGCTATGAAAAACTATCCGATTCCGGATCCACCTCTCCGCCGGCTTAATCCCGCAAGTAAGTTTATTTCCTTTCGATATTAAATGGGAAATATAGATTGCGTTTTGCTTTTGTTCGTCGCAACGGCGAAATGATATCCTCGGAGAGGATAAGCTGGTTCCCTTCTCTTTTTAGCTTTCACGGTCGACATTAAATCTCGCGCTTATTGGTAGTAGAACTGAAAAGCTAGTTTCTGTTTGCGGTGATCGTAACAATAAAGATAGTGGGGTATAAAGGCGAGTCTAGATTTACGCTACACTCAAATAACTGCCGATTTTTCTCGATAATAATCATAAGACGTTAACGATTGCAAAAGTCTTTTCATTCTAAGAGTGCTTCGTTGCGGTTATCCGTTTTCGTTACTCAAGTAACTAGGCAATTATAGGAAAAGTTCGTAAACTTTAATATTTTAAACCTAAACCGACAGCTTCCGAATTTCCGGTAACGAACGGCGCTCACCTTCAAAATTTATTCGCTGTTTCCTCGACGCGAGACACGGAAAAGGAGAATTCCAGTTATTGAGGAAACCGGATCGCTACAAGACGTTACGCTTAAATATCGGGCCTCCCTTGCGTAGAAAACGAAGGGAAAAGTCCGCAACGGATGTGCGAGGAGATCCTCGGAGCGACGCGCGAACAAATGTAAGGAATAATGGAATGCATGATAACGCTTTCTCGAAAGCGTATCTCAAGTAACACTCTAAATATCAAATATTTATGTGTATCTCTTCCGCGGGATAACTGCACATATTTCTCAGTTTTCCCGGACCTTTATGTTTCCCACAACAAGCATAAAAATAAAACCGCACGCCCCGGCATACATCTACAACGCAAATTATTTAATAGCGACGTTTGTTCTCGGTCGGGTCGGGTCCGAGTTTGTAGAATATTTCGGGAGTAAGACGATCTTTTACGCGATTGATGGCAGCCGTTGTCCTTTAGGAAGTAGTTTTTCGAATTTAAACTACGGTATCATGTCCACGTCTCATATTCGCGCTTCGAAAGTCACTAATTATTTGGAGGCGGTTGTGGAAGGAAATGCTGTTTAAAGGAAAAACAATATTGAATCAATAGTGTTCCAAAACGTTCCAAAGCGGAAATGTATGTATAAAATTTGAGAGAAAAATAAGCGGTGAGTATCTCCGCTTTTGTTGTTACAATAGGCGCAACTCGTAGGATAAAATAGTGTCACTAAAGTTTTAACTGAAAAATGTTAGGAGTTAGGTTTCTCCAAGATTCTTCAAAAGACTGTAGCTACACTACACCTTTTCAACTTCAAATTGGTACTAACTATTTTCAAAATGGCAATGGACAATTTCGACTTGGTTCTAAACAATTTCAGATTGGCTCTTAACAAATTCAAATTGGCATTAAACTATTTCAGAATTACATTTAAATTCAACTGACAAAAAAGTAGATAACAACTATCATTAACAGTGTTGCAGTTGTTGTATTTGATAGTCCAGAGAATTGAAACCAAGGAAAACAATACATAACATACAATATGCACTAAGAGATACGAAGCTAACAATATTAAAAAAAAAAAACAGATTCGTTCTACATATGTATAACAATAACGAAGAGTTGTGAACTCTTGCTAATATACTAGGTGAAAGAACTGCTTATTAATGGGTTAAGCAACAACCTATATGTACGTATATAGATAAGCCACGCGGTGGTAAGCCACGAGGTGGTAAGCCACGTGGTGGTAAGCCACGTGGTGGTAAGCCACGTGGTGGTAAGCCACGTGGTGGTAAGCCACGTGGTGGTAAGCCACGTGGTGGTAAACCACGTGGTGGTAAGCCACGTGGTGGTAAGCCACGTGGTGGTAAGCCACGTGGTGGTAAGCCACGTGGTGGTAAGCCACGTGGTGGTAAGCCACGTGGTGGTAAGCCACGTGGTGGTAAGCCACGTGGTGGTAAGCCACGTGGTGGTAAGCCACGTGGTGGTAAGCCAAGAGTACAAAATACAGAAGAATATCATCATCACACAATATACCGGGTGTTTCGGAATTGCACGGCACTGTTTTAGGGATGTGTTCTCTAAAGCGAAATAAATAAAAAGTTTATACAAACATATGGCTCAAAATAATTTATTACCGAGATATTGAAATTTAAAGATAAATAGGTAAAAGTCCGAAGTAAAACTATTTTAGGGGTGTGCTCTCCAGCACGAAATAAGCGAAAGAGTTCATACGATCCATGCTTCTCTAGCACGCCTTACATTATCAGGACGACCCTTGATAGTTGCTGCTGCTTCCGCGATGCAATTCCTTAGCTCTTCTTGTGTGCCAACAAGCGTAGAATAAACCATAGACTTTAGTCAGCCCCACACAAAGTAATCTAATGTGGTGTGTTCCATATCAATGAAAAATTGAAGAATCTTCAAAGTACTATTAGGTCACACGAAAACGAGTATTGTGGCATAAAATACATTGGACAAACTAGGCGATCAATCCTAACACGATACAAGGAGCACATTACTCGTTTTCGGTTTAAGAGGCCCGAAAATCAAGTCTGCTCCGACATATTTCAGACAGAAGACACGCTATATCAATTGAAAGTTTAAAATTAATTAAGGCGGTAGAAAACAACAGGGAACTGGATAGCTACGAAAGCATATATATTTATAAGAATAGAGAGAGAATTATGAATGATGAATGGGGGGACCTACTCCAACTTCCAAATTGTACGAACTATTAAATTAAATTGTAGATTTTTGCAACCGTATTGATACGCTCCATAGAGCATGAAATTTAGGTTAGAAGTAGTATTAATACACGCCCCCTTAATGGGAAATCAGTGTCAACAGTGTTTTGGTGTGTTTCGCGCGTTCATTGTGTGATGTTCATTGTGCAGTGTTTTTGGATTTTTCAGAAAGATGTGGTAAGGGTAATTTTATTTATTTTTTGTATATTTATTCTTATTTCCTACAATTAACAGTCAACATATTTTTAATGATGTCGATCTAAATGAAATTTTAAGCAATGTTGGTTTCCTTGCGAAATTTTGAATATCCTAAAATTCGAGGTTCTACTACAGACGCGCCGTGTTAAACATTTACATGTTATGTTAAAATTTTCACGACATTACACCGTTACGTAAATCTACACATCAAAATTCCGACGATAGTTAACGTCGAAACTTAAACGCAACCGTTATAAAATCATCCATCAAATTCATTACTAAACAACGATCTCGTGTCAACAACGACCGTCCCATCGTAACACTCACGCACGCACACTTGTACTCCTTATAGTACAGCCGACGAAGCGACTCGCCTCTCTTCAGTTAACATCCTCGACACCGCCGCCGTATCAACAAGTCCGACCCACTGTTTCCGCATTAAGCAGTTTCCGCAAGCCGGCATACTTATGAAAGCTCGATCGTTCGCAGACGCATCCGATTGGAAGTTAATGTGCACACACATTTTTCTCTCGCATCCGGCCTGACTTACCCTCGCGCGAGCACGCAGCCCTCTTCAAGTACCGGCGGACCTTTATCTGATTAATTACCCGCGTCGATCCCGCGACAGAGCTGCCCAGTCACGGCACCAGCCAGATTGATTAAAAAGATTAGTTGAGGGGCAAAACGGCGAGATAACGCAGTAAATTAATTTCTGATTTCCTCCACCATTATTCATCCTGGTTGGGCGGCGTACGTCGCTTATTATCCTTTCTCTCTTTTTCTCTACTGGAATATTAAGTTCCGGACTGAGTAAACAAGAACTGCTAGTTTTGCGGGCAAGACAAAAACGGGGATGGTTCGAGGAAAAGTAGCACAGTGGCTCGACAATAGCTTATGTTCGAGCGACGAAAAAATATCATCTTGTCAAAAACATATCGCTCTAATCGACTTTAATGGCAAGAGGATTGAGGAAATTTGATTTCTTTTTCATTAAAATTTCTTGATTGAATTTGTGATTTAATAAGCGCCTTTGCCTTTGCATAGCTAAGATCAGATATAATTTAACGCGGGCATTTACGTTCTCCATTCGCAATTTTTTATGTAAAATAGAAAAGGAAAGTCTGCTTACTTCTCACTTCTATAGATGTCAAGCATGGTGAGCTTCTACGCCTTTTTTATATTTATTTTTCTCGTTTGAGGTCATCTATATATTTTGATTAATTTGATATCTCTACCATATACCCAAGCATTTGAAGCGGTCCACCTGCTCAATTCCCTTTCCATTTATCCTTATTTCATGTGTTTCCTTGGATTTCGATTATCATGGTTTATATCGTTTGTACATTGAGTTTAATGTTTATTCTCGTTAGTTCCTCCTCTATGACCTCAATTACGTTTGCGTCATAGATTTTCGTCTGTATCTACCATCAAAGTAATATCATCTACGAACATCAGTTCATTCAGTTGTGTTGTTCTCATCTTCCAGTAACCTAGTATCAATGGTTTAATCTCTTTCTTGCTTTTCTTTCTTCATTGTGTCATCCGGTAGCCTTAAAAACAGAAGTCGGCTTAATACGTGTCCTTGTTTTGTTAGTTTATGACACATATGTGTACTTCCTGTCTCTTCCTGTTCATTATCTTTTCACCTCACTTGTGTGATCGCTAATATGAGGTCCTGTGTGCTTCTCTCCTTTCTAAATCTACAATGGGTGTCTTCCCAGCGTATTTAACTTGCTATGAGTTTATATTTAGAAATTTCACATACTTTCTGAGGTTGATCGTCTCCTTTGTTCACCAGCTTTACTAACTCTTCCAAGCTGGTCCCGTTCGATGAAAAATCTCTTCCGTTAAACAATTTTATCACGTGCTCTTGACTTTTTACAATCATTTAAAATTCAGTAAATTTTCTTAAAATCTGCACTCACTATTATTATTAGGGCGAAGCTCTTTTAGCGAGCCTCTGCAGCGAGAGTTTACTAGGAGAAAATGAGACGCTTGAAATTATCACTATACGCTTTTATCTTTTTCTTTCATTAGTTCTTTCTTGCACACACACACATACTTATCGCAGGAGCAACTGTGACATGCGCCGTATTTGCGTTTCGCCCCGTCAGATGTCGCTCTCATTATTCGGACTCGAATTTACTTCAAACTCAACTTCAACTTATTTACCATCGGTTTCGAAATGAAATATTTTTCTTTATACATTGTTTATTTGTATTCAATTATAGAATTTTACCTTTTATTCAAATAAGCATCAAATGCTAAAGAGCTTTGCTCTTGTCGGGTGTCCCACGATACCTCTCCTCTTTTTTTGTCATTTAATTTGTCTCGTTTTGTCAGATGCATCACATATAATAAAATTGAAAACGACTACTTTATCGTACATCAGTAAAATCACGTACTAGTATTTTGACCTCTTTTCTTCTGCTCTTGTAATTCTCGTAATCTGACTGGCTTTTTGTACCTAATTAAGTATATTTCTTTTTTCTTGTTCAATCGTTTTCCTGGTTACACCCCGGTCATATCTGTTTGGAAGATTTGTTATTTTATATGCTCTGTTTTCTACTGAAATATGCTGACATTTAAGCAAATTGAAATGAAAATAAATCATCTCAGAATTTTGTCAAGAGATGTCCTTTTAGAAGATTATCTTGTTGGTCCAAGGTTATTGGATAGAGTAGAGTAATCTATGAGTGACATAATCTAAACGATTTGAAAGTAATCTCCGATGCTAAACCATCGCCCAAGCAACACCTAATAGTGTAGCAATGTATTAAGTATTTACTATCTCAGTTAAAATTTCTGCAATCGTATCGTACCACTAGATAAATGCATAAGCGAGTAGGGAATTTGTCTACCAAATGGTTTCTAAAGCTAAATCGACATTAAATGGTGCTTTTTTGATAGAATGAAGTAGCTCGCTATACCGTCCAAATCCTGTACAACTAAATATGTTCATAAGAGAGCTTAAGCTAGTAGTAGTAGGTCATCTTGTAATTACTTACTTACTTACTTAAAACTTGAACTCTTCTACCAGCATTGCCAGTGTCGAGATTGTTGCTACTCCTATTGTTTCTACTTTCCTTTTCTCGGCTGTACGTCTTCCCAATTATTCTTATCACTTGTTTGTGTTGGTATCTCAGTCTGGTCCATTTTCATCCCGGATGAATGTTTTCCCATTTCCTCATTCTACTTTCATCGTTGGCTACCTCCTCCCTTTCGTCTCAGTCTTTCCATCTTCCATACTTTCCTTGTTACCCTTCTTAGGTTCACTCTCATTAATTGTCCAAATCAGCGCGTTACGTCGTTCTGTATTCTTTGTTTTATCGATTTTACTCCCATCGCCCAATCCTCATCCACTCCTTTCTTTTTATCGAGCATTATTTCTCCCTTTTCTTACTTACTTTTCTGGTTTTCCATTTATTTAGCCCGCAGTTTCTTTCTCTGTTCATTTGTCAGTGTCAATAGTTTCGATCCGTATATTAACTTGGGGATATACTAGACCAGGTATGGTCAACCTCCGGTCCGCGGGCCACATGCGGCCCTCGAGTAAGATTTGTCCGGCCCGCTACTGAATTCTTTCGTTGCATATTAGCACGGCCCGTCTAAACTTAATTCATAATGAATCATAAGGATACTACAAAAATGTATATTTTTCAAGATTACTCACAGCATAAAACTTCTACAAAAAAGGTTGCCCGTGCCTGTACTAGACGCTGTATACTCATATCTTGGTATTTATGGACGGTTCTCTTGTGTTGGTTGTACTTCTATTCAGTTGGTAACACTGTCTAGTAGTAGTTTTTATTCTATTCTCCAGTTCTTATATTTTTCCATCTTCCGATAATATGATATTTGAACTTTGAGACTTGGTCAATCCCTTTATTTTCCAATCTTAGCTTTAATTGTATTATTACCATTGTTTTATTTCATTCCGATGTAATTTCCTTTTCTTCAACTCTTGCTTCCATATCCTCAGGTTCCACCCGAGATCTTGTTTGCTATTTGTCATCAATACGATATCATATTCTGGGAGGAGCATTTTGATTTCTATGCTTTCAAGATTATAGTATCTGCAGTAAGTTTCTCTGATTTTCTGTTTGTGGCTTTTGGCTATATCATAAATAATTAAGATGAACGAATATGGGCTCAATGTACGCCCTTGTATAACTCCTGCCTTGGTATCGAAAGTCCCTGATATGATGTTGTTGGTTCTCACATAGTTCTTGCATATCTATATAGGCTTCTAATATTGTCAATGAATTTTCTACTGTCGTGTTTCTTCTCCAATGTTTTGTAGTAAGTTCTATATGTATCCACCAATCCTCCTTAATGCCTACGAAGCACATTTCTAATTCTTCCTTTGTATATATGTATACAGATCCTTTGTATCCATTGCTCATTCAACCAGTTGCTTTATAACACAAACTGCAAACGTTATTCCTCTGCCCCTTCTAAATCAATTCTGTTAATCCATTAGTTCCCTCTCTTCTTCTTCTCTTTTCAGCTTTCATGTCAGAATGTTTTTGTATATTTTCTTACACTGCTAAGTAGCAAGATACCCACGTAGTTTTTACACACCTTAGTGTATTTTAGCAATTTTAGTGCCTTACCTACTTTAAGTTTGAGTAAGCTCTTTGGTAGTTCTTTCCTTGTTCTGTATTCAGGGAGGTCTCCACCGGTTGCTTTTCTTCTCCTTCCGTCTCCAATAGTTCCTGAAAGTATTCTCGCCATGTTTCTATAATATTTCTCTCATCTGTGATTGTTTGGTTGTTTTTGCCATTTATATAGGTCATCCCTTTCCGTATTCCTGTTCTTTAGTTTCTGGTTTTCTTTAGAGATCCTCTATCTCCTAAGATAGTTATGTAATTGATTATTCAAAATAGAATTTTCCCAATTACTGAAAACGTGCACCTGACTGAAGAGCCGCAGCACCAACAAAGGTGGTCTCAGGCTCTAATTCCTGGTGAATTCAATATATTCCCTAATTAATTAGCACATGCGTCTATACTTGCTACATTGCAAGTTGGTGCAGAATTCTCGATCTTAGTATAATGCAATGACAGTCAGGACTTCTGTCCGGGTAGTAGTTGTTTTTGATTCGCGAGTTGGATCCAAGTTACTTACAACATTATGTAATTTACTAGAGACCTACCGCAAAATCGTACTATTTTAACTTCAACCGAAAATTTCCTACTTCGAATAAAAAATTCATGAGACATTGCAAAATATACAGCAACATATGCCATTCTTAAAAGGTCAACGAGAACTTGACAGGACGACTCGACACTTGCTTCTTATATTCTTTCGAACAATCGTTTAATTTCGTTAATATCTAAGCTGGATCGTGGTTGGTTTGTTTGTTGTAAAATTAGATTCAAAATTTAAACTGAATTTGTCAACTAATATGATCGGGGCTTGTAGGAAAACTTTTCGTGAAGCTAACAAGAAACGAATTTTATAATTTTCAGACTTCTACAGTCGTTCTGATTGATATGGAATTAATTAGGGTACGTCCATTCCACGCGAAACCTAGTATTAATATTAAACAAAAAATAATACTATAAACCCCGAGGAATAAATAAAATTCACATTAAAACCGTTTCACATGAAATATGAATATTTTAAAGAAAATCTGACGCGGCGTTATTGTCCGAAAGAATATTCCTTTTGTTGCTCAAAAATAATTTTTCGGAATATTTTATGTATCGTTTACGCCAGCGAGCTTCGCTTTTAATACTCGACGATTTCGGAATCCGCCCACCGCGTTCGGTGCCGTCGTTGTTTTCGTTCGCTCTAAAAGGGAACATTTTACAGCCGCACAGATTAACACTGCGCGAGTTTACGACTGTTTGTATATTAAACTGCTTTTGTAGGTATTATACGCGTTCGAGAGTTGAGGGCGGAAAGTTTTTCCGGATGAACGCGCCTCGCCCGTAAAAAGTTACAGTTCACTTAATTAAGAGCCGTAAAGGCGGCGAATATCTCATTCCGCGTGCTCTATTAATGCAAATTAACGTATTAAGTACGAAGTGCGCCTGCTTTCGGTTTCGTTGTTAAAGGTTGCAGTAACCTCGGGCGAATTTCATTTTAATGGTAACTTATAGACAGTCATTGTATTACGGGAAGTAAATAGGAACTTAACAGCCCGGTCCTGACGGTAGGGGCGCGTATTATCACCTCTTGGTATTAGTCGTTGAGCATGTTCCCGCGAAGACCACCAAATGCGAATGATGACCCTTCGTTTAGCCGAAAAAGCATGCTACTAGTGAGAAACACACTATCTAAAGACTTGATAATGTTTGGAGATTGTGCAATACGCAATTAAATTAACGATAAACAACAGCAACTGTCGGTTAAGACCAGGGCGATGAATGCTGTTATACAAGCACTGGCTATTTTTCTAGATCGACCATCAAACGAATAAATTCAGCATACACACATACATAGCTCAAAAGCACGCAATCTCTCATTACTTCACATCCACCTATTAGCAATCAATAAACTATGGGGAAAGGCGAATAGCGATAGCCTCCAGAGGCACTCACAATAACGCCAAATTGCCTTACTCGGCCGACATAAATCTCCGGGCGCCGTTCTCCTGCGTTACTTCTAAATCGTTATTGTACTTTGCACGAGCGATCCGCCCCCGTCGAGCGATTGAGGAAAAATCGCCCCCGCATTATCTCTAAACTCTAATGCTAATAAATGGGTTAAGTGTAATTTATAATGATCACGCCATTAGCAGCAACAGCTCCGGCAAAGACGAAGAGCGACACGCTCCAGACGATCCAGCCGCATCGTTTTCGTCCTTTTTGTTCCGTTTCTTCTTCTTCTGCCGCCATCGCGAGGCGAGGGTTCCCTCGACGAAGTTGAGATTGGAGAAGTGTTACGCAATATGCTGCCACCGTTGTTGCTGTCTTTTGTGTCTTCCGGGATGTGAAATTCAATATGGAAGATGAAAAGAATGTGTTAGTTTTGAGAGAGAAATATCTCGGCGCGGTGGTGCTGCAAAAAGCGATATTATAGGCAATTCTTTTATATGAATTTCTTCCATTCTCCTTCTTATATCGCATCCGAAAGATTCAATATTGCTTCTAATGTAGGAAAACGTATATGGAAGGGTATTCAAATTGGTGTGGCAAAGGTGAGAATCAGTTTAACCTGGGATCGGGCGCAACACATCTGTGAGATTATACATTAAGTTTTTGCTTATAATTCAGGACAAGCTTGTAAAACTGAAGTTTTCAATCAACAATTATTTAAAAAATTACATAATAAAAGGTAGGTAAAATTAATTATCATCAGGCTCGCGCTGAAAATTTGTAAAAGCATTATCATAACACTGTTCACACGCCATGCGTGTATGTTCCGAACAAAATGCTTCGAAAAACATTTTACACCGAATCTTCTTTATGTCTTTACAGTTCTTGTGTCCATCGTGGCATGAGGGCACTTCCTCATGTTGTGGAGTTGGTTTAAATTGCTGTAGCCTGAGCTGTAGTTCGGTGGCCATTCCAAACGTTTCAATACTCCCCCTTTAAAGTTATCGCAAACACAATTCGTTACACAGAACTTTCAAATAACTTCGCCTTTTGTTGGTCCTTGCTTGCTAGATATGTAATTTCGAAATTGATACCAGCGACATTTGATAGGGCGAAACAGATCACCATTGATCACCTTTGAACATTTGTTGCAACATTGATGACAAGATGTGCGCAACCTACGCGCACATCTTGTCAACTGTATCAACTCCAAATTGAGTAGCATTATAATCCAAAATCTTTCCGGGCATGCTTGAAATGAAAATGACACTTTTTCCGTCGTTTGGGCACATGTGACATAATTGTACTTCCATTACTAAAGCCGAAAATTATCTACGGTTCTAGATTTGGTAATTACAAATTCAGAAATGCGACTTGCCGTTTGTTCTTTTATTAGGTGCCAAGCAATGACAATTTGTTTTCTTTCAGTGCTTAATTCGACACTGCTGAACCAATTATCGCAAGTAATGTTACAACCTAACTCACATAAAATCTGTAATCTTTGTTTTGAGATGTTTTATTTTTTCATTGTATTCAATTTTTGATATTGATTTGTAATTGATCCTATCACCACCTTATTATACATTATATTTTTGCACTGTATTAATTTTCCGTATTATCCGTATTATCCATATTTCTTTTTTGTATTGCCCCTTGTTGGATTTATTCTGTTGGGTAATAAATAAATATTATTATTATTATTATTATTATTATTATTATTATTATTATTATAAAAATACCACAATTCTCATAACCAGGTCTTTCTCCTTTTTATATGCATAAATCACCAAGATCTTCCTCTAAAACCTTCCAACTTGTCATCTACAGTAATGTAATTTCCAGCTCAATGACTCTTTCAACAGTTTTGCTACAAATAAATCGAATATTTCGCGAACTGCCGCCAGTTTATCGTGTCTTTTCCCATATCTCTTGTATTTACATCATCGATCGAGTACTTTTGAGGAGAAATTTGAATCTTTCCAAGTTAATTACGAGACGAAACCATTTTACACCATAAGCGTCTTCGTCCCATGACTTTTCCAAAGACTGCCTACTGGTTTTTGGAACACCTGCATGGTAGAGCAAATCAATAAAACTTTTGTATTCAATGACATCAGTTGGTTTTGCATCCGCTTCCCTTTCGTAGCGTCCTTACATGTTTTCAATTTATATATATATTTGTGTACACCACGATCATTTTAATTATATCCTCAAAAGGAAAAAGCATTTCCAGCAACCATATGGTTAGCTAGCATTCGAAGCATTTCCTTTAGTGCCAAGCAGATACAACACGACATTCTCTGCTGCTTTTCTAACTTTGGCACAAGACTTTGCTTTACACATTTTAGTTACTTTATCCTTGTCCAGGTAAAATCCCTGAGAAGGTGCTTTATCTTCATCAAAGTTGCCACCGTTTTGCTTACTTTCAGAATTCGCTTCTTTTACTTACTACGTTCTCTTCTGCCTCATCTCCATTGTTACCTTCAGCAAAAATATCTTCCTTCTCATTGGAAAGCTATGCGATCAGGATCCAAATCCGCCACAACTCATCCAGCATATTAACACTGTTCACACATCATTCACGAAGGGCTAGAGTGTAAGATACTCCTATGGGAAGGACGTGAATCGAGAAGCTACTATAGGTCCCAATCTTTTGTCATAAGATAACATCCTCTGGAATAAAATAGTAGGTGCTCATTTCATAGATCGGATGGCCCCAACCGAAGGTTAAGTTCAGCATAAATTGCAATTATTCCGTTTGTTTGAATTGAGAGGCCTAAAATCTAAATTGATCATCATCATTTTCATCTTATTATTTGAATTGATTCAGCAACACCCCTCTTCCTAATTTCTCCTAAAAGGTTGATGTCGAACATGGATTACCCAAAAGTCGAGCAAAATAGCAAAAGAGAATTTCGAAGAATTTGAAGATCGAAGGAAGTTGATATAAATGAATGAACTAAAATTGAATACTCAACCTAGTAGACTTTATGTTAAAATGCTTAAGTTTGATATATGTATGTAAGTACATATGTAACCATTTAAGCTTGACAAAAATATTAAGAAGGTTCTTAAATGCACATAAATGTAGAATATGTCACTTAAACCAGTAAACGATACAAAACATTTAACTCGTGGAACGAAGCAAACTTCATTGTATGACTTCGCGCTAAATTCGAGGCGTGCTAAGCCTACACAGAGTCATGGTGTAGAATTAATTTTATGCTAATTCGAGTGTATCGATCGCGAAAGGAATGCGCTGATGTTTATCAAATACACAACCTATTCCACAGTTACTTTCCTACAACTTTTCGCTTGTCACAAGGCAGGAGTAAGCAATTACGAACACGAAGAATTAAAAATTGTAATTCCGTCCGCTTTCCACGCAGGATTTTCCCGATCTAACTTAATTTGCGATGCAATCGGCTGAAATGCGGTTGAAAATAAATTTACCTCTTGATGTTACGTCTTATTTGAAATCTTGTCTTTTCCGGAAATGTGGAAATGTGGAGTGCTGACTTTTCTAATGATGTTAAGTGTGAGTTCAGATTATGACCGCATCGACAAGTCAAAGATGAAAGATGAAAATAGATTCCAAATACTGGAATTTAATATTCCTCGGGAATCGCAAAAAGAAATCCAAATCTTGCAGCGATTGGCGCAGCATGACACATCGTTCAGTTCGTATCTTGATCTTCCTGGGCAAGGTCGAATTTAGAACGAAGTTGTTGAATCAGCATTGGGCGTGGTACAGTCGAAGATGAAGGGCCAGGAACCAAAAATTCGTTGTTCAGCATAAACGTACAAATAATACTTACTGGATATTCGCATAACTGATCTGTTCCAAGCATTTGGGGCATACAAATGAAAAATACATCAACTTGTTAGTAGAATACAACCAACGTTCTGGAAGCAGGGATGTGCGAGTAAACCGGCAATTTGAAATCGAAAGTGCTTTTACTTGGTAAGAATGGAGCTAACCATGAAGCAACATAAGGCTCTTAAGCGCCAAAACTTTAGGATTATAAGAAGCTGTAAAAACATGAACGGTTAAGAACGAAGACGATGGTTCCTTGGATCGGTCTGCTTTTATTGATTTACCACAGAGAGACAGAAAGAGATATAGTATGTCGTTTGCATAAGACTTCAATGAAAGTGTTTACAAGGTTTTCGATAACGCGGTGACTTTTCCCAAAATAATTAGTCATTCTAATAGGTAGAAAAGTACGCCCCGGACTTGCAGAGGGGAAAATTTAGGTTGCATGGTTTGAAGCTAGTAGCTTCGGTAGATAGTTTGTGCCATTCGATGTTCAACGATATCACAGAGCGCTAGTAATTACACTGCTAAACAAAATTTAACTTCTTGCGTGTTTCTTTGATCAAGTACGGTCAGTCGTATAGTGTTATCTCCACAGATTCTGAATTTGCTTTTCAAGTTGTGTATCAGGCACAGTTTTTGAGTAACAGTAAAAGTAGCTTAAATTCTTAATATAGTATAGTATTAATGGCAGTTCAAAAGCTTTTTCACATAACCTTCTTTTGTATTCTGCAGTAGGAATATCCCTTTTCAATGTCCAACAGTAATCGCCCAGTATGTTTGGACCCAAATTGCTTTAATAACGGGATTCCATGATTGATATGTCCTGGTGGGATCGTTGACCGTGCTCGTCACTGATGTCACCTAGGTTTTCCGGGGAAAAAATCTAAATGTGAATGAAGAAAATGTATCTTCAGTGAGGTACTGCAACGAGGAGCTTAATAGTTCTGAAATAATTCCTCCACAAGTCCTCGTAATAGTTGCCCATCTTCTTATTTCTAAGCAAGCGCTGGATTACTTTCTTGAATTACTCTTATGATGTAGTTTCTTGCTCACTTAGAGTGGCATCGAACTCTGGATCGTTCATTAATTCTCGAATTTGATGGCCACAGAGTATACCTTCGTTGATTTCTGAGCCACTGGCCCGTAGAGCTAAAATCGTCGCCGTTTCTATTCATTCCTTCTTTCAATAATCCGAGTTTAATGTGTGGAAGTGGCAGGTAGCAGTTTTTCAGCAACCACTAGGACCTGACTAACGATATTTCTTGTCTCCGGAACGACCTGTCTCCTTGGTTTTTCTACATAATCTGCTGTCACACTCGTATAAACGGCAAAATTTGGTATGTACAAGGGCAATGACCTTTAAATCCACACAAAGGTGCCAGGAATGTCTTTTATACGCGGTGCAATGCGCGTTAGTCGAGGAGTAAAGGCTAGCCCGCAGCAATGGAAAATGCAATTGGGGAAAACTGGTGCCTGGTGGAGAATTTCTCTCAACGAATTCAAAATCTTAATCGGGAAGTACACAAGAAATGGTACTCAACGTCATAAGATACACAAGCATTGTTTACCAGTGGATCGCAAAACTTGTTTACTTGGAATTTCGTCATTTCCTCCTGGTCTATACTGCATTTCATGAAAATTCTTTAAATGTTAGTCAACGATGAAATATTTTAGACTTTACACTGTGACTGAGTTCGTCAAATTCTCACTACCTGTTCCTTCATCTTACTTCATCTTATTGACCATTTGGATGTCGGATCACTACATGTTTCAAAAGATAAATGCTTAAATAACGAAATGCTTGAGTTAAAATCCAATCGCTTCCACATTTGCCAGATTTTACCAGCGATGACTTATTGTTAGTTACACGCTGTATAAATGACACCAAAGCTGATTCAAAACCAAGATTTAAGGCAACACCTTATACATATTTACACTCGCTTCTCGAGTTGCACCCTACTCGAACTAATGCAGCTAAAAGCACGTCCGATTTGAATAAAGGATCAATTACTCAACGCGTGTGCTTATGTGTTCTTTACGCGCGGAGGAAATCATTGCCGTTTTACGAGGATCGTGCGTTCATTGGCGACGTCGGCGGCCGGCGTCGCAGGCAACAACTTCGCCGAGACGGGGCAGCTGCATAAATCTACTTGATTAAGTTTTACATGAAAAAGCGTGCGTCCGTTCCAGTCCCCGGGATTTATTTCCTTCACGAGCATATTTCCGCATTTAATTCGGATCTATGTAAAAGCTCCGGCTCGTATATTTTCCGTACTGTCCTTCTAGCGCCGACGCCAACGTCGTAAAAGTTTATGTATGATATACGTACGTACGTAGGGATACGGAGTTATTTTCGTCCAGTCGCGTATAATTACGAATTGGCCTAGCGAGCACAGCGACGCACGTATACATACGTATATTTCACGTGCGTCCGACTAATTGTAAGTTTAGTAAATCCCTTTCGGTGCGTGTAACGATGATGTAACGTTGCTCTAATTAAAATGTACGAGCAAAAGCTTAGCGAGCGAAAGAATGACTTACATGTATGTATATAAGGTTTCGTATTGTGGAATAGGTACATATATACATACTCGTAATATTGCTATCCTGACACTACGAGGGTAGATTGAGAAGTTTCCGGAATCGCTGCTGGAGCGTTATTATTTTTCCAAATACTTAATGTCGTTGTGTTGGCAACTCTTTCATATCAGTTGACAGCAAATGTTGAATCGATCTCTCAAATAGTCTGGTTTTGACAAGCATTTAAGCAAGTACCTTTTTGTGTTTTCCTAAAAACGAAGATCGAGCGGTCATCGAATTTTTCCATTTGAAAAGGAAGACCGCAACGACAATCAAATCAAGGTTAGATGCCGTTCTTGAAGAATCGTCAAGTTTATTTTGCACCGTAAGTTTTTGGTGTCGGAATTTAAGCGTGACCACACGCATAAAAGTAATGAATCACGTTCAGGACGTCCGAAAACGGCTACCACGCCAGAAATTGTGGAAAAATCCATGACATGGCTTAGGGAGGTCGCCGAAGGAAAGTGCGTGAAATTGAGAAAGCGATGGCAATCTCTTACGAACCAGTAGTTCGTACTTTACATTATAAATCGTGTTTAAAAAAGCTTCCTGCATTCGAGCTCGAACTTCAACCGATTGTTTGGAAGTGTTTACAATGAATCCAACGGATTTCATAAGACAATTTGTCACCATCGATGAGACCTGGATTCATCAATACACACCAGAAACAAAAATGCAATCAAAACAGTGGATTACACGCGGCGAATCGGTTCCGAAGAAAGCAAAAACCATTCGCCCGACTGGAAAGGTGATACCATCGATTTCTTGCGACGCAGAAGAAAGTTTGCTAATTGGTTATATTTAAAAAGGCAGAACTATTACTGGCCAATATAACACAACACAAGGGATACAGACACGTTAAAATTTTAAAAGTTTCAAACATTTATTGTAAAAACCACAATATTGTTTCGCTATACTATAGCTTCATCATGTGAATAAGTGAAGACTTTGAATCTAAAGTTTTTACATTTATACAAAAATTTTTGGTCTAAAACCGGTTTAAATTTAGGAGGGGGAGTTATTCACATCTAGTTGGTCGTTTAACGCTTTTCCTAATCTATTAATTTCCAGATTCTCTAATAAATTAAGTTTCCGTCTTTGTCTTGAATATGTAAAATTTTAAAGTTAATTTTTTTGTTAACAATAAATATAACTTTTAACATTTTATGTGTCTTTATCTCTTATAATGGAGTTTCAAAATGTATCTCCTTCTTCTGTTGAATATAACACATTGGACACATTGAAAGCAGCAATTCACGAAAAAAGCCCGGGAATAGTAAAGAGAAAAGTGTTGTTTCAGAGTGACAATACGCCCGCTCACTCAAGTGCAACCGTCCAGCAAAAATGGTCATAATTGAAGTACGAAATCTTTCTGTATCCACGATATTCGCCAGATTTTTGTTCCATCAGACTACCATCTATTCCCGAAACTCAAAACATTTCTGGATGGAAAGAGATTTGGATCGAATGAAGAACTGGTAGAGGCTGTAAACGATTATTTTAGGAGCCTAGGAGAAAGTCACTTCCGGGTGGTAATCAAGAAGCTAGCTAAACGTTCGACTAAGTGTGTTGAACTTGAATGGGATCATATTGAAAAATAAAATGTAACTTGATTTTTCAATCAATCCTCGTGTATCACATAGGTAAACTCCTCACCACACAATTGTTCAATAATAAATTCAGTCACACGTGCTTCGCTAGCACGAGGCAAGCATTATCAAAACCGTAGAACTGATATAATGCAGTGTTAGTAAATGCACCACATTCGTTGCAAGATACAAAAATGCAATGACCTTCATTGATTATGGCTCTCCAGCCCAAAGCAAAGAATTAAGCCGCTTCAAAAAATGAGTAGACAGTTTAGTGTAATTCAAGCAGATATCCCATTTCTTAAACGTAGCAAGAAAATAATGTCTTTCCAAAATTTATAAAAGTTGATGTTTCAAACAATTGTAAGCAATCCGAAAATATTATAAACTGCGCGAAAAGGTGTTGGCTTAAAAATTAAATAAAGTATTTGTATGGAAAAAGGAGTGTATTTGTTTACGCCACACGCATGGTTACCGTAAAAGTGGGGTAAAAATGCATGCTTAGAATGTTCAATGATAGAAATTTTTCCACTTCAGTTTTTATAGTTGTTGAAGATGCTTGCCTCCAGCTAGCGAAACACGTGTCACCGATTTTATTTCTATTATAAAACAATTGTGTGGTGAGGAGTTTACCGATGTAATTTAGTGTCAGTAAATTACACCGCAGTCCTTGCAATCACCTTCGTTGCAAGATACGAAGAAATTTCAAACAATCCACTTCGCTCACTAAAGGAAAGTGCTACCTCCTTTATTCTCCGAATTATAATTTGAGATAAATCAACTCCACTGCAATATCAAGAACAGTGTGTCTGCAATTGAAATATGAATTCGAACTCTAAAAGATATTCAGCTGGTAACTAACTCCTGCAGTCGCAATCGCCCTTACAGGCATCCGCGAGCCAAAAGAAAACGCACGAGAGACGAAAAAAGGCAATAAATTCGGCGACAATCGTAGCATGAAATCTAATTACCGTGCGGGAAGCTGAATGGAGTTCTCTTTAGTTTATCTCGAGCGTAGCTTCGGCGGAGCGAGTCGCGACCGCCATTACCACTACCGACGGCCAATTAAATAACAGACATTTGCGTTAAAAGAATTTTTGGTAAATTAGTTCCCTTATCTGGCGGAGTGCATGGAGATACCATCTACGGTCCTCCGGCGTTCGAAGGAAGCTTCCTAAACGGCCGCTCGCCGGCAATGAGCATCTGGCGAATTGAGGATGTAATGTTTATTATGTTTTCCCGCCAAACGACATGAACAGACTTTCGTTAGGGTAGTATTGTCTAGTTTTGGTCGCTAAAATGGAGGCTATTGTGCTGATATTGCTTATTAAAGCTAAATGGATATTTTGATGGCGTATCTGAGCTCCTACAAGCTATCGGATAAAACAAGCAGAAACTATCACTTTACTGATCTAATTTGAGTACTAGAAGCCACGGATAAAATAATACATAAACAAAATAAAAAATTCAAATTATCCTTACCACACCTTTTGGAAAAATTCCAGATACATATGGCCTAAATAATAAGTATATACCTGCTTATATACTTTTTTTCATGGATAATAGCCAATTTCATGTATAACTTTAAACTTAACAACTTTCAGCATTGTGGAGAAAGTACAAAATAAGTAAGAAATGATTGGACAAAAAAATTTGCAAAAGTATCCTTCCCTATCCCTTGATTTAACTCTCCTCAAAAAATTTCAATTAGATTCAAGTCTGGTAACCGGCTTTGTCAGTCTAGTAAGGTCAAATCAGTGTCTTGGAACCATACTTTGACTAAGGCTTAGGATCTTTATCTTCATGATAAATCCATCTTAAACGCGTACTTCCCTCGGCATGCGTATCTCCCATAATGTCCTTGTAATGGAATCGATGATTTTGACGAATCAGTCCAAACCATTACCACAAAAATCAACCCCAGACCTAATGGTAACGGGGGCGGTAACATAATTGTTACTGCCCTCCGTGGTTAACGGTCTCTTTTGTGAAGTGCACATTTAATTATTTTTCCTGAAGGCGTCGAATATTACGTGCGGAGTCAGTTTCAAACAAATTTGTTTCGTTGCTCCGCAAAATATTACGCCGCTTTTTCCCACCATCCGGTTCGTACCAACTTGAATGATTCCCAAGGCAAAGGTTAACCGTATCTTTCAATTTCTTCGCCGAAGCAAAGGAACTTTTCTGGCCATCCGCCCAGGTAAGTTAGCTCGTTGTAGG
Source organism: Chrysina gloriosa (assembly GCA_038088585.1). Lineage (NCBI taxonomy): Eukaryota > Metazoa > Arthropoda > Insecta > Coleoptera > Scarabaeidae > Chrysina > Chrysina gloriosa. The sequence continues at coordinate 95,954,433 of CM076087.1, read as the reverse complement.
CTTCCCTGGACGGTCCTGGAGGAGATCAGGCCATCTGTTTCTGCTGAAATAACTCTTGAAGACGCGATTGCGGTGCCTTTTGGCAAAAATAACATTACGATCATCTCTCTTTGTTGCCGTGCTTTCCAGCCTGCTACCCATTTTTTCTTTACTTTTTGAGCTTTTAAGCTGTTTTGCACAAGAAATATAGAGCGAAGCAACGTTTTTGCAATAGAACGAAAGCTTTGGCCATCATTTCTCATGGTTGATACTATGTTCTTCTCTTCAGACGTACAATGATTGTTTGGGTCCACCTAAGAAGTTGTGTTCTGCTGTTGCTAAATAGAAACCAAGATATAATAGCGTACCTTCATGAAAAAACTGAACAGAGTGTACAAAAAATCGGGATATGTGAAATATATTTATTATTTCACCATCTAAATTATGCAGTTAATACCAAAACACGCACGAAAATAAGAATTCGAGGGATTGCGGTATCTTTAGTGGATTAGTGAACCACTTCACTAATCCATCTAATGACTACGCTGCAAACACACAAAAAAGACTTCTTAATAATACTAACGTGGAAGCCATCCAACTCTTGATGACTTCAGACAGTTGAGCGGACTAAAGCGCGCTAAAGTTCACGAACTTTTGAATGAATATGAAATCTCAGTTATATTCAATTTTAAGGAGTTGCACATTGGTGCATATAACCCGTACATGTTTCATCTATTGTAGTAGCAGTAATAAATTAAGCATGATTGAACTAACCGTATTCCATGGAAGATGTTTAAAAAGAAAACCTCTTCTGCATTGTGCCAAACTAAAACCAGTTGCATCCTCTTCAAACCAAGCTTCTGACAGACTTCTTTGTTTTTCTTTTCTCACTTTCAAAAGTCATATACCTAGGGCGAAATAAATATAAATGGAAAGGATTTGCAGGAGTTTATCAAATTAATTGTGGCGATTGTCAGGCTATTTATATCGGGCAAACTGGTAGAAACGTTAACAAGAGAATAAAAGAACATAGAAACGATATCTTCGAGAGCGCAAAAAGACAGGTTATCTGAACACTGTATAGAAAGGAATCATTTTTCCAATATGAATAATTGTCAACTCCTACATAATGCATTTAAAAGTAAGAAATTGGATTATTTAGAAATTTTAGAAATAAATAGGATCATTTACAGAAAAAGAACATTAACCAACACCCAGAGAGAATTTTCAAACGCCCCCTAATAGACAGTAATTATAACGGCATTACCTCACAACCCATAAACTACTCTTCTCTTTCTGAGAATGGTAGGTAATCATAGCGAAAAATTGTTAGAGCAATCTGAATAAAATTTGGGAAATTCAGCCAAGTGTGTTTTAATTTTTGGTTATTAATTTGAAGAATTGAAGAATTTGACTGCCTAGCAAACTCGAACTGATTAAAGGTCTTTGATTCTTTCTTCTTCCATTTCGTACATGATTTCCACTTCTTTTCTTGGTCTTGATCTGTTAATACCTGTGGTCATTCCCAATTATTTTTTTAATAATAAGCTCTCTTGACAATTCGAAATAATTCAAGAATTGAAATTCTAGCGGTTCTGCATGAGCCTATATAATTCCAGTTCGAAATTTTTAGAAGTTGGAACAATTTTTAATTTTTTTATATATTCCTATCAATAATAATGATGAGCCACTAACGTTCCATGGTCTGTAGAGGAGGGCTTCAAGGACATTCTCGCTGTCACATTCGCAGACCAATTCATTCCGGAGTCATGCGTGTCATGAGGTGAGAATCACGCATTATACAACAGCATTATTACTCCTTCTTCACAATGAATGCAGGCACTCCATTTTTAACGTGTTTAAGAAGGTCATTTGTTGATGGGATCAAGGTCAAACTTTAATCGTTAGATATTACCGGTCTTTTCCTGTCGATAGTGCAAGAAAGTAGCCAATAAAGTAAGAGTAAAATCATACACAAGCTCAATAATTGTATAACATCTAAAAGTTTGATCTATCGCTTTGTTTCTCTATATACATATATAGTGAATAAATAAACCATAATGCATGTGATTCGTATTATATAATGTTCTTATAATTCCAAATTCCCACTAATTCCTTGCCAGTTTTAGTAGATTATCTTATCTCATTTTCATTCTATTTTAGTTTGTGTATTAGTATTTTGCTATATTATTCCTTTTTCTGTATTTAACTATATATACTGATAACTTATTTTCCTTCTCGCTGTTATGTTCCTATCCTCGCTTGCTTTATGGTCATTACCTTTTCTATTCTAGTATGAAAACAAATTGAATTAAATAGAAATTTTTTAATAACAATCCGATGAGCATTGTGAAACCAGTTTTTGAAAAGTTTTGAACAATTTGTCAAGAAGCAAACTAGAAATAACGGACGAAAATCAAAGCGTGCCGGTGTTGATCCAATGCTATCAAATTGCTAAGTGCAAGGTTAGATGCTTTGTATCCGATTTTAATTTTCGTTAGGTTAGGTGAACGTTGGAAAGATGTTGAGATAGAGAGGTGCCAATATAAAGATCGTCGTACACGAAATACAAAGGATTCAACGTCAGCTAAACAGAAATGAATAATTTGTAGAAATTTTCGTTAACACAGGTTATACTGCGTTTATAGCAAGAAACAAGCATAGCGTAACATTGTGCTCAGCCATTAGGAACTATGTAAATAGCATTTTGCTTTGTAAAATGACTCGAATTGAAGCTAACAAACGAACATTTTTTAATGCAAATGCATTAAGCCAATTAATTTGGTTCGTCGCTCCAGCAAGCGGAAGTTAGTTTGCTGGCGAGGCCATTACAAAAATTTACCGCCGCTGTTTGCAATTATACTATTAACTATTGTTTTATGTCCTCTGATAAGGTTTCCGCTTCTATTTTTCCACGCAAGCACAATACGCGCTTAGTACCGGCATTTTTGTACGTGCGTTCGTGTGCGGCGTTTCTTCACCTCCTGCACTCGCCTCGTCATTTCCGCCAACCCCTTGAGCGACCGACCCTCTCTATTTGTATTTCGTTTGGAGTACGGAGATTCTGAAAGCATTATTTCAAGCCTGAAAAATGTATATCCTTGTTTCTCGAAATGGATAGACATAAATATTAAATGTGAGGCGTGCACACCATACTGCTCTTTCAAGTGTACGTATTCTTTATATAATATTACTTCCGTTACGATAAATTCCGCTCTCTTTTTCTCGACCCTTCTTTCCTCCGACTACGTTCTACCTAGTAGCTCGCTCTTTCGCTTATCCACCGGCACCACCCTTTCATCGCGAATCTCGGAAAAGAATCGCTTAATCCCCATTATAATGTCTTTATGTATATAATAAGGGTGGATAGCGGCGGGCGTTTCACTTGTTTTCCGACCCTAATTTGAATTTTGTATGGGGGATTTTCTTGCGGCGCTCAGGTACCCACGTAATCTTTTTCCTTTAATTTAAACGAGCCCCTCGCTTCTGTTGTCGGTTACTTTATATGCAAATGATTTATTTTATTACCGCTACGCCCTTTATAACTGAGCTGCTATTCTATGCATGAGACAATAAATAATAATCCGGATTAATCGCGCGGCTAGAGAAGTCGGAATGTGCTCGTTAGAGATCGGATTTGGGCCTAATTCGCACGTAACGGTGCCTATTGTAAGCGTTATTAAGTTGGAATAAGGCATTAATTATTAAGGTATTAGACGGATTTACATGAAAGTTGATCGAAACCATTTCCATTTGAAAGATTATTGCCTTTAGATTAAATAAAATTTGTAGGATCCTGAGAATTAAGAAAATATGTACGTGGATAATATATGTAGATATGTATCTATGTATAGTGGTTGGTAGCAAAGTACGAGTATATAATTACGGATTAAAGTTTGAGACAGTTTAGTTAGATGTTCAATTTTAATTGAGTAACGTCATGAATGTCAATTTTTTCCTTAAACTCGTGAGCATGGTGATAACATCTTGTAAGCACGGTAGTGTTTGGTTGACTAACAGGCCAATTCTGAGTATATCTGTAAAATTCACAGGTCTGTGACAGTAACAGGATTTGTAATCCGTTAGGAGAAACTAGAGGTGAGACGAATCTTAGATTTTTCGAATCCGAATCCGAATCCTAAAAGGTTCTCGAATCTCTCGAATCCTTCATATATCGTATGTCGCGGGATTGAGTTACAAAGAGGGAAAATGATTCCTCAAAAAGATTATACTTAATGAATTGCTCTGCCTTGATAGTTTATCATTATATGTGAAATAGAAATAAAAGACAAGACAAAATGATTATCTATTGCTATAACATCGTATCATCTTCTTGTCCTTTTACGATTTTTCGAAATGGAGAAATTATGTTCTAGAAATAGCTTTTTAAATCTTTTCATTGCCACTTCCTAAAAGTTACTTTTCTCGGTATGGAACATGTGTTTGCTTGAATAGCTTCCTCTGCATCCCTAGATTGCACAGGGTATATCCATTTCTACTCAAAATCTACAACTTATATTTTATAAATATATAAGGACTATGGTGTAATCTATTGACACTATATCACATCGATAAACTCCTCACCACACAATTGTTTTATAATAAAATCGGTGACACGTGTTTTGTAACAACCTCGAGCTAGCGAAACACGTGTCACCGATTTTATTATAAATCAATTGTGTGATGAGTAGTCTACCGATGTGATATAGTGACAAATATATAAGGCTATAATATTTATTGATACCTTGAAATGACATAAATCCTGTTTTTTACATTTCTATATACTATCATAATATTTATAATATAACTGTCACACCCATAATTTTCAACGAACACTGATCATTCCAAAGTTTGGAGTTAAGATTAACCACCTTTTAAGATTCTAGGGATTCGAATTTTGAAAAAAAAATGCTAAGATTAGAGTTTTCGGGCCTCGAATCTTCTTCAAGATTTGGGGAATTCGAGGATTTGAGGATTCAAATGTCCTGTCCCCATTAGAAACCTATGTTGCAGGGGTGGCGCGGAATACGACTTTTGTTGTAAAATCTTTCAGATATGCGCTGAGTTTCCAGAGAAATTTCGTTTAATAACAGACCTCTAAGTAAATGACCGAGACAAATAGAGATGTGAGAACAATATTTCAACATTATAGGAATTAATTCACAAAAATGTGGCTCAGTCGGGAATGATACCAAACACACAGTAAGTAAAAGCAGATACCCTCGAATCTGGCAGGGTACTATCAGAATTGAAGCACCTAAAGGTTGGAAGAACCATTAAATGAATCTGGTTTTTAGGAGAACTGCCGAAATGCGATATTGACATAAAAGCAGAAACGCTAACATCGGCAATAAAACAAGCATAGATCACACGAAAGTATCCCGGAGGAAATGTATGTAAATTATTGAAAAATACATTTTCTAGTAACTGTTACTAGCTGAGCTGTGTGTCATTGCTCAGGTCGGAAAAATGTCTTGACCCATAGGCTTTCTAGTTCTCCTTTTAGCAGCTACTATCGTGCTTCTTGTTTGGTTTAAAGCTGGATCCACAAGATCCGGGTAGTATGTAATTCGCTACATAGTCGACGAATGCTTCTCCATTTACACACGTTGTTGGAATTGAAGAGTGACTCCTACTGGGTCCACGAAAATCCAAAGCGAGGGACGGTGTGGGTCCAACTGCACTAGATACCTCGGGATCACTGTGCTTTCGAATTCGTTAGCTTCCGTGTGTTGCTTCGATAAAATTCCCCAAGTACTCCCAAAACGGAGGGATGCTGGCGTTCTGATGTAGTTTTAACCGGTAGAATCTTGTTTTGAACCACGATCAATCCGTTAACGAGATGTATCTATGATCAGCGTCCTACGTTAAAATATGGCGGAAGCGGAGCCAGGAGCTTCCTTTTCACGTGTGGTTTGGCTAATGTAACAAGAAAACCTAACGTGTTACGACTTGTTGTTGACCATTTTCGTATATAGGTTCATTCTTTTCGTATTTAGATAGGTTCACTCTACTACAATATGCTGTTCAGCTTTATGTTACAAAAAATATTTTTGTCGACCAATATTACAAAAAAAAAATGTGTATCGTAATTGTATTCAAATTAATTTAATTTTACACTTTCATCGATCTGTATGTTCTATAGAACTTTCCCCGAAACCAACGCGTTTTAAACTATACGAGATAATGATAATTTCATATCAACAACGAACTACTCTATAGCACTGCATTACGCAAGAATGTAACCAAAATGCGGTACTGATTAGCCATAATGCAATAACCTGTCGTTATTAGCATCGATATTATGCGGAACCCGCATGAAAAATTATAATTTTAATTAATTCTGGATAAACATGTACACATACACGAATATATTTGCGGGACGAACCATTCACGCATATTTGTAAATTGTAATCATAGCGGTAACAAGGGAATTTACCACGCGATCAGACACTAATAGGATGTGCTAGCGGAAAATACGTAGAAATAATGTAGGTAGGTAGTTGGTAGTCGCATTTTGCGTCTAGTACGCATAATTTTAAATTAGAATCTCGTACCTGCCCACATTGGAATTGGTTTCTATGGTCGATGCAATGTGACACATTTTCGATTGCATCTTTTTAATTTACGAGGACGATTTGTAAGTTGTAAGTTGCGTTTAGTTACTAAAAAACCCTAATATATGAAGAGGTTTTTATTATGTACAACTTAAAGCTACTAGTTTCAGCTATTTTCCTACATAGTTGCCATTGAGATTACGATATTTGTCATAGCAATAAACCAGTTTTTTAATTCCCATTTCATAGAACTCCAATGCTTGTGAACTAAGCCAAGCCCGCTGTTTTTGATCGCTCTCGAGCCATTGTGATCCAAGCAATTTCTTCATATTATGCAAGAGATGGTAGGTTCTAAGAGCCAAATCAAGGACTGTAGGGAGAATGCTCAAACACTTCCCACCCGTTGTTCATCGTGGATATTAGTGCGTCCTTCTCGAAACATACGGCACCATCTTCTAACCAGCGTCACTCACGATATATTCACAATGAACAGAACAAATTTCACGGTGAATCTCAGTGGCTCTCATGTTCTTTGCACACAGTAATCGGATAACGGCCCGCAGCTCACAATCGGCGGGATTTTCAATTGCAGCAGCCATTTTAAACGGCCAAAATAGCACGAAAGAATGTCCGAACGATTCTCTTACTTGCACTGCCAGACTCACATTTAACCGGACTACACCGCAGCGACTGCGTCGATATCTCCACTTCTCTGCTCACTAGGCGGAAACGGATCTTACTTTACGAATCGGCTTCGTAATTACAGCGATGTTAATACTAACTAATTTTGCTCAAAAATTCGGGAATGAAACGAGAAGCTTAAAGAAGTGATATTGACATTAAGTCACAGCGGTAATCATCTGAGGCGACTTTACGAATTAATTCTGGGACACGTATTTCATTGCCGAAATCGTACTCTCTTTCAATGATTATATCTTCTCTACAGTTTCAGACACGAGCTTTTTATATTTCTACCGGTCGTTGTTCTAAATTTTAATAACTCAAGAGAGACATTGAAAGCTGAAGACTTATACCGTCTTGCATGCAAATTAAGCTCTAATACTATTCAATTTAGGACATAATTCTACGCGCCTATTTGGAGCTTACCACGCAATATAGTCCAGAATTCATTTGTAAGCCCGGCAATATCAAAAAGATATGAACCAAGCTTACGGTCTTTGCAACGACATATTTTATAGAAACCCAGCACGTATTAAAGTTGAAGGGACAAGCGAAGGTCATGGTAACTACCCATCCGAATAACATACCACATATATAATATACGCATTAACATGTAGATGAGATGTCATTTAATTCGCAAGGGTCCCCCGATTTTCCCAAACTTTCGACCGAAACACACATACATACGTATGTATGTGCGTTACGAAAGTTCTTGAATTATCAATTACTTTTTAGTATCTCATAGTGTACGTGCAAGGAAGTTGCGCGCCTGAAAACTTGAAATTAAATTGGTGCCTTGAGGGATACATATTTAAAGAGTATCGAACTGAAATTTATTAATATGTATCGCAATTTATTCCTTCAAACGTTCCAATAACGCCATGTAATATTCACTACTGATGGTTCTTCCTTTCTCGAGGTAATCGATGAATAGAGTACCATGCACATCCCAAAATACGGAGGCCAAAACCTTACCAGCTGACAAGTACGTTTTTGGTCACTTTAGATGGGTTTTCTCCTTTGCTGTCCACTCAACTGACTGCCGATTTAACTCTGCAGTGTACTAATGGATCCATGTTTCATCTATTATCACATAGTGCATGACAAAGTTCTTTCTATTGCGTTGAAATGGCTCGAAACAGCGTTCTAAATCGTCGAGTCGTTGTTGTTTTTGATCGACTGTGAGCAAATTCGGTACCCATTTCGAACGGAGCTTCTTCATGCCCAAATGTCTATGTAAAATGGCGAATACACTGCCTTCTGACATCTTTAAGGTGTCAGCCATCTTAAGCAATTTCAATTTACGATCCAAAGCCATTTTGTGGATTCCCTTTTGTTTTCTGGAACAACTGCCGAATTGGAGCGACCAAAGGGTTCAGCATCATCGGTGTTTGAACGGCCGCGTTTAAAATCAGCAAATCCCTTCTCTACCATTTATCTCGAGGGAGCAGAGTCCAAATAACACTTATCCAGCCATTGCTTTGCCTGAACCGTATTTTTGACCATTAAAAGGCAATGCTCTATCAACACACGAAATTCAGATTTTCCCATTGTTTTAGAAACTACGAAGATAGCGTCACTAACACCACTGTAACTTGTGAACTAAACGTCAGGTTTTCATAAAATTTTGACACGTATCGCTTGAAAGTTGGTACGTCCTAAAACTCATATAGATTTGTCAATAGTAGCACGCTCTATATGTTACTATGTGTCTATATGTCTATAGGTTAACACATTAACTGCATCGTAAGCAAAATCCTGTTTTCGTTTCCATTTATCTAGTTAATATTTATCAAGAAGTACTACATCTTCCCAATATTGTCCTTTTCATTGCTTCTCCCGTCTTTACACTAATGTAATTAAATAATTAATTAGAGACAATCTCCAACCGAGCGACCTTAATTCATCGACTTTTGTTCCTTCTTCGGAAGGTACGACGAAGCCGCCGGCAAGAGGGAAAGGAAAGAAACGGATAAAATTGGCGAAGATCATTCCATTTAATGTTAAACAAACGCCGCTAACGCTATTTTCCGAAGACGGTCGGTTTCGCAATTAGCTAATCAATGCCCTTCGAACTAGGATCAAACAAACGTTGAACGAGACGACAAAGTCGCCATTAACGCGATGAAAACGCGACGAAAAAGAAGGAACAAAAAAGGGGGAAACGTGGAAATGGGCCGCAGACACACTCGCACGATCGCCGATGCGGAGAACTGGCGGGAAAATCGATGGCCGTCCGGTTTTTACTTTGATTAGTATTAGATCCAGCGCGTAAGGGATTTAACGGAAGATGTATTGGTGCGTTTTGGGTGTCGAATATTGTCTAAGGGAGTGAATGGATTTTGGATTGGTCGGCTTAGCTGACATCTTTTTATTATTGACCTCGTTTAGTTTGCTGTTTTCTTTTGGGAATTACGCAGAGTAACAGCGATCAATTCCAGTTTAGATATAATCGCGATTTCTGTGATCTATCAGTCCTGGTTTAAGACTGGAAAAAGTATTTCTCATCACAGTTTCTGGCCGGCAGGATGCGGCTCTATCAGGTGATTGTCAAGTTGTTAGATTTATTATATTTATTTCTAAGAATACAACTGAAGATAAACAACAAAATAATACTAGATATAAGTAAACGGTATCCATTTGCAGCAAACACTACTGTTTTCCTGAGTTTTGAAACTATCTATTAAGGTCTAAACGCGCCAGGTAGAGAAAGAAAAAGTTTACGCTTTACCTCTAAAGAATCAGATGAGTCTTAAAACTGGGGATTGTCATATGTTCATGCAACTAGTTGTACTGAACAAACTATGCAGCTCCAGTTAGCAATCACAACATCTTATTGTGCTCAGCCGCTAGCTTTCTAGTGTATGTGCCATTAAATCGTCCAAGTTAATGTGAATGTCATCCTTAAGAACTTACACACCTAGAGCTTGACTGTCATACTCAACTGCACAAATATGAAGAAAAGGAACACCTGCCGGAAGAAATATGTTAATACAAAATAAAACGAACTAAGAACCGCCAATCTCGCACTAGAACCGTGAGCTCTCTCGCTGCCTCGTGAATAGATGGTAAACTAAGACTCTCTCAGCGTTCTTAAAGAAGTTATTGGATCCCAATCTTTGTTTAGATTTTATTATTATTATTATTTAGAAGTATGTCAGGGGTTCACCAATCCTCGCCTTGAGAAATAGTCTCTTGACGTCAAACTTCAAGGGAAGCCAGTAGACCCCGTAATAATATCAAAGACACCCTTTTTTGACTAACAGCGACACACACACTTTCGTTTATTTTTAACCTTCACTTAGACGTTCGATCCATTAAGTTTTGTTTGAATTGTAAACTTCCAGGACGAGATAGTTAATGCGCGGGAGATCAGAAATGGAAACCAAACAACTCGATTCTAGCAGAGAATCTTAAGGGACTCCATCCAGAATCGGACTTGGAGTATATTTGTGATCTCCAATACGCAAAAATTGTGATTGATGGGTATGCGGGGATGAATTGAATCCGTTTAGCGTTAACGTTGACGCGAATCATGTTCATAATAATACCGTCATGTACGTTACACGGTTTCCCAAAATCACGTAAATATGCTGTCATTCGAAGGACCTTAAGATCGATACAGTGATGTTGGCGAAAACCAAATTATTCCTTCTGAATAGGATCGATATCAACGGTCGTCATGCAAAACTTACAATTAGTGATGATTAGGGTAAGATAGTCGTGTCGTCCCAGGATAGTCCTAACAGCTGAAGCAGCCAATCACTGATGAATATGTACGAATTTCAACTGCTTTGACACGGCGCGTGCCGAGTTCCGTTGGCTGCTCCAGCTGTTACGGATGCTCGGACGACACGATTATCTTACCCTAGTGATGATGGCAGATTCCAACAGTTTGGAGAGACTGCAGAGTGGACAATAAAGATATGTTTCCATATCTTTAAAAAGTAATCGAGAGTGGCTTGTAGATCATTACAGTAGGACTCTTCAACGTTATGCTAATAATACTTATCATCAAAAATGCAACACATACATACCTAAAAACCAGTTACATGAGAAGTTGTATTTCTTTTTGCTTCACAGCTATAACAACCTACGGCAAGAGATTTAGCCGCAGTTAACTTTTAATTGGAAGAATGTCATTCAAATATATCGCGCAATACTTGCTTACAATCTTCAAGGACGTTACCGTTACTGCAGGTTACTTCCGTCAAAAAATTATTAAAAATATAATCTTCCTCAGGGGACTGAGAAAGTGTGGTTATTGCATTTTTAGCGGACGATAGAAACTGTCGCGTTGCAAATTGAAGTAAAATGCTTGTACATTTTTACGTTGAAATAAGTTAGATTTAACTAAACAATATCTATATTCTGTGTTTGTCATCGTTCTAACTACAACCGCGTTGCCATTATCAACCGCATTTACAACTTATATAATAATATAATCGGTAGTTGAATAACTAATAAAGTTTCCTCACACATCTCCAACGTATGATATTGAGAATATTTCATTCTTATCGCTCGTTTGGATGACTTTTATACGTATATATATATTTATATTGTAGATTTTACGATATCTAAGATAACGATAAGGTCGATTGCTGTCAATTCTCCTTGAATCTATGTGTCTGCCCATATCTACCATAGCACTGGGTATCAAAATTGGAGTTCATCTTTCTGCCTTTAAGCAGTCGACGTATTCAGCTTTCAACTTCGACGTGCGTAAGGCTGACGAGCAACCTCCGTAGAATGTTTGAGGAAGAATAATACTGCAACTTTGCCAAATGGAAACATTTATCTTTGTTATTGTCGACTACGGCTATATCTAAAGCGCGAACAACGGAAGCGTTTAGGATGGTTATTGTGCAAACGTATTTTTAGATATTGATTTATGTTTCTTCTTCCTCCTCCTGCTGGCTGCTGCTTCGGCACGATATTTTCCCCCGCGGATATAAATTTACCATCCGCCGAACAAAAAGAAATCTAAATTTTTGCCTCCGGCGCATGTTCATATTTTCCTTTCGCTCGTTGTTTCTTCCGTCGTCGGAGATTTAAATTGTATTTGCTTTGGAAAATCTGCCTGTGACATCTATATATTCTAAAGTATATCAATTTTCAACGAACGCACTCCCGCTGTTATCGATTCTGCTCGTTAAAAGAAGGCGATGGATTTTTGAAAAGTGTTATACTGTTGGTATTAAAATTTTATTCTAGCCAGGAATGCATCTCGTTTAATTTGTATCATTTGTATAGGTATTTTCCCTTCCTCCTCTTCTAGTTGACTTTATAGTTTTCCATGCTTCTGTGCTTCTTCTTCCCCTAATATACACATATTACTTATCGCACTTGCTACAATCCTTCTTACCTCATTTATCTTTTCGACATCTCTCATTTCTTCTGCTTTATTTACGAATACTTTTCCAAATTACAAAACAACATCAATTTAAACCAAAAATCCTAGTTTAATCGAAACGCGTAGTTAATAGATCGAATTGCCGCCCGAAATCCATTGTATTTAATTTGTTTTGAAAAATATTTACCGTGGTGAATATACACTTCACCTTTTGCGGCTTACGACGCACATACATAGAAATATGTTATCGGGTTCAATGAACCGCATCATATTTCAGCTTCGCTTCCGTATGCGCCTCATTCGGCGCAGGCGAAAATATACGGGAAAAAATAAACATCGGAAAAATAAACGAATATTTTTCCATAAAACGGCGGCGTTTCCTATACCAATAGCGATACCGATCGATAAATCAATGGTAGAGAAACAAACAGAACGTTTCTGCTGCTGCTGCTACTAGTACTACTACGCGGCTTCGATGAAGGCGAGCACGACGTCGAAACAAGCAATTACCCGATCGTTATCGAAATGTGTTAGGGTGAAGCAGGAAGAATTTCTTAGGGCGAATCTCGAAAACGGATCGGGCCTTTCGTGGATATTGTGTTTTCTTTTTGTCGGATGTGGATATTTATTTAGCTTTGCTTTAAATATTTGCGTTGAATCGGAGGAAGATTGAAAATATCTATTATCAATACGTACCGAGAGAAATGGATAACGTCTTTTTCCACTTAAATATGGGACACAATTTGAAGCAAGAATCAAACATTCCACAACTAGGAAACAAGTTGCTTCTTGGTTGCTGTGAGCTTATATGTAGATAAAATGGAGCCAAATAGATTAGTAAGAGTAGCAGCGGCAGGAAATGGCATAAGAAAACGGCAAATCGAGGCAAACATGGTTGAAGGAAATTGAAAAAATAGGAAGGAAAGACGTAACATCATGATAGAAATGATAACCTTGATTAGCCACCGCGAATTGTAAAAGGAAAGGAAAAATCAAGCAAAGCATAAACCAATTCTACAATTTTAAATGCACTTTATAGACAGAAAAAGAATATTTCTCTCTACGCTGAGAAACTGAAGAAATACTTAGTCTTTTCCAAAAATATCGACACCAATCCTTTAAGAAACTGCTAATCGATGGATCAAAAAAGTAGAGGAAAGAATGCAAATGATAACAACATACCACCTGTACTTGGAGTATGAGACTATGCCGCTGTTCTTTCATCCTCAGGAAAGTTCAAACTGTTGGACTTTGGAACTTGTACAACAAAAGTAATTTTCAACGTGTAATTTTTTGTCATAAGACTCAACGACTTGACCATAATAGCATCCAGTAGATAGTAGTAGTAGTGGGTGTAACCTCTTCAATGTATTTATTTCGAAAAGATAAAAGACCGTTGTGTGCTAACGCAATAAAATGCGAGCATCATATTCGAAGTACTATACCCTTCATATATTTAACCATGGGCGCATACATCTATATAGAGGAAGCAAAAACTAATAAAACTTTCGTTATTGAGGAACTTCCCGAGTCACTTGCTTCCGTCGAACTTTTTCTCCTCGATCTTTTAATAAAAAATATTTGTTCGCTATAATTCATTCAGGAGATATAATGTCGTACGTGATGGGTATAATGCCCCTTCGTTCGTAGTCTCCTCGTTTCGTCCCCTTCCGTGCCACCGCAGCAGCCCGTTACTAACTTTATTCCGGGGCGAAGTTTCGATACTACTAACTTCGCTAACTATTGTACGACGAAGTTTTTCACAAAGCGTTGGAACTGACGGTAGCTGGGGCGCCCGGAGTAGCGGTAACAGCAACAGTGGTAGACGACAACACGAAACCTAATAGAGAAATTATCGATTAGCGTTATCTGTGTGTCTCAATCTACCCGCCGAGTAGATGTAATTTGGCCCTTGAGTGTTTATGCATGAGTTGTTAGTAAACTATTTTATTTTGGAATCTGGGCGCGACGCCGAAGCTAAGCGACATGCAAATTATTCATAATGTATACGAAATACGAAGTTTGCATTAAAAGAGGTAGGTGGGAGTATTATCTGTAATTGTAATGTAGCAAGTCCCTAATTACGTAATCAGCTTTTAAAGGAAATCTGTTCCTTCCACAAACAACAACCGACAACTTTACTAGTGCAAATTTCTAAAACTAGAATTAAAGCTAAATTCCTTTGTTTCCTTCACGGGGACTTATTTCCCATTTTATTTTATTTCAAGTTCGTAAGTTAGCCCAGTAGTTCCCAAATGGTAGTCCGCGGACGCTCGAGGTCACGGGTCATGATATAAAAATGGAAAATTTAAAATTGATAGAACGAGTTAATTATTAATGCGTTTGAAGCGATACACATACGTTAAAGTACCAATATACTAAATAGAGATAGCGGCCCCATTCAAAACTCCGCGTTTGTGAACCTCCTACAATTAAGTAATGTCAGCTTTGTACGGTGTGTAATTTATCATTTGAATGTATAACATTGTAAAGAAATCCTCAATGAACTGGTAAGGGACCATGTGGTGTCGTTAATCTGGGTGCCAGAACATTGCTGTTCCTCGATCACATGGACAGCATGTCTTAAACGGGTTTTAACAAAGATGTGTAGAACTTAGAAGGTTAATCTCGGGTATTATGTGCGATGAACAATTCAGTTTTTAATTCACTTCAACTATATGCAATTTAAAATTAAATTCAATTCAATCTGTGTAATATATTGCTATGTGGTTTTTGCTTGACACCAGTCTGTTTAGTTGCTTACAAGCTATTTTCTCAGCTCTCGTGGAGAACTCTCCGATGACTAATTAAAACAATTCGAAAGCTTAGAGTTACCAAAAGAGAGTCTTTTATTTCTCATGTGATCCTTGGATGCAATCCCCATTAATTTCTACCAACACTTAGGTCCTAACGTGGACAGCCAGTACTTCTGCTGAATTCAAAGAAATTGAAATTTACTGAAGGTCAATTCCACCCAAAGACAACGTTAAGTAGATACAAAATTATGAGCTAAAAAAGACAGAAAATATAAGAAAGACATAAGAATCAATACCGGTCTAGTAATCGGATATTGCCCTTTGAAAAACATCAATGCACCATGGGAATAGTGAGATAACCGTAGTGCAGTAGATGTGAACTACAAGAGGAAAGAGTATGCATATTGTCTGTGCCTATGAGCAACTGAAGGAACTCAGACGGAAGCATTTCCGTAAAGATCTATTGGAGCCCAGGACAACACTAACTTCCCTTGAGCACGATTCTGGCCTTTGTGGAGGGAATGGCATTGCTCGAACGGAAGTCAGAGTGTTATGGGTGAACGATACAAAGAACATAATGCTCAAGTACCTGGTCTATTGGTGATCAATCCCAAAGGAGTGAACGATTGAATCCTTGGAAAATAGAGAGGCGCTTTTTCGATATTAGTCGCATAACGGTACAAGTAACTTTTTCTTTTAATTTAAAACTTATTCAAGGCAGATTCCAACCCTTTCCAGCTACCTTTTCCTTTCTTCTACATGTCTGTAGAAGTTACGTGTGAGGACTAGAAACGCAAATCAGTTAACATATCATTTACGACGGACGGGCATCGTTAGGGGCATCTCCTAAAAAATTTTCCACCCCACACACAACCGCAGTGATGGTGAAAATTATCAAAATTTAAACAAGCAGCTAAGCTAAAAGTCCCCAATTTTAACAGTTAATGATATACGTCGAGATAAGTACATTGGATGAAATCTATCTTTCCCTTATATGTTCCAATAGAATCCAATAACTATTCAAATTTATTAAAACTAAAATAAATTCAATTAAAAAGAAAATAAACGGAGTTACTCGATGACATCTTTGAGCGATTCGATGCAAGAGCGTAATGATGGAAAAATTAACTTAATAAATTCAAAATCGAAACTAAACCCTGAAAGTCGAATATTAACAATCTATTACAAAATCTTAACAAAAGAAGTTCAAATTAAAAGGGATAGCGCTTCCGAAATTCCAACAGAAAATTAACACAGATTTACAAATAAAGTACTTACCTGTCGTGGCAATACTCCATCGATGAGATAATGTCTGATGCGTCCCTGGCATTCGCTTAGTTGGTCAAGGAAAAACCGAGGTCTAGGTGGCAGGTAAAGCTTCTTCAGTGGGTTAGCACGTCAGCAAGGCAACCAAAAGCAATAGTGTGATTCACACAAGAAGATAACCAAAATGAAAGTCCCGAGCAGTAGAGGTAACCTTAAAATGGACGATAGGTCGAAAATAGTGTCAAAGGGTACCGATTACAAAACGGTAGCCAAACGGTCACCAACCGGTAATCAACCGGTAACCAAAACAATATTCGTAACGGTTATCATAGCGCTACTCTCTTTCAGCCCTACAACAATAAGATACGAACCGAGCAGTAACAACCGTAACGATTAATTTAGTTGGCATACCGGCTAAAGTTAGGGACGAGGCGCCTTCAATTTTCACAAGGAAAAATATATCACCGTAAAAATGACCTAAGGAATGATAAATTATCTAAATAAAAGTTTTGGGGAGGAGCCTCCAGATTTAAGGAAAGCAATCTTACTTTGAAGTGTTTACGTTTTTAAGTTTTCTTATGTATTTAATCCCATGAATACAATTTATAAAACATTTATAATGACTTTTACCCTTTTTCTACAAATATACATTAAAATATTGGTATAACTTTCAGTAATTTAGCAATGGGGCAAAAGTTATTATAAATGTATTACAAATTGTATTTATGTCATAAAATACATAAGAAAACTTAATTTAAACGTAAACACTTCAAGGTAAAATCGTTTTTCTTAAATTGTGACTATGGAGGGCTCTTCCGGCAAAACTTTTATTTAGATAATATATAGATCATCTTTACGGTCACATAATTTTTTTTTCCAAAATCAAATGCGCCTCGTCCCTAAGTTACTCCGGTATACCATAGTTGGAGTTCGGGCCAAATAGGATGATTTTGGTTTCCTTCCGTTGCACGCGTACAATCTCACAAAGGTTACCTACGGAAATATCAATTCGTAACTAATCACAGTTTTTAGTCCAATTGTAAAAATCGTTAATAACCTCCAAAATCTTCAATAAAACACACAGTTTCAACCACCGTAAAGCTTTCCTAAGAAAATCCACATAGTTAACAGACAAACTACCGAGAAAGAACTCAAAATAGGATGCAACTAAATTTACCACAATTCGCTAAACAAAAAATGGTACGATGTCGTGTAAAAAACCCATGTGATACAACACGGCACAACTAAAGAAAATACGTTTGGATTTAAAGGTGTGTTAGTTCGAGAAAAACATACACTTTCTTAAAATATATTGAAATAGCTATGGAAATACGTAAGGAATTTTGAAAATCTTTTTCGTTTAAAAATGGCAGGAAAAGAAAATTACAACATATAAAAAATGGGCTACGGATTTCTGTGGGGAATTCAATTTACTACATTGGAATAAAAAATTCCTTGGAGTTATACTGCAAGCTAATTTGAAAAATGATGTTTCTTTCACATAGGGTTTCTTAGGACATAGTTACTTTGTTTCATTTCATTTAAAAAATTAATTAAAAATTCCCAATTCATAAATGAGGTTTGTACATTTATGAATTGGGAACTTTTAGTAAATTTTATAACGCATTTTAATAAGTGGACGGCCTTAGTCGGAAGTGGATAAATGTCAATTGTAGGCAGTAACAATCAAAGTATAACATAATAGTAAACAACCTTAAATTAACACGTTAGCTGCCCAACTAATTTTGCTAATGTTCACTCGGGGAGACGCGGGAGGAGGGGGCACCATAATTTTCTTTTTTTCTTTTGGGAATACGTAATATCCAACACTAAATTTTAATAAAAGAGTTTTTCTTTTAATCTGGCTAAATTTTGAATGGTAATGATAAATTTTTGCCTGGCTCTAAAAGAAAATTTTTTTGGTAGCTCTGGCCTGATGTGTGAATACATTGTGAATAAATCATATTTGATAGCCAAAACCTCAACGAATATATCACTGACCATTAAATTTGATAGCCATGGCAGTCAATGTGTTAAGTTCACAGTCTGCGCCATAAAATTATCATTCCAAGTTGACATTGTCGTCCTCTTCTTCCTTTGTTGCCAACTTTAAGACACCTATAATGATTCTGCGGTCTACCAGTTTCACGCGGTTGCAAAAGTTGTAGCATTCAGGGTCTACAGTTATTCCTAAGACCTGCATGATTCTCGTAGCATTCCGTCATTATAAATACAATATCTAGGATTTTCTTGACGCTGGATGTAGATTTTGGAGTTATCGTCCAAACTGTTGCGTTGATGGATTCGTTGCTATTCTGTGTAAATGCACCTAAGCAGCGATTGAGTAAATAATCGCTGCTTAATTCTTCATAAATTGGTTGAATGTCTCGAAAAGCGTCTGCTGAATCAGGTGGCTTGTAGTCGTCCAAAACTGAGATATTCGAAGCTTTAGCTTACTAGCACGTGCACTAAAAATCTGGTTCTGCCGGGCAACGGTCATATTGCAGCTCCTGGTTCGTTGAAATATTGTGATACGAGGTTACCCAAATATTATTTCGCATCTTTTGAACGGAAACAGGGTTTCTTATGATTTCTAATGCGTAGTATATACTTCGTTCGTCAATAAGTTTACCTGTCGGCTTTCTTTTACCACTTCATCCTTTTGTTTTGTTGCTCTTGCGTTTCTCAACATCATCAACTTTAAGACACCTATAATGATTCTGCGGTCTACCAGTTTCACGCGGTTGCAAAAGTTGTAGCATTCAGGACCTACAGTTATTCCTAAGACCTACATGATTCTCATAGCATTCCGTCATTATAAATACAATATCTAGGATTTTCTTGACGCTGGATGTAGATTTTGGAGTTATCGTCCAAACTGTTGCGTTGATGGATTCGTTGCTATTCTGTGTAAATGCACCTAAGCAGCGATTGAGTAAATAATTGCTGCTTAATTCTTCATAAATTGGTTGAATGTCTCGAAAAGCGTCTGCTGAATCAGGTGGCTTGTAGTCGTCCAAAACTGAGATATTCGAAGCTTTAGCTTACTAGCACGTGCACTAAAAATGTGGTTCTGCCGGGCAACGGTCATATTGCAGCTCCTGGTTCGTTGAAATATTGTGATACGAGGTTACCCAAATATTATTTCGCATCTTTTGAACGGAAACAGGGTTTCTTATGATTTCTAATGCGTAGTATATACTTCGTTCGTCAATAAGTTTACCTGTCGGCTTTCTTTTACCACTTCATCCTTTTGTTTTGTTGCTCTTGCGTTTCTCAACATCATCAACTTTAAGACACCTATAATGATTCTGCGGTCTACCAGTTTCAGGCGGTTGCAAAAGTTGTAGCATTCAGGGTCTACAGTTATTCCTAAGACCTGCATAATTCTCATAACATTCCGTCATTATAAATACAATATCTAGGATTTTCTTGACGCTGGATGTAGATTTTGGAGTTATCGTCCAAATTGTTGCGTTGATGGATTCATTGCTATTCTGTGTAAATGCACCTAAGCAGCGATTGAGTAAATAATCGCTGCTTAATTCTTCATAAATTGGTTGAATGTCTCGAAAAGCGTCTTCTGAATCAGGTGGCTTGTAGTCGTCCAAAACTGAGATATTCGAAGCTTTAGCTTACTAGCACGTGCACTAAAAATGTGGTTCTGCCGGGCAACGGTCATATTGCAGCTCCTGGTTCGTTGAAATATTGTGATACGATGTTACCCAAATATTATTTCGCATCTTTTGAACGGAAACAGGGTTTCTTCTGATTGCTAATACGTAATATATACTTCGTTCGTCAATAAGTTTACCTGTCGGCTTTCTTTTACCACTTCATCCTTTTGTTTTGTTGCTCTTGCGCTTCTGAACATCATCAACACAGTCTATTTTGTGAGACTTTACTTGATCATAGCTTTAGAACCAATTGTACATAAATCTGAACACTATAGAGTACACTTCAAGCAAAAAGAATTTTCGGCAAAAAAGATCTAGACTGTCATAATGCCGGCGCCTTTCATGGACTTAAGTTTAGTTTTAATCACTGCCAAGCTTTTATTTTCACTAAAAATGGTAGCTTAGTTGTCCAAACATGTTTTTACAAACCTTTAAACCAGCGTAGTCAGGATAATAACTAGCTTGCTTAGCGTTAATAGTAGTATAATCAAAATTCAGCTATATATCCTCGCCGAATTAGTAATTTTCGTTGACGAGAAACTTTAAAACACACATCCTAATTATGTATAATTTCTGAATACCATCTTTACACATATGCTAGGTACTACCGGGCTGTAATTAAGGCGGGCGAGTCGCTCGAATCACAAAGCAGCTACGGCAAATAAAGTACGGTTGTTTCGACGTACACCGGACGTAATGAGATATTTTGTACAGTTTACTTGTTTTTAATTAAAATTATTGAAAAGCAGGTCCCGTTCCGCAGTTTAAAAACAAACCCCATTATTTGCGCGGTAATCTACCTTATCTGGCTGGTAATTACGCTAAAAATTATTCGCACGGGAGCGCAAAGTTTAAACATAGATCTCGGTGCTGATACGTTCGCCGGTAAAGGAGTTAAACGTTTTCGATCCGGGTCGTTTTCGCCACGCGATCCCTTCGCCGTACGAGCGTGCAAAGTTGATACGAAATGTTTTCCAAACAGTATCAGTGATTTGGGTAAATAAATCGCGGATAAAGTTGAAGATAATATCCTTAAAGTGATGACATCGATGTTTTAAAGTAAAGCAAACGCCGAAGATGAAAGATTACCTCAAAAGTTTAACGTATTAAATTGTTTAAGGGTGTTCGGTACTTTTTTCAAGATTGGTTAAACTTAATTGTTTTTTATTGGTTCCAAAACTATTTTGAAAATTGTATATCTGACCTTTAAAAGTAGTGTGTGTAACGATAAAATACTAGTATTTTACAATGTTACGAGCTTCTACAGCTTTAATTTTTTCAATCAAAAGAAGTAAACAACCAATAAATTTACGGGCTCGAAATTTTGCATACCGTGTATTCGTTACGATAGCTACAACTTATCATCGAGCTTCTTTGTAAATTCCTTG
This sequence comes from Chrysina gloriosa, assembly GCA_038088585.1. NCBI lineage: Eukaryota > Metazoa > Arthropoda > Insecta > Coleoptera > Scarabaeidae > Chrysina > Chrysina gloriosa. The sequence continues at coordinate 95,932,776 of CM076087.1, read as the reverse complement.
TTTGTTGTTGAATTTAACCTCAAGTAAGGAATAGAAAAATGACCATGGGCTTACCATCATTTTTGGACATGAAGAAAGTAACGATAACAAAGGAATTTACAAAAAAGCTCGATGATAAGTCGTAGCTATCGTAACGAATACACGGTATGCAAAATTTCGAGCCCGTAAATTTACTGGTTCTTTACTTCTGATTGAAAAAGAATTAAAGCTGTAGAAGCTCGTAACATTGTAAAATACTAGTATTTTATCGTTACACACACTACTTTAAATGTCAGATATACAATTTTCAAAATAATTTTGGAACCAATAAAAAAATTTTCAGTTTAACTGATCTTGAAAAAAGGCCTTAAATGAGATGTTAAATTTTCTCGACGAAATGTCGGGAAATCGAAAACTTGTTTATTTCAAAAGCCATAAGTTTTCGCTTTGATCAGAGGAACGGTAAAGAAGCTTAGAAATCTTCTCTAGAAAAAACCACACCACTTAACACATAGCCGTTTTATAAACAACCTATCGATTATGTGACGGTTACTTATCTCGACGGAAAACGACCGCCAAGGGCATTAAATCCGCTTGGGCGTCGAATTAAAAGCGTTCTAAAATCGACTTTCTAGCGTCTTCCGTCATCCTATGGCGTCGCGAGCGTCCTTTTACCGTTTTTCGTTTGGTTCTTTTCGCGATCGCCGAAAGACGACGTATCCATCTTAAATCCTCAATTTCGAACGAGTATAGAACACCCCGAGAAACGGGCTTTGAAGGGATAAAAACAAATTTATTTTTATTTACGCGTTCGACTAACGATAATAATAAAATTGGACCTGCGACGCTAACATTTTTTTATATCTCCTAGGATTCGGCAATCTGCCCATGGGCAATAAGCGTTTGTTATGAGTGAGTACGAGTATGAGTATGAGCATTAACCGTGACGTGCAGAGTATCACTCCATTGAGTGATCTCCATTATGTTAATCTAGTCCTTAATGCAGATCTAATTTCTAAGTCTAATGTCTCTAAGCTATAATCTAGGCTTATCTGGGTTCTGTCCTCAAATCACAAGGCAGCAATCTCTTGATTCTGAACTTCATGGGCATCTGGCACGTATAGCTGTCTGGCTAACACATTTGGATGCACTAGCACTCTTTCACTGTAGTTCGCACTAAGTCGATGTATAGCTTCCTTAACGGATTCCAAAGGGATGTCATGCTGGATAACTTCGTTGGGGATATAGTAGGGCGCATCAACGATAGTGCGCAATACCTTGTTTTGGAACCTTTGCAGTATGCTAATGTTGATGTCGCTTGCGGTTTCCCATAGTTGGATACAGTAAGTCCAAATGGGTTTCAGGATGGACTTGTATAGCAATATTTTGTTATCCAAGGATAATTTTGATTTACGGCCAATAATCCAGTATAGCTGGCTTAGTTTGAGTCCTAGCTGCTTGCGCTTGGTGAATAAATGTTTTCTCCAAGTAAGTCGTCTGTCTAAGTGCATACCAAGGTATTTAGCGTCTTCGGCTTGTGGGAGTTGACAATCGTTAACCCTGACAGGTGGACAGGTGTTTCTTTGCAATATTGTAAATGTCACATGTATGGATTTCGCTTCATTGGCCTTAATGCGCCAAGTTTTCATCTATAGTTGAATTTTATTCAGATTTGCCTGGAGGTTTCTTGAGGCTAATGATGGATTATGGTGGGATGCTAGAATAGCGGTATCATCTGCATAAGCTGCTGTTAATGCAGTTCTTGTTGTTGATATGTCTGCTGTGTATAAGAGGTACAGAATAGGCCCAAGTGCGCTTGCTTGTGGGACTCCTGAATGTATCGTGCTGAGGTCGGTATATTCGTCTCCTTGTCTAACCAAGAAATGTCTTTGTGTCAGGTAGGACTTTAACAGTTGTCAGTAGGGATAGGGTAGCAATTTCTTTAGTTTGATTTGCAATCCTGTATGCCATACCTTATCAAAGGCCTGGGATATGTCAAGGAAGGCAGCTGAGCAGTATCTCTTAGCATTAAGATCCTTGTTTATTTTATTAACCAATCTTTGTATCTGTTCTATTGTCCCCTGTCCACGTCGGAATCCAAATTGATGTTTTGGGATTAACATAAAGCAAAAGAAGCAAAAAATAGAAGAAGAAAAGGAAGAAAGTTCGAAATCGTTAGGTTTAAAATGCTACAGACTGTTATTGAATAGGAGGTTAGCGATTCCAGTAAATAGTCATCATTAATGGTTGTAAAGAAGAACTTTTTTGATAGGTTGGTATTCATAGTTATGTAATTTAATAAACTGAATTCAATTTCAGTCGAAAATCGCATAAAAACAATTCACATCCATCGAAAATGTCCCAACGGTGAAAACCACATTTCGTAAAATCGTGGATGACCTCCAACCAAGAATCTACTGGAAAAAGAATAGTCAACTGGATCAGTATACAGTGTACCAACACCAAAACGTACTTATTACCGGTCGCTCGCAAGAAAATATAGCTACTGCGAGCGATAGTATCCAAATTTATTAATTTCAGAACAATTGAGCTTGACCGCGAACACAACATGACATGTATTGCGCAAGTATTTGATCCTAAAGCCATACTAAGTGCAGTTGGTGCTCGAATTGATGCCATTAGATCATGATCATCGTCGACATTTTGCTGATTTCATCATTGAACAAGATGCTCCATTTTCAAACAAAAGCATCTTTTGCGACGAAGCTCATTTTCATTCGACTACGTTAACAAACACAATTGTCGCATCTGAACTTCTGAAAATCTTAGGGGCATTACATTCATCTCGTGTTTGGTGTGCTTTTTGGGCTGATGGTGTCATTCCACCGCTTCCTTTTTTATTTTCGGAAAATGAAGGTAGTGCTGCCATTAGGGTCAATGGAATGCGATATAACCACCTTTTCTTGTATGATCTATTTTGGATGATATGGTTGTTAAGAACTTGTACTATAAATTTGATGGACGTTTCGTATAGAGGTGAAATGAATTGGCTACCAAATTCATGCGATCTAACACGATTAGATTATTTCTTCTGGGGCTACGTGAAAGATGTAGTTTATAAAGATATCCAACAAGAATTACATAGCTCCAAGCCAACATCGAGAGCATAATTTGTGGAATTGGGTCACAACTATACACAAATGTTATTGAAAATTTTGTTAAAAGAATGGATGTCTGCCGATGTAGTGGTGGTGGGCATTTATCGGATATTGTGTTTCATTCATAAATTGTAGTCTCTACTCTACAATATATTACAATTAAAATATTCCAAGCTTTCATCCAAAATGTGTGTCTATTTACAATACAAAAAGTAAGTTCTTATTGAAAAACCCTTTATGTTCACCGATCCTTTGGATTACCTTTGTAATTTTCTTTGAGCATTTGCCTTGTGAAAAATTTCAATCTCCTAAACATTAATTCCATTAAATGATCTTATTGTTAGGCGAATTGCAAAATATTTTTAGGCAACGGCATTTCTCTTACTATCGTGCTACTCATTCATTCGCATTTACCCCGGCTATTTACTTTTTGTTTGTATTTCGCGATCCTAGCAATTTATTACGGTTGAATTAACTTGCAAATCGACTCGCCGACCAATGTACCACTAAATAGTTAATCCATTAGGAGCAACTTCAAATATAGCAATGGTATACGACGGCGCCGAAATTAACAGTTCGTGCTGTTTAAATTGAGATATTAAAATGTACATCTATACGTACCCTAGTTTTTAAGAGATGGTTTACAAAGATTGGACGCTAGTACATTAATGCGTTATTCAAACATTAGTATGTTGATAGGCAGGAGACTTATGCATTCTAGTGCGGTGTAATTTTCTGAGTACATAAATGCATGACTATGAAATTAATCCAAGTCTACGAATATAATAATTTCCTTCAATGGTCTCTAAGTCACTTCGAAGGGCGCTCGAACGGAGTCCTTACAATATTACGTAAGTATTGGTCTAGGTGCTCTATAGAAATGTTACAGTGATATAAAGGTATAGAGTTTACACTGTAATGTGAAAAATTTGATAAAAAAACAATTACTTGAACATTTTCAGTGAAATTTGCCGAGAAAAAGATGAAGGAGGGAAGAGAGTATAACGTCTGTTTCTGAGTCCATCAAGCACGTCTTTGATCGAAGAAAAATAATTTGGAAAGTTTTAGAAGAAACAATGCAGACGCAACTTCCCGATAGACCATATCTTGTCAATGGAATTAGTACTGAAAAGCACCGATATTCATCCCGAATATTCTAATATGGTCCCGATATCTGTCATAGTCTCGATATTTCTCTTCCATCCCTCATTCATTCCTCTTAGGGTCACCAATAGACCAATTACTAATCCCGAAGCCTTTCGAGAGTAAGACGGTGACGTTGAACTGTGGAGCTACCATTCTATTATGCCTTCCAGGACTCCTTCCACTTTTTTCTATCTTGTGTTTTTCCACAAATTGCCCCCATTTTATATTTTGTTTTTCAGCCGTTTCTTCTGCCCAGGTTTTTATTGGATTTACTCTGCGTCTTCTCTTCGGTACTCCCGCCTCGTACACTCTTCTAACCACCTTGTTCTTTTCTTTCTGTACTCTATGTGTTTATCCTTAATAATACTCCCAGTTTCGTTAGAACAAACTGGTGTTCTCTGCAAAGATCACTATCATGCTCAATGCCAGCTTGAGTATTCTCCTAAGCTATGAAATGCTTCCGCCTGAGTCCCTTCTGTTGTTGACAGATGCAAATAATACGCATCCTGGTTTCCTTTTGTAGTTCACATCTACACCACAGTTCGCTTACCATTTCCATCCGAGTAATAATTTAAGCATAGTATCCTGTTTGCTTCTTCTAATTAGGTTGACTGAGAATCTTACATCTAGTCTACCTAACAGTGTCTTACTATCCAGTCAATTTTCACTTCTTCGGATGTTCTCTTTCTTTATTTATGTCTCGCATACAGGTTATGGTTCTAAGGAGTTTTATTCTCAAGCTTCGTTAAGTACTTCATCGGAAATTAAGTTGTCTTTTTATGTCCCCATATTCTAACAACCATACCAAAGACACAGTGTTGGTTCGTGTTAGTTCATGAAGGACTGCTTTACAATTAACAATGTTTTACAAGTTTAGAGCTGGTAATAAGCTCCATAGCGGCTTTAGTAATCGTCAGCCTGTCTGCCATTACGTTTTATTCCCTATACAGCTGCCCCGTCAGATGTCTTCAGCACAGGCTCTTACTGCAAATAGCTCAGCCTAAAAAACCGTGGCAAGCTTTCGCAGGCTCAGCACTATTCTCTCTTTCAGGCACAGCCCGAGACAGGCCCTGTGCCCTGGTACTGCTTGGTCAGATGCCAATATTGCTGGAGGAGAGAAAGTGTAGTTGGGGATACAAACACATCAATCCGACGTCATTCACAACAATTGAATCTTTCAAGCGACACCGCCTATCTCTGACTTAACAATCAAAAGTTAAAGACTATTTGCAACGTCGTACATTTCTTAATCAAGTAAAATACCTGATTTTTGTAACACAATTTTTCTAAGCGATTAAGTAAAATGTATATATATATATATATATATTTCGTGACCTTTTTATACTTATCTTATATGATAGAGATCTACCACCAATAGGTCAATAAAACAAGGCTGGTTTGAACGATAGTTATATTTTCAGAACGTTTACAAACGTTTTCGGAACACCTTCGTCAGTGAAAATATAACTGTTATATTTTCACTGACGAAGGTGTTCCGAAAACGTTTGTAAACGTTCTGAAAATATAACTATCGTTCTAACCAGCCTTGTTTTATTGACCTATTAGTGGTAGATCTCTATCATATAAGATAAGCGATTAAGGACATTCTTATCTTGATAGTAGAGTCAATAACCAATACCGTCGGATTTTGGATGAATAAAATCCAGATGCAGTTTAAGAGGGAGTAATGCATTTCCAGAGATGCGCATTTTGGAGTAGTAGTGGTCCAATTGGATCATACTGAAGCACGTAATGCTGTCACAGTAAATGGGGAACGCATGTTAGGCAATTCTTTTTCCACCAAATTGAAGAGTTGCATTTGAACAGCATGTGGTTTAAGCAGGACAGTGAGACATGGCATACAGCACGCGAGACCATAACTCTGTTGCATACTCAATTTCCGAATCATGCATTCTCTCGGGATTCTAACATCAATTGGCTTGCAAGATCATGTAATTTAATAGCTTCTGGGAACATACTCTGACTGTCTGGATCTTATTTCTAAAGACACTTCAACTAAATCTGGACTTTTTTATTTCTCGTTTTCGAAGCTTGTTTACTGAACCAATTTTGGACTTATCGTTAAACAATATTAGAACCGCTTTCATTATCTCATTTTTACTAAGGCACACACATAACTATATTGCTATAACCCCGTTCGAAAATATTGTTGAAGATCAATTTGCAACAGTCGTTTGAGACGTTGCTCGTGGACCTTTAGCAAGTTTGAGATAATGAAAAATGAAAACATTGGGTTGGCTCAAAAATTGCTGTAGCGTGTAAATGCAATTCTTTAAATATTTGCAATTTCATTTGATAAACTTTGGAGATGGTAGGCTTATGTTTGATGCTAGCATTAAATTGTAGCTACATATATAATTTTCAACCCAAATTTATTATTTCGGGACGGTTACTTCCTTGGAAATAAACAAGCAAGCGTGGTAACACCCAAACAAAACCTTTTGTGTTATCGTGCTTGCTTGTTCATTATGTCTATCATTATCGGAATTTTCAGAAAAGATTCATCTTTTGTGATAAGCCGTTAATTTTATGATTATCCACTCTTAACCTGGATATATTAGAGAATAACATTTTGAGTTTTCAACTCGGAAAAGCTGACACAAACTCGCTAAACTCTTCCCGGACAATATTTGCGCACACAGTAAGTTTACCTAACTTTCACACTTTTAAATTCGCACGCTACCTTACAATTGCATAGGTAGCTACTACATACTTCTCGTCGAGTCTTTAATAAGTCAAACGTTTTTCTAAACGGAACGCAAACATGCACCGTGAATCCGTCCGTTCATCTTTCCACCCCGGCTCCTCCTATTGACATACGAATTCGAGTACGCCGAGACGAACGAGCGGAGAGGAGACTCCGAAGAGTTGCATCTTCTTCGCCGCGCTCCGAAGTGGTTGTTTGTTTTCCTAAAGTAAGTACACACGGATAAAACTAAGTCGTCCTATTTCCGCATTCCTCCTCTTTTCGGCTCGCCGTTCGCTCCTTCTTCCGCCGCTTTTAGTCCTTCAAACAAAGTCAGACGAGCGTAACTTATTTTATTACGTTACCGCTGCTGCAATCTAAATTCGAATTGGACATATGCAAATCCAGAGGTTAATATTCGAAGATTCGTTGAGTATTATCGTATGTGTGAACGATTTTGGGAACGCGGAAATGGAATTTCTTAATGATTTTCCAGTTTAAAGTTGTGGAAAATTTCCGATTGAGGTGACTTGTAGGACGTAGTACGGTGATTACATAGAAAATATTGAAACAAAAGTTTTATAATTACTTTTACCACACCAATTTGGATATTTCCAAATATGTATTTCAACACGTCGTCATCTACTGTAGAAAGAGCACAAAACAAAGGAGATTTCCCGTAAACTTCGATTAACACGTGGTCTAAACAGTGCATCATCTCACAATTGTGTGCACTGTACAGTGTCTATTGTTTCTTAGTTTCTTTTAATTCTTCCGTTTTAACAGTAGCATCATAAGGATATAGGGAACGATGAATATTAGGATGGCGATTTTTGCTTCATCTCTTCCGCATCCAGCTAACACATCTCCAACATCCTCTAAATGCTTTGTTACGAATTCTTGATATATATACTATATATATATATATATATATATATATATATATATATATATACAGTGTGTCGCCCGACTCGTATAATTCATCAGAAATTTTAGAACGTTTTGGGATACCGCTCTGCTTGGCCTGAAAAGAATTTGAAGCACATTTCCTGTTGACGTCTAGTACCATTTCAATATAATAATACAGCAAAATATTGTTGAGAAAAGTTGTTCATAATATGAAATTATGACTACGCAAAGTTTCACAAATATTAGATCACCTTGATCAAGTCAGTATTTCTTTCATATTTATGCATTATAACTACAAAAAAAAACAAGTTATTCTGCATAAGTTGTCAAAAAACAAATTGATGCAAGTTGCTAATAAAATTTTATTCAAATAAAGGAAAATAACTTACATTATTTTTTTCTTGGCAGCTTACACGGAATACCTGTTTAAAAAAAAGAATAATATACGTTTTTAATAGTGTATTTTAGCCAAAAAATAAAGAAAATAGCATACATTAATTTTTTTGACAATTTATACAGAATACTTGTTTTTCTTTAGTTACAATGCAAGATTACAAAAGAAATATTTGCTTAGTCATAGTGATCCGATATTTATGAAAATTTGCACAACGTCATAACTTCATATTTTGAATAACTTTTCTCAATAACATTTTGCAGTATTATTGACCGAAATGGTACTTTCCGTCAGCAGGAAACATTTTCCCAATTGTCGTGACGGCCGTAATTTAAAAAAGTAAAAATGCGCTTGAAATTCTTTTCAGGCCAAGCAAGGTGGTATCCTGAAATGTAAAAACAAAATTCAAAAATTGTTGATCAATTACACCTATGGTGAAATCATTCAGGGGACATACGTACATACATATGTATATATAAACAAAACCCTCTATATACTCATTAGGTGAAAGAGTGCGTTATTATTATTACACTTCAATATTATTATAAACAAAGTTCGTCCATTTTCTGCTATTTCTTGCCATTTCCTTCGCATTAGTCCAGTCGGTTCCTTTTTCCTTCAATATTTCGGGTATTTCGTCATTCCATGTCTTTTTAGCCTGCCCCTTTCTCAGCTTATTTCCACTTTTTCCTCCCATATCTCCTTCATCTATCTTTCTTTGTTCATTCTAATTAGGTGCCCGAACTACCTCAGTTATTGGTTTTCAATCCTTTGACCTACAGGTTTCGCGTCCGTCTCCTCTCTAATATCAGCATCCTTTATTTTGTCCATTATTGTTATAAAAGTAATTGCAAGGACTGTGGTGTAATTTAGTGACACAAATATCACATCGGTAACTTCGGTTTATACGGTTGTTGAGGTTGCTTGCCTCGAGCTAGCGAAACACGTGTCACCGATTTTATTATAAACAATTGTGTGGTGAGGAGTTTACCGATGTGATATTTGTATCATTATTGTTATGCCTTTGATTTTTCTCAGGAACTTCATCTCTGTTGCATGTAACTTGTTCTTCTGTGCTTTTGTCAGGACCTAGCGTTCATTTCCAAAGGTTAGTATAGGTATATATAAATATATATTACTTTATATACGGACACCTTGGTTTCCTGCTTATCTCTGTCTTTCCAATAAAATTATTTTTCAGTATGTGGTCCACTTTTACTGCTAATTCTTTCGTTTATTTCATGTTCCATGTTCCTAGATGTTTAAACAGGTTGTGCCCACTTTTCATTGTTCATTTTAATGCAGGTTTTCATATCTGTTTCCTATTATCATCACTTTAGTTTTGCTAATGTTTATTCTCATTTTTATAGTACCGAAATGTTTTTCCCACACTTTAAGGTTATGTTGTACATATCTTTCACTTGCTGCACATATCATAACGTCATCTGCAAAAGCACACTCTGCTATCCTTATCTGTTCCAGGTTTCGATGGCCTACATGTAATTGTTTTGCTCTCTTGTGTGTTTCTTTAAGGATGTCGTCCGTGATTACTGCAAAAAGTGTTGGGCTTAATACACCACTTTCACTGAGCCCTTCGTTTTCTGTAAAGACAATCCATTCTTGATTTTCGTATCCGACATAGTGCAATGTGTTCGTGTGGAGGCTCTTCAGTGCATTTCTTAATTATTGTGGCTCTATTTTGTCTAAACTTTCTTAAATTTCTGATCTCTATCACTATCACTATCGAAAACATTTTCTATATCTATGAATACAAGCACCCGTCTCTCTCGCTTTTTTCGATTAATTATTTAATTGTGAAAATATGGTCTTGTGTCGTCTACCTTCTCTAAAACCATTCTGGCTTTCTTCTAATTGTCTCTATATCGCTTACTTCAATCTCCCATTTAATATTCTTTCATATATCTTACAAACTATGGTAACAATAAGTAGAATAAGTGCTCTATAATTTTCGCATCTCCTGGTGTCACATTTTCTAAATGTTTAAATATAGGCACTATTATTCAAACTTTCCAATACGGTATCCCACCTTTCCTGCATGCTTTGTTAAGCATTCCCTTTAGCATTTGGTTGCCATTTTCCCCTAAATTCCAAATCATCTCTGATGTGGTTTTGTCGTGCTCAAGAAATTTTCCGGTTTGAAATTTTCTTCATGGCTTCTATAATTTATTACGTTATCCTCGTTCGATGACCTCAATTTTATCTTCGTTCGTTATCTTCCCTTGAGACTTGCACATTATCACTGTTATTTAGTAATTCGTTACTGAAGTACTCCGCCCTTCTATCAATTTGTTCTTTCTCTTCCTGTATAACGTCGCCATGTTTATTTTTTGTATAGTTTATTTCATAGTTTCCATACTTCCTTAGATTTTCAAGAATTCTTTCTTTTCCCTTATTATGCGCATATTTATCGCTAAGCCAATGTTTTGTTCTACACTGTCTTTTACCGATTTACGTAAAAAGTCCTTTTTCTGGTATTGTGTCTTTCAAACCTAGAAGACGAATAAAAATTCTTCATGGTAACAATGGCAATAAGTATTCGATGGTTGTTTCGCTTGAATTGAACGTATTCCATTAAATTAATAGCGACGTGACGTGAGAAAATGTATAGAAACGCTGCCGCATAACCCGTACGATATGTACGTGTATCTGTCGCTCGTTCTGTGGGGAAAAAAGGAAACCAAAAATAATATATTTATATGGCCGACATAAATATGCCCAATTGTATTTACGCCGTGAAATATTAAATTTTATGTATGTTACGTGCTTTTCAGCGCGGCAACAGAACATAATAAATTACGTTATATACCTATTTTATTGCTACAAGCGTTTGTTTTATATGGAGTTTCGCGATTAGTTTGGAAAATTCGTGCCGTAAATGATGCATTTTTATACACACTGCGACGCTATAATAGGACATTATGTATTTATTACGGCAGTTACTACCGTCAAAAGTGTCTTTTAACAATTTTCTATTGGATATTTAACGGCACTGCGAATTGTAATGGTAGAAGATGTCAGAAAGGAAAGGCTAAAGCTGGATGTTTTTTCTTTCTTTATTCCATATTAGGTCCCTTGTAATGATAATGCCGTTTTCAATCCTTGAAATGGGCGATTTGTATCAAGAAATATGCTTCTTCAAAAATATTTTTAAGCAGATAACATAATATTACTCACATATTCTCTAGGACGTCGCAAAACAACTATTATCTTTCCGAAACACTATTCATTAAACCCCAATTAAACGTCGCAAATTAATAGGGCGCGAAAGCGAACATATTTCAACGAGGAAACTCCGGTAAGCATGCAAGACCCTCCAGATACACGCCGACAAAATACGCGAACGTATTCTTAGGTGCGAGGTTTACGGTCTAACACGGCGTATCCTTTCGACTATGAGCGGTGTGCCGTTAGGCGAGACTTTCTACTTACTTCTTGTAAGCTTCTTAGTCAATAATTCTTAAGAAGATGGGGGAGTAATTAAACGGAGGCGGGGAAATAAAACCAAAACACTCGGATTTATTGCGAGCGCCGCCTTACACTCATCTTCGGTTCTAAATCCGGATCTTACTGGAGCCCCGGAACGGTTCCCGTATGAGCGATGTAGTAAATAGGTTTGCGAGGTTATCGACACGGAACCAATGCGTTCGATACAAGTTTTACGAATTTGTTAATCCTTTCCTTCGTCTTTCGTAACAGCATTTATCTTCGGTGTGTGTTGATAGCTGAGTCTGTGGAGTCAAACTCACTTAGTTTACTTTTCTCAAGCAGTAAAAGTCACATATTTCACTTTGTCAAAGTAGCTTTCGGTTCTCAAAGCAGCAATAATTGTTTCACTATTTTTCCCGTAATCATCACACTAAAATCTATAAGAACCGTTTCTCTGCTTAGAAAAGGTAATTCGTAGTAGGCTTGTGTAATTAATCTAAAGACACTCCACTGAACATGGCATTGAGGTTTCTTGTATAAACTTCAGGAGTTAGTTTCTATACAGTGCGAGAACTTAAAATGTAAGAAATGTAATGGCTAAATAAAGACTCAACTCAAATGTGGGACTATATTAATGAATTGTTAGAACAAAACAAAGCAGAATCAGACTCAACAGCAAAACACATAACATCGAATATCGGAGAATACAAGAAAGACAAGAAAAGAGTAAACAAATAACAGAAGAGAAACTAATGGAATAAAATGAAGACAGACAAAGCGCATAACTGCAGAAATGTGCAAGAACATGAATGACGAGAGACAACAAGAACTTCTCAATATTATGAATCAGGAAAAAACAGAAAGAAAAGTAGCATCCGACTGGGAAATAGGAATAATCACGGCAATCTATAGAAAAAGAACGGCAAAGTCTGCGCAAACTATACAGGAATAATAGCGATAGGAAAATATACGCCAGAATATTGGAAAAGAGACTCAGGGACAAACTGAAAAAAAAACACTATATCTAAGTCATAATGGATTTAGTCGATAAATAGGAACAAGCGACCAGATATTCATCAGGAGAAGTATTGAAGGTGGGGAAGGCAAGTACACGTATATTTTATAGACATGGAGAAAACTTCTGATAGAATAAGAAGAGCAGGCTTATGGAAAATACTACAGTAAAGGAACATCAAAATAGACCTAATACAATACATCCAAAGCCTACATGAAAATAACTTGTAAAAATTAAAAAAGAGACTGTGAGTTACATGAAAAAGCAGAAAATTATGTAAGAGTCAGAAACGAAAGGTCACGTGCGTTTATCAGTAAAACAGGTTTATAGCATGAATGTGTACTGAGTCTCCTACTTTTCAATTTAATTTTGAACGAAGTAGTGAAAAGATGGGCTGAGAAAATATCTTATAGGCAATTGGAAGCTCAGGTATATAGAAATGAATTATGTTGAATAGAATTGTATTATGCCAATGATATAGTAACGATTGGTGAAACGGAGAAAGAAATACAAGAAAATATTAATATCTTTCATGAAGAGCAAAAAAATATAAATATAACAATACACGAACAGGACTCCAGACCAATGATAGTTATAATCAAAGAGAAAGCAGGGAAAACGTAAGATAAAAATTGTAGAAGAACAACTCAAACACTTGGATAAGTTCAAATATTTGGGACTAATAATAAGCGGCTATAGGAAATGAACGGCAAAATGAATGAAAGGGTAGCAAAAATCGATAGATTATACAATAGCATAAAAGTGGAAAAACGAAGCAAAGGAAGAAGTAATAAAATGAATAACAAAACCAACACTAACATACGCATCTGAATCATGGACTTTAAGACAAAGTACATTAACGAGCACTGAAATGAAATTTCTGAGGAAAATAGAAGGAACAACGAGGAAAGATAAAATAAAAGATAAAGTATTGAGGGAAAACTGGCAATAAAACCTACTGGGGCACCTATAGAATAAAAATAGCTTAGATGGTTCGGGGAAAATTGGAAAGAACGAAAAAGGAAGATCAAAAAGACGTGGATAGAAAAAGTGGGAGCAGAGGCAGAAAAAGAAGGAACAATGTACCTCAAATCGAGTTAAGATTTACTCAACTGTGCTTATCCACCATCTATAATCCTTAACCTTTCGTTGACATGATTTTTCTAAATTTGACGGAGAATGGATTTTTGCATCCTGGCAGTAAAATACTACTATAAAAAACTAATAAAAACTTATCACTGAGGATGGTAAATGGGCCGAGACAAGTAACACCACACTTCGGTGTTCATACTGAGCGCGTTCGGTACCCGGAAGCGGGAAAACACTACCCACAACGTTGCCACCGGGGTTTCATATTATGCTTCTTTGACCATTCGATGGTGCTATTGACAATAACAGTTTCCGTAAATTCAGAAACTTATACGCTTCAGGACCTGTATGAGAATTATTTTAAATTAGTGCAGTATTTCCCATTACACACTTGCTACATAGTCCTAGTTAAACAACGTAACACAAATAAGTGAAATTAATGATATGTTGCAGAATTTCTACACCTTCCAACGAAGGGCTAACATACCTTCAACTATCCATGGGATCGCTACGTTTGGACCTCTCTTCGTACGTTCATTTAATTTTTTAATTTGTAAGCGAACACTTTAGTCTATAAGCCGGCTAAACATGATCTCATCTTATGTCGTCTTCGTCACCACTTTTATTACGGAAACTACTCCTCTATTATTAAATGTATAATTATCATGTTACAAAACGAATCTATAATAAATGTAATTAAGTGCATATAAACCAAAACCATCTCCAGTCATTAATCAACAACTGCTCAAGAAGCGGAGTACTGGAAGCATGATTCAAACTTTAAATACTAAACTGCGTTTTTGTGAAGGTTGTTGTTGTAAGCGAATTAAAGAAACGCTACAAGCCAAAACTAATCTATTTGGTATGTATACGTACATGTATTTTCACTTAGTCTAGACAATTTACAATCACTACGTAAGTTTATGATAAAGAGTTTGAAAGAAAATCTGGAACGATTAACAAGTTGTTGCGCTAACTAGATTTATGATATTCCAGACCGGTATATGATTAGTATATCCCCTTCAAGTACCTTGTAGACAAACAAAATTCGAACGACTTGAATACTCATTGAACTGTTATGTATATCTCCAACAACTTTTTAAATTACAAGCAATCATTATAATGTACATATACACATATGTATTTACTTGCTATGATCGCTAAATGTACGTACATATAAAAACTATTACCTCAGATAAGTTATACAGATAGCTTATCCAATGCATTTACGTAAAATCATGAGATTTGCCTGTACGTATTTTTCCTCTTCTGATCATAGTTTAACGTAGAAGCCGTTTCCATTTAAACACGATTGCCTTTATCGATTCTCTTCTATCAGTGTGACATCTGTGCTACTACTTTTAAACTAAATTCATTCTTATCTAGAACAATTTGATATACTTCTTAATATTTAATATATACCTAACTACAAACTATTAGCAATCTCCTTAGGGCAAGAACAGATTGTGTATAGGTACCCTGGTAAATATGGCGTTAAGGGGGCCATGTATGAAATATAAAAAGTACGCGTTGTACATATCTCTAAGTTGATAGTTGAATTCGTCAGAATGTTCGTTGATATAGGCGTTAACGTCATCTGAAAGTAAATAGAGAAAAAATTAATATTTGGAGTACGAGTTTACATTGGTAATAATAGTTTTATTGCAAAGATTGCGACCACAAAATTCTTAAATAAGATTGCTTTGATGATAGTTTGCGGAAGTTTCGACCTTACCCAAAATTTCAAACAATTAAACCGTTTACTTGTCTTATAAAGAAAAAGAAACTTTCACTCCAAAATAAATTTAACAAAATTTGTATGTCGTTTACACCGATGATGTTAGAATGTATGAAATACATTGCCTGGACTGAATCCTGAATAGAATAGTTTGGTTTTTAAATGTGATAATCTCAAATTGCTCAAATAATTTTCCCAAATTCTAGATCGTATTCCCTTCAAATGTATCTTTACAGTAGAGACATCGCATATGCAACTTCAAACATTTACCTGTCTCCGGTGATTCTATGTTTTCAAAATTGTAATGACAACTGGTCAGATGCGCGACCATGCTAGGATCGACCAGTTCCAAATACGTTTCCCCTTCTTCTTCGAAAGTGCGAAGATCAGCTTTGTATTCCAGTCTAATTTCTCCTAAAATAACCAAATTTCGCGTTTACGTACACTTACATACATATATTCATCTCTCATTAAATGTCATACTAACCAAACCTCAGCCTAAATTTACCATGTCCCGATGCTGAAATGTCTATTAATTTGCCGCTGTTGATTGTGTAGTTTGCTGCAGTGACGATGGCGTTATTTACAAATGCCCATAAAGCAATCTTACCATTTTCCAAGCTAAAACTGGAAAATAAAATAAAAGAAGTGGGTATTAGTGTAGTTTAGCTTTGTGGAATGAAGAATAAACGTACGAAAATTTCGTTACTCTTATGTTTTTGAAATAATTTGCTGAAAAGCCGAATATCGTGATGCGTATGTTATCACCCAGGACATGTAACACTTTGAATCTGGCAGGCATTCTTGGTGAAAATCCATAGTCGAGATCACCTATAAAAGATTTGTAAAATACATTTAGAAACACATTCTATTCAGAAACTTTTTATCTTTTATTTAAATTAATTTATTTCTGTTATCATTCCGATCTCCAATGTGGTAGTGTTTTAGGTCTGACTAGTTTTCCATAACTGGGGCAAGATTTGCATGGAAGGTTTGATTGCGTTGACAAAACTACATACTTTAAAAAACATAGAAATACTATGTAGTCAATGCAAGCGCCCTCCGCAAATTAGCTTGTCGCTTCGGTTTCGTCGAGCTTCTCTTAACTTTTGCTTGGAAGCTCACAATTTCATTAACGCAAAGTATTTTGCAGACGGATTGAATACATTAACGCCATCCTAATTTGTTTCTCCTTTTTATTCAAATAAAGCATTACTGCCCAACCTTAATAGAAATCCTGACCTTTTAACATTTTACTGATATATGAAGCTGATTAGAACATAAAATAAAACCACAAAATCTTTGCGGTTCCAATAACATCGAAAGCAATTTACTTCGTGCCTTTTTTATCTTACGCCTTACTCACCTTTAGCTATTGTCGGAATTGCGATGTTAGCATTCTCTTTCATGCACTCCTCTAGATATGGATCTGACAGGGAACATTTTGGTATATAGGATGCTGAAAAATACCCACCAACACATCATTACGTACAATCAGAACACTTGCCAAGTCATCAAATACATACACCTAGAAATTATCAGTACTTACGTAAATCCAACCCACCAGCATTCACCAAACTGCAAGTGACCGCCAAAATTATTGCTCTGAACATGGCTCTAAGCAACACAACAAAATATTGGAAGTTAACGATCTTCGGCAGTTTTATATATACTGGCCGATAAAAGCAGTCATTTCAAGCTAATTTGAAACATAAATGTAATTTAGGAAAACATGTCTTTTTCTTTGACAGACACATTATCTTATTTCTTAATAACCTCCTGTCATTGTATCTAAAAATTAACTATAATAGGTCTAATGACCTAATATATCTCCCATCAGACTGTACCTGTTTCCACAGTATATATCGGCTTTAAAGTAGTTGTTGACGAAATTTTAAACCAAGTAGTACATACAATCAGCTTAAACCGCTAAAATAGGAAAACTTGCAGATTTACCAAATAAAGCTTTCTAAAGAAGTATACAAGATTTCTATTTAAATAAGATATTATTTTGGGAGAAACAGCTCCTCCGCATTCAAAAGATCACAGAAACACAGCAGCATATCCCCACGGTACGAAATTACTAGATTTACATTTAGGAAATATCTAACGCTTATTTCCAGAGTGATTGCTCTATTGTCGAAGCACTGCGAATTTTGAAAAGAAATTTCAGTTACAGTAATGCACCAACTTCGCCTGCTGTATACAAATTTCGAAAGAAAGTTCGTGGGATTGGTATCTAATTTATAACGCATGTTATCCTGGTGTTCGTTCTATGCGCTCAGCTAGGAATATTCCTGCCACTGTCCAAAAATTTGCGTCTAAATCCGAGAAATATAGCTCGGCACAGATCTTAGCTACTAAACAATACCCGCAATAACCTAACAAGAATTCTACATGAAGGTCTTGAATTATTCCCGTACAAATTCCAACTATCTCAGGAATTGAAACAAAATATTCTCTGTTTGGGCTTTAGAGCAGCTCGAAATTAACGTTTTTGTTAAAAAGAAATTACCCCATAAGTATTCGTAGAGAAACCACTGGATCCTCAGCGTGATTGTTTGGTGTAGTTTCTGGAGTGGGGGCATTATTGGCACACTTTTATTTGATGATGAAGGTGACACTAACATTACGATCAATGCAGAGCGCTACAGTGGGATAATAGCCGAATTTCTTTTTGGTCAGAAATTGAAGAATTAGACTTGGACGAACTCTGATTTCAACGAGATTAGGCCACGTGCCGCACAAGTCGTCCAAGAATCAATATGTTGGGCACTAAGTTCAATAGCCCTGTAAACAGCCGTTTTGATAATGTTGGTTGACCTTCGCGGAGCTATAATTTCACGCTCTTAGTCTGTCTCTGTAGGATACCGTTAAAGATCGATGACAGCCGACTTACAGTCCAGAAGTAATTCAGACACCGAAGCACACTATCAATCTAACTATTTGTAAAGTGAAGAATATACTTCAAAATTAGATTGATAGAATGGACTACTAGCAAGGCAGCCACTCGAATGAAATTAGATTCCATAATTAATCGGAAGATTTAGTCTTTTCAATTAATCAACGAACTTAGAAAAATACTGATTACTACTCCTTTTATAGCATTTCTAAGAAGACACCAGCCGATAGACCGCCCCTTATGTATATTTACATGTCCAAATATCTCCAAACACGTATGTTAATGTAAATCGCTGATTTGTTTAAAGAAGGGTAATATACATTCACCATCAGAATATCAACGACTTTATGAAACAACCAACTCGAGATACGCCCCATCTAAAATCAGCAGAATGGTCGATACAATGTTCCAAAACTCCAATTCTTCAAAAAGATCATTTGAAATCAGTTGATTACTAGGAATTTATTACTATTCAAACGATTTGGAAATCTTGAGAAAATACTTCTCTTAACAATAAACGAAGAAAACTCCAAAAACAATGATAATTATAATCAGAGAAAAAGCAGAGAAAACGTAACATAAAAATAGAAGAAGGACAACTCGAACAAGTGCATAAGTTCAAATATTTGGGAGTAATAATAAGCGGGGATGGGAAATGAACGACGAAATGAGTGAAAGAATAGCACAAACCGATAGTAGTATAAAAAGTAGTTTTTTAAGTAAAAAGAAGTAACTAAGAAAGTAAAGGTAGAAGTAATAAAACAAATAACATAATCAACAATAACATACGCATCCGAATCATAGACTCTAACACAAAGACACAAAAGTACATTGACTAGTACTGAAATGAAATTTCTGGGGAGAGTAGGAGGAAAAACGAGGAAAGATAAAATAATAAAAAAAGTATTCAGAGAAAACTGGCAATAGAGCCCCTGTTGAGGCTACTATACAACAAGGAAAAAATTAGACAATAAGACGTGGCTAGATAAACTGGGGGCAGCCGCAGAAAAAGGAGAACAAAGTGGGAAGTTGTAAGGACGCTGGCAAAGGACAGAAGAAAGTGGAAGGAAATGTGGGAAACTCAACTCAAAACATAATTCGGCACAAGGGTTCTTGCTTAAGTAAGTAAGTATTTTTAAGGAGCTTACAAAGAGGAGCGCTCTACAATTCAAGCACGTGGGCACAAATTCATCGAAGATACCAGTTGAAATTTTGCATCTCATATTCTGCGCTGCTGTCGACTCGTCCGCACTAATACTAGTGGAGATACATGCACAGCATTTCAACGGTGTGGACCATTTGTTTGGAAATAACTTATTGTATTATTCTTTATACGGATCATCTGAGTTTTCTACAAATTTGAGGTAACCTTAGTCCCAATTAACTCGATTTACCGGAACTCTACTCTGCTTATCCGCCATCTACAATCTTTAACCCTTCATTGATATGATTTTTCGTACATGACGGAGAATGGATTTATGGATCCTGGCAGCCAAATACTACGATAAAAATTTATTACTGAGGAATGGTAAATGGGTCGAAACAAGTAACATCACACTTCGGTATCCATACCGAGCACGTTCGGTACCCCGAAGCCAGGAAGCGCACTTCGTTTATTATGGAAAGAAAAAGCGCTATGCGCAACGTTGCCACTGGAGTTTCATATTATGTTTCCTCAACCATCTGATGGCGCTACTGACAATACTATTTTCCTTAAATTCAAGAACTTATACGCTTCAGGGCCTATATGAAAATTATTTTAAATTAGTAATGCGATATTTTCTGTTGCAAGCTTACTACATAGTCCTAGTCAAACAACGTAACACAAATAACTGAAATTAATGAATATATTGAATAATTTCTACACCATGCAACAAAGGGCTCTGGGATCGTTACGTTTGCACCTTTTTGGTACGTTCTTTTACTTTTTTAATTTGTAAGCGAACATTTTAGTCTACGGGCCGGCCAAATACGATTTCATTTAATATCGTTCTCGTCGCCACCTTTATTACGGAAATTACCTTCCTATTAAACGTATATTTATCATGTTACAAAATAAAAATATGATAAATTTAATTCAGTGCACGTAAATCCAAACCATCTCCACTCATTAATTGCTCAAAAAGCAGGGTACTGGAAGCATGATTCAAACTTTAAGTAAGAAGTTGGAATACTAAAGGTCAGCGTTTTTGCGAACGTTATTGTTCTAAGCGAATTAAAGAAACGGTATAAACCAAAACTAATCTATTTGGTATGTGTACTTACATAATTTTTTCATTTAGTCTAGTCAATTTACAATTACTACGTAAGTTTGTGATAATGACTTTTAAAGAGAATCTGGAACGATTAGTATGTTGTAGCACTAACTGGATTTATGATATTCCGGACCGGTATATGATAAGTATATTCCCTTCAAGATAGCTTGTAGACAAAGAAACTTTCAACTACTTGAATACTCATTAAACTGTTAGATATGTCCAACAACCTTTTAAATTACAAACAATCATTATAATGTACATATACACATATGTATTTACTTGCTATGATCGCTAAATGTACGTACATATAAAAACTATTACCTCAGATTAGTCATACAGATAGCTCATCCAATGCATTTACGTAAAATCATCAGGGTTACCTAGGGCTATTTCTCCTCTTCTAACCATAGTCTAACAGAAATTGTTTCCATTTAAACCCGATTGCCTTTGTTGATTCTCTTATAAATATGGGCTATCTGTATGACATCCGTGCTACTACTTTCAGAACAACTTGATTCTTATCTACAACAACTTGCCATACTTCTTAATATTTAATCTATTTCTAACTACAAACTACTAATAATCTCCTTAAGGCAAGAATAGATTATGCATAGGTACCCTGGTAAATATGGCGTCAAGAGGATTATGTATAAAATATAAAAAGTATGCGTGGTACATTTCCCTAAGTTGATAGTTGAGTTGATTAACACGTTCATTGATGTAAGCGTTAACGTCATCTGAAAGTAAATAGAGAAAAAATTAACATTTGGATTAGACGTTTACATTAGCTATTATAGTTTTATTGTAAAGATTGTGACCACGAAATTCTCAAACAAGATTGCCTTGAGTTTCAGAAAGTTCCGACCTTACTCAAAAATTATAAAGAGAAAAAGAAACTTTGGCTCCAAAATAAATTTAACAAAATTAGTATGGGGTTTACACCGATGATGTTAGAATGTATGAAATATATTCCCTCCACTGAATCCTGAATAGAATAGTTTCGTTTTTAAATGTGATAACCTCAAATTGCTAAAATAATTTTCCCAAATTGTAGATCGCATTTCCTTCAAACGTATCTTTGCAGTAAAATCATCGTGTATGCAACTTCAAAGATTTACCTGTCTCCGGTGATTCTATATTTTCAAAATAATAATGGCAACTGATCTGATGCGAAATCATGCTGGGATCGATTAATTCCAAATACGTTTCCCCTTCTTTTCTCGGAAGTGCGAAGATCGGCTTTGTATTCCAGTCTAATATCTCCTAAAATAATCAAATTTTGCCATTATACACACTTACATCCATCTCTAATCGAATGTCACACTAACCTAAACCAAGGATAAATTCACCATGCCCCGATGCTGAAATGTCTATTAATTTTCCGCTGTTGATTGTGTAGTTTGCTGCAGTGACGGTGGCGTTATTTATTAATGCCCAGATGGCAATCTTACCTTTTTCCAAGCTAAATCTGGAAAATAAAAGAAAATAGGCGGAAGTTAGTGTAATTTAGCTTTATTGGATAAAGAAAAGACGTACGAAAACTCTGTTACTCTTAAATCTTTGAAATAATCTCCTGAAACATCGAATATCGTGAAGTTTAAGTTATCACCCAGGATATGTGCCTCTTTGAATATGGAAGGCGCTCTTGGTGGAAATCCATAGTCGGGATCACCTATAAAAGATTTATAAATTAAAATTAACAGAATACATCAATTCTTTGCATATTTGTGTTTTAGCGAGCTCCTTTGCAAATTCATCTTCAGAATGTGATTTTGAAATTTTCAACTGCAACTACACGTATTCCAACCAGAATCTATCAATAACCGAAGAAATTCTATTCAGAAACTTTTCAACTTTTATTTAAATTAATTTATTCCTGTCATCATTCCGACCTCCAATGAGGTAGTGTTTTAAACATGAATACTTTTATATAACTGGGACAAGATTTACATGGAAGCTTTGATTGTGTTGACAAAACTACATACTTAAGGAAAGCAGTAAAGACAGTATTTAGTCGATGCAACTGATCTCCGCAAATAAGATTGTCGCTCTATAAATTAGAATACTTAAAATGCAATTCAGTACATTTCGTCGCGATCTTCGTTTACAGCAAAGTATTTTGTGGAAGTATATACATACGTCAACGCCATCCTAATTTGTTTTTTCATTATTCACACGAAGCATTACTACCTAAAATTTTAGCACAAATCCTAAAACCTCTTTAACATTTTACTGATATAAGAAACTGATCAGAAGATAAAATAACACCAAAAAATCTTTGCGGCTCCAATAACATCGATAGCAATTTATTTCGTACACATTTTTTACCTTACGCCTTACTCACCTTTAGCTATTGTCGGAATTGCTATGTTAGCATTCTCCTTCATGCATTCCTCTAGATCTGGATCTGACAGGGAACATTTTGGTATATAGGATGCTGAAAAATAATATTTTTGAAACAGTATCTTCCATTTATGCATCCAACTAAAGCATCATTGCGTACAATCAGAACATTTGCCAAGTCATCAACTACATACACATAGAAATTATCAGTACTTACGTAAATCCAACCCGCCACCACTCACTAAACTGCAAGTGACCACCAAAATTATTGCTATGAACATGACTCCAAGCAACACAATAAAATATTGGTTAGTTAGCAATCCTAGGCAGCTTTATTTATACTGCCCGATGAAAGCAGTCATTTCAAGTCAATTTAGAACGTAAATCTAATTTAGGAAAACATGTTTTTTCTGTGGAAACACGTTATCTTAGTTCCTAATAACCGCCGTAATTGTATCTGAAAGTGAAGTACGATAGATCTAATGACTTATTATATCTCCCTAAGACTGTACTTGTTTCTACGGTATACATTGACTTTAAAGTGTCTGTTGAAGAAATTTTAAACTAACTGATACGTGCAATTAACGCAATCCGGTAAAATAGGAGAACTTGCAGATTTATCAACTGAGGCCTTGTAAAGATACAAAATTGATACGTACTTGTACTCCGATACATTTGTATGTATGTACACAAATTTACATTGGCTGGTTTCTTTTTAAATTATTTTGGGAAAAACAACCCTTTCGCGTTCAAAGAAATCACAGAAAGAATGTATCGTATCACCACGGCACAAAATGAATAGATTTACGCTTAGGAAATATCGCAAACTTATTTCTAAAGGGCGTGCTCTGTTGTCGAAGCAGTGCGAATTTTGGAAAGACATTTCCGTCGCAATAATGCACCAATTGCACCTGCTGTATACAAGTTTAAAAAGAAAGTTCGTGAGATTAGCATGTTAATTGATCACACATGTTATACTGGTGTTCGTTGTGTGTTCCTAGATCCGAGAAGTTTAACTCGCCACAGATCTCAGCTACTAGACAATAACCTGAGAAGGATTCTGCATAAAACGTTTTCCGCTTGGGTTTTATAGCAGCTCGAAGTTGACGTCGATTTTGCTAAAAATCATCCCAAACGTAGTCGTAAAGAAGCCACTGAGCATCCAGTGTGGTATTGCTTGATGTAGTTTCTAGAGTGAGGGTATTATTGGCTCACTTTTATTCGAAGATGAGGATGGCAACAACGTTACGATCAACGGAAAGCCGAACCTTTTTGGTAAAAAATTTAAGAATTAGACTTGGACGAACCCTGATTCCAGCGCGATTGCGCAATGTGCCACGCAAACCGTCCAGAAGTCAAG
Source organism: Chrysina gloriosa (assembly GCA_038088585.1). Classification (NCBI taxonomy): domain Eukaryota; kingdom Metazoa; phylum Arthropoda; class Insecta; order Coleoptera; family Scarabaeidae; genus Chrysina; species Chrysina gloriosa. The sequence goes on along the minus strand of CM076087.1, from coordinate 95,908,370 downwards.
TCAAGAAGTCAATCTCTTGGGCACCAAGTTCAGTAACCATTGCTTGACCTTGACGGAGCTACAATTTGCCGCCGTTACATTTTTTATGGGATGTCGTTAAACACCGATGTTATGCTGACAGTCTAGAAGCGATTTTGGCACTCAAACACACTATTTATCTAACTACTTGTGAAGTGAAAAGTGTACTCTAATTTTAGGTTGACAGGACTACTGCCAAGACAACCGAAGTAGCCACTTGAATGAAATTAGATTCCATAACTAATCGGATGGTTTAGTCTTTTCATTAAATCAACAAACTTTGAAAAATATTTAGCATCGTTTCTTTTATAGTATATCCAAAAAGAGACCGGCTGATGGTCCATCCTTTATATGTATCTCTATGTATATATATATATTTCGTGACCCTAGCTAGCTGACTAGGTTTTTAAATTTGGGTTTTCCCTAGTCCTTGAATAGAATTGTTAAGGTTTCGACAAAGATTTTTTGATATAAGGTTTTACTTAATTTGCATGTATATTTACATATTAATTTAGTTTTTATAATTTATATATATATATATATATAAAACTTGGTTACACATCCTCTATATCAAGAAATCCTAGTCATTAGTTATTTTGTTGATAGTTCCCAAATAAAAAACAAATGTTTGTTTATATATTTATCTAGTTATATTTTCACTGACGAAGGTGTTCCGAAAACGTTTGTAAACGTTCTGAAAATATAACTATCGTTCAAACCAGCCTTGTTTTATTGACCTATTAGTGGTAGAGATCTATCATATAAGATATGTATCTCTATGTCAAAATATCTCCGGAAATGCATATTAATGTGAATCGCTGATTTGTTTAAAGAAGGGTAATATATATTCAACATGCGAGTAACAACGTCTTTCTGAGACAATCAACTCAGGATACGTCCCCACCTAAAATCACCAGAATGGTCGATACAATGTTCCAAAACTCCAATACTTCAAGTGAGATCACTTCAAATCAGTTGATAACTAGGAATTTATTGCTGTTGAAACCATTTGGCAATCTGAAGAGAATATTTATCTTTAGATTAGCTCTACCCCTATAAATCAAGTAGAAAACAAAAATTCCTACAGTAGAATGTATTTTAGAATGGTTTCTCACCATTTTTGTAATTACAACTTCTTCTTTCTTGATTTTCCATATAGTGGTAGAGGTAATCCAAAGATAAGCATCAGTTATTTATTATCTTGAAACGCGATCTTCCCAAATTGGTATTCCTCACACCAGTTCCAAAACATCAATCTCTGTACATATAGAACTACAGTTCGGATAGGATAGTTATGTGCATTAAACCGGCTGCTCTTGAGTAAATTACGTGAAATTAAAACAGTTTTTATTTACTATCTGGAGGTGTGGTTCCCGTTGTTGCTGGGATTATATAAAAGTTTACAATAGTTTTCCATTTATAATAATATGTGTAGATTAAATTCTGCATGTAATTAAGTTCGTCGCAAATTAGGTGCTGTGCAGTTATTGCTTTAAGGACATTCAACCACTTATTGTTAGAAGTAGATACTTCTTGTTCCACATATAAAATGTTTAATTAAATTAAATGCATAATAATGAGATATGAAGGGGACGAGCAATGTAAGATGGATTTTCTTTTAATACTTCGGCTCTAATTGAGGCATAATCAGGTGCATTGTGGTTTCCTCCCCTACTCTACACTGTGGTGTATTGTTTGCCAATTCTTTACCTAAATATTTGAAGTAGTAGTAGAAGTAAACTCTTGTGCTACTTTCTTCTAGTCATTCTCTATTTCGGTTTGTTTTGTTCGTATTTCTTTTGTTTCTCTATTTCGATTACCATAACATAATTCTTGAATGCACGTCCAAACGCCTCTTGAGTTATTATGTGTCTATTCTATCCTTTTCTGTTAATATTTGAGTTTGGTTTCCTTTATTAAGGAGTTTAGTAAATTTCCCTATTGCGTGTATTTCGTTTCATTTTCTTCATTTGGATTTCACCGCATAATTTTGTATAATTTGTGTTTTGTTTGTACTGAACGTAGTAATCATATGGTAATACAAACAATTACTATTATTATTAATACTTATCTTATATGATAGTTCTCTTCGGTGTTCCGAAAACGTTTGTAAACGTTCTGAGACTATAACTATTATTTCCATCACTCTTGTTTAATTGACCTAATTGTTTAATACTAGTAGAATTCATAAATATGCGTAGAGAAAAGTGCTAGGTGAACCACATTATTGCTCTGTAGTACTGTAACTTTTCTCATGCATGATGTATAGCTTTCTCTTATTCAAATACGAACCACATCTGTATTAATTACCCTGTCAGTCTAATTCAGACGATCTATTAAACTTTATGCAGGAAAATATTCCACTGCGTTCTAATATCACACAATTAGCAACGAACTTATTGCACGTCACCTACATCTCTACCATGCTTCCAACTAAATGCATTACATCCATATGCATGCATAGAGGGAGGACATACATCGTAAAGTTTATGCAGCACCGAAGACAATGACGCCTTCCACTTCGCACGAGCAAAAAACCATTGGCCATTCGCGTCCACTAAACTCGCCCACTTAATTTGCATAAGTACGTAAAACCGGCACTGTCATCCATTTCACCCACTTCGGAACATATAGAATACTAGCACACAGACACATTATACATGTACGTATGTATCTGTGTATGTAGTTGGAAACGTCCTCTTCCTTTTGACATACGAACGTGTCGCCGCCGGTTCACGTAATAACGGAGAGGTCATAATAATAATATATTATTAACCTACCCTACGGCTTTTCAGCTACCCGCCGCTCTGGGAGCGAACGCAGGTGAATTCGAGCCGAAGGAACGGTCGCCCGGAGAAAAAGGATGCCGGCGGCCTACGGAAGTCCGGATCTGCGGAACACGCTCCGGAATCGTAGTGAGACTTCCCCGCCGTCGTGCGCTGCCTCATTAAAGATACATAATAACGCTTGTCCGTATCGAGCCGTGTCTTGTCCAGGTTTCAAAATTGGGTTCTAGTGTTGGTGGTGTCCCGGAAATGACCAGGAAACGTTGCAAAGATATTCGAATCAGAAATTATACGAGAATCGGGAATATCGGGATCGAGGACCGGTAGAGTTAAAATGGGTGATTCTTAAAGCATGATATTCTTCTGTATTCACAGGTTACCAGAAAGAAAAGAAAATAAAGTGAACTATAAGTTTGTCGAAGGAACAAGAAATTTAACATTACCGTCAAACGACGTTTGTATGGTATATCTTTGGGTGTAGTATCACTGTTCACAAACGTGCCTCTTGAACTAATTCTAGATGCCATAGAAGAAGTGTTCTGAGATTGAAGGATTCACTGACATCAATAAATCGAATTTCTTGAATTTAATTAAGTTGTACTCTGATACAACGTATTTCTCCTTCAATGACGCTTTTTACATACAAAAGTTTCATACCCCCATAGCGTCGCCATTATCCTCAGTGTTGACTGAGATTGTTTCGCCATAGGTTGGAAAGTTTCGCTTTCACAAATCTTCCATTTATTTCTGCTCTCTACCTGCTTTACATTGATGACACTTTCATGGTTCTGCCTGAACAATACATTCAACTTACTTTGAACTCTTTTAACTCGTATCACAATAGATCAATTCCAATTGGCGAAAGAGATCAATTACTCCATCAACTTTTTGGGTGTCACCATCATTAGGAGAGACACGACTTTGATGACCAATTGGTATAGAAACGAGACTTGGTCGGGTAAGTATATTCACTTCCTTCCTCACGCTCCTAGGAGGCAAAAGATAGCTACGTTGATCAGTCTGGTCGACAGACCGGTTTTACTTTCCAGTTCGAATTTTGTTAAGGAGAATCTTAAACATCATTAAATGCACATTGGACAAAAATGGTTATCCTTTAGAGTTGATCAAATCTGTTATTAAGAATAGAACAACTTTCTTAGCTAACAGTGTCAGACAGTTCAGCTTGTCAAACTTATCTTTAATCGGTACAAGGACTTTTTGGCAGGTGTAATCTTTTGGTGGCATCTCAATCAGAGAATACGACTTCCACGCTTTCCGGAAGGTGAAAACAAAAACACACCTTTTAAGTAAAACTATTGTAGTATATCAAGTTTCCTGCAAGGATTGCGACAAAGTACACATAAATGAAACAACACAGGATCTGGGAAAGGGCTTAACACAACATAGGTTCAACAAACTTCATACCGCTCAGACCCAGATTGTTAGTCAAAACCACACCTTCTGTTTTGAAAATCCTAAAGTGTTGTATACTGAAACGAAGAACACGAAGAGAAAATTTGTCGAGAATCGTTTTATAAATTGAATCCTCAGCCTGTTAACAAAACATCAGAGTTTAAAAATCTAAATTTATCGTATCAGCATTTTTTAGACATATTTGCTCCTTAGAGATTTCTCTTTCATTTTTCTCTGTGAAGTTTACTTTGCCTAACTGCTGTATGATTTTGCCTTCCCCTGTATCCCATGTAGTTAGTTGTCTTGTTTTCTCGAAAACGCTTCCTTCCCTCCTTTCCTTTTCGCAGATTGCGTGTCTTAATGCTTCCCTGCTGCATTTGGTTGGATTAGACAAAGCATTGCCTACGTGTTCGCCCCCTGACGTGTTCTCTTGTTTCTTCGGCTCTTGCAATTGAGCGGCTTAAACCTTTGTGTCCTGAAATTGGTAAACATTTTTATTTAGATCTTCTAATGGATGCACATAACATATAATATACAGTTTCTAAATATTTTGATAGAGGGGCACCGGGACCTTCAAGTCCCGTCAGTACTAAAGCAATAAAAAATGCATAACGTGGGTTTGTTTTATAATGAACAAAAGTTACAATAACAAATATTTTAGAGAGAAATATAAATATTGTTATACCGGGAGCAACAGTTTTTGTGTTCATTGCAACATAAATGAACACATGTTGAACATTGACTCCTTTTGTCGAGATTCCCATTGATGAACATTGTTCACATCTTCGCCGCAAACTAGTAAATACTGGCTAATGGCAACCTACATTTCTCAAGCGAATATCATCGCACACGCTATAATTGTACTTTCTTCGTTTAGGTGAGACTAGCGTAATATTGTATCGAGAAGCAAAAGTTGGACTACTTTTGGGCTCACACAACACGTTACTTGCTCGTTCCTTAGTTCTACTAAACGCTGTAGATATAAAACCTGTACTAACTCCTCGACGAAAATCTAAGGGTGTTATGTTCTCGTCAGGATTCATGGTCTTATAAATTACCTAACTGTTTACAAAAGCCATATCTAACAGGCCAAAAGGAAGTCTATGCCACTATTTCTTCAACGTCTGTTCACATACCATATTCCCTTTAATTTAATTGTAATTGTAGCTGTTTTCTCAGAAACTGTTTGTTGCACATATATGATCAAGAATCTTGTTACCTAGCGGTGTAGGGCTGCAGAACAAAGCAATATTCTTACAAATCATACACATAATCACGCCATTGCTTCTTGTTTCGTGTCATAGCTTTCCCTTCGTACCATGTTTTTCTTTCAAAATCTTCTTTATATCCCCAGTCCAAATCAGGTTTGCTCTGTCTCTTCTTTGTTTGCTCTTAATTCTTGTTTTCCATATTCTCTTTACTGGGGTAGTTTCGTCAAATCGCTGAACACGCCGCTACCAACTTAGTTGCCTTTGTACCTCCACTTGCAATGCAGATTAAATCTTTAGTTCTTTTCTGATAGCTTCATTTGGTATTTTATGCATTTTGGTAACCTGCATACTCCTCCCCAAAAATTTTACCTCCGTCGCTTGCAGTTTGCTCTTCTGACTTCCCGTAAGCATCAATGGTTCGCTTTCGTATATAAGTACTGGTCTGCATATACTTCTGTTTTAGTTTCTCTTGAGATTTCGCAAAATTTTACTACGTATTATATCCAAGGTTTGTCCAGGAAGTAATGCAATTAAAACAGTTTATGGAAGATATCGTTACAAACGGTTAAAATTTTTCGAAATATTTCCCTTGCGTATCCACACACTTTTGCTACCGAATTATCCATGCATGATATGCATTTTGTCTCGTCGCTGGTAATGATATTGTCTAAGAAATCGAGTTTATTTTGCACGCGTGCAAAAAATTAAATCGTGGTGAAATCGTTGTGACTTGAATTGGGAATGAAGCTTGGACGGTAATAATTTGATATTTCACTGCTGCATAAATCCTTTTATCTTTCGAGGTCTACCTAAACTCACATTGTCTTAGTGAAGGATGATTCGTCGTTGTGGCTCAGCTTTTCGGAACATAATACTACTTCTTGCAAATAAAGCAATAGTATAGCACTCTGCATTAACCATTATTTGGTCTTGTAAAGAAATTGTAGTCATATGGCCTACTGTTCAGATAAACGTTAAGATGATCTTCCTTCATACACTTAAAAGACATCCCCTGTATTACGCCGCACATACTTTCATCATAATCAGATACAATAACGTTCCAATATCCTTTAATTTGCTTTGATCGAAGATTAAATTGTTCGAAGACCTATGGCATATACATAACCGAATACATTTCAATCATGTACTCATCAGAAAGGTCAATAAAAATTTCCACCTAATAATTTTTGATCGACTTAGCAAGACGTCCAATAAAACTGTCGAACACCTAATTCCCCATCCATAAACGTTTCCATCGGTGGAAACCCCAAATACATCCGAAGCGATATCAATCATAATTACCATTAACAAAGCGAAGAATCGTTCGGGCCATAATGGTTAATACGGCGTTGCCTCAGTATCGTCGATAAATTGATACAAACGATTCCGGAGCGATAAAACTGGACGAATCTACCGGGTATTATGATGATCCATTGTCGGTAAAAGCCTCAGATTGATACGCTCCAATAAATAATTCCAGCTGTTAGCGATTTGATTTTTATTATTTCCCTCCTTCCTCTCCCGCTTGCCCCGCCGCGTCTTGTCCGTCCGAACCGTGCAGTTACGACTTGGCGTTCTTTTTCGGATCGCCAAATGAAATTTTCTCCATTGTTGGTGCGGCTTGCGGCTTCGACAATACATTCTTTTTCTTTGCAATTTTCCAATCTTTCTCTCCCTGTTAAAGCAATACACTATGGGATAAAATAACAATGTCTTTCAATATATCGTTTAGCTTCAGGTTAACACTGCATCTGTTACATAGAAGTGTATTGTTTGTGCATTAGCACCAGGACAGTCTATAGAAAATCTAGTGAATAAACGAAAAATTGGAAATTTATAATAACTGCGAATTGATGGAGTATTAAAGTACCAATTATCACTGTATTGCCGAGTGTGTTACGGCCAATTGTTAGATTTTCTGTATCGTTACAGTTTTGTGTTTTAATATTCTGTGATCTCTCGCTTCAATGTTTGACGTGTGGATGATGCCCCGCGTTAGTAATCTTGATTCAATGATACGGATTGCGCCGTTTGGATACGCACGTGGTAAAAGATTCTGTTTCGTTTCGCTTTTAAATCTCGTTACCGAGGATTATTCGGAAACTCGACGCTGGGAAATGAATGGTATCGTTGAGTTTTTTTCCCAGTTTTGCTGTTCAAACTAATCGTCCACGTTGTGTTTCCCTCGATTGGAGGTAAAACTTCCTTTTTGTTAATTATATGTCGTTATCGTATCTTTCACGTTGTTGTAGAAAACTAGTAGAGGCTGATTTATGTAGTATAGGCTGGCATAACCAGTGTAAGCTAGTATTAACGAGTATAATTATCGTATCCTCACGTGCGAGAAGACCCACCATCTTGGACCACTTCCATCCGATATCGAATACCACGCCGTGCAAAAGCGACAACAGAGAACTACATCACGCCAAGTTCCGCTTTTATTTGTCTTATTTATATTTTTGCAATGTTGAGTTTTTGGAGAAGAAATCCCCAGAATCTGGTAATTAATTTTAAGTTAGGAAATTGGGGATTTCTGTGCGAGTATACAGGGGTTTCTTAACGTTTGTGAACATTCAATTACTTTAGTATTTTTAAGGGGGAAATTCAGATCTGTTTGCGAGTAAACAAGGTTTTTCTTGTTGTTACGTTTGTTAATTAGTATTATATTTAATTCTATTAGTATTTTAAGGGCGACAGGGGTTATCAGTACTTGTCACTTCAATATATTTTGTTTATAATTACGTTCAGTTAAGCTGTAAGGTGGCTGTAGGGCCATTGGAATTGCACCGGTCAACAAAGCTTAATTGATATTCTTTTCTCTTTTTATACACAGCAAGTGACAATAAAGTGCTGTTAAATGGCAATGACTTGCCTCAGTTCAAATTTTTATTTCGTTTATCTTAATTTTAAGTAGTAATTAATTTAGTACAGACAGTTCGAATAACCTTGTGCCATCTACTACGAAGGGTTTCTCCGTCTCCGAGCCATTTAGAGGTGATTCAGTTTCCCAATTGTACGGTGGCGCCTTGTTACTACTTCACGAACCTTAACCTACGCTGTTTTTACTAGGCTAGCATGCCCTGAATCGCTTTCGTTATTACCAACGAGGTGGGTTTCAGACTTTCCGTTCATCATCTCCTTTTATTAGTTCTTTTTAATGATGGTTTTACCATTAGAACAGATAAAAATACATAAATTACTGACGACCAAAATGTGTGTTTGAAAATATCCGATAGGGTGTGATAAAGACAACGATCATTAGAAATTGTTTACCCTTCAACAAATTTAATTCCATTTCCGTCTTGAGAATAAAAGGGAATTTTTGTATTTTTCAATAAACTATTCGTGATATATCGTCCCGTTCGGGAGTGTGTTTCCGCTATAACAACCGCTGATTTTTCTTCATCTTTCTCCTTTTTCCCCTTTTCTATTTTCCTTTCGTTCGGACCTCAGTTTGATATATTACCGTCGTCCACCTGTTCGCGGAGGATTCGTAACGGGCGCGCAGACACACACACACACACATCCAACCATCACATAAGAAAAGGGCTAATACCATCCAACGCGACGACGCACACGTATCCGCAAATACTGACAATCATTTTTAAAAGAAACAAATTATCACCGCCACACGTATTCTATTACCTCTCACGTCGGATTTCGGTAATAAAATATATCTCTTATATAGGTATACATACACACGTGTATCTATATAATAAAAGCTACGTCAAGCGAGAAGAAGAAGAAGAAGAAGAAGAAGAAGGATAGCTTTCGTCAAAAAATGCCACCCGATTTTTATTGGACGCGGTTGGATACTCACGGAAAGGAACGTAAAACGCGTCGGCAAGAAATATGGACGCCGATGTTTCTATTTTACGACACGTTTTATTACTTTTTATTTTTGTTGTTTGTGTATCGCGTTATCTTCTTTTCTTTGCGCTAACCTCTACTCCATATTTTCGAGGCACCAACCAGGAAATGAATCTTAAAATCTGACCGTAGATGGGAAGGTAGCTGCGGTGCAAAATAAGAAGTTCCTTTATATATTCCGAGGACTTGGGAGCGTATAATTTCATGAAAGAATAAAATAAGGTAAAGTTTTACGATCATCTTATATTATTTCGAGCCATATTTAAATTACTCAGTATAGGCCACGACTTCAAATGTCGACTTGTAAAGCTGATGTCCATGATACACACATCTTTCGAGCAGTGTGGAGAGCGAAATACCAACATCAGCTAGTGTCACACCGCAGAAATCAGATAAGGATCCTAGCAGTGCACATGTTCACTTAAATTTCTATCTATCTTGAAAACCAGGAATGAAAATACGTATAATTATTGAAGATGGATTTAAGGTTATACATTTTTGACGATTTTCTACAAATTTTGCCACGCATTTGATCCAAAGCATGTACAAAGTTCTTCGTATTTACTTTCTTCTCATTTTATTTGTCTACTACCGGGGTACTAAGAAAGTTTCGCAATATAACGTCACCATGTGTCGCAGGAGCCTGCTTCTTGGTGCATGCTATGACATGTTTTCACTTGCACAGTGACCGCTACGCCAAGTCGATGGGCGCAGTTATTCGTTAGCAGTGATAGTATAAAGTGCTTGCTATGACTCTTGCACTGGGTGATATTTGTTTACATCGTACGACTATATTCAGGTGATACAGAGAATTCAGAAGGGGATATTCCACTGTAGAGGAGGCTAAGAGGGCGAGAAGACCACAAACGGCGGTTACGGAGGAAAACGTTACAGCTGTGAGGAAAATGCTTGATGAAGAGAGGTGAGTGACTTACGAACAGATAGAGGATACCTTAGGCATAAACGCACCAGCAATTCGTTCGATTCTGCACGTGACGAAACTTTGTTGTCTCTGGTTGCTGCATAGTCTGACTGAAGAGTAGAGGACACGACGTGTGACATGGTGTCGGGAAACGCTAAAAATCTTTGATAAGGGACAATCTCGGTATAGAAACAACATCGTGACAGGTGACGAGACTGGGCTATACTATGATGATGTGTCTACCAAAATTCAAAACAATGTCTGGGTCTTTGATGATGAAGATATACCCGTAGCTGTCAGAAAATTCCGATCAGTAAAGAAAAAAATGATAACTGTATTTTTCAAAATCGTCATTTTGGATACACAAAAGACAGTAACAGATAAGGGGTAGACTGTACAGTGGCTGCCTACAGTCAACAAAGCTATAAGGAACCTACGCCCAAATTCACAAATGAACACCTGGTTCCTCCATCATGACAACACTCCAGCTCTCAGCGCACAAGCCTGTACCGAATGTTTGACTACTACAAGACGCAACTTCTTGCAGTCCAGACCTTACTCGCTGCGACTTTGCACTGTTCCCCCATATGAAAATAAAGCTGAAAGAGATGCGGTTTTCGAGTGATGAGGGTCTTCTGAGGGCTTGAGACAAAGAGTGTGCCTTGCTCCCTAGTAAAACTTGGCAGATCTGGTTTAAAGATCGCTTTCGGAGGCTGGACAAATATTTTAAATGTGGTGGAATTTATTTTGAAAAAATTAAATAAATAAAGCTGTATTGCAAAACTTTCCTAGTACCCTTTGTATGTATGTATTTATCTATTTCCTCAATCTTGACGAAGTTTTCCTCATATGTCCGTCATAAAACTTTTTATTTTCATTTATTTTGATCTGGTTGTGTTGGAACAGCGATAAATTTAATACGAGTAAGGAAATGCCAAAGTCTCAGATATTTAAGACAATACTTTGTAATGCATACTCAAGCCATTTGTTATGCTAGAAAAGAGAACCTCAACAGCTTATTAAAATAACAATACAAATGGGATCACCCTTCAACAACTAGGACTCTATCTTGCCCTGGTTGCTTTCGAGAACTTCAAAGAAATAAATAACAGGAAATGCTGAGATTATGTATAAACCAGGAACCAACTGTCGCTTTGATGTAAAGCTTTTACCTTCCCTTCCTCTGAACCGTTAACGGACATCTCGATAGGACTAGGTAAGAAGGTAAGATATCAGAGCATGCAGAGGAAGTGAGGAATTTCTATTATATAGAAAGATTATTTAGTTCTTCAAAACTCTCCTTTCAGATACCGGTGAACCGATGGTGTTGAAAAGATATTCGAAATTTCTCCGAATATAGATTTACACTGATAAGTTGTCAAAAATTACTTCATGCAAACAGAATGGTTTTGATTAAATCTGCTGGAACTACGAAGTTTGCCTGATAGTAAAACTGTTTTATATTATTCGTACTATTTCTACCTAAAAAACACACGACTTTGACCTGAAAAAGAGTCCATAATAATCAATACTATTTAAATGGGAAACGACGAAAACCGGTTTTGCATTTTATCGCGCGCACAATTATTAGATATTTAAATGCAATAAGTGGCAATCAAGGGAACAATGAGGGATAATAGGAAATGAATCGACTGAAAGCGACGGAATGGCTGTATTAATAACGGATAGAACCTAAAGCAGAAATTGCGTGACCCGAACCACTCTGATTGATTATAAGGCCATTACTCATATCGGGGCTTCGCCGATAATCCGGTTAATGCTCGATATTTTCGTTGGAGTACGTCGGAATTATATAGATCATAGCAATAATACATACTTAAGATACGGCAGGAAATTACCCACGTGGAAACTTACAAAGACTAAATAAAATGCAGACTCGAGTCTAACTAATTAACTTTAAATAACGGAAATATTTGATGAATTCTGCTTACGTGGAATTAGTAAAAGTGTTTTGTAAAATATGTTTTCAAGAAGGAACCATATAAATTATAAACATAAAATATAAATTGCCATTTATTATGTGCAAAGATTTCCTGGACTTTTACCTTACGTATTATTAAAATGGTATGTATGCACCTGACGGAGATTTGACTAAAGATGGTAGCAATATGATAAGCTATACTCGATTTTTCTCATCAAATTTCTTTTGTTTGTGAAACCCAAAATATTCACCCCTAATCCGCATTTGCGCAAACAACTCACTCTCAAACATTATAGGATATTGGCGCCCCTTGATATCCTTTCGATATGTATGTATATTCCAACACCTACGACGCCCATTTCAAAACGAGATCAACAGACAAAGGCGTCGCGACGAGGAGGGTATTATAGGAAAATATCCCCATGCTTCCATCTTGAGAAAAGAAACAAGGACGCGCTGAATGCAAAACGTTGTTAGTCGGCTTTCGGAAGTTGCTTCGAGCGTCACCTTCCGTCAACATCTCCCTCTGAGAACAAAATTGGCATTCATCTCCACGCATAAACATATATTTCGCAACAATTCGTAATTTTGAAGGTATTTATTCTCCCCATTCAAAGAAGACGACCGGAGCGACGTTTCAAATTTAAATCGGATTATCGATTTCTCCGCTTTTTTTTTATTATATTATCAAAAGGGAAAGAAGATATCCGGGACGGGAAGTAATGTTTACATTGAACGTCCGGTACCGAATTGCTTTTAGCTCGTTTTGTGCAATTTCAATTCGAATCCATAGAAATGTCCGCAGCACATTTTCGATTCGGTCCAATTCCGTTTTTGCGACGAATTGAAAGAATGAAGTAAAATCATTTTCTACGAACGCAAAGCGAATATCGAACGAGGACACAGAAAATAGATAGTTTTAATGGTAGATAACCAAAGTTTCCCGTAATATAATCCTTCTATACGGTTGATGAGAAAAATGATTACAATGGAAATGGTACCTTTCGGATGTGGAACTTTTCCTTCTATTTTTCATAAATGAAGAAATGAATAAATGTCAGGTTTGAAGAATTCAAAGACGTCAACAGTAATTACAAACATTTATTTACATAGATACGAAGCTTTGCAAGGTGTCAAATTGCATTAATTTCACCTAGGTTTGGTTGGAAAATATACAATTGTCTGACTTGTTTTCCCTTTTGGAGTTGAAAATATTCAAGTTTACGTGCAATAATTGTGCGAGCGAGACATGCTGGTAAACGCAGCGAGTTAAATATTTCACAGTCGGAAGGATCTGACGTATATTTTCAAATTCTTATATTCAATATTCAAATCCTTTGTTTTTCTTCAAACTTCCCACAGTTAAGCTTCATTTAATAACTCACTACTTCATCACAATTCACGATTTAGTTTCATTTCTTACTTTGGTTTGTGTGTTTAACCCCTTCCTTGCAGAACAGTCATCTTGGGGCAGAATCATGCTGGACGAGTGAAACGTAAGTATACACCGAATTCGTATGGAATTGGTTCTTGGACGCGACGGAATAGGAACGCTAGAATCGCCCTTGAGAACCAGTGGCGCCCGCATCAAATTTCCGTACCATCAGTACCAGCGTTTTTAACACCTGAACATCCTGAAGGTAAACCCTTTTACACCCGCGAACTTACGCGGCAGCTAGTCCAACTGTTTATGCGTGTCAACAAGTCTCGCCGAAGCAAGCTGGCACCCACCTCTCCCCCGACCAAAGTGGATCATCTTCAGAAGTCTTAGGAACTCTTTTTGCGTGTTTTAGATATTTCTTAATTTGTCAATGGCGCGGTATGAGAGGAAGCACCTAGCAGATAACAAAAATACGTGGTACATATTTAGATCCCTATCTAAAGTGATCTGATCACGTTGATTATTATTATCTATTAGCGACTCAAACACGTAATTAGTGAAGATCGTCTCGCATGCCGTAGAGAATGTTCATACCGCAGAAATTTGTTCTTCGAATTATATACGATTTAAAGACCAGAGAATCGTGCAGACCTTTATTTTAAAAGACCAGACCTTTAATGTTTTATATGTTTACTGTATGTTTTGTGTATAAGAATATTTGCGAATTCACAGATACAGTTACTCATAGCCACCATACTAAAAACGTCTCTTATTTAGTACCGCCAATTCATCATAAAGCAATATTTTGTATATGAGTTGTATGATGCATCGTCAAACGACATTAAATCAATTCAACAATATCGATTACTTAAGATTTTAGTAAGGAATTTGTTACTTTGTAAATAGATGTTGTAACAGATGATTTTTTAACTAGAAGATAGATTTTATGCTGCATGTTTATATTGGTATTTATAATTTCATGGCTATCATTCTTTTGTATTGTCGTATATTCCGTGAAATAAAGATTATTATTATTATTGTCATTGTCATTGTGAATAAATTCAGTACTATTCATTTCTAATTGTCTTCCATTTTAATGTAAATATGCTGGTCCAAGATGGATTAACAAATTAAGCAAAATTAACGAGTTTGCTGCCGCATAAAAATCATCATGTGCCTCAACTTTTACTATCCCCAACTAAAGCTAACGTACATCTAAGTTTGTACAAGAAGAATAATTATTAGAATTATGAAACGTTAACTTAAACGCTAAATTTTCCAATACAAACCCCTATTTTACGTCATAGAATTCTAGATTGTTAGAGAATGAAATTATAGATATGAAGGTCTGTATTGTGCCTTCCTTGCTACCGCTATGTTGAAACTATCTCAACCTGCAGCTCCTTCTCAAGCATGGATACTGGGAGAAACTCATATTTTGAGTGAATTCAGTGATGATAAACCCTTGTCCTCAATCTTAGATATAGCAGCCTTAAGTGGTACAATTTTATTTCCGAATGGCTCCACTCACCATGTTGTTTGGTCCACGTCTATTTGCTTTGGCCGAAGAAAGATTTGCTGGTGTTTTGAAAACATGCTCAAAATCATAAACTACTAAAGATAAACAATCAACGGGAGGTCCTCCACAAATCCATTCCAAAATTCGAACTTTTCGTCAAAAATTAAGCAAAAGACACGATACACACAGGTAAAGTAATGAGTGTTATTCCAGCCGAGACCGATGTGGAAGTATACGGAGCCAAATACACGTGCGTACCTCGATGAGAGAAGAAGAAAAATTACACCTACACAGGAAGAAAAAAGAGGTTGTAAAACATTACGAAACTGTCGAGGCAAAAGAAAATTAAGAAATTAAATAAAAAATAAATTAGTTACTTTACTTTAATTTAGCGAACACAGCCAGGACTTGCAACATTCACGTTCTTAAGAGTCCATTGTACTAGCCCCTCCGAGTTAACGAATAAGTCCGAAATACCTTTCTTCCTTAAGAAGTGGAACATCACTCCCCGAACACGTCTTACAGTTGTGGGCTCCAGATATCTGTCCATTAAGCATGGTGTTAACTACAGCGTTAATTAATTTATTGTATGTATTGCTAAGAATCCCAGTTATGCGCCTGCTTTGACTTTCATTTAGTTGTAGAAGGCTAATGCTTTTATTGTAACTGTTTCCAAACCGACAAAAATAGACCCTCAAACTAGCTTCGTATCACGGACAAGTCATACAGATAATCCATCCTTATAAGGCTAGGCGCACACGCATCGATTTCGATCGTACGGAAAAATATCGTACGATCAAATTCTTTTACTGGAACAAAGAAGAGCATAGGAGCATGCACAAGCTTCGAACTCAACACGATACGGCACGATCTCCGTGTTGATGCCGTGCATTGCCATTACGATCGACTTGCCGTGAATACAGTGGCGTATATGATCCAAAGAACGCTTGCACACTCCACGATTTTTATTCGTATGATAAAATAACATACGATATTTTTTCGTACGATCGAAAATCGATACGTGTGCACCTAGCATAGGAGAGTTGACAACGTTAGTCGGCTTCAAATGGAAACGATTTTGAAACGATTCCTATGATAGACCATGTGTCAGAAGAGAAAAGATGGCTGAAATATAGGCAATCCTTGCGATTTTACGTAAATGCATTGGATGGGCTCTCTGTAGGATTTATCTGTGCCAGGATACGGGATAACTATAATGCATTAAATGTAAGAAGTAAGTAACTCAATAAATTCATCAATAAAGTCATCATTTATTTACTAATATTTATTTATACAACACGTAACTTGACATTCTTCTCTTCGACCGCGGTAATTTTATTCGAAATTTATTAGAGCTCTGTCAATTAAGTAAATAGACGGTTTACGTTAAACAGCTCTGGCGAAATTTAATCCCGGGAATATGTGGGTATGTGTGTTTACTCGACGTACAGCGTTTTCGATTACTTTGATCTTAAGACTACCATAAATTATACACAACCTTAAAAGCGATTTAATTTAAATTACCAGTTTTCAGTGCACTAAGTGTGCTTACGTTTGCAGTCCCACTATATCGCGCCCTTCGCGGCCCGAACGAATTGAATTACGGCCGTCCCGGCGCAGATAGTTGTCGGTTAACTTACGTACGTAGAACATCAAATGGAATCCTAAATATTTCGCAGTGCGTCTGTATAGGCACCAAAATGCGAATTGAAATGGGCAAGGTCAAATGTATATTACTTTTGTAAAAGCGTCGGTTAAATTACAGAGTTGTTTTTGAGTATTGCAGTTAACAGTTCACAATTTTCAATGCAGATCAAAAGCGTATTTCTACCAATAGCTGTTTTAATTTCATGGAAAATAGGAAAAATTAATACTTCATTTTCCTCGATCTGATCAAAAGGCTTCATTAGAAGTACAGCCTTTTATAAGTTAAGCGTCTGTGCTATCGAGATTGTCCATAATCCTTATCCATCCCCATCCTCCCTCTTATAAAGGAATTTAATTAACTATTTGCAACAGATTTAGGTCTTCATTCTCCGCCCTCCCCTTTCTCTTCCGTTGAAGCTTCCCCCTTCTTTCTCTTCAAGTCTTTCGAATCGTAATCGGAGACTCCCATTCTTTCTCGGCTCGCGCGCGTCTTCAGCGGAGATAATTTTCACTTGCACCCATTCAAACGAAACTGACAGCTTTCGAACGGATTTTTTCGTAATTTAATACCATTCAAGATGTTCGCCCGGTTCTCTATCAACTTACATTTAATTCTAGCAGTACGTTCTTCCTTATTATCCATGCATCGCGACGGGCTTTCATAGAAACGCGATATTAATTTGGAAATTTCTAAGGCTATGGGTTCGTCGGGGATTTATTAGTTCGTAATTGAGAAACGAGTGGCGAATAGAAGGATTTACTGTTATTAGAGGGATGATAAGAATCTTCTGTTGGAATTGCATTTCTTCGCTTCATACAATATAACGTAATAAGCAGAGACCTAACAAAGTAATTTCTGTCGTGGATCAACATACCCCGTATTAGGTGGGGTATTGGTAAGTTATGCGTATGCAACGTAGTCGACAAAAAATATTTTAATGGTCAAAATGCTGGACGTATAGAAAAATAGTAGGAAAAATTGGGGTTTGAACGAAAGATGATTAGAATTACACCATCCTTTCTTGCAGGTATTACGAATAAGGGAAAATATTCAATTGAATAACTCACTGGGCAACGTAACTAGAAGAGGTTAAAGGTTTAATGTATCTTTATCATTGTTCCAAAATATGCATACCACCGTAAAACTAGCGATCATGAGTTTGCATGAGTTTTCTCAAAGTCAATATCTGCCAAGATTCAGTTTGAAGAGAAGATGAGACTCAACAAAATTGAGCACGAAAATATAGTGATATAGGATAAAGACCAGCGAGCCTAATCAGTAGGAGCTAGAAAGCGATAACCTTAATACAAATAAAGATACAACAACCCAAATTCAATAGGGTTGCAAAAAAGGTGTTCTTCTAGAGGGCTTATGAGTTTTATTCAGGTTGAAAAGTTCTAGACAGATAGGAAAGTATCAATCAAATTTTCTTCGGTGTAAATTTTATTCCTAGGTAATATGAATATTTTATCTAAAGCATTGTATTACAGTCTAAATTTAACGTTGGATTTTGTTTGGTTTGGTTGTAAACCCTCGTGAGCTTCTCGTATGCCTATTCCTACACTAACACTAATTTTATGAATAGTTATTATTTATTATTATCACCTTTCAGTAGGTTATCCACGGCAGAAACGTTGCTTTCATTTATAGGGATGATGATAGCTCTGATGGCTGCGTAAACGTGTCAAGACTTGTCTCTGGTCAATAAAACTTGCAATTGAACTAGGCCCAAATTCCTAGAACATATTATTCCTTTCCAATTGAATCTCTCGGAATTATTTGCATTTAATGGTGGTCGAAATTCCTAGGAACTTATTAACAACAAGCACGAACCAATGCATTTACTATTTTAATGCGCAGTTGTCAAATAACATAACGTTACCTACAACTTCGAATAATCGATCAGACGCGATAAACATTTTGCATAATGTATGAATTACATTCGGGTCGCATCGCTTATAAAGGTTACGAAAACATCAACCGCGGATGTATTTCCCGATATTGTTTACATTTAATTTTTAAGACCTACATACACATTACATATACATGGAGCGACTAAATATTTCCCCTGGAAAATCTATATGAAATATACATATATTTAGGCAAATATCACAAAAAGAAACTGTGTTTTTGTTATCCTCTGTTTCGACAAAATTGTTTTTATTTACAAGCAGTTATTAAAAACAAACACCGTGCCCATTCGATATTGTTTATCCTGCTGATGGTGTTATAATTTGAAACGTTAGCAACTTTTGTTTAGTTTGATGCCGTTCGTAATGACAATTTTTGCGTGCTGGGATGTAGGCCGTACGTTGACGCAAATATTTACAATTCGTTGTCGCCGGCCTTATTTTCCTTTTTCGTCGCACTTCGGTTTCGCTTGCCTGAAGCTTAATTAATTATTTGTGTATCAAAATTGTGTTTGATCTGTAAATTTGTCAACCCATCAGGTGGCATATATCA
Organism: Chrysina gloriosa; assembly: GCA_038088585.1. NCBI lineage: Eukaryota > Metazoa > Arthropoda > Insecta > Coleoptera > Scarabaeidae > Chrysina > Chrysina gloriosa. The sequence goes on along the minus strand of CM076087.1, from coordinate 95,889,197 downwards.
CTTGTTAAACTCGTTAAATAATGTTTACGGAAACAAGTTTGGGACTAATTCTTTTGACTAATTGCGTGATATGTTTTTCATTTTATTAATGCTGGTTAGTGTTGAAACCAAGGATCAAGTTTCATGAAATTCCCATTTTTGCTTCAAAAATTGGTTTCGTTTTAATCCCAGAATACTGAATTGATCTACGTAAGCACAAATACTGAATTGTCGTAAGTTTTATTACCAAACACACATTTTTTCTTGTACAAAAACTATTTCGATCCAAAGTTTGGATGCTAGCCCTATGGTAGAAGCCTATTATGTTCCAAGCCATGATTACCATGATCATGTACGTAGGTATACGCAAATCATGATACCAAGATGGAACCAGAAGACAAAGGTCTACATATTTATATACCTCTCTCTCTCTGTATATATATATATATATATATATATGTATATAATATAACTATACAGGCCGTACACGCCCATGACAGTTTATTATTTTTATCTATTTCTTTATATTCTCTGATTTTACTTTCAAATTTGTAACGTTTAATTTCCTTAGGTCCTCCCCACTTTGCTTTTCCACCTTTGCTTTGTCCTTCTCCTTCTCTTTTTCCGCTTATGGTTTTTGCCAAAAGTATTTTTTAGATTCTTTGATTTTCCATCCTCTAGACATGACCCAGCCTTCTATTTCTCTGGGCTTTTGCCATAGCCGTGATATTGATTGGCCATATAGCTCCATTGGCTCCTTATGAGTTCTTATTTCCCATCTTCCTTCTATTGGTCTTCCTCCATTTGTCTTTCTCAGTAACTTTCTCTCCCATATCTCTCGGTCTGCCTCCCTAATACACATCACTTCCATCTTATAGCAGCTTTATACAATCATACTTTCAGTTTCCTTGAGATTAGTTTTGTTTTTCATCCTAATTCTTAGGGCATATGAAGATGGAACAGGTCCTGCTGCCATTCTTAGTTGTATTTCATCTTCTTCAATTCTGGTTTTCTATTAAAAAAGTAGATAACTTGTCTGCTTTATGTTCTCTGATCTGTATCTTCATTTGGTGACTGCCTATAAAGTTCATATCATTCCACACCATATATTTTGTTTTCGTCCCGTTTATTTGTAGTCCCTTTCTTTCGGCCGCTTCTGCTAGTAGCTACGCTACATTTTTAAGTTCATCCTTACCAACGGTACCTTTTCAGCACAAAACATCACCATTTCTGAGAATGGAAGTAGGAACCAAACAGGGTAAATAGGAATAGTGGAGTATCCTATTTTAACAAATCAGAGAAGGAACAATTGGAAAGATGGGGACATAAAATAGTAAGAAATATTTTTGGAGGGCTAAATACCAAGGAAGGATGGAGAAGGAGAACCAACCAGGAGGTCTACGAACAGTACAAGGAGCCCAGAATTACAACATATATAAAGAGGCAACGCTGAAGATGGTTAAGGCACATAGAACAACTGGCAATGGAGAGAATGCTGAAGATGATTTTGGGGACGAGACCGAGAGGAAGGTCAAGCTTAATGGAGAGAATGGAGAAGGATATGAAAAGAACGAATAGTGGTGACTGGGAAACGGGGTCGGTCGATAGGGAACGATGGAGAAATATTGTGAATAGTTTTGTGTGCTAGTGTGGGAATGGAAAGCTTCACTTGGGCCTAAGAAGCCTGTAATGCAAATTAAATATTAAATAGGTACTGATGTGCGGAGAAGGAAATTTCGCAATAATTCGTCGATAGATGCTAGAGGCTGCGCAATGTAAGACTTGAACACTTTGGATCTCGGTTCCTGCAGCCGAAGGAGGTAAAACAGATTCCCGCTTGCAGCTGGTAAGTTTAAAGGGTACAATAAGCCAAATAGTTGAACAAATGATATATTCCAAATGGAGGGGAATATGAGAAAAAGTCAACACAAAACAAAAGAGAAGTAGGGAAAAGCATGCATTGTACTCGAAAGAAAATAAATCTACGGTCAAGCGAAAAACTGGCTAATCATTATAATACCCAATCCAATACGCTACATTACTCGTAACCCATACTCGTCGATATCATTCCTCTCGTCGAAAGTGCAAAGATTTTATAAATCGACTCCATCGTTTCGGGGTCACTTAGACTGTTTATGGATAACGCAAAGTTCCATTTGAAGGGGTTTGCGACCGAGAATCTGATGCACACATACACTATAAAGCCGACGTGCGACGGTCCCACGTGCTCCCGTCTCCTTCCCTAAATCGAATGGATATTGCCTTTGTTTTCAGCTAGTTTTGCCACCAGAACGTGCGATCTTGGAGGCGAAAACAGTTATATCGAACCGGTGACCGAGGAAGAAAGGATACGAGTAGAGTAGTTTTGGGATGATCCAACGTGTCGATGGTATTACGTTTGTAGCTCGTCTCGGATAAACGAGAGTTGTACAGGGTTGGACTGTACTGATAATACCTAGATGTGTAGTTCTTTCCTGAAATAATTCTTAGGTTTTCAGCTATACGAGTGGCGATAAAAGAATAAGTAGTACATAATAAGTCTGAAGTTACGTATAACATCAATGCGAGCTATCTAGCAATTTCAGTTGTCAGCTATAGGTAGATCCCTTTTATATCGTCAAATCTATTTTTAGATACATATCGAGATATGCTATCAATTCTCTTCTCTGGTGGGGAAATCAACTGTCCAAGAGCTTGAGATAATTAGCCTTCCACACAAACAATCTCCTCTTCCTCGCAGCACCTTAACAGATTTTCCACAACTGCAATACTACTAGTGATGTTTGTTGTGAGAAGAATGCCATTTTACTATATTTCCTACATCCTGTCAGCACATATTTAGCGATTTCTTCCTGTTATTCACGAAAGGGCCTTAATTGAACATCCGACATTTGTTTTAACTTAAAAGGATCTTCACTATTTCATATACTAGTTTTCCAGTCAGATCCTCATTTTTGTCTTGACGACATGGCATGGAATTGCGCAAGTACGTTCTAGTTCTGGCTTCCCTTACAAAGAATTTAGCTATTACATTCTCCCCTGACACTCACTGTAAATTAATTCTATTATATTCTGACAGAAATACCACTACTTTTTCTATTCCTTGACAGATCTTACGAAGCATACGTCACCATTTCACAATTTAGGTCCATTATCAATATTTAGATCGTGAAATGCGCTCCATTAAGCATGTATTTTCTAGCCAGAACTCATGTGTTAAGTCTTATCGTTTTTCGTTTTTTAACCGAAGATAAGGAATTGGCTGTCAAAATGCGGAAATTGGAACGATCTCAATTCGCTAAAGTGCATTTGAAGCTAGAGTTTGGCGTTCTCATTTATGTCTAATCCAATTAGTAAAGATGACCTGTACATATTGTTAGTTACGGGGAGAGTCCGAAAAGGCAGCCCTCGGGCACTGCAGGGTCCATTATATTAACCTCCCGAAGTCGATGGATTACACCCAGAGCCTTATTGTCCTTAAGAACGAGTGGCATACAGATCTCCCCTAAATATAGAAATCTCAGTACTTGGGTATCTCAGCAGCATACTAGGTGATCAATAGTTTCTGCATTTCGATGCAGAATCTGTGCCCAGCTTCATTACCCAGGCCAATCTTATGTAGATGATGATTGACCATCAAATCTGCGGTAAGGGCAACATTTATGGTCATGAGTTTATTTCTCTTCTTTTTCAGAAGGTTCGTGGTCTCTTTGCAACTGAAAGGCACTTGTATAAAGGGAGCAAATTTCTTGTACCTTGTCTTCTGTTACCATCCTCACAGCGGGTTGGATGAATTCAAGAGTAAAGTTAGATCCTGTAAGGACTGCTCTACTACCCTTCAGAAACAACTTATCAACGCTTTCGTTACCTTCAATACTTTAATGAGCTGGTATTATTACTATTAATTTAGCAAAGCCTAGAAAGGATTTCGTAGAAAATCAAGCGTTGGTGGAAACCGACCCGCGTTGATTCCAGAGCCAGTGGGACCTCTTGACTGTCAGCACATATTTATACGAGGCACCTTATCAGTTGTTACAGAAACTAGGAAAGAAAAAGTTTTCTGGAATTTCATTGCTTTTCAAAATATTCGCCTTTAAAACTTATGCACTCTCGCCTGCATCCAAGACAATTCTCCAAAGATTTCTTCCACTACGAAGTTCGTAAGACTAAAAAATGGTTTCTGAAGGTTTGGGCAGCTTCTTAAAGCGCTAAAAATCGCTATTCACGCATTTCTTTCGTTTGAATTCGGGAGCAGAAGATAATCACGTGAATACGGACAATGAAAGATTAATTAGATGTTTTCCGCCTCCAAACATTCAGCTGTTTGTGTTATTCTGTGTGAGAGTTGACATCGTTGCCGTTCAGAATCATGATTTCATCGATGACTTCTAGCAAATGAACTATTGTATATTATTCAGCATTAACTGTTCTTCGATCCTTTAACGAAATGGTTGCGCCATGCCCGGTACATCCCAAGAAACAAGCGATCATTTTGTTAGAAGTACTTCGTGAACCAACAATTCATTCATGGGATTCAGTTCATCTTGGAACACCCAAACAGTGGATTGTCGCTTAGTTTCCGGTTCATACGAATCTATCCAAGTTGTTTCACCTGTTACGATATTGTATAGGAATTTAGCAAGTCCTTGGCCGACTTTTTGATAATATCCTTACACCAATTAGCACGTGTCCGTTGTTGAGCTTAGGTCAAATTATGCGAAATATATTGCAGTCTACTATGTGCCTATTCACGCCTATCTTCATGAATCATGTTGCCCACAGCATCGATATTTTTTAAACTAACAACCGATTTTGGGCGAACTGCACGCAAAACGTCACTGACGGACGGACGAGGACGAGGAAATTCTGCAAACCAATTGTAAACAGTCTTTTCTGATGGTGTTTCAATATCAAAAGTTGAACGAAGCAATTTTATGGAGTGTTGTGGATTTAAGTCTTTACTAAAGTCGTACAAAGTGGTACAATGAAAACCTTCACGTGAAATTTCCATTCTTTCACAAAGTTGCTTTTAAACGTTTATTGTAAACAACCACCTCGATCAATTTCTGAGGTATCACTGTTTTCACAAAAGCAAAGGTAAGATTTTCCGAAAATAGTAATGGCACATCTCAGTAGCGCCACTTAGTGGTCATTTGTAAAAATATAAAGGGCGTCCCTTGTATATAACCCCTGTTAAGATTCTCTTGGGCAGAAGTCGATAGAGGCCCTCTCCGCCAGATGTATTGGGGGTTACGACCAAAGAGTATACTGACTTTTGCCCTCAGTCAGTCCACATAAATTCCATTCCCCATCAGAAACCTATCCGCAAATTAAACCATGATCCCTGACTTGAGTAAGGATTTCTTAAGAACCAACCATTGCTTCTTTAATGTAAGAATTTTATATTGCTTCCAAGAGACATACATATACACCTAACGCGTCGTGATTTTACATTTCCACATACTACTTAACTTTTTATAAAAATACCATCATATATCGACCAATGAGTCTAGAATTCATTCCTTTCTCAATAAAATGTATCGTTTTCGTTTCAATATTTATACACCATTCATAATTTACTATGTACTACATCAAAATTATGAACACGACGTCGGATTTAAATGAAGCCATAATGTCCTCGATGTTTCGAATTTATCAGCTCACGTTCTCCGATCCTGAAGAGCTGATAAATTTTTATTCGTCGCGAAATCGCCCCTTTTTTACATTATTCTGTCGTTAACCCTATATCAAGTTCGTCCCTGGAAATACATACACCCTAGCGTAAAATAGGGGAAGCGGCACAGAACGACCGTACGAAAATATAGTCACGTAGAATGACCATCGTCGATTCGGCTCGAACTGAATGTTTTCTCCATGGTACACATACATACATGCATATATAAACTTACGTTTGGGGCTTACGTAACGCGCAGGTTTCCGCAAAACTATACGTTCGAATTTATATTGGGCTATATCGGGACGGGATCGAACGACGCCCTTCGCATTATTTTATTATTATAAGTACCGTCGCTGCGGCGGGAACGAAGCGGGAATATCGGGGAATAAAAAGTCGTGAGCGTATATCGTGTGATTTGCAATCACTTTACGTCCGAGTTTACAATTATGGTAGTGTATTACAAGCGCGGTAATGGCATGTTTGCGGCGCTTTTACGAGAGCCGCCGTAGGAACGTCGGATAACCCGTGAATAAAATGTGCTAATGCAATGGTGCCCCTGAAATATATTCATATCTATTGGAAATAAAATACGTTGCGTTATCGAAACTGTTATACCTTCTGCAGTAACGTGAAATGTGTGCTTGCTGGGTGAATATTGGAAATACCATAGTTAAGTGGGTGAAAAGTTTATAACGTTTACACTATTTTAGTCAAATAAATGTCAAAGACCATTGGCCGAAAATACAGAAAAAGAAAGAAATGCCTCGGACTGCCCAGACTGGTGTCCTTAGTCAAACACAATGGATTGAAAAACGAAGAAGCAAATCAGTTTGCAACGGATTGCAGAATGCTTGTAGGCCCCTAAAGTACATGTAAAATTCCCTATCAAACTACAAATGAATGTCTAGCGTCGTCCATGAATGCAGAGATGCACACTGTTACTGGCTTAGAAAACTTTTGGTTAAGTTGTAATAATAAAAGAAAAAGTCGGAAACGTGACCGATACGGAAGCTCGACGTTACAATTCGAATAACCCACCTCGTTAGTGATAAAGATAGAGATCCACGCCGTGCTAGCCCAATGAAACAGCGTAGGTTCAAATTCAAGAATTTAGTAACAAGGCGCCACTCTCCAATTATAGAACTGGATCACATCTGAGTATCTGGAGTCAAACGAACCCTCCAGCTCCTTTAATAGGTGAAACGAGGTCATCCGAACCGTCCACGATCTTTATCCTGTCGTGAAGAGAGTAGAAAACTTACTTGAAAACTCTATTTAAAGATAACATAAAAGAAATAAAAAATATTCATTGTGGCGAGAGAATGACGTTTAACAGCACTTTATTTGTCACACCTGAAGTTATCGGTTAAATTCAATTCAATTAAGCTAGCTTTCTACCTAAAGTTTACACACTCTCGATAACCGTTGGAATTCCAGTGGCTTTATAGCCACCTTACAGCTTTAGCAGAACGTAATTAAAACAAGAATATGTGTAAGTAACAAGCAACTGTGATCCCCTTTTAAACTACTAAAAGAATTCAATGTTTCGTTCAACAAATATAGTATTAACTAGCAAACGTAAGCAAAACCCTTTTTACTCGAACATTAACTGTCTCCAAATTAACTGGAAGATTCTAGAGAATTTTTCCCAAAACTCAACGAGCCAGATATAAAATAAAATAAAGACGGAACTTAGCGTGATGTATTTTCGGTTTTTAAGCTTCGTACGGCGTGGTAATCGGTATCGGGACGGAAGCTGTCAAAGACGTCGGGTTTTCTCGCACTTGATGTAAAAATATCGGGAAACCAGCCGAATACAGGAAACTAAAGTCCTTCCAACTTATACGTTAAATCTTAGATGATCTTAGGTCAACTCGTACTCTACTAGCTCTATACTAGATCATACTAGATCCGTACAACAAAGTGAACGAGAAAATAATGACATCGATACGAACAAAAATAAGGGCTTACCTCCAATCGAGGAAAAAGCAAATGCTCAACGTGGGCAATTGGTTCCAACACCAAGATTAGGGAAGCGAAACTTCCAAATTCCCACAACGGTAATATTTAACTTCCCAGAGTCGAATTTTCGTGTATATCCTCGACAAACGAGACATTAAAGCGAAAACGGAAAAACTTGTTCACGGAAAACGTCCTGTTCCACTGAACGCTATAAAACGAATTCCAAGACGGCAAAAGTTAGAACGCGAGAGGCCACAAGTAACAAAAAACAGGGCGCTGTAACAATTGGCCGTAACAACGCAAAAGATTAAATCTATGGTGAGCATACAAAAAAGCGAAGAAGCGAACCATTTGGTAACAAAGAAGGCAAAGGAGGCGCTCGTAGGGGCCGAAGCTACATGTCAAATTCTTTATCAAACCGCAAGGATTTATACAAAATAACTAAAACTATCGTTATCACACCTTTCTGAAATAATCCCAGAGTTTCTGCAAAGGAGTATTTGCCCTTCATTGAAGATGACGATAAAAGTATTCCTTTTTCAGGATAATGTGGACGGGCGTGTAACGAACTTTCAGATTTCAACCAGATTTTACCTGGAAGAAGCAAATCGACGGGAAGTGGACAAAGTTATTATCCGCATGTAACTTTTTACTCCTAATTCGAGGTCTAATCTCTCTCATGCGTAGTTTTATCTTCTATATCTTTATATCTCAGAATTTATGTTTCCCTTTACGCTTAATCTCTGCAAGAATGCATACATCTATTTTGTGTTTTCTAAATTTGTATTAAAGTCATTGGTCTTTCCATTGGCTGCTGGTATTAATTCTCAATTTTTTCTTGTTCCCATCGAATAATTGGTCTTTTCTGGAAAATGGACATTTATCTATTAGAAAAAAGACACTAACCGTATCTGCAAATTCTCCTCCTCGTTATTATAAAATAACAAATATGATCTTTAAATGAATTCTCATTATAGTCGCATTTGGGACTAACATCGAATATCCAGCCGAATCGCTTTCGAAATTATGATCATTAAAAGAAATATTACCACCAAATCTGTATCCATCGCTCGTTGGTTCTCCACCCAATAAACTGTTGAATAGGACACATGCCGCCTAATGACCCGTAATAATTTATTACCGAACAAAGATAAGTTCGATGAGCGTCAATTATTTATTGACGGGATGGTTTATATCGATCCGAAGTGTTGCTGGTCGTCGACAAAGAGATTCAATAAGTAGAACGGGGATGACCGTAATTACATCGAATTATGTCGCTTCGACAGTTTAGATAAACGAGGGTGCCGTAGCGCAATAGCGCCGCGACCATCTATTCCCGAAATAATGTATCGGACGATCCGGAAGTGGCCAGTCTCTAGAACGTTTTAACCCTTGTCGTAAAATATTTTATTATTTTTATCGGCCGGGCTAAACGTTCTTGTCGTAAAACGTGTTTATTTATTTATTAAGACGCTCTTTGTGTCCGTGGAACAAACCTCTAGAGCTTTTGTCTCCCTCTGCGAGTTTGGAGCTAATGATTGGCCTTAGCAGTTTAAGCGCTTGAATAAAATATTGTCTTTCCTGTTCCGAATGTATTCGCTTGTATAAATGACTTTTCCTCGTGTAAACTAGTATTGTCAAGTTTTGAGCTGTGTTGAATTATAGAGTAAATCCCGCTGTCACTTAAATCCCAGCGTTATTTTTATAGATTACTGTCTGATTTATTTAGCTATTGTTATCCTAATCATTCCAGAATGCGATAAGTCGAATTTCAAGTACATCAGATTTTATCAGTTATGTTTGGGATAAGCTTAAAAGATTTAAAATTCCCACCTGGGCGGGCGGAGGAGGAGGGGGAATTTCCTTTGTTCCGTTTCGATACAATCGTTTGTTAGTAAAAGATTTTTGCAATTTATAGCCAGGATACAAAGAAATGCGTTCGTATTTTAAGTAGTGCATATAATAAAAAAATTGAGGGAAAACAAGGAAACCATCTGTTAACAAAATGATCGTTTATAGAATTACGAAATGTATTATTAGACATAAGTTATATTCTTCCATTGAGTTCTTATACATTTCACAACAACTTTTGAATTCCAACATTGCAGAGATAATTAGAGGGCAACCAATCTAAGAGTTGCACTCTTATATCGTTTACTGTTTTTTTTAGGTCAGCAAGGATAGCTATTATTACGATTACGAGCTTTTAGTATTCATGTAAAGTAAATAATGTAGTGCTATATCACCTTTTATACCCTGCTCTTACATATGTTCGAGGTAACTTCACTAAGAGTTGTGCGTTATCCAACTCATTCCAAAATCGAACATACCAGTATTAAAATTTTATCATACTTTGGACCGAGTTGAATTTCGATTTGGTTCTTTTATTTTGATTGTTTTCCCAAGCCATATACATATAAAATCCATTTCTACATTTGGTCTTTTGGTTTCCCTTTTGTGACAATTGCCTATTACCAAATTTATTCTGATATATTTTGTTTAATCTAACCCGTCTTTATTCCGTCGACGACCATCATTTTCGACAAAGACCTCTAATTCATGTATTTATTTAATAATAAAACTTAGGTCTCCATTTGTTTCGGGCGAACGAATTCTTCATCTCTCGTTAGTCCACAACTAACCATTTCATCTTCATCCATGATTGCGCGACCTAAGGCTGCAAGGTGGTTTCTCACCGGCCTTAGAAGAGGAAAGAAGTTCCAAGTGTAGATATTTATTCCTTCTTTGACCGCCGTTCTATTATGAATAAAGCGCGACCAGTATCCAAAGGAGAGTTATTATTTATGGTTCTCAAAAAATTTTGTGAGGAATACCAATTTTAAAAGCAGGCAACTAATATTACAGTGATCACGTGAGTTCTTTACTGAATTCCCTTGTTTATAGTGCTGAAAAGTATAGATGAAACTGATAATGAAGGTGAGGATGACAGGGTTCCTAAAAGAGTAAAGTAGAGAAAACCAAACCGGCGAAGCAAGGGTCTGACTATGAAGACATTTTGGCCAACACTAAAGAAGAACAGGATGGTAGCGGCCCCTATGAACCAGACGTCATACTAAGCGAACTCAGCAAGGTTCAATGATCTAAAGGCGAAGAATAAAATGGATTTGAAGAACATCCAATTCTGATCCTAATCAAATTGACTAAGAAAAAGCTTAGGATCCACGAAAAGTAAGTTCTGAAAATCTCGAGAAGGATCCCAAACGATATTCGCCTTAAGTACATGAAAAGGCAACAAATAGCAATACAAAACGTTCGGAGGCCCTGTCAGTCCTGAGTTTGATCAAAAGAATTCTTAATTATCATAATAAAGTAATATAACATAAAGTACAGTACGTGTTACTTGCAAATTGACTGCTGTGACTGCTGAAGATGGATACAATTGAATATTCTTAATAATATTAGTCGTCCAATAAGTAGGGGAATGTCGTGAGGACCACCCTTTTGACTTTTGCTCATAACCTCCGTTTAAGAAAGAATTTGGTTAATCCAAGCACATCGTTGGAAATACCTGGCGAAAGGGAACACTTTTGTTAAACACATACGAAAGTTATAAGCGTTAAAAAAGCAAAATGCTGTCACGAGCGCCCCTTGCTGTCTATATTGGTCCGCAGCTGAAAATCGACGAAATTTGGGTTCAAATGATTGAAAATGAATGTGATGAAATACAAAACCCAATTTGTTTTTATTCGATTTAACAAAATTTCGCAAAAAATGTCACATTAACATTGAATAGCAGATTATTGGGAACCGTAGCTTCGACAAATGAAATAGCTCGTACGCAAAGGATAAGCAAGATATGGCAGAAGTCTCCATCTTCGTCCGAAGAGGGCTTCTTCTGCTCTTTTTGGTCGGGTGACCTCGTTTAGCTAGTTCTTTTTGTGGCGGACTTCATTGAGGCTGGTGTTGGTGTTGGATGTTGGATGTTTCTTTGGTGTTTTTAAAGCGTCTAGTATTTGTTGCTTCTCGCTCCAAGAAGAAGAATATCTCTGGCGAAGTCAGAACTGTGCTATTCATGGAGTGCGGTTTTCGATTTGAAGATTCGGAAGAGTAGACGTCACAACTTCTTCATGCGCGCAAACTTCGGGGACATCCGAAACTGCTATACGACATTGTAATTCTTCGTCATTGACTTAAGCCTCCGTAAGAACTCGATCATTTGCGCCACTTAACACCGTTTGCACAAAGTTCGAATCCATACAGATGTCCGGATTGTATGGGGCAATACCCGTGAGGATGAATCCAGCTTTGATGATTTGTGGATCGGACTAAGCCTGGGAGGTGTCGGATTTCCAAAAGTTTACAAGCGTGGTTCTTTTGCTACGCATCACATTGTGCTTTGCAGTAGACTGTTTAGGAGTCACCACCCGATATGGTCATCCGAAATCGGCCCGAACTGATAAAGCGTTACATGCCAAAATCGCGTCTTAACGCACAAAAACAAGACGGGCCAAGCCCTGACTACAGAAATGGTCTAGCCTTGAAGACAAGCACCGTTGCCGCATCGCGTCACACCACAACCAAACACGTTACGGAATTGAAATTTCCCCTTGGTTGATTTTCAAATATAAACCATCAAACACATTCACAATCCTTACCTCGAACATTGTATGTTGTCGCTTGACTTTCTGATCACGTATTCACTGATGTCTTTCGACTTTTTCGTGATTTGCAAGCCACTGAGTACACAATACATGTTTTGCTTTCACGCTCCAAATATGTAATGTCACGAAAACTTCAATGTCGCTGGAAGAAGTTTTGGCACACTCGCAAATCGGTGCCGTCGCTGATCAACATTAAAAAGTCGCAGTAGGGCGACCTAGGGAGAAGACCAAATAGTTAGGAAGCAGGGGGTAGAAAACAACGACTATCTACCTCAAATCAAAAAAACCGAGTATATCCTAGAAGCAGTCACGTTATTCTTTTGTAAGCACTTTTATTCACTCCTTACTGTATGAGAACGTTCGTTGTCCTCCTAAAAGAGGAGTTGGTTAAACCCCGTAAATGCAAAAGAGTAAAAAATTTGCAATTTTCTACGTATGCGGTTTTTGCGTTCAAATTCTGTCAAAATAAACTAAAAGTAACGTGTTACCAAAACGTTATCGTGTCACTCCAAACCATCCCTCATCTAAAGAATATTCGGCAACTTATAAGTTCCTACTTTTCTCCACGTAACTGCCCCACTCTCGTACGATCGCACTGCGTCCAAAAATAGAACAGAAATTTATCAATATTGGTTCGTTGTTGAATACGACTGGATTATAATCATAATCTCAGTTCGATCAACACCACTCAAGGTTACAAACCAAACATCGATATTGTTGGCTTATCTAGAAAGGGAATTAAGTGGATTAAATTATTTCAGATGTCGAAATATAACGCTTAGATAATTCCAGTCTTAAGCTAAATTTAGACATCGCCATCGTAACGTAGTATACTTAATTCCAATTTTTATGCGTGCGTTGTTTCTAAAGTCAAAAGAATTAAATTTGGGAAATCTCGTCTTGAGATACTCTCTAATATATGAGATTGAGAAATTTATAAACCAATTTAGGACTTCCGATGATTAACTTTAATGAGTGTTTCCTATATTACTATCACCTTGGGAATCTGTAGTCGAAATAGTTTATATTAGTGCTAGCATGTTAGTTACAATCTGGAGCTTCGTCACTGAATATATATGTACATTGTGTATGCATGCAAGTCGACAAACCTAAAGCAACAACACATCTCAGTTACCATTACCGGCACTCCCTCATACTTTACAGATAAATATTGTGCTTTCAGTTTCTCGTTATGCTCAGTAAACCAATCCAGTTTCCTCATATTCCCAGCACGCCGTATGTGTATACCGACATGTAACACTACACCTGTAATAGTTGAAGCTCATTACGTCGAGCTTCGCCTCCAGACGCCTTTTTGTTGTTCCATTCCGTCTCCCGTCTCCCTCACGAGCACGCAGGAATCGATGTCTAAACTGACGTCTGGAGTATTACATATGACGTTGTCTGTTTCTGATTTGACCCCGGTCCCGAATTGCATACAAACTGGAAGTTTCAGGGAGTGCAGCGTCCCGGAGACCGCACCCGCTCCAAATCTACTTACCAAGTGCCCCATTAAAGACCCCAACTCGATTCGTTTTCTTTTCATTTTGTTCGTCGTTTTGTCGCCGCTCTGCGACGACCAAATAGCGAATTACGTAGGAACGCGCGTCGTACAAACATCACCGGAAACTAAAACTTGCACGAATAATTTGACGCTGGAGAAATTACCGACGGGTAAATTGAAGGAAACGGCGTACGAGTTCGAGGAATGTATGAAATTGGAAATTACCTTACGTTGAAAGCATAATTCTGAGATCATTTGGAAAATTCCGTTCAACATATGTACATATTTATATGTGCGGATATATATCACGTTACGATATCATCAGTTAAAAATGAAAATTTATAAATCAAACGGAAACGTATTTGACGCATCAGAAGCTTGTTTCCACGAGACTTGAGTTTCATCTGCCATGGTTTCTTCTTCTGCAGCTGATTCTATCTCCTGGGGATGGATTCCTTGTGAACAGCTTCGACCAAATCTAATACCATGTACCACTAATAACGCTGGAATCCTGATCCACATCTTCATCATTAAACCACCAAAGTTTACACCAGTACCGTTGTGGATTCACTTCTTCCATCCGATTCCACGCTAAGACAATTGCCAAAATATGAGTTCAAACTGTTCTCGAAAGTTTTTACATGACCATCGGAGTCCAAAAAGTCTCTCTTCTATAAAAGCGGTTGACTGACATTTTGAAACACACTTTGATCCATCGGCTGAATCAAAGGAATGGCATATGGTGGTATAGAATCTGTATAGATTTTGGCGGAAACCAAAACAGAAAGGGGATGACAAGCAATGCAGTTTTTCTAATAACAAAGGCGCTTTGCTATCTTCTGCAATTTTACGTTTCTTAAAGTTTTCCTTTCCTTACGAAGTGATGGAAAAACCAGTCCTTGAACAAATCTGATATCATCCTTGTAATTGCTGTGCGCATCCAGTTCAAGATTCCTTTTAATGCTCTAGGTTGTTTCCTATACTAATCATGACAGGTGTCAGCTGATAGTCGCCAGAAGCATTGGCATGCAATAAACCAGTAAATCTTTATTTCTCTTGAATTCCTTAGCACATTAAAGTTTTAGGCCACAAAGGTTAAGTAAAGTTGTTGCACTTCGTGTATAACGTATGGATTTCCAGAACTTTTTTGCAAGTGCTACTTTTTTCTTTGTACTTTTTCCTGCAGTTTCATTCCGTACATAACGCATTCTCACTAATATTGTAAATGGTAAAATTCACAGTTGCTGATTTACTAACATAATAAAAATCAGAAGCCTGAGGACATGGAGTAGGTAAAACTGATTGGATGCTACAAACTGCAACTAAGGTTTTTGCGTTTTTTGAGAATCAGCGACATCTTTGACTTTTGTTCTCGGCATATGGATTTATTAATCACGTGATGATCTCACTCCTGCATACGAGCCTTTCCTGTTATGACGCATTTTTGTAGGAAGTACTCAAGAAGCTCCTTTTCAGGAGCGAAAAACGCAATATTACATTTATAACTTAAAAAATAAACACTTTTGCATAAGGATAGTATTTGACTTATTCCTTTCCTGTAGCTTTACATCTATCTACCTACAAGCGGTGATGATAGATAAATTTAAGCTACCATCCCAAAATTTTCGTTTAGTCTGAGTTCTAAGACAATGTGATTGCACAACAGGTCAACAGGTATGGATTCGATGTTCTCTTTAGTATCATTTTTCATAATTTCACTGACTTTTTGTTTTTTATTTGCCTCTTTTATCTAATTCTAATTCCCCATATGTATGAACTTTATTTTTTGCTTTCCTAGTCATCATCTCACCCATTGATAAGGTGCTGTGAAACATTTTTACACACTTTTGTTCCTCCATTTTCTATTTCAAAATAATATTCGCAATTGTAGTTTTTATTTACTCGTGGGTATTTGCACTTAGGCACTATTTTCTTCATGTGCCTAATTAAGAATTTCTTGTGCCTGTTAAAGTTGCCTAATTTCAAAAACTGAATAAAAAATTATAAAATATTCTGTCGTTGTTGTTCTCTTATTTTCGCCTTGCTTTGAAACTTACAATTTGCTTCACAGCCCCAATGCTCTCGTAGAGACTGTTTTGCTAGCAGCATTAACGTGAGCTTCTCCATTATCAATCTTTAAGTTAAGTCTCGTCTCCAGGTACCAGCTTTTCTAACAGATTTCTTAATTCGAGCACTTTCATTTTCTTCGTTATTCCTAGCGAATTTTCTTCTTTATTCTCATTTTTTTAGCATAGAAAACTTAAATTTTAATAATTTAAAACTCATAGTATTTGAATGATCACACTCATGACTACTAGTCACTATAATCTACCAGTTTCGTAAAAAAGTTTGGACCAAATCTTTACAAATGTTAACGTCAAACAAAACGATAACAAATTCAAAGCACACTTTGAAAAATATAACCGTGCTTTTGATCATTATACTTATTGAGAAATGTGATAGTCTTGCACCATGTAATATTGAAATCTGCTCTGGTAAACTTTTTTTTTTATCGAAGTAGTATTTTTAAGACTAATTTTGATATATGTTGAAAATACGATTGCATCTGTAATTGATTCAAGAGTATTCAGGAATTGTCCAAATTTTGATTTGGTATTGTATTGCACTCATAGGGCGACGTGAAGGATTACATCAACAAACACACCTTTTTATCATAAAAACAAATGTTTGTTTATATATTTATCTAGTTATATTTTCACTGAAGAAGGTATTCCGAAAACGTTTGTAAACGTTCTGAAAATATAACTATCGTTCAAACCAGCCTTGTTTTATTGACCTATTAGTGGTAGAGATCTATCATATAAGATATTTATCATAAGCTGCATTTGTCTTATGCAAAACTTTCAACGATCAGAGACAGTATCTAAAACATTGAAAATCTCGAATAAATTTGTCTGGGATTCCGCGAAATTTTAAGACTGACTAGCAGGTTTGGTAAGATTATCAAATCTATTTAGAATCCTTGGATTTTCTATGTTATCCAGTTGCAATCGCCCTAATGCGTTTATTCAACATAACGCTAAAGGAACATTTCGTATAGGTTGTTTACTGCAAATACAATGGTAGGACTCGCAAAATCTAGTGGGAATAGAAGTGCGTTAAGACTGCTTTCTTGGGAATCTAATTCTATTTCCAATTTACTTTGCATTTAATAAAAGTTTCTTTAAATTCACTTCTGCACGAGCAATGCTTTTATATCCTTTTTCGTAGCAATCGAAATGCTTCCTAAGCACTCGATTTAAGACCGTTGCTTCTAACATAATTACTTCTTCATTTATTCACAAGCCCGGCAATAGCTGAATTATTTACAACTAATTAGCTAACTGTGTGCTTACATTTAATACGCTCTAGTAGAAACGGTATTTACACAACGACTCAAATTGTGGCCATCGTTCCCGCGCAATTGGTCCGTAATTTATTCACAATGAGTTTATTTATAATTAGTCGCTAAATTAGGTGTATCTAATAACAGTTTTAATAGAAGTGGTGCTTGCATGGAAGTAATTTAGTCGGCATCATCGTCAAAGATAATTATTTCAATTCAGTCGTTTTAAATATTTGACGTATTCATGATTGGCCGGGAAAAGAATGAAAATCTCCGCCGAATTTCGCGCTCATAAAAATTTCAAATCTTCGTTAACGAGACGGCCGCCGTCTCTTCGACTTTCCGGTACCTCTTAGCGGTAGCCGGGACCCGGCAAACCCTCACTTGACGAAGTTAAAAAGTTCGTCGGCTGCCAATCCGCGGCGTCCTTTCCAAGGCGACCGGTCCCCGGAGATCGAGCGAAAGGGAACGATTTTTAACCGGATTATTACATTAACGGAGATTAAAAACCGTTCGTACAAGATTCATCCATCATAAAGCGGAAGATGCCGGCCGGCGTCGATTTTATGAAGGCGCTATTGTCAATATGGGCGTTTTAAGTCGGAGGAGCGAAAGAACGGGGAAAAAGGCGCTCCTCGTAAAAATCTATTTACGCCGCCAGTCGTAAATTGAGTCAGTCGATAATTCGGGGAGCTTATTTATTTTTCAGAGCGCCACTCTTGTCCTGATGACATAAACGAAGAGCCGGCGAAAAGAGAAGGCGAGGATTTAATGTACACGACGACAAGTCGTTTGGTAAATGGTTTGTATTTATTTTGCACTACCGCTTTTAACTTGTCAAATTAAAATCTAATCATTTTTTTATAATGCCGTAGGATATTATGCAATAAGTGGTAATGTTTGACCAATCAACTGCTTGTCTCTATAGCTCTTAAACCTAACTTCATAATACTAATAGTTACCATAAGGTTTTAGCCATATACTATAAGCCTTTGTGTACGTGCATCACACACTTCGCGCCTTGAACTTTCTCTACACTAGCTCAGCAGGACGCCTCCTCTTGACAATTTTGTCACTAATTTGATTTTTCCTTGGTTATTTAATCTTCTGGTTATAAAATGTATGAGACTAGATTTGAGTTCGTTAAGGATAATTCGCCAGGTTCTAGTCCAGCTGCAGAGTTTATCTATCGCCTTGGGATCTTTATTCGTAGCTTTATTTGTGTCTTTTCCGACGACTAAGATTAGGCTAGGATAGCAGTGTTATCCAATACATGTAACTATATATGTCTCTTATTTGCTGAAAATGGTTTTTGAGCTGGTGAATGTTTATCGTAAAGAATTCTGGCTTCAAGATTTATGGGGACAGATATCATATATAAATGAATTTTCTTTATTTCATCTCGCACAGTGGATATGTCGTGGAGGTCACGATGAAAGTCTTGATTTCTTACGTAATAAAGAGCATCGACTATGCATCTGCGCGCCTTGTTCTGAAATATTTGCCACCATTTGATATTTGGCTCTGCTGTACAGCACCATAACTGCATACTATAAACCCAGATTGATTTCAGGATCCGACTACAGTACTTTAATTTAATTGATAATATGTTCGTCCTATCCTACAATACATCTTACTGAACTTGAGGTTTAGCCCACTTTCTTTCATCTTTATATATTCCTTCCAGCAGAGTTTTGTATCTAACATAATGCCGTGATATTTGCCTGAGTTGATATGGCTAAAAAATTGTCAGTAGTTTTGATTTGGCTTTGGTTATTTCCTCATCTGATTGTAAAATTTATAAGGCTAAATTTGAGTCCGGTTTATCGGCAGGTTTATCTATCGCCTTTTGATCGTAGCTTCACTTGTGTCTTTTTCGACGGCTAGGATGGCAGTGTAACTTGCGAATGTAGCAGTGATGACTAAGGTTTGATAAAAGAGTGAATGACGTGTCACTATTAAATAGTGTACTGACGCCCTTACGTCTCCCAATTTCAATGTCGCGCCTTGCACGTAAGTGGAGACAAAGACCGGTTTACACTACTTAATGATTACACGTCATCCACTCTTTTATCAAACCTTACTGATGACATTTACATGTTGCAGGAATGTCACAACAGGTGTAATACTGACCCGAGCAAAGTGGCCTGTGGTATCCCGGCTCTAACTTTTTCACTTCTGAATAGGAATCTTCGTATTCCATTTTGAATACTCTATGTTTTAAGTAAGACTGAATTAAGTCTACGAACTGCTTTGATAAGTTACATAACAGGTCTTCATGCAACACACTCTATGCTTTGGAAACATCCAAATATAAAGCTAGACAGGCTTTTCTCTGTTAAAAAAGAGTTCTTTATCAAGTTAGTGATTCTATGAGCAAAGAACAGGTTCACAAATTAACACAAAACTGAAATAATACTTTAGTGCGTATTTTGATTAGTCATATTGATTCCGCCATCTGGAAATCTGTTTATAATCTTTTGCCCAGACAAGCCTTAGTACCTCTTCATAGAAGTAACTAAGATTTTTATGATTTTGGCCCACCATCTGGCATTTTGAATTTCGAGAAACTAACACCGCATTCGTAATTAGCAACCCCCAAAATCCATGCGTACCAGGTTCCATACAAAAACAAAGACAATGATGTTTCGAAGAACATTAAATTAGATATGTTTTTGGTTTTATTCGTAAATTTTACCAATAATAATTTAGAAAAAACGTCATTTTATGCATTTATTTTGTTCATAACAAATTAAACAATCCAAATGTCAATCAGCTTCGTTACCGATATATTTTCCTTCGCCCCATCTCATTTCATCCTTAATCCAAAAATTCTTGTTTTTCTATCTAGCTTGTCTCTATTTCTACTCAATCTTCCTTTTATTTACCGCAATGTTGTTCTATCTAAAACTCCTTTTAGGGCAAGGATATAGAGTGTTGGGGAAACCTGACCAACCTCTTTCATCCTGTTCAACTTTTCCAATATTTCTCCTTGATATTTCGCTTCTACTTCAGTTATTAACGTACATATCTTTGTCGATTTTCTTAATTTTGGTCCTTGGGACTTGCAGTTGATCATTTTGATTTCATTGAAAGCTGCAATCTACAAAACCTACAGTCATGGAGTCATACCCGCACCAATTTCTTACACGCAACGACAAAATTTTAAAAATACGTACAATACAATTCCATTCGTCTAGAGCTAAACCTTGTAGTAATACCTTATGTTCTATGCTATTGACGTCTCCCTCCGTAATTCGCCTCTTTTACGATAGCAAACGCTTTAGAACATGTCAATTCAAGTTATCCGTCTTATTAAAGCTCCCAGTAATTAAGTTCCACCTCAGTAAACGCTATCTAATCAGGAATTCATAAATGCTTAGCCCAATTAAAATTCCACCGACGTTTAACATGAGGGTTTCCGATTCAATTAGTCAGATAAGTCGAAACACCAAGGGATCTGAGGATTAGCGGATTAAGACACTGGAATCGGTACCACAGGGGAAAATTAGCGTTACGGATGCTAGGGTTGTTTGGTAACAGAAACTGACAAATTTGAACGTCGATATTACAGATTGTAAAAACAAATTCCCATCGAGACTGAAGGAAGCACTGCTTAATTTTCTCTAACTAACGTTAGTGTATCCCCGTAGACTTCCACCGGCAGTTAAGATGGTTGAGATTTTGCCAAAATAAAGACAACTTTTACATAATAAGTTTAACCCTTTCTAATTATATAAATTTAGACGGGAATTAGAGGATTACGACATTCATCAATCTTTTACAAAAGGAAAATAGTTTCCAAGCAAATTGCAAACGCAACAGCTTAGCCAATCTACGAAGTAACACAACGCGAAAAGCGCTTACTTAATCATCACTTCGCAACCACGGCATCGTTCCTCCTCAAGCCTCATCAACCGTCACCGTTGTATACTACCATCCCCCTTATTTATCCGCCCTTCTGTTGCGAAACTGTTGAACTTGACGCTGTCGACGTACGTATGTACGTAGGACAACTTACGTACTGCGTGCGTCAATTGTTAGTTCAAGTAGTTTCGACGCTCGTTCCCTACCATACACGCACATGCTCCCCGATAACAAGTCTGCGAACTTGTGACGCGAACCCTTACCTCCTGCGTATGGCAGGGTTCCGTCGTCGGATATTAATGCGAAGTTGTTTTTGCTGCTGTGCCTAAACGACGTAAATAATTTTCCTCTGCGGTGAGACGAGAGAAGTCCGGATGATTCTAGTTATTGCATCGTAATTTAACTTGATTTTAGTTGGATGAAGAAGAGATTTTGCAATGTTAGCCAGACTATTCATTAATTGCGAATTTCGTAAAATTGGGCGACACTTTAATCAAGGTATAGTTTGTATGTAAATGCAATACGATTCATATATCATCTATCTTCGTGGAACTGTGTAAAGTACATTAGGACTGAAACCATGGTTCAAATATTATGAATTTTGTAAGGTAGAAGTACGGCTGTACCACTTAGGTTTAGTTAGAAAGAAGTGTAACGGGGAAGCAACCTAGATAAAATAAGTTAACTTCTTTTGATGTTTTTAGAGCTTTCGCAATAATTGGTAGCTTCTTCAAGAGAACATCTGAAGTACCTCAAATTAGTGGGAAAACTCGAGAAACATCAAAAGAAGTTAACTTATTTCGTCCAGGCTGCTTTCCCCGTTACTCTTCTTTCGAACTAAATTATGAAGTTTGTAGGATACTAACACTTTTGGGCCACTTAAGAAACTTGAGCACCGGTGAAAAGCCACGCCAGAAGTAAATGTTATGGAGAGGAAATAACCCATAAAAATAAGGCGCATAATCGTACAAGATGGAGTAAGAAGAAGTATAAAGAGAAACTGGACAAAAATATAAGCTGGAGAGAGTAGAAACGGTATTAAGTGAGCCAAACTTGTAGGGATCATCGAAAAGAAACAGGAACAACAATTCTAGATTGAAACTTTTGATTCCCCTGGGAAAGGGGATGAAGACAGCCTTCCAAATCTTTCTTTATTAATGTTTTGCAGGCAACCTTCCGTCTTACAAAGGGAACACCAGACGACTTCGCTTTCGATTTTGACATGTCTTATATATGTTATAGGAGGACCTCTCCTGAGTATCTGGTTAACGGCTTAAATCGCACTTCGCCCTGGTTCGACTGGTTCTCGAGAAGATATACCTGTGGCTTCCCTGCGTTGCTAATATACCAGTAACGTTAGTTGTAGCCCAAACATAGCAGCTTAACAAGTACACGGCTACTGCGCCAGCAGCCTCGTGTTCAATTTTCACCCATGCACTGTTTTTCCATTCTATTTCACAAGATGTTTACAGATCTATTCCTATGCTGCTACGCTTGGGTTATTATTCACATTACTAGTACATTGAAGAACGCAGAGAAGTCACAGGTATATCTTCTCGAAAACCAGCCAAACCAGGGCGAAGTATGATTTAAGCTCTCAACCAGATACTCAGAAGAGGTCCTCCTATAACATATCTAAGACCCGTCAAAATAGAAAGCGGAGTCGTCTGGTGTTTCCCTTGTTAGTTCGCCGTATATTGCTCTCAGTAGTTTTCTTTGTCATCGCTCCAACAGGCCCACTCTTGATTTTTCTTAACTCATGTCCATTAGCATATATATACTGATTTAGATGTGTTAATGTTTATATCAACCGATGGCTCTAATCAACAAAATGCTACTGATATATCATTTGGAATTGCGACCTTATATATGCATTCCTACACCGGTGTATTTTTGTTTATTGATATCTATCTAATTATGGACTTTTAGTACTTTATCTATCTGAATATATTTCGTATTTCTTTCAAACTTATAGAAATAATTAGTAAATCAACGTATTTTATATTTAGAACGGAACTTATCTATCTATGTATATCAATCAATGACAACTAACACTTTATTATCGTGTTTTAATATCTTTACCATTGCTGTCTAAATTTGTTATTCAGCACCGACGCCATCCTTGAGACTATGTACTTCAAATTAAATTGTAAACAGAAATATATCTGTGATAGTTTCCAAGATATTTACAAAAATTCAAAAATCGTGCAAATTCTTGGATGGGACTGTACCCCGAAATCGGTGAATTAGACCGCTAAAAAGAAGCATTGCTCTTATAGCAATTTTTTCAGTCTGTACAGTTCGATCGAGATCAGAATTTCTCAGTTGCCGACGTTCTCTTGTAAGTAACAGTATACAAGTATACAAGTAGACAGAAAATAGTGGAAATGTCATTTCCAACTGCTGCATTTATAAAATTAAATTATGGCAGGAGAAGCAGTTCAAAACTATTTTTCTTCTACGCGCCAAAATTTTGCAGGAAATGAAATAAAGCCGAAGAACAATACAGCTTCCCTGCGAAAAAGTACTGAAACGAAATAAAATCCTACATCGCAGACGTTCGCACGATAATTTTCCATAAATCCAGGCCAACGAATCAATTTAACGCATCAACTTGTTTCCAGCGTTAGCAACATGTTCCCTTGTCGCGTCATAGACCTCGTGTGCGGTAGGTGTTAAGTTATATCTAGCGTAAAAAGAGCTCGCTTATTGTTTTCGGGACGTCCGGAACCGATTCGTCGATTCCCGGCACGTCCAGCTTTATAGACACTATTCCCGAAGCATCTGAACTGAATGTTCAGGTAGCTGGAATTCGGGACGTGAATACGAAACGCTGTCCGGCACGTAAAGCAGATGTACATTGTCCGAATGCCGAAGCGATGCTTTTGTTCCCGGCGCATCACTGCCGGGTACACCGACGTACATTAAGTCGAGCATCGTTGCGCGTTGCAACACAAAATTCAGTTTCGAGTACATTTTACGATGCCAGCGGTCAAAATGAGTGGAATGTAACAATGGGATGGACGCATTACACGTCTATATTTACCTCGGAACAATACAAATCCCGCCTGTTTTATGGTTACATGGTTTCGATGTGTCCTGGCTTTAGAAAAGTATTACACAGAATGTCTCAGAAGGTATCTTACAAGAACGTCCAAGATCAGAATACACAAGATGTATGCTTTACGCACCTAGAACACGTATTCCCAATCAGTTTTGAGAAGTACGAAATGGAATCAGGAAACGAAGGTTTCCGAGGAAAATACATAAAGATATAAGGAACACTGAAACATGAAAAATCAACAAGAAATTCCTGAGTTTGCCTATAGAAGCAAAGATATGAGAAAGGTGCAAAAGTTAAGATAATTTGACACGTACATACACAGTAACAAGACCAAAGGGCCACAGAAGATCCCTCAAGGAGAAAATGGATAAGTGAAGTTGCAGAGGAAATCTGAAAGGCAAAAATGACTTATCTGATCACCGATGTAATATTTTTGTGATGTCGACGAGTAGTTGGTGCGGGAGGAGATCAGCATGAGTTCAAATTTAGGTGAGTCTGTTGTTATTTCTCTTTCCTGCAAAAATTGAAGCTGCCAGAAATGAGTCCAACAAATGAATATCATTTCTACGTAACTCTTCTGGAAACTGAGAAATTTTTTCTAAAACTATTGGGTTTGATATGAATACTTAGATGAACTTGGAATCATCGAATACGGATGGTGACATAAATTCTAAGAAAGAAAAACATCTCATCGTCAACGGCAGTAAAAAACTACCAGCGATGATAAGCAAGACCATTCCCATACTGCCAAGTACCGCTGCCCAACTGACATTCACCGAATCGATCGAATCTTAACATACTTATTAAACCTCGAAGAAGATTGAACACGTGTTCTCTTGTTTCTGCTACATACGTATTAGAGCAGAAATTACTCCTTAATTGCACTGAGGTCTGTGTAATATGTAAATTCATTCTGAACCAAGTAATTTGGAGCGCGTTCTACTCATGTGTTTTATAAAAATACCACAAAACGTCGTGGTGGACTTCATTGAAGGTACAGAATTTGAAAAGCTTCATGCTTGTGGAAATATTTATTTCTAAATTGATACATATAAAAATTTATGTTCTGGTAAATTTTGGTCAAATTTTGAAAATACGATCTAAGTGTGCCTTCAGTGAGGCTCGCCAGAAGGTCTCACTGAAAGTACAGATTCTTAAAGAGGATGAGATCATTATAAAAGTTAATGTTTTGGTAAATTTGGAACAAGTTCTATCTGGGCTTTTTCTAAGATAGTTAAACCCTGTCACAAGCCCCACTAAAAGCACATAATTCCGAAAGGTGAAGTGTGGTGTTTACAAGAAAATTTTGTTAACTCCTACCTGTGCAAACTAGGTTTAAGATTTGGAACCAATTTTTCTTGGGCCTTTTGTAAAAATACTACGAGGAATAAGCTGAAATTATTGAGAATAAAAAACGTGGTTAATATTTTCTAGGATTTTACTTGAAATGTGCTTAAAGTAATTCCCTACAACAATGATGCAGTTGACCATTCTTTGTTTCCACTGCTTAAAAGCTCCCAACCAATCTTCTTTCGGAATACCTTCAAAATAAATGTAAACTGCGCTATCAATCTCTTCTTCAAACGATAACCTTCTACGCAGCAAATTTCATTTAAGCAAGAAATGGCAAAAAGTCACACTTTGCTAAATCAGGTGAGTACGAGGAATGTTCTATTACTTTTATTTTTTTTTTTCAGCCAAGAACTGGAAGGTTGAAACTGCCGTATGGGACGATGCATTTCTATGGTGGAGCATAACTGCCTTGTCTGGAAGTGGAAGTGTACCACTTAGCTGTGACTTTCTTTTGTCCATCTGGCTTAATGGCATTTACTATGCCCGTACTTCTGAAGAATACCGCATACATAATCCTTTTCATAGCTCGTTGCTTCTTAGTCATTGCAAGAGTTTCCTCATTTTTGTGAATCCATACACAACTCTCTTGGCGGGTAGGAAGGTCGAAAAAGGGAATATAAGTTTCGTCACCTATCACTGTTTTGGAAAAAATTGGTGCCCGCCATTATTTAATAAATTAAAAAATTTTATGGCAAATTCTCACACCCTCTGATTTTTGGAAGTCAGATAGGTGATGCGACACAAAACGACTTACCCCTTTTCTTAAATGCAGGTGATCGTATATAATTGTTTTAATAGGTGTGGATTCAATCTTGAATTGATGCTCTAAATGTTTTATTGCCCTCTTCAATTACTTTTTTAACAGCAGCAATGTTTTTGTCGTTAACAGGCGTAGAAGGACGCCCTGTTCCCTTTGATGCTGAACATAATTCCTTTCACGTTCAAATTCCTTATATCATCGGTAAATTGTAGCCCTTGTTCACTGAAAACTGAATCTAAACTCTCTTTGCAGTCATAAGCGCTTGAACCTCTTTTAAAATCATAGTAAATTATGATTCGGAAGTGCTCTCTGGTTAATTGTATTTTATTTTTGTAGTTGTAACGAACGTAACTTCAAATAAACGTCAAATGACAGATAAAAGTCGCTCTAAATAAACACTCTGTGGTTGCTTTTCACAGTATACTAGATTTTCTTATTCTCAATAAATTCGTCTTATCCCTCGTATCTAGCTTCCTGGCAGAGCCACTTAAACCAAAAAACCACTTAAAGGTATAAAATCCATATACATATATATGATAATAAAAATCAGAAAGTGGTATTCAGTAGGAAATGCTTGGTTCCAAATTTACTCTTATTACATGTATCCACCCGCATCATTTGATTTCAGCGTACCTTCATGTAACGTTTAAGCTTTCATTATGATTCTAAACCAACAAGGTGCAATTACCTTTAACGAAATTTCTGACGAGGAATATTCGCCGAGTTTACTATCTTCATGTGGGATACCAACGGTCGCTTTTAGCACTACTGCTATACCACCCCAGTACTCCTGTGGACTTTCTTCCTATGTTTTTTTACCGATTTAATAGACGTACGGTTAGCACAATATGGCAAAAATTCGCCTCTTTGTTTTTATTACCTCGACGTCGGTCGTAATATGCGAATACCTCAGACATGTCTCCGTAATAACGGAGGCTTTTCCCCGAATACACAAAGTTAATATTATTTAATTAACCGGGTTACAAATATGTTACGAAATAAAATCAGTTCGTGCTTCGCCTGCGAAGAGCGCCGACCTTCACTAATTGACGCCCTATCTGATATACTCCCCTCGGTCCGGACTGCAAACGACGACGACGGCGGCGGACGGAGATTGTTATTTTGTGTAGATACCCTCGCAAGTGATACCCACCGGAGGTGGCACCTACGTGCGGAGAGAGAAACCGTGTTCTCCGTCGAGGGCGAACGGAAGGGGGCGACGTCACCCCCGAAGTTTCTCTCCCCAAAATAAAGAGAAACTCGCACGACATGCACGTACTTAGCGAAAGAGGAAGTCTGACAAGGAGTCCCCGTTTATTTGCATAGATAAAATAGCGTCGCCGCCGCTACTACCGTCGTCGTTGTTGTTGTTGTTGTTGCTGTTGCTCTTGGGATACCGTTTAGGTGTTTGCGAGAAAAGTAGGAGTTCGACCGGAATATTAAAGAATTTTTCAGCCCCGCTGGGAGAAGCATGTTGTACTAATTTATTAGCAAACTGCGCAATTTGAATAATCGCGATCGTCCGCCTCGACTGATTATCTTCCCTGTTAAAATTGGATCTGTGCCGTTTAGAATCAGATTGCGTCTGTTATTGCGCGGAATGAATGCAAATTGAATGGCTGATACTTCGCTTATATACGAGCCGAGCACTGCGAAGGAACGAGCAGATTGGAACGTCCATCAATGTGCTACAAGCGGGATGTATTTCGAGATTCGAGTGTTAATACAATGCCGCCTCTAAGTTTCTAAACGCTGTTTGCGAAATGAATATAGTTAATGAATAAAAAATAGAACATCAACATAACTCTTCAATAAATGACTGATCACTGAGGTTTATTTGTTAAGTAACTCTCACAGAAAATTGTGCTATGACTGCACTGCATGATTACATTACATATAATAATAATAAAACCCGTTATTCCCTTCTAGGATATAGGGTTTGATTCATCTATCATTCGTATTGTCTAGTGGGTTGTAGATTCTCCTTTGGATATGGTTTCAGTAAACTTCTTCCATTTTGTTCGGTCCTGGTCAATTCTCGACAAGTCTGCAAAACTTTCTCCGGTCTATTCTGCAGTCATTGTCTCCCTGGCCTGCCTCGTGTTCGTATTCTTCTTCCACTTGGTGTACAATGTAGTACACTATGACATAGTGTTTTGATGAGTTTCTTTTAAGTGCGTCTACTTGGATTCTCTTCTCCTAATTTCTTCATTTATATCCCTTTACTCAGCTCTCTACCAAAGTTCTGTTTATAATGTCTTCTGACCAACATATATCCACCAAACTCTTTGATTTCCAAAGACCTTAATAAAACTCATTCAAGCAAACAATTGTTGTCATAACACATTTTCTCTATCTCTTATCACTAGCGAGTTATGTGCGTCGGCAAAATGCAAAATTTTCTATTTCCAAAATTTTTTACACCCACTCAGATCAACAAAATTACCCTTACCACATCTTTCTAAAAATTCAGATGCGCACTTCGCCAACTAAGTTGCCATCCTCAGTGGAAAACTGGGGAATTCAGTATCACTAGCGAAACCTGCTAATGCCCAAGATGAACACCACACAACGAACACGGTACAACACCAAAACACTGCCCAATGAACATCACACAATGAAAGCGCAAAACATACCAAAACACTGTTAACACTGAACTCCCATTAAGGGGAGCGTGTATTAATACTACTTCTAACCTAAATTTCGTACTTTATGGAGCGTATCAATACGGTTGAAAGACTCTAACATTTAATTCAATATCTAGTACAATTTGGAATTTAGAATAGGTCCTCCATCTGTATTCCTAATTTTCTCTCTATTCTTATAAATTTTCATAGGTATTCAGTTCCCTGTTGTTTTCTACCGCCTTAATTAATTTTAAAGTTTCAATTGGCATAGCTTGGTTTTTGTCCAAAATATGTGGGGGCGCACTTGATTTTTCGGGCCTGTTGAACCGAAATAATGTCATTTATTTTATATATTATTTTAGCCACAGTCCCCTTATTCTTATTTGTATTCACCCAGTGTTTTTCCCAAAGATTTCAATTCAAGTGATCCTAGCTCCATTCGACGAAATGTTCGTAAACGTGCAAGACTTATATCAAGCAGTGATGATTTTGACGGACGAGAGGATGAATGGAATTGGAAAGAAAAACAAAATATTGCGAATATAAAACAATTTAATGAAATTTACAAGATTAAATTCAAGAAACTAATATACCTGTATCGCAAAGCGTAGTTATGGAACTACCCGAAGCTATTCTAGGGAAAGGATATACCTACTTTTTAGACAACTAGTATTCATCACAAAACTTATTCCGATTTTTTAATGAAAATGATACAAATGCCGTTGGAACGTTCAGAAAGAATCGACAAAATGTGCCAAAAAGCTGGCATCGTATAAATTAAAAAAGGAAGAAATAAAAACATTACCTTGTGGAGGTATTCTATTGTTAGGCTGACTAGATAAGAAGAACATATATATGATAAGTACAACATTCAAGAGCAGAAATTATTGACGTGGGGAAAATAAGAAGAAGGGAGGGAGGCGAGAAAGAAACTGTACCGAAACCCGGCTATGTGGTAAAGTACAATCGTGGAATGGGAGGCGTCGATAAAGAAAACCAACTTCTTTCATGTTTCAGACTTATGCGAAAGAGTACCAAGGGATGTAAAAGATTTTATTTCATCTGCTTGACATAGTTATTTATACTGCTTACGTTCTGTATTCTAACTTGCTTAATTCAACAAAGCAATTGAAATTTTCGATTGAATATCGCAGAAGATATGCTACACAGTTCGTCTCTTCCTAATTACTCGACACGCAGGAAACCGTCGCAAAATGGGTGCCCAGCTTGATAACAGGCAAAACATTGGGCACATTTTCCTGAACATATCGTTTCCACTAACAAAAAGTAACGTCCTGCAAAAGGCAAGAAATGTAAAAATGTCTAGTTCCTCTATATATTCCAAAATGCTTTGAAATGTATCATACTTTACAGAATTATTAATTTATTATTATATAATGTTACTTAATTACTGTCGATTTACACTATATATCAACCTGATCGAATATTATATAGCGATGTAAATTTCGAAATAAGATGGTGTTTCTGAGCGTGCATATAACTACTGTTGAGCCAGATTAATCAAATAGTATTCCTCAGACGCATCAAATTCCATTTTATTTGTACGTCAATTCTGCCATGTAGTTTTTGAATGGTTATGCCTTATTATATTCGCACTGAAAAACAATTGAAACTCACACCTTCCATACTTGGAATTATATTTTTAGCCACGTCGCGCGACCGTATACACTTCGTGAAGCTTCGCTTCCCCAACTACGATGAAGGGGGTAGTTGCGCGGCCAATTCGGAAGCCAAAAAACGAGGAAGCGGCGGTAGTGTTTAAAATTTAATTTCCCAAGTTGGCTCCGAACTCTGCGGGCGACCGATATTATTTCCACATAGTCCTTAACATCTGTGTGTCCGCATTAAAACTTAAGTGAGCAGAACGAAATGGATAGGCGGAGGAAAACTATTACTAATATTAACGACGTCGGGTTAAACGGCAGCCGGTGGTGCGATGGTGGTTATGCGGCGAACCTGGGCAGGCGGGTATTCGGCGATATTATCTTAGCTGTAGGGAGCTGCAGTTTGTTTCATTTTAATCAGCTCCTCGACTACTTTAAGCCTACCTAGTTTGGAATCCCTAGCGCTTTCGAAAGTATGCTATCTCGAAGAACTGACAAAATTTCTATACTTTCATGCAGAAATTCATTTCGACAAAAATATTCTTTGCGTCCAATCGCGTTTAAAATAAGCCTATCCGATAGATTCCGTCCCATTGTCTCGACGAGACGAATTCAACGGGGTAGGATTTTCTTACTTTACTCCAAGGGTTACCGAGAACATCGTGAAGAAGCACGAAAAAATCGCAAAATATTGTTAAATTTCACATTTGGACTTGATTTTTTAAGCTACGACATTTCCTCTTATACCATTCGAAAGAGTTCGTATTTCTGATTTAGAATCACCCCCGGATCGCCTTTCTATCGTTAATAGTTTTGCCGATACGAGCGCAGAAAGTTTGCTCATTTTCGCCCTATATTCACCTTTATATTCGGTCTATTTTACCCGTTTTATCCGAACTACGAATGGCGTTTTCTCGAAGCCTATACGTTCTACATGCGAACCGATATGTTCTAGGTAATTACCGCCCCGAATATGTATATTCTGACGCAAACTCACCTCGAAATTCGACCATGAATTTTTCGTCAAATGATCGATTGACGTCTACTTTAAGCCTTTTGCCCAAACTTCGTAAGGCGTTTCCTCAAAATCTATGCGTTCCACGTCAGAACCGATATATTCTACGTAATTACCGGTCCAAATATGTATATTCTGGCGCAAAATAACTGCGAAATTCGAACATGAATTTTTCGTCGAATATTCGAAAAAAGCCTTATATATACCCCTATTTTAACTTTATTTAACTTCGAATGGCGTTTTCTCAAAATCTATGCGTTCCACGTCCGAACCGATATATTGTACGAAACTAGCGGCCCGAATATGTATATTCTAGGCCAAAATAACCGCGAAATTCGAACATGAATTTTTCGTCGAATATTTGAAAAAAGCCTTATATATACCCCTATTTTAGCCCGTTTTGACCCTAACTTCGAATGGCGTCTTCTCGAAATCTATGCGTTCCACGTCCGAACCCATATATTCTACGTAATTGGCGGCCCGAATATGTATATTCTAGGCCAAAATAACCGCGAAATTCGAACATGAATTTTTCGTCAAATATTCAAAAAGTGCCTTTTAGCCCCTTTTCCCCTAACTTCGAATGGCGTTCTCTCAAAAATTATGCGTTCTACGTTGGAGCCGATATGTTTTACGTAATTACCGGCCCAAATATGTATATTTTGACGCAAAATAATTTCGAAATTTGAACATGACTTTTTCGTCAAATGACCAATATATCGTCAAAACTCGTTAAAAAACGCGATTTCCAATTTCGGACAAATTTCAAATCGCGCTCGCCACTTTATTTATTGCTCGATCCCGATCGAATAGACCTTTCTGTATGCAGATTTTGCCTGAGAAACGAATGGAGCAAGAACGATAGATCTATCTCTAATAGTTTTCGCGCTAGGACGAAATTATGGTAATTTTTATAACAAAATTTTTCAAACTTTATACTACCATATCTCCGGAACGGTAAGACCTAGAGACCTCCGGTTTGTTTTATTTTAATCGTCTCCTCGACTACTATAAGCGTGCCGAGTTTGAACGGACGCTATCGGAAGTATGCTAACTCAAGAAACCGATAAAATTTCTATGCTTTGAGGTAGAAATTCATGTGGACAAAAAAATTTGCTTCCAATCGCGTTCAAAATATGCCTATCCGACTGAATTTGAGCAGTAGTATTCAAATATTCCATCCCCGACGCTGTATCTCTTACGGTTCTTGAGCCACGGAGACCTTCGTCCGATTGCGTTCGTGATAGGTCTGTCGGATAGATCTCGACGAGTAGATTCCAAATATGGCATTATAAACGCCGTAGCTCCAACCGTTACAGAGATATGCGCATTTAAAGTTTACTACGTCTGGTCGCGTCCATTCGTACACCAATCGACGCGTCTTGACGCGCTGATTCCAACGGTATATGATTTGTTTAGATTACTTCAAACGATTGCCGAGAAATTTAAAAAAAAAAACCGAAAAAGATCGTTAACAGCTAAAGTCGCATACCTGTTTTCGCTAATATGGACGTTCAATCCTACATCAATCGACGCGTTTTGACGAGGCGAATTCAACGGTGTAGGGTTTTTACTTTACTCCAACGGTTGTCGAGAAAATCGTAAAGAACAGCCAAAAAATCGCAAAAAATGATTAAATTTCACTCTAGGAGTGGATTTCTTTCAAGCTACCCTGGTTTCTTCTACGCCATTCGAAAGAGCGTACTTTTCTGATTCAGAATCACCCCCGGATCGCCTTTCTATCGTTAATAGTTTTGGCGCTACGAGCGTTGGATGTTTGCCTATTTTCGCCCTATATTCACCCCTATGTTCGGTCTATTTTAAGTCT
Organism: Chrysina gloriosa; assembly: GCA_038088585.1. NCBI lineage: Eukaryota > Metazoa > Arthropoda > Insecta > Coleoptera > Scarabaeidae > Chrysina > Chrysina gloriosa. The sequence goes on along the minus strand of CM076087.1, from coordinate 95,855,968 downwards.
TTTGCCCAAACTTTGTAAGGTGTTTTCTCGAAATCTATGCGTTCCACGCCAGAACCGATATATTCTACGTGATTACCGGTCCAAGTATAGGTATATATTCTGGCGTAAAATAACCGAAATTCGAACATGAATTTTTCGTCAAATATCCGAAAATCGCCTTATATACACCCCTTATTTTTTGACCGAACTTCGTAAGGTGTTTTCTCCAAACCTATGCGTTCCACGTTCGAACTGATATGTTCTACGTAATTACCGGTCCGAATATGTATATTCTGGCGCAAAATAATTGCGAAATTCAAACATGAATTTTTCGTCGAATGACCAATATTCCGTTCAAAATGGCGATTTTCAATTTCGGCCAAATTTCAAATCGCTCTCACGACTCTATTTATTGTTCGATCGCGATCGAATAGACCTTTCTATAAACAGATTTTGCCTAAGAATCGAATGGAATAAGAAAGGAGGGGCTATCTCTAATAGTTTTCGCGCTAGAACGAAATTATGGTAACTTTTTTGAATCATGCAAAGCATTTGCTATTTAATAACCGGTTTTCAAAGTAGGGTTTAAATTGGTTGCGATAAAATTCACTTTGAAATCAAATTCCAAAAAATTTACTAGGTTCTGGTCTTTGGCAGTATCATTTTTGAATACTCTACAAAATACTGACCCAGAATACCAAGCCTCAACATGCAAACTGTTTTCAGTGCAGAAGAATAAAGCATCAAACTTAAGAAAAACTTCAGTTAATTCATCCGCACTGCCTAACGACCTTTCAAAAGGGGGCCCTAGTGTCACAGCTATACGACATATGAAGCCAAAATTGTGCAGCATCTCCTTTTAAACCTTAGACGATATCCTGTCAACGCTTAACCAAAATTAAGAAAGGTGAAGCGGAGAGCCCTTAATAATTTGACATGGAATCACCCCATAGTCAATCATTCAGTGACCTTCAAGAACTTGAATTAAAGCGAAGAGTACAATCGGAGCCAACACGTCCTGAAGCAGTAATGCAGATTGTACCACTTAAAGATTCGATACCATCAGATTGGGAATACGAATTTACCATCCACTCAAGATATTGCAGCTTTTACGGGCATCTAAACCTGTGATGGAGCTATAATTTGAGCTAGTTCATACTCCAAAAGACGCGAAGTCAGTCACCCGGCTGAATACCAATACGAAGTGCTTGCAATGGAGCAAAAAGTAGAATTCGTCCCAACTATGGACAGAAAAGTCCAACAGTCACAGTCAAACTTGCAGTTTCCTGACTGTACTTTTTCTTTCAGTCGACAGTGAAGCATTAAAAAGCTCCTACATACGCGACAGATCCTAAATGAAAATACGATTATTTTAATATTTTATAACACACTTGATGTTCGACCGTAAATTTTGCACTACCTGCGCTTCCATTTTCCCCGGTCGCGTCTGAGGCCCCCTCTTTTTGTTTCACGTCCTTTGTCCACCGTTCGTATTTTATCGCGCACGGCGGCAATAAATCAGCTTGCAGCGGGCTGCAAAATGTATTTATGAAAATGAATTATAACCTTACAAAGTACCTAACCAAAGAAATAACTCAAACGTCAGTTAGCCGTACGCCTTTCCAACAAACCGACCCTCTCTCTACGTCATCCCCGTTTCGACCGCCTACGTCGCTCGCCTCGCTTCGCTTACGACATTATTCCATTCCTAATAATATACGTATGTAACATGTATAGTTCAGGGCGGCTATAAAACTTATTTATTGTATTCGCATTGCTCGGCTAAAATAAAAGGAAATTGTTTTAGAAGATAAAATATATTATTACGTCGGTCATAACGTCGGCCGTCCGAAAGCCTGGGAAGCGAAAGGAATACATATTTGTCTTCCACCATTTTAGCAAAGTGTATGGCAGAAGGGGACGCATCTCGTCGTGCATTTTTCTTCGTTAAGAGTTTCCTTATCCACCTCCGTATGAAACATTTTTATTAGCTTCAAACGAATTTCGTCAAATGTAGATTGTGCTATTTATGCTCAATAAATATTAACTTACTCCATTCGCAAATTCCTCCCCATTTCTCTGAACTAAGGTAATTCGATCAGAGTTAGAAAAATGATTCTTCGTAATTTTCAAATGATTTAAAACTACGTAGAAAATTATTCAGGTGCGGACTTACTGAGAGGAATGTCTAAATGGGGATGATATATATATATATATATATATATATATATATATATATATATAGTTTCCATCTGCTTGTATACGAACTCTGCCCATTCTTCCTTGTTTCTTGCCAGTTTCTTTGCCGTGGCCCAGTTGGATCCTTTTTTTCCTTAATATCTCTGCTATTTGGTCATTCCAGGTTTTTCTTGGCCGGTCTCTTTTTCTGTTGCTATTCACCTTCGTTTCCCATACACTCCTTACTGATCTTATCTTCTTCTTTCGAATCAGGTACCCGAACCATCTTAACTGTTGTCTTTCGATCCTTTTGCTTAGTATTTCCACGTCCAATTCTTGTCTGATGTCATTGTTCCTTATTTTGTTTCTTCTTGTTACCTCCTTAACTCTTCTGAGGTATTTCATTTCTACTGCCTGGATTCTACTTCTCTGTGCTTTTGGTAACACCCAGCTTTCAGTTCCAAAAGTTAGTACAGGTATAGCGTTGATTTATATAATGACGTCTTAGTTCTCTCTTCCCAATACAGGTGCCTTTCGATACGTGGTACACTTGTGTGGCAGTACTTATTCTGTCGTTTATTTCATAATCTATATCTCCTCTGTTACTCACTTTCCCTCCCAGGTATTTGAATACGGTCACTTGTTCCAATTTCTTATCGTCAATTTTTGTGTTTATTTCCTTTTCTGTATTTCCAATCAACACGATTTTAGTTTTGTTATTGTTTATTTTCATCTTTCTTTTCTGAGTTGTTCCTCTCACTCTTTGAGGTTGTCTTGCAATTGTTTATGTGCTGCACATACCATTACGTCGTCAGCAAAGTCACACTCCGATATTCTAACTTGTTTCAGGTTCCGGAAGCCTACATATAGTTGCTTTGTTTTCTTACGTATTTTTTAATTATGTCGTCCATGATTATTATGAAGAGTGTTGGGCTCAGTACTCCACCTTGACGTAACCCTTCCTTTACTAAAGAAGTTTTAGATTTACGGCTTTCATATCTAACACAGTTCCATGTGTATATAGACCCCTAGCTCTTCTTTTTAGTTGGAGTTGTACCCTTGTTTTCCTTTAAATGGGGATGATTCCTATTAGTAGATCCTAGAAAGTTCAGGGATGTTGATAATGATTGCAAGGACTATGGCGTAGTTACTGACACTTTATGACATCGATAAACTTCTCACCACACTATTATTTACATAATTTATAAAATTTATTGTAAGGAATGCGATAAAGCACATGAAGCGCATAGTGCAATCGTGCAATAGCTACATGATTTAAAGAAAATGACACATTACGGCTATGATAAAATAGATATTAAAATTGGAAGTATAAAATTTGTAAAATGGGTAAATTCACTGCTGGGGCTATATCCATATGAAGCGATACTCATACATACGTAAAAATCAACAAATCTTCTGAATAAAGAATGCGGACCCATCACGCACTCTGCGCTTTTCAGTTTATTATAAGTAGTACCATTTTCTTGTCTTAGAAGGAGAAGGCAAGGTAATCGAATTTTTGTAATTTTTGATATTTATGGTACGTGTAGTTTGGACCTTAGATAAAAATATTTTGGAGTAGTTCGACGCAACGTTTATAAATTAACGAGATAATCGAAATGAATATTGTTTATCAACCGATTATGCATTTTAATGATGTACTTGAAGAACGTTTCTGCAGATAGTCCATTTATTTCGGTTGTTCATAATTTTTGATATGAGAAGGAGAATGAAGAAAACATATGGTGCGTTTTGAATGTAAGAAAAAGAAATGTCCCGGTGACGAGACCCGAACCAGCGATCTCGTGAGTATCGCACCAAAACGCTATCGACTAGGCCACGAGTCCAATTGACAATCGTATTATATATAGTGGATTTAAATGGTGGGTAAAACTTCAACATCGATTATCTCAGTAATTTATGGACATTGCGTCGAACTACTCCAAAATATTCTTATTTAAGGTTCAAACTATACGTACCATAAATATCAAAAATTACAAAAATCCGATTACCTTGCCTTCTCCTTGTTAGATATAATTAATTAATTACAATTCTTAGGGATGTCAGACAATAGGGGTGGGCTATTCAGCGATTTATTACACAAAAAATAAGTTCAGAGAATCGTCACAACAATTTCTTCCTCAAAATTCGTTTTGTTTATCTTTTGGTAGTTATTTACAAATGCCAGTCCTAGCGACATTTGGGTAAATAATCCTTTTTACAAACAGGTGGGGGTGGTTGGCATGTTTTAGAATTCAAGAATATTTTCGTTATTGGGTAATTACCGGTTTGATGATGCTTGAATATAGAAGGACCCAGAAAAAGAAGGAAAGGAAGACCTAGAAGGAAATGGATGGACGAGATCAAAGACTGTAGGAAGGAAGAAAAACCTCTAGAGGACCGAGAAAACCAGCAGGAGACAGCACAGGATGGAAGAAATGGACAATGGAGGAAATGGAGGAAAATCGGAACCCGAATCCGACGCCTAATAGAGTACTAAGGATCTGATAAAGAAAACACTTGTCTCCGAACTAATGAAATATAATTGTGGGGTAAGAAGTTGGTTGGGGATGTTGATAAGAAAGCCATTCCTATCACTAATAATCGGTCCGGCTCCAAACCTATATGGGCAGCGTTACTATGCAAAGACGTTAATGTGATTCGTCGAGTGCTTGCGACGTACGTTGCCGACATAATTGGTGGGGGATTCAACATCCCTAAACTTTCCGGGATCTGCTCATTGGTAATCCAATATTACTTCAACATACATAATCTACAATTTTTTTCCAGGATTTTCTTGTTTTTATCAAAACTGTACCTATCGACATATTTCAATCGGTGCCCATTGAACAACACGCGAGCTTTTTCTGCTTCGTTTATTGCTCCTTTTCCGTTCGTTCTTTATTGTAGGGCATGAATATACCGATGTATGTACATATGTATGCAGGTTGCTACGTGCACACGTGCTCGTACAACTATAGATAAAAGTTGGAGCACTATTGGGAACATCCGCTCGAACAAACAAAGAAGTCGTTCTGATCGGTGGACCGGGGGCGAGCTTTAATCATCAAAGCATCTTCCTTTCGATGAAATTTCTATTTTTCTGTGCACGAGAGCTTCGCTTCGACGAAGAGGAATGCGTTACCGTTCCTTTCCCGGCATTACGGCAACCGATACGCTACGACAATCAAACGTATTGTTTGTATTGCAGACGGTAGAATCGGAGTCTTTGCAGTGCGTTCGCTTGGTATCATTTATATCATCACATGCATTCGTTAATTTTATTTGTTCTTTTCTATTGTTCCTGGTGTGCTTTATTATTTCGCAGTTTGTTAATTAACTCGGAAATTACGGAATGATCGTACTTTCTGCGTCTCCCCTGATGATAAAAATGAGACCCAGAAAAAGAAAAGACGGGGAAGGAAATTGGCTGACCCTTCTCTGTGTTTCCTATGACAATTTTCCATTTTCGCTTAAATAAAATTGCAGTATAAATACGAACTAACTCGAAGATTCAATGAACGCTGAAAGGTCCCTTATTTGCACAATTGCAGACAAGTCTAATGAATATTTTATTAAAAGTATACAAGATATTAATGGTTTACCTGTCTATCATGTTCATGATTTTATACTGGGAAATGTTTCCTTTTATAAACAATTGTGCATCCTCCTGGTCTGAAGGGGGTTGTTTCTTGTTTGATGAACAGAACGATTTCGCTGATTTAACGTTGTCCGCTGGCTCACAAGTGATGCCGGAAGTAAAGCACGATTTCACTCGTTTTAGAAAATATATTTAAACTTACATACATACGTGTGAAGCTATCACGTAAAATATACTAAGCAATAATGACTTTGCGATTTCGAAACGCGTGGAGTTGATTTACTCTGAGCAAATTGAAGCTCCCTTTTCTAGTATTGTAGTAACCCGCTCTCGACTGGGCTGTCATACTGTCATCCTCCTTGAGACTGAATCCAAACTAACAACATTTCAGAGAAGCGGGGAATGTATAATTTCAAATCTACTTACTACACTATATCAAATATAAATTCTAAGTAAGTTAAGTAGGAAGAGTGAAAGACTTAAATATATACACAATATACAAATGTCTGGGAATTATACATTATAAGTCCTTAACAATGAATATTTTTCTGTTTTCGAGGTCATTGAAATTAATGAGCTGAAGAAATATGTGAAAGCACCTACGAAAATCAAGATACAATGACCTGTATGATAAAGGATGCCTTTGAGGTGATTGAAGACAGCTTCCTTGATATTATTAATAATTCTTTAAAGTATGGGGTATTTCCTATGTGTTTCAAAAACACAACCATTACACCACTTGGTCGACTGAATAATTCTAATAAAAGTGGGGAATTCAGGCCTATTAATACTATTTTTATTTGTAAGAAACTGTTGGGGCTAATAGTAAAGGATCATTTCTTTCAGTTTTGCGACAGAAATCAATTGATAAGTGTGGACCAATCTGGTTTTAGAAACAAGCATTCTTGTGTAATAGTAAGTGTTAGTGATAAATGGATGAAAGCTCTGGATGGAAATGAGTTTGTGTTAGCCGTGTTTTTGGACTTTTACGGTGCCTTTGAAACAGCAGCAGATCTGTTACTCAAGGAACTGAAGAAAATGGGCTTATCAGTGAAGTGAAATGGTTTGAGTCGTATTTATTATTTAGGACACAAAATGTTAAATTTAGGAGTAACGTTTCAGACAAAATTAGAATATAGACTGATGTCAATCAAGGGACAGTGTGGGGTCCTCACCTCTTTACTCTTTTTATTAAATACTTAGAGGTGATATTAGATAATCAATTAAATTTTAAAGGACATTGTATTTACGTTATGGGTAAAATGTTGAGAAAAGTGCATTTTCTGCATAGCATTGGCAAAGACCTTCATTTTCATATGCGCATTTCAATATATAGGGCTATTATTTGGCCACATATATATATTTTTATTTATTTATTTATTTAACAATCAGCAATTACATCCTTTAGGCTAATTTGATGTGTTAAGAGTCAGGAACACTCTTCACTGACGTGATGGAATCTTCTCCACTGAGAAGGTCCTCCTAGTCCCTTCGTAGATCATCTGGCCATAGTTTCTTTAATCTTCTATCCGGAGATGGATCCAAAACAGAGTGGAGGAGTCTATTGGTGTGGTTTGTCAGTTTGTTGTGATGGTGTATGCTTTTCTCTTTGATGACATCCCTTACATACGGGATGTTTAGGTCAGTATGCAATGTCTGGTTAGAAACATACCACGGTGCGTCCGTGATCATGCGAAGTATTTTGGATTGAATCCTCTGGATTATATCGATATTTGACTTGCTTGCGCGTCCCCAGATCTCGATTACATATACCCAGATTGGCTTTATCATGGATTTGTACAGTAGAAGTTTATTCTCTAGTGGTAATTTGGATTTTCTGCCTATTAGCCAATACATATCTTTAACTTTTAGGTCTATTTGTTTCCGCTTTTTAATCATATGCGTCTTCCAATTCATTCTGCTCTCCATGTGAAATCCTAGATATTTAGCACTTGTCCCTTGTGGTATTTGGACATTGTTGATTTGCACTTGGGGACATTGCTCTTTACGTAGAGTGAAGTTCCCTTGCACTGACTTTGTTTCATTGATTTTAATCCTCCATTTCTTTAGCCAAATTTGAATTTGATGAAGATGGTTTTGCAGGCGGGTGGATGCTGTTACTGGATTATCATGTACTGTTAGAATGACTGTGCCGTCGGCGAAGGTGCCTGTGACAGTAGATCCATTCGTCGGTAAATCTAATATGTAAAGAACATACAGTAGTGGACCGAGGACACTACCTTGTGGGATACCTCGCCACATATGGATCTCCGTTCAACTGCTCTTTTTAATTTAAACAAAAACAAAATGCAAAAGATCCAAAGTCGAGCTATGCGTGTAATCCTTAAAATTAGTAGACGTACAACAATCAGTATGATGCTCGAAGTATTACATTTTATGAGTGTTAACCAAAAATTGAACACCAGAAATAATATATTTTTTAAACAGTCTGTCAATAAACATAGAACTGAAAATACATTGTTTTCGAAAGCACTAAAAATGTACAACGGCATGCCGCAAGAAATTAAGTATTGTAACAATTGTAGACTTTTTAGGAAACAATTGGCAGGCTACATTATAAGTAAATTTAATTAATAATTAATGGTAATTTCATATATCAATATGTTTGTAATAGCATTTAATTATATATGGAATTGCTGGAAAGCAATCAAAAACCGAGTTTGATTATAATCATAGTACAACACTTTATTAGTATTAGTATATTAGTTGATGTAATCAAGTTAATTTCGACAATATGCAAAATCCTAGAACGTTAATGGTGTTTTAATCGCCTATAATCTTCGTAATAATTTCATTTCTGGTATACGATGTGGCCTGATATATCGAACTAAATCCGATTTCTGCACTACAAAACTCTAAACCGTGTACACAACAACGCATTCATATTTACTGTTGCGTGTGCGTTCCCACAAAAACTAAAGCGAACACCGCCGAATTTGACCAATCTGCACTTTGCGTCCGCGCGCGTTATTCACGCATTGAACGGTAAACGCCGACCAGGAACCGAACAGAACGCGGTATATCGGATCGCATTAGCCGAAACGTTGTTCCTTTGTGCACGCTGATTGGAAATGACCGCAAATACACGGAGAGTGCGTATCGTTACCTGAATTAGTTTGATACATACCCACATAGTAGATAGATAGAGAAAATAAAAAATTGTTTTGTATATCCCACATATTCGCCGTTATCTGGGACTAGAAATGGGACGAATCCAAATTTTCTCGAATCCGAATCCGAATCCGAATCCTAAAGGATTCTCGAATCTCTCGAATCCTTCGAATCTCGAATCTCTCGAATCCATCATATAATTACAATAATAAGAAAGGACAGAGAGGAAAAACAATTTTACAGGAATATTTTAAAGCTACTTTAATTAAAAACGATACAGTTTTTAAAAATATTTATTAAAAAAGATTTTTTTTTTGAACATATTTATATTACAAATGAAATTAAAAAAAAACAAATTACACAATATTAAAAGATAAATTATGTTAAAATCTTGATGATTATGCAACAAGTTTTTATTTATATTTAATTTCCTTAGCATATGGAAATTAATATATCAATAACAGTACCGATATCTTTTCAGAAACTTTTGTGAATGAGAATAAGGGAGAGCTAACATAGATAAACAGCAAATATTGCACATGAAAATCTAAACACATATTTTAGTATATAAAAGAAAGCACTCAACCTAAAAGAAATAAGTGAGAATTTTAATTCAGATTTTTATTTAAGAAAACCAGCTTTCGAACTCGCTCTGGATCCAACCGACTACGTTTTTTATCCACTATGATGCCTGATGTGCTGAATAGTCTTTCTGAAATCACTGTTGATGGTGGTGTAATTAAGAATTTTTTGCTAGTTTCATCAAATTTTGGTATTTTGTGTTGCCCTTCCAGTATTTAAAGATGTCTGCAGTTGGTGGGAGCAGTGGTTCTGCTAAATAGGCATTTATTTCTTCTTCAGGAGATGAACTGTAATCCACATCACTGCAGGTAGCTGGGGTCATCAACTGAGAATAGTAACTCCACATACTATGACCTTGTTCAGTTAAAGATATATCTGTGGCATTTGCTTGAGTTTTCTCTGATGACTGCAGATCACCATTTGTTTGCATATAGATGGATGAAATTTCATTAGCCAGTGTCAATTTAGCTTGCTCAACGTTTTCTTTATTCAAAAATACATTCCCTTTGAATCGGGGATCCAGTAAAGTACCAATAGTATACAATTCTCTGTCTCAACAGAATGGTAGCGCCTTTTAGTGACGCAAGCAAATCATTTCGGAAACCCTGTACTGAGCCTAATTTTGGTTTGAAATTTTCTAGAGCACGAATGGTGCTATTCACTAAAGGAATTATTTCTGAAATTGTCACTTTACTTGAGCTGGCCACAAATGTAGCTTTATCAAACACTTCTAATATTCGTATAATATCTTCAATAAGTTTCCACTGTCGAGGACAAAGGTCTATCTGAATATTCAAGTCAGAAGCAGACAATAAAATGGCTTGCTTTTGTTCCACAAGTCGATGGAGCATGTGAAGCTGAGAGTTCCATCTAGTCGGCTCGTCTTGTATTAATCGACGACCTTTAAGACCTAACTTAGCTTGAGCAGTTTTTAACATTTTTGTCGCTTTAGAAGAGTGTTTGTAATGTCCCACAATATTCCGACAGGATATCATTATTTCCTTAATTTCATTCTTATTCAGTAAACCATCTTTTATAACTAACTGAAACGTATGGGCTAGGCAAGGCAAGTGGGTGAAGATGCTACGCTCTCTAAAGCTGCAACCATATTAGGACCATTGTCTCTCATGAAGCATACAACTTTTTCTGTAAGATGCCATTCTTTTATTATGTTGCTAATGAAAGTTTCTATAGCAGATGCTGTATGTGAAACCTCTAAAAGGAATACATTCTAAGCACAAATGATGGTACTCAAAGTTTTCATCTACAAAGTGCACTGTCAGGCTTAGGTAGTCATCAGATGATGTTGATGTCCACATATCTGTTGTGACTCCAATGTATTCAGTATTTTTAAAAAGTTCCTCGACTTTCATTTTTCTTCTTCATACATATCTGGAATTACCTTTTCAGAAAAATGTTTCCTACATGGGATGACATATCTTGGTTCAAGATGGTTAATCAATTTTTAAACCCTTATCTTCCACTATGGACAGTGGTTGATTATCTGTACATATCATTTCAGCAACCAATCTGGTAATTGTTTTGCCTCTTTTGTCCCCAGGCTTAAAACTTTGCATTTTATCAAAAAAATTTTTCAGAGTAGGTTGGTTGAAAGGTTCTGCTTTGCGTTTCACTGCGCATTGTTTCAAAGACCTTTTGTTCGCCATAAGAACAAATTTTTGAACCTGGACTAGGAGTTGAACTAATTGACACAGGCCTCCCAAAAGTAGTTATATCATCTGGATTATTTTCTTCAAATGAAGAATCAACATTGACAGTCAAACGTCACAGACTGAACAGTACTGAACTATAAAGTGGTCGTTGCGATCTGAAGTTTACTCGCACCACGAACCTTTTATATATCATATATCAAGAGTTTCGAGAATAATCCAGTATTAGAGCTCAGTCATCCAGAACCGACGAGACTATTCAAGACGAAATAGTTGCTAGAATTTACGAGAGAGCGCAGGATGTTAATTAGAATCACATAAAGAGCGATAGATGGTATTAGTGTAGCATATATGGTGTTTAAAATATAAAACTTGACTGAACTGACTTAACATGATATAGTCTTAGCTAGTTATTAGAACTAAATGTACATAAGTTAATAAGTTTTCATAATTTTTGTAATTAGATTAGTTATATTATTTGCTGTCTGTATTTGACATGTTCCATACCTTTTCTGGTCTCAGGAATAAAGATATTTATTTATTAAAATACCACAAACATTAGGAAAGCATGCCAGCTTATAAATACTTTGTGGCTGAAAGAACGAGAACCGAAGAGAATCGTCGAGATCTTTCTAGTCAGTGATTCATATGTGTCGTGATTACATGAGTCATCATTATTATTATTATTTTTTTTTTTTGGATTCGAAAGATTCGAATTACGAAAATCGTGCGAAGATTCGAGTTTTCGAATCTCGAATCTTTTTCAGGATTCGATGGATTCGAGGATTCGCGGATTCGAATGTCCCATCTCTATCTGGGACGCAAATGGTTGCGGATGCGAACGCGAAATTCACGGCCGAATCGTTTGTGTGTGCAATTTGATTACTTTATGATATGATGCTCTAGAAGCAATCATGTTCTTGTGGTATGGTTATTGTCCAATAACGAATATCGTGATTGTATTACTAAAATACCTGGATTTCTAGTGCTAAAAATAGTTTTAAATAAAGAATTCATACGATTATTTCTGAATTTACATTTTCCTTCAAGGGTGGTGCACCTTCCAAAGAAAATATTGTAATTCTCCTCCTTGGTCATCAATCTTCCGCGCTACCCTTTTGAACTATTAACCCTTATTACATGATTTGCCAGCAATATATATAAATCGCTCAACAGGTCTCGAGAGCCTAGGGCGTGTTTTTCACTTTCACTTTTATTCACTTTCTGGTAATCGGTACACTGTTTGTCTCCATTCTTTTCTGTCTCTCGCCTTTGTTTACCAGTCTCTTATTTCCATCTTTCTCAGGTCTTCTTCTACACTTCCACTCCAACGTTTTCTCGGCCTCCCTCTTTCTTTTCTCCCAATTTCGTTTCTTTCGTTCATTTGACATTCTCTCTATATGGCTTAACCATCTAAGTCTTTGTTTCCTTACTTGTCTTATTATACTTGGTTCCTTGTACAGTCTTTTTCAATTCTTCGTTCGTCCTTCTTTTCCAGCCATCTTTTGTTTTCCTTCCTCGTAAGATAGCCTTTGGTATTTCTCTTTCCAATCTGCTTAGAATGTTCTCTTCCGTTTTGTTCAGTATCCACGTCTCCGCTGCATATATTACTGTTGGTCTCATTACAGTTTTATATATTGTTTTTTCATTTCTACATACATACTTGGAACTCTTCAATGACTTCAATCTGCCAAATTTTTTATTTCCTTTCATTATTCTAGCTCTGATTTCCTGTTCTTCGTGGCCTCTCCCTTCTATCAGTGCCCTTAAGTATAAACTGATTCACCCTCTCGAAATTATATTCTTTTTCTTCCTATACTCTCACAGTCAGACTTTCTGTTTCCTCTTCTATGCTACCCATCACCATGTTTTCTTTTCCTGTTAACTTCCCGTCCATATGCTCTTGCTTCTTTATCAACTGCGAGTTTAAGTTCTATGGTATAGAATCTTTTCTCCACAATTTTGCTAGAATTTCCTAATTTTGAAATATGTAGGGTATTTTAAAGGTAGAGTAACTACAAAACGACCATCTTTATTTCCGAATGTATGTTTTTCAGTATGTTCTTCACACGTCATTCGGAAGATAATGGTTTATCCCTAGGACATTCTTCAATGCTCCAGAATTTCTCAACGGGAAACTTTAAATTGTTAGTATTAAGATTGGAATTAGTCCTGGTTTGAACGTCATTATTGTAATATATAGGACCAGAAATAATCCATTCCAATTAAGTTTTTTGTAAGGAAGGTGAATTTCGACCAAGTTTAGTTTGGCCTGCGCATAACAGGTCCCGCCTGTATCTGGGCCAATAAGGAGATCGATGAGCTTACATTGAAACGAGGATCCGCCAATATTACATTGTGAGGAATGTTTAAATGTCGTCTATTAAAGGATGGATGTTACGTTAGCTGTTATTGTTTTCAGAACCAAACATGATAGTGAAGTGGTAAAAGAATTTAAAGGAGATTTTATTCCAAAATCGAGCAGAAGAGTTTACGTTAGATGATGTTTGACTTATTCTGTGCACAAGCATGTTTACTTTCTTGGTTCTTAAATTAAGTTTGGAGCGTAAATATTGAGTGATAAGTCGCTTTATGAACCATTGTCCAATAGTACCTTGCAAGTTTGGTTATTACCAGAACCATCCCGTATATTGATAATGGCTGTGGAGAGTAGAATGCATGCTTTTTCGTCAGCAGAACATAAAGAGTTGGATGATGTTTAAACATTAGGTGCCAGACTGGTTGTGATTTCAATTTCTAAATTTGGACACATGTTTTGTCTGTCAAATTGGATTGTTTGTCGTCAAAATTCAGCAAGGTATTATGCATATTTCCGCATTTCCGACATTTACTAGCAATACAGTTTTTAGTAATTAATTTTTTTAGTCTTTTTGCTTCTTCATACCTAGCATTTGAGTCAAATAGGAGCGAATCTTTTGCAATTGTATACGTAATGTTCTTCATTGCAAATTACGCTGAAATGCTGGTTGTTGTATAAGTTTTTTCCTGTTTAGGTTTAACGTAAGTATTAGAAATGGCTTATTGATTTGTAAAGTTTCCAGTAAGCGACATTTTTCTTTTAAAAATTACTCGAATTCAAGAAACGTTCGTGCTCTTCCCGTTGCAATCCTTGTTACCCATTGACGTCTTGTCACGTTATCTAATTTTATTGAAATTAAGTGTATCCCAATGTTCTGCCGGTTGGCCAAGCACCTTCAATGCACGCAAGTGCCGTGCCTTAAATTTAGGTGAGATTCTTTGTTATTCGAGTTTAACCTGAACAACGCTTTAACGTGATTAGATATTAGCAATGGTTTGTTTTCGTATTCTTCTATTAAGCAATTCCAGGCGATTGCATAATTAGATTCAGATATTTCTGATGAATTTATTGCTTCGGCGTCTTCTCCTTTAAGAGAAGGCCCTAAATAGTGAAATTTCTGAATTTTATTTATTTCGTTGTTATTGTATATAACTGGAATAAATGTATCTGTAGAAAACGACCAACCACTATACGCACCACCAAAAGAAGGGTAAATTTAATATGGGCAGCCTTATGCGATTAATATCAGAAATCTTGTGCAGAATACCTGGCATTACTACTAATTTAATGAAAACTATTTTCAAAGTTCGCGCGGTCAATATCGTCCGATACTAGTTCGGGATCGTCTTCCGTAGTCAATTTTAGAGCGAGGTTCTACGGCGAGAGTTAATTGGGAAAATGTGAGACTCTTGAAATCATCAAATAGACGCTTTTTAATTATATCTTTCTTCTTTCATTAGTTCTTTCTCTTAGACACACACACACATAAGCATCGAAGGAGCAAAATGTGCCGTATTTGCGTCTCCCCCGTCAGATGGCGCTCACTTTATTCGGACTCGAACTTACTTCAAATTCAACTTTAACTTATTTACCATCGGTTTCGAAATGAAATACTTTTTCTTTATTTCTTTATACATTGTTTATTCAATTATAGAATTTTACCTTTTATTCAAATAAGCATCAAATGCGTCGGGTGTTCCACGACACTTCCCCTCCTTTCTTTTTCTATTTGTAGTTGAATGAGATTAAACTCGTCAAATAATGACTCTATTCTGTCTAACCTTGTTTGCAACTGATCTACAACAAGTCGGGATTCTCGGCCACAAATACTTTATTACAAAAATTCTTAAAGCGAGTTAATTGGCCTTTTATATTTGTGCGTTTGGTTTTACTTCAACAGCCGTGATTTTATTTGTTTTCCCCAAATAATAAATGTTAATGGTTTTGGGACGATAATACGTAAATAATGAATTAAGGTTGAATGTAAGTGATTTGCATTTAATCGGGTTAATGTGTAAAGAATGTGTGTTAGAATAAAGAAAATGCACTCACCGTGGCTGCACTGAAGCAATTTCTTGGTTATTACATAAGGCACGTTTCTGACGACGTAACAAGATGGATGATTTTCTGAACGTGTTCTGTTTCTGTCGCTGGATTCCTGTGATCGAAGGACCACGATTTTTATATTACGACTCGCTTAATCAAGACAATCGTTACATTTCTATTCTTGTGCTTTAATGATTACAACATAGGCAAGATATTACGATTATGATATATAGCTACACAGCAACGTGACAAAGGTTACAATGGTACACACATTTTCCCTAGGAAACGTTTTTTATCGTTCGTAATTCGTGTGGTGGCGCCACATTATTTACGCGGGAAGGATGGAAATACGCCACAGTATTATATGCGCTTTACAGAAGAAACTTAAACAGTCCGCTTTCCCCACAACGTCCAAAATCTTATTTAGCTCTGACTACGGACATAACTTACTCATAAATTCAATATTATTATATTATTATTATAACCAAACAATAATTCGTTCGTTCGTTTTTATCGAATACAAATGACCATGTTGAGTTGAATGTCGTTCTATAGAATATGGACCAATAATACCATCATAAAAAATACCACACCATGCGATAACTTTTTATAACGTTCGTTTCTTATTTTAAATTCTTACCGTTATTTGAAAATATTGCTTCGTCAGTAAAGCAAATTTTCTATGAATTCTTCTCCAACGAACTTCTCTTCAACCCATAAATAAAACTCTAATCTTCTTGTATCATCTCCATTTTTCAAGTGTTGCAAGGGCTATTATGGGTTAAGATTTTACTTTCTTTGTAAATTATTATTTTAACAAACTTTCACAAAAGTGTAACTCTCGCAATGTTACCTCAAGGACGACATCGGCTTTTCCCCCACCGAATTCACCGCTAAATAATGTCGCAGAATCATGTTCCTCATACTTAAGTTTATTAAAAAATCGATTACTGAGCATATAGATCATGGTTGCACAGACTTATGAAGACTAGGGGCCACTCGGGCAAATCATGAACTGATGGCGGGCCGGCCGCCAGAAGTATAGGTAATTAAAGACAATAAAGAATTGATAATAATTTATTAAAATTCAAAAAGAATTTATTAATTTGAAGCGTGGCACTGCATAGTGCTTACAATCTTTTTATATTTGGCTCAAATTTACTTGTAGCAACACGTAAAACTACTTCCAAACTTTCATTTGCAAGGCGGTTTCGATTTTTTGTTTTATTATTATTTAGTATTGAAAAAGTTTGTTCACATATATAGGTAGAACCAAATAAGCTGGCACATTTCAGAGCGTTTATGCGCAACTTTTCGTACATATTTTTATCAATGCAGCGGTAAAAGTTCAGCAAGTCTCCTTCGTTGAATTTGTTGCGTAAATCTTGATCGTTTTGAATGTCGATAATTTCTAACTGCATTGACTCTGGCGCATTTTCAACTGAAATCGTGAAAGGATTGCTGAATATGTCCAACAGAGGTTTCACTTTTTTAAACTTCGAAAATCTGTCTTGAAAAGATTGAATCAAAATATCTAGCTTTTCTACATAACTGAAATTAATCGCAGTTTTGTTGAATTTTTCAGCCATTTTCTTATAATTCGGAAAATGATTGTAATTTCCAGAATTCAATTGTGATCTGAAAAGTGTCAGCTTGCATTGAAAGGATGATACATGAGCGTAGAGCTGGGATATCAGTTGATTTTTGCCTTGAAGCCGTGTGTTCAAGACATTCAAATGATTTGTAATGTCAACTAAAAAAGCCAAATCACACAACCAATCAGGATTTTTAAGTTCCGGGACATCCCTTTGCTTTTCCGCCAGAAATATTTCAATTTCTTCTATTAAATTTAGAAATCGTTCTAGTGTCAATCCACGGCTTAGCCCACCTTACTTCTGTATAATACAGTAAATCTCCGTATTCGCTTTCGATGTCATCAAGGAATTGTTTGAATTGTCTGTGATTGAGTCCTCGTGATTTTATGAAATTTACAGTCGAAACTACCACTTTCATGACATTTTGAAATTCAATTTTTTCAGAACAGAGGGTTTCTTGGTGTATAATGCAGTGAAACTGCATGAGATCTTCAGCGTTTATGTTTTTTCCTTGCAGATGCTTTTTCAGTAAAGTAACTAGCCCGGAATTGACACTAATCATCGAAGGAGCACCGTCAGTCGCAACTCCCGATAATTTTGATAAGTCCAAATCAGTTTTTGAACACACATCCAAAAGTACATTGAGTATATCAACTCCTTTGGTTTGACCTTTCAATGAACACATTCCGAATAACTCTTCTAAGACTTCAAAATCTTGAGTAACACCTCGTATGAATATGAGAAGTTGAGCTGTGGAACTAATATCAGTGGATTCGTCGAGTGCTAATGAAAAAATTCAATGATCTTAGTTTTTTCAATTAATTGTTCCGCAATATTACCTGACAAAGACATAATTCGTCTTTGGATAGTCATACGATTCAATTGAATTTTCTCAAACTTTTTGCTGCTTCTGGACACATTTTCTTAGCGGCAATTTCTATGCATTCTTTTACGAAATCGCCATCATTGAAGGGGCGACTTCGCTTTGCTATCATTCGAGAAATTTCATAACTAACTTCTGTAGCTGTTTCTGAATCTTGAATGGGTTTTGTAAACATAGCTTGCTGACCAATAAGCTCCCGTTTTAAAGACAACATTTTTTGCTTTCTTAATTCGCCTGTAAACTTGGTAACAGAAGGATGCTGCGTTTCATAGTGCCTTTTTACATTATATACCTTTGCAATCGCAACAGAATTCTTGCAAATTAAACAAACGACTTTGTTATGCGACCATACAAAAAAGTATTTCTCAGTCCAAATTTCTTGAAACTGCCGATTTTCACCTTTAACCTTACGTTTTTACTAGGTCCTGGCTTCTCCATGTTGCGTTCTAATCCTGGCTAGGATTAACACAGCACCTAAAAACAATTACAGTACCTACTTAAATTACCCATTCTTTTAAATTATCAAAAATAATTGATTAAATTTCTCAGAAATTTTAAGATTTTTATACAGATTTTATATCTGAAATAATGACGTAATTATTACAGTTAGAGAAATTCTGATAAAAATAGGAATTTCTTTGTTTTATTTTAATATTTGGCCAACATTAAAGCTAAATTTGATTAAAATTGATTAAATAGGTAGGGAAACACTTATTAATAACTGAGTTTTACTTACGATTTCACAACACAATTATACACGGCACTTGACGGGTTAACAGGAAATCTACGTTGAATGTGGATCAAAATATATGACACCGGCTAGTCGAGTTAAAATCTACACTAGAACTATTGCCTCCCCAAAACACTATTAAACTGCACTTATTCTCAATCACTTATTACTTCGCTTTGTATTTTCGCGCTTATTTCTTCCTGTTGACATTTCACTCAAATTAAAACCGAACTGTCGGTCGCTGCGGTTAGCGTGGCTTTTATACCGCGCATACGACTCTGGAAGCTTCGTGTATCTACTCGTACCTACGCGAGCAATCGGGAATTCGGGACTATTGCTATCTCGCTTGCTCACACCGCGCTAGAAAATTCTTGATTTCTCTACTATTTTGAACTTTATATAAAGGCAGCAAGCGATGTTACTTGACTTAGCATTTTTGGGCGCTAGATTCAAATAGCGCGCGCGCGAGATTCAAATTACTTTTCGAACATATTTTTTTGGTTTTATTCTGGAATAGAATTAAATATTTTTCGAATGTACGAGAGTATTATTTTTGCTGTCGGCGGGCCACCAGTATTCGACAGGTGGGCCGCGGTCTGTGCATCCATGATATAGATGTATTGATAAACTTTTGATTAAATAAATGAATGGCATATCTTTATTAGACTGCTCCAATACCACAGCATTTAACTTGATGGATACGTTCTTCTTTAGCGAGCATTTTGATTAAGTTAAATTTTAAGTAGTATTGAACACAGACCAAAAATAATTTAACGACATTACAAAGCATGGTCTACTACATACTTTAGATAAATTGTTAGTATCTCTAGACACTTCAACTGATAATGAGTATGTGCTTGTGCATCTGATTGCGTTCCGTTGTTGTCATCATTAAAACTTATGAACCAAGTGCTATTTATGAGCAGAAACGCATAAAACTGATTGTTGTTTAATCGAAAAATAAAAAGTTGCGTTCATAAGTAAGTGTATGTCTTTAGTAAAGTCTAAATATATCTTTGGACGTTTAGAGGAACTACGGGTGAATATGAAGAAACGATTTTATTACCAAAAGTGATCTACAATAAAGGTTACTTCATATCTGTCATATCTGTGAACAAGCTTTGTAATACCCTCTTTATAAAATGTTGCCAACCGCCAATGATTTGAAGTGAGTCGTGACGACTTCTTTGAGCTCCTGGTCAGTTTGGAAGCGCCGCCCCCAAGCCACTTCTTCCGTTCAAGAAAAATATGGTAGTCACTTGGTGCTAGGTTGGGACTATGAGGAGGGTATTCAAAAATGTCTGATTGAAATTGCTCAAGGAGCCGTTGGATTACACAAGCAGTGTGAGAACGGGCATTGCCATGGATCAGAACAATTCCAGAAGTCAGCATGCCTCCTCTTTTGTGAATTTTGATGAATTTCCGCTACACTATTCTCTTCTGCTTGCAAGAAACGAATAACACTTCGTAATCAACACTTGGCAGGAGAATCAATAGAGAGAGCCATGTTTACGTGACTACAGCTCAATACGAGCACGACCATCCTGCTGACATTTCTGTGTGGACTTACTACACAGAGCCCTGGACCTCAGAAGGACTCTATAAGGTATTACAGCTTAAGAGGTGTACATTTTTGCCCCGTTTATTTACAATCTGTAATAATAACAAATCACAATGAATAAATGTTGTGTAAATTATAATAATTATCCTGACGAAAATTGTCCTATGACAACTACTCTATTGTTTGTAATTTAAATAGTTATTTGTATTTCCGCGGTTTTACAGTGTCTAAAATCTTTCTGAAAGATCGCCGAAGATGTGTCTCTTGAGTCTACGAAGTGATGGTTGCTGCATGAGATTTTGCACCAAGCTTTTAGGATGACGATTCGGTCTTTATTTATATGCTTGAGAGTAATTGCGTATCTCACCTTGAACCGTTTTAATCTGAAAATCTCTAGCGATAAATTTATTTGGTGTATACCATGGCGCGTTTACAATGGTAATCTGGGTTTTAACGGAATTTGCGTATTTAGTTTGTTATCTAATAATGTACGAATTTTTTTCGAACGCTGGAAGATACTTTTTTCAATAATTTCTGTACTTACTGTCACCAAAATTGGAGAGTGGTCGGAGGACAGGTCGAAGCGTGATTGTGCATTGTAAAGAACATAAAACCTATACCATATCCTCAAAATCTTTTCGTAGCTCCCTCAGTTCTTTGCCTGAGAGGTCCGCCAAAGAGTTGCAACCCACACTTTGGGAACTACTGCTCTAGAGTTCTCTAAAAGTTATATCTTTCATACTAGGATCACCACTAATTGTAAGTTCTTTCTCATGCTAATTTCTCCAGAGTGTTTTCTGGAGTCAGATGTTATTTGCGACTGACGAATTGTCATCATGGTGCACAAAGCGTTAACGGTTCGGGCTTAAGGAGATTTCCTAGTAATCATTATTTTTATCTTAATTCTACAATGCAGTTATTCCTGAAAGGTTTTACCCAAATTAGTAATTGTAATTTTAAGCTAAGACTGGCACCCCATTATGCTAATGCATACCTACAATCCCTCTAACTTTCTTACATTTGTTTCAAGTGAACTTTCCAATTCTAATCCACTATCTCTATCCGTAGTGAGAAAAATCCCCAATTGCGGACACATACCTTTTAGGGTTGACCTGTGCCACTTCTGTATCATTCAATTGCATTTTGTCTCAAGCCCTTTTGTAATGTTATAAAACCACCTTCTTCGGTTACAACAATTCAACAATGCAGTCCCCAATTAATCTGGTGACATGTATTTAGCTATTGTTGTTATTGTTACTTACCTTATTCTTAATTGTTGGCGTACCGCGTATTGTCAAGACTTAAACTAAAATGTCCTTTACACTTCATACTCAACACATTTTTCCATTACCAACTGCCAGCGAACAAGTCAACAACCTATATCTATACTCCTTACAACCGGTGGATGGTGGGAACAGGAGAGCTACGTTTGACTTCAAGAAAGTGCATCAATTTCTGAACGTCTACCAACAACGAAACCAATCCGTATTTGTGATAAATATATATTAGAACGTATCCATGTCCGAACTGGTGATGGATGAACATCCTTTCACGATATCAATGAAAAACAGAGCTACTTCTTCATGACCACGTCCCAACGCACGTAAGCCTTGATTCTCTTCCAACTCATACCTACTGGGAGAAATCCTGTACTCCTATTCATTCCTATCCCAACCCTAAATCTTAACCACTGACTAAGCTTTCGTACGACCAATATACCCCATGTGAGTTGTAATTATTGATGGGAGGTCCATATCTATAGCAATGAATGCAAACAGACTGCTCTTCTTCCGTACTCCTTTTGCCCTATCAGGACGACGAGTAGAGAACACGTTGAAGTTAGTTAGTTTTGATCAGAATTAATTTAAATTTGTTTCGTGTCACATCAATTTTACGAATTCTTGCTAAACCCGTGTCCTGTTATAATTTTAACATCAACAAAAGCAATGTACACCTGTATGATTAATGAAAATATAAATCTCCCACTTAACGAGAATTTGCTTATCAACATGCGTTCGATGGAAATTTCCAATACGCATAAAAACGTTTTCCTTCCAGTAATTGAAGCTCCACCCTTCACCGCTTCGAAGCGAGGGAACACCCCGCGACGTACCAAATCAATTTGGAACGATATTAAATTACGGAACGGCACGGAAGCTTCTTCGGGCGAAATTTTAACGAAATAAAAGCAAAACAATGGAGCAGAATGCCTATTCGTAAAAGAGACGCTAGACGTCGCTATCTTCGTCGATCTACATACCCTCACTGTCGCGATTTGGCCTGTTTCTTTTTTCCCATTTTTATTCTGAATAAACAAAGGGTAACTTAATGCAATTTTTATCCTCGCGATTAACCCATTTGACCGGATGGTGTATCGCCGAATATATATTTTCTCTCTCGAAGACGGAGGCGGTGGCGGTTGCGTCTCCGTATTCTTCGCAAGAACAAAGGCCGTTTTAAGCTTTTTATTGTCCTACTTTATACAATTGCTTCTCGGTAACTCTGTTTAGGGGCCATGTTGTTATATTTACGTGCCTCCCGGAATGAGATCGCACGCCGATTTTTAAGCATTTCCGTAGCTCTGATATTGGGAGAAGGAATGGATTATTGAGTTAAAGCCAATAAAATTTCGTTTTATGTTTCTCGTTACGTTGGTAGCTATTATTTGAATTTTACTGTGATTACACCGAAAGAGAGCGCGCCTAATGTTGTGATATTTCGTGTATACTAAGGAATACAATTAGAGCAAGTGATTGTCGAAATGCGTACCTACGAGAAATGTTTCAGATCAAATGAAACTATTAAACATTAGGACATATTTATGTTATGAGGATAAGGATGTTTTTCCTCGTTAACCAATAAGGGACCAGCACAAGTCATTAACAGGTTACCAAGCAATCGGTATTGGCAAATTCAACGAAAAGCACGGTGTAGGAGCTTAAATGTGAAAGCATGTACACACATTGCAAGACAGAGAAAGCCTATGGTTGTAGTACATGAAAACCTCAATCAGTGGCGTTGTGTAAACTTCTAGGGAACTTTCAATTTTGTAGTCATTTGATTGGCAGTGATAGTTTATGACTCATGTCATCACGTTTATAATAATCCGTAATCGTTTGGGATAAGAAACTTGTTTAAAGTTTAAAAGGTATGCTATTCTGCAAATACTAAATAGTTTACTGAATTGACTTTTGTTGTATTCATTATATTCTTTTGTGTTTAAGAGAAAAATGCCTTATTGTACATGCTCTGTACGTGGATGCGAAGATAAAAGTTCATCCCGGCATTCATTTCCAGATCCAGTAAGAAATACAAATCTATTTAAACTATGGATTGAAGCCTGTGATAATAAAGTATTATCAGAAATGTCCAATCAAGCCATATTTAAATCCAGGAAGATATGTCATATACATTTTAAACAAGATGATATATCATATGTTAAACTATTAATTATAATTTATATTTCTATATGAGTGCTTTTAAAATATTTTAATTTAATATAAGTGCGACAAATTGTTGAAACTATTCAAGATTTATATTTAAAATTTGCCGCGTTTAAAATTAATGCATGAAAGCCTCGTTAGATGACGCTCTACTTGCTAACAAGGCAAAGACACTAGCTACCTATCTATCCTAAGGTTAAGTTATATCTATGATGAAAAGTCATTAACAGATTACGAGCGCGCACTAGTGCAGTTTGACTATCATGAATTCTGTCGAAATTTAAAACTTACCTGTGTTTGTCATTCAACGGTGCGGTTTTACTATAACCCAGTTTCCACCATACGCCTAAAAAATTTTTTAAACGCGTCCGAAGTATCGCCTCTAAATACAATTTTCCCCATTGGCGAGATCGCAATCTACGATCAAATCGCATCCAGTTCCTATTAACCGCCTAATTACTGCGACATTATCAAATCCAATTACGCCAGTCACCAAAATCTGATCCAATATAAATCACGACGTAAAATTTGCATAGACGACTACGCGGGGGAGAATGCGCTCGCGAATCAATTTTTGTTCCGTATTAAATACATATACATATTTAGCGAATGGCTGACAGCGCGACTTAATGAGGATCCCGCTAATACATTATCATTTCTACGGGCTCCCTCGTGTACCTGTCAGATACATTGTATGTAATTGCCGAGATACCGGAGATGCCTTCAACACTTAATTAACCGCGATTAACAGCCGACATAAGGTTGCGTAGTGCCGCCGACAATCGTAAGGAAGAAGAAATTATCGAGTAAAATCTACCCTAGCTTCCTCTTCCTTCAATTGGATATGATTTTTTCGTTTGGGACAACGGAAATGGCAAGTTGATGAAAATCACGACCTGCGCAGATAAGTTTTTGGCACAAATTAAAATATATTTCTGGCTGTTCTATGTATGTCCCCTACAGAAATTAGTCGATACCAATGCTGCTTCCTTGAAAGGAAATATGTTGCATGTGAGAGTGCACCCGAAGATGGCGTCTAGGTTTTTCTTAACCCACATATCCAGGAAAAATTTGTTCTTGTAATTTTTCCAAATTGACTCAAAAGTATTTTTACCTATAAAGTAAGTATATGATAAATACAGGACGGATAGATTTTATTCATCGAAATCAATTCCACTGTGAAGAACGATTTGTTACGATATCTGTGCCAAACGTTGAATTTCACGCTGATAACGTGATCAACCAATTTGGGGGCAAAGAACTCACGACACCCGTTCCCGAAATCATTCGCCCTATTGAACCTCCGTCCATCCAAGGAACGAAAGAGGTGGTAATCGCATTATACAAAATCTGATCCGTAATGGGGACACCTTTGACTTCAACTAGTCCATTGGGCTGAAGCATTGTTATGGTACGGGAATGTACGCTGTCTATTTAGATTTAGAAATAAATCCATTTCGCATCACTAGTCCCATTTCTGGGACAACATCGGATATCTTGGGGGTTCACACATATCACAATAGAAAGCCGTCAAAATCTTGGTTTGTCTAGAAAGCAACTATCACATCCCTTAAATGACCATTACATGTCGTTTATTTCTTTAACCATGCTGTTCCTGAGTTGAGACTTTTTCCAAAGAAAGCCCAAAATGATATGAATTAGTTTTTCACCATTACATCGAGGTGGAAAATACACACGTAAGTGAAAACACCCGAGGTGATAATGAATATCAAGCCTCTAACTTCGTCCACCAATTAAGTGCTAGTATGCGGAGATTAGGTTCAAGTCAAGAGACCAAAAATACCAAAAACCTTTTCACTCAATCTGATACTTTACCTTCGGATGAATTGTATTCGAAGCTATATTATTTATAGTTTATATTATTTTATAGTTTCTATAAGTCACATGTCCAAATAACGAAGGTATCATCCACATATCTCGAGCAACTCTCGAGTTCGAAGGGCGTCGTCTACCACACGCTTCTGTTTCTAAGGTTTCCAAATAATATTATCCGACGCCGCTGAAAACCGATGATATCCGAGTCGTTATTTAACAAGCAGTGTCCAACAGGACTGATAATGTATGTTGCTAGCGTGTACTAGTTTTCGAAGTCATCAAAGACAAAACGGGACGTATCTCATGTCAACTTCACACGAACTCCTCGATTTCTACGTCAGCTTCCAATCATTGGCCACTCAATATTTATCTCAATTAGCCAAAGGTGTGGTAACTGTAAGACAACAAATCAGGGCTATATGACGATCCATCAATTTCTTCAAATTTTTGATTTTGAGCTATTCCGGCTTCTAGGTAACCTTCCACACCAATCATACACTTGAACTGACGACAGGGCATTTTCGCCAAATTTTTTATCTTCTCATATTTTTTTAAAATTCTTTCGCAAGAAACTTCATAAAAATTTGTTTCTCGACAGGAGGGCGTACCCCTTGGTCTGAAATCATGTTATTGCCTAAAACGTTGAAATGTTTGGTCAGAGAGAGTTCACTCCTCCTTAGGGAAGATAAGGCTCTCGAACAGATCTGTCGGCTTGGGACGGTTAGTATAATGAATTTCACAGAGCCTGACGGCTGAGGCTCATGGACTGACGAAAGCAATGACTCAGTAAAGAAATTCATACTAGAACGTCTAGCGGTTACAGCGTCATTTACTTTTACCAGAACAGACAAGACAACGTTTCGATTCATATTTTTCATAGACAGGGAGAGACCTACAGGAGATAAAACTAGCAGTTACTGGAAAATTATTCCAACCGGGAAAATTTGAACGAGAAAAGGAAACCATGTGTGAAACAATCTATTAACTCGTTCTTGTACACGAACGCGAAAATTGGGTATCAGTTCAAACAATTGAATAGACCAGAAACAGTAGAAATCTGGGGTATGAAAGTACTAGAGGAAGACTTTGGAAAGTCTGAAAAACAGGCGTCCCAGCAATCTTCTTCTTCTTCTTAATCTTTTACCCTTTCTACCTTTCGGTGTAAGGGTTCGGAGCCACCGAGCCGCATATGAACACGCATATACCGTACCGCTCCTGGCCCGCCCAGTGGCATTTCCTTCATTTTCGCAGCTTATTAGAGGTACCAGATCTATCTTAGGATTTTAAACTGCTACGCTCTGCCGCTACCGGGTCTCGAACGCCGGCCCTTCGCACTGTGAAGAGCGAGTTTTACCACTCAGACACTGAGGGGTATCCCAGAAATACTACCCAGAAGGAAGGAAAAGCTCAGACAGAGGCAAAATCACTCACAATGCACAGAAAGAACTGAAGAAAATCTGTGCGGTGATACCACGTCGAAATCTCAACATCTTAAGGCGAAAAGGGGGGATGTTTTGCATGTATGGATGACACAGTTGTGCTACAAAGACACAATATCTAAAATAATTTCTGAAAAAAAGGTTTTTTTGCGCTGTAATTCATTTTTTTAAATACGCCACGCGACGACCTCATAGCTACTGGCGATGATGTAAATCCATGTAATATCAAGATTACGCGTTTTAACAGCATCCGCTTGTAGGATTAAATTAAACGGGTTTCGGATTTGATTTAATCTCACAGTTAGGTAATTACGATTATTACATTTTTTCATCTGTTCGGTGCGTCGGAACGTTAATTTAATACGTCGAATTTGATTAATGCGTAAGCACGTAATAGGTTTACGTAGGGTACGATTTCAGTACTACGCAATAAACAAGTATGTAATAAATCATCCAAATCCGCCTAGTGCATATCAGATTTGTTAATAATGAATTATCGACGCTTTCCTACGTTTAAATTTTCTGATATGCACCATTATTGTTGCATTGTCTAAATCTGAGTGGAGACTGTGGAAAGTACGAAACTGTACTACTTGAGATTTGCCAGATGTCTAAGTGATGAATAGGATAAGATACTTATCAAAACGAAATAAGTGCAAACCACTTTAAAATGTATTTCCATTGTGTGTATGGTCTATCTATTCCAATGTGAAATTTGAGTGGTGGCCTAATTTGTTTAGGAAGGGAAATAAACTAAATTATTGCTATAAAGTAAGTCTAAAAATCTCCTGCTTAATATCTTCCGCGTGAAATTATATCCTCTCTCCTAACAAAACAAGTATATCGCCAATAGTTTGACGTCGTTCAACTATCGAATGACATCGGTTATTCAGCAGCCATTGCTCAAGTTTCGCTCAAACGTACCACTGCTGTTGGAGCAGAATGAATCTCATCAATCTTCAGGAATAGTAGCGTCAGCAACTGTCAAATTTGCGTTTTAACCAGAGCAAGACAAGTAGCATGCGTAGCGAGGGTGGCCTCGGTAGTTCGCTGACCCCTTTGATTTGTATCATTTCCTTGCCTCGCCAGAGCATATGTTCTTCATTTGGGATTGCCTACCAACAATATTTCTTATTTTTCTTATTCTCTTTTTATCAAGAATTGTTAGAGTAACATGAATTATTAATTCAAAACATGTATTGCAACAGTAAGGTTATCGTTTTCTGTGAAAAGTAAAGCCATTGCTAATTCTATTTGAGCTTTCGTGAGGTACTGTAGATCTAAACATAAACAGTGCTCGCTATGACAAACGTTAAACTGTAACGACTCCATACATTTGATCCTCCTGCACGCGCAACAATTAATAACTATGACAATAAATTATGTCAAAAGTATTAGTAAACTATCATATCTTTTTAAATAAGCACGAACCTATCGTTTATACGTTTTTCTTTTCAAAAGAAACAACCCTCGTCCTAGAAGTTTAGAAAAGTTTGGCTTTCAACTTCCTTTCTATGAAATCGATTTACCACCATTAGTCATCGCTCATCAGTTTTCACTGCGATGTCAAATAGAAATTACATTAAAATAACATTATTTTGTTCAGGATTACTTAGAAATGAGAATCCATTAATGCAAACCGCTCTAAATGATCCATTGCAATATCGACAGCTTCCGCCCGTAAAAAATAGTTAGAAGAGATGACGATCATGCGGTTCATACTATAAAATACAAATATATAGAATACCTTTTCGAATCCTTTAACTTCCACTAGTCTATAGGAATATTTACTGTGTCCCAACAGCTATAGATTTAAATCCAATTTATTAAAGTTTATCTAATCAATATCATTACGGAAGGAAGCGAACCAATTCGTTGACAGCGTTCATCTGATGTTATGAAGTATTATATTTGCTGAATAACATCAACCTCCAAACATATCTCCAATTCGCAAACCAGCGTTGCAGTTCCTACCTTGGATGATTTAGAGCATACTACAATCCATAACTATAGTGCAAAGCGGCAAGGTACTGTGGAACGTCATAAAAATATAATAACCAAGGCATGATCCGTTTAATTATCGACGAATTCTCGTTATCTTCTCAACAACGCTATTCGATATGGCCCAAACATGAAATTTTATTAATGCTCGCCACTAAGATCCAATTTGTCATCTCTACTAGAAGGTTTCGTAGTTTTTCAAATTCTTAATGGAACAATGTATACATTCTAATCTGGTTACATATTCAATCAAAGTATTTTTCTATAGATTAAGTACTAGGTGAACGGCGTATGATACTATTTTAGAGAAAAAGCAATTATAATTAGAATTGTACTTCCCAAACTCAATAATCCTTTACTAAATATAATTACCAAAAATTTATCAAAAACTTTTAATTTTATATTTTTTAGATAAACTCGATCTGGTTAGGTATAAAACAGGAAAAGGAACCATTGTGGCTTATATTCATCAAGACCATTCAAGATGCTCACAATCGCAGTTCTATTGGCTTTCGCCGCTTTCACCACAGGTATTAACAAACACTTTCTGATTAAAACATTTCTACAAATATTTCGTTTTGTTTTCAAGCTGTTCCAACCACCGATCTACGAATTGACCTAGCTGGTGATTGGAGAGTCGTTGGTGGTTCGAATGCAGCTACTGGAGCCTATCCCTTCGTCGTTTCTCTCAGATCGACCTCAAACAGCCATTTCTGCGGAGGTAGTGTCTTGAATACCCAATGGGTCCTTACGGCCGCTCACTGTATCGTCGGGTAAGTAAATTATACTTGAATTTATTGAGAAATATTTATTTTTCTATTTCAACTTCAGCTCTAGTGCATCCAGCGTTAACGCCGTCGTCGGAACCAATACGTTGGCTTCAGGAGGAACCAGTCACAGAGCTAGCAGACTCACTATTCACGCAAGCTATAACGGAAACACCATCGTAAATGACATTGGCGTCGTTCAACTATCTACTACCATCAGTTATTCCGCTTCCGTTGCTCAAGTTTCGCTCAACACTGCCAATACCGGAGCAGAATCCGCCATCTTGATTGGTTGGGGAAGAACCAGTACCGGCGGATCAATCCCGAACAATCTTCAGGAACTCGCTACCAACACCATCACCGTTGCTCAATGCCAAATGTATTGGGGCAGTACCGTTAGCAGCAGTCAAATTTGCGCTTTGACCAGAGCCGGGCAAGGAGCTTGCAACGGTGACTCTGGTGGTCCGTTGATCTTGGCAAGCAACAGGGCTCAAGTCGGTATCGTGTCGTACGGATATCCTTGCGCCCAAGGATTCCCAGACGTCTACGCTAGAGTATCCTCGTACATCAGTTGGATAAACAGTGCCGTTTCCGACTAAATAGAGCAAACATTGTGATAATTATGTTAATGTGATAATATGAAATAATAAAATATAAAATAACAAGCATGTAATTCTTATTATTTGCACTCTTTCGTTATCGTTTAATTGCAACTAAGGAACACATACACAAGCTCTTTTAGGTGTCTTTGTAGTGGATTGAAAGTTTTCGCAACTAAAGTTGCAACCTATTTTCTATCAAAATACTATCACGAAACATTCTATTCTTGCATTTTACTCATTCAAGTTTACGTTTTGCCTGATTCTTTAATTGTTCGCTGGTTATAAATCCTTTAGAAGTTGATCTAAGGACGTCAAGTGTCTGAAAAGACACTTGCAATCTGCTCTTCTTCAAAATATTGAGAGAAACACATATGTGGTAAAGTCTGATGAATCTGAAACTCAGTGATAACTGTGACTGCGATTAAACAAGCAACAATATACGTAAGGTAGCGTTGTCCAGGAGATGTGCAAGTAAAAGATAGAGATATTACGTGCTCATTTTGGAATAATATAAAAGCTTTTTATTGCCAAACCCTTCTAGGCTCCGTATATGTCTGTAACAGCCTAATTTACTAACCCAAGTACCAAACGAGCCAAACGATATGACGTTTGATAGCCATTTGTAATAGACCGTGCTTTTCACAACTTACGCATCAAATTAAAACAGAAGAAACTTTAAACAAAATTAAACATAATTTGTACGTGAAAGCATTTTTATACTATCACAAAAAGCCGTAATTAATCTTTCTAATGCTAAACTTTGGCATGGAAGATTTTGATCGTATGCGTTCAAGTAGGATATTTATTATTTAGACGTAGAAACATAACACTAATAGTGGCTCGGGCCATATCTTTAGTAACCTCAAGTGGGATATTACGATAATACGCATCGAACGCAGTATACATTCAACTTCGAGTCCCTTAAGTCATTATCAATTCACATATCATGTTGAATAACTCTCAATATTTACTGCTTAGGCAAAGAAGTGTAAATGTTTGTAAAAGTTAGTTCATAAGTTTAGCAGGTCCAAGGAAATGCGTCTATTCTGAAGTCGTTGCAACGTATCTACGAGAACGATAACGACGTACTGAAAATATATTTTCGAAACATCGCATCACGCATCGATTACAAGCAACTTGCCAGATGGAATGTTAACTTTTAAGTAGAATCGAGGATGATTTCTTTTCTTTTAAACTAATCTTTGAGTTAATAAATGACTTACTTTTACATCGTATAATCTTATAAATAATTTGACACATATCTTCTGAAAAATCCTGACATTCTTTCACAACTGATGCAGCACATGGATACAGAGGAAAGTTCATAACAAATTAAGAAAAGGTTGTAAGAAAAATATTTTCCTACTATCACAGGAAAGCCGATAATAATTTTTGAAGTTTGAAAAAAAAATCATTTTTGCATGCACATTGAGGAAAATAAAGGCATACGTTCACTGTTTAGACAAAGAAATTTAAACGCTAGCAAAATTAGATCTATACGTTAAGCAAGGTCAAGTCGATGTTTGCGTACGACGGCGACGTGTATATTTACTTCTACCATCAACGCGTCTAACCATGCAAAGTGTGTATCGAAATATCTCGATAAATCCGACAACGGTACCAAATCTAAACTTTCTTGCTGATTTTAGGTTTGTTCGAATTTAATTTTTGACAATCATGAACTTCTTTTTACGTCATATAATCTCATGAATAGATTCGACACATGTGAGAAACTCCGTATAGCGTTTCCAAGATAGTATGAAACCTAAAAATAAGAACAATACAAACTAAAATATCAAATACACTTCCACAAATCTACTATCGATAAATTCCTATTAACCTTCAAACTACTTAACCTTAACTAGGATATGCTATTCAAAAATCTGTGATTACGCCAATCATTGCGGCCCAATCATTGAACTCTATTCTTCCTTTATAATCCTATTAGGTATTCGTGATAATTTTCAAAAAAAAAAGAAAAGAAGCGCAATGTATACATTTTAAGCTGATTATGTCTTCAATCATAACGTTTTTCTATAGATTAAAAGATAGTGTAAGGTGAAAGGCGCATGATAGTATTTGAGACAAAAACATATAATCCGAATTGTACCGAATTCAATCGTCAATTTGATTCTACCTAAAAAATTGCAAAAATTTATCTCAAACTTTTACTTTAGTATTTTATAGATAAACTCGATGTAGTTGCTTATAAAATAGGAAGGCGGACCATTGAGTCCCATAGTCATCAGCACAATTCAAGATGCTCAGATTCGCAGTTCTATTGGCTCTTGCTGCCTTTACCACAGGTATTAACAAACGCTTTCTGATTTAAACATTTCCACAAATATTTCGTTTTGTTTTCAAGCTATTCCAACCACCGATCTACGAATTGACCTAGCTGGTGATTGGAGAGTCGTTGGTGGTTCGAATGCAGCTACTGGAGCCTATCCTTTCGTCGTTTCTCTCAGATCGACCTCAAACAGCCATTTCTGCGGAGGTAGTGTCTTGAATACCCAATGGGTTCTTACTGCCGCTCACTGTATCGTCGGGTAAGTAAATTATACTTGAGTTTATTGAGAAATATTTATTTTTCTATTTCAACTTCAGCTCTAGTGCATCCAGCGTTAACGCTGTCGTCGGAACCAATACGTTGGCTTCAGGAGGTACCAGTTACAGAGCTAGTAGACTCATTATCCACGAAAGCTACAACGGAAACACCATTGTAAATGATGTTGGCGTCATTCAACTATCTACTGCCATCAGTTATTCCGCTTACGTAGCTCAAGTTTCGCTCAACACTGCCAATACCGGAGCAGAATCCGCCATCTTGATTGGTTGGGGAAGAACCAGCACAGGCGGATCAATCCCGAACAATCTTCAGGAACTCGCCACCAACACCATCACCGTTGCTCAATGCCAAATGTATTGGGGCAGTAGCGCTAGCAGCAGTCAAATTTGCGCTTTGACTAGAGCCGGAGAAGGAGCATGCAACGGTGACTCTGGCGGTCCGTTGATCTTGGCAAGCAACAGGGCTCAAATTGGTATCGTCTCTTTCGGATATGCTTGCGCCCAAGGATTCCCAGACGTCTACGCTAGAGTGTCCTCTTACACCAGTTGGATAAACAACGCCATTTCTGGTTAAATGTGGGAAGTCGATATTTATATTAAAGCAATCATAAAAAATAATAAAATCTAATACAACAAGCATGCATCTTAAATTATTTACATTTATTTGAAAGATACTAGAAAGAGAAGCCTTCCCAATCGTTGGACTAAAACTACGAACACATTCTTAGATATACACAGCGCTTTGAAATAATTTTTCAAGGCCTCGAAAATTTTTTCAATTAGAGTTGGATCCTATTTCTTATCAAAGTACTGTTATGCAACTTTCTATTCGGCAATTCAAAGTATTGATTTTTGCTGATTATCTAGTAGTAATAAGGTTGTAAATCCTTTAGAAGTTATCAAAATGTATGTCTTCTCGTTAGAATGATCTAAAGACGTCTAATATCTAATAAGTCACTTGTATCTGCTAGTTTTCAGAAGTATTGAAGGAATTATACAGAAGTTAGAGAAAAATAATACAGACTACAACTACCGTCCAGTTATAATTAGAATCAGATAATCTAACTATAAATACAAGTACAATTAGAAACAGATGTTATCCAAATCAAAAAGAGAAATGTTACATCCTTTTTCAGATATAACCTGAAAGTTTTACAATTGCACCGTTCAAGGTATCGTTCTTACCGTACTCTGATTACTAATTCCTAGAGTAGCAAGAAAAGTCTCTGAAATGACTTGAAGGTTGTTTCTAAAGCAAACTCTCAACGTGAGAAATTAGAAAACTATTTTATTCAACATGAACCCAAGATTTAGACTTTATTAACTAAGGTATAATAATTAAAAGAAGTACCGCAATAATTGCATATTGTTATCCGTTTGATGTTAGTCTCAAGCGTTACAATGCGCGATAGATGTTCTGATCTAACGCCTTTTACCTGATTCAAAATGATCAAGATCGCTATTCTCGCGGCGTTCGCTGTTTTTGCTGGCATTAACAAATTACAAACTTCAGTAATTATTCGTTTTCCTTCTCATGCTGTCCTTGTCGATACTAGAATCAATTCAGTTAGTGGAGGATAATTGATTGCTTAGCAAGTGCTGATAGTGCTTACCCTTTTTATGATTTTGCAAAAGACAAAATTGCCAGCCATGATTATTACCGAGGTGGCGTTTCAAACACGCACTTCATTCTGACCGCTGTTCATTGGGAAGAATAAATTTGCAGGCTTCTTGTTAATGAGGACCACGGGGCCAGCATAAATGATGTCGGTGTATTATTATTACAGATCAGATTTATTCTTTGACCGTAGAAAGGAGAAGGCAACGGCAATTCTTATTACCATTAGAAAAACTGTTCATAATTGAGAAGTGTCCAAAATTCGAAGTATCCAGAAACAGAGCTGGACGACTTTCAAAAGTAGCCAGTGACAACATCAGCGATATCAGCAGATAACTACATTTTCTAGTTATAAACCACTGACAAGTAACACACCTTTTCGATTAATGCATTTATCGATTCCAGTCGATATTTTTAATCTTATGATGTTGCATGATGTTTCAAAAAATAAATGCAATATATCTGAATATGGTGTATAGAAGTGAAATATAATTTTTAAGCTGATTATGGATCGATACTTGTCATTATTTTCGAAGTATTGCTCTCATCTTGACTCAAGTTCAAAGTTAGGATATGAGTCGCTTCGAGTAGCGCTTTAAGATAATCTTTGAGAGGTAACAAACTTTCTACAGTATTAAGCATGAAAACTGAGACAATGTAGGTTACGTCCATACCTGCAGTCCTGCGGACTTTACTAAAGACCTGAAAATTCGATGTTTTTAGCAAGGATTGAATGTAGACATCAAGTATGCGTTGAAGACCCCGTGGATAAAAACTAACATGCCCCCCATGCTTCTCCTCTAGACGGTTGTTCATCTTTTGTCGTTATTGAATTGGTTTGTTCCATCGAATGTATCGTTTCTTCTTCATGATCATCCTCTGTCCAATACACATCTTGGAAATACTCTACCCATCTATTTAAACCTTGTTCTATGCCTTCGACCAATTTCCCTTTTTTGTTTTTACAGAAGACCATTTTATGTTCTTGATTTTTCTTTTTCTTCCTTCTTATTCTCTTAGTGGAACTCTATTTCTTGTCTTTTTGGTATAGTTATTCCCTAAATTTTGCATGTGACATTAGATATGTTTTCTCTTTTTATTTCTGCGTTTTTGCTTTGCAATTTTTCTGGATTCTTCATAGTTTCTTCTGTTTTCTGTACTGCTTTCATTCATCATTAAGATTTGATAAAAGAGTGGAGGACGTGTTATCATTGAGTAGTGTAAACCGGCTTGATGCCCTACTTCTCCGAATTTTAATATCGCGCCTTGTTCCGGAGTGGAGACAAAGACCGGTTTACACTACCCAATGATAACACGTCATCCACTCTTTTATGAAACCTTATTCATCATATTCATTCTGGCTTTACCTCTGTCAGCCATATACATATAAATCCTGTAAATTAACTTTTAACCTCCTCGTGTTAATAACATCGTAGTTTGGATGACGTGTTAAGTTACAATGTATCACAGACCACATCTAGCATTTATGGGTGTAATCGGCATTGAATACGTCAATCTCAGTCAATAAGAATAAATTCAATGCATTCAGCGGTGTTACATATGATGTTTCTCTGTTGCGGGATATGATTCTTTGCTTATCTTCATTCCATGTAGAACTTGTATATATTTTCCCTCTCTAGTGGTTGGGAGCAAACACTTAATTCACTCTGCGTACAATATAAGCAAGAATACATCTTACTTAATCTGAAACTCTTCTACCTTTCGGTGTCGAGTGATTTATTTAGCTTTTACTGCAAGAAACAAAGAAGATATTGTAAAGGCACCTATTATTCAATCGTTGAAAGTCGTCTAAGAATTTATAGTACAAATAAACTAGTAGGAGTGTTCTTATGATCAATCATTTCCACATTCGGTTCTAAAAGACTAATTGTAAGTTAAGGTTGATTAAAGAACGCAAGATGCGTTTCGTTTCATGATTTTGCAGACTATTAAGAAACGAAATTCACCTTGATGATGTACTTTGATCCATTAGCTGGTTATTTAATATTTATTTATGTCATTTATTTCATTATTTTAACTATTTCTGTTAATTTCATTCTATTCGTCTAATTCAAATACTCTACAAATCTAAACTGATATCTCAAGTGATTTTAGCCATGACAATATAATTTTTGAAGAAAATGTAGTTTTATCTATTGAATATTAAGAACTTAATTCGTTTACTTGATTAATTACGATAGGTAATGGATATTTTTATAGATCCTTACCTACTAATCCATCGGGGCTTTTCGCCGATGCCATTGTCCAATTTTTCAATCCAAAGGCCACGAATTTTTCTAACACTTGCCTGCAATAATCTAACAATCAACAGATAGATAGATAAGCAATTCAACATATATATACTGCAATTTCAAAAGGCGTCGGCATCATTACAATTCCACACAATGACCAAGGTAGCAGTACTGGTTTTGGCTTTGGTAGCTTTCGCTACAGGTACGTATAAGCGCAATTGAAATTCTAATTTGCGAAAGATTACTATATCGAACCGTTACAGCACTCCCGACCACCCGCATCATCAATCCCCAAATCGATGTTGCTGGAAGCTGGAGAGTTGTTGGAGGCACCGACGCAGCCGACGGGGCTTACCCATTCGTGGTGTCCTTGCGATCATCCGCAAACAGCCATTTCTGCGGTGGAACTATTCTGAATACAAACTGGGTTCTTACTGCCGCCCATTGTATTTACGGGTATGTCCGATTAAACTCCATACTGTTCACATTCCAAAGTAACGACTTTCTTCTATATGCAGAAGTACAACCGCAAACACGAGAGTATACGCCGGAAGTAACACTTTGAACTCCGGAGGTACCACCATTGCATCCAGCAGACTGATAATTCATGCAAGCTATGACCCGACTACCATCGTTAATGATGTTGCCGTCATCCAGTTGGCCAGCGCCCTGAGCTACTCTAGTACTATTGCTGCGGTCACCTTAAACACCGGTGATACCGGTGCCGTCGCTGCTACCTTGATCGGTTGGGGTAGGGTATCCACCAATGGAGCTATTCCGAACAATTTACAGCAGTTATCCACCAATACGATAACACACGCAATTTGCAGAGCCTATTGGGGCAGCTACGTTAGCGAAAATCAAATTTGCGCTGTGATCAGATCTGGACAAGGAGCTTGCAACGGAGATTCAGGCGGTCCTTTGATCCAAACCAGCACTGGAGCTCAACTTGGTATTACCTCCTTCATTCTCGCTGGTGGCTGTGCCCAAGGCTTCCCAGATGTTTACGCTAGAGTATCATCCTACAACAGTTGGATTAACAGTGCTATTAGTTCTTAACCGGTATACATCGTAAATAATTGTAAATGTATGATGGCAGTTGTTTCCAATAATAAATACACAATTTTATGTTTACTTCTACTTGAAGTTTTACTTTTTCCTCTTGTGCTATCCACAAGATACTGTTCTAGCTTATAAGTAGAGACGAACAATGTTATACATGAACAAACCGTCTCCCTATTTATACAAAAAGCGGGAAATTGTACTACTGGCATGCTGAAATGTGCTATATACTAGATTAATGAAGTTGACCCAAATGACAACTATTAACTGATAACTGTTTAAAGTATTTCGAGAACAATCTATCTGCGAAATGTTAATACGTATCTAGGCATGGAAATCTACATATACATATATAAGATTCAAAATTTCTGAAGCAATTTGTTGCAACTTGTGAAAATTCAAATTTTTGTGGATTAGTGTTGGGACTTTTTGCATGAATCTAGAGTCGAATCCATCAGAAATGTGATGAAATTGATCAATAACCAAATTTAATTTTGATATACTTTCAGTTAGCGTTAAATTTTGATTTTGAACATATTTTGTCCGATATGTTTGAGGTTAAAGTATGAGAATAAGCTATGGCTTTAAAATTGCTACGTCCTTCATTGCGTGGATTAAACATGACTTTTTTAAGACATTGTTGCAGCCTGAGATACAGCGACGTACCCCAACATGTAAGTAATAAAAAGTGAAGAAGGTGAAAGAAGGTATGCGCATTCTTCTCTATACAAGGTTACCTTTTTAGTGTTTATAAAAAAATTTTTAGCGGTGCTTATTAATGTACCCGCAATCGGAAGAACTGTATGTGTAAAGTCAGAAATCCAGAATAGTAGATGTATTGTGAATTGTTCGGATTACGACATTATAATGGAATAGATACGAATTTAAATGAAAATTTCTATAAAATAGATACATAGAAATATAAAAGTAGAACGAAAACGATGCATAAATAAATTCAATTTTGTAGATTAAAAAAGATGTAATTAAAAGAAAACTAAACAATGCACGATTAAAAGAGCAATCGCAGTAGGAGGATGGAAATATTTGAAATTGCCTTCGATAGGCACAAATAAAATTAAAAATAACGCTCATGACGTACGTAACTACCTAAAACCGGCAGTTTCGATTTATAAATTTACGTAGGTTTTTAAAATTTATAGTACGTTTAGAATAGAGAAAATATGCTGTAATT
The DNA here is from genome assembly GCA_038088585.1 of Chrysina gloriosa. Lineage (NCBI taxonomy): Eukaryota > Metazoa > Arthropoda > Insecta > Coleoptera > Scarabaeidae > Chrysina > Chrysina gloriosa. The sequence goes on along the minus strand of CM076087.1, from coordinate 95,816,911 downwards.
CCTACGTTAGCAAATATGAAAATGGGAATTTATCTCGATTCATCAGATGATTCTCCATTGAAAACATAAATTTAAAATATTGTTTTGCAAGTAAAGCTTGAAGTGATATTCAATGTACGAAGGAGATTTCCAAAGTTCTAAGAATTTGGCTATAGTTTTTTTATTTCCTCAATTCTCACCAAAATGGCAAAATTAATCGCCGTAACGTATTACAAGCTATTCAAATTGAGTTTCTATTCCGGTCCCAACAGCCTTGGTAGCCAACGGGCTGAAACCATGTTCACGCCAAAATGTTTGTGTAAAATCTCATGAACCTGTGGCGTATGTATTCCTACACTAACAGTAATATCACGAATAGATATTCGCCAATCATCGTTCAGTAGGTTTTTGACGGCAGTAACGTTTCTTTCATTTACAAAGGTACTTGATCGGCCATTGTGTTGTTAAAATTCTGTTAAAATTTAAAAGATAAACGCACCCCGCCTTAGTTAAAACTTTAATCAGAGGCTGACGTGATTTGGGTTGTAATTCAAAGTAATAGAATAAGGAAAGTAATAGCCAAAAAGGCATCCAAAATTTGGAAAATAGGCATTAAAAATATAAAATGGGCATTTAGAGAAATTGAATAGATATCATTGTTCCACCCGTATTATTATTTACTAAGGTGAGGTGGGGTAACTGGACCGCGGAGTAACTGGACCTTTGGTTTATATTTCCCGGGTTATGTAGGATTTGTTAATATGAACAGTTGATTACACTTGAGTATGACGTAAGCAATGTGAAGCAACAAACAACCCATACGGTGATCTGTTTACGAACAAAGTTTTCACTCGATTTACTCAGTTACAACGTACAAAGATGTGTTGTTTAGACGCAAATTTGTTACTTTGGATAAGTGAAATTCGCAATTTTACATGCTTTATAATACAAATAGGTATAAAGAAAGACTTCTATGTGATATCTAGTGTCATTGAATTAAAGCTATGGAAACCATGAAACCATTGACCGGGTCCCCGTTACCCCGAACATTCAAACAGAACGGGGAAACTGGGTACCATGCTTGGGGTAACTGGATATAGGTGGAGTCCATAATGTATAATAACATCATAAAGGGTTGGATGTTAAGTTTTACAAACGACATGGTGAGACGTTCAGATTTCTAGAGACTCACGAAGAATCGAGTGTTTCAAAGAAAGGTATCGTTAGAAAATTAACAAAACCGGTACAAAGCAGATGTGCCCGTTATAAAGCCATGATTAGCTTTGAAAATAATTTGTCTCAGTTCACACACGTCTTTTCATTCTAAAATATTTAATACATTTATTTAATTTCTGGTGCTTACCAATAGTTTCACAGATGATCCTTTTGTGTTCACGAATATGTGTTAGTTCCATGTTTTATAATATTTTTTACAATAAATTTGTACAATGATGGTGTTTTTTTCTTTAATCAATTTTAGATTCAAGCTCTTACATCATCATATCAAACCTCTATAACTCCTTGAATGGATTTGGTATATCTTCTTCTTCATTTTTCAGGAGTATATGAATATGCCCAGTTACCCCACTGGACAATATATTGCACATTATGGAAAATAAAGAGGAAAGTTCCAGTCACCCCTTCCCACGGGGTAACTGGACCTTCAAGCTCCAATCTTTTTAATATTTTTTTGACGAAAGTTGCGCGTTGAATTTGGGTTTGTGACTACGTTTCCTTTTAGATTAGACGTGCACGAACTGATTTGCAGCATAGGTTTGCTTATGTAATTGAGTACCTAATAACTGCGCGGCTTCAAATTTAAACTTTTACAATTTTCCTCAGAAACTGGATTCCAGTTATCCCACCTCACCTTACTTATATAAACTGTATACTATAGCAAAAGAGCATTATTTCGGAGTATTACAGTATTCGGGGAATAATGTGGTTTAAAAGTAAATGAAGTAAAGATGTGGTAAAAATATTTTCACTTTATTTTTTTATTATTTATTACAGCTAACAACCAGTTTCTTTTTAATGGTCTATTTGTGGTCTAATTGTCTTCCATTCGGCAATAAGTATTTCAATTCAGACAAATATCTACACCCATTGATATTGCAGGAGCAATTCTGGAACATCGTATTTTAAGCCTTTTGCGTTTACGTCTCCAAAAAGATTACAAGCTAGACTTTTCACGACTTCAAAATCTGAATTTATAGTAAACCTAGTTTCCCTTATGGTATTATTTACAATATTGACAGAATCAACTAAAGTTATGACTCTGTTTTCTAAATTTCCTATTGCACTAGGAATTACCGCACAATTGGTTGAACTAAGGACCAAACCGGCTTGTGAACTTTCTTCTCTAAAAGTTTCTTCACTATTCTGACTGACACGTCTGAACTTCTAATAATTTCCTTAATTTCTGTAAAATTGGTAGCTCAGTAAGATGCAGCTGAAATCCTTCTGTCCCATCTTGTTAATATTGGTGATAGAACTAAGTCAAAAGTCTTATACTGTATGGAGGTTTAACAATTCTTTTTTACTAAAGATGTCAATAAATCCACGTCTAAAGATCGTTCACGGATTTCCTCTGCTACATAATGAATCCGATGAATCAAGCATGTTAAATGTAACATACGTGGAAATAATACTTTCGGGGCATTTTCTGCCTATTTCATATAAGAGACTGCATCACTTACGACCATGAATACGTCGTATTCATAAATTTTCTCTGATTAAAGTAGTGATAGAGAACTAGCAAATAATTATGCGAGTGTACTGTTATTTACCCTCTCAAGACTTTCTGAAGATAATTTTTAAAAAATTAGATGCTTGGTTTCGCTTCAAAAATTCAACAATCAAATTAGCCTTGCGTCTGTAAAATCAGGTTGTAAAGATACAAAGAAGCTAATTCTGCAATTTCAAACTTATATTCCTGCAGGATCTCCTGTTTATTTGAATTTCATCCATTATGAATTGATGAACTCTATTAAGATAATTTTTTCTCAGCATTGATTCATTTGGTAAAATCGCAGTTTGGAATTTTATAATTTTCATAGCGAAATTCTAGCAATAACAAATATTTTACATACGTCAAATGAAAATGGGGATTGTCGATTGAATTTTGACATAAACGTTTACAATAATGGAGTTCTTCCGGTGGTCATTTTCTGTTTGACCGCTTTTATGGTTAGCCCATTCAATGTGTTGAGTAACAAAATACTTTCTCTCGAAATTTACTGATTTATCAGTCCTTACAAAAAGGCACGAAATCATCATTAGAAAAATGTCACTTCCAAACTCCTGTACAAATTTATTTAGTTTGTAAGTAACTGAAGAAGTAAGAACGCATTTTCGGCATTACGGAAAAACGATTTTTATTGCAAGAAATTCAAAATGTAAACTAATGAAAACCATTGAATAGATGATACGTATTTATGCAGAAGGACTGCAATTATCGTCGCATTGATATACAAAGAGTATTATTAACACTATATCATATCGGAAAACTCCTCATCACACAAATTGTTTAATTTATCCCGGGGATACGTGTTTCGCCAGAAATAGGGCACCAAATGGTAAGGTACGCTTTGAAGATGCTAGCCTTGTTGCTACCGAAACAGGTGTCCTCGGACTTAATTAAATAACTGCGTGGAAAGCAATGTGATATAGTGTCAGTAATACGCACTACACCACAGTCCCTGTATTCACTATCAATAAAAACAATAAACAGGCAGTTTATGTATATTCGTTGTAACAATATTTAAAAAGAAAAAGTTTGGGTGAGGGTTTATTTGATTGCATTTGGTACCATAATCTAAATTCCCGCATATTTCTGGAATTGCAGAAATTATAATACTAACTGACATTAGGTCCTCATCACTACGGAAGAGTTTGACTTGCCTTTCACGAATGTATGAATTTGAGGAATGTATGAATTTGAGGAATGTATTGCAAATGAACGCCGCAGATAGTCAATATTTTACTGAGTTAAACATTATATTCTTTAAGTGATATATGCTCCTTATTTATTACACTACCACCTGTACTAAAACCTATATATACATTCCAGTGATTCACGATCGCTGTAAGCAAGGCCGAAAAGCTCTGATTGAAAAAATGGCTTCGCGTACAAACAGTTTATGTTATAAATAATGAGAATCGGTGGTGTAGGTATAACATTTATTTAGTAATCTTAAAGTAATTAACTTAATAAAGTGGGATATTCTGTGAACTATAGTTAAACCGACACCGTTGCTGATATTTATCCTATGATAAAGCAAATTTATGACAAATTAGTCATTTAGAAGCAAAAGTAGGCGTTCACTAATTTCTATATTGAACCATTACAGCATTCCTGACTACCTGCATCATCAACCCCAAATCGATGTTGCTGGAAACTCGACAATTGTTGGGGACGGAACCTACCCATTGGTGGTACTCCTTACAATCGTCCACAAACAACCACTTCCACTGAAGTGGAAGTATTCTGAATATAAACAGGGTTCTCACTACCGCCCACTGTCTTTACATATATGTTCGATTAAACTCCATCATTTTCAAATTATAAAGTAACCGCCTTCTTCCATGTGCAGAAGTATAACCACAAACTAAAGGTGTATACCGGAAACAACATCTTGAACTCCGGATGTACCACCATTGCATCCACTAGATTGGTAATGCCAATAACACCGATGATACCATCGTTAAAGATATGGCCATGATCATAGTTCGGTCGCTACGGATACTGCAAACTCTGGAGAACATCCCTTAATGAAGCTATTCCGAGAAGCTTACAGCAGCTTTTCAACAACGCTATAATAGGTGCACCTTGTAGAACGTATAGAGGTTGTTTGGTCAGCAAAGGCCAGGTGTGCACTAAGATCAGATGTTTAATAGAGATTCAAGCAGTCCTCTGATCAAAACCAACACCGGAGCTCGACTTGATATCGATTCTTTCATTCTGGCTGCCGGTTGCAACGAGGGCCTACGTACGGAATGTTTCCCCAATATTTTCGTGTGCCAATTAGATTAATAGTGTTATTAATTTTTAACTGGCGTAGTGTATGTCCTAAATAATTGTAGTTGTATTGTTTTCTATTGATAATGTGATCTATTATGATAAGTAACTTTTTGTTGAGTCATATTTTTCTTTTGTTTATTTTGCATTAACTAGGAGTTCGTCAAGAAAATTGTTCTCTTTCCTATAATCGAAAGCAAATTGGAGTTGACGATGACAATTTCTTCGGAAATCTTAATTTTTTAGGAAACAAATGGTTAAATAAATATCCATGCTTACAAAGACTGTAATATGCGTTCATATACGCATACATACATACATGTGTTATCTTCGATTCCTAATTTATCGTCTCATCAATATCTGTTCGAATCTGTGCGAATGGACATGAATTTGTCATTTGTAATAAAACATTTCCAGATTATTAAACCATCAAAAGGGAAGCAAAGATCAGATAATCGAGATACAAACACAAATAAAATTAACAACGTTTCATAATTGATTCGGCAGCGTAAATCCCCTCGATAACAGTACTACGCCAAAGACAATAATAGCGATGGGTGATCGCCAAGAGCTACAGATAAGAATGCTCTCAACGCGACGATAAGATCTCCCTTACAAAATATATAAAAAGCGCACGAACGAAAATCAGCGGATACCAAAGCAATTCACCATGTTGAGGTTGACGGTACTCTTGGGGCTAGCTGCTTTAGTCGCTGGTAAGATGTGATTGTTGTTTTCAAAGAAACAAATTATATTTCCATCAAAATGTCTTCGAAAAATGCAGTAATTTTCCAAGCTCAACTAACCTATAGACAATTTCTGACACTTGAAAAAATGTTATTCTCATATTTCTATTCCAATAATTTATTTCAAGAATTCAATTGTTCAATGACCTTATACAATAACCTTTGACAATTTTTAGCACTTCCGGCCTTTCCCGTCGAGAATCAAGCAATCGATTTGTTTGGGGATTGGAGAGTAGTCGGTGGTTCTGACGCTGCTACTGGTGCGTATCCTTTCATAGTTTCGTTGAGATCAACCAGCGATAACCTCTTCTGTGCCGGATCCATCATAAACGCAAATTATATATTGAGCGCTGCTCATTGTCTCGTTGGGTAAGTTCTTCTTTTATAATTCTTAGTTTCGCTAGTTTCACATTGATAATGTTTTGTTATTTATACTGTAATAACATCGTCTTTTTAGTCTGTGCGTGTTTGTTTATAAGTAGTGGGTGAGAACTAGGCGAATTAATACAGTATTTGCATACAGAGCAAATCTCGTAACCAATTTTTTTCTCGGCAGAGTTGTAACTTCTAACTAGTCAATCTGCCGAGTCACATTGTTATGAGTCGGTCGCTAATTAGTTATGAAATTCTTTTTCTTTTGTTAAAAAGGAGAGAATAAAATTAGCACCAAAATCATACCCGGAACGAAACATATGTAGCTGGTGTTTAGTTCAACAATGTTTGATTGCTCGACCTAGTTACCTATTATAAAATTTTAATTCCAGTCGAAGCACATCAAACACAGTAGTCGTTGCAGGAACGAATCAACTCACCACAGGAGGCAATCGTTATCTGCCTTCTGGTATCATCGTGCACGCCAATTATAACGCCAACACCATTCAAAACGACATCGGTTTAATTAGGCTAGCCCAAGCCATAAGCTTTGACTCGCTTGTGTCCACCATAGTTCTTGGCACACAAACAATAGAGGCAGGCCCTGCAGTCTTGATCGGATGGGGTAGAATATCAACCGGAGGGCCACTTGCAAACAACCTCCAACGCCTCGATACGAACATCATCACCCACCAGCAATGCGAACAACGTTGGGGCAGCCAGGTAACTACTACACAAATCTGCGCTCTTACTGTTGCCGGAGAAGGTGCTTGCAACGGTGATTCTGGTGGTCCACTGATCTTAGCCAGCAACCGAGAGCAAGCTGGTATCGTATCCTTTGGTGTAGCATGTGCTCAAGGCTATCCCGATGTTTACACCAGAGTGTCTTCGTTCAACACTTGGATCAATAACAACCTCAGCTAAATTATGTTTTATACGAAATGTTGTTAATATACACATATATATGTAGGTGTAGTGAAACAAAAAATAATAATAAAAAAACTTTGTATCGAAGAATGTATCTTAAACTGTATCCGATTTGCTTGGAAGAACCTAAACGATTTTGATATACGAATACGTAGAAAGCATTGGAAGGAAAGAAGGCTTTTGTGTCAGAGTAGATAAAAATGCTCAGCAAACAGCCTTGTTTTATTTGAAATACAAGCACCAAATAATTAATAACAACTTAAGTCAAAGGACTTCGTAGATTTCAAAGTGTTTATTATAATACCACTACAATATTGTTTCACCACACTGTGGCTTTATCAGGTGGATGAATACTCAATATTCCAATATTGTAGTGGTACTATAATAAATATTTTGAAACCTACAAAGGCTTAAATCGTGCTAGAATAATTAGAGTTTGTCAACGATGATTTCAAGTAGGGCAGGCCAATCATCGAACTGAAAGGCAAAGGAAAACAACCAAAACCCAAGATAAAACTTCAGGATACAAACCGTCTATTACGTACATACTATTTATCGCCGAATTCGATCTTTTGATTTCCGCTCCAATTAACTACATTTGACCCCTCTCTTTGCGGCTTCACACCAGTTTGGTGGTCAAAAGCCTTCAGTATGGTATAAACTGGTATCTTATCAGCTTTAGTGGTAACTAAGGATTTTGTTCGGAAACGAATGATGACCGGATTAAGGTTGTGACCACCCACCAATATATTCGGGACGTAGTGCAGTCATATGTTCGTCTATTTCTTCAAATACTGGATCATCCTCTCTTTCAACCAAACAATGCTCGTCCTCACATTGCAAGAACAACGTTGGGCTATTTTCAAAATAGCCACTTTAATATTTCTACCTTGGCCAGCAAGATTTCCGGATCTTTCCCCTATAGAACACGTGTGGAGTATTATAGATAGGAGGCTAGGAAATTTAGGGTTTTCGTACAGTACAATTTCCGCACCTCCGTTATCACCTCTGCATCTGAAGAGGCACGTTTGCCTTTGAGATGTTCCTTAAGTTTCAGAAAAAGAAGAAAGTCACAAGGCGCAAGATCTGGTGTATAAGGTGGATGATGTAAAACGTCATGAAACCCAAGCCGCCATTGCTATACGCGTTCTCTGACATGTACGAGGTCGGACGTTGTCATGATGTATGAGCGAACCCTACGCAGCCGTCGCTTAAGGTTTGTTAAGGTGTTAATATATCAGCCACATTCCAAAATTTCAATATAAACGATGCCATCGCAATCCCAAAAACCGGTGATCATGACTTTCCCGGCAGATGTAATCGCTTTGAATTTTTTCGGTTGTGGCGAACGTTTATTTCTGTACTCCATGGAATGACATTTCAGACTCGCAATGATGTACTCACGGTCACTGCATGCCTGATCTTGGAAATCCGTCTTAGCAGGATTTTCATCTTTTACTGTGCCTTACCCATCTCCTAACAGTACTCACATCACACACGCATCACGATACACACCACTCAACCTTTGATTTGTATAACTAACTTCTTACACAAAACTAAAACCTGCCGCACGGTAGATCCACTAATAAAACAATTTAATAATTCCCAAAAATTCATAAAACAATACCCCAACAAAATCATTTACAAGGCTGACAAAGGTAACTCCACTGTCATTTTGAATAAGTTAGATTACGACTATTGAATGATAATAATAGCTACAGAAAACAGAATAAGAGTCCTACACAACATACAAAGGCAAAAACAATAATTCAATAAGAAACGGAAGGATTTAATGTAAACCTTATTGACATACATATCTACAAGAAATTAACAACACATTGTTAGCGAGAAATAAGAAAACTAACTCATATTATTCTTGCAAACTTTAACCATTCATTACTTTTTAATAGTTAAAAGTTTCTGGTAAATTTAATCAAAACATTCAAACGCTCTCTAGGTGGTGCAATCTCTGTCAAATAGTATATTTTAAAAGAGAATGCGTTAAAATGTGAATTAGTCCAAAAGAAATGAATATTCGTCAATTTATATCGAATGTAAGATATAATGTAATAATCGAAACGAGATATTTTATATTAACATTTAGCTAATAAAGAATGCGATAAAAATTTGATAGGAAACTGAAGTGTCCACATGTAATCTAATAATAAACTTGCCTTACTTGAGTTTGACGATCTATTCTCTCTTTAAAACTGTAAATCCCAATACGCCGTGTCATAAACGAAACAATAGGGATGAATTACAAGAGATTACATTTTTTATCTTATTAATCTGTTTTCGTGAGGGGCATCGAAACTATACGATAAAATAAGAATGAGAAAAGTAAATACAAAAATCGCTTGGTGTTATTGTAATTTGGATGGATCTTTCGATAATCCATTCGATAGAATTAAGCCATATGATGTAGGATAATTTCATATGAAGCCTGATTCACACTATACGTCCAATATCCGTTGTGTTCAGTAATCATAAAAATGTCCTACTTATATATGTAGCTGCACATACTACATTTCGTTAAAAATCAATACGCATTCATTTAACTGCATACAATATGTTTTTGTTGATACTGAACGTAACGGATATGTAATGTAGTGTGAATCGGACTTTCTTCGCCTAAAGCAGTGGGTGTGGGTAACGATATATGTATACTATGTGACTAGAAGAAACGAATCACCCAATAAAAGTATATATTTTTAAATAGACTTTTGTGCAAATGTTTATTTTGCTGGGAGTAATAAATGATGAAATTTTCATGGTAAAATTTGTAGGTACCCTTTTGAAAACATTTAACCTTCCTATACTCACGCATACGGTCTGTGAGACCGATTTATATAGTATAGTATACGTCTTTCATTTTGACGTGAGTATAGGAAGGTTAATAAGGCGTTACCGCATCACGTAAACCAATACATCCGTTACTCGCCTGGACATGCTTTTAAGAAGATGATCTATACACTCCAATTGGAACTCATTCCAATCAACTTATATCCTGTAGATATTGCAAGTCCATTAGAGAGTTAAAAAGCATACCAAGCCTTCGATCCATCATATCCTAGACATGCTCTATGGGCGATAGATCCGGCGATAGCGCGAACTAATTAAGAATATTGATGTTTAGTTCATGCAGGAATCGTAATGTAACTGCAGCAATATGGAATGTGGCATTATTTAGCGCTTGAACATATGGCAAAACGAATGGTTCCAAAACGTCGTGAATGTACATTTAAGCATTAAAATGACCTCGAAGGAATACTAAAGGTCTCCTACATCCTATGCTAACTCCACGCAAAATCATCAATCCAGTAATGAGCGTTCACGTTCTGAAGTAAAATTCAAAAGCGTCCTTTCTCCTCTTCGACGTCGAACTCGTCTACGACCATGACAGATCCACAAATAGAAGATTCGTCTAATAAAACAATATGACTCCACTCCTCATCCCATTCTAATCTGAGGGCACAATGTCGATTAGCGAGAGGTAGTATTAGTCCTGGACGATAAGAAGTCAACCCAAACGAGCGACTATGGCGATATATGGAACGTATTGTTATTCTATGGCCTATCACTGGCAAAAGAACATTTCCCACAGACCTTAAGGTACTATGCCGATCCCTAAGTGTAAGCAATCTTAGTCACCTATCTTCCCGTTCGATGGTTTTCTTAGGACGTCCAGAGCCTCTTCTACGATATTGGCTACCTTCTTGAGACCAATCTGTCCAACAACAAATAACTGTAGAATATTTCTTTGCATCCGCATCCGCATCCGACTTCGCGAAATGCAATACCCGCCTCATGTAGTCCAACAATACGACCAGATTCAACATCGTTTAGTTGCTCTCATAACTATAAACTCTTACAGTTGAGAAACCGACTTAAACTGATCCAAAATAAAGAAAATAAAAACGAATATTGTCGTTGGGGTTAGGTAGAAACGAAATAAAGATTTATTTATTGTTCCCAACACCAAGAATATCTGTAAAAAATGTAACTTAAAAATATAAACTCACACAGCGAAATAAAGATATGATATAAAAACAAACGTAAAATTCACTTTCTTGTGTTTGCTTGCGACTCGATCACTTCGCCCTACATCTATTCTAATGTATCCTCATCTATATGTATATATACATATTTGGCCCAGAATTCCTAAACCTTTTGCAAAGATTATTGGGTTTCGCAAAAGAACTACCTACTTCGGCTGGTACCATTGTCGCTTTTCCTAGATGTGTTATAATATATATTCCGAAGTTTCTGTTGTACTATTGCAAAGCCTAGTATTATCATCTGTGATGTGTGCTGTGATCTTGAGATGCTGTGTCAAGTTACAGGGTGAGAAGACGCATGACTAATTTTAGTTCTTCCTTGTGTAGGTGGAGAAATATCTTTGGCTTTTTCAGGAGCACAGATGACAAACCTTCTTATCTGTTCTGAAATATTCTTCCAATACCAGGTCTTCCCTTCCTCTCCCTAATATGACCTTGAGTAATGATGTTAAATGGTTCTGGTTCAAAATACCGAGCCGCATATATTTCTTTATCAATTTCGTTCTCTTTGTTGTATCGTGGACAGTTCTATTCAGCTTTCGACTTAAATCCAACTGAAGAGTCTTGTTATCTATAAAAGACTATTAAAAGACTAAACATGTATCTCGTACACGACACAGCTTCTGCAGATGGACAGAGGATGTATTGACGTTATAGTCTTTATGCAAAATATCAGCCGCTTATACGTGAGCTCTTCTAATCCATTCTGCTAGATGGACCACTCCATTTTTCTTCGTGTTAGTTTGTCAAATATCGCTGCGTCTTTTCACCGATTCAACTATTTTATTTCATTCCTTTCTTTAGCGATCCAGATGTTCATTCTCCTCAAGTCCTCGTAAAGTTGGTCTTCTCACCTGCTTATTTTCTTGGTCTATTTCCTAGTGGTCTTCAGTTAAGTATTTTCTTTGTCGGGGAATTCTGATCTTCTTCTTCTTCTTCTTTTCTCTTTACTTCAATGTGCACGAACCATTTTAATTTTTCAACTTTTACGTATTTGACGATGTCTTCTCCCTCCATCAAGTTAAGTATGATAGTAAAACACATAACGATACAACGACATCGGAGAGAAATTGATACCGTTCGAAGCAATTCATTGTTTTAAAATTTACAGCACCGCTAGGAACATGGATGTCCGCAGGCGAGAGTATGGTTAACACGTACTGTAAATGATGTTGCATACGAATCTAAATCCCTTTACCCACTGACACTATATCACATTGGTAAACTTCTGACGGAATTATAGATTTAAGTAATTCAGGTGTTACGTGTTTCACTAGCAATGGGGCTCGCATCTTCAAAGAGTATCTTACCAAATAAACCGCGATTTCTTAAATTTTATTTATCCAAAGCGAAGTTTCCGTTCAATAACTCCAGGCCATAATTTTCTACCTATTAGGGAGAAAAATTATTCCGAGACTAACACACGAACGTCATTTCAAACTTCGTTAACATGTTCCTTTTCATGTTGTAGGCACGTATTTCTTCTTAAAACAATTTCTCTATTTACTAAACACTCATGCAAAAGAGACAAACTACCTCACTCTCTAATAAATTAAAAAGCACCACCCGCCAACCCACAGCACTATCGTCTTTGTTTACAACACGTAAAAATACGAATCTTCCAAAATCATAGACAACGGCCCCATGGGTCTATCGTTGCTTTCTGATTTATTATAGGGCGAGATAGAAGAAGTACGCGCCGTCAGCGTAAAGAGGAACGTGTTTACGAGATTTGAAATGACGTGAGTATCCCATCCCGTAATCATTTTTCTCCCTAGTAGATAGAAAAGTATGGCCCCGAGTTGTTGAAGGAAAACTTTATTTTGTATGAATAGAATTTTAAAGAGCCACTATTCGTTCGGTAAAGTACGGCTTAGAACAGGCATGAGCAACCTTCTTTTGATGCGTCCGCTAGAAGTTTTATGCTGGGAGTAATCTTGAAAAATATGCATTTTTCTAGTATCCTTATGAAGCAAGTTTGAAGGGCCGTGCTAATATGCAACGGAGAATTTCAATGGAAGGCCGGACAAACGTTACTCAACGGGCCATGTGGCCCGCAGGTCGGTGTCAATAGATTTCATTAAATAGTTGTGTGCTGAGAAGTTTACCGATGGGATATAGTATCAGTAACCCTACACCAAAGTTCTTACTATCACGATCAATCCCTTTATCAATCTGTTAAGTCACGAAAGGGAGCAGTGTTCATAGTTTTGGTACAGCTAATTTTGTATAAGAGAAATTCCTTACACACCTGTAATTAAACTAGATTCTTCTTAAATCGCACACAGCTTAACGCATGATTACTGAGGATGTAGAGAAGATTATGAAACAAAGTACTTTTAAATTATCGCTAATCTGTGCCTAATTTGATTTAAAGACTATACGAAACCTTCGAGATAACCGTCTCGTTTTCCTATAAAATGACCGATGTGCGATTCTTTGGTTTAGTGTTTTCGATGATGTTCAAGTTCGGAGTTTTACTACTTTGCGCTGCAGCCGTTTCGGGTAGGTTAAAGTCACGTGAAAACGGAATTACATTTTTAATCATATGTCTATATTGCAGCTCTGCCGGCGGCCACCGTGCCAGAGGTCGATCCCAGGGTTGACGCGGATGGAAACTGGAGAATTGTGGGTGGCACAAATTCTCCCCACCATACTGCAATGTGTTCATTGAGATCAAGCGCGAACAGTCATTTCTGCGGTGGAACCAAGCTGAATTCGTTGAACATTTTAACTGCTGCTCACTGTATTGTTGGGTATGAAACCTTTTCTGTTCCTTATTGATTTGAAATTGAAATTCAATTGAGATTCCCTTTTCGTAACTATCGTCCCTCCGTACAGAATTTTGTGTAGAATGTATTTCTACAAATATGGGTTATTAACCCACTACAAACCCTATTATTTAAAGAACGAGTATATATGAACGATAAATGTCATTGCTTAAGAAAAGTTTGTTTAAACTAAAAGAATTGATTTTTGAAAAAGTTTAAACTGTCGAGTCAATCTAAGAATCAAATGGAAATCAAAAAAAAAATAAGATATCGCGATACGCACTCGGCGTTAGAGCGTTTACCAAGTAAATATACGCCTTTGCTTTTGTCAATGCGCATGTGAAAATAAGTTTGTTCCGAGACTTCAAAAATCCTTTTCCGCTTTTCTATGATAGTTGAAAAACATCTTTTCCTATAAATTTTATTTTATTTGTTATGGAGTTTCTTCTGTTTTAATTTGATATATAAGTTGTGAAAAAGGCCACTAATTTTCTTCACGATGTATAACCACCATAACATCTTGCTTTGGAAAATTATGATGGATGGAATTTTATACACCTGAAGCTGCAAGTATTTTATCAACTTTATCCGTTCTTAATAAAGAAATGCTGAATCCCGTCGCTTTCCTTAAAAAAAAAAACAAATCAACGGAAAGCCTCATTCAACAGAAGCCGAACACTTGCATATACATACATAGTTTGAAACAATTCTCTGTCGGCATGGCGTTAATGAGAAGACGCGGTATTTAACGGAAAGAGTTTCACATTTAATGATAAACTTCCATTCTGTGGTGAACACTCCATACACTCCACGCCATCTGTTTATGTGTCTTATTTCAACAATGACAACGACGTAGGTCTTACCTCTTACATCTGTGCCAATCTCCTATCAACGCAACGTCGAAAAAATTAATATTTTTCTAAACAAAGGAGAGAGTTAGATGAAATTCAAATATGACTTTTGATAACATAACCATACAATCGTAACATTTCTGATTTTATTACTATTTGCTATATGTTTAGTGTTAGCAATCTAGAAATAACTGTTAGTTGACCAGACAAATTTCTACATATCACTTGATAGTAGTAGTGTTACACTCAACGATCTATTTGCAATAGTTCTACCGTTTAGTTTTCAAGTTAAGTGAAATATCAATAAACAGATTTAAACTGTGTATGTTGAATGGCGGTTGTGATGATAATGAGTATGCCAAGAATATTAGTATCAGGTGACAATTATGTTAGAGACTCTGCGGAAATTCCTCCACTTTACTGTCGCAAGACATGCCTTAGGAATCGATTTTACGGTCAGTTATTTGTTAGCTCAGTTAGTTTTAGCATAAACACAAATTTTAGCATTTTTTTTTTTATATTTTGTATACATTAGCAATTGTCTGTGTACATACCTATAGCAAATATGTTATTGTTAGTACTATCATTATTATCATTATTATTATTACCATTATTATTATCAATTTCAGCCGCAGTACTGGAAATACAATCACTGTCTGCGGAACTACCACTCTGAATTCAGGTGGCACCTCCCGTGGATCTAGTGCTCTGCTAATTCACGCCAACTATAATGCAAACACAATCGCCAACGATATCGCGGTAATTAGATTGTCGAGTACACTAGGTGCGACCGCCACTATCCAACCAGTTTCGTTGAGTACCGCCAATATCGGTGCCGCAGCCGGTAGGGTAATCGGGTGGGGTAGAACTTCTACCAACGGTCCCATTCCAAACAATCGCCAACAACTGAACGTTCAGATCATCACCCACGCTAATTGCGTATCGAGTTGGGGATCATTGGTAACCAACACCCAAATTTGCATCTCAACACCGGCAGGACAGGGAGTGTGTCAGGGTGACTCCGGAGGCCCTCTATTCCTAATCAGCAACGGGGCCCAGGCCGGCATTGCATCCTTTATTCGTGCAGGTGGTTGCGGTCAAGCATTCCCTGACGTTTATGTAAGAGTACCTTCATTCATTGCCTGGATTCAGTCTGCAGTTGCCTGGTAAAAAATATGTAATATTGTCTTTGAGTTAGCCGCTATAATTAAATGCATTTACTGAAATGTCGTGTATTATTTTAATTTCATCTTAGTCCCTGTAAACTATGACGAAGAGTTGGAAATTGAAGATTTTAAGGAAGCTGTTTAATATTATATATCCTCAAATCAATGCGATCTGAAGATAAATTTTGCCACGTACACCTTTGGCACCGTCAAAAAGAATCTTGATTTGCAATTCAACAATCGCCTTTCTAGAATATTTAATCTACGCACAGAGCAAGATAGACAGTAGATTCGTGAGAACCTTGATGGAGAACCCGGATTATATTGATCGAACGTAATCCTTCAGAAGCAGATCTGATGCAAACGTAAATACTTATAAGCTTTTAATATTTCGTGGCCCATGTCCAATACCTTCTACAGTCTATATACAATCCGTCCATAAAGTGAGTAGCTAAAGTTTATACCATCGACTTTGTTACGCGCATGGCACAAATAAAACTAAAAAGTGGACAGACAAAAATAAAATGTGCAACAAACCTTCTCTATTGCTCATCTAAGACCTTGATGATCTTCGGGCAGCCTAACTACAGCTCTCGCAATATAAGTTGGCGAAGGGTGGGAGTGAGTTCGCGCAGATAGAGGAGGGATAGATTGCCTCTCATTCGTCCTGCAACGCAATGGTAATTCCTATGCACTGTCTGAATCAGACAGGTGGGAGGTACGTGTCCTAAATACGTTTACGGCCCATCCCCACCGCTCGCCAACTTATATTGCGAGAGCTATAGCTTCCTAAATAGATACTTTGCCCGGTGTTTCTCAAACGCAGAAGAAAGTATTGTCTATAGGTAGGATAAACCGAGGAGGAACATACAAGCAGACACCAAATTTACAAGGACAAATTTCCATTTATTGGCCGAACAAGGTCGGTGGCAACGGTAAGTACGTGAAATCGTATACGATTACAAATCAAAAAAAAAAATACACGTAAAATATATTAAAAAAAAAAACTAATTCCCTATCAGAACTTTCAAATTCACAAACTATATATCAAATGCTTATAACTAAAAAAAAACTTAACGAAATATAAATAAGCTGTAATATTCATGGACAAAAGAAATAAATGTAATACAATATGGGGTTAGACAGGTGACTTACATATATGCGTCTGTGGCAACTTATGTAGTTAAGGCTCGCGCGCACTTAACGACTACGGCCCACTACACTACGGACGGCAATTTATTCTTTCCATGTGTAGTAATGGAGAGTCGTCGGTAGGGCCGTTTCCGATAAATGAGCTCAGTTCCATTAATATACATGCAAAGAATAAATTGCCGTCGGTAGTGTAGTGGCCCGTAGTCGTCCGTTGCCGGTAAGTCCGCTGAGACCTTTATCCACTTCTGAAGAAATAAATAGCTGCAAAACTGCGCATTTAAGTACATTTTGGGGGAATTCTTAATTGAATTCTCATATGTACAAACATCAAACCTACTATACCTTGTACCAGATTACACACCATAAAATCTGGAATAAAATTTACGCGGTAAATTACAGCGACACTTCGAAAGAGGCAGGGAAAACAGAAAAATATAATCAACACCACAATAACTAGAGGTGATAGACAAATGTCAATAAACTTGACAGAATTACGTACATTATAGGATTATAGTAGAATTGGTGCAGTGTAATTTGGTGCTGCTTTCGACCAATCAGAATTTACTATAAAAGTGATATGTTTAGAAATTTGTCTCTCTATTTCTGGAACAAGGTATAGCATATATAGTGCTTATCCGGAAACGGAAACCACTTCTCACAAAGTCGCACTGATGATCGGCATAACTGTGAAACGCGTATGCAAATGGTGAAAGTAGTTTTCTAATTACACAAACTAAAACAAAATTAAACGAAATAAGCAAGTTCGTCCAAAACGGTGATAGAGGAGCTTCACTCCATTAAAGTCACATATTATATATATATGATATCTATATTGCTTACTGAAGGAGGAAATCGTGACCAACAATATGAGAGGGGAATATCTAACCATCTTGCTTTAATAGGTAGTTTCACTAAAATGCGCATGTGCCACACGTGTAAACTTATTGGCTCAACAATGATAGCCATTATGAAAATTGGCAGTATTTGTTTGTATTTGTGCTCTGTTAATTTGTACGTTCTGCTGCATAGTCTTGTATCATTATCTATGTGTACGGTCAAATCAAATGTGAGTGAGATTAGCGCCTGATTACAGTATGCAAGTTATTAGCAATTAGCACAGTGATTAGCGTTTGCCGGCGTCTGTGATTAATGTGCCTGACAGAGTTTGTGCTTGCCTAACTTACAAAATGAATGCTAGGAAAAGACAACTAAAACCGAATAGGATATATTTCTTATGTGAAAGCTCCAGAGATACTGCAGACAACAAACATGTATATACCAATTCCACATTCAGTTATACTTTAAAATTTGTGATGTAAATATTAATACATTCACTAAACTTGTTATATTAGATTAATAACTGGTTACTTTGTTCAAATTTAAACCGCCAATTTGTTTCGGTGGCGCATGTCCAGTAAACACAATTGGCTTGTAAGAAAAGGATAGAGTCATCATAGATCATATTGTTGATCACGTTTTTCGCTCATTGTTCTCTCTCTTTTATCATCACTCCAACATGTATGTCAGCAACTAAGCTATTATTCTCGTAGAAAGGGACACAAATATGGTGTAGCATGTTAATTTTTCTGCAGAACTTCTCCATTTCAAAATTAGCCGGGCGGCCCTCGGTTCCCACTTGCTAAGTGTTTACTACTGGCAATCGACAATGTTATTTTGACATATATACTAAAGGATGGACGTTAATTAACTAGTCAAAATTCTTTTTCTATAATACCGTTAAACTTAGTAATCGAAATCCAGTTCTAGCAGCACTACTACTAATACAATATCAGTATTTGGGACCAACACATTGAATTCAGAAGGCATCTTCGTATTATCTATAACCTGTTCATGAAAATTCTTCATCACAGAATAGTTCGAGTACTCAATGTTAACACAAGGACCATGCTAAGTTAGACCAAATATCTACAATAATAGCCTTACACACGTAGCAACTTGTGAAAAGGTTAGTAATCAGTTCAAATTGAAAAGTGGCGGAAAGCAAGGACCCTAGTTTCTGCTATGGTACTCACTTGCCTGCTGGAAGAATTTTTGAGATATCTGGGGCGGGACGCATATTTGAACTACCTTATATTTGCTGATGATTTGGTCTTTTTAAATTTAGACACGAAAAACAGAATTCGTAAAATCTGGAAGAAATGTTGGAGCCTGAAATACAACTTTAAGAATAAAACAATGACAGTAAACTTGAAGATCACGTCATATATGCTATACTAACCCTATGGCACACAAACGTCACTCACACCCAAGCAGTTAGAACGTTTGAACGTAATGGAAGATACCATAGAGTCAGTCATAACCGAGCTATCCGTTTATAACAGTTTATAACAAGAGAAGAATAGTTTGTCAACGGCAACGGATGACCAAAAAATCATTGACATTCTAGAACTTTGGCTACGATTTATTTATTTCCTCAATTTTCATCAAAATTACAATCTAGTTTTCAACATAATCTCCATTTTATTAAATACCCTTATCCCAACGTGAAGCTAATTTGTTTATACCATTGTTTGTTAGTGCCACTCTTTTGACTGATTTCTGGTCTCAGGATTGCGGTAAGTTAGTTACTATCCATTCAAAATTGGTCGTCATAGCGTTCTAAAGTTATCAAAGTTCTTGAAGTTGACAGTATGCGTCGAACTTGTTGAGTTTCTGTTCCGATCCCTTCAGCCTTTGATATCAAGAGGACTGAAACCTCGCTCACGCCTAAGTCAAGAGAAGCGGCAATACACCTGCGACAGCCTTAACGAAAAATACAGATTATCATGATTTAACCTAAATCTTTCCAGAAAAAAAGTTACACCTTCCTACTTCTCCCAATCCAGATGCGTTTCTGCAAGAAGCATTGTATTAGATGTTCTCATTGAGAATTTTTCAAAGACCACTAAAGTTGCAGGTAGAATTAAATAAATAATTCGTCATTAAGATAAGTGTATTACAAGTTCTTGTACATTTTTGACACATTCATTCGTATGCCGCATACGTACGTAATCCAGCGAGTCACAATGCCTTTAAATTTTGTACAGTTTCCTTTTAATCGTCTTTATTATTGATTTGAGCCTTTTAATTTCGACGTATGTAAGGCGTTTTCTGTTTATTGGTGAGCTCCCGTGTGTCAGATCTTTGATTAGCTCGATGCTTCTTAAACTAACGTCTGATTTGATTCTATCTGATTTAAATTTTCTAATGTAGATTAGAATGTAATATCTGAATGACAATATTTACAAATCTCTTATAAATAAATTAGATCCTCCCTATATCGGAACACAGATTCATACCATGATTACGATTGACGTTAACAAGATTACCAAACAAAGCATTTCTAAATTATCATTAATCCGTGCCTAATTTGATCCAGAGGCTATGCGAAATTAGATAATCGGTTACTTTTCCTATAAAAAGGCACGGCGAATAATTTCTTCGTTCAGTGATCAGTCTAGGAAGGAGATATTCAAGTTCGTTGCAGTCGTCACGGGTAGATTAAAGTGATGCGAGAAAGGAATGGCCTCTTCTTTAACCATGTCTCAATTTTGCACTTCTCCTGATCGGTACCGGTGAACAACCCTAAGATCGACGTAGATGACTGGAGATTGTTGGTGGATCGAATGCAGCAGCTAACGGTGCATTCTCCGAAATTGTATCTCTTAGATGATCTGCAGTCTTTTCTGCGGTGGAAGTAATTTTGAATGGTTTGAGCATTTTAACTGCAGCTCAGTGCATTGTCGGGTATGAATATAGCATTTTTAAAGATTTGAAATTCAAATGCGCAGAATTTATTCGAATGTATGTGCATAGAAAAACGATTTTCTTTTGTAACAATTGTTTTTGGTTGTAGAATTTTATTAGGAGAGGGTGGTATCTTTACAAATACAAAATATTACGTTTACGCGATCCATATAATCAAAAAGGCGATTAAGATGCTTAGAAAGAACGATGTATATAGGTCAAATCTTTGCAATCATTTTTTCTGGAGAAAGTTAAGCTTAAATTAAGATATGTGTGCTTGAAACAAGTAGTCCAATAGGGAATACACCAAACTGCTTCATCTTTTATCATCACCAAATCACTTTACTTGAGTATATTTAATTCTAAGTCATTCTACCTTTAGATGTAAGGCTGGTTGAATTTAGTTTTGCACATTTGCACCACTGTTTTCTGTTCGCTGTTAAGCTTCGTATGTCACTCCATCCTATACCCCTCCTCTCTGTTTCGTTTCTGATTCTGGCTATCCACTTTGTTCTTGGTCTCCCTTTCCCGCTCGCCCTGATACTCGCGTTATAGCGTTTGAAATACTATTTTTGTAAGTCTATGGACTGGCATTCGACACTCATGCCCAAACCATCTGGGCTGTTGCTTTGTAATTTTTTCGTTGATGGGTTCTATTTGTAGGTTTCGTCTGAATGTCTCGTGTTTTATTGTTCTTTTCTATTTAGACATGTTGACTTCATCGTATTGAATATGCCTCACGTTCTTCCCACTCTTTCATTTATTTCTCTTTCCATTCTGCGATTCTGCTCTATATTTGCATCTAAATACTTAAAACGATGCCCTTGCTAAATTTTGTTTCCATCCAGCCCTATTTCATGTATTTTATTGGATATTATTACAATTGAAATTGTCCATCTTTCTTAAATCGATGCAGACATAAAATTCTCTTAGTGACTGATTACGTGATAAATGTGATAAATACCGTAAGAAGTACCAACTTTAAAGAAGGTAGTCAACTTCAATGGTCAAAATATATAGGAAGACTTTATTTCCGGGGGCGACTGCACATTAGGTACGTATGTATGAGTACACAAGAACTCTTTAACCTCATGGGAGAAGGATAAATAGTATATTTTTCATATACATATTAGCTAACGGTGTATGACCAATATTATATCTTATTGTATAGAGTACGGGATATAGAAGTCTTCTTTAACGACGAACTACAAATCTCGAAGTATCATTCAGAAGAGGAACTTCAAATAAGCATTGAATTTCTTACAACAAAAGCCAACATTCCGTTTATTTAAAAAAATTTTCTACCTTTGTATTCTCAATCAAGACGATGGGGAATTGCAGACTAGGAAATTCAGAAAAACTTCTTTTTCATCAAACCCAAACATAAAAGACACTTTTATCAAAAAAAAACATTGAATATTTTAGCAATATTATCCCAAAGTAATCACCCCTTCATCTGGTCGAGAACTTAATGTTCCATTCGAGACACTAGAATATAAGCCTTGTATTTTGACTATACAAACTTCCATTTAGTATTCAAACACACACGTTTATATCCTCAGAATTAAGTGCAAGTTTTGAAGGAACCAAATAATTTTTATTAAGATGACTACACCATCGTCATATCTCCTATTTTGTTATTATTTGTTAAGGGTACTGGCAAGTAACAATCTTACTTTAGCTGAAAACCTAAAAGATGGAGTTAACTAGACTAAATTGTATATATCATAATACTGCTGACCTTACTAATCTATCTATAATTTCAGCTCCAACACCGGTAATACGATAAGTATAGCTGAAACCAACACCGTGGACCTAGTTAGAATGATGATTGGAATGTCGAGTTGGTTTAGTATGTCCAACCTTGCCCTCAACCATTAACCATCGCCAACTCCGGTACCGTAACCGGCTCTCTAGCTGGCTGGGGTAGAATTTCTACCTCTGGTCCTCTTCCACATCAGCTTCAGCAAGTGGTCATCACCATCTCTCACCCACTCTAATTGCCATCGAGCTGGGGCTTTACAATCAACACCCAGGAAATTTACATCAGCTCATCGGAAGGACAGGGAGTATGTAATAGTGATTTGGAAAGTCCTTTATACCAAAACAGCAATGGAACCCAATCTGGCATTATTGACGTTGCGGTCAGGCGTTCCCTGACGTTTATGTTAAGTAGTCTTCGTCCGTTGCCTGGGTCCAATCTGCTGTTATTGCTTAGAAAATATGTAGTATTTTCTTTAACTTCACAGCTGTACATAAATGCATTCAATGAAATATGGTATATTATTTGAAGTACTGGCTAATTATCATAGAATAAAGTTGGAGATCAAAGATTTTAAATAGATCTTTTGATATTGCTATTTTCAAATCACTAAAATCTGAACAGATATTTTGCCCTAAACACCCTTGCTCATTCATACGCTTAGAGCCTTTACACCTTTAACGATGATTCTAACCTCAACAAGCTCAACAGTCGCCTTATCCAGATATTTAATGTATGGACGGATCAGGACGGAAAATGGATCCGTAACAGCATCGCTGGAAAATACGGGTTATCTTGTAATAAGCTAATCCTTCAGAAGAAAATTGTACGCATACATAGATAACATGGTACACGACAAAGTTGGCTTTTAAGATTTCGTGGATTTCTAAATTATCGTAAATCCATGTATAATTTGATATAGAGGCTTTAGGAAAATGAGATAACGGGTTCTCCTATAAAAATACTCGATAAGTGATTCTTTCGTTTAGTGCTCAATCATCAGAGATGTTCAAGTTCGCAGTTCTACTACTTTGCGCTGCAGCCGTGACCGGTACGCCAAAATAACGCAAAAAGGAAACGGCGCTTTTTGTAACGACATCTCAATTTTGCAGCTCTTCCAGCAGGGATAGTCCCGGATGAGAATCGTAGGATTGATGTGAACGGGAATTGGAGAATTTTTGGCGGAACGAATGCACCTATCGGCGCATTTCCTGAAATGGTATCGCTGAGAAATGCTGGAAACAATCATTTCTGCGGCGGAACCATTGTGAATGGATGGAACGTTTTAACTGCAGCTCACTGTCTTATTGGGTATGAATACTAATACAGTGTTTCTTAAAGAATTTAAAGTGAAATGTACTCCCTTATATGTGCGTAGAAAATGATTGCCCCCTCGTAGCTACTGTTGTTCGGTGTAGGATTTTGGTAAGGATGAAGATTTCTGTTCTAATACGGGTTATATTGATACAATTCATATATTTTAACAAAATGGTAAAGATATTTCAAAACGATGGTGCACATGAATTAAATTATCCTAGCATTCAAATCCGAAATGTATCAAGTCGTTCTTCCTTTTATCACAATGTGAGAGATGACTAGTCTGGGCATACAGCGGTAATTACGAAATAAGTTACAACAGCGTACATAAACACAAAACTACTCGGAGGCAGCTAGATAAGGTGATATGGAGTAAGCGATGCTGTTGTAACTTATTTCGTAATTGTGCGACGTTGCCGCTGCGTTCTAACTCTAGAGATGACAAATTGATTCTTTCTCCAGAACAAACTTCACCAATTTACAGTTGACATCGCGACGCTCTTTTCTCCCTTAGTTGCCTTAAGAATAACAACAATCTACAAGTCAGCAGTTTCGTCACTTTCCTTCTTTGACTACATCCGTTAGCTATTGAATGTAGAATATCCTTAGAAATATCCGATGTTTATGACATTTTCAGATAGATTTGTTGTCCAACTGATTCCGATTTTGAACTTTTTTGACAAGGAAGATACCCTATACAAGAGTTTTCCGAAGAGAGCGGTAGAATACCTGCCTCAATTCCGTCAAAAATTGTTGAGAAATTGAGCTGAAAGTATAATTTTGGTCTAAAAACAACTATATTACCCAAACAGAAGTCGCGACGATCAGTATTTAGGGCGAGAAGTGTGTCGAAAATTCCATGTTTACAACAACTTAATCTGTTGTCATGTTCTTAACGAAGCAATGCCGAATCACCAAACCTTTCCCCTTCAAGTAAAACCATTTTCACATACTTCAACAACTTTTTCTACTATCCATACACAGGATTTTACAACAGAAAGTTTAAACAAGTTTAGACTATTTTGGCTAAAAGCTGAATCCCATCATATTAAATGCATGATTCAAGTGTTGCAATCCCATCATAAACATTCCTCAATCTGACCATGTCTCCAATGTTGCTTTCCAAAGACAAATGTCTAGGTAGAAATATACATATATAGAAATTCACATTAATTTGCAGTAACTGGGGCAGTTGGCATCAAATTGAGTCTGCAAGTATTTACTGAATGGCGTTGTTAGGGGTAATAGTTTTCGGATTTCGATGTGGCAGTAAACATGTTAATTAACATAAATTGTTTCACTGGTTTGTTTTCTATGACGAGTTCACAGCCAATTATATCTATGGACAAAACAATGCCGTGTATTTTTGCAATCTATACGTTCATATTTAGTTGGTTTCCTATTTTATGGGATTTAAAAGGGTGTCTTTGTGAGTCATCCCGATCTCAGCTATAATAGCTGCGTCATCAACGTAGCATATCATACTGATGGTATTATTGTTTAGCCTATAATCCACAGTAAGCGAGATGATGATTATTTCGTTCATTATCAGGTTAAAAAGGACAACACGAAACCCGTCTTATGTGAATATGTCGTACCTATAAAAACAAACTGACAAATAGTTTATCTAGTGCCTAGTTTGTAGTGGTTTTGTTATGAAGATACTGTTTCCTACGGTGCTATCAAAATTAATAATCTATATCCAATTTCAGCCGCACCATTGCAAATACAATATCTGTGTTTGGAACCAACACATTGAATGCAGGAGGTATTAGCCGTGGATCTGTTGCCCTTATAATTCACGCCAGCTACAACCCCATTTCGCTCGCGAACGATATCGCCATAATTAGGTTAGCCAATGCAATTGGTATGTCCAGCTCTATTCAACAAACTGTATTGAATACCGTCGACACTGGCGTCGTGGCCGGAATTATAATCGGCTGGGGTACCACTGGTCCCACCGCTATCCTTCCAAACCAACTTCAACAGTTATCCGTCAACACCCTGACCCACGCTGCTTGCCAGGCCGCTTGGGGTGCTACTGTATCCCCGCAGCAAATTTGCATTACCTCACCAGTAGGACAAGGAGCATGTAGTGGTGATTCCGGAGGTCCTCTATTCCAAACCATTAACGGAGTTCAACTTGGCATCGCATCTTTCGTCTATGGTGGTGGTTGCGGTCAGGTCCACCCCGACGTTTATGTCAGAATATCTTCACATATCTCCTGGATCGAATCTGCTACGAACTGGTAAATATATGTAGTATTATCTTGAACACATTATACTTCAATATAATACATTACAAGTATAAAATATTTTGTAAAATGTTTACGTATTTGTTTTTTATACCTAAGTTTTGATATGTAAACTAATTAACTTTTCTTTTGAAGAGATTTTGTACGTAGAATTTGACCTTAATTTGAATGTTGTTCAATTTCTGAAAACGACAAACATATTTTGTCGAAACGTTACATGAGTGTTTGAATTATGTCTTTAACAAATAACCACAACAACCACGAAGAGATAAAATAGATTTCGAAAGATATTAATTACGGCTAAGAAAGATTCTTTCAATTTAATGTGTAAAACCTGCACTTGTGAAATTAAAGCTGTAAATAAATGCATTTAATGAAATATCGTGTATTTTTCAAATATATCTTAGTTACTGTAAAATATGGTAAAGAGTTGGAGATTGAAGATTTTAAATACGTCGCTTAATATTAAATATCCTTAATCAGTACAATCTCTAGAGAATTTTCGCTATGTCACCCCTATCTATTCACAATGTTGGAGCATTCACACTTTAACAAAACTTTCAACTTGAACAAATTCAACACTCGCTGTCCCCAGATATTTAATCCACAATTTAAGCAATAATTACGTACTGACATAATTATATGCAATCTGGGCAAATGCGCGGTAACAGCCAGTGGCTTGGCTTGCGCATGAAAGTTTTTCACATCAAATAAAAGGTAAGAAATAAATTATAAAACGGACTAAAACACGGTTTTAAAAATCTTCCATGATAAATAATAAAATAAATTAAAAATTTCAATCAAATATTTCAATCGTTAGATACGTTTCCACAGCTGTTTCTGTCAAGTGAGTACGACGTGCAAAATAAATGCCTTTTAATGCCGAAAACGATTGTTCTACATCAAATAATGTTATATTTGGACATTTAAAATAATCTTTGAAACAACTTAATACATCTTCACACGCACCTTCATAAATTTGTCTTGCGATAAGAAGATCGGAGTCTTCCTCTAAAACAAATGTTCGTGTTACATACCAATTTTTTCGCCTTCTACAGCGCATAACTATCACTTACAATTTGAACCCACTAACGACATCGAAACATTTTGTAAGTTTTCTATTCCCTCCGCTAGTCCAAAGTAATTGTTGTGAATAGTTTGTAAATTTAGTTTAACCTGAGTATTTCCTGGCTTTTCAAACATAAAGCGTACAATTACGAAATCAGTTACGATAGCCTACATATACGCAGAACTACTCGCATACAGCGTCGATTTATTAGTGACGCTGTGAAGGCGTGAAATAAATATTTGCCGACTTCCCATCGCATTAACTACTACGCTGACTATTTGCGCTGTTTGCCCAGACTAATTATGTTTTCCACCTTCACCGTTATATCAATAGCGGGAATAAGATGGTATCTTGATGAAGATACGGGTGAAGATAATGTTCCGATTTCTGATAGTACAAAAGTTCTTGACTTGTTTAAATTCATGAAAAATAACGAACGCATTAACATCAATAATATCAAAGGGTACAGATTTGGTAAGATTCAACTCGAAAATAAAATTAGATCTTTGAAGGATAGATTGAACTCAGTGTAGTGTAGGTGAAGATGGTGTGCTACGTTATGGTGCGGTTCACAAGAATTATCCTTAGAAACAAATATTTATATCTATGAATTTAGCAGTCAGAAGATTGAACATAAAAGGAAAATTATAACTGACTATCGGAATACCATTCCAAAGGTGAGAATGTTAAACTCCAGTACTATGATGGTCTCCCAAGAAATCATGTAACAGTCCACCAATCAGACCCGGTTCACTTCTAACATATTATGAGAATATTTATAGCCTAAATAGGAAAACCTTTGAATTCCACAAAAATATTCTGTCTGATAACGATTATTTTATTAACGGAAACCTGGGGTCAGTGTGGCTTGCCGAGAGGCATGTGGTCTTTATGTGTGATAGAGTTAGTGATCATAGTGGCGGGGATAATTGCAATAAGTTGCTATTATTCTTTTGTGACCAGTCTAAGAATGATATTGACGGGGATCTTACTTTTTTATTTGTAATATTGTATCTCTTATAGCACAGGATTTAGACCAACTAAATTATGCCGTAAGTAGTACTGCTGTTGTTTGATAAATAAATAGATAGGTAGTATTTATTATTTTATTATTATTATCTCCAAAGGACAGTTGTAAGCAAAATTTATAATTAAGCTTAAGTTTCCTCTGTGTAGCTGGAAGAGCTGTTTGGTTCGATCAGTAAAAGCAATAATAAATCCGTGGCAATTTTGAATGAAATCGCAGATTATCAGAACCTCATCTACTCTTCCGAGAAGCAACAGTAAATCCATGAAGTCCATGTTAGAAGAAAGGAATTATCTTGACCAAACCTAGCCTTTTAGGAGGAAGGACGTTGATTCTTGTTGCTTTTCTTTTAGTTAGGGTTCTGCAAGAGTTCCTTGGTAGGTATTTTTCTTAGAAATTCTCGGGAAGACAGTGAGGTTTCAGGTGATATTAAATTATCAATTCGTTACTAGAATAGGAGAGGAATGGAGTTAAACTCGACTATCTCAAGTTAACTATAAATAATAAGCAATTTTCTTAGGGCGATGATAGAAAAACTTAATAGAGAATGTATTGGAGGTACTGCATGAACGATCGAACTAAAAAAGCCTAGAAAGCGCACATAAAACGAGACCAAGAATACTAATAACCAGGACACAAAATTGCGATAACGATGGGAAAGGACAAAGAAGATAACAACCTGGAATGTCAGACGTCTAAAGCGAAAAGAAGAAGCAATAATGGACTCTGACAATTAGATGCTTTAACTGTTACAGAGATCAAGAAGAAAGAAACACGGGACAATTGAGATTGATGAAGAGCTATATCAGTTCCATATCGGAGTAAATAGAAACCAGCGCTTAATCCAGAGACGATCTGTAGATGGTATAAAAAATTTGCAATTTATCCCACGAAAGAACATGGAAATAAAAATACAGCTAGACAAGGAAATTATAACGACAATAGTAATCACATATGGTCCAAATGAAGATGAGCAGACGCATATTAAATAACAATATTGGGAAGACCTTTCACGATTCTAGGAGATTCTAGAGAAACGAGAGACGAAAATATAAACAAAACCATATTAGGTACAAATGGGGAAAAGCATTGAAATGATAACGGAAGGAGAATGATAGACTTCTGTTGGTTCTTTTACATGGGAACAATTTGTTTGTTTATTATTACAAAATTGATCACGAATCCAATTACTCATCTAATTAATAGATGCATTAATAGAGGATATTACTCTAAATCACTCAAGGTTTCTTCGGTCACAGCAATTTTTAGAAAAGGTTCGATTGATGACATTAATGATTGTCCTATTTCAATTAAAGTTCCTAAACTGCAAATTCGGTACTAATTACTTTGAAAAAAACGCATTATACAGTTCTTGTCAATTTGGGTTTTACTACCCAGGCTATCGTTCTTCAGAACCTTGTAAATAACATCTACACCCGGCTAAACTTGTACAATCTCAGAAGAGATGTCAATCATAATATTTTAATATAATAAATGCAATGTAACTTTTCTGAACTGAGTGTAAATTTAATACAGTAGTTTCTAGATAGGATATATCAATTTGTTAAATATAGGAAATTGGTGTTCTGTTCAAGTACTTACAGATCAAGTTTACTCAAAGGATATTTCCTGGGTTCATGTTGATGAGGCCACTGCATATTCTGATTTTTCTGTAGAAAAGTTGTTTGACGTTAGAGCAATGAACAACAAAATTGAAAAATCGAAACACCAAAATTTAACAAGTTGATTCAAAGAATAATGTAGATGAGCCTCTACAAAACGAACTTGGAAGGTGTATTTATTGGGCAGCTCACAAAGTAAATTGTGCTATGACTTATGAAGCACGCACAAACTGCATATGCCAATACTTGTCACGGAGGGAATTACGCTCTATTAATCACAGACTGTAACCGTAAACTATAGTTTCGTCCTTGTTCATAAATACTGGTCTAGCAAAGAGGTTAAGCTAGGCATATTTCAAAAAAACACAACAAACTGTACAACAGCTTGCTAAGTAAACACAAATTGCATATGCTAATTATGATTTGATAATTACAGACCGCAACCGTAAACTATAGTTTTGTCTTCACCTCTCCTAACGAAAGATGGTGATTCCATCTATAATTGACATATGTATGTAATTTGTTGCTTGGAAGGCTGTTGCACAGCTTTTTTTGGAACCCTGCCTAATAACAGGAATTTAGTAGGTTGCTGGGGAGAGTCACCGAAATATTTTTCTTTCAATTATTGGTCTGGATCTCATTGACAATGGTTACCTATTTCTCATCTACCGCAAATTGTGATACATTCTGTTGTGCCAATCCAACTTTTAGTTCTTAAGATGAAATCACTTGTTGATTTGATCTCTCGTTACAAACACCGATACATCTCCGACTATACTATACTCGTGAGTACTAATGAAGACGAAGCCATTATCTACTGTTACGCTCTGTAATTACAAAAAAAAGCATAATTCCCTCCCCTGCAGTAATTAACATATGTAATCTGTGCTTATTTCGTAGGCTATTGCACAGCTTTCTTTGAAAGCTGTCTAATAACGTGCATTTAATAATAATAATAGTAATGCCGTTAGCGGAAGTTATCTAATTTCTTGGTTTGGAATAATGTCTTGACTCTAGTTGAAGTTTTTATTTTAAATACATAGAGGACGGCATACGTTGCTATTAATTTAAAACCTGGCTTTCAAAATTTGGTCGGTCAGATATTCAATATCTTGTGAACCATGTATATTTCTTAGTTATAAAATACCAACACCCAAAGCTGTTCTGTCTGATTTGACTTTCCTGGTATAAATTTGAATGTGATGTCTGGATGCCAATATCTACTGATCCACCCATAAATAAATTAGATTCTTGTTAAATCGAAATCCTCGTGTCATGATTGCGAAGGATGTTAATAAGATTACGAAACAAAGAATTTTTGAATTATCATTAATCCGCGCCTGATTCGATACAGAAGCTTTGTGGAATGAGATAATCGATTGATTTCTCTATAAAGATGCTCGGCAAACGACGCTTTCGTTTAGTCATCAGTCTTCGAAGAAGATGTTCAAATTCGGAGTTCTACTGCTTTGCGCTGCAGCCGTCACGGGTAGGTTAAAGTGACGCGAAAAACAAATGGCATATTCCTAAACCGTATCTCACTTTTACAGGTCTCCCGGCTGGGACCGTGCCGAAGGCTGATCCGAGGATCGACGTGAATGGAAACTGGAGAATCGTCGGTGGCTCTAATACAGTTTCTGGAGCGCATCCTTATGTGGTATCCCTAAGATCTACTGCAAACAGTCATTTCTGCGGTGGAACCAAATTGAATCAGATGAACGTTTTAACTGCAGCTCACTGCATTGTTGCGTATGTATATATCCTTTCTGTTTCTAAAAGATTTCAAATTCTGGGTGACCGCCGTGTGCGTGGGATACGAGTTCGATTAGATATAGAATCTGTTGAGCGGAAAAACAATCTTTTCAAATAACGTTAAGTTGTTATGTTAACGCAATACAAATTTCTCGTTGTTCTCGAAACTATAATGCAAGTGAATCAAAGTTTCCTAGTTTTCATTGCTTACTTTTCTTAGACTAGGAAAGCACTTACACCATACTACCTTTGCGTTCTTGATGAAGAGACGCGAAACTTCAAGCCATCCAATCAGAAGAGAACCTCAGAAGTATTCTTCAACAGAAACCGTACACTTTCTATTAACTCTTCTTCTTCTCACAAGTAAGAATAAGGAAACTGTAGTTAAAATAATACATAAAATAAATAAAATTAACCTTACCACACCTTTCGGAAATAAATCCAGATACGTATTTCGGTAACTAGGTTGCCATCCTCAGTGGAAAACTGGACAAATTCAGTATCACCAGCGACATCCGGCTAACACCCATGACGAACATCTCGTAACGAGCACTGTACAACTCTAAAACGCTGCACAATGAACATCACACACTGAACGCCTGCTCCAAACACACCAAAACACTCAATTTTCCGGAGGGTGTGGTACGGTTAATTTTATTTATTTTATATCTTCTTCTGTTAAACTATAGGCTTGTATTTTCCAAGCTGGTCGTCCTGTGAATCTGATCTAAAAAGCTACAGATCTCCGATTGCATCATAGACAGCCGCCCATCCCTTCGCGCCTATTATATCTTTTTTCCGTGAATAACAGTATGGAGCTTATATCTTGACTTTAGCCACCAATAAATGGTTTGTGATAGTAAAACCTACCAGCATTAATGATCTTCTAAACACAATGTGCACAAAGCAAAAACAAAGAACAAATAAAAATCTTATTAAAATCACCACATAATATCTCTTTCATTCATTTTTTTACTACTCCTATGTGCTTAGTATTAGCAATCAACAATCTTATTTCAGCTTACACGTGCAAAGATAGCCGAACTTCTGTTACTGAAAGTACTATTGGGATTATTAATTCATATCTAATTTCAGTCGTAACACTGGGAATACAATATCCGTATTTGGAACCCATTTATTGAATTCGGGTGGTATCACCCGTGCAACTGGTGCCCTACTAATTCACGCCAACTACAATCCAACCACGCTGGCGAACGATATCGCTGTGGTTAGATTGGCGATTTCGATTGCACCGACCACCCTCATCCAACCAATTGCGTTGAACACCGTCAACACTGGTGCTGTTGCCGGCTTCATAATTGGCTGGGGCAGAACTTATACCGAGAGTGTCCTTCCAAATAACCTCCAACATTTGCCCGTCACCACCCTCACCCACGCTCATTGTCAATCGAGTTGGGGATCTTTGGTGACGCCGCAGCAAATTTGCATCAGCTCACCGGCAGGACAGGGAGCGTGTAATGGTGATTCCGGAGGTCCTCTACTGCAAACCAGTAACGGGGCTCAACTTGGCATCGCATCTTTCATCCTTGCCGGTGGTTGCGGTCAGGCATTCCCTGACGTTTATGTTAGAGTATCTGCGTACAACTCTTGGATCCAAGTTGCTGTTAACTGGTAAAATTAAATGTAAAACGTATCTTTAACTTCAAAACTGTAAATAAATGCATTTCGTGAAATCTGGGACTTTATTTTGAGCGCACCCTAATTGCTGTAAAGTATGACGAGAAATTGGAGATTGATGATCTTGAATAGGTCTTTGAATCATTAAAATCTGAAGAGATTTTTTTGTTAAGTACACTCCTATTCATTCATATACTTAGAACGCTTACACGTTCTTGACAATGTGTGTAACTGCAACTCAACAAATTCATCGATAGCCTTTCTCAAATATTCAATCCATAGACGCCGCAGAAAGACAAAGTCCCAGAATTATGTGTTTCATTGTTATAGCATTGCGAACGAATTTATATTATTGAAATAATATTTCCAAACGACCGCGGGAAGAAAATTTATAATTGGACTTAAGTCTACTCTATCTAGATCAAGAAACTATTGGAGAAGCGACAATAAATCCTTGGCGGTTTTGATACAATAGATGGATTATCTGGATCTATCCTAGTCGTTTAGAGGAGAACACGTTAAACCTTCTTTTTCCTAATCCAGGTGCATATCTGCACGAGTCGTTATTCGCTCTATGCTCTTATCGCCAAACCAATCTCGCAATACTTAATTATCCCAAAAAGTAACGAAGAGTTGTTAAATACATTTCTTGACAACCGCGCTCAACTACGGCATCTTCATGTTTAACTCCATGTGTTTTGTGTGTTTTGTTAATTGTATCTTTTACCTTGATTACCTCCATTTATAATTAAATCATGATTTTATTATTAAGTCATTCATAATTAATTATGTGTGAACTTCCGGTAAGACTTTAGAGTCTTACAACTGACTCTTATGTTACTGTACCTAACCTAAATACAGACTGACATAATTGCACGCAATTTTTGCGCCTATTATTGGATCACCGAATAAATAAGCAGTATTTTAGCAGTGTATCGCACTAAGGCACGCTAAGAGATAGTATCTGGTATGCGATCGTCTAGAATACCCTTCCTCTGGACATGACTAAGCGTTTTAGGGGCCTCAGTGAAAGATATCCTGCGTGATAACTTGAGAGCGAGAGAATTGGTTTCCCGTTAGATCCCGCATCTCATCACCTAAAGGTAAAAGGCGGCTCACATGGTGTGGTCCCGAAATTTTGTGAACTGGCCCAAGAAACGTTCAGAACATTTTGAGTAGCTACTAATCAAGGATTTATTTGGAAGAATCCGACTCTGAACGTCAATCCACTCCTTAGGTGTCTCACAGTAAGGAAAATCCAAAGAAAATGATCTATATCCGCTGCTTATTGGAGAAGATGATACCAACGTCTTTTCTTTCTAAATCAGATCATGTGACCAACATTCCTTTACAGTATTGAAGAATGTCTAATCCTCAATGGTATATTACTAGGTAATTCAATAAGCTACGCTTAAAAATATTTATCCTATTTGCGATAATTTCAATATATAGGTATGTCACTATCATGAAACGACCTACTAAACCATAGACGGACATGCTCCATCTGGTACGTTAGAACCGCGAGCTCCTTTTCATATTTTACATTTAAGTCGCTTCTGGAGTGGATTGTTGAAGTGCGAATCGATAGAGCTGTGAAGCAGTGTTAAGTAAAAGTTGAAAATTCCCCCTTTAGATGTTTGATGCACAGGCGACAGCTGCAGCCGAAAGTAATAGGGTTACGAACTTCGACATCTTCGCGAAAGCTTTCACTCCAGATAAAAATACCTGCCCTTCCTCTGATAAAGCAACAAGTATCTTTATAGGTCGATTGATACTTCAGGAATAGATAGTCTCTTCTATAATACCTATGCAGATATTAATAATTGTGAATCATCGAGCCATAAAGTTGTCGGATGCAAATTTAGACGTTATAAACGAGGGTATTATAGTTTATTCCAAAACGAGTCCTCAGTATGGGCTCTAATAGACTATTGACATCCCAGTTTAGACCGAACAAATTACAAATAACACATAACTATGCTTTCCCTTTCTAAGTTTCGTTGCAACGCTTTATACCTAGGATCATAACTAGGGTTTAATAAAAAGTGGATGACCTGTTATCATTAAATAGTGTAAACCGGTCTTTATCTCCACTAACGTGCAAGGCGCGACATTACAATTCGGAGAGGTTCGGGCATCCGGTTTACACTACTTAACGATAACACGTCACCCACTCTTTTATCAAACCTTAATCATAACTAAGTAAGCCTTTTATTAACGAATACCACCTGATGAAGCCACAGTGTGGCGAAACAATATTGTAGTGGTACTATGATTAAATATTTTGAAACTTACAAAGTCTTTTTGATTTCTCATAAGTTATTAGTTTTAAATGAGGTATTGAGTCACTTGATATGTTCAAATTAATCTACCACGTTTTGTTAGAAGACATCAAAACTCCGAATCATCAATTCTCATTTGTAACCATAAATCTAGAAAATCAATCAATTACCTACCCGATTTACTTTATTTATCTTATTTACAAAATAATTTAGCTCTAGATTAAGAGCGCCAAATTCTATGCATCTATCCATCAGTTTACTCGGATAAACACGTGGGTAAAGTCAAGGACCTATTGCAGATTAATCAGATCAGTTAATTTCCTAAAATCTTCCGAAATAAGCCAATGCCGTATTCAAAATTTTTCAAATTAGTCCAGTCGTTCCGAAAATAAATCAAAATCAGTACAGTTTTGTTCCGAATTTTTAAAATCGACAGAATCATTCCAACTACCATTTGATTCAAGAGTAAAATCATTTGAATCAATTGATGCATCTTACACAAATCTACTTCTTCTTTAAATACTCAAAGTCAGTCAATATTTCAATCAAAATCGTTTAAATCAATTAGCTTCCTCTGAACAGTATCGAAGAGCAGTTAGTACTGAACAGTTTGTTTGTCACAACTCATGACGAAAGTAAGAAACGTCGCATCACAATACAACATGACAATGCAGGCACCCACACAGCATATCCAGCAATTGATTATTTGGAGGAGAAAACCAGCGAATTAAGGTGTGATTGGGCGCATTCATCTGATTTATCGCCCTGACAATTTATTTCTATTCCCGAATGTCAAGCAAAAAATGCGTGGATAGCAATTTTCAGTACCTCAAAAAGCAGTCGCGGCGTTGAAAAACCATATTTTTGACATACCAACTTCGGAGTGGAAAAGATATTTCGAAAATTGCTTTGAACGCATGCAAAAGTGTGTAAATATTAGAGGCGAATATTTTGAAAAGTAATAAAACAGTTTGTTCCAAAAACGTTGTTTTCTTTCCTGATGTTTGTAACAACCTAAAAAGCATCCTCATATACAATGTGTTGCCAAGTTCGTTTCATTTTTCTATTACTTAGTTAACTGCTTGTAGGTGGGGTGTGTTATTGAGAATGGTTTATGGAAACCAGCCTGTTTCACTGGCTGGTATCATCAGTCTCGGCCTTAACACTTTCATAAACAATTTGTAAGTTACTGGTAATAAGGTTATTGGTTTGTAGATTTTCATTTCGTGTCT
Organism: Chrysina gloriosa; assembly: GCA_038088585.1. NCBI lineage: Eukaryota > Metazoa > Arthropoda > Insecta > Coleoptera > Scarabaeidae > Chrysina > Chrysina gloriosa. The sequence goes on along the minus strand of CM076087.1, from coordinate 95,780,166 downwards.
GTTATGTTTTTTGTATAATAAAATCATTGCAGATCTTTCAGTTGTACTGGTATTATTTCTAGCTCGAAGATGTTGAATAACGTCGTTCGTGGACCTATAATCTTCCCCTTATTCAGTTGTAGTGCTATGTCTTCACCCGGGCAATTATTTTTCCTTAGTTTTTCAATAGCCCTTGATTGATTTCCGTTTGGATTACTTTTGAATCTTTATGTTCTTTATTAAGGGTTGGTTCTATTTGTGATCTGTCTTCTAAATTCAAGTTAAATTTGCATATTTAGGCATAGTATCGGTTGTACTCGTTTCTACTTTATTTGTTTCTAAATGATACAGTTAATGTTCCATCTTCGTTTATAAGATTTTAATGGTTTTCTGGGACTTCGTTGTCTCTAACGTTTGTCCTATTACTCCTTGGTTGCGATTATATTTATCTTTGCGTATTTCTTTCCGTACCAATTTGCATATTTTTGAAAATTCGAATTTTTAGTTGCTGTTCTGGTCTTCTTTTTCTGCAAGTTTTCCTGTTTTGCTATTATTCTTCGATATTTTTTGCTTTTCGTGTGTGTTTGTTGCGATTGGTGTTAGGACTTTTCCAAACGTCTTTTTCTATAGAATTACCACATAACTCTTGTGCAATAAGTTCTTCTATTTTGCCTTGAAATTGTATTCAAGGGTTTTTGTGTTTTCTCCTGCATCTTGTCTATTTGGTACTTATTAGCGAGATCTATGTCGATTTTCGTGTATTTTTTTACCTTGAGGTGGTACCGCCTATGTAAATAAATTTCTAACATTGACCATATGGCAAACATATCTGATTTCTTATGAGCCGTATATTTGGGGGTCTTTGTGGAATAAGTTGTAGTAACGTTCCCAAGTCTGCGACTTCTACTCCCTGATGAGTAATCTCCAAAATAATCACTCTCTAATTTCAGAATAATAATAGCTAAGACGTTCTATTTTTATCGGTGACTTACATCGATTAAATGGTGCTTGTGTATGGTGATGTCTAGAACTCCTTCTTACGAATGCATGTATCCAAAATCCTATTGATTTAGTATGTCGGATTCCGAGTAGTATTAAATAAAAGAATCTACATTCATTTGAGCCAAATTCAAATATATACATTGTAAATCGTTCGTTGATAACGTTCGATTTAACTTAAAATATCAGACACATAATCTCTGGGACGCGTGCAATACTTAAATCTATTGGTTTGTATATATTTATCGAAATGGTTTGGGTGTTTATTTCGTATTTATTGAATTGTTGATAAAATTTAGGAAACGTTTGGTTTACATAAAAGGCAAGCTAGAAATGGAATGATTTAGAATCTTACTGCACTGCTTCGAATATCTCAAAAGGATACGATGGTTAGTTTGGGCAAACAGCGGTAATTACGAAATAAGTTCCGGCAGCCTACATACTCGCCGGTTTAGTACTGATTAGAGTGGGGAGTCGGCGATTCTGTCGTTATTTATTTCGTAATCGTACCGCTGATTGTCCAGGCTGAATTGATGGTGTTTGTTCCAAAATTTTAGTGAGTTATAGTAAGTCAAAATAGAAACGCACTTCAAGGTCAAGTCAAAATGAGGCGTCCGACAAAGATGGACTACTTACTTCCCGACGAGGTACAGCCTAAGGTAAGATTGCAAATGTATGTTGTAGTATGGTAATACTCCATTAGTAAAATTATCAATAAAACGATGTTAATTTTATAGAAAGCATTCTTTAAGAAATAGAAAAGCGTTGTAAGCATACCACACACATACACTTGAAACATTAAAAATCTAGAATTCCAAATTGCTATAACGACGTGCCGAAAAAATGAAGTTTGTTTATAAGCGACGGAAGGGGATGGTCGACGAAAAAATCAGATAAAAAGTTATACAAAATACAAGGGTTGAAAAGAAGCAGACCACATCAAAAAGAAGTTGTTGTTTACAAACGAAGAACAGACCAAAGAAAAAGAAATACAATAAAAGGAAAAGACCAAAGAAAAGAAGTGAAGAAAGAATTCAAGAGGGAGGGAGAAGTTAAGAATTAGAAAACAAATTACACTTATACACACTAGGTAATATATTTTGATTTTATTGTTCATTATTTTGTTAATATAATACTAAAATTTTGTAAATATTAATTGTAATAATTTTGCTTTCTATAAAATTAACTAAAATTCATACTACAATGTATTCGATGTTGGATCACAACCACTAAGTCACAGAATAGACAGACGCGACAAATCTTGTGGTCAATCTTGTACGCGCATGGCCGGCAACCATGTTTTAAATACGACGAAAGTGTTATATTTGACTAGCTTCATTAATGTTATTACTATGGGATGGTGTGTGCATATTAAAATTAAAATATGCGGTTATTGTTGTGTATCACTGTTTTAACCTTTTAGAAAATACTATTCTTTTAACATATACAAAACTCTAATATTTTTCAATTACAACGAACACATGTGCACCTCTCGTATTTTCAAAATGGTGTTAGCTAACTTCTGAGCTATTTCGCGGACATTCAAATCAACCACATGAACATCAAAGGGGCCGACACGCCTTGTCGCTTCTGTCTATTCGGTGACTAGGTAAATGAGGTGCGCTTACATTTTGACTTGACCTTGAAGTGCGTTCCTATATTTGACTCACTGTACATAATTATAAAATTTCGAAACGAACACATAAAGACACTGTAGACATGATGTAATTCCACGTTAAACAAAACGTTAATTAACATTAAACAAACAAAAAATCTCTAATCAGCGCTGCTTTGCTCGCCGAAGGTGCTTAAAACAGGACAAATACTCGCGTTCTCTACACTGAAAGTTAGCTATCTCCCAGCTGGCAAATTAACGTTTGAAATTTAAAATCTTTTCAGAGAGAAAAGAAAAATGAAACTAAACGAATGTTCCAAAGCACGTCCTGTTTAAACGTACCGCTGCGAAAATTAATTCCCTAATTAGTACGACATAGTGGGAGTCTGTATTGCGTATTTTCGTGCTGTATTTGATAAGGATCTTTGAACATGCAAATTGTTTTGTCAACAACTCGACGAAACAAAGTTTAATTAAACAGCCCAGGCCGTTACTTCGCCATTCTCGTCTAGGTATTGTTAAGTGTTTCGATTATATTTGATTTCGCCGACGAAGCGGCTCGTATTTGTTCAACGCGCGCTAGACGGATCCGTCTCTTTTATGTTTTATTTCCGAAAACGGATCCGATTCGGCTTTATCTGCGTAGTAGATAGTACGGCGGTATAAGGTGGAAATCACGTTTGACGATGCAGTTCAGCGAGTTTCATTAGAACTAAAAGCGTTTAAAAGGAAACGGCACAGCCTTACAATTAATTTTATAATTCTGGCGTCGATACCAGGTTTTTGCTCCAAATCGGGTACCGCCAACTTTGGTATCTATTGCAGTTACAAGCAAACGCTGTAAAACTACCCTTTTTGATTTAGGAAATTAGCACATTGTTTTGCTGAACATTATACAACGTCAACGCTCTGCAAACAGATAAAACGGAGACATTTTAATATTAACATTTATGTGCTTGCTTAGTAAGCCGTTGCACAGATACTTTGTGATCTGCAAAATATCGCACATAATAAGGTCATTCCGTAGACAGTAATCTAGATTCTTCTTTGAATTAACATTTCTCAGCCTGTGAGAAAAATGTTACATCTTCTGACGAAGGAAGATTCCGAACCCAGAAATTCCAAAAATTATGAAACCTTGGGAAAAACATTCAGAGTGGGAATTTTGGAAACCAGAAATTTTGCATTCTGCCGATGCACATAACTCGCTAACGGTAAGAGATAGAGAACAAGTTCTAAGAGAAAAATTGTTTGTTTGGATAAAGTTGATCAAGCAGACGAAAAAGAATACTTTAGTGTATTTTTTCCATTAGATTAGATTATTTCTTATCTAAAAGTTGTGGGTTATTGAAGGAAGCAACATTAGACCAGTAAATACTATACATGTTCTTGTAGAAGAAATAGGCTGAATGAGATAAGCAATCGGTATATATAACTCATCAAACTTAAAGTTAATAATAGCTATTGGTTATTTATATAGCAGACCTGAAGTGTTGAAAATGGTCGCCATAAGTACTATAAATGTAATTCGTTTACTAATGGTAACGTTCGACTTTGCCAATAATAATAATGACCCCCTTGTGAATACCAACGAATTCGAATTGCACGACATAATAAAACATATCCTTCTCGATGCTCAAAAAGAAACATTGTTTTCACTGGAAACTGATACAACTCTAGAATGTTTGCAAACGCACAGACCACATTTCCTAGAATTTGTAGATCAGGTATATGCGTCCACAAGGGAAGAAGCGTTAGGAGCAATAGAAACTGAAGAAGAAGAGTGTATACCAGAAGAAGGGGATATTACAACTTTAGGATATAAAACCAACGCTGTTACGTATTGGAAATGTGGGAAGAAAAGATGACTTGCGTTGAATAGAGTTTGTTTCCTTAGAGAAGAGCACATTACGTCATAAAAATATGCGCGAAATATGACGTTTCATTGACTTTCACTAGTCGGTTGCCATGGTAACGTATACAGAACACCAAATTTGGTTCATTGCGCCGCTGACGTAATGTGCTCTTCTCTAAGGAAACAAACCATACCGTCTAGTAAAAGTTTCGCAAAGTTTCATCTAGGCAGCAATTGTACAGGTAAATGGTGAAATAATTTTGTGACATAGCAACGATTTGTTCCTACTTGTATTATTCTATGGTATTATTAGATTTTTTTCTAGGTGGGAAGAAGTAATAGACAGATGTGGTACGTGACGAGAAAAGTTACTTAAAATTTCTCAATTTGTATATAATGAGTTTGTAAATAGTATTGATTCAGGTACCGTTATTCATGATTTGGACGTCCAGCAATGGCACTGGGTTTGGAATTTTAAGAGAACTTACAAAATAGTTTTAAGAAAAATAAATAAATTTATTACGCGATCATATATCACAGACTCCGAGCAACTGAAGGAAATTGCTTCAGCTTGTACAGGGAACAAAAACTGTTACTATAAAAACCGCTACTATATCCGCAATTACACATAGTTATACCATACTATCAACAATATTAGCTGTCGATACTAAAATTCAGAAGTATGGCTGATGACAGGACGAGGGGAAAAAATGATCAGACTGGTAAAACCGCTTTCCAACACCCCTATGGGCAAAAAGGTCAGACAATAATAATAATAATAGTAATAATAATAATAATAATAATCATTTATTTCCAACGGGTAACACCCAAGTACAGGAAAATTAATACACGAAAAAAAATATATATACGCGAATACGTTGGCAACAATAAAAAACCAAAAATAAAGAGCTTACTGCCACTAACAAAATTTGTACACAATAAAAAAAGCTATTCTACAAGTAAATAAGAGTATATAACAATATTACAAACTAACAATAGTACTGATAGTATCCGTAAACCGATCAAAATGCAGATCAGCATTGCTACAAAACAAATCAAAATTATGGCACATTATATAGATGGGTGCTCTAAGCATCGCATTTGTTCTTATGCCATCCAGGTAAAAAATGGACGGATGTCCTGCAGATAGTCTGGGCACATTAAAATTGATTTTTCCAAGTAACCACGGACAATCAATTTTATTATTTAACAAGTTAAGGAGCAATTTGATGCTAGCAACAGTCCGCCTGGTTTGTAAGGAAGTGTAGTTAAATCTATTGAGTAGCAATGCATAATCATATCCCCTTTCTGGGTACACATGGTCATTAATATACACTAAGTACTTTAGGAACCGTCGTTGAACCTGTTCTAAGTTTTTTATATGTACGGCATATACGGGGTACCAAATAATCGAACCATATTCTAGCTTTGAGCTGATGAAGGCGTTGTATAATAAACTTAAACAATCCGTATTAGTAAAATCTCTACAGTTTCGGTAAATAAAACCAAAAGTTCGATAAGAGCTTGCTATGATTTCATTTATGTGATCTACAAAATAAAAGCCAGCGTCAAAAAGTATACCCAAGTCCTTTATAGACGTACAACGTTGTAAATTGATATCATTCATAGTATAATCATAACAAATTATTTGGTGTTTCCTAGTGTAAATTATAGTTTTGCATTTGTTCACATTAAGTTGCAAGTGGTTTTCCATGCACCAAGAACTTAGACTGTCCAGATCTTTTTGTAAAGTAAGACAATCCTCTATCTTTTCAATTTTAAGGAAAATCTTTAAGTCATCAGCAAATAACAACGAGTCACACTGCAAATAAGAAAAAGAAGAGGAACCAAGCAAAATGTTTCATAAGTTATTACATTAAGAAATCAACAATCTAAATCGTATAGTCAAGAATGAATTTTAATGAACGAATGATTTAGATCAGACATGGGCAACCTTTTTTTGTAGAAGTTTTATGCTGTGAGTAATCTTGAAAAGTATACATTTTTGTAGTATCCTTATGATTCATTATGAATTAAGTTTAGACGGGCCGTGCTAATATGCAACGAAAGAATTCAGTAGCGGCCCGGACAAACCTTACTCGAGGGCGGCATGTGGCCCGCCGGCCGAAGGTTGCCCATACCTGATTTAGATGAACCAACTGGGGCTTTCCTCTGGCAGTACGAGAATATTTTCTCTTGCAAATTTTATTTTATTCTGTTTGAACTTTCTTTTGTTTAAATTTGATACACAAATTGAAAATGGGAATAGTGTGTGGGGAACATCATCAATACCATATGCAATTATTTTAAACAGGGGACTCGCCAGCAGTGTCTCTCAAGCAACTTCATGCCGCGAACCACAAATTTTTATTTTATTTTATTACGTACCAAATGTAATATTTAATAAAAAAAAAAAAGGAAAGAAAGGGGGATTGTAATAAATATGAATAAATTTATAAGCTTTTCACAGACCTCCAAAATTTCCCGGGGACACCGGTTGAGAAACCCTGCTCTAGTTGGTGCCATCTATGTGTTAACAGCCAAAACATAGTTAAGTAAAATGGTAACATCTAGGGATCTGTACATTGTAGTAGAATAATTTCGTATAATGAAATAACTAAAATTATATATTAAATGCATTCGTATTTTTCTATATCTTTAATAATGCTCTTCCCAACGTTTCATTCGAAGTAATAATTTCATTTGAGGACTCTTCAGCGAATCGCCATCCTCCCAATATTATGTCCGTACTTTCCAACCTTGCAGCTACAAGATTCCATTAAATATTGTTCAGCAGCAGCGTAATTCTAATTTAACGAAATCAGACGTAAGTTTCAAACTTCCTCTCCAAAAATTAATTCAATCTCGATAGTATTTCACAAAATCCATATTTTTCGCCGATTATAACCTAACTTTTGCCTCGACACAAGTATCAACAACCATGTATTTTTCTTTATAGGATGAGCGATTATTCCGAGAACGAAGACGATCCTGACGTCTACGAGAGTTCCGGAGATGAATGGGAGGAGGAAGCAGCGGAGGTACCCCGCTTTTAAATTTACCTAAAGTTAACCTAACCTAACAACATCGGTGAAAATATTTCAGAAAAAAAGGAACAAGCGTCGCACGTCGCAGCGTTTAAGCAAGAAACCGCGGGTAACGCACGAAGAAAGCACGGACAGTGACGAGGACGATGAGGATATACCCGTGAATGGTGTAAATAGGAAAGCGAAGAAACCATTCATCAAAGTAGCACCGGCGCCAGTCAATAAGACCACCACGAACACTACTACTACTACCACCACTACCACTACAACCACGACTACTACGACTACTCTTCCAGAGAAACAAAAGTCTGCTCCCTTCGAACGCACATTTACTGTAAGTGTATGAATAATCTCTCTGACATTCGTTAAACGCATTGGTGTTTTTTTATTAGACAGGAACGTTTGTTATTTCCAAGAAAGACGCCTTGCAAGGGTCTCCTTCCAATCCTCCATCCATATGGAAAATTGATGGGAAGGCTTTATTGCAAAAGTTTGAGCCGTTCGAGGAGGATGGTAAAATAAGATATCAAAATACATCAATTGTAAGTATTAAGTTTGTAATTTATGTCAGATTTGTTTTGTTACGAAAGGTAAAAGACTCGAAGTGGGCCATTAGTTTTTTGTTGACTAGTGTTCTGAGAATATCACGAGAATGCTAACTAGATTATGATAAAATGAGTTACACATGACCATAAGACCAGAATAGTGACAGTTATTCGTGAAAACAAATGATGGACACAATTGGGATTTTTGAATGGCTAGAACTTCCATTGTTTATAGAAGGCCTAAGAACAAATCTATCTGTGAAATCAATCTATCGATGAAAGATTTTAGTTCCTTAACTTGCCTTGTTAATTGTTCAATTTGTAGATCGTTAGATACTTTAGTCCTTGGCAATAATTTGATGTATACAAACACTTTTGTTTCTTATTTTTTTGAATACCAAAATTAGAAATTTTCTCTCTGGTGGAAGGTGGACGTAGGAGTTATGACGAATTTTGTCAGTTGTCAGTGTTTTCGTCAACTTCGTTTTTAACGACACTATATCACATCGACAAACTCTTTACAACACAATTTTTTGATTAAATCCGGTGACACATGTTTCGCTAGTAACTAAGACTAGCATTTTCAGACTGTACCTGTACTGAATCTTCTAAACAAAGACAACGGTTTCGGTCCCTTTTTTATTTATTGCAAAGATAGGGAGTTTGCCTTTTGTAGCAGTGTTTAGTAAATAGAAAAAATATCCCAAGAAGAGATACATATCCGTGAGCGTAAAAAGATAAGATGACGTGGTTGCCTCTTGACGAAACAATCTACTCCTAGTATGTGAAAAATATGGCTCTCCATTGTAGAGGGAGAAATTTAATTTGCATGAATACAATTTTAAAAAATTACGGTTCATTCGGTATGATACAGTTTGATGATGCTAGTCTCTTTGTTAGCGAAACACGTGCCACCAGGTTTAATCAAATAATTTTGTGGTGATGTGAGGTGTTAATAATAGTACACAACAGTCCTCAGCAATTTTCTTTTGTTTTCCTTTTTTCAGTACACTGGTTGGTCATCGATAGATAAAGATAATTACGCATCGATTCACGTCCGATTGTATTTCCATTCTGGGCAAAAGATGATCCTGGAAATCGATTGGGATCAACTGAAAACGATCACTATCGACAGCGATTAAGACGCATCGTAAACAAGACATTACATTATTGAGCGATCACCGTATCCTTTAAGATAGGAAAGATTATGTTGTTCTTAAAATACATTTTAAACTTTTAGGTAGGAAGGGAATGTATTTTAATAATATCTACGCGAAAAACTTTTTGTTTTGTTCTAACAAATTGTGTAAAAGAGAAGATGAGAGAATGTTACATTTTTATTAGCGGTTTTCTGTGGCATTGTATTACATAATTTATTATGAGATGAGATTTCGTCGAATAAAATTTACGTTTCTATATGTTTATGGATATTCTCGTGCATTTCTGGCTCTCCTATAGTTTATGAATTAAAAAAGCGAATAGAGTTTGGTATATATATATGTGTTTATTTTATGTACAAACTTATCACATATAAAATATAAAGATTTTATTATTATGTGCGTGTATATTTGAATCCTGAATGGTTTATGGAATTTGGAAATGTTTGAGCACATAAAGTGCTGTGATTATACAGAATGACACTGAAGGTACATTGACAAGTTTCCGGAATCGCTGCTAGGGGGTTGTTTATTGCCAAATGCTTTATGTCGTGTTGGTAACTCTTTCACATCAATTGACTGCAATGCAATCTGTCAAATAGTCTGATTTTGTAGCAAGCATTTAAGTCAAGTACCTTTTTGTGTTTTCAATGATCGATAAAACCGAAGTTCGGCTTGTCATCAACGGTTCTATTTAGAAGGGAAAACCGCACGGAAATCAAATAAAAGCCAGATGCCGTTCTTGAGGATTCATCCCCTTCATTTTCTACCGTGAGTTTCTCGGTTTCGGAATTCAAGCATGGCCGCACGCATTCAAGTGATGAACCATGTTCAAGATGTCCGAAAACGTCTACCACGTCAAAAATTGTGATTTTTGCTGATTGATAATCTTGAAAAAGTCCAAACCGTTACTGGCCAAAATTACACAACACTCTTGGACAAATTGAAAACAACAATTCAGGAAAAAATGCCCAGGAATGGTTAAGAAGAAAGTGTTGTTTCACCATGACAATGCGTCCGCTCATCCAGTGCAATCGTTCAGCCAAAAATTGACAGAATTTAAGTTCGAAATCCTTCCCTATTCGCCTAATTTGTCTCAGTCAGACTTCTACCTGTTCCTGAAACTAAAAACATTTCTGGGTGGACAGATTTTGGTCGAATAAAGAACGGATGGAGGCTGTAAACAATTATTTTGGGAACCTCAAAGAAAATCACTTCCGGGAACGAATCGAAAAGCTAGAGAATCGGACCAAATGTTCTGAGGTTTAATTCTGAGCTTATATTGAAAAATAAATATAACTTGAACACGTATTATTTCGTTTTTATTGTCATTCCGGAAACTTTTCAATCTACCCTCGCAAACAGTGAAGTGATTAACTAATTTGTAACTACTTTGTGTTTACTGAGGATAACCTCGTTATCGAAAGCTTTTCAAATCCGGTTTCCCATTGGACTAAACCACAATTTTCTGCGACTATTATCTGCAGAGAAATTTTGACGATTTGATGGAATGTAGGGTGAGTATCGTATTTTCTTAGAACTTGTATGTCGTGTTTTGGAATATGTTACATGTTCATATCAGAATTGAGAAATGTTTTATGTAAACAAAGTTTTCCCGATTATTTACGTAAATTGCTATACCGGAAAGTCTAAAATTAGAATTTATAAAAATGCCTACTATCAGGCGATGCTAATTCTTAAATTGTAAATTTTACTGCGTTTGGTCTACTCTACCCCTTAAAAACATCGATTGGATCGGATCGACGATATTGTGGTTATCAACCACACTAACAAGGAAACCTTTCGAAGTGTCCTTCGATTTTGAGGATGTATTTTAGTTCATGGAAATCTAAGGGACACGTATTTTTTGTATCGGCTCAAATCGCTTTTAACCTTCCTATACTCACGTCGAAATGAAAGACGTATACTATACTATATAAATCGGTCTCACAGACCGTATGCGTGAATATAGGAAGGTTAAAGAAAAGCATGTTAGGGAACCAATTGTAGAATGTCCCTTACGTCAAATAACGAAAATTGCATGCTTTATTTCCCTGCACGACCACTGCAAGGCGGTGATCAATCTCCAGAAATTTCTAAACGTAATAATCAATTTGGAATTGATTTGGAGTGAACCAAAACGAAATTGAAAAGGACCAAAAGTGAAATTGACGTATTCTCCCCTTGTTTCGACAAACCAAAGTTAAGGGGTGAAATACCCTTTGAAGTGGCATATTATTAAATTACATAAAAATTTTGTTAGTCGACCAAAAGTGGTCCAAATAATTTCAAAAATATTTGTCAATATAGAAATAGACATATCCAACTTTATCGCTCCTATGTTACGAGGGGTTAACGATGAATATTCTTTTATACGTACAATTAAATCGTGTAACCTTATTTTAAATGCATTAAATAATTCTACGTTTCATAAAGTAGGGTAAGCAACATGTTCAACCACTCAGATCACCCTTCAGCAAGAGATTGAGCTACCCTTTATTTCTAAATTTCCGGGTACATACACTTGAATCGTTCAAATTGTTTTAAAATATTTCAAGTAATCGAAAAATATGTTAAACCATGGAAATATCATGTGTCACTCCCAACTGAATATTATTTTGGCGCAATCGACGACTTGTATAATTATTATGTTAATGTGATGTTGCGAGTAGCTAGTCATTGTTGAGCCTCTCTGAGCATTAAGCTGAGATTTCGTTTAAACAAGTTTACAACAATTTTATCTTCAACGATTGTACGTTGCACACTTTATACCACAGCTTGGTAAATCGTTCACATTAATTTGTGTTTGATATTTTGCAACCCACTTCTTAACAGATACCACTGACTTACGAATATACTTTCCCGCTGCTTTGAAGGATATACTCCGCCCTTGCGGTTGTGTGCACAAGAACACGACTTCTAATTTCTTGATGCTTCTGAAGGTAATCTCTTCAGAGCTAGGTGATACAATATACATAATATCTGTATGTGTATGTACATATGAGCTATATGTACCTAGTGTATGTTTTGTATTTATAAAATATTTACTGTAATTAAGAAAATAAAGAAAACAATTTTAAAAACCAATTATGTATTTTATTTGTAGGACGAAGAACCTGACAATTACGACCAATAGCGTTTTTTTTCTTTTTGGTGGCCCTTATTGACAGGTTTTACTGTACATTAATTGTGGGAATTTGGAAACAGCAACGCTATTGCAGAATCTATAAGTTACACCTAAACCTATGTTTTCTATCTATCTAGCCTTTAGTTCCCGAACGTAATGGCTTAACCCACTACTATCCCCCAACTACAGTGCATAGACTAGTAACTCCTGTCCCCTGTAAACGCCCTTTCTATATACCAGATCTAGTGGAGGGGCAAAGTGAAAAATACCTGCCACCTCGAATAAGTGTGAACGTTAAAAAAATTACAAGTATCGTTATGAGAATATTTGGGTTAATTCCCCCGAAGAAAATTAAATTGCTAGTTACCCTTTTATGACCAAACTTTCATAACTTAACTATTTAATTTAATTATAATAGCCGGAATAAACTAGATTGAATCGGCCCACAATCTCAATTTAGAAGTTTTGTATTTTTGTGTTTGGCGAATCTTATCGAATAAATTTAGAATTGTGTTGCTGATAATTAAAAGCAAACTGAAGAAATACGAGAACTGTAAGTAGTCGAAAATTTGAAAAACTCTAAAAGCAAAATTATTTCTGTCCAGAGTATGTTGGATAAAATCTCAATTATTTTTCGGTTTCGGTAATTGGAGTAACTTTACTTACAGTCCGTAACGACGCAATATAGATGCATAATTTCCAGCATTGTGAATCTAATTAGCCGGTCTGGATAGGATATGAGTAACGCGCGAAGATATTGAATTAGATTATTCGTATGACTCCCGTATAACTTCGGGCGACGCCTCACACTCGGCGGGAGTCTCGGCGCGCTCGGCGTTTCAAAATCATCGCCGTTTTCGTCCCGCGTACATTTTTATCGGAAAATGTGCTTTAAACTTGGTGAATTTTTCTTCCTTTCGAATAGACTTCTTTAATCGTTCGAATAGTTGTGTTTCGATTATTTTCACGCTATAATACGATAAAGAATAGATTCATCCCAATCATCACAGTGAGTTTAATTGAAGACCAATTTAAAGTGACCTCCTAATTAAACAAATACTCGGAATTGAACAACAGACACGGCCGTACCCATGATTATAAAGATGAGCGTTCAGATTTTATGCGAGGACCTCGACCAGTTACTAAAAGGTACGACGACCGTCCTTGATTACGTTTTCGCATTTATCTTCGACGTTTTTCTTTCATATTGGTAAGATTTATTTTCTTTTTTGCTCTCTAGACATCTGCGACTTCCTAAACAATCAAGTTAACGATGACAACCTTACGGAGAGCCAGCGATTGTTTGCCAATAGATTGGTGCAAAGATCTAAAAAACAGCTACAGCAGATATCGCAAGTGTCCATGGCTTTATCAGCGGATGTTGACGATTCGAGTTATGTTGATATGAATAAGCAATCAGGTTTGTGTAAAAAAATCATTTGCGATTACGAGCGTAAAATCCATCATCTTTCCCGGATACTTCCGGCGTTTTATAGTGCAAAAACCACGGCCTCGAAATACTAAAGCTCTTTATCGTGATGCCCATGTGAGCTATGTGGGAAAATTTAAAATGCAGATTATAAAGCGAAAATGAAAATTTTCCCCGATAAATGATTATGTTGTATACAATTTAATTAAATGGTTTTCCGGGTGATAAGAAAACAAAAACTGCAATTGTTTCAACATTCTGTCTATTATAAAATAATCAAATTAAGCATGCTGGGGCTATTATCGATAAGCTTTGAAAACATGTTTTATTTATAATAAACTAATCCCTGCCCTTATCACGCAAAGTTCCAAGCAGTCATTCTCAGTGAGGGAAGCACAAAAATTTAGGAATTGCTTTAATCCAAGCTCACAAGTGTCACTTTCTTCCCTTTTTGTTTATTCCTTCGAGGGTGGCAAGTAATTTGACGAAATGCGTATTTTTGAGGTTTCCAAATCGGTGTAGTAAGAGTAAGAATCATTTTTATTCAAACAACGTAAATTCCTATTTTTCTGATTGCAAAATAATTTCTACATGATCATATTGACTGCCATGGCTATCATATTTGATAGCCAGTCATGTTTTCGTTGACACTTTGGCTCTCGAATGTGTTATGTATTCACATGTCAGGCCATGGCTATCAAACACAATATCACTTACAATTAGATGCAAATCCTGTAGAATTTTGACTGCTGACCCTCCTGCGATGTGCTCCAATATGATATTCATGGGATAATTCGTTGGATTCCTGTTTTCTATTATATTAAATGTGCGCTTGTGTTGTTTCGCTTTTTTATAGGGACCACAAGCAAGCGCGATCAGTGGGTATTAATTGTTAACATAAATGAATCCGAACTTCGTCTAATATGGGTGCGAGTCAGAAACATTTCGCTTATTCTTGAATTTTGACTTACGACTGGAGTTTCGTTCTTAATTTTTTAATTTTAAATATTTTGACTTGTTTGCAGTTCCACCCGAAGAAGCAGTGTATGAAGAAGGAGAGAACAACGAATATACTCCAATTGTTTGCGCAGATACGCCCAAAGTCGTATGCCCTTACGAATGTACGTATGTGTTCATGTCCAACCAGTGGCAACTCTTCCTTCTTAACGTTTCTTAATTTTCCAACTTTAAACTTCTTTTTGGGTTATTAGGAGGCTGATGTATAAGCTGGGGAATGTAATTAATTTAACTGCCCAACATTTTAGGGAAACAGATCTGGAGATTGAGGAAACTCATACGCTAAATAGATCTTCCTCATGCAGAGTACAGAAAGTTAGGTACAATGCTTTGTTAGCAAGAAGAGTCAAAGGATTGCCACTGCGCTAAACTACAATATTTTATCTCTTCTTTACGATAGTTTGTTGACATTAACGCCGCTATTATTTTAGTATTACCCGCTATCGAAATCGAAAAATGCGAAAAATACGGTCACCTAGACAGAAAAAGCAGATTTCTCTTTATTGGACATCAGAAAAAGTTATTCGCCGGCGTAAAAGACCACTGGCTTCTACTTTATGGGACCAGAAAGGATGCAAGGCCACTCGACAGTTTGAATTTGTGCTCTGTAGTAGCGAAACCACTGGAAGGCATTAAGATGAGAACTTTCGAGCTTACTTGTAGAAATTCTCTGAAAACGTTTCAGGTAATATGTTATATATGTATTATGTGCTGTCTTTTTTTCTCCTCGTGCTCTCAATGACGTAAATCCTTTAGTTTGTAGCTCAAACTCCCAAAGATATGGCGCAGTGGATCGCTTGTATTAATAAACGGTCGTCTTCTACGGAGCAAACCAATGACATTACGCATTCATCTGATGACAAAGACGAAGAAGAAAACTTATACGAGCCATTGAAAATAAACGAGGATCACGAAGATACATTGTAAGTACATTCTAGACATCGGTAAAATCTATCGCTGCTCTCTCTCAATATTTTAGTAAATTTTATTTTTCGTCCCTTAGAAAAAAGACATCCAAACCATTACCGCCTCTACCGAGAACTCCAGAGAATACCTACGTGTTCCGTAATCCAAAATCCGAGCTGCCAACACCGGAAATGGAAAGTTACGATCCTGTCATTACACGTGAATCCCCAAATAAACAAGAAGTACATGAGAACGTTGAGCCGGAAGAAATTTATGATCTTATCGAGAACGTGAACAAGGAAGCTCCGAAAGAGACACAAATAATCCGTAAACCTTTACCGGCCACGCCATCTGCCCACCCGAAATTAGCAGAAATCCAACAACAATCGTCACGTGGTAATTCCTTTTCGGAAGACGATGAAGGAGAACCCATTTACGACACTTTGGAGCAGCCACCTCCACCTCAATCGACTACGCGAAGTAAGAGGCCACCCGATCCAGAACCGGAAGAGGAATATTGCAATTTGCGTCCCGACGAAAACGCCCACGTCTCGGAGCCTGAAGAGGAGTATTGTAATTTGGTTACGATTCAGAGTAGTCTGCATGGGAAGATAAGTAAACAGAGGGCTTTTACACCACAAGAGGCTCAAGAACCGGAAAAGGAATTCCATAACATAACTTCGATTGGAACTGTTAGGAAGTCACCCGTCAACGTATCAAATTCGCAGACTAAGAAACAAGAAGTCGAAGAACCGACGGAAGAATACGTAGTCCCAGTATTTACGGACAAAAAAGTATCTTTTCAGCGGTTACCTTTAAAACAGGTCGAAGATCCAGAACCGGAAGAGCAATACGACAATATAACCTCGATTCGAGCCAGTGTGGAGAAACCACCGACTTTACCAAAGTCACCCATGAGACAGATAAGGTCGCCGAAACCAAGCACAAATAATAACCAACTTATCGAAAAACCTGGAGCCGAATACTTACTCCCTTTACAGCGATCGCCCTTAAAACAAGCCGAGGAAACGGAACCGGAAGAACAGTACGATAACATAACTTCCGTTCAACCCAACCTACCAAAGATGCCCATGAGGAAGGAAGAAATCAAAGAATCGGATGAGGAGTACTTACTCCCAAATCCTCCAGTTATTGATAAAAAGGATCATTACCACGACCACCTTTAAAGCCAAAACCGAACGTTTATAAGCCTAAAGTTGAAATGAAAGTGGAGAATGAAGACGAAGAATGCGCATATGATTGCGTTGTATCACCCCCTAATTCTAGTACCACCACCAACACTAGGACAAATACTGCGAACAAATCAGGTTTAAATATAGGGATCGGCTTCTTTAACGCTCATAAAAGCAAAAAAGAGGCACCAATAACTATACCCAAGTTGAAACCATCGCGGAAACTCTGATCAAGAAAAAAGCTTGCTTCGATTTTGATGAAAGTATTATGTAAGAATAGATACGCCCGATGTAAGTACATATATTTATTAATATAATCTGCACTGTATTATTTTGTACTTTTTCAAATAAAGATATAGATTGAGATAGTGTTCTCTCCATCTACTACTTATTATCCTATATTTCGCTTTGCTTTGTTAAAGCATTTTTCCAAATTTTAATGGTTATTTCAAGCCAACCTCAGTCAAATTTATCTATTTCAGAAGCGCTAAACATACAAGATGAGGTTCATATTGACTTATCAAAAACTTTGGACAACGGCTTTCTGCTAAGAAAATTTCGTGTCATATATAATACATGACGTCGTACTTTCTCAAGGGACTAACTTGGGACCACTTTTGTTCATAAGTGAAAGATCAGAAATTAGCACTTGCGACTGTACCTAGTAGCACTAGTAGTAAGTGGTCACATAATTCTGGATGTAGTTCAATAACCTAAGTATAAAATTAGATATGTAGAGAACGGTAGGATTTTGTTAAGGCACCGACTCAGAAACGAACTCATCAAGTAAGCGTATGAGAGAATCCGCTAATGCAAAAACATATACAGTCCAGGTTGAAAACATTAGACATTTGTATATCCTTCGAGAACCAGCTGTTACTCGTTATTACGCCCTAACCAGCATTTTTAGGGTGAACTGTGATACTGCTTTGCGAAGGTTAGTGCCTTAACAAAATCCTAGTACTCTACTGGTTAATGCGTCCTAACTAGCGTTTATAGAACCAACTATAATATTGCTTTGTGCTGATTGGTGCCTTAAAAATCCAAGCACTGTGTGTAATTTTTAGAGATGAGTAAGATCAATACATTTACTAAATGTTGGTTTTGGTTCGGGCAATTATGGATCATGTTATTCCCTGATAGGATTTACGGTCATCTAGGAAGATAAGATAAGTCAAAGAAATTTTCATGGCTAAAATGAAATTCTTCGCACTGTTCTTAATTAAACGATTAAAAATGTTTAGGAAATAATTTAATGAAACTATAACCTTCTAAATTCGGGGTTTTCCATTTTTATTGATGTACTAGCTGTTAAGCCTGCCCCTGCCAGGCAGGAAGAAAAAGAAAATATAAGCTAAAATGTTAAAAAATTGAATTTTGCCACGCCCCTATTTCATCTTAATTCTCCGCCCACAAGGGCAAAAATCAAAAATCCGGCTACGTTAGGATTTGGCCTAGGCGTTTTACTATATGCATGACAATTTTCAGCTTTCTAGCCCATCAGTAGGCTTCAAAAAGCTCTGGATAGACAAAAAAGAGGAACACACAAATAAGGAGATTATATATATAGATAAACTTTATAGTTCATCGATTTTTCGAGGAATTTTGTATAAAAAGGTACAATTAGCTTTAAATATTCCAGGAAGCATAATTCATTGCTTGGTATGGCATTTGTTTATTGATTTTACCAATATTTAATCAAGAATAACGGCATTGTGAACACAAGTAAATATATTATAAACCATACTTCCTTTTCCAATCAAGATAAGGATATAGGTGACTAATGTTACGTTAAATATTACCTTATTTAATGTTTACACTGATTACACACTTTTTCCTCTATTTGACACAATATACAAGATAAGCTTCAGATGCGATTGATGACGAGAGTATGGATGTGTTACTTTAAGATGGTTAGGAAGTGATATATTGGAAAAGTGACTGGATACAGATATTTGAATCGAATGAATTGTAAGTACTAAATAATTTAATTTACCGTTGCAGTATTATTGGCGTTCTTGTCCGTTATTAGTTGTTAAAATTGAAGATTTGAAATTGGTTCGACTGATCAATTAGTTTCTTCGTTTCCTAATATGCTTCCTATGTAACTTTTACGAGCTCGTTTTTGGGAAGCGAATAACATTAAATAAATAATGAATTTGCTCCTTAATTTTCTTTTGCAATTAATGAATTTTAATCCTTTATTACTATTTTTTGATTATAAAGCTTTAAAATTTTGAACATCCTGATTCTGACACAAAAAAAAAACATCATATTCAAGTTAACGTTCCAAATTTGTCGTATTAACTGCTATCACCTACTTGCTCATGTTTGGAGATTATACCAAATTGTAAGAAAAATATCGAAATATTCAGAAAAAGTTAATCAACCCAGAATAAAACTTTCGAAAGCATGGTTGCTTAAATTGTTAAACGAAGTCGAAGACATCTTATCGCCTGTAAATGGTGCTCTCCAATTCGTTAAAATTTTGGGCGAAATTCTCGAGGCTTATAAATGCCATTCTTTGAGATGTATTATTTCGTTGAACTTCATTCGCGTGATAAGGTTAATTTTAATTGTCTTAAACTTCTTTCTCCTTGGTGCGCTTTTAGGGAATTTCCTTCTTTTCTCGTTCGATCTGTTTGCTGCCTGTTAGAGATCTCACTTCGCTGGTCGCGTTTGTTCGTTGCTGCCAGTTCGGTTAGAATATCTGTTAATTTTGCCAAATTCTCCGGCAACATTTGGAGAACTCTCCGTTAATTCCTCCAGTCTTCTGGTGTTTTTGGTCTTCATCGCTCGACGAAAAGTACACCTTCTCGTACAGTTGGACTTGAGCGACTCACCGGAGTAGAATTTTGCGCCATTTTTGGCGTGGTGTCCTGGTAAACGGACTTCTTTGTTATTGGTCATGGATACCTGGGACACCTCCGTTTGCTGACAAGATTTACATCTCCGCAATTAGTGCAAGTCGCGAGAGAGCTGCGCGTTCTATCGCATTCCACCTTCCTTCCGCCATTTTATTGGAACGGTACACCTCATCTGGGCATGTCGGAGGTTCTGACAGCGGTAACATTACCCTAGTCCTATTTTAGCACCTGCGTGACCGAATAGACATCTTTGTGCTGTCTGTCCATCTCTATGAGAACGAATGGAATGGATGGCGTGGATAACGGGCTCGAGTTCCAATTGGGATTCCTGGGATTAAAACGTTCAACTTCTTTTCAGACTGAAGTTGGTATGTGTGATAGGCAACTTTTCCACGATTTTGCGTTCGATCTTCATCTCATCCATGAGGTTACCCGCCATTTTGAAGGCGTATTCCCTAGATTTTTGTATCTTTCTGTTCTTCTCGGCCTTTATTGACTGCTGTGTTGGGCTTATTGCTAGTGTGCTGGTGGTGGTTTAGTCAATTTTAATGTCGAGCGCAGCGACGTTTCCGTCCTTCTTTGCCTGCGTTTGCTTTTCCTTCTTTGAGGACGCGGCTTATTTTTGGAATTGCCCCTGTCAGCTTTTCCGTTATTTCTCCCGACATGGTACCAAAGCTAGTAGGTGGTGTTAGTGACGTTGAAAACACCGAGAGATTCCTCCTGGCAACTCGTTTAATAGCTTCGGGTAACGAAGTTAATCTCCATGCCGTTGAGTATGTGTTGGATACTGATGGGTTCTAGCGTCAATATCAGTCTCAAGCACGTCCGGTCTCTGCGAGAAGTAGTCGAATCAATTGTTCCTCACATGGAAGGGCTTCGGTCTTTGGATTCGCCTCCCGCTATTCCTTATAGGTTTCTGTTAATGCACTCATCCTCAATTTTAAATTACTTATATCGGATTTAATCCATTTCATCCAAAGGAAAGTGAACGATTTTGAAATTTGCACGTAGATTGCAAAGAATGTAGTGTAGCAGAACTAACGTGACCATACGTCCCGCTTTCAGGCAGTCTGTCCCGCTGTCCCCAGCGAGAGGAAAAATGTCCCGGTTTTGCAAACGACGATGAGGAACAGGATAACGCCATCTCGTATTTTTTAACGGCACTGCGATAACAATGACTTCGAGATTGTTCAAGACTCGACTATTTGAAGGGAGAGGGTCGTAGAACATTCCCGAAGTTCCAGTACATTCTAGAATAAGGTTTCGAGCCATATAAAGCGCGCGTAAACGACGCCACGAGAGAGTTCTTATTTGGTGATACATGCGAACTCGGGAATGATAAGTGACATTTTAGTTTCCTATATCTGCGAACATAACAATATTCAATTCAATCAACAATTGTCTAAGCGCAAGTATACTTTTACTAAGGCTGATTTTACTGTTGTACATGGTGGTGCCAGTGATATTGACAACCATTTGAAATCGGAGAAACACAGGCTCTCCGATCATGATGCTGCTTCAATGCTCGCTTTTTTAAACCGATTTGCCGACTTCCAAAGATTTGGATATAGTTGCAGGGGATATATCGCAGGGTGGAAGAAAATCACAGCAATCAATTTGAGAGCAGTCAGGTGAAACATCGGATATAATTGTCGATTTTTTGAAGGAAGTATTACCTAGCAATGATTTAAATCAGAAAATTGTAGCATTTTGTGGCGACAACGCGAACTGCAATTTTAGAGGAAAGAATAGAACAGGGAATAATAACGTTTACGCCAAATAGAATCTATCACTTGGAAGATATCTCACTGAGATTGGATGTGGAGCCGACATATGTAGTTCACTACGCGATCAAAACAACCGCAAATTGTCCCCTTGTTGACTTAGAATGTATGATTGTGAAAATTTATTAATTTTTCTACGAGTGCAGCGTTCGAGTAGAAGCTCTGAAGGGGTTCTGTAATTACACTGACACAGAGTATCAAAAACTGCTGGGCTACAGTAAAACAAGGTGGCTTGCGTTGGTGTCGGCGCTTGAGAGACTTTTTAAGGTGTTTCGGCCATTGAAAAACTATTTTCTGAGCATCGATAAATGCCCAAATAATTTTAAATTGAAAATGATTCAATTTTATGCATACATAGGCAGTGACTTTTCATCAAATCGTGTTAAAAATCGAGGGACAAAACGTGTCTGCGAAGGAAATGAATCCTCTAGGATATAACTTTAAAAGAATTCGCTTTTCCTTCCTCACACCGTCCATAATCTACTGGTAAAATTACAAGAAACTGACGTTGCTGTTGAGCAGAATATAAAAACTGCGGCGGCTGAATTTTAAAAACAAGTAAAGAATACTTGGAGCAGTGGTCTCAGTTCAATGCAGAACTAGAAGTATTTGATTGGCTAAATTTGATACAAGTACCTACACATGGGAAGAAGTGCAGAATGTGAGGGATTTGGTGAACACGCGAGGATTTATTAGCAGCAGCCAACGAGTGTTCGATGAGTTTTCGCTTATTTCCAACTATGTCATAGATGAAAAATAACAAGCTGGAACGCTGAGAATGTTGCTGCTTGAAACCGTTGAGTGGAGTTGTCCAAACACTTTCGTGCTAACCATCTCAACTGCACGAACTTTTGTATAATTATTGAGTACGTTTAAGTTTGCCTGGAGGTAACCACAGAGGTAACACACCTGTCGAAAGAGTTTTTCCCTAATGAATAAAATATGGACGAGTAAAAAGACACGGTGAAGTGCCGCAGTTTTGAAAGCAATTTTGACTACCAAAACCAACATCAACATATCATGTAATCAGCTGCATTCTTACTTGAAAATTAAACCCAATAGTTTGAAGCAGATTTGCTCCACCCACAAATGTGAGACAAGTGATTAGACGTTACATTTTAATAAAATAAAATGTAGGGGACTCTCTATAAACGACATAATAAATTAGGTTCATTAATGGGCAGTTAACAAGTAACCGTGCAAAAGTCTACAAAGTAATCTCGTAGGAAATTTTGACTATGTCAATCGCAAAACACAACTGCAGACTAATTAGTTTCGTCCTTATTAGGACTCGTCAGTACAGTATACCGTTCTGCGAGTGACACAGTAAAAATTTCCAGGTGATACGTCGATATCTCGTTGAGATGGATATGGTCACAATAATGATCCCATCTCCCGAGCGGGAGAAATATTGTCATACCCGGTTACGTCGCATTCAGCGATGAAAGAAAATAGTGAACAATTTTCGAGAGCCAAAATTTTAATAAAACAAAATGTAGAGGACTCTCTAACTAAACCAGCTTCGTTGGTGACGAAACGCAGCCCAAGATAAGATTTATAATAATGTGGTACGAAGTTACCGATACAGCACTGTCATTGACCCTCAAAATGAATCCAAACTCATTTTCTATTTATTATTAAAAATATTCATTATAAAACAACGAACACGCATTGGTTCACATCTACCACGAGAACGTCATGTTTTCTTTACAATCGTCTGCAATCTCTCGTCCTCTTCATTTATTATATCCCACTTGGCTCTGGCGCCTTTGCAAAATATGAAGTAATACACGCTGGAGAAGCTACAGAAAGCGAATGCAAACCAAAACACCTTCCTCCACTCATCTATCGTCTGCAACAAGCAAATTCTACTGACGATTTGAGGAATTAAAATCCCGACCACGGAGGGTAGTCCATTCTGTAAGGCTTGCAGTACTCCGGCGTAACGCCTGGAGATATCCACCAGATTACATTTCAAACCTGCGAAAACTACCCCCTTGCAGATCATGGCCAACGCGAAGCATAAGATGACCGGACTTTTCTGGCAACTCCATATACGTGCTTAGCAGCACAATGAATGCCGAGAGAATGTTTCCGACGGCGACGCAAATGCATCTCATGTAAATCAAAGGTACGAATCTGTGTTTGATTATCTTTTCGGCCATGTAACTAGTGATTAGGGTCGAGGCGAATTGGCACAGGTGAGGTATGACGAAGACTGCCATGTTAGCTTTTAAATCTACGCCAAGGACACGGCTGAAAAACTCGGGCAGATGAGTATTTAAGGTGAATATCAAATAGCTGTGGCCCAACTGTCCGGCGACTATAGACCATACCGCACTATCATGCAGTATCCCCCTCCAAGGGATCCTTCTGGGCATGGACGTGCCCATTTCTTTCACCATTACCGCCTTTTCCTTACGATCCATGAATGGATGCACCGCCGGGCGAGAAAATAAAAAGATTATTATAAAAATGAACCAGATACCGATGGCGATGGACCACACGTGAAAAAGTGCTTTCCAATAGAATTTCCTTTTTATAAAGTACAATGATAAAATACCAGATAACATTGTGCCCAAGCATCCTCCTGAGTATCCGTAAGAAATCAATGAAGTACTATGCTCTGGTGGTACCCAATGTGCCAGCAAGGACATTATAGCCGTTATCGCTATCCCTTGCATGACGCCCATCAATCCTTGTACGAGAGCCGAATAAAACCAAGGACTGGTCGTCAAGACGAAGGGCGTAAGTGCGCAAACCAACCCGCATCCGAGCATACCGAAGGCTAGAAAATATTTGGCGCCGTACATATCGCAAAGGACCCCGGTTGGAATATGAGATATAGCGTATCCGATGTAGAAGGAACTGAAGACAAGGTGTTGCTGGGATTGCGTCCATTCCAAGTAAATTTCGTTTATCATCTCCTGCGGTTCTTCGGGATACAACGCGGCTTCGCACATGTCTTCTCTCTGTTTAACTCTTGATCTAGGTCGCGGGATGTAGGCTATGTGCGGTACGCAAGCGGGTAATGCATGGCGACAACCGTATAGGAAAATCAAGGATATGCAAGTAACGGTGGTGACGAAATATTTCTGATATAAGGTGAGCTGGCCATATTTACATCCGAACGGATTGAACATTTCAGAATAAATCTGTTTGACAGTTTTGTATATGTGTCAATAAAGTGTCCACTTCGTTATTGACTTGTCTCCCTAGTCTCGTGGATCATATTCAAACATTTGAACAACGACTCAAGGGGACAACGATACTGAAGAGAAATCCTCTTTTTCTATGGAGTTATAACTGAATTAACCCCTTCCCTATTTCAAAACTTCGGGTTTATTATTATTCATTAATCATTATGTAATTTCTATGCAATGGATAAATTATTTCAAATTCTCGCAAACTTCTTTCGAATTGTACCAGTGAAATATCGATATTAAATACTGACACATTGGTGCAACCCGAAAGACGAATGGGTATGCAACGTTTCGTCCCGGCCAGTTTACCGCTGCCAATTCGACGCGAGGGACGTTTCGCCCTCAAGTTGTAACATTTTGGTTAATAATTCCTCAATGAAAGAATACCCCTCTTTGTCCGTGGGTTCCACAAAACATCCCGCAGGCGAAACGTCCCTCGCGACAATTTGACCGCGGAGAATTGACAACGCCGAACCAACCAATTAAGTTTTGTTAGAGATTTAGATGTACGAGGGCATTCCACCGGTTTACATATACAATAATTAAAGGAAAAATGAAGGAAAGTAAATAATGATTTTATATAAATGAAAGTAATACATTTACTCATTTTTCAATGTAGTCGCCACCGTTGTTGGGACATTTCTTGGACCTTGAAACGAGTTTGTTTATGCCTTCCGCATAAACCCCTACCTCCAAAGTAGCCAGCCCGTGCTGTACACCTGCTTTTAAGTCATCACCACTTTAGAAACGTTCTCCGGACAAGAAATCCTTAAGTTTACTGAACAAATGATAATCACTTGGAGCCAAGCCGGGGCTATACGCAGGGTGATGAGAAACCTTCCACTTGAACTTTCGAAGGTTAGTGGTCTTTCGATCCGTGTGGAGACGAGCATTGTCATGCAGAAGAACAATGCTACTTGTCAGCATTTCCGCTTCTTGTTTTGGATGGCCCAACGCAGCTTCTGAAGTGTTTCACAGTATGTGATTGATGGTCGTCCCTTGGGAGATGAAATCAACCCCGTCCCAGAACACTGAGGCTATAACCTTTTTCGTGGAAAACGACTGCTTAAACTTGCGCGGCCTTGTTGGAGATCGCGGATGGTGCCACTTCATGGACTTGCGTTTTGTATCAGGTGTGAAATGGCACGCCCAGGTTTCATCCCTAGTAACAATTTGCTCAAGAAATGTATCGTCTTGTTACTCGTAATGTGTCAAGAACGCCAACGCTGCACCCATACGGTTAGTTTTGTGATCATCGATGAGCATTTTGGTTTTTGAAATTTCAAACTCAGCGCCTTACATATGACTCATCCATTGTTCCCGTAATATACAGGTCAGTAATCCTGCATGAATTTCACGTGGACGGGCGTTTTCTGCATTCAAAAAACTGATCACGGATTGCACTTCGCATTTCGCGGGATTTTCTTATCTTACGCGCCATTGTCAACAGTCATAAAACTCACACCATGCTCCAGAAGAACTGGCATTGATGTGATGCCAACGTTTCTGTATTTACACCATCTTCTTCGAGATTCACAAACTTTTTCCCGTTTTCTCGCCATTTGATTGACGACAACGCTTCATTGCCCATATCCTCGCCCTCAGCTTCTACAAGACACCGGAATAAATATTATATCCACCAAATTTGGAAGTTACTATATTGTCATTTCCACGTTCCGTAAGGAACTAATTTTTCTATTTGCTTTGCAGGACTCTCAAAGAAATGTACACAAAGAAAAATTCCAAATCGACAACTTTACTCTCGACAGAAGAGAACAAAGAAATCCTATATTTACTTGGTCCAAAGTGCGCCACGTTGGTAACGACCGTTATCCAATTATATCACACGAGTCCACCTGATCACTCCAAGTGGATTTACAAAGATTGCGGCGTTCTATGCTTAGTCAAGGATTCGAAACGACGAAAATATTTCTTTCGCCTATACTGTTTGGTGAGAAAAACAGTTTTGTGGGAGTACCAAATTAAAAAGGGCATGGAATACACGTGTCCCAGAAGTTTCTTCAGTTCATTCGAAGGGGACGCCTGCGTTTTCGCTTTCAATTTTGCATGCGTCGATGAAGCTCGTTTCTTCAACGCGAGCGTATTGGAACGAATTTCGAAGAAGACGACGAAAGCAAATCGGGAAAAGAAGGCGGAAAAGTTATCCAAGAGGAATATTTCCATGCCGATCGAGCCGCAGCACAATTTTCACGTCGGTTTCAAGAATATGGAAATTCTCAAGATGTCTCCAAGCGAAATCGAGAGTTATTTCCAAAAGAAGAATATCAACAAGAAAGTTCTGATACCAAAACTAGAAGTTGTCCCGTCATTCGTGGCGCCGATAGTAACATTTGCTAAAACCGCAGATCATGAGAACCAAGCTGCTGCTTCGTCGAAGATATTAAAATCTCATCCATTTGTTACATTCCAAGATAATCAGGAAAAAAATTCATCTGTGAAAATCAAATACGTA
The DNA here is from genome assembly GCA_038088585.1 of Chrysina gloriosa. Taxonomy (NCBI): domain Eukaryota; kingdom Metazoa; phylum Arthropoda; class Insecta; order Coleoptera; family Scarabaeidae; genus Chrysina; species Chrysina gloriosa. The sequence continues at coordinate 95,752,970 of CM076087.1, read as the reverse complement.
TCTGCTCCGAATACGCCGTTATTACCCAGAATCAATCCTACAACACTTAGGAAAGCGCCCCCAATACCTTCACCAAAACCGCTAAAACCGTCGGCGTCGGCAAATCACCTTTATCGTTCCCATGATCTTCCACAAGCTGTGTATGAAAAACCTCATTATCAAAATGATGAAATGTCAATTGACGCCTCACTAGCAATTTTGAATAAAATATCTGGATTCTTGACTGACGTTACTCCTCAATCTGCACAAAGTATTTCGCATCTCGAAAACAATCAAATTTCAAGAGATAACGAACTTAAAAGCATATTAAAGCGAAGAGTTCGGATACAATCATCAAGTGACGATGGTTCCGGTTTTGATACAGATGATGACTGGGATAATTGAAATAAATATATCTGTTATTATTTTGTCTTATTTCCTTATAGCTCCTACCTCATTTCAAATTATCAAATTACTATTACTATCACAGGAAAGCCGTCATTATTGCTTTTAATATTAAAGTTTCCCAAGTAGCATTTACAAAACATCTGATCTTGAATGTGGTCAACTAAGACGTTTGTTACGTAGGCGTAGAAACGTAAACGCTACTAAAATTCGAGCCATATATTTAACAATTGTGATTGGACAGTAAAGCCGAATTTGTACAATTTAGTTAGACAAATGTCTACGCTAGTCGAATTATGTCAATATCTTGAGCAAGGTCAATGGCATATTTCGATAGGACGTCTGTGTCTATTTTCACCAGTAGTTCGTTGGCTTGTATCTAACGTCGTTGAACTCCGCAACGACGTTGGATTACCTGTCGATAAATCTATTACGATACAAAATTCAGTATTTCTAAAACAATACTTTTATTTGCCCATTTTGCATTACTGAAAATATTGAAAAAAATGGGGAGTCATTTAATATATCATTTAATTTATTTCATTATGTTATTCCATTACAATGTATAGATTCCCACATGTTACCATCTTATTTAGCTGTATTTTGGACGACACAAATATCACATCGGTAAAACTCCTCACCACACAATTGTTTATAATAAAATCTTCGGTTTATACGGTTGTTGAAGATGCTTGCCTCGAGCTAGCGAAACACGTGTCACTGATTTTATTATAAACAATTGTGCGGTGAGGAGTTTTAGCGAGGTGATATTTGTGTCAGTAAATTACACCACAGTCCTTGCAATCACCTTTATTGTATTTGGGATGATAATACATAGATGGCACCAATTAGAGCGGGGTTTCTCAACCGGCGGTCTTCGGAAATATTTTGGTAATGTGCGAGCTTATAAATTATAAATAAAAAAATTAAAATAATTAAACATGGTATTGATTATGTTCTCTACATACAACTCCCTTTCGCAACTTGTCCATTAAATTAAAACAAAAAGATCAAACAAAATTAAATAAATTTGTACGAGAAAATAATTTCCTACTGTCATAGGAAAGCCGTAATTCCTTTTTTAATATTAACGTTTCGTAAGGAACATTTTAGAGAACATCTAACCTGGTACGCGGTCAACTAGAATGCTTATTTAGACGTAGAAACGTAAACGCTAGTAAAATTCGGGCCATATGTTCTGCAATGTCAAGTGTCGTGTCGTTTTTGTTTTATTTCGTTCGCTTTCTTTGAATTCGATCGAACGTTGAGTAATACGGGCTGAGAAAAACGTGTTTTCAATTTAGTAAATGTATACGCCAGTAAGATTAGATCAGTATGTTCAGTAAGGTCAAGTCGATAAGACGTCTGTATTTACTTTTACAAGTGGTTCATTGGCATGAACGACGTTCAATGACGTATCGACAAAACTATAACGATACATAACTCAGTGCTTCTAAAACAATAGTTTTGTTTGCCCATATCTTTTTTATCAATTTTCTCTTTCTTTTACACTGATTGACTTCCTTTAACCTTATACTTATCTTATATGATAGTTCTCTACCACAATTACGTCAATTAAACAAATATGATTAAAAAAGGTCACGAAATATATATATACATATATAATCTTATACATAAATTTGACGCATTAGTTGAGATAAACTGTATATATTTCTTTATGAAAAAGTAAATTTCAAATATAGCTAATATACATAAAGTCACGTGTATAAAGAACAATTTGCAATAAATACTATATTTTTCAGTACTCATGATTAGACGATTTCAACATGTTTTTACAAAGATACTTTTCTTATGATAAACTTCGAAAATACATAAACATTCAATAAAAATGTACACACATTAAACTTATAAATACCACACTAAAAAGAAACAATTTAGCATAAATAGTACATGAAATTAATAGTTAATAGTTACGATTATGCATTTGAAAGAAGAAATATACATAATTACAATTTATATGCATCGCAAAATACTAAACAAATTACATAATTTAACGGTTAATAATTTTCAAAAAGGCACTAATATACATTTGAAAAAATGAACGATACAATTGCTTAGTTATTTTCGTCGGTTAATGTGGGACTTAGGTTACCGTCACCTAAGCTGTTTTTTCCGTTTAGTATTGGACTACCGACCGAATTCGTCGTAGAGGAGTGCTGCAGTTTATTTCTCAATTCGAAAACTTGTTGTATTGCTTCACGGAAGCAAAGGAAATTATAATCGATTATACCTGGAAAAAAAAGATTGGTTGAGCTGTAGGTGTTATAGAGTGTGGCAAAATCTCCTCCTTCCTGACGACACATGCCGCCTTAATGAAAATTGACAAGAGAATTTTGGGCGAAATTCACATACAAGCGGGAGAGCGACAACAGCTGCTATTCGCCCCTTTCCTACCCTTTTATAGTCTCCTAAGCTTTACCATGCTCTACTTAAAACTAGGGAGGTAATTTTACCACAGCTTATATTTTTAAAAAACATACCTTTATGATCGAAATTATCTTCTCGCAATATGCAAACCAAAGCCAAGAATTTATTCACCTCCCTAAGGTATAAAACAGTACCGTTATTTAATTTAATGAGGCTAGAGCTTTGGTCGTCGAAGGCAGCTGAATCTTGATCTTCTCTTATCCTACAAAACAAAAATAGGGAAAAGAAAATATGATACCAATAGGAACCACTTTTTACTAAATTTATGTATGGCAGCTTTGAGGCCAGTTGCAACAAACATACCCATATATCCAAGAAACATCTATAACTACATCGATCATGTCACAACAAAGTTCATAACTTTGCATGTCTACAGGAGTCGAATCCGTGGCGATATAGATTTTTGAGACTACATCAAACAGAAATGATTTCTCGATCGCAGAGTTCTGAATCATTAATAAAAATTTAGGCAAACTATCTAAATGTTTATAATGGTAATCTTACTGTATTAAGAATATTTAATAAATTCTCTAGAGCTGGCAGTTGAGGAATAAGTTTTTGTACAACTTTCGAAAATGCTTCGAATATCGAATGATCATATATGGATGTTAAATGTAAACTCAAATGAATCTGGTCATATCCTACAAAGTCATAAATGAAGTGTATTGATTATCGCAATATTAGAAAGATACCTGCATCATTAAGCTCGTCATTAGCTCTTTGATGTATATCCCTTTGTGTTTCCATTTTACAATCATCACCTAGACCATCGACTTTATGAATAAACACCTCGAATATAATTTTAGGATTGACTTTGTAAGCTTTAGTTACTGTAAGGTTTAATTTATGAAGGGCTTCAATATAATCATCCTGTAAAGTTAAAAAACCATATTCTTATGTCTTCATAGGCTTTCCGGGCCTGTAACAATGATAGAAACTTTCTTTGGGTTTTGCTATGTCATTATTTGTTATTAAAACTTTTGCTATTCATACTGAAACTCTGGAGAGCAAAATCACCAAAAGATATTTCTATCATATTCTTGTAAATTCAGATTGAATCAAAATTTACTTGTGCATCGATGACAAACACCAAAGCTCCACACCCTCCGAATATCATATCCGAATCAAATGTGGGATCAAAGAAATCGATTTGGCCAGGAAAATCCCATATTTGAAACTGAACGAAGCTCGAATTGTTTATATCATCTTTCACGATTTTATTCGTGCTTTCCAAAAATAACGTCTCGTTGGGGGACATCTTATGAAACACCACCTTCTGTATCGACGATTTCCCCGATCGTCTCAATCCCATAAGGAGAATTCTCGGTTTTTGTTCGCTGGTTGATGTAATGGTGATATCATGTTCACCATCGAACCCACCGTACCCAAACTCTTTGGGAAAGGATCCGACGTGACCGTCATATTCGACACCTTCTTCATCGTCTTGATATGACTAGAAAAAAGAGGATATTTCTCCGTATTTCGAACATAACCTAGTGGAAATATTTACCATCCTAAAAGGGACGAAAGTTCAAAAGGGTCGCACTATTATCATTCACAATTGAAACGATAGGAACATATTGAATGAGTTCGAACGTTTTCTGAACATCAGGAGAATAAAGCACGAATCATATGTTATCAAAGAATTCGCACGAGTTCAAAGAAAGGAATGTCTTATCGATTTTATCAATTCGTGCACCCACGAGAGTTCATTGAGGACAAATTCTTTAGTCACTGTTTGGTTGATTTACTTATTTATTGGGACATATATTTATCTGATTATTTTTATCGTAACAAATATATATGTATGTATATTAAATAGATACTGGTTTTTCTATATAGTCTGATACAGTGCAAGTAGATACACATAAATGTATAATCGTGAATAGACCTATACATGTGTAATGTAATTGTGATTTGCCTCCTAGTATATAGAAGTCGCTCCTTAATTCCAATTTTAAAGCAATATAAATGTATTTAAGAATAATTGGGAATTATTTGTTCGTAAATAGCATTCAAATTAAATGTTAATTACAACTGAACCACTACTTTCTCTTGCATTAACCACTCAAGTTCTCAATAGCATCAATATTTAATAGAAATACATACATTCCATTGCATCTCTACAAAATTAGGATATAAATATAGGTACGAAATTAATTTCGGTTTACAAAGGCAGTTTTAAAGAAAAAAATGCAACTGGCAAAGAAAACGCAAGAAAGAAAACTTTGGTTCAAAATGCTGCTTGTTCTTTGAAGAATTTGCTGAAGCATACATTTTAAATTAACACATTGAGATTATAGAAAGTAAGTATGATATTTCTAGGTAATTGGAGCAAAAGAATGCAACAATTCCTTCATTATATTTAAGGAAACTACCATAGGAAACTACATGATAATGAATTTGAGGGTCATAACGTCATAAGGATATAAATTTGATGTCATAATGTCATAATGATGGTGACTAATGTTAAGTTCACTACTCAGGATGCCAACCTAAATTAGTTTTGATTAAAAATATTTTAAATTTCCTTCTATATAGATGATCAGCAACATAAGGGTATACTTTGTCATTATTAATGTTTGCATAAAGATTGCAAATTGGATACTTTCTTGTGCGGGTTTGTTCGTAATTGGTACGCCAAGGTTTAGGAAAAAGAAAAGTCGAACAAAATGTTGGGCAAAACGAAGTTTGCCATGTCACCTAGTTGTTACATATAGATATTCAACGGTCAGGAGCCGATCAGACTTGTTGGAGAAATATTTCACAATTTCGTAATATGTGTATATGGCGACTTTAAGAACACCGATATCGAAAGCAAAAAATTTTTCCGAGAAAGCAACCTAACGTTAGTAATTTGATGGGGAATTAGAATACTAAAGCAAATAAGGAAATAGAACTTATGATAGGTCCATCCCAGTGTTGGGTAATTAAGGTAATAAATATACTTAACTCATAAAATACACGTCACAACCGTCACTTCACACGCCTCTATCGTGAATATAGCAACACTACCAACCTAAGGGAAATTTTCGACTAACTCTATATTATAGATAACACCAGTAGACATTTTTTGCGGTAGCATTTCCGGCAATAGTGGACATACTCACCAATTTCTAAGCACAATGCATGCGAATATGTTTACTATTACCAGAAAGGCCAACATAAACTATCCGCGTTATTTGATAAATGTTTACAAGGATGTGAACTAGAAATCAGAAACATAGAGGCACAAAGGTCATTTCGTTTTGCCAAGAGAATAATATGATGGCAGCAAATTCGCTGTGGTAATTATCGAAGAGAAGACTATACACTTGGAGTTCCCCCACAAGAACAAAGGAAAACAGTCTATCTCCAACATGTAATCCGGCATAGGGAGCAGCATAAGCAACTTGAACTAATAGCGGAAGGAAAGATTGAAAAAAGCAAAGCACAGCCAGAAGTAGATCATGATTGAGTAACAAAAGAAATACGAACATCCTAATCCATAACTTCCAAACTAGGGAAGAATACACCATAATAATCGCCGACCTCAATAGAAAAACGTTACACGTAGAAACCAACTTTTGCGTGAGGATGGTAGTCTATATTTTTGAGATACGGTGCTTAGTAGGATTTTCAATCAACATGCCTGTAGATTTATTAAGCCTGAGTCGAAGGAATTAAGAAAATCATCCCTTATCACATCCAAATAAACAGTGTGGACGGATTTTTATAGGAGAAATTTTTACTTCGGCACGTGAAAAACGTATCAATTTTTTTTTGAAAATCTTTCATAACCGAAAATTTTCCAATTTCCATACAAGTTTCTTGTACACACAGTACACGATATCATTGTAAACATGTTCAGTTTTGTAACGTTCTGTACATTAATAATATTACAGTTATTTCTCTTTATTTAGTTGGTCAATCTGTTTCAAACCTAGTTGTTCGTTTGTGTTGGCGTTGGTCTGGAATTGAATAGCATTTTGTATTATTTTTTTGATTATTTTGCTTTTAACGTAAGGCTTAAACAAAGGTACGCAATTGCCTCTTATTAGCCATTTAATAAATATATAAAATCTCCACATATTATTCGAAATAATCTCAATATTCGGCGAATTTTATTAATGTCATATCCCGCACACGAATTTCCCAACTTTCTAATTTCTCAAACTAACGGACCCAAACTTTTCAGATGGGAGACAGCGACGACGAATACGACCGCAAAAGACGTGATAAATTTAGAGGGGAACGAGCAGAAGCCAGTTATCGTAGCACAGAGAGGCAAGTTAGGCCGAGGGATGACTGGCAAGAAAGGTGGGTTACTTCATATTTGTGCCAATTTCGAACTTATATTTATTTTATTTATTGGGTTTAGAGATGCTTGGTCGCGTCCTCGCCCGAGGGATTACAGAGGTGGAGTTCGGGATAGAGGTTATTCACCTAGCATGGAACCGGCACCTAAAAGATTGAGGCACGATTATTATGGAGAAGGTTACTATAACCACTATCCAACATATCATCAACCACCACACAGGTATTTTTTAAATGTTTACTGTATAATTGCATGTTTTTAAAATTTATTTTTAATATGTAGAGATGTATCTTTCTCCATGTATGGGCGTGACTATGCACCCCTTGTATTGAAGCTGAATAGTTTATTGTGCCTACTAGGTAGTTTATACTGTTACGTCAATGTCCTTCATGGAAGATGAACGATAATTATCTGGTTTCCTCAAATGAATTTTTCTAATTTTTCTATTCTATCTAATTATAAGTATAGTTCGCGCGCTATTGAACCGCGGATACGGAATCAGCGACTACGCGGGTACTACTGTACTATACTCCAAGGGGAAATGAAATAATTTTGTGTTGAATGTTTGTATTATCCTAGTTTGTTATAACAAGCAAATATTGTATATGCAACACTGCAAAGCTAATCCTCTAGCTCTTGTAGGTCTGTTGAGCTTCTTTGCCTTCAGTAGTGATCTCTGATTTCTGAAAGTAGGTCTGGTAATATTAATTTTTTTCTTTCCAAATGGTCCCAGAAAGTATTTTTTGTATACACAAATATATTTTTGTTTTATTTATTTTTCTTTTATATAGAGTATGTAGTTGTGAAGTAACTCTTAATACTATTTCAATAATCTTATTCATTGCGTTATAATTTTTTAAGAGCTGGTAATTTCTTCAGAGAACCTCAGACACCTCAAGCTGATGGACAGCAACCACCTATGATGTCTTTTAAAGCTTTCCTTGCTACCCAAGATGACAATATTTCTGATAGCGAAGCGATAGAAAAGTACAATGACTACAAGCTCGAGTTTCAGCGGCAACAGTTGAATGAATTCTTTGTAGCGCACAAAGACGACGAATGGTAAGCTTATCTAATTATTTTATCAACGTCTTTACAATACCCAAAATATTATGTTCCCAATCGATGCGGTTGTATGTGCCGTTTAGCCACAGTAGTACAAGAAATGGAACATTGAAAATGCGGGCACATACAACGTACCACTTTCTTTAGATATCAATAGGTCCAAAATCAGTTTTACATATAACCACTTGTTTCATGTAACTGCTTATGTATAATTCGAAACCCGAATATGTTTTTTTATAAACGTTTTTCTCTACAGCACTGATAGGAGCCTACCTGAAAACTTCGTAAAATATAATTATGTGTTAATGTGTGTGAAACATCGTTGATAATGTGAAAATATAATTCTACGTTAAAAGTATATGATGATGAATTGAATTAAAATGAAAAACACAAAACGATGTGGATTATTATTTGTTTCGTTGTAAAAGCTATGCGCGCAATGCATATGCTTTCGCGTACTTGTTAGGGTATTATGATAAACACAGGTGAGATTCACGTTTAAGAAGATTACATTTATATAATTTTATTAATTACATGTTTTTCTTTTTCTTTTTTTTTTTTGGAGTGCATCTGGTGTGAACGAACCGTGGATAAGTGGTGCAATTATTTTACATGGTCGGTAATTGTTATCTGTTGATCAGCTTTGGATACTTTTTTGATGAAGTTTTCAATTTGTTCCTCGGTTGATTTTACACAGACAAACTTTTTAACTAAATGTAATTGTACGTAGGTTTCGCTTTTACTGCAAGAAGTGGGCCCAATAAAATTTGTCCTAGGAGACCTACAGGTATTTTTCATTTCGCAAGTGAATTGCCGATAGCCGGACAAGCGTCCTAACTATTTGGGTGTACCAAAGAATCGTACGACTTTAGTTTATTAAAAATTTCAATATAAATTTTACACAAGTAAATAAACGATTAGTTTGAAAGAAGATTCGTTAAAACTGAATTTGTAAGAGGAAATATTTTCTTACTGTCACAAGAAAGTCAAAATTAATTGTATAGCTAAAAACCGAGAAAATGCTAGTTAAGAAGAAAAATATTTAATAAAATTACATTTCTTAGTACATATTAAAGGGTACAAAATGCAAAAAAAAAATTAATGAATTATAGAATTATGAAAAAAGCTGTTTCGATTCCGATGACTTCATAAAATGTAACAAATTTGTCTGACGACACAATGTCTTCTTTTTCACGCAGAATTTCTTCGTTGGAATCTAAAACTTTTAATCTCTTTTGCTCAGATCATCTGTCAAGTTTGCAACTGTTATGTGCTTTTCTGTTGGAACTGGGTCTAAAGTGTCGGATACTTTAATGACGTTTTGACATGATCAGTTTCTGGCATGCTATTCGTCTCGTTTTGGACAAAAAGATGGACAGTGTCTTCCAAATATGATATAAAAACTTTTTTTGGAAATGTAATCACAAGATTGTCCAATCATTCTTACGGAATCTAAAATATTGAATTTTTCTCCGAAAGCTTCATTAAGATCTGCAAACAAACCCCTCGTGTAATAAGCCTTCAATGTTTATCCATTGGTTGAAGAAAGCTGGTTGTGTTTGGAGGCAAAAACACAACTTTCACATGTGGGGCGAAATAAGTTAATGCGGCAGGAGGGTGACCGGTTGCATTGTCATTAAGAAGCATAATTTTAAATGGAATCTTTTTAAACTTGCAATAACGTTTGACGTTGGTGACCAAAGAAATTCTCATAAATGTCACAACTGTCATCCAAATTTTATGATTTGATTTCGAAAGACTCAAAGTTTTCGGAGCGATAAATGACCTGTGGAAGTGACATGCCTACTGCGTGCTACGCTTCTTTTAGCCGAGCAGTTGACACATGAATCAAGAAAACCTTTTTTGAAGTTATGTGCAGGAATTCTGATACCACCACAGACCGTTTTATATTCTAGCAAGGATTTCAGCAAAGTGAAAAGCGTAGTTTTAGATTTAAACTCGCAAGATGCGAGCCTAATTAAAGAAAGTCGACAACACTTTAAGAATTCCTATGTTAGCAACAGGTGTAGAACTTATGTATACAATTTCTTGGTCTTTGGAACAATCAATAACGTTTATACGAAGGTTCGAAGCTACGCTAAATCAACTAATTGCTTCTACAGGGCAACAACTTGGTGGAAAGCCACGTTTGGTTTTGTGAAACTTCCTGGTGTAAAATTGATCCATATTTAAAATTGGCCAATCTTATGATGCCCAACTTTCCTTATAGCAATATTTTGTGAAATTTATCAGAATTCACCATAGAAAGCTATCGGATGCTCCGATTTAACGACAGGTGCATTATCCTGTGGAAGAGTGGTTTAAACTTGCAGTCACCAGCTGCAAACCGGCCAATCATCACTGTTAATCGGTTTTTAGAAACCTTAAAACCTGGAAAGCTCTTTTGTTTAGGTGCGATGGAGGCGTCTTCTTCCAGAATAGGCCAGTCTTATCCACGTTAAGTATGGTTTCGCTGCTATAGTCATCTTCTATCATAGCCTTGAGTATCTCAGAAAAGAGCACGCACCTTCTGCATCAGCAATTGCTACCTCATCTCTCTAGTTTTGAATCGATTGAACTAACCGTTACTAGTTGCAAAGCTTTCATATTCGCCGGCCTCCAGTTTCTTCTTTTAATTTCTTAAAAATCAGTTTAGGTTCATACCACACACAGTATCCTGATCTATTAGACAATTCTTCACTTTCACGTTGGATTATTACACCATAATTTCAACATTGTTTCCATCTCAGCAATAATATGTAATATGGATGTTTACGAATTATGCTTGTGTTCAAGGATTGTGCATTTTGCGTCGCATCCAGACTGTTTTTCTTTATCTTCTATGAGTGTTTGTACTGTGGATTCGGGTAAGTCAAACTTCTTTGCCAATTCACAAATTTTCTTTCTGCTGCTTACATTTCAAAGGTATCGTTTTCCTTTTCTTACTACATACAGGTAGATCAGATTTGCTTTGTTTGGACGACATAGTATTTGTAAGGGGTTAGAAAATGTTTAATAATAAAACAAATCTTAATTTTCGTCGATCACAAAATCGTAATCGCCCACGAAAGAGAAATACTGAAGATGAATGGTCGGGAGTTTAGCCCAACGAAAGAATCAAATATCGCATAACATCGACTAAGTGGATGTATTAATTGTTATGCTAAATTTTAATTTAATAAAAACTTAAACCAGAGTTCTTACCATACAAAAGGTTAATCTCTCTTAATCATGAGTTTTTAACAGTTTTAAAATAATTTATTATTAAAATTTTTAAATGAACTGATTGGATATGCAGGTGTCACTTTCCTAAGTATGAGGGTAAATTGAAAAGTTTTCGGAATGAGAATGAAAACAAAATAATACGGATTCAAGTTATATTTTATTTTTCAAATATAATCCCATCAAAGTTAAACACACTTGGTCGAACGTTTCTCTTGTTTCTTGATTCCATTTCGGCAGTGACTTTCCTCGAGGTTCCTAAAATAATCGTCTACAGCCTCTATCAGTTCTTCATTCGACCAAAATCTCTTTCCACCCAGAAATGTTTTGTGTTTGGCGAACAAAATCAGGCGAATACGGCAGATGCGGAAGGATTTGGAACTTCAATTCTGTCCATTTTTGCTGAAAGATTGCCCTTGAATGAGCGGACGCATTGCTATGATGAAACAACACTGTCTTCTTAACGATTCCCGGGCGTTTTCTCTTTATTGCTGCTTTCAATTTATCCAAAAGTGTTGTGTAATATTGGCCAGTAACCGTTTTGTCTTTTTCAACATAACCAGTCCCAAAAGACCGATGCCATCAGCTTTCCAACCGAGTGAGTGATTTCTGCCTTCTTGGAAACCGATTCACTGCGTGCAATCCTGTTTTGATTGCATTTGTCATTCTGATGTGTTGTGATGAATCCACCTCTCATCCATGGTCACGGATAGTTTCTTGTAATCCATTGGATTTCTCGTAAACACTTCCAAATAATCGGCTGAGGTTCGAGCTCAAATACGTTTTTGCCCCGAATTGAGCAAATGCGGCACCCATCTCGCCGAAAGTCTTTTTTAAAACTCAATTCATTATGTAAAATACAAACTACCCGTTCATATAAGATGCCCACGGCTGTCTCAATTTCACACACTGTTATTCGGCGATCTACCAAAACTATGTCGTGGATTTTTTCACAATTTCTGACGTGGTAGCGGTTTTCGGACGTCCTGAACGTGGGTCAATACTTGGATGCGTGCGGCCACGCTTATATTCCGAAATTCGAAAACTCACGGTGGAAGGTGATGGATTCTCAAGAACGTTATCTAAGCTTGGTTTGATTTTCGTTGCGGTTTTCCCTTCCAAATGGAAAAATTTCATGACCGCTCAAACTTCGTTTTTATCCATAATTGGAAACACAAAAAGGTACTTGACCGGTCGAGTCGTTATCGTTTTGGAACACAATGCCCTCTTGGTGACCAGTTGTAACTTTTTGGTCATGGCCATATTTTTAATTGGCCTGATTTTTCTAGTTCATAGTTCTTGGTGCAATGAATAGTTTGGTTTGGTCGGACTAACTCGTATTAACTAATGTCCTTCCTTTTGTGATGTGCAACTGCTCGTACTCATCCATTTTGCTTAGAGGATATTTTTCGAACGATATATTATTATGTATTGGATCCACTTTGGAATAGGAAGCTTGCGTTTCCGAATTAAAAGCAGAAATTCGGCTAAATTGATGTGGTACCCAAGTATCGAGCGTGTATTTACTAGAATGAAAAATAGGTCCGTGCATAGGCAAAACAATCTTCTCAACTGTTCTCCTTTGATTTGTTAATAAGAAAGTTTGAGGTTATTGTGTATGTAAACCTTATTTCCCTCTTCCCCACAGCCTGGAAAATTATTCTATATTCTTCTTCATGTTCATCGTTTCTTACACCCATTAAGTATCTAGGGATAACAAGATCAAAAAAAACTAAATGACATGCACATATATCAAACATTGCCATAAAATTACTTGACGGATCTAACCACAGTTCACGTTAAATTTCATATTTATCCAAAAGAATGATTGTAAAATATTGCACCACCCTCCAAACTCCTTTTCAAATTCGTTGTGTTTCCTCGTTTTAAGATCGGTCCGTGTATCGGTGTTGCTGTTTTGATTTAAAATACCAAAAATCGTTTACTATTTTACACCATTGTAATAATTGATAAAATCGGAATAGAGTAAACAGCAACAACCTACCTCTCCTTGCAAACCATACCGCTGGATGAGTGGTTAGTTTGAATGTCCACGAACAACACAGAGAATCCCCGTTCTTCCTCTTTTTTCTGACGAAATCATTGGCCGTAGGTTCCGCTTGAAGTATCATCCGGAGGATTCCGTTAAACGAAAGGAAGAGCAGATGGCCGCATTGAAGGTATTTATAATAGAAAATTAGGAAAGGACAAATTTAATTTCATTTGTTTCGCTTCCGCGATTAGAAAAGGGTTGATGTTTTTCTCGATCTCCTTAACGATGGGAAATTACATGACGTTACGGTCGATTGTTCACATACCAATGCGTTATTGAAACTATTGGATACGGTAGTCGTGAAATTGGAAGGAGGGACCGAAGAGGATCTGGGAATTATAGAACAGGAATACTCTGGTAAGTTCCATACATGCCCAATACGAAGTATCACGGCGGAAAATTCTCGGAAACCTATGACTGAAAGTCGCGAAACTGTCAGCTTCCCATCCTGAATAATACACCACGTGACTACTGAATTAGGCAACCCAAATAACAGCGGTTGGTAGTACAGTATTGCTTTATGTTAAATATTGCAGAAAATGTCGTGTCATATAGTTTTAATTAGAGTGCACATTTTTAAAATAAAAAGAATTTGTTTTTACTTTTTTATTTACTTTTGACTTATCGCTATTCTATCTCTCAAATAGATAGATTTAAGTTTAATAATTGCGACAATTTATTTATTCAGTTAGTCTAACAGCTGTTGTTAATTCCTTTCCTTTGAAAATGCAAAATTTATTTTCAAAATGTTTAACAAGCCTATTCTTATGGCGAGAAAATGTTTCATATGAAATATTTTCATTTGGAAATGTTTCCACGTATTGCTCAATGCAAGACTGCAGTGAGTATGCAAAATCCCATCTTCAATTGGAATATCGCTTTGAAAATGCGCCATCAGAATGAATGCGTCTTCTTCACTTGTAAACATTTTAAAGTTTAAGCTAAAATAATTATTTTTATTTTGTGCTATATGATATTCTACTTAGCTTACCTTACACAGAAATGTACTGAAACGGCTGTATATTGAAAAGTACAGTTCTGTTACTTTAAATGTATAATAAAAATAATGGAGCGAAAACGTAAAGAATGACAGCAAAAATTGTGTGACATTGTGAGTAACGATTGCACGCCTAAGTCAAATGCTAGTATGATCCTAGTGATATGCAAATATCATAAATCTATGAACACAAAAATCCCCAGATTAACAGAAATTACTAGTCACGTGGTGAACCGTCATTCTCGATAAGTCTGTAGTAGGTAAACATTGTCGTACTACACGCAACTATTCGATGATGTAGTACGCCACTGAGCTTCACAGAGGCTGCGATTTCTAAGACTCGATATTTCCACGTTCACCATAATTCTGAGAATTCACCGCCATAAGGTTTCTGATGAACAGTATTTAAATAAATTCGCATCGGTAGGGTTTGGATTTGTATATATGGATAAAAAAGTAGAACAAAAAATCGAGGAAGTGGTCGAGAAGAAAGTTCAGGAATTGCCCACCGTTAAAGAGGAGGGTGAGCTAGGTGAGAACGAGCCCTCTAATGTGGATAATACCACTGGGGACGAGGGCGAGATCAAAGAAAATGGCGATAATGAGAATACTGAAGAAACCGAGGATGAGTCCAAAAAGACCAAAGAAATTGAAAATGAGGATGAAGCGATGGAAACGCAAGCGCAGGAAGCCCCTGAGGAAATTGAAAAAGGAAAGATAGACGAAGAAGAGCAAGAACAAAAGGATAAAGAAACCGAGGAAGGCGATAGTGATAAAATCGAAGAACAAAAACATGACGTTCCTAAGAGTATTGAGGATGAGGACGGTGCTAATGACGATACCAAGAGATTGAAAGGTATACAACAACGTAAATTTCTATCAAATTTGTTATAACTATTTTTACCTACGCAGAGAAACGGAAACGTTCGTATTCCGGAAGCAGCAGCAGCAGTTCTTCGAGTAGTAGTAGCGATAGCGAGGATGAAAAGGAAGAACCGGTAAAGGAAAAGGATAACGAAAAAGAAGAAGATAAGGAGGATAAAGAAATCGATAAGAAACCCGAAATCATACCGGATGATGTAAAACCAGATAAGCCGAGAGCCCTGCATAAGACGACCTCTATATTTCTGAGGAATTTGGCGCCGACGATCACCAGGCAAGAAGTGGAGGCTATGTGCTCCAGATACGATGGGTTCTTGAGAGTGGCACTTGCTGATCCCCAACCCGAACGAAGATGGTTACGGCGGGGTTGGGTTACTTTTAAGAGAGATGCCAATATTAAAGAAATCTGTTGGAATTTGAACAATATCAGATTGAGGGACTGCGAACTAGGTGCTATCGTGAATCGGGATTTGAGCAGGAGAATTCGACCTGTGAACGGTATTACCGCTCACAAGCAAGTAGTTAGGTCCGATATCCGCATATCGGCGAAGGTGACGCTCCATCTAGACACTAAATCCGGTTTGTGGTTGGATGCTGATGGGAAGAAGGAGAAAATACAACAGGTATGTGAGTTATTTTTTTGGAAAAGGTCAGAAATAACACGAATTGTTAAGTTTAAACGAGTTCATGGTGTGTAATTAGAAAATACTTTCACCATTCGCAGACGCGTTTCGCGGTTATACCCCTCGTCAGTGCGACTTTATGCGAAGTAGTAGTACAAGAGTCTGTGGCAACGTAGTTGTCCACTCCTGTAGAAGTAAATAGCTGCAAAAATGCGCATTTAAGTACATATTGGGGGAGTTTCGTAATTGAATTCTCATATCTCCAAACATCAAGAGTTTATGGTGCTTCGAAAGAGTATCCTTTAACATAATACTTAGATAGAAACGATACAGCAATGCATTTGAATAATTATTTAGTAAGCGCCTATTCAATTAGCAAAACTTACCGTTATTACAAACCGGGAAATAGGTAGGTAGGACGATTACCAACAACTATAATTTTATTTTAATTTATTAGTAGTCAGAATAAAACCAAATATGTCAAATAGTACAGCTATATCTTATTCTGTACAATAATTTTTTGTTATGTATTAAATACATTTGCGTAGCATAGACAAATGCTTTTGGGTGACTAACTTAAAATAAATACACACAATCTAAAGCTTGAACATCTTGCATTACCTTGCACACTAACAATGACTAACACCACAATCTTGGTTCTGATCATTCTGACGGTTCTGAATGACAGCTTATGATCACCGTATGTAATCAAATGACCACGTGTTCCGGATATACTGGCGAATTTGAATATATTAAAGTCACTAGGTGTACTTTTGACGTAATTCTTCACACTTCGCACTTCTCACTACATGCCATATATAATTTTAGAGCATTTGAAATAGTTTTATGTGACCATTTTATTTCTCTGCGAATCTGTCGTCAAATATTTTAGTTAATCTTCATTCAAAATCTTATCAGAATTTTGAGTTTTTCCTTCTAATTGTCGTTTATAACTGTAGCACTTCTTCCAAGCTTGACCCAGAGCATTTTTCAGTTTTGCAATTTGAATAGTGGAAATTTCAGTTGATTCTGAATCTTCATCAGAAATCATTTCTCTCGTTGTCATATGCTAGAAAAATTATTAATATGTCATTACTAGTGAATCATTTAACTGTATAGCATATATAATTGCAAGCAAATATTATATTATTATTATTATACCATCATTTTCATCTATTAGCAAGTAATCATGGTCAGTTGTGAATTGCTTCCCGCAAAACTTTTATTTAGATAATTTATCATCCTTTAGGTCATCTTTACAGTGATACAATGTTTTTTGCGAAAATCGAATGCGCCTCGTCCCTAAGTTACTTCAATTCAGTCGTATGCGCTTATGTGCCACCTCTTCAAAGTCGCCAGCTTGATTGATGGTAAATCTGTTCTCCCTATAAGTTACATCCGCAGCTATCTTCTAATTTCGCTTTTACCACTTACAATAATAACGGTAAAGGAAAAATGATACACAACTACTACAGAATTACCTTGTACCCTATATAATTTGTAGCCGTTTTCTGACCTGTTTGAACACTGTGGTACACAACACCCAAGCATTATGATAATCGATTCAGATTAAAGAGCAAACTTTTAACCGGTGGGTCACGTCAGGTTGAACGTGAATCTTCACGAGGAGCTTCCATTATTTTGACTAAATTGCTTTGTTTAGCACAATAGTGTTGTTTGATATGCTAACACCGGGGCGGTTTAACGGAAGAGTGAGTTTTCAAAGATTGGCTACACTTTCCCTACAGTGATTATGTTGTTGACTTCCGTCACCATTCCGTCATGTTTCTGATTACTGTCAAAATTTCACACAAATCTTGATAAATAGGTTGTTTTAATTGTTGTCATTTAATATAAAAGAAACTGTTTTCGTTGTTGCATAAATATGGAAAAAAGAGTTTCGAATGTTCATTTAAAATTATTTTTTACGTGGAAAAACAATTAAAGAAAATGGAAGAAACGTTATGTAAATATTATCGTAAATGTGCTCCGTCTCATAGAGTGATTTGTACGTAATTTTCTGCTTTTAAAAGAGGCCATATGTCATTTACTCTAACTACTCCAGAAATGGTTAATAAAATCCATGGCCTTGTAATTAGCGATCGTCGATTCAAAGTACGTGAGATAGTTAATGACGTAAATATTTCAACCGCGCGGATACGCAAAATATCGCATGAACGTTTAAATATGGAAAAACTACCCGCTCGATGGGTGCCGCGATTGCTTAACGCTGATCAAATGCGCGGTCCCATTAAAAATTCTTTAGACGTAATCCAAGGGAATTTTTCCGTCGATATGTCACAGTAGATGAAACTTGAATACCATCACTATATTCCAGAAACAAAAATGCAGTCGAAACAATGGACTTCTCCCGAGGAGGGTGTTCCTAAAAAGGCAAAAACCGCTCTATCGGCCAATAAGGTGATAGGCATAGTTTTTTGAGATTCCAAAAGTGTTATCTTTATTGATTACAAAAAATGCGTTACAATTTGCTGCCTCATCCGCCATATTCACGCGATCTGGCTCCTAGTGATATCTTGTTTTGAAATTTAAAAAAAAAATGGCTCGATGGGAAGAGATTTCAGAGAAACAAACAGGTCATATCCGAGACAAATGCATATTCTGATGAGTTTCCGAGAGATTACTTTTTGGACGGTTTGAAGAAATTTGAAACTCGCTGGACTAAGCGTGTACAATTAAGAGGGGACTATGTTGAAAAGTAAAATATACTTTTTTACAGAAAAATGACTTTTATTGAAAAGTCACTCTTCCATCGAACCGCCCTTGTACTTTTTACTTCAAGAAATGCGATATTTTGCGACAATAACATCTAATGAATTAGTGTTGTTGGGTTCGAAAAATTTAAAAATATTTTTTTGTACTTGCATTTTAGACTTTTGGTTTAGTATCTAATAATCCAGTTCTGCACAATATTACCGATTACCTAATTGAGGAAGCCAGTGCTGAAGAAGAGGAACTTCTCGGTTTGGAGCCAACCACTGATGCTCAAGACGCTACTACCACGGTAGATCGCGATGAGACCCTCATATCGGTGTTAGATCGAATCATCCTGTACTTACGTGTCGTGCACTCCGTAGATTATTACAATCATTGTGAATACCCCAATGAAGACGAGATGCCGAACAGGTGCGGAATATTGCATGCGAGAGGACCTCCACCAACAGCTAAGGTACAGTCCATACGAAATTTTGCAACTGGAAATACTCAGAACTATGAGAGAAATGTCCGTTCTTAGTAACAAGCGTCGTTGTGAAATTATTGGGCGAAATATCGTATCAAGTTTCGCCCCAGTCTCACTATCTTTTATCTTGTAAACGTTGTTTTACTAACTAAGTTTCACTAATCTCAATTCGATAAATTCTTTTCAGACTGACATATCTCAATTCGTCGGAGCTCCTATTGAAACAAAAATGGTCGCATTTCTTCCGGAGAAACCGTCGCGTGATGAGAACAAAACGAATCGAAACTGATTCAGTTATCGCTGAAAGACGTGGATACTGAAATCGATAAGTTTGTCCAGGCTAATACTAGGGAATTGGCGAAAGATAAATGGTTATGTCCTTTGTCTGGTAAAAAGTTTAAGGGTAAGCGCCCTGTATTGGATTGTTTTGTCTACACATTAATTTTTCTTCTTTCTCTCTCCATCTCTCTCTAATTCAAAAAGGACCTGATTTTGTGAGAAAACACATATTTAACAAGCACGCTGAAAAAATCGACGAAGTTAGGAAGGAGGTGGAATTTTTCAATAATTACCTTCAAGATCAAAAAAGACCAATGTTAGCTGAGCCAGCACAACCTAAGAGGGAGGAACAACCTAACTACAACCATCCACCGTAAGTATATTATAATAATTTTAAAATTACTGAAGCTTGATTAGTGTTACCCACATCCGTTTTCCTTTACATCATCAAATTATCATTTATGTACTATTGCGGCAAAAAAAAATCGGACACTTAAGATAATGTAGTGTAAATTTGGCTTTTGCCTTATCAAATATTATTTAATTTCTTAATCATTGTTGACATGTCATTATTCAGCAATTAAGTGCTGCTGAAAAAACGCAGGTAATTACATTACTTGGGGAAGGATGATCGATAAGGAAGCTAGGTAATAGATTGGCAGTATTCAAAGGCACTATTCACGACATTAAAAAGAAATGGCTGCATCAAAATTGACATGAAAATGACAAACGGTTAGTTTATACTGCTAAAAATAGTCAAAATAGCCTATGATATTTGTCCGGATTCTTTTTGCCGCAATAGTACATATTTTTGAATTTCTTGGACGATAAATATTTCGATAATCAAGAGATGTTAAATTGCGCTAATTAAAAATTTTAGAAAAATACAATTATAATGCCGCCTGAAAAATGGCAAAAAGTTCTTCGATAAACAATAACACCAAATAATTTCGTTTCCCCTTTTACGAGGGATGCTTCCAAAGTTTTAGGAAGTTGGTTGTAATTTTCAGTAATAAGTACCCTGATCGGCTTATTACGCAATCAACAGTAAGTAAGATAAAGTGCAAATATAGGGACTTGGGCCACGTAAGAGAAAACTTTACAATAGGTCGTCCGGCAATTTCAGAATAAAAACAATTGCATGTTGTGCACTAAGGAAACTTTACTTTCAAGGAAACTCTCACAAATCAAGCCTTGAAGTCTCATTGCAGCAGCAACTAGTCACACTACCGTTTTAGTTTTTCAATGTCTAAAAAATACAAAAATGGCATCCGTACAAAATAAAATTAATTTAAGACCTTCATGAAGACGATTCTAACAGAAGCGTTGAATTTTGTGACATAATGACGAACCGATGTAATAACGGTCTAGAATTTACAAGACGGATAATTTTCTTCGACGAACCTAAAGCCTAAACGGGTCTATCAATAGGCAAAACTGTAGATACTGGGTACCTGAAAATCCACACCGGATGACGGAAGGGCAGTCACAATTCTGACAAAAAGTCAACGTATGGGCAGGGATTGTCGGTAATTTAGTCATAGGCCGGTTTTTTATTGAAGGTATATTGAATGGTAAAAATTATTTGCGATTATTGTAGCGAAGCATAATGCCCGCAATTGTTGCTCTCCATCCAGATGCAGAATATCCCCTCTTGCTGGATAGCGGCTTATGGTTACAGCAGGGTGGTGCACCGCCACATTCACAAAACTTGTCTCTGACCAATAGCGTGACCCGAAAGATTTGCGCGCGAACTAGAGCTAAATTCCTAGAACATTCGAAACATCGTCCGCATTTCCTTCCAAAAAATTATTTACTCGCCAAATAACAATTCACATCCGAAAGTAAAACATCTTTCTCCTTTTTCTTTTTTTTTTGCAGAAATTATGGAACTTCATATGGTTCATACGGCCCACCACGCTATTACAACCAGGGCTATCCACAACGTCCAAGAGGTTACCCCTCAAGATCCAGGTCAGCTTTAGATTATTTTTGGTCGTGATGTAGTAAGCCTTCGTTGATTACTTCATTATCTGTATATGATACTGTTAATATCGTTTCAGACGTAATATTTATGAAAAGTATTGTTTCAGGGGTAGTGGGGGCGACTTCCGGCCGGTCATCCATTACCGCGACCTGGACGCACCTAGGGAACCGGAAGAGTTCATTTAGGATAGATCTATTAGCGATCCTCATTGTAGTAATGTAAATTCGTTTCTCGTATCTAGATTTAGCTACTACCTGTAACTATTTTTATTCCAACTAGAATGTTTTATAAGTAATAAATTTTGATTATAAATTAATTTTTTATTCGTTACTGTGCGAAAAATATGCGTTAACCCACAATCAAATTAGGGAAGATGTAAACGTCTTTATTAGTCTGGATTGTGTTTAATTCTTACTTAATCCTATTTTAGTGTTTGAATCGAAATGTATTTATGGAATCTGGTGAGTAGTAGGAATTATCGAGGTTATATTTATAGTGTTTCGCGTTATGTTTGCGATTGTTTATGATTTGAAATATAACATTTTGCAGAAACAACTTTGTATATGACAAAAATATTGTAACATCTTTTTCAAATTTATGAGTGTATAAAGTGTAATCAAATATCTGTGGTGAATTTCAGATACTTTTTACGATTCATGTCAGCAATAAAATATCTTATCTTATTCTTCAATTGAGTTTTATTTTACAAACCTAAGCACTAGATTGCCCAGCAATAAACGATAACCTGCACTTTATTTGTATTCAATATGACTACTTACTACCCAGATAATTAAAAAATTCAGGAAGTATTTGATTAGAACGAACAATACAATGATAGTGATTGGAAGGACCGCGATGTATTTACTGACACTGCCACATATCACATGGGCGAACTCGCCATACAATTGTTTAAATAATAAATTTGGTGACACGTATTTCGCTAGCACGAGGCAAGTGTTATCAAAACTGATTATTTTTCTCACAGTTCTAAAGATGCATATTTACTGTAATTAGGTATGGGGCGTAAAAAAATATTTTTCTCGCAGACTGCTTGCAACAATGGCCGTCTCTCGTAAATAGCCTTATATAAATATCACGCCAAATTTGTCTAATTTTGGGTGTTACTTGTATAAATATGCGAAAGAGAGAAAAAGTACTTATTAACGGTTGCATTCTGGTTTAAATAAGTTTTAAACGTCAATAAATGTACATGTATCGTTATGTGACTAATTTAGCCAATTTTCCACAAAATTAAAACTAACCTTACAAAGACTAATGTTACATAATTATTTGATAATAATAGGACGAACAAGGCGGAATATTGAATCAGACCTCTATCACCATTTAGAAGATTTGTATTTTTGCGGATGTGTATCGCTTCATACGCATCAAGTTCTCGTGGTGATTTAACATATTTTATCGATTTATAATTTTCCATTTTTATGTCGTACATATGCTTCCCGATATTTGCCGAATATAACCCATCATAACGGTAATGTGCCACATGTTTCTTAAATTGTGTAGCTATTGCGCGTCTCGACTCTCCTCTATATTCATTATCGCATTCACTACAGCCAATTTTATAAACACATGACCGTTGTTCCAAAATTGCTTTGTTTTTCGGTTTATCTAAGAGATTCTTTAAAGTCTTCCTAGATGTTGAGCACGCCTCCACCACGCATGTTTTCTAGGCTTCATGTATTCTAGAGAAACAAAACATGAAGGCAGGTGATCATTTCCCAGACCTGGGGATGTTGACCTTAGTATGTTTTAAGCTTCTTATTTTTCCGAATCTTGATTGAAAGCTAGGATTTTGTCTGAGGTATTGGGTCTAGGAGAAATTTTCCTCCTCCTCGTCGTTTGTAGGGATGAACGCCGCGGAAAATCTCTTTGAGGTGACCCGCGTGAATTTCGGTCCTTCCTACTTTTCTTGGTTCAACTGAAGAAGAGTTTTGTTCTTTTCTTTTTAAAGCTAGTTAGTTGTTTCCGAATAGCAAATGACCAAATCTGTTGGCGAAATGTATCCTCAGATAACAGGAAAATTATGTACTTAAAACAACATAATTTATTTATTTACTTGCACTAAGTTTTCAGTTTAGGGACTGCTTGACACACAATGAGAAAAATGGTTGATTCATACCTGCAGGAAATACCAAATGGGCTAGATAGGAATAAATAACAATTTGCGCCTAATTGCTTATTTCGAACAATTTCCTTCAAAAACAAATGATATCATTACAAATATCTAAATCTTGTTAATGAGTCATTTTATAGGAATTTTCATTGGAATCACATGAATGAGATCGGGGAGATATGAATGAGTCGAATTTAGTGTTCTTTGAATGAGGAAAAGGAGGACACCAACAATTTTGTTTACTTACGAAAATTCGTATGTGGCAATTATATTAAATATTAACACTGAAATTATTTTATGGTTTCAGGGTGCAAATATTTTATATTAATGCTATATGTACGAGGGATGTTTCGAATGTTCTAGCAATTTAGCCTAAATTTTATAGGTCAAGCTATTGGCCAGAGGCAAGTCTTGTCACGCTTACGCAGCCATGCCGTGCAATATTGTTTAGTATACTTAAGCTATTTGACTAATAAGCCTAATAACATATCACTCAATAAGTTTGTAGGATGACGTAGATGGCGCCACTATTTGACAAATCCATATGATTTTTAGGAAGTACAAATCTTTTTATCGTTTAATCCACAAGTTACAGTGTTTTAGTGATGCTACTTTTTGTCATTTCTAAAACAATAGACAAATCTGAATTTCGTGTGTTGATGAAGCATTGCTTTCTAACGGGAAAAAGTTTGAGAAGAACCACTACTCGATTTGAAACGTTCAATAACGTCAAACTTTCTATCAATAGGGGGATTACAGGAACTGCGAAAAAGTTATTTGATGAAAGTTTGAAAAAATAGTTTCACGTTGGGATCAGTTGAATTAAATTTGGATTACATTGAAAACCTACATTCTGATGAAAGTTAACGAAATAAAAATAATTACAGCCAAATTTCTAGCATTTTGGAAACACCCATTGTATATGCAGATACAGGATGCTCCAAAAATAGAATTTTAAAATACTTGTCGCAAATACATATCAACTATATAGGAAAATACATGAAAACGTTGCACCCATGAATGTTATCGCAACCAGATTTTATCTATCCTAATTATTTTAATCTTATCGGGTTTTATCTTAGGTCTACATTTACGTACGCGAGAGATACCTACTCCGTTCGAAAGCGTAGTTTAGATTAAAACGCATCGTTTTAACCGTTTTCACACAAAGTCCTAATTCGCAAAAGAAAATACGATGGCTGCTTTGAGGTCATCATTGTTTTACGTTGGCGTCGCCTTGTGTAAGTCAGGATTTTATCCATTGAAGTAATTGTCGCGATTGATATTTCTTATTAATATTACAGTGATTTTCGCGATATTGGCACCACACGAAGTCGAAGCCAGGAGGAAAGTACTAAGGGGTAGGAGGACAGTCACGAGAAGTTACTTCAGTAAGTACCACTTACGTTTTCAAATGTATTGTGTGTGAAAAATTCGTAATAACTTTCCTTTGGATTTGGTTATTACGTAATAAAGTTATTGTTTAGAATTTTCCCAAGTGAAATTGAAAATGCTTAGAGTTCATTTTACTTAGGACAGTAGTTATAAAATTAGTCATTGTTTTAACTAGAAAATGTTTCAGCAACTATTAACGCACATATTGCGCGCTATTTCTGAGTATTTGGGTAACTAACCTGTATATGTATATTGATAAGATAAAATGATGTTTCTAGATGTGATTATATCGAATACGTTTTGCGGTAATGCCCGTATTTTTTATTCACTTGTTTACTTATCTACTCGTTAATATTATCGTTTGGTAGATTATTGAAGTAGAACTTGCAAAATACCTTCCAGAACTTTTTTCGTCTATTAAATCTCCCATTTTATCTGTTTAATCATATATTTTTTGGTTCCTTGTTTTTTTCATCCCAGGTCATCATTATAGCTTTGACCTTATATGCTCTTCTTGTTATTTTTTGATATCATGTTGGAGGAAGTGTCCAAAGCGTCCAAATTCTTCTTTTTTCTACTTTGGTTTCTACAACAGGTTGCGACAGAATAGACTAAACGATTTAAAATTACCGTCAAATGTATATGCCGTTAAAGAGCGTGCTGATTAGAGTTGCTCAATTTGCGCCAACAGCCAGCGGCGCGCGCATAAAAGTTTACACATAAAATAAATGGTCAGAAATAAATTATAATACGTGCTCAAACACTTACCGTCTTAAGAGTCATCCGTTAAACCACAAAGTGAATAACACCTGTGCAGTATCTGCAACATTCCACAGTTGTTTCAGCAAACCGAGTGCATTGTGAGGAAGAAATATGTTCATATGCAGAAAACGAACGTTTTACATCTAGTGACGTTATATTAGCGTAATTAAAATAATCTTTGAAAAAACTTAATGGTTCTGTTGGCGCACCTTCATAAATTTGTATTAATCTGCCAAAATCAGAATTTTTCTCCAAAACACTTTCAAACCTTTCCAGAACACAAACATTGTTTGTGTCTTCTACCGCGGATAGCTGTGCGGGAACATGTTGCACTATTTGCAGAGAATCCACTAACGACACAGAAGGATCTTGTAACTTTTCTATTGCCTCCACTAGTCCGTAGTAGTATATTTTTAAATCTGTTATAACCTGAGTATCTTCAAATTTCGACTGGCTTTCCTTGATGGCAGCAGCTTTCTTTGTTTCTTCGAATTCTAAAGCCACGTTCTTAATATTCTCAAAATACTTATGATAGTAGAACGCGACCTGTAACCATATTCCCGAACGTATAAGGATCGGCTCTTGTGGCTCAGGCATACCGGGGCATAGTCTGTGAAATTCGCGAATACGTTTTGGCGATTTCACAAAACACGCTTTTTGAAGTTCTCAACTTATAAGGAAACTGACATTTACCCGGAAAGAAATTGCGACCACCATCATCTTCTATTGCATGACTTGTCTTCCCTGCAGAAACGTTGTAAACATACATGTGCAGTTTGTATGTATAAACTTATTCACAATTTAATTGACTGTCCAGAATTACTTTGTCGTATTCCTTTTTATATACCACCTAGTCACGCAATATGTGCACCTTTTATTTGTACAACATGAGAATGTATATATATATATATATAAATTTAGAACTGTGTGTTGTGGTTGTTACTGTTGGGTCGAAATAAATATTTTTATTATTATTATTGTTATAATCTTAACTTCGTTACATTGGTTTGTGCAATCAAATCAAAACTACTAAAAAGGTGTATCTCTTTTTCAGGACCTCTAGCTATTCCAGCCTGGGCCATAGTTGGTTTGGTAGGACTTGGCCAGTTAATAATTGGAGGCGTTTTATTTATTATACTGAAGAAACTGATAGTAGACCCTCCACTCTCAGGTTCTTATACACCAGCAAATACAGCGTAGATAATAAGGAACAATTAACTAGGTTTAAGTGTATTTTATTAATTAAGATTATTATATTTTCTACTGCGAAATGTTTCTCACCTAAATTCAATTTAATAAAATACTGGTATTATGCTTTATTTTTCTGTTTCCTTCTTTTTGATATTTGGTAGGTACCCTGGAAACTTTATATCAATTGAAGTGTTTTATCTATTTATATCTTCTACAATCAATGGACATAAATTGCATACATATATACAGTATGTATGGAGTATACAAAAGGCTGACTTTTTAATATTGACTCACGAAGAAAAGTTATTCTCTATAATATATACATATTTTCTTTTTTTTTTTTTGAAAGGACAAATTATGTTTCGAAAATCTAAACGTTATTTCTAGTCATCTAAAAAAATAAAAAGACGCGTTTTGTTTATTAAGTTAAGTACCAATGAAGGTGATTGCAACGACTGTGGTGTTATTTACTGACACTATATATATCACATCGGTAAACTCCTCAGCACACAATTGTTTCACAATTAATTCAGTGACGTGTTTCGCTAGCTCGAGGCAAGTATCATCACAACCGTATAGTGATAATGCATTACATAGATTCGCCGCGATCCAAACATTCTGATTCTGTGAGAACATCCTGAGAAATTTCTAAAGGCGGTGTGGGAAAGAGCCCACGCTAGTGATATCCCATGTGTTTCGATGGTCGCGATTGACCCATCGCCATCAAGTGAAGATTCGTCTTCCGGCAGATTTCTTTAGCATCGGCTGAGGTAACGTCCAGGTTCCTCGACATCCATCATCCTCTCACATAAAGGATTAATATCTTGTAAATTGAGATTTTCTCACCCCCAAAACTCTGCATTACAGAGATGATAGTTTCCCTAAACTGATAAAATGGGATTAAGGCTGTAAGTCCGACCCTACGTAAAAGGGTAAGAAAGAAGATGCTGGAAACTAGCTCCTTAACCAGTCGAATGTTTAACTGAATAGATCAAGATGTGTTTGGATAGTCGGCAGAAGAAAACTCCATAGTTGTGGTCGTGGATCTAAACTGCTCTAAACAAATTGTAGTTTGTTTAGTTTAATTTACAACAAATAATCTTTTTTGTATTTGTATATTAGACAATCAGGCTTCCTGGGCGATTGTTATGCCTGCTATTAATAGTATAATCCTTGTCGGCAGATCAAATTGGGCCTATGAATAAAGTTGGAATATTTTCTCTTACGAATTTCGAATTTGGTTTTGGATCTACAATACTCGTAGGAGAGTAAGAAGATTCTGCGAAGCAGCGATGGATTACAGTACAATGCTCTATGATGGGAGGTCATCTTTGGCTTTTTGATAGAAGTTTGAAGGAAAATGGTTGTATAGTGTACTATGAATTTTAGTTAATTTTATAGAAAGCAAAAATTATTACAAATAATATTTACAAAATTTTTGTTATTATATTAACAAAATAATGAACAATATAATCAAAACATATTACCTAGTGTGTATATAAGTGTAATTTGTTTTCTAATCTTAACTTCTCTCTCTCTCTCTTGAATTCTTTCTTCACTTCTTTTCTTTGGTCTTTTCCTTTATTGTACTTCTTTTTTCTTTGGTCTGTTTGTCGTTTGTAAACAACAACTTCTTTTTTGATGTGGTCTGCTTCTTTTCAACTCTGGTATTTCATATAACTTTTTATCTGACTTTTTTCGTCGACCATCCCATTCCGTCGTTTATAAACAAACTTTCTTTTTTTTTCGGCACGTCGTTATAGCAATTTGGAATTCTAGATTTTGACATGTTTCAAGTGTATGTGTGTGATATGTTTACAACGCTTTTCTATTTCTTAAAGAATGCTTTCTATAAAATTTACTTTTATCTTTTTATTGATAATTTTACTAATGGAATATTACCATACTACAATAGCCAAGCTACTGCTACCTCGTTTTACCAAGTTGGTCTTTTTGCTTTTTTGTTTTCCGTAATAAGGTATATTCGAGGAACCCGTTTATGCAATGTCGCGTGTAATATTATAAGTCATCGTGAAAATCGTATTTGGCTGCGTCGTTTAGAAAAAAATCAAAAGGATAATTTTTTCGCGTTTTACTGGCAATCGAAATCATCATTTTCCAGCAACGTAGTTTTACGACTTCCGTTTGAAGGTAACTGAATGAATAAGATAAATACAGCAAGCGTTAAGGGGTTAATACAGTGTTCCGAACTGATTTGCGAGGTTTTGATTGGAAGATGAGAATTTGGTGATGATTGTTCTGAGGATTTGTCAATCAATTGACAATGACCATATGAGGACTGTCGTTAGATAGAATGCAAGAGCAATGACGGAATGACTGGTAGGAGAATTGGGAGTTTTAAATATGACAGCTGAAACTTCCTTCGGGGCGATTGTGAAAGTGAAAAAGATGTATAAGTGAGTGTTTGACGAATTGAATAAGACATCAGCGTCGTATGAAAGTCAGTTTCACGCTGTTTTTCGGAGAAATATCAGAAAGAGTTCTTGACTCTGTCAGGACGCATGATTAAAAGTGGATACTATACGACAATCGGAAGCGTTCAGACCCATGGTTGGACAAGGACCAAGATCCCCAAAGTAGAAGCCAAAACCATCATCTTACCGTACGGAGATCGGAAATGTTCAGTCCAATCGTTGGACAAGGGTGAGACCCCAAAGTAGAAGCCAAAACTCTCAGTTTACCTCCGCAAGACTTTAGTACGGTTTTATGGATAGCCAGAGAATTGGTGTCTTCCGCCCGGAAGAGGCTGATTGACGTCCCAGGCGCAGAAGAAAATATTGTACGCCTTAAAAACAAAGACACTTTCCCCTGTGCCTTTTTAAGGGCGTAGTATATCTATGGTATACAGAGTAGTGATGAAATTCAGTAGAGAAAAAGTGCAGAATTGGTACCATTCCGAAGTAGATGCCCGGGGCGTCTGTGGCCGCCGTTAAATTCGCATCTGCCTACCGGAAAAACATTCTGTATCAAATTAGAGTGATAGTGCACAAGA
The DNA here is from genome assembly GCA_038088585.1 of Chrysina gloriosa. Classification (NCBI taxonomy): domain Eukaryota; kingdom Metazoa; phylum Arthropoda; class Insecta; order Coleoptera; family Scarabaeidae; genus Chrysina; species Chrysina gloriosa. The sequence continues at coordinate 95,723,036 of CM076087.1, read as the reverse complement.
TACTCCCAAAAATTCAAAATACGGAATTTGAGTCTTGTGAACGTTATCCGCTCATCTTGTCGCCTACTGAATACGACTTCTTCAGTCATCCTAAACAGTTGCTGTGTGGGAAACAATTCGAAAGCCCAGGACGATGCGAAACGGTCTTCCAGGAATTCGTCGATTTCAAAAATCCAGACCTCTTTGTCGAATGAAATTTTCCTCTTCCCATTCGTTGGCAAAGGAACACTGATTATAGCGGAGCTTATTTCGATTCAATCTAGGTGATGGATATAAGATTGCGCAACTAAAATGTCATATGTAAAAAATGAAAAAGCAAATTTCCCAACTTAATACGGCACCCACGCAGCTTCTAATGCAGAGTAAATCACTTTTCCAGTACCACAATGCATATTCTGATATAGCACTGGTGCTATGAAGTTCTCGCAAAAGAATTGTCTGAAAGAAATAAAATTACTCTTACCACACCTTGATACTAACAGTAAGTGTCAACAGTGTTTTGATGTTTATTGTACAGTGCTTTAGAGTTGTAGAATGCTTGTTGCATGGTGTGTGCCTTGGTCGTTAGCCGGATATCGCCGATGTTACTTAATTCCCTAAGTTTTCCACTGAGGATGGCAACTTAGTTGCCGAAATACGTATCTGGAATTATTTTCGAAAGGTGTGGTAAGGGTAATTTTATTTTTACACTATTTTAACCACAGTCTCCTTACTCTTATTTTCTGTTTTTCTTATTTATTCTTGGAGATTACTTAATTTTGTAGGAAAACAAATGTTGCAAATTATATTGTTTACTAATTACAAAATCTATAAAATACATGTTCCCTTCATTGATGTTAGACTACAAATCCACTTTACGCTTTTTCATATGCTACCATTTTGAGTTTATATCTGAAGACAAATTAGTGGCTGCCTCCGGTAAAAACTCCTTTACATCAATAAATTTCCCCAGGCGTTTATCCAAATGATCCAACCTCGAAAGTATATTATCCGGGAGTGCAGATTTCGTTTTACTCGTTTCCATTAAGGAATTTTCGTCTATCTCTTTCGTCATAGTTGGAGTCATCTCTTCTGAGGTTGTAGTTCCCGACCCAGTTAACGATTTATACTTGTTCATCAACTTACTAAAGTCCTTCGACGTAGACGTTTCGGGCATTGACGTTGTCGTCTTCGAATATTTTCGAGTACCGGATAAAAATCGCTTGCTCTTATCCATTTCGGTCGTGTCATACCCGTTAAGTACTTTTAGCACCTCATTCAGATTCTGTTGCACCAGATTCAACTTGACGACAATATCGACGGGCAAACTTGAAAAATACTGGACGACGTCGTCGTAAATTCGTAAGGGTTCGTTTTCTCTGCAAATCTTTTATCGGCAAAAATGCATTCAGTTTTATAATCGTAGGTGGTTTGAGTCATGGGCGACGTCCTTCGCTTTCGAGTGGTGGTTCTGGATCGTTTTTGCTTCGTCGTTGCTTTCCGCATTGATTTCGTTGATATACTCGTAGATGTGGTGGTTTTTGTAGTCGGGCTGGTGGTGCTGGTGGTTGAAGGTTTCGACGTGGTGCTTTGACGGCTTCTAACAAAAATGTAGATAGATGTTTTCAACTGCAATATTACGAAGATGACGTAAATGGATTACCTTCTTCTGCTGAGCTTTTCCAGAGCGTCCACGAATACGCGTTGGGAGAAAATGCTTTCTGATGACGTGTCCGAACTCCTCGCGAGAATCCAGTGCCCCCATATAATTTGAATGAAACGAGAATAACCTTTACATTCGCCTAAGAAAAGAGTTTGTGGGTTTATAAAATGCAAGGGACAACAGGAAATTGTTTAATTATCTTGATTTACGTGATAGCTATTTAGTTACATTATATAGGATCGCGCAACCGTACCGACTAGATTTTGACACTATATAATATATTCTATTTTACATTCATTTAAATACAAACTAAAAAAGTTCAACGAGCTGGAATATTCGAGTTCTATTTTCAAAATCAACTCTTAACAGTTCTCACTCAACGAGTATCTCATCGTCTGTATTTTAATGTCTCCATTAATGTCTGAAATGTGCCAACAGAATCAATAATTCGTCGTTTGGTCACTCGATTTTCCATACAACTTGAGATCACGTTCTGCCCGGACTAAAGAAATTATGCAGTGTGTTTAGGAGATACCAAAAATAGTTCTATAAACTCAAGTCGAAGACGAACTGCTGAACTAGGCGATTCTCCAAAGGATAGGCAGAAAAATATGCATCTCTTTCCGTATAAGATTCAGCCGATGAAAGACATCAAATTAAAAGATGTTCAACAGCATCTTGCTTATGCCGTTCTTATTCAGCAATTGGCCAGGAAGCAAAATGAATTTTTACATAATTTGATAAAGAGCGATGAGGGTCATTTTGAGTTGAATGAATTTGTAACTTGACAAAATTGTCGAATATGGGGCACACAGAATCCAAGGGTAGGCTAAACACGAGAGGTGCACTGAACTTGCATCTCTGGTTACCGCGCAAAGAGTCATTGAAATTTATGGTTTTTGAAGACAATCACAGAAATGTCGCAACGAGAACCTTCGAGCGGTATCATCCAATGGTCCAGAAGCCTTTTAGACCCAGCTTTGCTGATAACCCGGAGATGTGTGTGAGCCATAGCACATAGAGTTTCTGTTAGCATGACACTGTTACGTGAAATTTTCGAGAGGAAGCGATTTCAACAAAGTTTGCGCTTAAATGGCCGTCTGGATCGTCCTATTTAACAGCTCCAGGTTATTTCCTTTGAGAATATCTCACACAAAGGATGTACACTAATAGGACCATACAGAAATTAAAGAACAACTTACAGGGTGAAATACGAGAGTTTACGCGGAAACCGATGAAATGCCAAATGCTTTAGAAAGAGCCAACTTTTGGAAAGAGGTAATTGGATGTGACGGGTGTTGATTATTTAAACTTCGTCGAACTTTTTGCGCCAATCTAAGCAATTAAAGAACAATATTCGGGATAAAATACGGGAGTTAACGCCCAAACCTTTAACTGATGTAATGCCGATTGCTTTAAAAAGAGCCCAATTTTGGGAAGAATAACATGGACATGACGGGAGTTGATTATCTAAACTCCGTCGAAACTTTTGCGCTAACCTATATATTACATATAACAGTATTTTATTATTTGTTTGTGCATTTGACGTATTTGTGCGGGTTGATTTATCCATTGTGCAGAAGAAAAGATTTCGTTTTTATTCAATTTTGAAACTTAAGACACATGAAATACGGATTGTGAACACTTTCGCCCAGCTTCTCTTGTCCTTCACGTAATTTTGTAATTAAAATTATAAATAAAATAAATTCAGCCGGTTTCGACTCCATAGCAGGGTAGCTAGAGATCTTTCATGCTATCCAGAAATGTGTATTTAGGACAATAAAGGTTGACTGTGTAATAAATCGTTAATTGTCACTGAATATTTGAGGTTAATCAGTTTGATATTTTATAAAAGAAAAATAGATAAAATTATCCTTACCACACCTTTCGGAAATAAATCCAGATACGTATTTCGGCAAATAAATTGCCATCTTCAGTCGAAAACTGGGGGAATTCAGTATCACTCACTCTTTCTGTTTTTTGAACGAGCCTCTTTGTATATGTACAAAGATCGGAAAAAAAAATTGTACGAGAGATTTTTAGTTTGTACAACATAATAATAGTAACTGAACTACCCAAAAAGAATCTTTGTACAATGTACAAGGACGCTAAAAGATCTTTGTACGGAGCCAACAATCTTTGTTTCGTACAAAAAAAACAGTGCTATCACTAACCATATACGGCTAACGTCCAAGACGAACACCAAATAACTAGCACTGCACAACTCTAACGCACTGCACAATAAACATCACACACTGAACGCCGGCGCAAAACACACCAAAATACTGTTGACGCTGACACTGACACTGACACAGTGTTAATAGTGTCTTAGCGTGTTTCACACAGGCGTTCAGTGTGTGATGTTCATTTTGCAGTGCTCGTCGTGTGGTGTTCGCTTTGGACGTTAGTAGTCTACAGTATTTTACTGAGGATGGCAACGAAATACGTATCTGGATTTATTTCCGCAAGGTGTGGTAAGGGTAATATTATTTTTTTCTTTCTATTATTTTAACCATAGTCTCCTTATTCTTATTTGCAGTTTTATATTTGGTAAAATCTTATGTATCTGATGTCGCTGCAGACTATCTTTTCGCATCTTCAGGACAAGACAACAAATATTTCAAATACCAATCTCATTGTTCATTTTGAATCACGTAGACATCGTTCCAAAGAAGTTATTTGTTGAAACCCATGTCTGCGTCAGATTGTTGGATGTACAGTGGCGCTGAATAGAGATGGACTGTGGATTGGCTATGTCTAGCATGGTAGGGGACGTTTTGGGGCTACTTTTTTAGCCTATTGTGGTTCCGAGGCGTTCTATAGCTCTGATACCGCTCGTCTTTTGTTTCGGCCAATCGCAACGCGCAAGAAGGGGAGTACCATCTGCGTGGATTTAGTGCTACGCATAATGGTCCGCACTAGGTATGCGTAATATTTAATTTTTTCGTATATAAAGGTTCGGCAAACTTCAAAGCAACCAAAAGATTGAGCTCAACTGAAATTTGAAAGATTTTGTAGATGAAATGACATGCGTCTAAGCAGAAATACCCTACGAGGCCCCCTCCCCTTCCTGTAAATAGTGTTTAGAAACTATGCCCGTTTGTACTCAGTATTGATAAAAAATTAAAAAATTAAGTTATGCTTTATTTTAAATTGCATTAAACGTATGATAATAATCTAAATAAATACGAAAATTCTTCTACCATAGATTCTTGCTACATCTTCTGAAGTTTAGGATTACTTCTACCTTGTCTTATCATTGAACGTTTCTGCATATGTCGATTAATACTGCTATGTATAATCAAATTATGATACAAACTGGGATTTGGATTTCGAAATCGATGACCCATGTTCATTCTCCAATTAGTAAGACATTTCCTTGTACAAAGTAGTTCTCCAAGATTTTGTGAAAAACTGGAACTTAGCTCAGTTTTTCGTGTCCAAATGAAAACAATTCCTTTTTCTCTTTCTATCGAATTCGTTCATTTCTAATTTTGTCTGTTTGTCGGAAAATTTGGGGAAATCGTTGTCAAAACTGAAGACTTATTAGTCGATTTGATCGAGCGAACTTGGAGGTCCTTATTCAGATTTCGGTCTAGAAGCGCTAACCTGACGAGCATCTCATCAGGAAGCGTATAGTGCGTATTAACGTCAAGCGATTTGGCTTTTGGTAAGGTTTGAATATCCGGGATGTCTAAAATCTGGTTCAAACCTCGACGTAACGCATTTAATTTAGTCATGACGTTCTTGTACGAGGGGTGGTCGAAACAATACCTCGAACATTAACGAAATTGGTGGTTGCGTTAGTTAGAGACATTGTGGTGTCGTTTGTTCTAACTGATATCGTGGTATTTTGATTATCGGTTACGGTAGGAGCGCTTACGCTCGTAGTTGTACTGCCGGTAGTATTAGTTAAACTCGTCGTTTGTGTGAAATTACCGATCTTTGTTAGAAAACAATTGAGTGGTTTGAAAATTGTTTGCTCCCTAAACTCCTTTAAGATTAGCTCTTCATCGCATTCTGTCGTAGTTGCAGTTGAATTATCAGCGACTCTCGTGTCGATTTTAGCATTAGTGGTTATATATGCATTAGCTGTATTTGTAACATCGGAAGTTGGAATCGTCACGATGGTATTAGTTACATTTGTAATACTAGCGGAAATTGTATCGGTGGTATTTGTAGTAACGGCGGTTATGCCAGCTGTTGTTGTCGTCAAAATAGTTACGTTTGTGGTTTCATCAGTCTCAGTTGAAATAATCGTCGATACAGTAGTATCAGTTACATTTGTAGTAATACCGGTGGTGGTTGCATTAGCAATGCGACCAGTATTAGTTACATTTGCAGTACTACCAGTTATGGTTTCATTAGCACCAAAAATACTGTCGGTTATGTTTGTGGTATCAATAATCTCATCTAGCTGATCAGTTGTACTCATAGTATCAGCTATTGGCGTGGTAGTTTTGATTGTTTCTGTTGAGCTTCTGGTCGCATTCGTGGATATACCAGTTGTTCCTGAATTATCGGTTGATTTGTGACGGCTAAGGAAGAAATTAGGTTAGAGACTACAGATCTTGCTGTTAGATTGCGAGCTAGAGAAAGACTCACCTTTTCCTCGACTTCTCTAAAGCGTCGAGGATCACGCGCTGCGAAAATATACTTTCGGATCTGGTATCCGACGATTGCCCGACAATCCAGTGTCCCCAAATGATCTGAATGAAACGAGAATATCCTTTGCATTCACCTACGAAGGAAACTTTCATTTTGACGTTATCTCGATTATTCTATTACGGCGCATCTTAAACCGAATTACCTACTATTCACAACCTTCTGAGGATCTCTTTCGAAGAGTATGGCACACATCTAATGCTGTTTGTGTACTGTTAATTTTACAATTACCTTCTGAAGTTTTGGATTTGTTACTATCAGCATGCGCTTGATTGTTTATTTGCACGTCTTCGAGATTTAAGAAAGTGTGTATGCAAAGATTACTGGTTTTAGGCCTAAGATCAATTTTGTTTTCCGTCTTTTGTGACAAGTAAGACCTTCTACTGCAATAAAAGGATGTTAAAAGATAAGAAGTTAGAAAGCTTAAAATTTTTGAAAGAAAGGTGGTAAGAACGGTACTGGGTCCAAAGATTATCAACAAAGATGACAGCCAAATAATGAACCACGAAATTGGGGGAATATTAGAAAGTGAAAGCATTGCAAGAATTATAAAATCAATGCGAATTAGATGGTATGAGCATATTTATAGAAGAGAAAAGGTATCAGCCATAAGAACTTTCACGGAATGGAATCCGAAGTATAAGAGACTCAGAGGAAGGCCGGAAAGAAGATGGAAAGAGGAAGTTGAGGGGAATATTAGGGAGATGAAAATAGAACAGTGGAAAAAGCAAATACCAAACAAGAAGGAATGGAAAAAAATAGTATCAAAGCAAAAACAGATCAGCCACTATAAAATAGAGGACCATAAGGATTAATCCACATTTAAATGGGATGGTAATGAATCCCCAAAACATGAGAACAGCTAGAATTTTGTAGGAAATATTAATATTATAATAATACATGTTGGATAGGTGGCTTGACGGTGTATGTACATTAGCCTAGTGTTATTTAAAGTCGAACAGGGGCTGTTTTGTCCATTGAATGGGCAATAATCACTACAACCGTTTGGTGTGCCTACTTCTTATGACACTTAGTAGTTAAAAAGGGTAAAAATTTAAGGGAGATTTTTGGAAATTTATAGGCTATAGAAGTCGTTAGCTTGTTGACTATCTTTACATACGTCGAAAGTGTTAAGAAGCTTTGCTTGAAGAATGGGATGAAACATATCAAGACCTCAGTATAAATGTGCATATACATATTTTCATTAAAAGGTTGTAGCCTTAAATATTAGAGTTGAAGTTTCATACATAGTATTTATACTTTTTTCTACGGTTATTGTTTTGACATAATTGAAAAATAAATTAACTTATGAGCTGATCTTTTCTGTTTTTGGTGAATCTACAGTTTGAAATGAAAAACTAACAAGCAAAAAGGAGAACCCGAGAGAAATAATTATAATTAGTATATTGCTGAGGTTGAAGCTATTTATTCATGGAGAATCCAGAAATTGGAAATATTCAGCACGTTGCAAGAATTGTCTATTTTTTATCTTGGTAGTTTTTGTGGGAACTGACTGCTAAGGAATTGTATGATGTTCTCGAATTGAGTTTTTATATACTTTACACGAAACACAAATTGTTTTAAGCATCTCTAGTCAAAAACTATCTGGAGTATGCAACGATTCGAGTTCATCCAAAAATGTCTTACTGTCAAAAGTAAATTTCAAAATCGAGAATTAGTAATTTCCTCAAAATTCTCAGGTTAAAGTTGAAATGTTGGTTACTGCTGATTATGAGTTATGAATTCAACAAAATCTTTTCTTTTGCACGTATTCCACTTAGTGTATAATTTATGTACATATAACTAAAAATAAAGGGACAAGAGCTGATGGTTGCACGACAATCTCAACGTTATTGCAATTCACTCGATTAAGATTTTAGAACTAACTTATAGGCAACTAATACATATCTGTCACGTGCAGGTCTCCGTTAAGTTTGTTGTGCAACCCTTCGAAAAAGAACACTATACCATGTATCTGTATTAAATATTTATTAGAAATAGTGTATATAAAAACTTATTTATATTACGTTCGATACAGAATTAGATTAGTGGCCGGTGACAGTGGTAGCGGTAGTGCTGCTGCCACTGAGAGTAGTGCTACTACTAGAGAAAGTGCCAGTATACACTATACAGGTGGTAAGCGTGGCGTTTGAAATAGACGTAGAAGTGGTGTGTAATTTAATTCGTTGTTTTTTAAGGCCGTGAAGTGTTTCTCGTCTCCACAGGTCGCTCAGTATCCTAAAGCTGTCCTTTTGATCGTTACAATCCCTGGCCGACTTTACGTGTAACCAGTGACCGGCCATGGTTTCGGTATGATGACAGACCTTGCATTCGCCTAAAACGCGTTAGGATTTAGTTAAGACGGCTATTGATTTACCTCGGGTTGCCAACTGCTTGATTGAAACGTGGAGACCTGGCACTTTTTTTGTTTTGAGGAAATAGAATAAATCCATTTCATCTATTCAATTTTAACCCTAAATAAAGTGATTCCACATTTACTTTTAAAAGCAGTGGAAATATCCATCGATTGATAATAGTAGTGCTTATTTGAAGCTATAATTACAGACTATAATTTACATCAGTTAAAACTTCTGGTAGTCAGATATATCAATTACTTGGATAACAAATGATTTTGAAATGTATTTTAATGTTATTTAGGAAAAGTTTAGATGGTCTGCGAATACAAACATAAAGCGTTAGAAAATCCACCAATTGGGATGAAAGGGAACGGAACACCTGGGAATAACATCACACATTCAGATGATACAATATTAATCGCTGGAACAATAATAATTATATTTGTCATTTATAAAATCACCAAACATTCTCATCGAATATTTTCTTAATAACAAATTTCTCGCCCTGAAAATTATTTTAACCGCAATCTGCACGAAAAGAGCTTCAATTTGATATGTAATAAGTCATACTTTCGACCATTTCGATTTTCTTCGAAATCTCCAAGGGGTACCCCTTTGGAAATTCAGGAAAAATTGAAAATGTTCGGAACTAGACGAAACTTGGTGTATATGCGTTTTCATAGGCGTAGAGTGCGATTTTGACATCGAAATCGATGGGATTTGCTTCGTTTGGATCTTGGAGCGCACAGAAACGTTTTGACCAGAACTACGTCTCACGTTCTCATCGAATATTTTCTTAGTAACACGTCTCTCGTCCTGAAAATTATTTTAACCGCAATCTGTACGAAAAGAGCTTCAATTTGATGTGTAATAAGTCATACTTTCAACCATTTCGATTTTCTTCGAAATCTCCGAAGGGTACTCCTTTGGAAATTCAGGAAAAATTGAAGATGTTCTGAATTAGACGAAACTTGGTGCATATACGTTTTCAAAGGCGTAGAGTGCGATTCTGACGTCGAAATCGATGATATTTGCTTCGTTTGGATCTTGGAGCATACAGAAGCGTTTTGACCAGAACTACGTTTCAGGTTCTCATCGAATATTTTCTTAATAACACGTCTCTCGCCCTGAAAATTATTTTAACCGCAATCTGCACGAAAAGAGCTTCAATTTGATATGTAATAAGTCATACTTCCGACCATTTAGATTTTCTTCGAAATCTCCAAGGGGTACTCCTTTGCAAATTCAGGAAACATTGAAAATGTTCGGTATTACACGGAACTTTGGGGACCAACGAATATGCCTTCCTTCACTCATCCCTGGAAATGTGTCTTTTAGGAAGCTATTTCTATCCATTTCTTTAATAAAATTTTATCAATTATAGCAATCCGAGTTTAATGCGTAGAGGTGGCAGGTAGACTTCCTGGAAATCTACCAGCGGCTGATTGACGAAATTCTTTGTTCCCGGAACGAGCTGTCTTTTTACATCTACCTCTGCTGTCCCACTCGTCAAAAAACAGCAACATTTGGTATATCCTAGACGATGGCCGATTACAGGAGCAATTACTTTCAAATCTCCGCAAAGACGCCAGGTCTAACAACGGGTTCAAAATCATCATCGCAGAACACACAAGAAAACAGTACTTAGCCAAGAGGTAGGTAAACAAACATTGTTTACCAGTGTTATGGATTTCTAACTGCCCCTTCACGAAATTTTTAATTTAGTACATATTTAAGTTAAAGTGAAGTAAAAATGTTTCAACCCGTTCAACTCTTACTCAGATTTGAATCTACTATTGTAGTTGATTGTGACAAATGAAGTTTAAATTAAAAAGAATTGATGTCAATAGTCAGTAGATGTCAATGATAGTAATAGTAAATCAAGATAGATATTTATTGTGTTCAAACAATCAAGAATGTTAATTGCGTTTCATAGTGATTGTTTAAATTTCTCGCCCTAGGAATATTAAAATCTAAACACAACCAATTTAAAATTCATTAACAAACCCGATAGAACGTTGAGATAGTTGGCAACCATGGCGGCTCAGCCTTAGAAAACTAACAGAACAAGTCGTACCTATAAACGTCGCTATCTGGTTTTCATTATCGTTGACGGCATTCAGAATAACCATGCTCTTCTTTCCCAGGGGTAGGGATCCAGTTAGTGACCACGAGCTATTAGACAGAAAACCTTGTTGGTTGTTCTTTTTGGATTTTCCAACAGCATCATCTATTGTCACCTCTAACGTACTGTTATCTTTAAGTAAAATTTCCAACCTGACACCTCCGGCTTCCGAAATCCAAGATCCATTGACGTGACAAGGAAAATCTTTAAGAAAATTAAAACGAATATAAAATTTTAACGTAAGTGTGATTTCTCTCACCTTCATTAGCTGTTATCTTTTGATCGGCTAAAGATTCCACGTCTTCCAATATCGCATCCAAAGTTTCAGAAAATTTTCCAGGATCGATTGTGGTTCCTGCGACTTGAAGCGGTGGCTGCGGGGCGGCCATTAGCGCTCCAGGCGTCGTAACCATAGCTTCGTAATTTGGTTGTCCTATAGTAACTTTGCCCCCTTCTACATCTGCATTCAATTGCAAGGCAGGTGGAGTAGGTCCAACGGTTTGTGTTGTTGCAGATTCGGCAGTACTGATTACTGCAGCTGTAGTCGCGTTTGCTGCAGACGTATTTCCACCACCATTAGGTGCAACCGTTGCGTCATCACCCACGCCTTGTCGAGCAAATAGAAGCGTTGATAATTAAAATAAATTATAAGTTGGTAAACGATCGATAATGATTATCGATACCTTGAGTTACGTTATCTAACGGTCCCGTTACGGTAACGCACGTGGTTTGCGCATCGTCACTAATTTGTCGTCGAAGCAAGTTCAATTCGTTCCATTTCTTCGAGTTACCAGCCGGAGGAGCGACTTCTATTATTTCCGTTATTATCACGGGAACTTCGGCTGCAGTAGTTACTTCTTCAACTTGGCGCTTATCTTTGGTGTCTTTAGTTGACGAAATATGAGTTGTAGTTTTGGTAGTGGTCGAAACGGAGGTGCCGGTGCTAGAGGACGTCGATTTTGTCATCGCCTCGCGTCGAACTAACTGGCGCGGTTTCTCGTGGTAATCGAGCGCGATGAGATCGTTACCGGATTGAAGAAATCGGCATTGATGTTTCTGCCTTGATAGGAAAGAATTGGATGAGGTTGGATCATAATTGGGTCCATTATACAACGGAGTATTCGTGTCTTGTGGCGATTATACGAAGTTGGATCAATAAGTACCCGGGTTTAGGAATGAAAACGTTTTTCAGATTAAAAAAATATTTTCAACATTTTTAGGAGAATGTAGTTTTCCCAAAGTCCCTGCTATTTTTTAAAATCTTCTAAAAAATACGATTTGTCAAACTCTTCAAAATAGGTTTCTATCTCGACGATGATCTTGTTTGAGCCGAATTTTTCTCCCCGAACCAGGTGTTGAGGAACAGGAGAATTTGCGAGGGACCAGATCGGGCGAGTACGGTGAATGCGACAGTAGTTCCTAGCACAATTCATGCAATTTGGCCGCGACCATTCTGGCCGAGTGAGCTGGTGCGTTTTCTTTGACAAGTGGGGCCGTGTCTGTTTCAATTTCTCGTTGAATCGGTTTAATAATTCATTGTAGTACTGTTGAGTTCTAGTGCTTCCCTTTTCCAGAAAGTCCACGGGGATTATTCTCTTCGCAACTCGTTGCCATGACCTTTCAGGCCGACGGGATCGTTTCGGCATTTGTTGGTCGGTTTGTACATCTTGGTTTCATCAACGGGGACGACTCGACGTACATAAAAACTCCTGCGCATTTTGCTTAAAGGGGGTCAAATCCTGTTTCAAAGTTGGCAGTCGTATCTGTTTGTTATTCGAAGTGCGCAATCGTGGCACCCATCGGGTTGACAATTTTCTTCTTCTTAACTTATAATGTAAAATGTTTATTGCCGTTCCGTACGATAAGTCCATGGCATCTGCTACTTTGCACACTTTCGTTCGGCGAGCAGCAATAATCATGTCATTGACCTTACCAACGATTTTCTCAGTAACCACATCTGCTAGGCAACCCAGGCGCCTCTCACCAGAAACAGATGTATGGCCACATTGAAATTTGTTAAGCCAATACTTCACAGTTGCCATAGATGGTGAAGAGTCCCTATAAACAGAATTCAACTTCGCTTTTATTTCTTCACACGTTTCTCCATCTTCAGAATAGAAAGCAAATTACGGATCGATATTGTTCTTTAACCATTGTATCGAAAAATTTCAAATAGATTTAATACAAATGGCTGCCAAATCAAAATTAATCTTTGAATCAGTCTGACATTTTATATGGCATCCTTTGATGAATCGGCATTACTATATGGTAATGCCGACTTTCCTCAGCAACACCAGCTGTCTTCTAACATGGGTACTTATTGATCCAGCCGCGTATATATGTAGTATTGACGATTTTGATGGATGAAATCGGGTAAAATGGTGAAAAAGTAATTGGCGTATCTTTGCGAGGTTTGACCATCGTAATATTTTTTTTTTTGGATTTGATAAGACTTCAAAGTTACATACGCCAACTTGCATGATTTTCAAAATTCAGTTGCAAAATTACTTGTCCGAGATGAATGAGGGTTAAATTACTATGTGTGCAACACTTTTTGGTTCAAAACTGTAGACGAAATTACTTGATAATGGTTGGAAGAAGTGTGGGGTAGTAGAATTAATCAACAATTGTTTGGTGAGGAGCTTGCAGATGTAGTCCAGTCTCTGCTGGCGAAGTTATCAATATCATCATATAATAGTAAAGCAGAACTTCTCTCATTCAAAGTGTCCTTGTTTGAAAAAATTATCACATGTGAAGATTATCAACAATCCGCTCAGAGGTCAAGTGGTAGAGCACGTGCCTCTCAATGAGGAGGTCCGGGGATCGAGCACCAGTAGAAGTGCCACGTTTATGATCCTAAAAATGGATCTGTTACCTCCAATAAGCTGCGATAGCAAAGAAAGGCTACTGGGCGGAGCGGTGCAGCACATAATTGCATACGGTTCGGCGGCTTCAAATCTTAGATCAAAACCTAGAAAGGCAGTAAGAGATTAAGCAGAAGAAGAAGATTATTACAATAGTAAATGGAGCTCTCTTGATGGTATTAAACGTACACTTATCTCACTTAAGATTTACTTCAATGTTGTGAAGTAAATCTCTCGAAATATTAATTCTTATACTTACCTAGAAATTGGAGTTTCAATATCATTAACGTTGATAAGGGGTGGCGCTCTGGTAGTTTTACGTTCGTTCGAAGTCTTCGCCCTGGTCGTTCTCCACACCTTACTGGAACGACCGTGATGTGGAATTCTTTTCCGGCGTTTTAAACTAACCAATAGGGAACGCATATTATCCGTTAAAACGGCATTCTTTAAACTTGGATGATTTCGATATAAAACATTAATCGATCGGATATTTTCGCTTCTGCTATTTCTGGTCTTCGCTAAGTGCGAGTCTCTATTACTAATCGTACAGCTCACTTGGGCGAACAAGACTGCACAATAGATAAATACTAGGGTACAGGTGCGAAAACATGAACATGACATATTCTCACTACGAGTGAGGAGAAAACCGATTCATTTCTGGCCATGTACATTTCAAGCCGTCCTCTTCATCCGTCTCAAGCTGGCAATATTTCTCGAAGTCGATGATTGCTGGCACGATCGATTCGATAACATAAAACCTTGTAAAAATAATTTGACGGGTATAGTCGTCAAACTGACATGGAAACGTGTCTAGATTTTGTTTTAACGAATTAAAGCTGGAACAATCTTTCTATTTTATAACTTGAATATGATCACAACGTTCGAATTGCTGAAGTTCTTAAGCGAAGAGCAAACAAATATCTTTAAGTTATTTACTTAATTGTATATTTAATCCTGTTTGCTTCCTACATTATGGACTGAGCTGGGTAATTTGAGCGTTTGCACAAGATCTCGTGCATCCTCCCATATCATTTCGTCATCTTCTATTACTTTGAGTGCTTCGTTTATATGGGATGTCTTCCTCTTTTTCCTTGTCTTTTCTTACTTCGTATATCTTTTCGCTAATTTAGCTTCTCCACAATGTCTTCATTTTTCTTAATTTTTCTTGTTATGCTTCTTCTCTTCAATTCCTGGTATCTCCAAGGACTCTATTTCTGCACTTTTTATTCCCCACGATACTTTACATAAAAAAATATTCCAAAGAGAAGCAGCTGCAATATATAGTTTGTGCACCTCAATACGGACTCGACTTGAAAAATGTTCTTTTGTTGGAAATAATAGACTCAATTTCGAGAAAGTCAACCAAGGAGACATGCAGTCGCCCAAGCTTTTACCATAGATCAAGAAAAATTATCTGCAACTATTTAGTATACTATTATAATACTATTTAATAAAATGTTCAAAACTGCATTATGGTGTGTCATTGATTCAGATTCAAAAACTGGCCTTCAAATATGCCAAAAAGTTGGAACTCGAATACCCTGCATCATCTAATCGAGAAACCATTGCAGCAGCAGACTGGCCTGTTTGGCTTCAGGAAACGAAGCCCGAGCCTGAGTTTGCGAAAAATTAGAAAATACAAGCGTTGCAAGATAATCTACATTTAATAAAACCAACGTCAACGAATTTTTTTATAACTTCCAAACTACTCAAGCCAAGTATCAACTTTCAACTGCTCGCATCATCAACTGCGATGAACCTGGTATCTTCACTGTTATAGACGGCTCAAAAATATTGACAGGCTAAAATGTCAAGCAAATTGGACAATCTTGTTTTCGTTAACGAGAAGAGACGACAATATAAGCCATAGTGCGGGGAATGCATTTCCATCAGCTTTTGTCTTTCCCCGAACCCGTTATAAGCATGGTTTTTTGAAAAATGCTCGCCAAGAGAGTTTAGGATTAGTCAATAAATCGTGCTGGATGATTGGACCCCTATCCGTTAAGGTTTAGGTACGTATTCAAAAATGCACTTCGAAGAAAAATCCAATCTTGCTTTTACTGGACAGTCACGAGACACACATCACTATCTAAGCCAGGGGTCTCCAAACTTTTTAGCCTTGGGGCCATACTGATTACTTCAGTGAGTTTTCTGCGTATTATACTTGTCATTAAGCTTTACCTAGCAAGTAAATAAATCCGAGTTATTATCATTCGGTGTTCTTTTATCCAACTTATCACAACAACAATAAGCTATTAACTGTCGCGGGCCGGATTGATGACACTGGCGGGCCGTAGTTTGGAGACCCCTGATCTAAGCCATCAATTTTTCAAGAAAAAATTGTCTCGTTCATTTAATATGTCCTTCTCATATTTCACACAAATTATAACAACTGGATGTCAGCGTGCATGGCCGTTTCAAAACCAAAATGAAAGTTGCAATCCGTGATTAGCAAGTAATCAACATTTTAAAAGTACTCAACGTTTATAAATTTGCTGGACTTGCCAAATTAGCTTATTTCCTTTTTTTCTAGATGAGAATTAAGTGGATTTTCGGCACCTGATATTCATCCTCTCAACAGATTGGCATTTAAAGACACAGATTTTGCAGCTTGCAAATCATTTTCCCAGCCGATCGTTGAATGTCAAGACGAAGGAAATATTGAGACTCAATCAACCAACGATAATCAACCGACAGATGACCGGTTTCATTCAAAAGGTGATTTTTCAATCAAAGGAAACTCGCCTCACGATCCCAAAGATAATGCAGCTGTATCTCATCCATCTTTTCCAGCAAATTTTTTACCTGTAAGTGTTCGACCGTATCCAAAAGTACAATCAAAAAATGTTATCCGGAAAACCAGAAGTAAAGGAAAATCGCGAATTTAAACTGATTCTCCAGTGAAAAATAAGGTTTAAACAACAAAGAAAAGAAAAACTATTAAGCAGAAACCAATTGAAAAGCAAAACAACTGAAATCGGCTAAAAAGCTCGGGAATTTTCGGAAATAAGAAAGAAAGTGGAGATCCAAGTGGAACATACTGCGCCAAGAGATAAAAGGGGAAAAATATGCTCCAGTAATTTTCAGTCAAAGCATATTAGGTGAAGAACACTTCAATTGTGTTCTTTAGTTCGAATAAACAAAATTGATGAAAATTGTCTATTATCGTATTCTTAATGTTTATCGCTTACATTTATTCTCATTAGTTTGCATAATTTCTTCTAATAATTAAAATTCACTGATATATCGCGGTGTTCCACTCTGGGTATTGGTAGAAACTCCAGATTCGCCCAGATTTATTTTTTTAGTCAAAATATTTTTTACGCCTGTAAAAAATAATAATAAATCTATACCTGCGTAACAATAAACTACATAAAATCTTTTGCACGACAGCAACATTAGGTCTGCCCTAGATGCTAATTTAATTCGTTCTCTTTTTGTATTTTTGTTTTATACAGTCAAAATTCCGCTTGACTATTTTACTCAACATCGTTTTTCTAATAAAAAGCTGTTATTTGAGATCTGTATCTTTCTTCTTTTTGAAATCCGATTGCCCTTGAAGGAACATGCTCGTCAACTTTTTGGAAATTCTAGATTTGTGCCAATTCAATAGTAGTATTTGCAATTAGAATGTCACATTTTCGGGTTTGGTCTTTTTAAGTTTTGATTGTAATATTTCAAATGATGATGATCTCTTAGTTTGTGAACAAGAAGCTTATCATCCTGTCGTAGAAAAACAGTTTTATCTTGTTTGTTGAAACAAATTGTAGAAAAAAAGGAAGCGTTTATTTGTTAGATTTAAATAAAAGTGACGTAAAATTACGATTCACTTTAATTATGATTTATTTATATTTGATTATCTTCCAGATGTTAAAAAATATCTCTTTAATTTCAGATAAAAACAGTGCAAACCACAACCGTTTTTATTTATTAATTTTAAGGGTAGGTAAGTCTCCAATTTATTCAAAATATCTTGCAGATAATTACAAAATTTTGTGGTGAACTGAATCCAAACATCGCAACATACAAAATAAAGATTTGAGATCATTCGTCCATCGTGTATATCCTCGATTTACTGAACTTATACTTTGAGGCTAAAACTTTGCAGAATACTGAATTAGATTCTATGTGGAGAATTTTAGGGAAAGTGAAGGAACCTTCTAGTTATTCAAATAATCCAGCATCGGAGGGAAAAGAAATTTACGGCCAAGAACATACAGAAGTATTTTTCTTTATTAATTCCTCTAGCAAGTTCAAAATTGCAGTTTTATGTGATCACATTTTCATCTTACGTCACGTAGCATAACGTCAAATATACCAAAATATCTTTTGGAAAGGATTTGATCTTGATAACAACCGCCCATTTCGCAAGGCGAAGCGAATAACAGCTACCTCAAACCTTTCTAGTTTATTCGAGTTATAAAATTAATACAAAACCTATGGTAGACTTAAAGAAATATACAATATACACTAAAATGGCTTCATGACTTATCTGTTTTCTTTCTAGATTTAGAATCACGTTTCTTACTTTTGTGTTTATTTTTATCGGAACTTTTGTCTCCGTGCTCCGATTTTACCTTTTTGTGACTTGATGTTGCGTGTGTTTTCTTTTCCTCGTGTTTACCTTTATTCGAGGGTTTATGTTTCTTTGTACTAGTCTCGTGCTTATGTTGAGGTTTCTTCCTCTTATCATGTTTCTTCGGGGCATGTTTTTCTTTCTTCTTCTTTCCGTGTTTACTTGGAGTCTTGTCGTTTGCTCCGTGTTGCTTTTTATGCTTACCACTTTCCGACGCAGTTCTTTTAGAAGACTTCGATCTTTTACTGGGGGAATTCAAGATGTCACTATCGAGAGCGATCCTGACCGATTTCAAGGTATTATTTAAGTCGACACAAGCTAATTCCTCTTGGATTGGGATTATAAAAACTTTCGTCAGAACGGCTCGAGGTGTCAATACGTTAGGCGTAATAGTTGAAGTAGTAGCGATGTTATCAAAACTACTACTGTCGCTTTGAGTCGTTTGTCCTTTGGTGTTCGCACCAAGAAGTCTTTCCCTTTCAGCAAAAATCTGTCCAGGAGTCGAAGTATTAATCACGACCTTTCGATTATCGCCTTCATTATCTTCGGTAACTGGATAACACGAAGTTCCACCAGCTTCGTCATCAGCTATCGCAACGCATGTCGTGCGCTGTCCTAATTTCAGAAATTTTCCCGTTCCCGTCGTCGTCGAATACGAGTCTGTTTTCGTCGAACTGGATTCCGTTTGTATCAAACTCGATTCTGTTCTCATCGAACTTATGTCCATTTTCATTGAACCCGATCCAGTTTTTGTGTCAAACTCATTCGACGCGCACAACTCTTCTATCGAAAGGCCGGATTTGTTGGCCGAGAAAGGATTTTCACGAAGCGTTTGCGAGAGATCAGTAGTAACATCGACAAGCGATCTTTGGTTTTCGTTCCTCTTCAGTATACCACCCGCAACGTAGGTTAGTGTAGGTATAACTGGCATAAATTGGATAGATCTTTCGCTTACTTCCGTGCCATTCACCATCGTCAAGTTTACACGTTTAGCGTACGATTCGAGCGCTACATGTCGTTTACTGCAATCGACACTATTGGACCTGTAAGAGATGGGGAGGAAGTTACGACAATAAACCTTATAAAAATACTAAATGGCATCATACTTGGGATACTTCCTAACGAAGTGATGTTTTATCTTTGACTGAGTGCTCAATCTCGAAGTTAATTGGTTATGATTGTGGGGACCGTGGTGGGTGCGCACTTTCCGACTTAGATGTTGTCGAAACGCTTTGGTTCTGAGGTCTCTGCTGTTTTCGGAATCTAACGCGCACGGTTGCGAATTTTTCACTCCGACGGGTCTTCTAGAGTTTGTGCGTTTAATCGAAGGTGTTTGTGAATTTACATACGTTGTTAGAATTTGGCCATAAAGTAAAAAGAAAAAGGCACAAATGACGAACAAACTAATTTTTAACATGATTCCATCCCTTGAGCACTGCTACAGTTCTTTTCGGAGAACGCATTTAACCTCTACCTTACATAGCTTTGACATCTATCATCTTTAATGTCATATACTATGCAAAAACAACCCACTTAAAAATAATTTATAAAGTAACAGTGGACAATACAGGTAGGGCATAATGGAGTTCCATATTTCAGAAAATCACTTAAGAGGCTCCTGACCAAGTAGAGGGAGGTGATTTTTTTCGCGAACTGAAGACCTTCAGTAGTCAACATGCTGTGGTTAGATGAATACCGTGGCTTCGTCGTGCAGGCCTTTTCAAAAAACGCCGAGTTTCAGATTGCGACGCAAAGGGTATTTCGTACGCGATCTGGTTTAAATCCTGATCGGGAAACGATTTTGAAATGTGTCCAAAATTTAAGGGTAATAGGATATGCAAATCCTAAAAAGCCAGCTGGGCGTCGCAAATCCGAGAGGACGCCTGCTCTTAAGCTACGCCCTTACAACATTATGACTGCCATCAGATTAGGGAAGACGTAGAGATCGTTTTAATGCGATCCTTACAGCTGTGCCTCCTAAGGATATTGTATGGAGCAGCGACGAAACGCGTTTCCATCTCTCTGGCACAGTGGACAAGTAACACTTTCGTTATTGGTCTCCAGAAAAGCCCCAAGGATTATACTAATGGTCTCTTCACAGTGCAAAAGTCACTGTTTGGTGTGCTTTGTCCTATCTAGGCATCGTGGGGTCTTTTGAAGTCGTTTAATGACGTCCTCGCTTCTTTGTTTTGAACCCCGGTGACTTTTATAACATTGTCTTCGAACGCTATAAGAACTCAAGAATGCCATTCATAAGAAAATCGCCCAAATCGTCCAGAATTGAGGAAAACTCCAAAACCAACATTTTGACATCAGTTTCAAAATCTAATCAGGAAAGAAAACTATTACATGTACTTTGTATTTACATAAATAAAAAGTTTCCTCCATATTATTATACCGTATTTTTCTTAAAATTCACCTCGAAAATATGGTACTCCATTATGCCCCACCCTGTACTATACAGTTTTCTTCTTCTGTAAACTTCTGGTTCGTCAATACTTGAATTATGAATTTGCCTTTCCCAAACTGCAAAATGTAGCAGATTCAAAACTTGGATAATTTACAAAAGGCCCCTGCAAGTATTAAGTTTTTTTTTTTTTATTTCGAGGCTTTCTAAGTTGGAAGTTCTAAATTCCAATTTATTTATGTGGTTATAGAAAAATTTGTTTGTAAAGCACTGTATACGCCTCCACATTTGGAATTTGTTATAGACAATGCAAGAAGTGAAAGCACTGGTGGCCAAAAGTAAGTACCAACAAGTTAGGTGTGAGACTCTTTTGAATACAACTTCTTTTCCTTTCTATTTGAATAGACCCTAAATTCTGGAATAAAATTGCATCATCTTGTTATGTTCTCATGTTGATGTAGGAATAATTCCTTAAAGTGTTCGCTGAAAACATTGCAGTAGTAAAGCTTCGGGTCTTATTAATCGTTGGAATTGGAGATATAATCGTGTTTTCGTTAAAATTTGATATCTTCAATTTTCATTGTAGTGTAGACTAGATAATAATCCGGTTCTTCTTTCTATCGTTTCGCATCAGTACAGTACATATGCATGTCTCCTCTAGAGGAGAAACTTACCAAAACGTCCGTAGCAAAGTTTATCTCAAATGAGAATAACGAGACCGTGCTAATTCCAATTATTTCTAAAAGATGTGGCAAGAGTAATTTTATTTCTTTTATATAAAGTTTATTTCCTCAATGATCTTGAAGAAATGAACGTTGTCAAGAACAGAACCCCAAAGTTCTTATATAGACGTCAGGACGTGAGGAATACCGAGTTTTAGTAAGAATATTTCTCAAGTAACGTTCTATTCTTGAATTCGGTGAAGTCAAGACCCCTTTGCTGTTAATTCAACAACAGATGGGGTGTGCAACGACCGAATTCAAGGCTTTGGAATTTCCTTCCCTTAAGTATATTATGTTCAACGTTGAATCAAGAAAGTTTGGTACTCACCACAAAGATAAGCTTCTGTCACATTGGATAGATTTTGCCTTGCTTTCGTTCCGTGTTTGCTTATACCCACCGAGTTTCACTGCAACTTTTACCGTAGTCTTCAGTTTATTTCATCGTTTTACGTCCGTTTTCACTTATCTTGTATCTGCCACCAGAAGTTTGTGTTTTGAATTTAGTTCTGTTTCTCTGAAAATTTTTACACTCACCATGGCGTATCTTGTTTGCTTCGGACGTTTTTTTCTTCCACTTTAACAGTTATTTTTGGATAAATTTGCGACGTATAACTTCTTTATTCCTTGTTCCTTTGATTTGCTTCCTCTTTGGAAGTTGTTTTCACGTATAAGTCGCAAATTAGCAGCAAATGTCCTAGCTCTGGTATTGTTGTTTGTAACTGGTGCGGTCGCAGTCCGCGATTAATAAAACATAATTTCCTCCGTAATTATTGGCATTTACAATTTGTGCTTACCTGGTAAGCTATTGCATTGCTATTTTGCGAGTTGTCCAACAACGCATCTAATAAGATCGTTTTGTAGGGAGGTATGACAGATAATGGATGGACCTTAATTATACATTGCTTCAACAAATTTTCATGGCCGTTGTTAACTAGGATTATGTCCATGATGAGCGCTTGGTAAGGGAAGATATTCATAAAATTAAATGGAAGTAAGTGTCTTGCCGAAGTTGGAATTAAGACAGCTAATACTACCTTGGGACCAAGACAGCAGCCATGCGATCTATTACGTATACACATTCCGGTGACTGCCGGTCCTATGTTTCTTACACCGGTTACCAAGGAAGAAATTATAGATACTGTAAGAAGTATCAAATCAAAAAATATAAAAGACATATATGGGATGTCGGTAAACCTGCTGAAAGAGATTATAACGACAATATTAACACCTATCACCTACCTGGTGAATAATAGTTTTGAAAAAGGAATATTCCCGGATGAACTGAAACTGGCCAGGGTAATACCCATATACAAATCTGGAGATACAAACTGTCCAGGAAATTACCGACCCATTTCAGTACTACCAAAAGTATCAAAGATCTTCGAAAGTGTCATCAAATCAAGGCTGGTTAGGTACATGGAAGAAAACAACCTCTTCAGCGAATCCCAACATGGCTTCAGGAGAAATAGATCGACTATGTCGGCAGTTATTGAGACACTAGATGAAGTGGCAAACCACCTGGACAATGGAGAGGAGATGGATCTCATAGCGTGCGATCTGAGTAAAGCATTCGATACAGTGATACACGATGTTCTATTGAATAAATTAGAGCATTATGGAATTAGAGGCGCCCCACTTAAGCTCGTGCAATCATACCTGGAAAATAGAATGCAAGTTGTCGAATGGAACGGAACAGTATCGGCAGTAAATCCAGTAACAATGGGAGTGGTACAAGGATCCGTACTTGGACCAACCCTTTTTCTCATATATATAAACGATCTACCAGCTAACATCAACGCCGATAAGGTGACCCTCTTCGCAGACGATACTTCCATCTTAACAGCATCAAAAAGCCTAGAACAATTAAAAGCAAAAACAGAAAATAGGCTAAAAGAGGCGGAAGAGTGGTTCAACAGCAATAGTCTTAAACTAAACGACAACAAAACCCAACACCTTACTATATCAACAAAAAATCCGACGAAGAACACTGTAAAATTTGTAGGACTGCATATGACGGGAGACCTCAGATGGGATGTTCACATAGAATCACTCCAAAAACGGTTAAGTTCCGCCATATACGTTGTAAGGAGAATACGTCAGGTGTCGAATTATGAGGCAGCTAAAGTGGCATATTACGCGCATTTTCATTCGGCAGCGACTTATGGGATAATCGCTTGGGGTTCCTCTGGGAGTGCTCTGAAAATATTCATTCAACAAAAGGAGGCGATACGAGTGTTAACAAACGCAGGATATAGAGCAAGCTGCAGAAATTTGTTCAAACAAACAAAAATACTTACCTTACCATCTGTTCTTATCCTCGAGTGTCTCCAACACATTCACTAATCCCACTCTAGACACTTCAGATCTCATTCGCATATCCACCATTACCCGACGAGACGACGGGCGGACCTTGTGCTGCCGAAAAACAACATTAACAGGGGTAGGACAAATACGAACTACCTGGCGGCCAAAATGTACAATCACGTACCGGAGTGCAAGCCGAACCTCCCAACACCAGTTTTTCTACGTTGGATGAAGAACCTGTTGCAGGATAACGCCCCATACTCGACTGACGAATTTTTTAATCTAAGTTTTAACTGACTTGTGTATAAATGTATATGTATGTGTATAACGTGATGACAATGTTAAACACATTTTTCATTTTATTCCATTTTATTTCATTTTTATTTATTTATTATTGTATTCGTTTAATTAATTATATGACAAATGAAACATGTAGTAAGTTGGTGCAATAAAGACTAAAGACTATAAAGACTATCTTCGTGAATGAGGGACAATTAACACACCTAATTCTGAACAGAGACCATGAAGTCAACATCCATAAGCTATTCTACATTTATTTCCTAATCGTAACAAAGTTGTTGAGAAGACGCCGAGACATTTGTTATTATTAAGGTTCGACAATCGAGTGCGTGATAAATTGTATAAACAGCACTGATGCTGCCACTCCTTTGAATTTTAATGTTGCGCTTTCTACGTGTGGACAGATGGTGGAGTAACAGCGTCAGTCCGATCTACAGTACTTAATGATAACTTATCATGCACTCGTTTGTCGAACCTTAGTTATTATTCTATTAGTTATTTATATTTCAGACACCCTTTTTTGGATTAAAAAATCGTTAGAAATCTACAAACGTTTCGAAATTAAGACCCATCCCATCAAGCTTTATGCGTTTATTTTTCAAACGTAACAAGCTTTTCCATCGTAAAGCTCGACGTACGGGCTCCTACAAGGCAATAAATAAACGACACGCCGATTAATTTTAGACCTCGAAATATAGGGATACGCAATCGTCTCAGTAGCCTAACGGTCTATTAGGTGTTATTTGGCCGTTCGTCCCATCGTTCAATCTGCGACTCCCGCGGCTAAATAAGCCCGCTTTCGGTGCGAAAACGACGGTCGAATTTTCAGCGGTGCTTACGGTCTCGGCGCGTCCCGTAGCGTCTACTTACAGTAGTGCAGTAGTTCTGTAGGAGTGGTGCGGAAAATACAGCTAACGCGGGTTTCGTTTGCCAAGAAAACGCGAATTTTCTCTGTGATCTCGCGTGAGTTCTGTTTTTCTTGGATGTGCCCGTATAATCCGCCGTGAGTCAGAGTGTGTTCGTAAAAATAAGAATTAGTAGATGTGTGGTAATCGAGATTTTGGTTTTGGCTGATGCCAAATTTTAATTTTTCACATCGGGGTTTAGAAAAAGTTAGTTTTGTTTTAAGGGTGTTCGGTACGTTTTTTCAGGATCGGTTAAACAAAAACTTCTTTATTGGCTCCAAAACTATTTTGAAAATTGTATATCTGATCTTTAAAAGTAGTGTGTGCAACGATAAATTACTAGATTGTTACAGTGTTCGGCAATGTTACAGTCCACTCCTACATTCCACTCCACATTTTTTGTTTAATAATAAGTGAAAAACCAGTATGTTTACGAGCTCGAAATTTTGCATACCCTGTATTCATTACGATAGCTACGCCTTATCGGCGAGTTCTTTATAAATTCCTTTTTGTTGTTGAATTTAACATCAATTAAGGAATAGAAAAATGACCATAGGCTTACCGTCATTTTTGGACTTCAAGAAAGCATGGATCAAAAAGGAATTTACAAAATAACTCGTCGATAAGACGTAGCTATCGTAACAAATGCACGGTATTCAAAATTTCGAACCCGTACTCTTACTGGTTCTTCACTTATCATTGAAAAAAATTAAAGCTATAGAATCGCTTAACATTGCCGAAAGCTAGTATCTTAATGGTGAGATATACAATTTTCAAAATAGTTTTGGAACCAATAAAAAAATGTAAGTTTAACCGATCTTGAAAAAAGTACCGAACACCCTTAATTTAGGAAATGGAAAAATATCCAGGAAATTATGTTTGGGCAGCTCGGGTAGATCCTTTTCGTACTACATTCTAAAATTTGGATGAAAATAAGAACTCTTCACAACAGCCCAAAGTTTGTTTAAATTTCGACATGAAACAACAGAATCGACTTTCTCATTTTCTCTATTTTAGAATTTGTGAAATTATTTCCTAGGATATCGCTTTTGTCGAAAAATAAAAACACATCGCGATGTTAATGCTTTTACATATTTAATTGGATCCTTCTAGTTGCAGTAAGGAGCGCAATACCTAAGAGTGTGTTAGTATTTGTGTTTATTTTCCATTCACGTGTATCCTCATTAGATTGAAGGATTACTAAAACAAACTCGCAACGGTTTCATCAATCTCCAAGGATGTTCATTGCCTTAATTATCATCTCTACAGGCATTTCAATGAAATCACCTGCTCATATTCAACCTAATTATTATTTACCGAAACTTTTGTATTTTTTGGTTTATTCTAAAGGAAAATTATGATTTTCTAACAAAGCCCTTAAAATTAATGTTGACATTTTAACAATTTATAAATAAGTTATTGGTAGCCGAAGATGTTTCTATCTTTGATCCACGGAGTAATTTTCTAACAAACAGAAAACAATCGTTGGTGTATTTACCTCTAAGTCTTGAATAAAACATATCTTCACATACCATAGTTAATAATAATTTTTTCCTCTTTAATTAAGATTTATGCTTATCTTGTATTTTTATTAAGATTTATGAAAATAGCAATGGATGTAACTTCCTGAAGTGTAAGGTCTTACTATTGTTGCAATTCCAAATGTCTAAAAGAATTTAAAGGAATCTTCGACGAGTAATGGTGAAATTCCTGGAGATTAGTTGCTACTTTATGATTTTGATGAATTTGTAAGATGCCAGTGGTAAATGTCTGGTGGACTAGTGGAGTCAAGATATTTTGATTTCACTGCAGGATATCATCGTAAATAGATCGATCATACTAAAATTTATGCTTAAAATTTAAACCATCAAAAAACAGCATTTTAACGGATACGATTGTGGTCAGTAGTAGCGCATATATAATTTAGACTTTTGCAGTTTTTGGTAAAACTTCCGTGGAACGTTGAAATATAAATATAGTATATAGGAAGATATAAGCCTAATTGCATAACAACTTAAAAATTGTTTTGAATATTTAACTTTTTTTTGGAACGTTGAAGAGAATACACATACATAATAATCGATGCAAATAAGAAAGTAGTTGTGGTTGTAATGGTTCGTTAATAATGCCGAATATGTCTTTTTTCCTTTATTATTTTTTATTATTTTGGCAATAACTCCCACATAATTCGTCCAGTTTTCCACTGACGATGGTAACAATCATTGCCGAAATACGTATCGAATCTTATCGACTGTGTATTGTAGATTATGTTTACCCATTGTAATCATTTCATGTTTGTGGACATTACACACTCTGTCCACTATGAATTTTCTCATGAGACGTACAAATTTTTGCATTACTATTCTCAAAATCAAAGGAATGACCTCTGACGAATGGACATACAAGTTATTGTATTATGAAGAATGGCATTTCTGGCATTCATCTCAGATTTCGAAACCGGATGTTGAAGATAAATACCGTAACGTGTTAGGATAATTATGACAAAATCTTTGATTGGCAAGGATGAACACGGCCCAAATATTTATATGACATTCAAACCATAGGGTTGCTTAATAAATGTATAAAGTTCAAGCTTACAATAAGCTAAAGCCAATTATAATACTGATGAGATACAACGATTATTGCAATCAGTTTATCAGGAGGAACAGGATATACAGGGTGTGGCAAAATAGATTAGACGATTTAAAATTGGGGATTTAAAACGTGCGCCGATAGATTGCCACGGAGTGTTGGTGTTGTAAGAATCGTGCTTTTGTTCTCGAATATTATTTTAATAAATTTCGGACTCCCAACTCTGTAGTGCCGTCACCGAAGAGTTTGCACCTCAGAAGATGTGCAGGGTGTTAGGCGGATATTACATATGGAGTTACATTTCAATCCATTTAAACACAAGTAGTTCAAGAATTACAGCCTCGAGATTCCAATCAAAGAGTGGAATATTGTAAAAAGCTCTTATAAATAATTGAAGCACAACCATCATCATTTTCATTCAATTTTATTATGTCAGATAAGACCAATTTCCACTCACGCGGTTATGTCAATTTCAGATATTGGACACAGAAACGTTTGTTACTGCATCATCTTCTTTTACGTAGCAAGAAGGTAACGGTCTGCTGTGGGGTGAATGCATTTGGGATTTTAGGATCGTACTTTCTTCAAAACATCAATGGAAGCGCAGTAACGGTAACGTCTGAGCGTTATACGACCATGTTGGATGATTTTCTTTTATCAATACTAAGGCAAACGTTGTTAAACGTGCATTTCAAGAAGAATATGCAACGTCACACACGGCAAAGGTCTTAATGAAAACAATGGGACGACTGTTTCCAGAAAAAGTCCTTTCTCGTAGTGGTAACGTAATTTGGTCTTCATGCTCATCTGATTTGTCAGCATGTGATGATTACCTCTTGTGGGGCTATGTAAAGCATAAAGTCTACAAGAATCAACCTCGCAGCATATACTATTTAAAGGAATCAATCACGACTGCGATCCCACAGTTTCCATTGCAAATGCCAAGGAACATTATGGATTCTGTCATGCGATGTACAGAAACTTGTTAGCTGGACGACGGAGCCCATGTTAATGATGTTATTTTTAAAACTTATTCTAGTAGTATCTAACAATTAATTGCATTTTTTTCAATTTTAAATCAGCTAATCAATTCTGTCCCAATCTGGCAATCGCGAAATAATCAATTTTCTCAACTAATCTACAAACTCCGCTTGTATTAAAAGAAAACGCAAAAAGTTATGTTTATAACATGTTTAAAACTTTCCAGTAGTTTTTACAGCCTAAGAAAATCATCAGTTCCTTAGGTTGTAATACTTCGCCTCTTTTTGTACGAATTTGCTTAGGTTCCATTAGCTTACATCTTCTTTCTGCGAAACTTTCTTAAGCTTTTCCATAGGTTTCCTATCTAAGGTTCTTTTCAATTTCTTAGTTTTTATTTGGCTAAGGTACTATTGTTAACCATGCTGTTCTTGGTCTTCGATGTCTTCTCTCCTCATGTGGGAGCCATAGCATTATAGCGAATGCTCTACCGCATATGCCCCTCGGCCATTTCATTTTTGCTGTTTTATTATCTTCGTTATATTTTCTGTTATCACCTTATTTATTTCGTTAGTCATTCTTATCTTGTACTCATAATTAGCTTCATATATGATATATATATCATCAAAGATCCCTTTCTACCATTATTGTGTAGATACTTCTTTCAATCATGTACTAGTTTGTTTCACTTCCTTTTATTCCTTGCCATTACTCTTGCTTCATTACATGCCAGTCCTCTTTACTTTAAGATTTGCACCATCCCAAGGTCTTCCAGTTTCTAGATTTTCTGCTTTTCCCCCTTTCATATTAGCTTTACTTGTTTCTGGTTGTTCATTCTTTGTAAGTGTCTTCAACAGCTTAGTTGTCTCATCTCTATGAAATCCAGTATGGATTCAACTTATAGCTCTTCCCTAATTAGTGTATTCCTTAGCTTATTCCTTTAGTTACTCCTTTCACTCATTCTTCTTTCTTGGTCATGAGTAATAATTGTCATTTTTAGTTTTCTCCTTTCGAGTTCGTTATCGTCATTGTTTCACCAAAGTTTTTACAAGTAGTTGTGTATTTTTAAGGTTTTCATCATTTCTAGCAAGTTCCTCGGTATAAAATATGTCCCTACCTGATTACCGTATTGCCACTCTTCAAAACTCGTCTATTTTACAAATAGTTTCCGATAACGATGCCTTGTACGTAGTCTCAAGTACTTTTAATATGGGTATTTTTAGAAATCGAATACGAGCCTGTATTCATAAATACCGAACGGCATTTTCTCCCTTTCATTCTAACCGGATACGTCAATTACACACATTGTCGCATGGAACAAAGTACGAAATCATTTTCTTCTTCTCTTTTGTGCAATTTTAGACACATGACGTCCTCACAGAAAAATTATAGAAATGTGTCACAGTTATGATTTGGTTGTTCGTCATAAATTATGTCACGTTTGAAACAAGGGAAACAAAAGTGGTGGAGGCCCCGTAGTATTTACCTTGATTCTGGAAACGGAACGTAGTTATAAATAGGAGACTTTTTGTTTTGAAATTAAGCATGTTATACGTTAACGTCGGTTAACTTCAAACATTAATATGTTTACGTGTCGTGGGTAGTCGCTGCGGTTTCGAGATGTATTTCGAATTCGGTACCACTTCCAAGAAACGGTAATAAATATTGGATCTATAATTTTTACTTGTTTACATAGAGTTACATGATTTAAGTGAGAAAAGAAAACTTCTTCCCGGAGGATCTGACAAATGGGGCATTATCGTAAAGTTTTACGCCACACTAGTTGAAATTTTATTAAAGAAAGTTTAGAATGAATTTTAACGCAGTGTTCTCTATTTCTATCTCTATCATATGGATTACTAAATAGTCATCTTTAGTGGGGAAAGTAAAAAGAAATCAAAGTGTCGCTGGTAAAGAGCAACTAAAGTGCGTGGTGCTTTCGTTCGTTGTTGATTCCCCATTAAAAATGACAACTTAGTTGTCGAGGTTTTAACAATTGGGGTGGTAAGAATAGGAACGATTTTACTTGAGTCTCTTGTAAACGATAAGCATTTCTATTCTTTTAATACAAAAACATTATTGAAAATAAACAAAAATTTGGTCTTAATTCTAAGCCAAAAACATAAACTACATGGATTAAACGAATGCGTCGGTATTGATAGTAATTTACTAAATTTGACAGAAAGGACCTTAAATTAAAAGCGTCGAAGAGACCTTGGACTTCAAAATCTGGATGTTGCTAGCTTTCGAAAAATTTCAAACCTATCCGATATTCATCCACCAGAAATAACCACCATTCGGCGCAATTACTCATATTTTGGAAATCGATCGGGTAACGGTCGTCTCGTTGCGAATTAATGAGCTATTTCGTTACGTCTTTGGCACTTCGTATCCGTGCATCAGTCGACTCTTTGGCGTTTGACCAACTGAATGATATTTACGATTGACTGACCCAATCTTTATATAGACCAATTAATTGCACAGAAGTTTTTTTGTGCGCTCGATCAACTAACCACGTCGGCGTTCCAGCGCGCCCGAACAGCGTTTCCGAATTGTTTGTGTTATTTGCAAGGTAACCTACATACATACATACATCGCGACGCACGTCTTCGTTTGGTATGGAAAGAATGTGATCGTGGAGGGTTGTAGAAGATGTAAATTATATCAGAAATATTAGAAATGTTGCAGCTAGCACTAATAGTTCTTCATTGGAAATTTCCTGTAGTGTACCTTTCTGTAGCTCATAGTTTTTACTTAGTTACCTATGTGTGAACTTATTAGGTTAAGACGCTATATGCTTTGTATACAATATCTAGAGCAAGGAGAACTAGACAAGTCTATCAATTAAGTGACTTTGATACTGGTCCACTTCCTGGCTTTTCACGTAAAAGGATTGTTATCATCGTGTGAATTGGCTTTTGGAGCTGTTGTAATGTCAAGGTTGCAAGTACGCACCGAGGAAAGAAGAGAATCACGAAATTAAAAGATCGTTAACAAATTAATCATTCTGATAATTGGTTAGTTATTAATTGACTTGTTGGAGCCCAGTAGTTGACTGAGGAAGATAGATCAATTGCTTTTCGAATTATTTATCACCCCGTAGTGTTCTTCTGTTTTTTGTCTTACTGAAGTAGTGTAGATAATTCCAGTGGTGAGAAGTAAACCGAAAAATTGTGATAGGTCGTGATCCTGTCAAGCGATGCACGATAGTCGTACTGTAAGAAGCCACCATATTGAAATTACTTACTTTACTTTAGAATATCGTGTAGAAGTAACGTCTTGAAAATGTATTTTCCCGTGCAAACTATTACTGTTAATGCTTATTCGGTGCAGTGTGGTTCTTCCTGAATGTTATTCTTACAAAATCCACCTAATGCATACTCTAGCAGCATAACACGCATCCATACATACTATAAAAAGCAATAACTTTTTTGAAAGCATTGAAATAAATGTTTTTTAGATGTTTTATTGGGAATATATAGAATATACAAGAAGTGTAACTGATATAGATCTTCGACATCTTCCAAAAAGAAGTTGAAGTAGTGTTTTGGGATGAAACATCTTCAGAAAACGAATTGGTCAATTTGGCGACTCTATCGACGTGCGGATATCTCGTTGTGTGCATTCAAAAGCTAGGTTATCGAAAACACCATTAGTAGTTCTTCTTTTATTTCCTATTAGGTGAACCGGCAAACTTCGTTTTGCCCAAAAATTTTTCGACTTTTCCTTTGTTCTAACTTTCGCGTAGCAATTACCAACAAACCCGCAGGAGGAAGCATCCAATTTGGTCCAGTCGTTTTCAAGTTTTAAGTATCCGAACAAACCACGATCAATTTTTATTATTAATTGATTAATTAATATGCCAATAATCCTTGAGGAGAATTAAGATTTGTATATTGTATACAGTTGCGGTCTGCGATTGACAATGGTTAATTCTTCTCACAGATTATATGGCATATGCAAATTGTACTTACTTTGTAAGCTTTTGCACAATTACTTGTTAGCTGTCTGTTAGCGCACCTAATTGATTGTTGGTTGTTACATTGAGAGTTATATAGAGAGTTCTCCAGATTTCATTTTATTAAGAAAATGAAAGTGTTCAAAGTAATCTACAGATCTGTTCTGATCCAGGGCAGCGAGAGTTGGGTCTTAACGGAAAGAATAAGATACAGCCCACCGAAAGGAAATATCTGAGAAGAGTGGTAGGAGTGACGACGATGGTTAGTATCAGAAATGAGACCATAAGAGAACAACTGGGACTCAGATTAGTTTTAGACTTCATACAACAGAGGCATCTGAGTTGGTAGGAACACCTGCAGAGAATGAACGATAAGAGATTTGGAAAGCAAGAGTTACGAGAAAAAGCCAAAGAAAGGTAGACAACGACAGACACCGCATAAAGTGACCAACAGTTTAATTATGGAATTGGGAAGCAAAGGAGATGGCTAAAGATGGTCGAAAAATCTGGAAGAGCTTTGTTTGTGATTGTAATTGATGAAGTGTATATACGGATATTATGTTTTCCCAACACCAGCGATAGGCGGTAAAAGAGCAGTAAAAGAATTGTATATACTATATAATTATTTTTCTATCAATTTGAAAGTGGAGTTAATAAAATCAACATCAAAAATAATATCAAAGGGAGACAAGGAAGAATTTAAACAGAGCTATAATCTTGTTAAACAAAATGTCGAGGCCGTTAACTTACGCTTGCAACACATTATGAAATGTTGTTGATTAAAGCTGTTGAAGACCAATTTTCAGTTCCTCCCATTACCTGAGAATTGCTGATTTTCTCAAAAATTTACACCAAAATCTTATCACTCTCAACAACGTGTAAGCTATACTGAGGAATTTCCAGGAGACTATCAACATTATTTGACATTAGAAAAAGCGAAGATGGCTTATGCAAGCACCCGTATTTTAGTTCTCCAATATTGTTTCTCATATGCTTGGAATTCTATAACACTCATGATAATTAATCGATGATTCTGAGATCGATTATTTACCTACCTCGATGGTAAAGAATATGATCGGGATTTTCTGTAATTCTCACTTAGGTCACTATGATTTTCCCCACTGTTTGTCCATGAAGATGTTGCCTCGATTTCGATCTTGCTGGACTCGATAAGTGCCACTTTGACGATACCGATAAGGTTTTGTGATTTGAGTGCCCATTGTTGTTGGATTTTGATTTTAGTGCATTGCATTCTGACATTTTTAGATGGACTGTTTATTGAGAAAAT
This sequence comes from Chrysina gloriosa, assembly GCA_038088585.1. NCBI lineage: Eukaryota > Metazoa > Arthropoda > Insecta > Coleoptera > Scarabaeidae > Chrysina > Chrysina gloriosa. The sequence continues at coordinate 95,689,353 of CM076087.1, read as the reverse complement.
GAGGAGAGTTTTTGATTACTTCTCTTGTTTGGTCTTTAGACCTTGTTCTGCTTTAATAGTGTTTACGATGGACTTCGTGTTGATTACGATACTGGCTGATGATGATCGTCTTTGTATAGTGGGCGCTGTAGTAGTACCTGGAGGCAAACAAATCATCGCTACATTGTCGATGATGGTTGTAGAACCCATAAATTTATGAAGTCAAACGAAATAAGGCCTGTGAGTTGCCTGAGCGCCAGTGATGACAAATATTTCAAAAAGAAATCGGGTGCAGTTCTCGTTTAATAAGATTAGAGTAAAATAGAAAGCCGACCAAAACTCAAAATGGTTATGTACATTATTTAGTAATAATAAGATATTTATTTATCTCATAACGTGAACATAGGAACTGTCAATAAACATAGCTAGAAAACATTATAAGTGGTCTTACTTGTGTACATGTACTCCTTCACTAAATATCTTTCAAACCAAACGATGACATTGTGTCACACTCCATCAGTTGCGAAATCCCATGCAGTTGCCACGATACAAGAAGATAAAGAAGATGAATTGATGAATGATTTAAAAGTATTTGAAAATGAGCTCACTAAGGCAGCCTACAGGAAATGTTAATAGTTCATAGGTACAAATGCTTCCTACTTTGAATAAAATTATTAACATTTCAGAGACTTTTTGCAGTTACTTAATTAGCTATTTCATATTGCTCTACATCCACAATCTCTGGTTTGAGTTTAGTCTTCGATGATAACATTCGAATTGGAACAAAGATTTGAGGAAAGGAAGAAATGTAAATAAGAAAACAATGAACACACATGTAATGGAAATCATGTGAATGCTTATAATAGAAAAATGCACACGACTTTCATGAATTTTAACGTTTTCGATCATTTGAAAAAAAAAAAAAACTGATGAATGTATGGAAGGAACTCAAAATGGTTAAGAATTTGAGTGGTTGGAAAAGCAGGAGGAAAAAGGGTGGTAGGAAACACAAAAAGGAAGTTAGATGTATAGAAGAAACTAAAGCAGTGTAAAAAGCAAGGAATTTAGCAGACGGTCGAAGATGAACTTATATAGTACTTTAGGCACAAGAAGCAGATGAAGAAAAAGAACGATTGCGGTAAAAAGTACTATAGACAATGGAATGTAGCAACGTGAAAATGGAAATGATTAACATCTCTGGCAAAGGTATATTTTGAAATTTTTCTAACCACTACATAATTATGATGAGACAAAATTTCAACCGAACAGTGTCGAGTCTGCATCTGTTCTTATTATCCAACATCGCTTTATTTATCAGATCACTTTCTGAACAACTAGCTTAATAGGCGTAACCAGAATTAAAAGCATTAATCAAGCACTTAAACTTTGGCTTGCCTTTATTACAGCACCCATTAATCTCAACAAAATATTTTCAGCACCGTTAATTGACCACGGAATACCTTCGCTACGTTATACCACAACTCTAAAATTACACTATTGTTTATACGATTTCTTCCAGAATGCGGTGTTATTTTTGGGAAACCGTCGGCCATGTCAAAACGAACGTTTTACGTCTTTACATTGTACGATCGAGGTTAGAGGGAGAAAGGCCAAAATGTGGGTTAACCGCCTATCGAAGAAAGTCAATTATCGAACTGCGAACGTTATAGGCTAAGTATAGATCCGAGATCTATGTACTCGAATCGGAAATCAAAAACATATACCTATACATAAATACAATATGCACGTATATACAGCGATCTATTTATATCGAAGATGTGTGTACATCGTTGGCACATTTTATTTAGTAGATATTTATTTTTCGTTTGGCGCATCGCAATGCGCGTTCGGTTGACGTTAAAATCTTTCCTTTTGTTTTGCAGATAAATCGAGGGAAATGTCTACATCTGATAAACGGACGCCTGCCGTTGATGTAAGTTTGTACATAAGTGTGGGATTGTTTTGTAATTGAGCTTTAGGCCGAATAGATTTGTGCTGTTTTGGCGGCGAACGTAGGCAACCTAAGCATTCTGTTCTCGCATGAGAATTGGCGGAACGAAAATTTCGCGCGCATGCTCAATTGGTGTTTCTACGTCTGATTTTGAGTTTGTTGAAGTTATCTTTTTTGGGTAGTGAAAGAGTTTATACACAAAATTAACAATTCGTAATTTACTAACGCAACGACATCTTCTGATCGAAATTGTGAAGAGATGTTCCTAAGTTTTGAACTAAAATTGGTTTAAGTGTGATTTGAAATTGTATTACTTCTTTTATAAAATCGTTTTGTTTAATTTCTCTGTTGAAAGATGTAAGGAGAAATAGAAAAATTATATGGTTCAAAATGAACTATAATTGATATGGATTGTACTTCTAGTATACGAATTTGGATATCTACAGATGCGTATTTTGATGATAACAAGTGAAACAGATCAAGAGAAAATAAAGGGTAAATTTTTCCCTGATCTTTAATTCGATTTTGTGCTAAACAATAGGTCACGAGTATGTAGTGTAAACACATACGAAGTGTGTAAATAAAGTAATGAGATCTATTTTCTTCGTCAGTTTTATTCCAATAACATTACAATTCAACATTATTGACCCCAAAGTCACTGGCTTGGGAAACCGCACAGCGCTGGAGAGGGCTTTTCCACTCTTCATAACAGTGCTGTGCCTGGTATACTGTAATACCCTTCAGTAGGTCGGTTATCAATGTTTTAATGTTGTCCAGTGTCCCAAAACGACGTCCTTTGAGGTTTCGTTCCAATATAGAAAAAGAGAAGAGACCACAAGAACTCAAGTCGAGCAAATAAGGATGCTGAGGAGCAATAGCACTGTTTTTGTTGGCCAAGGAAACGGTTTACTGAGACTTCTGTGTGTCAAGGCGCACTGTCGTGATGCAACACCCTGCTCTATTTGATGTTTGGTCTCACACGCGTGATCCTTTTTAGAAGTCCTTCAAGAACTTTTCAGAAAAGCGTCTTGGCCTGATGGCCGAGAAGTCACAGGAACATTCTTACTGTCCAGGAAACAGTTTACTGAAGTTATTGTTCCAGTTCTTTCTGATCTTTGGTCTCTGGCGAATGAACCTTTTTGAAAGTCTTACAAGAACCTTTTGGTAAAAGTGTCGATTAACTCCTTGGCCAGGAGCCACAAGCTCCGTGTGAACGATTCCCTGGCTAACAAAAAAATTAATCAGTATCCCTTTGTTCTTTGACTTACTCATTCTTGCTTCTTTTGGCCTTGAAGAGCTCGGAATGTGTTATTCCCTGCTCTGGCGCTTAGTTTCCGGGTCGTACTTAAACACCCAAGCCATTGTCAGAAAGCACAAGCAAACCCTGCTTAACTAAAACAATGGCTACGGACAAATAACGTAACTCTAGCGAGTTCCAACTCGCATTGATACGTGGAGGAAAGGCAGGGGAACATGTGATACGTTCCCCTGTCTTCCCTCCACGTACCACGTGACTAATGTTGTCCGATCGAACACCACGTTACTCATTACTTTATTTACACATATCGTACGCCTATTTGGTAAAAAATGATTTAGTCTTATAAATCTAATTTTTTAATCCATACTGGCATGCCATTGGTCTCATCACTTTTATGCCCTTTACTCTAACGAGATCTGCCGCGTTTTATACCATTTGCAATTGCTTCCCATTAGCTAGTATTTGGTTTACATATAGAACATCAGTAAATAATACTGATTCCTCGTCTGGATTTTCTTCAATCTATTTCTTTTCCATGGCCATGATCTAGAAATCTAGCGATCTTTATAAAATTGAATTGTTTACATTTCTTCCTTAAGTTCGTTATTTAAGTGTACACTATTTATGTGTATATCTATTAGACATTTAATCTGTTGTCAAGAATTTCACAAGACATTTTCACAAACCACGGGTTTGGCCCCAAGAGCAGGGTGTCCTTCTCCTGACAAGTTTTGAATAACCGGGTCTAGTTGTGAGATGTAGTTAATATTGTTAATACACGACTTCCCCATAGGAAATAAGCTCGAAGGAAAACAGCTAAAATTTCTCTCCTTATCAGAATTGTGATTCGTGTATGACATGCATATACTTGTGTACAATGAACAAGATTTTACCGATATATTTGTTATGGAAAATGATTGAAAATAAATTTTCGGTGGAAAACCTCTTCAGTGCTCTTTAAGAAATGGGGTTTTCACGATTTTTTAGGTGATAAACTTATTCTTGTACGGGATAACTCAGAAATTCTACGATCTTATGTGTCTTTCATCATCATTGAATGCAAAAGATTGAAACCCATATCAGGATATTTTCCTAAAGTAAGTGTTTCTGTATAGCGTCGTATAAAAACCGCGAGATCTTTCCAAACGAGGAATTGTTCATGTTCTGGTCGCAGTTGCTTTTTAGATATGCATTATAGGTAAGAGACTTTCCGTTGTATCTGCGGTGGTAGAATTATCGGATTTAGTGTAGATTTTGAGGTGGAAGGCATCTTCAGCGCTTCTATAAAACGGGGATTTATAAGTAAGGCAGGTTCGTTTTTCTAGAAAACATCCCAGAAACTCTACCACATCATGCATACCTTCTATCATATTATTATTTCCTATTAATGAAAAGTATTAACATTCATATCCAGGTATTTCTCGAAAGCAATTGGCTTTCCATAATCACATTCCAAAATCGCAAGATATGTATTCTCATTAGAATACTTTTTAGTACTTCGGTCATTGAGATTTCCTATCTGCCTCCAAAAAATTGCAGAATTTCGTGCAAACTTTGGCGAGAAACGTGCTTGTTTAGAACAGAAAAAATTACTGATCACGGAGGGAATTATGCTTTAACTATTGTGTACGGTTGCAATCCGCGATTAACAAAGCGTAATTCCCTCCGTGATCATTATTGGCATATGCAATTTGTGCTTGCTTAGTAGATCATTACACAGCTACGTTGCGAGCTGCCCAACAACGCAGCTAAGACGGTCGTATTGCAGAGAGTCGGTTAGATTCTTCTTTGAACTAATATTCCAAGACTTTCTAGTCTTCTGGATTTTTATGACAAATACTATTTTTGTGCTTTTTAAATGTAATGTAAATATTCATATATGGTAATGGTACCGCTAGATTCCTTGAGGAATACACAGATCGATCATAATTAAGGAAATAAGAAAGTTATGGTTTAAATTGAACGTAAATGAGTGAATTACACAAGTTTGCATGCTTTCCATTTGCAAAAAAAATATACAGATAAGAAGTGTTGCCCATGGAAAATTAATTCTTTATCTGCGAATCACAGTCCTTTGACGCTTTTTTCTTTATAATTTTTCTATCGAGATTGACAGCTTAGTCATAGAACCATGTATTTGGAGATATTACTAGTAAACACTTGTTTGCTGATATAAAACGAATATTTAGTTCGGTAGATGTTCGGTTTTCATGATTTTTGATTGATTTGGTTTGCCTTGTATTGATGAATAATTATTTTTTTCTTGCAACGCTTCTACTAATTTTTAAACAATAGTCTACTTGTGTATTGTACAAATATCACAGACAGCTTCAAAGGAGTAGTAATCCTTCAAACGGCTTTACATCTGAAATTGAGAAAAATCTGAAATTTTCTACTTCATGCTAAAACGTTTTTCTTGCAATTTTTTACCTTTCTGTGATGTTATAGTATCTCGTTTGGGGCATCGCGTTGAGACATACTGAAAACCAAAAATTCGAATTTGCACTCGAAATTAGACTACAATAATATTCGCGGAAATTCGGTCCCCGTCTTCTGATACACAAGTTTTCACGTAATATGTTTGCGATAACTTCAACAATCTGTGATCTTTTTATACACAATTTTTGCTTGAATCTATTACTAACGCTTTCAAAACTAAAATATCTCGCATGTAACAAAACGGAAAATGTACTTATCCCATTTGTACCCGCTCCCATCATTGTAGTAAACTGTACTCAAATGGGTATAGCGGGTACAAAAGGGACAACCAGAAAATACATAGCAAAACAGTTGCTTCGAAATATGCTTCTGCTTCATCAGCTTGCGTTAGTTCAATTTATGTAGATTTGGTACGATGATGTTTATATATACACTATTATTGCAGCTGTAGCTCACACCAGTCTTACACACACATACCACATTCCTAAACAGCGAAATCGACGCCCTTCGAGATCGATTCGATCGCAAGCAAAAGAGACGAAAATTATAATAAAACGACTCAATGTTTTTCATCTTACGTGCACCTGTATGTAGTTATCGTTTTGTATATATATGTATGTAGAAATTGTAAATAATCCGAACTGAGTGTCTATCGCTATTTGTACATATATGTTTCTTTCCCTTCCAATTGGAAAGTTTCTTCTTATTCTTCTAAAAGTCTTCTTGCAGATGTTATTGCGTAACCAATTTTAAAGCTAATTTATCAATGGATGAAATATTTTAAAGTCTGGTTAATTGCCAATGGCAACATATATTTGGGTGCCTCTAAACAATAGAGGCAAATATGTATTGATAAACTAGCTGCTTATTTCTTATACTTCTCTGGCATGTACTACTTAGATTTTATTTCGGTTCAACGATTATTTTAACCACCTATTTCTATTTTTCTTCTATATTCTGTGCTAAATTAGTAGTAAAAACGAAATGCGTCATTAATCATGATATCTTAAAGACCACTAACTTACTAGGTACCTGGAGAGCTGTTAGTAGTATGGCAAAATTACAAAGCTTCCGATTCTGAAGAAATTAATCTTCAGGAAGGCGATGTCGTCGAGTTAATAGACACAGTCGATCCAGCAGGACCATCGATCAAGTAAGACACGTTTTGAATATTAGATTTAGTGTATTTAACCTTTGCCGTTCGGAATTGATTTTAGGAGAAGAAAATTAAATCCGGAACTTGACATTGAAGGCGAAAAGCCATTAGATACAACAGCCGCCCAACACAGACTCGCGGTGAGACCACGGAGGACTCATACAAGCTCCAGACATTCCCCTACGAGAACAAACTTGAATGCGAGGTAATTTGGTTCATGTCAAATATAGAATTTTTCCAAATTACAAATTCCCAGCGTATATATCTCTGTTTTGATCAAACGTACCACATTTTTCAAATATATTTAGAGCAATTGATACCAAATTCCGGTTAGATACCCGAGAAAGTTGAGAAAAATTTGGGTCCCATTACCACCTCTCAAATCTTAGTATATTTTCAGAAAATTTAACAGTAACGTGGTTTTGATCTCACTGCAATAATCTCATTTATATTCTATAGATGGTTGGTGCGAAAAGTGCAAGGAGACAAACGTCAAGGTTGGGTTCCGTGTCAAATTTTACAATCCATAGACGAACCGATTCCAAGCTCGGGTTTACCAGGAGATGCGGCGTTTAGGCGACAGTAAGTTTGAAATCCTATCTCAATAATGTGCAAAATTCTAATATGTAATATGCTATTTTCAGAGCGGTTGTGAATGAATTGGTCGAAACCGAACAAGAATTTGTGAAAGATCTCGATTACGTCGTCCAAAATTATTTGATATATCCAGAGAAAGACCCCAAGAAAGTACCCAAAGTTGTCAGAGACAACTTTTCGGATGTATTCGTATGTTTGAAAGAAATTGCCGAGTTTCATAGAGTGTAGGTATTGAATTTTGAAGTTGGAGCTTCTTGCAAGTGGAAATTGATTTTGATATGGTCTATCCTCAAACGAACTATACTGACAGAAATATTGCTTGACTTTAAGGAAAGCTTTATTTCTGTGCATGTTGGTCTGACAATGAGTTTTTGGGACAGACTATTTATTGGAAGGTTTGGTAGGAACATTCTGGTCAATTTCTTCACTTTAGCACTTGGACCGTTGATTCTTATCTAGAACCAGACTGATAGTCTTAAACTCGTTTATGTTCTTGAGAGAACTGCTGCAATCATGCTAGTTTTGGTGGTAAATAGTAAAGATTTAGTTGACTAAATAAACTAAATGGGGAATAATAGACATCTTTTAAGATTTTTATCTACGAAACAGCAATTCTTTATTTTAAAGTTCGACAGTCGTCGGAAACTTCCACGTTACCTCAGCCGATAGTAGAGGCATCTGTTGAGGGACCGATCTTCACTCGAGGTGCGAAGGAGACGCGGAGGGACTATCTTGGGAATTGACGAGGATTTGAACACAGAAGTTGTTATTGGCGTGGGATCTTTTCCACACGATTCCCAAAGTCGGAATTTTTAGTTTTCGATAATTTAGTGCATTTCCTACATAGCAGAATTCCGTTCTGTTCGACCTCGAGTCTTTTTACGTGAATCGGGGATGTGCACGGCCATATCGCCATAGGTCAACAAAAGCACGATTTATGTATGTGCTATTGCTCCTTAAGCGAAAGGAAAAGCAGAAGAGCTACAAAGGGAATGAGTGAAAATGTAAATATATTGTTGCAAAGGTAGCAAGTAAACGCCAAAAGATCGAAACTCCAAGGGGAATATGTTTAAGTTTCATTCACAATCAGTGACGTTTGTTGCTACAATGTACATACATATACTATATATTATCGATTATTGGCTTCCAAAAATGTGAAACCAAAAATGATGAAGTATATGGGAACAGAAGGAAGTAACGGGTAAGTTGCGGGCATTTATGAGTGATATACTGAAGAACGGAAAAGTAGCCAAGGACTAGAAAACAGATATTATACTATACCAACATAGAAGGAGGGTGATAGGAGGAACTGCGGCAACTACAGAGCAATAGCACTTTCCAAGAAAGGTAATCGAAGGAATAGTAGAGGAAAGAATAAAAAGTAAAATGGAAACTGGAACTGGAACACACCCAATGCGGATTCCGAAAGAAAAGAAACACATAGGACCTTATATTCATGATCACGCAAATGAGTGAAAAAGAAGAACAAGAATAGACACGCATGCTTAATAGACTTGGAGCAAGTTTTCGATAGAATCTGAAAGGAAGACGCGTGGGAAGTGCTAAGAGAGAAAGAGCGAGAGAGAGAGAGAGAGGAATAAACCAAAATGTCACAGAAGTAATTAAGGATATATGAGAAGGAAACACAAACACAATTAGGACAAACAATCAGATGAATTCTAAACAAACCAAGGTGAAAATTGAGCCCGCTTCTGTTCCCAACGGTATTGAATAATGCGAACGAAGAAATCCAAGAGAAAGACGAAGCGATTGAATTTAGGTTACTGGTAAATGAATACAACATAACTAAATAAACTGAGGTATGCAGACGGCAAGGCGTTGATGACAGGTACAGAGCAAAAGCTATAACACAGGCTTGAATTCATGCAGGGACGACTAGTGGGGATAAACATGAAAATCCATGTACACAAGACAAAAATTATGATAATATCAAAATGCAAGAAAACACATGAAATAAGGCTGGATGTAAAGAAACTAAAGTAGGTGGATCACTTCAAGTGCTCCGGGGCAAATATGGAAGACAATGCGGAAAAGGAAAGGGAGACAAATGAAAAAGTGAGAAGAACGGGAGCCAGATTCAATACAATAAAGTTCGATTTACCGAAAAACATAAAACCCAGAAGTTGAGAAAAAGTGGTCAGACCGATTCTCGGGTAAAGCAACGAGTCATAGGAGTCGCAAGAATTGCAGTGGGAATAGAACACAAAAAACAGAAGAGGCAAAACAAGAAATCGGATATCCAAACGGAGCGCACAAATAATTTTTATCACAAAAAAAATCACGGAAGAACAGCTCAGATGGTTTAAACATGAGTGTGTGGACGCGAGTGCCAGATAAGAGCAGATGAGAAAGACCAAGAACAAAATAGGTAGATAGAGTTAGAGAAGAAACAGAGAGGAGGGCACGGAGCGAAATACGAAGATTTAACACAAACCAGAAAATAGCTCCACCACTCTTACACCTAAAGATAGAAAGGCTTAGGATTAAGTAAAATAAAGTAAAGTAAGACACTTAAAGTATGATAATTATACTTATCCACATGCGCTTATTTTAATTTATTTCACTTCTTTAGGTGCAAATTAAACTAAATTTATTAGTAAGTCGCTTAGATCTTCCACTAATGAAGATTCAATTTGGCCAATTGGAAAAAAAGTAGTTTTCTTGTTGGATACAATCAAACTGAAACTTCTCAAATGTTTATAACTATTTCAATACCAACAACAGAATGTGCGTAAAAATATATATCGTGAAGTGGTTCTATCTCCAATTGTCAGCTAATCTAATCTAATATATTTAAACGAGCAATTCTTGTATATATACATATATATATAAGCATATAGAATTGGTTTCTCGAAAACGGCTCTAACGATTTTGATGAAATTTAGTACCTGGGGGTTTTTGGGGACGAGAAATCGGTCCCGGGAAAGTCCATTTTGACCCGGTTTACAAACATTTCTGGTATTGCGGTATATGAAATTGGCTATCGAAAATGACTTTAGATATTTTTATGCAATTTAGTATCTGGGGATTTTCGAGAACACAAAATTGATCTAGCATGGTCCCGGTCCCAAGAAAATGTTTTTGTCCCGCTTTTACCTATTTCTGCGGTACATAAAATGTGTTATCGAAAATTACTGTCAAGATTTTGCTACAATTTAGTATCTGCGAGTTTTTGGGGACGAAAAGCCGATTTAGCATGGTCCCGGTCTCGATTCAATCGACTTAGTCCAGGTTTTCACCAATTTCGGCCTAAACGTGGGTTAGCAACTTTTTTAACATCATGCAGCCAAGTGAAATTATAAGTAATTAAAACTTTACTACTAAACCATAGATGGCGCTGAAAGTAGTATGTTAATAAAAGAAAAATATCTACGAAAACTAACAACAACATGTAAATTTACATATTTTTAACCTTATAAACTTTTAATATATATGTGCTACTATATATACTTGAAATATACAATATAAATTAAATATCAAAACTAAAATAAAGGGCGCTATTATTTGGTTCAAGATTATTCAACAAATTTTGGGAACTCCGAGCAAGGATCGGTGCACCAGGTACTAATAAATTATTTCATTAATGACAAAAAGACAATAACGTTTTTCAGTAATTACAAGTTGCATATTATTTCCAGGGTGTTAATGGAAGGCGTCAAATATTATGCGAATGAGCCTGCTCTTCTAGGTAAAGCTTTCCTAAGACTGGAACGAGATTTCGATAAACACGTCAATTATTGCAAAGAGGAACCAATCGCCCAAGCAATCCTAGAAGCTTCCGATCAAGCCCGAGATTATTTTGAGGTAGGGACAATTTTGCATTATCTCGAAAGTGAAAATTCCACTAATTTAGATACGACACAACACCAGAAATAATTATTAACTTTAAATTAAATCTTCCATACGTTGGATATTTGTAGTGATGGATATTTGATGATGTATTTAATTCGATTTATATGGTGGATACACTAGCCTCGTTATTTATTTCAATTTTGGCAACGATGCCAAACTAACAAGATCGTTACTTATTAGTTTTTGGACTAGATAGTAAACAATTTCTACACTTTTGTAGTGTAGTAATACTTACTGTCTTGTAGATAAATGAGTGCTAACATTGCTTGAACAAGCACCAATTTATATTCGTTCACTATTTTAACGTCCTTAGATTAATGCAATGTCCCGAGCGAACCATGTAGATATCATGTAGTATGTATCCAACATTTAAGTATGTTAAATTTTTACATTATGAATTAAAAGTGGTATAGATTTCATTGTAACTAATTTTTGCTACTAGTTTTGTTGGAATGCGTTCATAACAACACTAATTATTGGAAAGACGTCTATTGTTCTTATCTCTATAAATATTCTAAGGATGACTTTAAGTGTCAATAAGTTTATTGAGCAGAAAGAGCCCGAAAATATGTTATTCCCTCTAGGTTCAATGTTGTAAGACGTATAGAGTATCGAATTTTGTTATTAATCGCCAAAGTCGTAAGCTGTCAAATTCGAACGAACCAGAAGTGTTTTTATCGTCAATTTACGGCAAATACTTTGTGCCAATGGATCGGGAACGGTTATTTTAAGTTTTTTTTTTTTTGAAGTTGAAATGTCGAAATAGTTTAGCGACATCAACACATCTTAAAATTCGACAGTAACATATATAAAACAAAATAAATTGTAATCACCCAAATGAACTTCTGTTCATATCACTTATGTACAATGTGTGTATGTATGTAGCGCTGTAAAATCTTGCAAAGATGATTGGCGTTCCTTCTTTGTTTCTGGCTGGAAACCCAATCACCCCAATACTTATGAAAATGACCGCTGGCAGTTGAACTAAGTATATAAAGTGTAGGTAATAAATGTACTAGAAAAATAGAGGCAAATGGATGAAGAAAACTTTCAAAAATACTTCATAAAGCAAGCAGTACGCAGATGAATTACTGGAAGAAGACGAAGATATAGTTGTACAAGAACTAAGTGGACGAAGGTAGTGGAAGAACACTTACGAGGGTTGTAAATTAGGACCTGGAGACAAGTATAAAGCAATAGGAAAGAATGAAGATAGTCATGCACCATAGCAATAGAAATGTTGGAATTCTATTCGACTTTCATCTGAAGAGTGTGATTTGACTAACTTCTTTGCCGGATTGCGGTCATAAAACGCCTACAATTGAGCAGAAATCTTGTTACACACATCGTTGACGCTGAGAGCTATCTCGTTTATTCAAGCAGTACGTTTTGCCATGGCCTTCATCTGAAAATCAATTAAGAAACAAGAAATTACATCTCTCCTGATTTAATATGGAGTCGTTCGGCTTTCAACAATCCCCAATTTTATTCTTTTTCTTCTGGTGCCACTTCTAAAGAAGATTGGTTGTCATTACAACTATTGCAATTGTTTCTTACTGCAGATTCAAAACTTTCTTTCTGAAGATTCGAATGAAAAAATACAATCCCCAAACAAATTTAGCTTGAGTTCAGCCATGTTGACTACACCAAGGATATCGTTCTATAGAGGGCTATAAAGTAATCGTTTCAAAAATTACTTTTGCCACCTGCATTTCATTGACCAGCTTAGATTCATCAGCTTTAGGGACGATTCTTCGTTGGCAAAGAAAGGAGGCGCGCTGATTGCTAAAAGTCCTGCATTCAAAGCTGATTGTTAAAAGAAACTTCTTGTATTGGAGTCCTGTCGGTCTTCACAAAACGAATGTACCATCCGCCCACCAGTGGGAGGAGCTCGTGATTCTTATCGAAAATTATATTATCAATCGTACTTCCCACTAAGGGCGAAAATGGTCAGATCATAAGCGATCCTGTTAAGCTGAAGCAAGAACTTAAATTCTACAAAATGGTGGTATGATTTTTACATGGATCTTATTATGATCTAAGTGTGATGAAACATGCTTGGGATAAGGTCAGCTCGTCATCCACCAATATCTGCATATGCGTCCCCTGGTACTGTTGAAGGACTTTGACATTATGCGGGATCTATGGTAAGTTATTTTTCGTGGACCGTCCAACATCCGCTCCATTTCGTATTACTAGGAGTCGTTGATTTACTGCCACCAAGTGCTATTTTCACTTCTACTAGGTCTGTCTGTTATAGTATCCCATAATTAATAAGTTCGGAAAACATTCTGTACAATTTTCTGTTGATTTTGTATTACAGTATATAGAATAAATAAAAATTGACCTTACCGTACCTTTTGTTAATAATTCCAGATACGTATTTCGGCAATTAGGACGCCATCTTCAACTGAGGGAATTAAGTCTCACCAGCAACATCTGCTAAACGCTTATAGCACACACCACGCACTTTGGTGCTTGAACTACACAACAACTTTAAAGCAGCACACAATGAACATTACACTTGGAACACTTCACCAAACCTCACTATTAACACTAGTGAAGTGCGTGCAAATATCATGTGTGTATGTTCATTGTAAAATGGTAAATGCTTTAAAGTTGTTGTACCGTGTTCGGTGCGTGGTCTGTGTTATGGGCGTTGTTCAGGCACTTAATTCCCTTAGTTTTCCACTGAGGATGGCGACTTGGTTACCGAAATACGTATCTGGAATTATTTCCGAAAATTGTAATTTTTGTTTATTGTATATAGTATTTTAACCACAGTCTTCTTAAACTGATATTTGAGTATTATATTATTTTCTAAATATTCTTTCTGTCAAATTCTTTTCTTTACAAAATTCTAAATTTGGCAATTCTTCTTGTTTGTGGCTAATATCAACGTTTTTCTATTTATTTCATAACTTTCTTTTGTCTCTAACATTTTAATTTTGTATATAAAGGTGTACTTCTTTTTCGGAATGCGCGTAATTGTTAAACGAAAACAGAGCAATTATTCGGAACCGTTAATAGTTACTGAAAGACTTATTTACCTACATACTTCGCATTGCCAAATTTCAGATTTGTTTACTCTAATTTAACGGATTGTCATTCAATATTCACGCCTCGAAATAAATTGCGCAATTGTTGCAGATACTCTTAGATAATGTGTTTTTGTGAGAAAGTTTAAACAAACACTTCCTGCCGATAATTACCGTTTAAAATAGTTTTCGTCGAAAATCTGCTCCGATAAAAAAGACTTTCGTTCTTCGACGGTTGCCAAATCGTCTACTGCCAACCTAAATAAAACAAATGTTATATATATATGTCATTTTACTTTTTGGAATCTTTGGCTTTTGTACCAAGGTTATTTACATCCTAAATTTATTACTAAGAACGTCGCTTATCTCTCCTCAACGGTTATTCTCGGATACTTTTATCGCTTAAAACAGCGCATTTTTGTTATGAAATCAGATTCTTACGAAATCACTCGCTTTCATCGATCCAAAAATCTTTTCAAATTAATTTCGTGCGAGTGCGTAATATTATAGGTGCATACTTATCAACGTACGACGTACGCAAATCCGCTCTAATTTTATTTATGTACACCTGCTTGTTGCGATCGTGAATCACGCGTGTTTTATATTTAGTGCACGCTTATGGCGCTCATAAAACATTTATTATCCCGTGTATAGAGTGTAGTTTCAGCAGACAAGAGTTAATCCGTCAACCGTACTGAAACAGGCAATGCATTAAAGCGAAAAAGGCGGAAACCTTTAATCGGATAAGTACGTAAATGCAGTGATATTTACACTCATAATGGCGCAGTAGTGGAAATTGATATTGTGTGTGATCTACCGTTTGTACGTAAATAAAGACCGAGTTTCTTCCTTGTTTTTCCAATAAGATTTAAATTCAACATTTTCTGCTTCAAATTGACTATCTTGAGAAGCCACACAGCGCTGGAGACGGTTTTCCATTCCTCATACAGTGCTGGAACTGGAATAGTAGACCAGCCTTTAGCTGGTCGGTTACAATCGATTGAATGTCGTCCAGTGACAGAAAACGACGTTCCTTGAAGTGTTGTTTCAATCTAAGGAACAGGAAAAGTCACTTGGACTCAAGTCAGGTGAATAAAGAGATTGAAGAATAACAGAAATATTTGCACGTTGTCGTAG
The DNA here is from genome assembly GCA_038088585.1 of Chrysina gloriosa. Lineage (NCBI taxonomy): Eukaryota > Metazoa > Arthropoda > Insecta > Coleoptera > Scarabaeidae > Chrysina > Chrysina gloriosa. The sequence continues at coordinate 95,673,925 of CM076087.1, read as the reverse complement.
TGCAACACCCAGTTCTTTTATGTTCGGTCTCACACGCATGACCGCTTTCTCGAAAACTTTCAAGAATTCCGTAAGAGTATTGATTAATCGCTTGGGTGTGGAGGTACAAACTCTTCGTGCACGATTCCCTGGGTATCAAGAATACAAATCAGCAAGCTTTTAATCTTTGACTAGGCCATTCTTGCTTTCTTCTTGGGCTTGGAGAGGTTGGCGTATGCCATGTCATCCTCTGGCGCTTGGTTTCCCAATCGTCAATGCACCTGTCTGCTCATGTTCTTTTGGTCCTGCGAAAAACTAGTCGGAATTATTTCTGAGTAGATTTTTCTCATCCCCAATTAATTTGCTCAAAATCTGATGAACAGTAGTGTAATTTAAAGTCAGCTGCCCTGACCATTCTCACTGTCAAACAATGATCTGAAGATTTCGGACTCTGCCGACATTCGCATTCCTTCTTGAAACAGAAGGCCTTTCCATGCGAAGTTCAAGCAGCTAAAAAATTATAGAAATTTGTTTAGATAAATTTCGAAAAATAAGAAATGTTGGAAAAAACAGAAAAATACGAATTGATTTTTTGGTTTCGTGAGGCATGGATAATACCGCAGTAAATCTCGCGTATGAAATGATAGTGTCAAGAAAAATATGGAGTGAAATTGTTTTAAAAAATGGATCAAAATGTTTTGGGAGACGGGATCTAGAAATAGAAGAAAAGGTATCAGATAGACTAAGATGTGATGCAATCAGATAGCTACTCTGTACTGCACTTAGTCTAATCTGCCACTCCAGATTTTTCGACTTGAGAAGAAAAATTGGAGAAACATAGATATATATATATATTATAATTGCAGTCTAGCGCTCCAGCCAAATTAGAAAATCGCAGTTACGGAAATATTGATCCGGAAAGGTTCGATTGTATTCTAAAGAAAAAGGGACTCAGCTGGGTGTGGGGCATAAGATTTAAAAAGGGCTCCTGTGTTGACGTATGGCTCATCTTAAATCTAGGCAACAATTATCAATTACAACAATAAAATATTGAGTATAAAAATGCGGTTTGTAAGAGAAGTGCAAAATAAAATTAAGAGAGACCAGAAATGCAACGTATAGAGCGCGAGTTTAAAGCCAAAAGCAGCAAACACAATAATACAGGAGAAACAATTGATATGATTCGGACATGTAACAAGAATGCACGTAAACCGATTAAGAAGACATACATTAGGAACGAAATGGGTTGGCAACAGAAGGCAAGGACTAGATACAGAAAGTAGACTAAGTTGGCCAAAGCAGGACTAAAATCGGAAAACATCAAAACCCGAGAAAGGAGTAAGCAATCTCAGAAAATTGGCTCTTATACCGAACTAAAAGGTGAAAGAAATTGTGGATTAAGGTAAGACTAAAATAAAATCCTTTTTGTAATAGGAGGATGGAGTTGAAGATTGGTGTGCCTAGAAATTAAAGAAAATGTATTCATTTCCAATACCCATAATTTCATAAAGCCCAATCTATGTAATTTTACAAACGTTGTATTTAGGGTTCTTCTAAGATCCTAAATTATATCTATATGCCATACAATATTACGAACTAGAGCTGTCGTTTATGAAACGCATATTTCATTGAATACGAGTTAATGGTACAGCTATGAAATAACTGTAACTGTTATAAATTTTCATTTTATTAACGCGATAGTCACGAGAGAAGGGCTTTGAACTCGATAGAAATATAAACCTAACATCTCTAAATATAAGAGGCGAATTGACGCTCCTAAATTCCTTATACCGGGGGTATTTTTATCTATGAGTTTATCAAATAACTCCCAGTTTATAGCATTGTATATTAAAGATATTTCCTATAGCTCACCTGCAGTTATGATAAATGAGTTATGTTGCTCACGCTTGCGTGTAAAAATTTGTAAATATATGTGGCATGTGATAATTTGTGAGCGTAACTAAAGATAGGTTTAAAACCGCCGCCGTTTTGATTTTACTGCCTGAAATATGGAATGAATGTATTTAGAATTGCACTGTGCATTTTCAGCTTCCACGCTGTCATAATTCCACGTACGTAAAACTAGTTTTATTGGCGCAAAAAACTAATCACCGGCAATTGGACATCATCTACATTATACTATTATTGAAATTCTTGCCATCCACGAAGTTTTGCAGAGAATGGAATGTATAATAATCTAATGGTGCAAAGTCACATCTATCTGATGGAGGTGGCAATACATCGAATCTAACATTTCTTGTCAAAGGACCGAAAATATCTTTGGATTTGTAGTGCCAGGATGTAACAGAATATTTTCACGATTTGCCATTTTTGGTTGCTTTTATTGAAACATATTGTTGAGTTTTGTTAGATGTTAAATATATACATCTACGCTGATCGTTTAAGTGTGTGATGTTGTGTAAAATGTTTAATTCCTCCCAAAAATCCGCCTGTCTTTCCTGATTCATGGAAAATAGCCAGTATTTGTCTTATATATAAAAAGGGTGATATCGCTCACATTAACAACTACGAATTAACACCCATTCTGCCAAATTTTGCTAAAGCTTTTGAGACAATAATCTATGGGCGAGTATGCAGTGATATCAAATTATTTCTATCGCATAATCAGCACGGATTTATAAGCAAAATGTGCACAATTACCAAATTGACAGTGTTTTCTCCAGCCTTGTATGAACCTCTTGAAGATGATAAACAAGTAGATGTTATTTATATGTAATTCACCTGGTCCTTGAGGACCATCTGTTACTCCGGAACACATTTACGCATGCTCAAATATTATAATCTCCATAAAACAACCTGTACTAAGGCGCATGCGCCAAAGAATTGTAAAGATTTTATTGCCGACGATATTATTATAATTGAGTGCGACGAACAGCATGAAAAAGGTTTGCAATAGACTTGTTACAATAAAAAGTCTTTTAATCTCCCCGTACTGCAATACATTTGTAAATTATAAAGAATTTTTCATACGTCGCGAAGTACAAGGAGGTTCCAAGTAGAGCGACCAAACACCATCGATCCTGCCATTCTACTAACAAAACTAAACTCGTTTGGGTTCGTGGATTCGTATCTAGGTGATAGAGGTAACTATATCTACAATAATAGCTACAAATCGAGGATTTTTACTTCAACTTTGGGCGTGCTCCAAGGTTCAAATCTCGAACCGTTGGTATTCAACATTTTTATACATAACTTAATTACTTATTAGTTAAATGCTCTGTTTTGGTCCCTGCTAATGATTTAAAAATATATCACATAATCAGCAATGAACAAGATGTAGACCTACTTCAAATGAGTCTGAATATCATAGATGATTGCTGTTCGGAGAGCAGATTGAAAGTGAACGTTAATAAATGCTGCTTCGTGTCGTTTATTAGAAGTTCGAATAGATTTTGTCCCAGCTCCTGCATTAGCAGCGTTCTTCTCAAGTGTAAAACCTATGCTCTTGTTATTGCTTCCGCTTTTCGAGATTTAGGTTTCATTATTCAAACCTACAGGGATTTAATAACATAACTTGCCTCAAGTTCCTTTTCATTGCTTTGGCGATCAGCCGGTTGGAGTATGGTGTCCTTCATTCCGTTTATAAAACTAGTTTTCTTGCAAAATGGACGGGGCTAATTCTGATCGTAGTATAGATCGTATGACCTGGTTTTGCATCGACTTCAATCACTTGCCTGACAGAAGGCAAACGATTACTCCAGCGTTTATGAGTAATATTGTTTTCTATAAACTTGACTAGCCTGCACTTTTTTGGAGTCAATTTGCGAGTGAGTATCATGTTTTTCTTTTAAAATAAATTAAAATTAATTCTGCGGGCAGCATTGGTATACTCAACAAAGAATTTGGATATTGTGGTCCAGGATGTTTTCTTAAATGCATGTACTTTGATAGTGTTACTTGCTTTTACAGACTCTATGTGAAGATATGTATTTATTTCTTTTTAGTTTTTCTTTCTTCATGTATTATCATTAACATTTACATAAATATCAACTTATTTGTATCATTTTAAATTATTTGCTCCGGATCTCGTAGATCGATATTGTTCTAAAATTCAATTTCTGGCCGTCATTTGTGAATATATTTTTAAATAGCTATTACAATGACTTTTAATACGGGTTTCTGTTACGTTTGAAGTTACAGGTGTTATAATATTGTATCAAACAAATTTCTTTGAGCATTCCACATTCGTTAACTAACCCAGTATTTACGTTGTTGAGAAGTCTCTCAAACTAAAAGCATTATTCATTTATTTATTAATTTACTACTTACAAAAGATTCTAAATGGTACAACCTTAACAACAAGAAGTAAACCTTTGAAACCCAAAGAAGGAGATGCACCAAATTCATTCCTGTATACAAAGCTTGGCCTGTTGGCAAAGCGTAGCTCATTGCTTTGCAGACATAAGACGAAGAATGTTTAGCTTAAGTACACAAAATCTTGCTTTCGTATTCAATGATCGAAAGTGAGTAAATGCCTGGACTTTGTTTATGTTGGTTGGTCTTGACACCTGATTGTCCATGAAGGTGATAATTATTTTGAGGTAGTAAACAACATAGTTAATAACTTCAGAGACCTTGGAGCTTATGCTTATTACTTACACAATCCTTTGGAACGCCCTCATCATCAAAATTTGGAGGATACCTGCTGGCACGATAAACTATTTCACCAGGATATAAGAGCAATGGAGGACCGCTACTAGGGAAGATGGGTATGCACACATGATGGCAGATTACTGCTGGAAGTTGTCTGTTCTAACAAAATTCATTTAAGAATGTCCCGTAAAAGAAGCGTCCGAAGTATCAACTAACTTTTATTATTATAATTTTATGTGTTCCTACTGTAACAATACTATTCCACAGACGTAAGAACTACAATTAACACATACTGGCTCAATAATCGGGACAGCGTTTTCTTAATTTTTAAAACTAATAGAAGAAATGATGTAAAGTGAATCATATTTGTGAATATTTGCGCCCCATAGTAGATCTTCATGAAACCAAATCGATTCGTGTCTAGTTCGGCGTCAAATAATGAAGATAAATCCCGAGATAATATAATATTAACCACGACGATCAATTCCACAATCCCGAATGCAACAAATTTTTCTTCAAATTACTTTGAGACACAACAACAACATTCAGAGACGATCATTGTCATTTTATTAAGAATAACGTGAAGAAAAGAACACTACGAAACTATGGCTTGTTTAGAGAGCTTTTGTAACCCACTTCTCTTCGAAATTAGTATCCATTTATCGATCCCGACAATGCTTCCGTTAACTTCATTAACCCATTCAATGTTCTTTTAGTTTATTTAAATAAACCCCCACCTATTCTACATGATTAACAAGAATGGGAAATTATCACCATCTAGACTTAAAATTCACCAGAAGGGCACTAAATATCATAGAAAAAAGGTGAGCATATTTTAACTTGAAACAAGGTTCAATATAACAGTGAAAAAGAAAATATATTTTAGGCTAACATAAAAGCCATGTCTACGTAGATCGATAATGTAAATATCTTTAAGCAACGATGTAGTAATAATTTTTCTTCCCTTATTCCTAATTTTGATAATTGATAAGTATTCTCATTTCTTAGCTTCCCTTTCACATTTCCTATCTCTTTAACCCCGTCATTTCATATTCATATCAGTTTAACTGGAAACAAGCTCTACATACACCAAACTGCACAATGAAGAAAATGCGAGCCACAACGTTCAAGTTGTATCTGAAAATGTCAGGGAATGGAGTAATATCCGTAGCTATGAGTATTCTGAGTTAGAACCTCCAACTAGAACGGAACTTCCAGCTTTAAATTCTCGAGCACGTAGAATCTCCTATCCCACCGTAAAATTCTAATGAGAGACCAAAGAAGCAGCACAAGAAATACTGTGACTGATGACAACATAATGATTAGGGCTGTTTTATTTATTCATTTCCGGTTTCCGAGAAAACAAAATTGAAAAACTATTGGGAATGGATACAGGTGATACGGAGCAAACAGTCGAACTGATAACAGAATGCTGTCGACTGAACAAACACGTCTAAACCGTTTCGGAGTAGGGAGCAACTACTTGCAGGTACTGTTGCGTGAAACAGTAGTTATCACATATAAATATTTTTCTCCTTGTGGTCAGAAGAAACGCAGGTTTTTATGGAAATTTTTCCAAAAGGAAGAACATAAACTGTATTGAGAACTTTTCGGTAACTCTTAAGAGTCGCTGAAAATTTGAAAAAATTTTGTAAGTGATACTAATTTGTAATAAGTCAAAAGCTAACTGGCATAAACTTCGTAAACAAGCACAATTATTACATGTAGCTACTGCGGGCATTATGATATTTGTCGCACGTTTCCAGTGTAATCCGAGACATTTACGTCGTACGCGTAACGAACGAAACATCTATGAATAAAAGAAAAGGCATGCACGAGTTCGCTATTTGAACGTAGCGAGCGACGAAAATTGACGCGACGACGCCGCCGCCGTCGCCGAAATACGTGGGGCGAACCCATTCCCTCGAACTCCTCCACAATGCTATCTATAGACCGGCCGTTCCGCGGTCCCGGCAAATCCGATCGGTGTTCCTCAGTCGATTTGTGTCAAGTGAAGTGCGCGTCTCCTGCGGCAGCCCCAACCTGCACGTGGATTTACCCCTGATCCACAGGTAGGCCTACTTACGTCACCGTAGACGTCACGTCTCTCTTTGATAACCTGCCGTTCCGGTGGGGGGTTCTATCCATTGACAAAAGACGCCGGTGGTCTTTAAACACCGGATCAGAGATGATAATTATGCCTTTCCGATATTTGCGCGTCACGCGGTATACGTGTCGGTATATACGGAGGATTTCGAAACGATGTCCTTGAAATTTGATTCCTTCGGGTGGATAAATGAAAAAATTAGAAATCATTTGGACTTAAAAGAAATCAGTATGGATTTTCTTGATCAACACTTAACATTATTTGGAACAGTTTGCAATTTTACAATTTGTTTGATGATAATAATAATAATGTAATAAACAGGGGAATAAGAGAAAGTAAAACAAATAAATTGTTGCTTTTGGCCTGAATTGTTAACGTCCTCAAATAATTAATAATTAAGTTGGTTTTGTAATGATATTATAGATATTCCTATTAAAAAAGCGTTTCCTAAAAAGAAGTTTGGAAATACCCCTTATAGAAGAAATTAATTTCTGAAAGACTTTTCTACTGACTGGTTCTAGTTTCTAGATTTTTGGATTTCAAATATACTTAGCCAACATTCTCAAATCCAGTTATTAATTATGGAAATAAATTGATCTAGCAGTATGCTCTTTAGTCAATTTAAGTTTTGATACATTAACCTTTAACTCCTCAATTAATTAACGTTGTCATCTTTGTAGAATTATTTTCCAATTTTTCTAGCAAATGACTTCAGAAATTGATTTTCCAAACAATCGTTTAACTTAACACGTTGACTGTCATGGCTATCAAATATGATAGCGACAATGTATTCACATGTCAGGCCATAGCAAAAATGTATCACTTATACGCAAATCTTGTAGAAGTTTGAGGGATGCCCCCGTCATTACCATTCAAAATTTAGTCAGATTAAAAAAAAACTCTTTTACTTAAATTTAATGTTAGATACTAGGTATTACGAAAAAAAGTTATGGTGAACATTAGCAAAATTGGTTGGGAAGTCAACGTGTTAATACTTAATGCACTTAACGTTTTTCAACAACTTTATGAAGAGTGTTTACAAATAGAGACAACATAAATATTCAGACAGCTCTCTGAAACTAACAACAAAATTACTATGAGGTGCCACTAACCCGTAGGATAACCCCGTGGTTGTCTTGTTATATCTCGTTTTATAATCTGTATTTCTAACTCATGCTATAGATTTTCAATGGAGTTCGTGTCCGTTGATTGGTGTTGAGGTTTTAGATGATTATTTAGATATTATATGTATAATAACTAGAGCTTGTTAAAAGGTGGATGACGTGTTACCATTAAGTAGTGTAAATTGGGCTGACGCTGTCACTTTTCCAAATGTTATATATTCAATGATAAGTTGTCATTGATAAGTTATGATTGAATAATAAAATTCAGTTAGTCCGATTTACACTACTTAATGATAACACGTCATCCACCTTTTTAACAAACTCTAATAATAACCATTCTTGCACAACTCAAGCGGAATGCCTGGGATCGTTATCCTGATAAAATTGAAAACTACCTTTACTTCATAATTTTCTTTGAAAAATCTTGTTTTGGTTTGAATTTCTTTTTCGACGCTAATACCAAAATAGTACTCTATTTAAATTTTGAAATATGTATAATTCGAAATTGAAAAGTTTCTCCAGGAATATTAAGATTAAGGCCAATAGCAACAAAAATGATATACAACAATTTCTGAAAAATTTAAACGTGAATCCTGATCAAGTGGTAATAATTCTTGCACTAGTTGGATGTGGAATGGACGAATTAATTGATCGCTAAGGAGCCGTCTTACAGTTCTTTTTGAAATCCCAGTCTCTCGTTGCAATGTTGTGGTACTGGTCTCAGGATTGTTATCATTTGAAGAACAGTTTCTTCCGCAATGGATGTTCGGGCTTGTCGAGATCTTCCAGCGTTAATTCTGACTGGCTTCAATATTCCTGTTTTTCGAAGATGTCTTTTGATTCGGGCAAAAGTTTTGTCATTTGTAATTCTCCAGTTTGGATACCTCTCTTGATACACTTTCGCGTCAGTTACCTTGACAGTATCCAAGAACTAATAGAATGTTTGTCTGCTCACTAAAAGGGAAATCCATATTTCCAAAGTAATTGCAACAACAACAGAAAGAGCAATTAAAGCAGTAACGGTGATCGCGATAAAAAGCAATACAAAAGCAACTAAAAGTGAACAAATTATTGAAATTATTTACTGTCAACAATAAACAGGGACGATTATGAATTTGTTTCCTCTCAAAATCATGACTTATGTCTTTGTGTCCACCGCCAACTAAATTTTGTATTACAATTTTATTAAACTTGTACTAAGAATGTAGGTGATCAGTATTTGAGAAAACATTTTTTCCTTCGAATCTATGCGAAATACGGAGTTTTTATAAGAGTCGAAAAATGAAGATGATGAATAAGTTTTCTCACTAAAAGAAGGCTTAGAACCGTATTAACACCCCTAAGAAAGAATTTTTAAAAAATATCAGGGGATGAGGGTGGTTTTAACCCTTCTACAATTTCCTTTCGGTTTATTTGATTACTGAAAGTAGGGTAATCCTCTAAAATGTACTTTTCTCAAATTTCATTAAATTTGTTGCGCGCATTTCTGAACAGCGTACAAAAACTTGATTTTTGAAGTAAACTTTGAACTCTTCTCACGAACAAACGATACGTTTTGGTATATATGTAAATTGCGTCTATTCGACTTATTTTGACCTCTACAATACGTGGTAGCTCTATGTCCCAGCAATTTTGGGACACGCTGTATATGCACTTCAATATTGCTTGTTTCTGAAGTACTAGCGTTTTATTTCCTATACTTAGAACATTTATTTATATTATTTCATTGATTTTTGGGCTTTTCTACTTCTCAAGAATGTGGTCATGAAGGCGAGTTAAAACAGGTTCGTTGACTTCTTTGTTCAATTTGAAATATTGTCATGATTTAATATTATTTATTATGCTTAATTAGAAAACTTTATTATCATTAAATATCAGGATATTACCGAATGTTATTCTACAGAGCTAAACTTCAGTTTTCTTTGATAATAAATTAAAACATGTGTATTTAAAAGTGCTCCATTTTTGAGGGATTGAGTTTGAAAAGTTTTGACCCTCTAGCATAGGTATGGGCAACCTCCGGCCCGCGGACCACATGCCCTCGAGTAAGGTTTGTCCGGCCCGCTACTGAATTCTTTCGTTGCATATTAGCACGGCCCGTCGAAACTTAATTCATAATGAATCATAAGGATACTACAAAAATGTATATTTTTCAAGATTACTTGCAGCACAAAACTTCTACAAAAGAAGGTTGCCCATGCTAGCACGTTGACTGCCCAACCAATTTTGCTAATATTCACCATAATTTTTTTTGTAATACGTAGTATTCAACATTAAATTTAAGTAAAAGAGTTTTTTTTTAAACTGACTGAATTTTTCCCTGGCTATCAAAAAACCAAAAATAGCTGCGCCTCCCTGTGAAATTTATACACAAGTTTTTCAGCACGGGTCATGGCATCATATTTGAGCACATCGCAAGGGGGAGCAGCACTCAAACTTCTACAAGATTTGCGTCTAAGTGATACATTTTATAGCTATGGCCTGATATGTGAATACATTGTGGCTATCATGTTTGATAGCCAAAGCCTCACGGAAACATCACTAGCTATCAAATATGATGGCCACGGTAGTCAATGTGCTAGATGTAAAACTAGAAGCTACAGGTGATGAATTTTCTTGGCTTTTACGAGGGTTAAAAGAAATGTGTTATCAGTCAAGCAGAAATGAAACACTTTCCTGATCACTTTACTGTTGTGACACTATATCATATCGGGCAACTGCCCACCACACCATTATTTTATTAAATTCGGTGTTTCACTAGCAACTTGTGCTTCACTAGCAACTAGGTAAACATCTTCATACCGTACCTTACCGAATGAATGGCGATTTCTTAAATTCTACTCATGCTAACTAAATTATCGGTTCTACAACTTGGGGGCATATTTCTCTCTATATACTAGCACGAGAAATTATTGCCACCTACGTCATGTCAATTCTGGTATGCTCATGCCTTTACATAGATTACACGTATCGTTTCTTCGGACAATTTTTTTATTTACTAAAAATTCATGACAAAGGTAATGTATCATTCTACAATAAATCAAAAAGTAATGAGCACTTCAAGAGATCGTCGTTTTGCTTTAGCAGATTCGTATTTTTATTCATGCGCAGCGCTTCGCCAAATTTGCACATTTTATCATACATTTTCGATTTTAATGCCGTGCCCTGTATGGTTGAGATGCTTCGCAACACTCTATGAATCTGTTTTATTACGATATTGTGCCATATGTTCTTTCAATTGTGTAGCTCTGTATATATATATATATATATATATCTGTCTTCTGATGTTCTTGCGGTTGTATTGTACTGGAGTATTTTCTTGGACGTTGTTGAGCGTGTTCTTTTTGATTTTGCTGTAGGTATACGCCCGCAAGCTCAAGATGAAGAGGATTGAGATGTTGTCGAAACGTCGACGAATCAGCTTAATAGCTTTAATAGGTCTTTTAGGCGCATCGTTGAGATCCGTCTCCAGTGTGTTTTTTGACTTTAAACCTTCCAATACCGCTTCTCTTGTTTAAGTCTCGTTCTATCTCTTCACCACTCCTCTACCGTCCATCCTTTCGAGATGTTCTACTTATTGCAAAAGTGCCCCTTTAATAAACTGTGAAATACATGAGCGATGATACAGTTGGTACACTTCTTTATTTCCTGGTCTTTCCCATCCTTCCTCCACTTCCCGTCCTCCGAATATTTTTTTAAGATTTTGCGCTCCTAGTGTATACTTATAGGATCCCGTATATTCTTATTTTCGGGAGACCTATGTTGTAAAGAAAAGAAACGACAAGGATTCAATACCATTAACATTTTGGAGATATGTTTCTTCATCATACTTTCTTCTTGCTTATAGTTCTAAAACCTCAATGTACAAATATGACTGAATCAAGTTAATTAATGCCCGGTTTTACCAAAGTTCCATGAATAAAATTCCAGAGTATGCCGTCCACAATTTTCTAATAGAATCTCTAGTGTAATCACTTTATCAAATGTATTCCAATCATTTTTTTCTAAAATCCACACTTACATCACTTTAATAAAAGTTGTTTTGCTCATTCTTTGTTGTTTTTGTCGAAGCACGTTAAAAATACATTTTCCCCTCCGTCTGTGCGACGCTGTCGAAATATTCAAAATAGATCCGTGTTCCTTAGAGCATATTAGAGCGTCTGTACCAAACCGCGTCGATTTTAATGATGAAACGACCCGGAATGTTTGTTTTCGTTGATCGGAATGTTAGTATAACGTTGCTGCAGAGATATTACGGGGCGAAATCCATGCAAGAAGGAACATAAACGTCGTCGAAAATAAGATCGAAATGACTAGAGTTGAGATATTTTTGGATTATTACAATATATATCCCGCGGTTCGAGAACAAGCGTGCGTGTAATCGGTGAGTAGTCGGTAATGCGGATCATGGATAGGCGTACAAGTCCCAATAATAAAAGAAACTGTAAAACGTTGGAAATTCGAAGGTGGAAGCTACGTTTTTAAAACGGTCGATTAGTTGGTTTAGTGAGAATCATTTTTAGAAATGTAGATATCGCCAGATGTTTACGCGTTCTTTATAAATATCCTAATGTGGGTTCTCTTCTTTTTGCATGGAACTATTTTTATTCACTAAGGAGAATTGAGGAAATTCCTACTTAATACGTCACCGACAGTTCTAGAAGTAAAATAGGTAGATTACCCATAAGATAAACTTGGAATCGCTGATGTGTCTATACTGTTTGCAATTAAACTAAATACAAATCGTTTTCGTAGAATGTATTTCTGAAATTAACGTAACCATTTACCGTAACGTAAAATCTTTGTGAAAGTAATCTCGAAAGATTGATAACAAATGTCAATGCTCTTTCCGTTTCCTGAAGAAGAATAATATGTTGTGTGTGCGCTGGGGAAAGTAGTGTGTGACCAGGAAAATCATTGTTGATCATTGTGTATATACCAGGAAGGATCAGAAACTAAGTTACAACTCCCGCCTATGAAGTGAGCATACATTTATAGAAAACTAGTTTGATTGAACCTACATTTATCTATTTTTCAACAAAATATTTCTAAACATTTAAAAAATCTACCGTTTTTGCATATTACGTGATTTGTATCTCTAGGGTATGCGGAGCATGGAGTAACAAACTTACGATTAAACAGACAGATTGGATGTAGGTTATAACCAAACGCAATGAATAAAACTTTATGGTAGTGAAAGTAACTAAATGTAAAAAACATTCTAGTTGAGTTCAGTTATATATGCACTTTTAATACCGTTACAAAGGAGCAATTGTGTGCCAATACAGTATAATATAGGACAAACTTTAAGAATACAAAACAAAGTATCAGCGCAAACTTGTTAAAGAGCTTATGAAAATCTTACAGGAGGAGTTATAATTATTGGTTCGTTGTAGCTAGACGAGTTTATCACAAAAAATCAATCCAATTATCTTCAAGAGCCTTCGAGTCTCAATAGCACAATGTTAATATCAAAAAGTTTCTACATTTTAAATCCAATCTTTCATCATAATCAATAGAATTGCATAATTTCTGCTAACGCCTTCTGGTTAGTGTCAGTTTTAATTTTTCTTTCAGGATTTCATTAAACATGTATTGAAAGCTTACATCTTCCTCTTGATGAATTTTCTTGCAGATAAGGCCATCTATTTTTCTGAACAAACTATAAGAATTAGATTATCTTCTCATCTTTTCGAAAAAGACGCAAAATCTGAATTCTTTACTATAAAACCCGTTTCGGCAGGTTGAGTTTTTTAGGTGCAAAATCTTTTAGTATAAGACGCTAGGATAGCTTGGCCATGGTATAGAGCAGGGGTCTCAAAACTACGACCCGCGGGCCAAATCCGGCCCGCGACAGCTAATAGCTTATTGTTGTTGTGATAAGTTGGATAAAAACACAATGATAATAGCTCAGATTTATTTACTTGCTAGGCAAAGCTTAATGATAAGTATAATACGCAGAAAACTCACTGAAGTAATCAGTGTGGTCCCAAGGCTGAAAAGTTTGGAGACCCCTGGTGTAGAATATTCGGAAAGAAAGTTTGTACATTTCTGCGATTACTATCGCAACATTTTTCTTCAGGATTTCATCAGATGCAAAAGTTTAGGTTTATTTCTTCGAGGAGTTCTTTTCTTATAAATGAAGCTGTCCGCTTCTTAACAACAAAAGCCCCTGCTTTACCATTAGTGCTTTAAACCTTTGTTCTCTTGATCTCATCATTTTCAAATTTATGCGATGAAGTAACTCTCAAATGTATTAAGAAATGGTAGCCACTACTATCTAGTTGTCTCAAAGATTTTCAAGATATTGTACTGAGAATTTAGTTAATTTCTTAAACAAAATTGCACCGGCCTAGCTCTTAATTAATGATATAAAAGCATAGATTATAGCAAATTATATTTATAAATTTTGAGAAATATTTAACATAAAATAAAGATAATTACCTAGTGTTGTTTGTGTTTGAGTGTAATTTCTTTTATTCGATGATGGTTCTTCCTATGTCTCCTCTCTTGAATTGCTGCTTCGATGCAGCTCTACTTTCTATGGATTATTCCCTCTCCTAATTCCTTTTTCGGTGCGGCTCTATTTTCTATGGATTCCTCCCTTTTTAAAATTCTTTCTTCTCCGGTATGGTGAGGTTCTTTTATTCACTGGTACTTCGTTTAAAACCTTTTAGTCCAAATATATTTTTTACTTTTTTGTTGACTTATCTATCTTGTCAATTTTCTTCGTCGTCAACCAAATAAACGTTTTATTTTTTTCCGGAAACCAGGACTACACTACAATTTTCTCCGTTATCCACGAAACGAAAAGTTTAATTCATCACGACTTGAATTCATCCAAGGCGTAACGTTGCTATAGAAACCTGTATTTTTAATGTCCAGGTATCCTTGGTTTTTTATATCTAGTGGTTTTTAGGAATTCATGTGATGTGAAAGTGTTGAATGATTACAATGGTTTTCTATCTTTTAATCGATGCTTTTTATAATAATTAATAAGTTTCCTTCTAGTTCCATTTTTTCTCCCATTAAACGTCTCTGGCTGGAGTTAAAATAAGAGGCTAAATGCTTAAAAGGTGGTGTGCATGGTATCGAGAAAGTATAAATAGAACCCAAAATTAAACTGAATGTCATTTGAACATAAACATCCATAACCCCAACATTTACTGCGAATTTTAATAAATCGAATTGTAATAAATGATAAATTTTCTAATTGTAATTAACTGTTTGAGTATTACTATACTACAATATTCATAGCTTCATCCCTACTGACAATCCAGAAAAATTGTTTGTCCCCCTTGTTTTGATATCATCACAAAAGCATTTAAACTGTAGCTATGTATTTCTGTCTGCTTGCTATTAGCATTTTCCATGACTTTCTGGTACCGAATCTCTTACAACTTTGCTTTTCTAATGCAATAAGGTAAATCGATGAAACTTTTAAACAAGAAATTTTGAAAAAACAAAAGGCTGAGGTCTTAGTATACCAATTATCACTAGCTTTTGGGTAAACTTTTTCCATCCAATTGTCTATAATTATCAAAGGATTATTCGTTACGATTTTCATCTTCAACATTTATTAATGTTTTACAAAGCAAATAATCTTTGTCCGCATTTAATGTTGCCTACTACGTTTGACCTGATAGTGTTTTAAATTTGTTGCTGAATTTTGGTTATACTATTGTTTAGTGGTAATAGAAACTAAATTGTGCCCAAGAAGAATGGGAATCTAGTTTCTTTCAAATAATTTTTACACCACAAGCTGCTATTCAAACAATGATGAGTACAACTAACTACATAGGTGCTTGAATTTATTTCTGCCATAAAAATAATTTCTGAAGTCATGGGAGCAATTTTTAGTAGAATGTCCCTTCCTGCCCATGCTGTTTAAAAACTTCTTACAATTATACACCCACACACACTCACACTCATACACACACACACGCATATATATATATATATATATTTGGCTAACTGTAGATTACAATGCCCTATTATGGGAGTTTATGCGTTCAAATTACTTCGCAGAAAAGACAAAGATTGGAAAAAATACTCGACGCGTATATCAACGTGATCTAAACACCGATAAGTGCATAAATTCTATACGCAAGCTTTTTTGTAAACAGAATTTTTCAGACGAACTTGAACATTGTTTACATAACGGAACAAATATTTTAATGGAAATCGCAAGATTTCATAAATATTATTAATATAAGATCACAGAATGTAATATTGTAAATATCTGTCGCTGGTTCGAAACGCTGCTGTTGTGAATAAATTAACACCGAAATATAAATGCGAAAAGTGCGTAGGTTTTACTTTTCCCAACCGATGCTTGACGTAAGTTCCTTTTCGTACGGTTGGAAAGACGGTCGCCAGCAACGGGAAAACAAATAGAACCGATTTAGATAATTCTAATTCGTAGGCCGGTTCGGTTATTTCGGTCCTTGATTCTATTATTAGATCGATTTAATGTAGGTCCGATATAAATGTTTGATTGATTGCAAACTCGTCTTGCTGGAAAATTTTCTGGTAATAAGATCCTAAATTTTGCAAGGATATAAAAATTATTAATATGCGACTGTTTATATATAGTTCCAAAATAAAACGGTAGGATTTTGGACGATTACAACGAACAACGTTGCTTTATTATTATTCAATCGATTCGTTTTGCTCTAAAATTTCACGCAATATTAACTTTGAAATTAAACGTTAAAGTTTATGTTAATTTTTCAATACCGAATTTACTTTGAGGTAGTTTCTTGGAACATAAATTTTGGTAAATAATTGTGATTTTATATTTTCAGGAGTTGTCACATCGACTTGGTGACGACAAAACTCTAGCCGAGCACTTAAAACTTCCGATACAACGTATCAACGACTATCAACTTCTTATAAAGGTTAGTATGGAGGTTTCCTCTTTCATTTTTCTTTACGGTTTAAACTTCTCATGTTCATTCATGATCTATCCATTTCTTTCATCTTTTTCGGTTATTACATATAGTACTAAATGTACCTGAATCTACTACTTTCTTATTAACAACGAGTAGTCATACGACTAATAAAACTAAAGCGATCGTCCCTCTGATCAAATGAAAAAGAAAAGAAACAAAAAGAAAGAAATTACAGCATAGCACTTCGCATCTCGTTAGAAATCAACTAATTTAACAGTTTGTATTGAAGTTTAACTTAACGTGCCAGCAATTTTTGGGGTCAATTCTACTCGGCACCGTTCTCGACGAAGTAACACACGCACGTTAGAAATTCAAGGTGAAGCGAGACGTTCGTAAATGTTGATTTGAGACGAATTCGAGCACGCACTACTGTTCGTAAGCGCATCTTTCGACCATTTCCAAGGATATATATTTAGCGCAACCGAAATAACAAATGTTGACCCATTTCGTTGTGCGCCCACCGGTCGAATAAAACGACGAATCCACGAAAAGCTGCAGTCCGAACGTTGTAAATATTAGATTTTTAACTGAATTTTGATCGCTTTGTTTGGAAATGTATCTTTGGATGTTTCTGCGCAAAAATCGATATAAAATCTCTGTGTGCCATAAAAATACGATTGATGTATTTCATCGTAGATTGTTTGGTTCTATTCGATCAACTACTTGAATGAGGTTATTCTTAAATAATTGATTAATTTAGTTACGGGCACTTGCTTATATAAAAATATAAAGTACGTAAATGAAGCACTTGGTATTGTTTCATAGTATTGAAGTCATTCTTATTTTTACCGGCACAATTTTGATTCGCCCAAATGCGTGTGTTAAGAATTATGTCGCAAATCTTTCTTTATGAAGGGTCAAAGTGTTATTATTATCAATTTAGCTGAAAGTTGCTCTACGGGAGGTGCGTCGCCATTTTAGTATTTGATCCTTCTGCTACGCTGGTCATGACAATCTAGTATAATTTTTACGACTGCTAGAAGGAGTATTTTGCAGACAACCGACCAATAGCATACTCAGTGTTGGAACGCAGATATTTCATGTCCGATATACAACGTAAATGGCCTATGCCCACAGACAAGGATGCAGAGGTCATGGTCCTACACCATCCTTATCCATCCTTATACCTACATTCTATATGGTTTTAGACTTGTTTCTTAACCCTTTCACTTTTACACTTGTCTTCCACACTACCTTCACTTTTCTTCGGACCAACTGACCAACTCATTATGTTGTACTGTTGTACCTCTATTTCTCCTATTATTCTCCTTACTTTTAACCTACTTCTTATCTTGTCGCTCCTTATTCTATCTATTTTGTATTTTTAGTCTGTGTTTTTCTTAAAGTCTTCATCTCACAGGCTTCTATTTCCTTTTATGCTTCTCTGGAAGTGTCCACGTTTGAATACCGCACATTTGGTGTGCGGAAATAGCCTATCTAATAATAATAATGATAATAATAATATATTTCACAGGACCATGATCAAGAACCCCATCCTATAGTAAATACTTTCAGTAAAAAACAAGCCAAATTACGTTCGTCATCTAATTTGGGTTTCCTTCTATTCCTAAGCAATACGAACCTGTTCTCATTAGGTCAATTTGTTTCTACTTTCTGTGGAATAAATTAAGCACTGACTAAGGAGCAGAATCACCCGCATATCATAAATAGGCTTCTTGCAATTTGAAGATTATCAGTTTAGTTTCTTGGCGCCAACATCAATCCAGTAGTTTGGAGTCCTTAGTTAGGTGATTGCCCTGCTAGGCGTTTACATTTTTTTCTGTAATTTTTAATTTCTTTTCTTTTTACCAATAATCAAATGATTCAAGATAGAAAGTTCAGGTTTACAAATTTGAACTTAATTTAGTGGCTTGTACATCCTTATGGTCAGGTTGTTTCTTCCATGTTTTCATCCATCAATTTCCAGCTTAAATCGCTCGGTTTATATCCTCCCATGCCACTGCTCTCGTCATGTTGTTGCTTCTCACCTTTTTAAACCAGATTCTTCTTTGATTTTTCATTATATTTCTTCTTCGCCGCTTTTACTTCGATTGTTGGGTACCTGATCATACCAATGCAGCTGATTTTCCTCCACGTCACCCTTTACTGTCCTCGCCCACAGATTTCCCCTATATATCGTATTTTCGTTTGCATCAATTTTTGTTTTAAGTTCAATCCTTGTTAAGACCCTCATTTTTATCACTTCAAGCTTACGTTTTTGTATTTCCGTTGAAATACAATTTTTAAATTACTACCACAGAGCTCGTTCATTGAAAAGTGGCAAAAAGCATTCCATCGTGTCGAAGGTCGTCACTTACAAGTCGCTTCTACGGACAATATCTGTCGATGTATGATTTTTGGCTGTTCCTGCTCGCTGTTGTTACTCTTTTCGTTTGGTCGCATCGTTCTAGTTTAGTTAAATTAGATTTAAAAAGAAATTGGTGAATAATGCATATCTTTCAATAACTTGGAAAGATTAACACAATTTTCCAATGAAATTCCGTGACACGTGTTTCGCCAGCAAGGAGACAAAAATCTTCAAAACTGTCATTTACCGAATGGAACTTGAATTTCTTGAATTCTAATCATGCAAACTATATGTCCCAATTCTCACTTGGGGTTGTACGAAGTTCAGGTTCCATTTGGAAATTGACGGTTTTAAAGATGTATGCCTCGTTGCTGGAGAAATACGGACCACCAAATTTAATTAAATAATTGTGTGGTGAGGAGTTATCTGATGCGACATAGTGTTAACTTGGAAAGCAGTTTTGTTTATAAATTCTCTGAGATTATCCATCAAGGTCTATACGCCAGGTTTTAATTTATTCTTTCTAAGCCTTTGCTTCTTGAAGAACTTACTTACTTATTTAACTAATTCTTGAGCTGTGCAATCTTTCGGTGCCAGCTTACTTAGAGTTGAGTCGTTTTGTTTCTTCCATACTTCTTTCCATTTTTTCTGTTCTGTGCCAATCTTGGTATATCCTCCCACTTTACTCCTCTTTGTTTCGATGCCTTTTCCTCTTCCCCATTCCCTGTTTTTCTTGGTCTTTCTCTTTGTCGTTTCCACTATCCCTTGCTTCGTACACTTTTTTCACTAGACTGTTTTGTACCACTCTTTGTATATGTCCCATTCGTCTTAGTTGTCCCTGTTGTATCGTCTCCTCTTCTGGTATTATACGTAGTTGCTATCTACTTAACGCTTCTTATCTTACGTCTTCTTGTTTTTCCTTCTCTTGCTCAAGAATCTCATCTCGGTTGTTGTCAGTATGCGTCTTTGTCTTTTCGTTGTATTCCTGCTTTTGCAGACAAATGTGAGTGTTGGCTTCACTACTATTCTAACAACTTGGGCTTCTACTTACATGAAGGAGTTAAAAGATAAATTAGCACCAAACCCTACTTAATTGCTGCATATTTTGTTTTTATTATTGCTCAGACAATTTTCATATTGTCAGTAATGATTTTTTATTCTTCTTTTGTTGTTTCGATTGCTCTTATTCCACTGGTCATCAAAAGACGCAAAATAGGAAACAAATATATGATTTTCGTATTATCAGCATTAAGTTCCTACTTGCACATATGTATGTCAAAACCGCAATATTTTGTATGTCGTTGTTATTACCATAGACGATACCGCTAATTGAAATATATGGATATAGCGGACGATTATGTTCAAAATTAACGTAGATACTCTATAACGTTTTGACTGCGTGTTTCAATTGTATTCTCACGGGCTTCTCAACACATTTGCGTACCACATACTAGTTTGGAAGTGGCAAGGTTGTACTGGGAAGATGTTAATACAGCGAAGGTTCGATCACAAACATTTCTGTTTTACGCGTAGCTGTGAGCAGCTTCTGACAGAAGATTCATTGTGGCAAAAAATATTTTGCCTTGTCCTTATATTAGCATCTACCTAAACGATACCCAAATCTGTTATTAGGGGTAAGAGATATTGATGAGTTCAGCTGTTTTCTCGACTTCCGTTTCATGAAGTATGTCTTCGACAACTGTTTCACTTGTCTTAAATCTTCTTCCATTTCCCTTTTCTGTTGTTACGTTTTCCTTAGGTTTTGTACCATTTTACATCATTGCCAGTCTAATCTTTTTATCCGACTTCCTTGAACTCCTGACGCACGCGTGTTTGGTTCCAATTTTGTCCGCGCAGTTTCATGACTTACGGACAGAACTGACTAGTTTCTCGTGCGTCAATCCTGTACATATCCCCATTTAAGTTGTATCCTTACGTCATGAAACGGTACGGTTAAAATATAAACAAATTGCTAGCGTGTCTGGGACCCTTAATACGTACATATTCTAACTACGTCAATTGTTTCTCCTCGATTTGTTTTCATATGAGATCTAACCTTAATCGATTTGTAACCACACTGTTCTTCATGGAAAGCCAAACACATCGGTTGCTTGAGGTGCAAGGTTTACATCCATGGCCACTAATTTGGCTACTACTCTTTTCTCTTTAGTATTGCTCTCACACTTTACTACTACGATTAGTTACCTAGTAGATTCCAACTACCGTAACATCTTTCAAAATATATAGTTATTAGTATTGTTTTGTCATCATTTTAGAGGAATCGACTCAGAGGGCTTTTTGATTTAGCAATGTTTGTTACTTTTCTTTCTGAAACGAAACTGCTACGGAATTGCCTCAAGCGTCATTTTCAGAAAATGAATTTGGAAATTGCAGATGTTTGCTATTTAATGCCAATAAAGTGGATTTAAGTTTATTCTAAACCACGAACTTTATCTTATTTCCCACATAATACAATTTTACTTATTAATTTGGATACAAATCGAGCAACCTTTCCGCGTATAAGCGGATTAGACATTGACAACTGTTATAAAAAAGTCACTTTCAACATCGGAATATGTCACAAAATGTCTAAATTATGTGTGAATTCAGCATCAATTCTTTAATCTACCTCATAGGTAGTGCTGTACTTTTCATCGCGATCTACAAATTATACGCGCGTGCCTCCCGCATCTGGTAGCTATAAGATGCTAAGCTACTTATTCCCGGTCAAAATTTCGTCGAGAATGCTACGCACCTACCTTTAGGCACCTATAGGCGACAATAGCTAACAGTAACTTTCGCTAAAATTGCAATGGATGTAGACGCATGTATTTATTGGCTGGGTTTTTTGGTCATAGTCATAGTCATGTACCATATTTTTCGATTTATTAGAGACATTTAGCTGGTAAGGTAATTTTGCGACCTGGGCGAAAAAGTTGAATGTGCTTTTTTCTGTTTCATGCAGGAGTTGGTAAGGTATAGCGCTTGTCTTGGCGAAGACAACACCGATCTCCAGAAGGCCTTGGAGTTGATGCTAAGCGTCCCTCATAGGGCACAAGACGATAAGTTTACTTCGAGTATCGAAGGCTACCGTGGTAGCATACATAAGCTTGGAAGATTACTCGCCCACGATTGGTTTTCCGTTAATTTCGGCGAATTAGTCAAGGAACGTTATCTGTTCTTGTTCAAAGCACGTATCCTCATCTGTAAAGTACGAAGAATCTCCGAGGATAGATCCGTCTTCCAGTTGAAGGATATCATCAGGGTAAGTAGATACCTAGAAATCTCGCTCTGATATCGATATAAACATGGCCAATGGAGTTACAAGAAGCTTACAAATCGAACTTTGTTGTGATTTTCGTGTACACGCATATTTACAAACTACTGCTCGTTTTATAAACTAAGATACTGGATACAAGCAGTTAATTACATGTGTTTATAGGCACGGAAACATTAAACATTTTTTAAGCTTCCTCAAATTCGGCTTCTGCTGACGCAAATACCTGTTGATTTGCCAACCAGGTACCTGTTCAATTTCGAAAAATTATTACACTTCGTTATTAACGATAGATTAATGTCAGGAGATAATTTAGCACCGTCGGTTTGTTTATACCGACTTGTCAAATAATTGCATTCTTGTTATATAAGTCGATAAACAAGCATAAATATTTTTCTGAAATGCGTTGAAGGTTTCCTCTTGGCTAAATATATGCCGGTTGCCAAAATATTTTTCTATTTGCTGATTATACTTGCAAACCGCTGCAACTCGGCCAAATGTAAGCGATATGTGACTTTTCACGCAGCGATTTATACGAAAATCGTATATATGTACTAACAGCACTTCATCCAGAATTAAGTTTTGCGTATTCAAACTCCTTGGAGAAAGTTACCAATATTTTCAAAGTATTAATCTAGATACGCCCAAAATTTCTTTTAATCGATAAAATTTAACAATTATTGCAGTTACCGCAAGTAGATGTCAAAGACCGTATTGGAGACGAGAACACATTCGAGTTAAAGGAAAAATTAACCGGTCAAGTTTTAATACTTTCAGCTCACCGGCCAAACGTCAAACAGTTTTGGTTAAAGGAAATCCGAGAATTTGCCGGCGAAGCTGGTAAATACCCAACATTACTATTTACAACGTGTCCTTACAAATTCTAACTTTAACAGACGAAAGCATCAGCGACGATCTACAAGTAACTTCGGAACCAACATCACCTCCAACTGAACCGGCGCATTTCGAGGAGAAAGAGAAACCACCTTCCCAAATTGAAAAGAAACCTCGTCCTCAGGAAACCAAAGGTGAAGAGCCTCCGGTAAAAGTAGCCAAGGTCGAGGAAGTTGTACCCAAAATCAAAGAGCCATTAGTAACAGTAAAGCCCGAAGTTAAGAAGCCAGAACCGAAAGTAGTTTCGAAAGTTGAAGAGCCACCAGCGAAGGTTGAGATCAAAGTAGAGGAACCACCCCCAAAACCAGTGACAAAAGTCGAGGAATCACCGCCGAAGGTAGCTCCTAAAGTAGAAGAACCACCTCCAAAAGTAGTAACGAAAGTTGAAGAACTACCACCTGCGAAGGTAGTTGCAAAAGTTGAAGAGCCACCAGCTAAAGTTAGAAAGATCGAAGAAGTATCACCCGCTAAATCGGAAGCAGCAACTAAAGTAGAGGAGGCGCCTAAAGAAGTAACAGAGAAGCCATCAGTATCTAGAGGAGATACTAAACCTAAACCTGAAGAATCTAAACCTAAATCTGAAGAATCTAAACTTAAACTTGAAGAACCTAAACCTAAACCTGAGGAATCTAAACTTAAACCTGAAGAACCTAAACCAAAGTCTGAAGAATCTAAACCTATACAAGTAAAAGAAGAATCGCCTAAGAAGTCAAATCCTTTAATACAAGCAACACCTAAAAAGTCGAAGACAAACCCATAGCGAATCCAAAACCTGCAGAGGATCCAAACCCTGCAGAGGATCCAAACCCTGGTAATCCCAAAGTTGAAGTCAGCAAGGCAAGTCAAGAGGTTGCTGTTAAATCTGAGCCCAGTAGCACATTTGTAGCTCAACAAACTCAATCTGTAACAGTTCAGAAACAATCTGTTAGTCAAGTTAGCATCGTTAGCAAAGAACAGAAGGTAATAACAGCGTCCCACGCCGACGACGTTGAACGTTATAAGATCGGCATCCAAGTTGGTTTAAAGACAGAAGGTCTTGATATAGATGACGATATGAGTCGAAGATATACTGAATATACCTCTAGCGCGTCTGCCAGATCAGGTCAGTGGTTTTCTTGGATTTTTATGGCAAAACTTACAATACAAACTGTGTGCGTGTTTTTGAATAATAAATAAGATTGGCTTCAGTGGGTTTTTGTGTTTTGTATTGGTACTAATTAAGATAATGAAAATAAAATGAAGTCAATAAGTGCGAGAAGTTCCAGAAATGTTCGCAATTTTGATTTATCAAGATGTGAAGTATATCAGTAATTGTTAAAAATGTCTAATCTGCTGAATTAATGAAACCGTTTGAGAAAAAATATATTTCACGATCGGTCGTTCACAGATACTTAAAACTTATTTGCATTTTATGAATATTACAGTTTGTTCAGGACTTAGATAGGAAGATTTAGAAAATTAATCAGATTGGTATAAAAGCTTATTATTTCGAACTTATAAGGTTCGAATAATTCAAGAACTGAAGTCATATTTTTTCGAATTGGAGTTTCTGTTTCCTTGAATAATTATTGCTTCTTTTTACTTAATGTTGCCTTAAATCTGAAGTTACTTCACACGATTGCGGTCGCCGGTTTTTGGAATATCTCGATATTCTGATTCGTAAAATTGGAAAAGGACGTTAGATAATTTGCCATATGATTTGTTCGATTTTCAATTGTAGCTCGAATCTATTTTTAATAAGATGTAAACTAGTTTAGGCGTTGGGTTCCTTTCTTCTTTTTCAGTTGAGAAATGTCGACATTTCTAAACAAACGCAATAGTCTATTTCCTTGCCAAGTTTCTAAAATATCAGTAGAACAAAAGTCGTATACATATTTACGGGATTTTTTTAAATTTCGTTTGAAAATAAGTTTTGTGACCTTTCTATAGAAGTTTCTAACTTAGAGGAATTAAGTTATTAAATGAGGAAATAAGACTAGTACCGTTTCTTCTGTAAAAAGTACCAAAATCGCAGGAGATGTACTAAAATAAACGCCTTTTCCGATTCCTAATTAAATAGACATGTATAACATTTACTGAAGTGTTAAAATTTGTGTTTACCAAATCCCTACTTATACAACTTTTTTAATCTACACGGGAGGTACATGCTTAGTAATAATAATCTAAAGTTTAAAAGTAAAAGTCGTAGATTTCTACGGACATTTCTTGTAGTATTTTCTTCCGAATTTATTGCTGTTTGTACTAAGTAAAAATTGGAAAAGTTATGGTCTAGGATGAATTCGAATGAAGTGATCTTCATCCTTGACATTCCAAATCCCATCTCCGATTGCCAACTTATTCGAAAATTCGAAAATTACAGAGGGAAGACGCATAATGTGTGAATTTTCACCTCTCGCGCAAAGAACAGGTCTGATATTGTTTCTTGTTGAATTCAACCTCAGTTAAGGAATAGAAAACTGATCATGGGCTTACCATCATTTTTGGACTTAAAGAAAGTAACGATAACAAAGAAATTTACAAAAAAGGTCAATGATAAGTCGTAGCTATGGTAACGAATACCCGGTATGCAAAATTTGGAGCCCGTAAACTTCACTTATGATTGAAAAAAAAGAAATAAACCTGTAGAAGCTCTTAATTTTGTATTTTATCGTTACACACACTACTTTTAAAGGTCAGATATACAATTTTCAAACTAGTTTTGAAACCAATAAAAAAATTTAAGTTCAACCGATCTTGAAAAAGTACCGAACAGCATTAAGCTGTAAATAGAATTTAATTGTTTTCTTTTGCGTTGAAGTTTCTATCTACAGTTGTGTGTTTGGAAGTAACCCAGTTTGTGTGGTAAGCGCGAAAACTCCGTGCAAATTAAATTTCCTAACTAGGAAGAATACTCATTCCAAAACTCGGAAGAAAATACTACCACCCTGTTTAAATGTCTTCTAAATATTTGTGTTTGCACCAAGAATCCAAACAAACCGTTCATAACTGCATGGTTATATAACTTCTTTTTAAACCGATTTGTTAGATTAATATTTACAAATATTACTTGAATGGAGATATATAGTTAACATTTTCGATTGCCTTTCGAGGGCTTTCATTAATCCTGTTTTGGTGGCCTATCAAAAGGTTTTTCTCTTGTCAATTAAGATCTTCCATTCGTGGACATCTTTAGAGGATGGTTTCCAAATGTTATACATTCCCCCATTAGGGCATAAGAATTTTTGTATAATGTATTTTTGCTTTTTAAAATTTGAGTGTGATTTTTTAAAATTGGCTTTACGCTGCACATTTTTGTATTTTTCTAAAATTATATATGCTAAATGGAGAGAAATGGCAGGCGAAAGGTACTGTGATCAAAGGATTAGGTCACCACCAAAAGTTTCCGTCAGAAATTTGCACCCCAACTGCATCTAACACAATTTTGGTCAATTGCCTAACTCCTTAACTGGTCACAGTACCAACCGAAAGCATTTTATGATTCCTGGTTTGAAATTGGTAGAATTAGTTTCGATCAGGGTTTTCTACCATTTGTAAACCATTACTTCACGTACTTGTTCATCGAATGGTAGGCATACGAAACGAAAAACCTGTTGATTTCGCCAGAAAACCTTCTTCAACTCTTGCGGCTGCAGCAACGTTAATCCGTAACGCTTCAATGGGCCTAACTTTAACCAGAACCGAAGTTCAAATGATAAAAGTTTGGGAATATTTCTGCAGGCGGCCACGAGGATTCGTCCTATAGTCGAAGATCGGGATCGAAATCTTCCTATTCCACCGAAGGATACGGCTCCTCCAAATACGAAGCAGTTGGAAGCAGACGTAGCGCTGAGTCAGCTTTAAGTAGCAAATATGGCGCGGATTCTTTAACCAGTAAATACACCTCTGAATCGTCGGCTCTATCCAGTAAATACGGTACCGATTCCGGTTTAACCAGTAAATACGGTGCAGATACAGCTTTAACCAGTAAATACAGTACCGATTCCGCTTTAACCAGTAGATACGGTGCAGATACAACTTTATCCAGTAAATACGGTGCAGATACAGCTTTAACTAGCAAGTATAGTTCTGATACCTTAACGAGTAAATACGGAAATGATTCCTTGGGTAATAAATACGGAATAGAATCTACGAAATATGGAACCGAAGGTAACACCAAATACGAAATCACGTCCAGGTACAGCAAAAGCGATATCGATGGAGGTTCCAAAACTGAAATGAGCGTCACTAAGAGAGCTGTAACAGATATGGGAGATGGAGGAATGGATGCTTACGGTACCTATACTAGACGATCAATAAGAACAGAAGCCAGATTGGAAGATGACGGTGATTTTGATTATAAACGTAACAAAAGTAAGAAGGCGATAACTGATGTGGGCGATAGTGATTCCTATTCGTCCTATAGCAGACGATCTATTAGGGAGTCTAAGACTATCGAAGACAATGGAGATTATGACTCTAGAGGTTCAAGAAGATTGAGATCTAAACCTTCTGATGATGTTGATGAATACTCGTACAGGAAGACCGTGAGATCCGCTGAAAGAAGCACCATTGGAGATGGAGATGGTGATTACAGCTATCGAAAAGCGATCAGAAGTACCGAACGAACAGGCGGCGACGATGAAATAGGTTATAGTTACAAGAAGAAACATGCGGCTATCGAGGACGACTCGACCGACACATACATCTCTAGGAGGAGATCGAAAAAGGTCGAAGACGAAGACGACGACGATATTGATAAATATGTTATGGAGCAAAAATCTTTGGACGAAGACCTAGATCCAACGGCATATTTATCTAAGCGAAGATCGTTGAAAAGCGAAGAAAGCGAAGATACCCTGACACAAACTAGAAAGACCATTCGCCAGGATTCGGATAAAGGTGATTATAAGCGTCTGACTTCCTTGGAAGAAGAAGACAAATCTTCCAAATACGATAGGAGCAGCTATAAGCGTACAATTGCCTTGGGAGACGAGGAGAAATCCCAGAAATCCGAACGGGAATCCAGCAGGGAGTACAAAAGTGCAATTTCCGCAGAGGAAGAAGAGAAATCGGTAAGATCGGAGAGATATTCAAAAGTTTCGGAAACACGCGAGGCAAGTAGTGTTAAAGAATCATCCGTGGATGAAACAGGTTAGTGAGCATCTAATTTCTTTTACTTAACCCTTACTTTTTTAATAAAACGAGGAAATATAAACACATTTCATATTACAGATATCGAATTTGTAAAGACTGTAGCTGAAACTGCGCACATGGAGGACTCAATCGGCTTATCAATGAAGGCCAAAAAAGATATAACATCCCCTCCTGATGAAAGACCCCTATTCACGAAAACGTTAAGCGGACAAACTGTGGAACGTGAGTTCTTCCGTGAAATAGTTAAGATGTTAGAGCTTCTAGTAAATGCTTCCACCTCTTTCATCTATTTTTATTTTCTTATTTTTTTTTAGACTTACTAGTTTAAACATGTTTAGAACCTGTAGGGATGGACTAAACTATAACCGTTTCTTCATCTGTTTCTTCCGACTTTACTCTTACACTAGGCCATTTCCTCTTAACAATCTCGAGCCCGCTCCGATCGCGTATAAAACCTTTTTTCTATTCTAGGACAAGACACTGCCGATTCCAACACACAACTGCTCGAAAAACTTTTCCCTGATATTTCAGTTTTTTCCAAAGTTGATTGGTGTGATTTTGGTAACGGTATGCAATTTTTGTTGCATACGTATAGTACACGCACAAACACTTTTTTGATTTTGTAGTTGGCACTTTTGTAGATTTGGTTTCTTTGATTTTTTTTTATTTTTAGCGTAGTATACGTTTTGGAAACGCATTGTGTTGTTGATTAACAGCTGCTACGTTGTTTTTGTTTCTAATTCATTTAATGTGACTTAAACACTTTCTATGTATAATTCTGCAATATATGTACATTATTATATTTTATGTTGTCTTTTGTTTGCTATACCGTAGGCTTTCGGCGTGGAGTAGATATAATGTTGCGCCCTTTGTGCTATATTTTATTGTAAAGTTGCTTTTGCTATATGTTTCATTATTTATGTCAGTGTAAATATGCAGTTTTGCCATTATGAAAGTGAAAGTTGCTGCTAAAGAGTTAGATATCTGTTGGTTCTAACAAACAGATTTTAGTTAAATTTTGAGATTGCCATTAAAATTGGTAATTATAGCCCGAGGAAGATACGGTCGTTGCCGACCGGCAGATACAAAGGCATATCGTTTAGTAATGTGCCTTTTCTAGTTTCCGATGATGATAGCAACCACTTTTCGGTCTATTTCCTGGGCAATCATTCTGGGAGGAATTGTTCCTTTGATCATCCGCATATACTAATGGATTCTAGTTTCTCCTCATTCCCTGTTCAAAATCATTATTGCATTAGTTTATTTCATTAGTTAGGCCATTTTACTATCTCTTTGACCTCGCATTCTTTACTCTGTTTTATAGTAACATTTACTATACTTTCCTCCCACGCAGGAATATACCATGGATAAGGCGTAATATTTTGTTTTCTAGAAACTTTATTCCTTTTACGTACCAATGTTGATGTATGCTCTCTATTGTGTGCTTCTCCTTTAATCAATACCAATTTACTTTTTAACTTCGTGTTCCCATTTAATTTTTTATTCGTTTACAGATGGGAACCTGAATTGTCTTCTACTTCAATTGATAGTGATTGCAAGGACTATGGTGTATTATTGATATTATCACATCGACAAAATTCTCATCACATAATTATGTATTAATTAAATTTGGTAAGGAACAGTTTGAAGATTCTTGTATCGTTACTAAGGAAATACGTCACGGGATGTATAGTAATTAAATAATTGTGTGGTGAGGATTTTACCTATGTGGTATATTGTCGGTTTCCATATTCATTTGCAAACTGGCATTGTCTAACCAGTAGTCCTATTGTTTTCCAAATGTGGGATGTTTGTTTCTTTCAGTGTTCTACTTTGTCCCTTCAACAAAGTCCTCCATTTATATCTACAACATTTGGCTAAGGAATTACGTATCTAGGTTTCGGATGGGTGGGAAGTTTAGATTGTTTTTTCTTTCACTCGACTAGATTGCCAAATATTTGGAGATATGCTATATACTAAAGCGTTTCTGGGTTTAAATGAATTTTTGAAAAACTCTCACTTTGCCCCGTAACTTTTATTATATAGCATCTTTTGCGTTTCCATTCGAATTCTTTGTTCTAATTGCTGCTGCCCCCTCCCAGGGAAAGGAGAAAGTATAAATTGGGTAGAAATGTTGTTACAAATGAGAAATACTCATGCATATTTCTTCTTAATTATTGGAGCACAAATTATATCGCTAACAAATGTCCATCGAAAATTAATTACCATTAGCTAGTAATATCAATCAGAAATAGTTCAAATCCTAGCCATTCTAATATAACCTGAATCGCTTTGGTGTAAATCCTTATTCGAACTTCCATTTCAACTTCCATTCTCAGTTTAAGGGATATATTAGCATTATCTTCATCTCCTACGTTTCCTCAATAAGTCAATGTTTCCTGCGTTATTTCGAGGGCTTTTGCATGGACACCAACATTCCGAATATGAAAAATTTAGCCTGCTTTAGTTTCCTCCTTAACTTTGCACCATACGTATATCACCTTCCTTCTACTTTGGATTCTTAAGTTTAGATTCCTAATCTCTTATCTATTCTTCGTTATCTTGTACAAGTATATGAGGTAAACTTCCACTGTTACCACCCCTCACTGAGCCAAATTTTTACTAATGTTTTTCCGCTATTTTCACTCAGATTTGGTAAACTTTTGTGAAGTTCTGTCATTTGCCACCACTTGATATCAATATTTCACTGCTTAGGTGCTTCTTCAGAAAGGAAGTTCCAATTATGGACATTGATTTCAATTTGATATGCTGGAAGGTTAATCCTCCTAGTGCTTGACTTTTTCTGTAATTGCTTAATTGCGAAAATCTTCCTCGTGCAAATATCTGGATTCATCTCATGCTTTAGTTCTCATATCACTTTATATAACTAGTTTCAAGATCCACTTGAGGTTCATTTATACATCGAGTGACTGCTTTTCCTTCAGTAGAAGCTCCAATTTCAGGCCAAAATATTGTTAATCCTATAGCCTGTTGTAGAGGTATTTCTCGACAGTTTGGAACATTGGTCGCCAAAAGCATCAAAAGCTACCATTTTGACTGTAATACAAGCTGATTTATAATATGAGCGAAATTTTTAGGATCGTGTTTCTAACAAAAATAAGAATAAAAGTGGAGAACGTCAACGGCATCAAACGTGTTAATAAGGAATGAAGATTTTTTTACATAAGCAGTAACTTGAAAAGAAAATAATATTGGCAGAACGCCTATCAGCGTGTCTGCCTGAACGGTGGTCGGTTATTTTATAATATATGTTCTTCCCGTGTCATTGCTTATATAAAAATCGTAATTGGTCGTTAAACACCGAGTAACTGCAAAATTATTCATTTTTGGACATGTTGATATAAACTTATCTTCTTATTTTTGTGTCTGAAACAGGCTCCTAAAATTTTTCGCACATATTAAGAATTATTCTTTATAACACTTGATTCAGATCATTTGTGAATCTTACCTAGATTTCTTTTTATCAGAAAATTTTATCCTTTTTGATGTGCCTTCGATTAGCATTTTGAAGATTCTTTTGCAAGGCTTTTTTATTGATATTCCTCAAACATAAGAACGCCTCCGTGGCATTTATCGTCTAATGGATGTTTTCTCCTTCCTTTTGTTATAACAGTTAGAAGAATGTACTTGAAGTTTCGCTAATTGTATTCCCAATTTCATATCTGTTCAAATAGCTTTGAGATAAATATAAGTTGGTGATATTATAAAAAAATATTTATGGTTACCAACGAGAACTTATTTCTATTTTATTCACATTCCTCAAGACTGCGTAGTTATTTCTAATATGGTTTTGTCGAAAAATGCCGGCCCATTTATTAAAACGAAAAAAGAATTGTGGGACAAGCTGCTTGTATTTTGTAAGATCCGCTGTTCCGATTATTTCCATTTTCAAGATATGACGTTATAAATGACCAATATACCATTGTGGTAGAAAATAAAATTTTATCTTTTATCATATTAGGAAGAGGAAAATTAAAAGTAAAAACTATCATTATTTGCTTTCGTGTGATTTTGTGCCTGTTCATATGTAGTATTTGTCGAGCTTTATGTGTTACGTCTATCTAAACCATAAATTTTACTTTCTGCAGGTTTGTAGAAAGCAACACGCTTGATGGGCTTGATACACAAAACTGACTTTTGAAACTCGTAGTACTTTACAATTTACTCCTTCCGTTCTTGGATGTTGACCATGGTTTTGTGTTTTCATTGTTGTCTGGGAACAAAGAAAATTAAAGCGCACCCTAAGAAGGACAGAATTCGAAATTTTACATTCCTCATAGGAAACTACATTTTCTTCAACAAAAATAATCTTGGGAATGCACTGATATAATTTGAATTCTTCTTCTGCAACAGTTTTTCCAGGCTGAACATAATCTTACTCTCTTACTTTCCCTGTTGATCTTCATATTTCCCTCATCTTCCGTTAGGGAGTTAAAGAAATCTAGAATAAACATGTTTAAACTCTCAAGTGATAATAAAAAATATATAGTGGGTATTTCGATTATTACAATTATATTAAATTAACCGAATTGGTTGTTCACTTCTTAATTTTTACGGAATACAGCTGGTACGAAGGTGTTCCTAGAAATAGCCCTAGCCGAGACACCCGATAATGTAATATGGCTCAGGAATAACGAGACAATCCCCGAGAAAGATTTAAAAGATACATCTTCACTTTTCGCGAAGATCATCGTATTTGGAGGATGGAGATTAAAAATACCATCGAAAGTGATAGCGGATTATACACGGCAGTTGCTACTAATGCCAAGGGCAAATCAACTTGTTCCACTCGATTATTTGTCAATCAACGTTAGTAAAACTTTGTGTCGATTGAAACAACCCCAACCGTGTCGGTTTTTATGTAGTGATCCCGATAAGTCCATGGTTGTTGAATGTAGTAGTAGAAATTTGGTCGTATAAGTTTTAGGGACGAGGCAAGGTTGTACTCAAAGATTTCTTTTCCCCAATCCTTGAGTCCAAATTTGCCTTCTTCGTAAAGCTTAGCGGTTACAATGTATTCATTAGTTCCCTCAACCGTAGAAAAATGTCCTATCTAGGCTTAGATTTTACTAATTTCTATGTTGTCCATGTCGTATCACCAATGTTGATCGTCATTGTTGCACCGCACCCCTAAAATGTTTAACGATTGTGTGTTGAGTACGTCGTTATGCTTATTTTGATTTTTTTTTTTCAAATAAAATAACAGCCACTACAGAGGAATTGAACAAACCTCATTTCGCCGTTCAATTGAAAGATACAGAGCTACTAGAAGATACTTATCTACGTTTTATGATTAAAGTCAGAGGTGATCCTCATCCAGATATAACATTGTAAGTATATTTCCAAAAAATGGGAAAATTTTGGAGATTTGCGACCATATTTTGTGCAGTTATAAAAACGGCGTGAAAATTCCCGAAACGGATCAGAGAACGCGCATCATAAAAGATCACGAGAACGTTGGATTTTACGAATTGGTAATACCAGATGTCAAACCTTCTGATGCTGGTGTTTATAAATGCGTAGCTGTAAATAGTTATGGCGAGGCTTCCAGTGAAGCTAAGCTCACGGTTACCGGTAACTGAAATGGTCGAATTGGACCAGAAAGAAAGCTCTAAATTATTTATTCCAGGCTCAAAGGTTGTTTTCGATGAGTTAACCGAAAAAGAAGGTATACTACCGCCAGGTGAAAGACCCGATTTCACTTGGAAAAAGATGGGAAAGAATTCGATCCTGAAGAGCGTTTCAAGGTACTTATGGGCGATGATGAAGATTCCCTAGCTTTAATCTTCCACCACGTTCGACCAGAGGACGCTGGATTGTATACATGCGTTGCACAGACTTCGACGGGGCACATCAGTTGCAGCGCGGAGCTAACAGTTCAAGGTAGAAGGGAATGATAGTGATAGAGCATCGGTCTGATTGATAATCTTGAATTTTCAGGCACCGTTGTGGAACTCCATCGTGAACCACAGAAACCACAACTGATAATCGAACATCGTGAAGCCAACGCTACCATTGGTGGACAAGCCATGCTCGAGTTACAAGTAAAAGGTTATCCAAAACCGAAAGTTAAGCTCACCAAAGAAGGTCGCCAAATCGAAGCAAGCAATAAATACAAGTAAGTTATTTGGATGTTTGTATTTATTTCCTTAGGTGCTTAGTTTTACGTTCGTTCATCTTCCGGCAAGTTCCCTTGCAATTGATATTCTTTTCGCTACTATTTTTGCTTGCATTTGGTTTTCTTCTTGTTTCCCTCTCTCTTGCTCCTCCCTGTTGACAATCATACATTTTGGCATTTCTCAAAAAAGAAGTCCAATCTATTCCCTTTAAAGTTTATTTCATATTCCATTTTATATAGTTACTTCCTTTATCTTTGTCGTGCCTTCATCCATAACAAAAAAAACCTGTGACCAACTTAAAGTTTTCCATTTCCTTAGGTTCCTCTATGAGGATGAAGAAAATCTTTCGGTTGTCATCAAAAACGTCGAAGCATCTGACGCTGGTAAATATGAATTCAGCGCTGAGAATGAGCTGGGCCAGGATATCAGAGAAATGACCCTAAACGTCAAAGGTAACCCTTAATTACTCATGCCGTTCCTATTTCCAAAATTATTGCAACTTTAGCCCCGCCGAAGATCAAAACTAAATTGGAAGACGTCTCCATTAACATCGAACAGACTTTGAAACT
The DNA here is from genome assembly GCA_038088585.1 of Chrysina gloriosa. Lineage (NCBI taxonomy): Eukaryota > Metazoa > Arthropoda > Insecta > Coleoptera > Scarabaeidae > Chrysina > Chrysina gloriosa. The sequence continues at coordinate 95,638,826 of CM076087.1, read as the reverse complement.
ATCGGTCCAAGTCGAAGGTATACCGAAACCTAACGTGGAATTCTACAAAGACGGAAAAGTAATCAAACCATCCGATCGAACTAAAATTATCGAGGAAGGGGATAGCTTGACGTTAGTTATTGAAAAGACAACATTGAAAGATTCTGGTATTGAAATAAAATGTAATTCAGTCGGGAACAGGTTATAAATTACTGTTACAGGCTCCTACTCGGTGGTTGCTTCCAATGAAATCGCGCAAGTTTCTCAATTTTGCAACGTGAACGTCTATACTAAGCCGAGAATCTTGAAGAAGTTGGGTGATGAAATTATAGTGTCCAAGTCCGAGAATGTCGAACTCTCCGTGAAGTTGGAATCAGAACCGGCTCCAGAAATTACCTGGTAAGCACCTATCAAGTTCATAATTGGTTCCGACACTAAAATTTATATTTTATTGTTATTTAGGTTTAAAGATGGGGAAGAAATTACTTCAGACAGCCACTACGTCATCAAACAAGACGGAGACTCCTATATCTTAAAGATAACAGGCGCAGTTACCACCGATTCTTCTTCATATAAATGTCGCGCTAAGAATATACACGGTTCCGTCGATGACGATGTCAGGGTTAATGTCAGGTGTGCCCCGAGGATTATAAAGCCACTTACAGATATGACCGTTACTGAGTACGATAAGAACGTGACATTGGACGTGAAAGTCGAAGCCTTCCCCAAACCAAATGTCAAATGGTACCTCACATTTATAAAGACCTCGAAGAGGACTTCAATAATTTGGTTGCAGGTACTTAGATGAGATGGAGATTAGCGAAACCAGGAAAGAATTCACCAGAATCGAATCCGACGATGGTGTTAAATTGGTGATCAAGGAAGTGACCAGCGAACTTTCGGGCCAATATTCATGCAAATTGAATAACGAACTTGGTGGTACCGAAACCAGCGCCAAATTAACGGTCAATTGTAAGATTTTCCAAATAATCTAATTTTTTCTATGACATTTCCTCCAATTTTAGGTAAACCACGCATCATCAAACATCTGAAGGATACGACCGTCGAGGAAGGGGCCACCCTTCATTTGGAGGTGGAAGTCGAAGGCACCCCAGAACCGACCGTCAAGTGGTTGCGCAATGGAAACGAGGTTTCAGCCGATGCGAGGATCAAAATCAGTAGGGATATCCACAGGCAGGAATCGTACAATCTGACTGTTAATTTGATCAAGTATGAGGAAGAAGGAGAATATGAAGTTGAGGTCACTAATTCGTTGGGAACCGTTCACAGCAAAAGCTACGTGACAGTTCAAAGTAAGTCGTTCGCTGTTAGATATTAGGTTCTTGCAAGTAGTAGAGGAGGGAATATTTTCTTAATGAAAAGGATTTTTTGCGATATGCCTTTGCAAGGGACTGGGAATAAAAACTAAGTGAGTATTGAGTTGTATTTTTGTAGGAGTTCTAGTTGTTGTATCGAAACTACCTACGAACCTGTTTATCGTGATTTTGTTTTTTTGTATTTCGTAATTGAGGATGAGGTGTTGCGTTTGAAATGACGACTAAAGTTCCAAATTTTGTATGAATAATTTTCAAGCTTTAAGAGCTCATAACCATTATTGAGTTTTATAAAAATCGTTGTTTAGTTTGATACAGTAACTTCAATATTCCATCAGAATATTTTCTTTTATGTTTCTCATAGCATTGGCGTGAAACATACCAAAAGCTAACCTAAAATTTTTATAGCACAACATCTCATCGGTTCTCAAATCGTAAGTTTTATCCTTCAAAAGTTCCTTGTTATAAAACCGTCTAAGACACGGTTTATACCAACTTTGTGATTTCTTTTTTTAATAAATTTTCACATGTCAACATACACATTAAAAAACTCTTGGTTCCACCACTATACTGTCACGCTCCACAAAACATTACAGAAACTATACACACTGACGCCATCGAAGAAACAGAAGAACCTCCAAAGAAAATTATCGTGGAGGTTCTAGAGGACGAGAGCGATGTTGCCGTTGAGGAAGAAGGAGTGAAAATAGAAGAAATTATCGAAGAAGCACCGCCAGATCAAGGTAACACTGTTGCTTTTATCGCTTCACACCGCAAATACCAACCACCAATATTTCCAAATGAAAAGCACTCCATTCATTTGGAGGGATTTTGTTTGTATTTCTCAGCTTCTATCATATTCTGCTTTATGTGTTATCCGTATATACGTAATACACACGCATACACACATCTGTTTCTGCTCTGTATTTGTTAGTAGCTTAATACAATTTTGAAACATAGGTAAAAGATTTGCTAGTCGAGGATGTCGATGTTGATAGGAAGACTGGTGTGCTAGCTAGTAAAGAAGAAGGCGAAATAGTCGAAAGTAAGATCGATAAAAACGAGTTATCTTCATTCGAGGAGGCGCCAGTTAAAAAGAAATGCGGAAAATCTATTCAAATCGAGGAGTCGATAATTACGGTCGAGGTTGAAGGGCAACCTTCGAAAGCTGAAGAAAAGGTTGCTTCGAAGCGGAAACCTTCCAAAGGTAAAGTACTTGAGATTCAAGAAATCGAAGTGGTTGAAAGTTCAACCGAGGCTCAAAGTCCCTCCGAGACGCAAGTGGAGAAAAAGTTGAGAAGGGCCGTGTCAGCTTCTAAGGAAGAAGCGATTGAGGATGAGTTCAAGCCCTCGAAACGCAAACAAAGCCAAGTGGAAACTTTGGATGAGGAATCATCCAAACAAGCTGTTGTGGCAACTAAGGCGGAAATCGTCGAAGAGGAACCTTCGAAACGCAGGGAAAGCAAAGTCGAAATAATCGAAAAAGTTAAAATCCGCAAAGCGATTGTCGCTACTAAAGACGAAATCGTACAAGTTGAAAACGAGGTAGTATCGAGCAAGCGTAAAGAAAGTAAAGTTGAAATTGTAGAGGATAAGACAAAAACAGCAATTATGGCTAGTAAAGAGGATGTGGTTTCAGTCGAGAACGAAGCAGTACTAAAGAGACAACAAAGTAAAGTTGAGTCCGTAGACGAGAGCGCGCAGAAAGCTATATCAGCCACCAAAGAAGGTGCTGTCGAGGTTGAACAAGATCTACACAAACTAAGTCGTCGTGAAAGTCGAATCGAAACGACCGAAAAGAACGCACCGCAAAAAGCTAAAGAAAGTGAAGTTCAAGTCTCAGAGGAAACGTCCGAAAAAACAATTGTGGCTAGTAAAGAGAATGTGGTTCCAGTCGAGAATGAAGCAGTGCTAAAAAGACAACGAAGTAAAGTTGAATCCGTAGATGAGAGCGCGCAAAAAGCTACATCAGCCACTAAAGAAGATGCTGTTGAGGTGAAGCAAGATTTATACAAATTAAGTCGTCGCGAAAGTCGAATCGAAACGATCGAAAAAGACGAACCGCAAAAAGCCAAAGTTCTTACTAAAGAAGAAGCGGTCACCGTCGAAGGCGAAGCTAAGAAATCTGGACGTAAATCGAGTAAAATCGACGTAACCGAACCGGAGCCCCAAAAGGGGACAAAGGAAGTCGAAGAGGAAATCGACGAAGATGTCGACGATCTATTACGCAGGGCGAAAAAGCAAAGAAGTCTCATCGAAGAGATTAAGGTGCAAGAAGATAAAATTGAAGGTCCTGAAGGTATAGTTGATTTCAATTAAAATACTCTCGGACGCACTTCTCTTCTACTACGCACCTTGTATACCGTAGAACGCACGACGCGCTTCTGAAGATTCTTTAATTTTAAAAACACTTACACACTACACGCTTACAGCACTGACCCTTGGCGCATTTTGTAATACGTTTAAATGTTACCCTATGTGTTTCCTAACTGTTTTTGTGCTCGTCGATTTTTATAATACTTAAGACGTATTTAGGTACTTACACTTGCAACTAAATACTGCAGGTACAGGTGAGATTTTATCACGTTTTTCTATATTTCTTTCTTTTTGTATTTCTTTTTGAGAGAAAGCGAGGAGTAAGTATTTTTTTATCTCACTTGCAGCACCTTTTGTCTTTCAATTTGTATGTAGTACTCAATATTTATTTCTGCGTGAAAATAAAGCCACTAAAATAAAATAATAAAGGTAATGCGCTGGTATTTTTGATAATTTATAAGTGTTTAGAATTTGTATGTCTTTAGCATTAGGAAATTAGGAACAAATTAAGTAAAGTTTCAAAATCCTCATTCATGAAGGTACGCACTTGCATCCACGTAATATCTTCCCTTACCTATCCTTTGCCAAGCGCTCAAGGTGGTGACAGTCTAGATCATCTAACACCTACCACGACCATGGCCATGAGTTAGTGGTATTCTGTAGATTTACTGAAGCAGTGCTTAAAATAATTAAGATACCCATTATCTGTTATTAGATGAGTCTTTGGGCAGCTCGTAAAGTAGCTGTGCAATGGCTTACTAAGCACAAACTGCATGTGATAATAATTATCACGGACAGAATTTTTCTTTATTAATTACGGACTACAACCGTAGATTATAGTTTCGTCCTTATCAGGACTTGCTAATACGGTACCCAAGTAAGTGCCCAACGCACTTAATAAGGTCAATCACCCAATAGTTGAGTCATTTAGATTCTTCTTTGATTTAAAACCTTTGAATATTTCTGAGAATTGTCTTTACTTCACCTTTAACAAATTCATCAACAATTTCGGTTATACAGTTCGGATATTCCCAGTAAGTTGATAGATTAACTAGATTGATTTACTATTACTTATTCGTCTCCAGAGAATCTTAATTCTGTATTTCACATGCATTTTGATCTTCTTTGTTTCAATCATGTACCTTCGGGTATCAATTTCCACTAGAATCACTGCAACATTTCCTCTGTATATACATTTCCTGCAGAACGGTCATTTATTGTATTCGTTTATTGTCTCATCTTTTGTGCTTTCTTTTTATACCATATTATCGCAATTTCCTTTTCTCTCCTAATCGAATTGATTCAAAATCTAGAACACAATTTCTAATTGTTGATCTTTGTCCTGATCTTAGAGTCCATGAGGTTATTACATTTATTCTTCTTCTTCTCCATGTAGTTTTTTGTTTTGTACGTTGTAATAACTTTTTGTGGATACACAACATTTCTGTCGTCTTTAGGCTAATTTCCCGAGAAGTTTGGATGTGAATAATAAGCTAGTCATTGTTAGCTGCCATTCAGCATTCCCTTGATATATTTGTTTCTTTACCTATATTGTATACTACGTGCTTCCTTACACGGGAAGTTAAGATATGATAAATACGAACAAATTTATAAACTTGACCAAAAGATAGATGCAACCAAGATTGCACTGTTGCTTGTACTATAAAAATTCGAATGTTTTATTGTAATTTCGCCAATAACCTTTAAATATTCCACTTTCCAGTAAGTTTTAAATACCAATGTATAGGTTATGCAACAAGTTGTGCAAGAAGTCACGGGCCCCGCAAATAAGCCAGAGTTCACTGTATAACTGTTGTTAAATCATCTTTTTATTGATCAAGGTTGCTACTAACTTGAACGATGTGAATATGTATATATACACAATAATGATAAATAACTGATTATTTAAAAATAAATGCTGTAGCAAATGTCGCCATAGCTTTCTTCCTTCTTCGTATTTATTATTATTAGTCCATGTTCTGTTGTTTTAAAATCAACAATGTTTACCACATTACAGCTTTGAAACTATTTTCCCCCTAGTGACCTTTCGTTGATAAACCTAATCACTCACTTTTCGAAAAATCTATAAATTATCAAAAATATTATACCTTCTTCACTAAAATAACATTTTACTGATAAAACACCCCAATAATAAAATAAAACTTCCCTAACGCCCTAAACTAAAATTGTACATACATATGCATAAACTTAAAATGGTAATAATACTACATGCACCTCGACTCACCTCAACTCCATTTAACGGATTCTAAATTGATATGTCGTGATCCTAACATTTTTCTCCTTTAGCTCTTCCGGTCATCATCGATTCGACAATGAAGGACAAATCCCAATACGAATCACTCAACGTAGTGTACACGGTGAAGGGCAAAGCAAATCCTCCACCGACAGCGACATGGACGCTGAATGGTGTGCCCATCACGACCAGCACGCCAAGATGCTCGATTAGTCAGAAGGGCGAAGAATTCAAACTTGAAGTGAAGAAGTTGAAAATGGAAGATGGAGGAGTATATCAGTGCGTTTTGACGAATCCGGTCGGTGACGCTAAGGACCAGGCTAAGTTGGATATAATTCGTAAGCTGCTGTTTTGACATATTTGAAATCAATAACATTAATATTTTTCGTGTTCCAGCTCAGAAAGAATTCCGCCGTCCCAAAGTGAAAGATGGACTTCAGGATCAAACGATTCAAAAGAAGAATACCGTTACGTTGAAAGCGGTCATTATCGGTGATCCCGTTCCAGATGCCACCTGGTATTTATCGCAACGTTGTCATCGAATCATGAATTCATTCTTTTTTAATTGCAGGTATTTAGATGGAAAGGCCATTACGGAAGAGGAATTTGAGAAATATAAAATTATTTTGGAGACGGAAGATCGGGAGCTCGCCGATGATCTAAAAGAATGCACTTACAGTCTCACCATCCCAAGATGTAAGCCAACTCGTTCATCTTTATGGCTTAATATTGAATTATCTTGTATTATCGCTTCCGTGTAGGTGAAAGAAGTAATGAGGGAAAATATACTATCAAAGCCAAGAATAAATGGGGCGAAACTGAAAGCAGCGCCCAGCTCACCATCTTTCTTAAACCAGAAATCAAAGGTCCTGAAGATGTAAAAGTGGTACCGGGAAATGCGACGGAATTAGTGTGCATCGTCGAAGCTAAGCCACTTCCGACAGTCATTTGGTAAATTTCGAGGAAATGATCCCGTGCAGTTTCTCCTTAAATTATCGATTTTACAGGACGAGAAATGAGAATCTAGTCGAAGCAGGTGATGATATCGAAATTATTGAAGACGTATCCGCCGAAAAGTACATCTTGAGGTTTAAAAACGTGAAACTTGGCGATGAAGGTTACTACAAAGTGACGGCTAAGAATGAGTTTGGACAAGACAGTTCTGAAGGTCGCGTTAGAGTTATCAGTAAGTTTTCATATTTTTCAACCACTTTTCCTAATTGTCAAAGGTGAAGACTATTGCTTATAATTCAATTGATTGTTCTAATTACAGAAGAGCCAGAACCAACCAGTAAGTTTTTAAAAGGCTTAAACGAGTCCAAAATTGTTGAACTTGCGCAATTGCTACGTAATTCCATTTTTTACCAAAATATTAAATTGGCTTCGCTTATTTTGCTTCAATTATTTTGGTGGTCTAATCAAATTCGACGCTGCTCATTTTTTACAGCATTTTCGCGAAAATTCCATCAAATTCCTAGAATTTTTTGAAATAGAAACTGAGCTTTTTTAATGACGTTGAATGCAAGAACTGCACATCTGTTTTCAATAGAGTTAAACCTTGTTAATTGTTTATTTCTTTGATAGCCGAAAAGCCCAAATTCATCACTACATTGGCCGATGCGCACATCGAACACGGAGGCGAAATCACCCTCATGGTCCGTGCTGATGGACTTCCACGACCCCAAATCACTTGGTTCCTGAACAATAAACCGATAGAAAATGCGCCGGAGTTGAAGACAGTTGAAAATACCGAGTCGCAAGTCACCAGCTATTTAACAATACCTGATTTTAACGAGAAAGATTCGGGATACGTAAGTTCTTAAATCCTTCAAAATGTTCCGAATATTACAAGCTGATATTTACAGTACAAGGTAACAGCGGTAAATGTGGTCGGAGATGCTGAAACCAGCGCTAAGATATCGATGATTCAAACGCCTCCATCGTTCAGCTTACGCCTGATTAGAAACATGGACATTAATGAAGGTGAACCCCTAATTCTAAAAGCCAAAATTACTGGAAGTCCGAAACCAGCTGTAAGTATTTAGCTATTAAATTGAGGACGTTGTCCCTCTGACTGCAAAATACTTATTCAAGCTTAAATGGTATAAAGACGGTGAAGAAGTACCAGCCGATAGTGACCGGATCAAAACGGAATTCACGAAAGATGGAAACGTCAAACTCCAAATCGATGAAGTTAAGCCTTCCGATAGTGGAGCCTACAAGTTAATCGCCAAAAATCAAAATGGCGAGACCGCGGGATTATGCGCTGTTGCTGTAACTCGTAAGTCATCCACTTCTCGATTTAGGCTCCAAAGTTATTGGAGATTTTTCAGCAACGCCACAAAGACCCAAATTCACCAAATGCTTAAAGGATCAAAAGTTGACACTAGGAGAACCGCTAAGATTAGAAGCATACGTTACGGCGTACCCACCACCTGAAATTAAATGGTTCAAAGATGGCTTACCGGTAAGACCTTCGTCCAACGTCCATCTCGAACATCATCCAGATGGGAAAATTGCTTTGGTCATTGATGCGGTCAAACCGGAACATGCCGGAAAATACTCGGTAATCGCTACGAATAAACATGGGGATATAACAGGCGAAGCCAACGTCACAACTGAAAGAAGACCTACCAGACCAGATTTTAGCGAGAGGTTATTCCCGCAAAATGTAGTCGAAGGTTTTCCTGTTAAAATGGAGGTAAAAGTAACTGGTTTTCCAACACCCACTGTTACTTGGTTCCGGAACGATGCTGAAGTCATACCGGATCCTCAACATATTAAAATCACCAATTTACCTGATGGTACCAGCGTCTTAGTCATCGATGCTTGTGATAAAAATGTCGACGCCTTGACCTACAAGGCTGTTGCTTCAAACGAAGCCGGTACGGCGGAATCTACAGCTCCTTTAACTGTGGCACCTGCAAGCAAAGATAATATTCCCGAAGAAAGACCGATGTTCCTGCATCCGCTTAGAGATGTTATTACCGATGAAGATCAGGAATTGAAGATAGAGGTGCCGTTCACCGGTAATCCAATTCCTACTGTTGACTGGTCTAAGGATGGCGAACCGGTCAGACCATCCGATAGAGTTTTGCTTACTTGCGATGGTAGAAAGGTATTTGCTCTCCTTGCGGATTTGTTTATGGTTGAGCGTGTACTTAACTTATTTTTTCAATGTTTAGGTTGGTTTGTTAATTGATAAAGCCAGACCATCAGATGCTGGCCATTACAGTGTTACAATCAATAATCCTCTTGGAAAGGATACGACCGATGCGAAAGCAATCGTTCACAAAGTTTATGCACCTCCTAAGTTTACGCAAAGATTTACCGATTTACAACAGGTTAGTTATTTCAAAAGGAAGTGGCGGTTTAAGTTAAATGGTTTTTGCTTTAAATACACCAATTCGAGTATTTGACAATAAGGTAGTTATTCTCATAGGAAAAGCGTACAGGAATGACGTCAATGTTTACGTGTGACTGTTTGTTGTTGTCTTTCTCCTCTGAGGATGATAGGGTAGTTGTCGCTATTAATTGGAGCAGCAAGTCCCGTTGCAAACGCCACGCTTCCAAATGTTTCTGAAAAATAATTAATTATAATTTTTTTACATCAGCTTCCATCGAGAGACGCCAAATTCCTTGCGAGGGTATCAGGTGTTCCACAACCGGAAATCAAATGGTACAAAGACGGACAACCACTACGCGAAACGGATAAATATCGCATTAAAAGGGATGGGGATGTTTGTTGTTTGTATGTAAATAATAGCGGCGAAGCCGATCAAGGTATCTACAAAGCTGTTGCCACCAACAAGGAAGGTGAAGATGCCTGCGAAGCAAAATTGGAAGTGGTCAAAGAGATGTTAGTATTTTCATTAGAAAATGTTTTGCATTTGTTTCAAAGAACGCCAGCCTAAACTTTTAATACGTTTGTACCGTTGGTGTTGAGGTTATATTTTATTGTTCGTGGACCTATTTCCTGCGTTTTTTCCTAATTGCTGCCTACGGTCCTAGTGTTTTCTGGTTTGTCCAATACTTTGGCTACAGTTTTACTCCATACCCTAGGAAGAAGAGAGGGGAAGTAGATCTGATTTTCCATCTTCTTTCCCCTACTTTTATCATCCAATTTTTATCATCTTTTCCTTTTATTCAGTCTTGAGGTGCTCAAACTAGTTTAATCGATAAATCGAGTAGGTACACTCCATTATTAAACTAGATGTTCTAAAAGCGATTCTAGGAAGGCGTCAAAATAGTCTAAATGCCATTCCCATTCTCTATATCAAGGGAATTCATATTTTCAATTTAGTAAGTATGTATTGAGAAATGTACATATATCTCAAGTAATAAATTTTATGTCTTAAACATTTTATCGATGATTCATTCGACCCAAATCTCTTCACATCCATTGCTTTTTCGGGGAACGCATAAATCACAGATCAATTTACGCATCGATCTAGGTTTTGTTTTAAAGTATAATCTTCTGTTACCATTTTCCAATACGTTGACAAACTTTCTCAGAAATCAATTTGAACTAATTTGAAGATAGAATTGTCCTTGGCACGTCATATTCAAAGTGACTGTTACAAATCCGACTTGAACTTAGGCTCTGATTTAGTTTGACACTTTCCCAAACCGTAATTTTATGGTAATGTTAGTCGACGTTTCATTATTCTCAGGTGCAAGACCTCTGCACTGAAGCTCAATGGCTTACTGCGCTCATTACCTAGTTCACACAATTAGACCGGTATCCTTAATAAAGTCTACCACTTTGGTAATGGGGAATTCTTTTTCATTTTCGTTTTCGCAAACCAGAAGTCCTGGTTCTTGGTTCCAGTCCCGTCATCACTTCCAGTCCTTCTCAGACTACGCCAGGAAACTCTGGAAATTTAAGTCAGTTACGTTTGGCTTCTCCTTTCGGAATCCCCGACCCTCGGTTTACTTTTATGGAATTTAACCAAGATCACGATCCGTAGGAATTGCTTGTAGTCGGATTTTCTCCATCTAGACCTCCCCGACATGGTTGCCCTTTTGGTTTAACCTAGGAATTCGCTGAGAGCACGCAACTCTTCCCACCACTTCAAGGTGTCAAATTATCTTTAGACAGGAAAAAATTGCTTTCCTACCATGATGCTTTCTCAGCCTATGTGAAATTGTAGTAAGTGGCCTATATGCTCTCATTCTGTTGAGTCGGGTCGCCTCATTAAACGTTACCAGACCAAAGCAACTAACCTCACTTTTATAATTTCTAAATTTAAGTAAGATCTCTACTGAGAACGTTACTCCTTGTTCTTGTGCAATACCTCCTTAAGAACTATTTGTCCCCCTGATGACACCCATGAGCGTACAAACAGCTCCAAATTTGCTACAATGTTGGTTGTGACACTTCGGTAACCCCAAATCTTCGCCAAATATTAAATAGATTGCGTTTCTATATCCAAACAGACACCAAATTTAATGTATTTACCATATACAAAGCATGTGAATAAATTATGGATTCGTTTGGACATGGAATTGTAACTCATCTAACATTCATAGCATTACATAACATAGCATTTCACCTTTTGACTGTAATCACTTTCAATTTTAGAAAAACGCCTCAAAAGGTCGAAGCACCATACTTCCTGAAACGCTTGGGTGATTCCGAGCTCTTCAAAGGAATGACGGCGAAATTCACAGCTTGCGCGGCCGGTATTCCAGAACCGGACGTGGTGTGGTTCCACAACGATGAAAAACTTTACCCATCAGAACGTATCCGAATGGAAAAAGATACAGCAGGCTTACTCAGATTAACAATAGCTGGAATTGATCAAGACGATCTCGGAAAATATTCTTGCAAAGTTTTTAATGATTACGGCCAGGATATATGCGATGCGCAGCTAAGATTCGATGAAACGGAAACTAAACCCAAACGTCCCATCGTTGATCAATACACGGATTATGACAAATACAAGAAGAGCGGTGCGCCTTTACCACTTTCCGATGCGCCCATTATCTCCAGGATGTCCGATAGGCGATGCACTTTATCGTGGAAACCTTCTATATCGCCAACGCCCAGAGCTCCGGTGACTTATCAACTTGAAATGTTAGAAATGCCTAATGGTGACTGGTTTACTGCAAGATCGGGAATTCGCGGTTGTGTTTGCGACGTCGGTAACTTGGAACCGTTTAGGGATTATAAATTTAGAATTCGTGTCGAGAATAAGTACGGAATCAGCGACCCATCTCCACATGCTACCACTCATAGGTATTTTGATTTATATATCTAATGCTCCATATTTAGGAAATGTAACTTTTTAATTTTATTCTTAGGCAAAAGTTGGAACCGGATATACCGAAATGGGTACCACATTTACCACCCGGAATCGATTTCCGCCCGGAAACATCTTCATATTTTCCACATGATTTTGATATCGACAGACCACCTCATGGCAGTATGGCGCAAGCGCCAAGATTCTTGCGTAGGGAGCAGGATACGTCCTACGGTATAAAGGATCAAAACACCAATTTGTTCTGGTTCGTCTACGGATATCCCAAACCGAAAATGACATTCTATTTCAATGATGAACCTGTAGAAAGTGGAGGACGATTCAGTACGAGTTATACTAGAAATGGTCAAGCAACGCTGTTTATCAATAAGTACAATATCCACAACTCGGTAAATTTTAGATAAGCTCTAAAAACTGATTTGTTTCGTAGGATGTTGGAACGTGATGTAGGCTGGTACGAAGCCGTCGCAAGTAACGAACATGGCGAAGCTCGCCAAAGAGTCCGGTTGGAACTTGCTGAAAGTCCGATCTTCTTGACACGTCCAGATATCGAATATGTTATGGTTAGAGGAAAAGCTAGGTTCCAAGCTAGGATTATCGGTATACCATATCCGGAAGTGAAATGGTATAGAGATTGGAAACCTCTCGCTACCACTTCAAGAACAAAAAGTACGTAATAATTATTGTTAGCTATTCTTATTATCATATCCGGTACCCATAGTAGAACTATCTTCTGCGTTTCGCCATGTGTCACTAGTTGAGGTCAACATCAATAATAGGGAGCTGGGAGAAAGGTTGAGATCGGCTAGTGACACACGGCAGACTCCGACAGAAGTTTTTGCTATGATCATCATAACTTCCTTCTCATTCCAATTCTATTCTAGATACAATTCATGGAACCCGATACTCACATCCTCGTCATCAACGACGCCATCCTAAAAGATGAAGGTTTATATTCCGTGAGCGCCCGCAATGTGGCTGGCTCGGCTTCGGCCAGCGCCATGTTGCACATCGAAGAAAATGATCTCGAGTTCAATGTTAAGACTTACAACAATCTCGCACCGATCAAAACTAGACGCCAACCATTAGATAGTGGATACGATTTGGGTGACGAGCTTGGTAGAGGAACGCAGGGTATCACTTATCACGCCGTCGAACGAATCAACGGTCGCAATTATGCCGCTAAAGTGATGCACGGTCGCGGAGATCTCAGACCGTTTATGTACAACGAATTGGATATATTGAACCAGTTACGTCATAAGAAGTTGATATCATTGCACGATGCCTACGAAACTGACGATACCCTCGCCTTGATTTTAGAACTCGGTGGTGGTGGCGAGTTGGTAAAGGACTATTTGTTGAAGCAGGATTATTACACGGAAACCGATATTGCCGGGTATATAAGGCAAACGCTATGGGGATTGAAGTACATGCACGAGAAGGGTATAGGACACTTAGGCTTAAATGTTAGTTTTCTAAGGTTAATAGTTTGATCAACAAATTGGTTCGTTAAAATTGCAGATTGGTGACTTACTACTAGCACATCCAGGAAGCGATGACTTGAAGATCACCGACTTTAGTTTATCCAGACGTATCAGCATGGGTCGACTGTTCCCTCTCAAATACGGCGTTCCTGAATACGTGAGCCCTGAATGCGCTAAAGGCGAAGGAGTTGGGTTAGGGCACGATATGTGGAGTGTTGGTATCATAACGTACATTTTGCTCTCCGGTATATCGCCGTTTAGAGGCGAAAGAGATCGTGAAACTTTGTATAGGATTCAAGAAGGTAAGTAGTTTTGAACGGCGAAGAAACTCTTTCCGGATTTGCATTGACGAATTCGTCACAATAGAAATACATATGATGAAACAGACATGCATGAAGAAATTTATATCTCTAGGCAAATGGAGTTTCGACGAAAGTTGGTGGAAAAACATCAGCTTCGAAGCGCGCGATTTCATCTCGAAGCTGCTAATTTATCAAGCTGAAGGTCGTATGGATGTCCACGCTGCTTTGCGCCATCCCTGGCTAGAAAGAGCCGACAAGATCCGAACCGATGATTTTCCCATCTCTTCCAAATTCCTCAGGGATTACTTCGTTCTCTATAGGTATCCACACCTTCCTCAAAGACGACAACGAACACTGATGATGTATTTTTCTAGAGAATGGTACGATAATGCTTCGTGCAGGAACTGGTTTAGGAGAAGACCTCTCGAAGGTGCTTTCACTCATCCGTCCCGGATGGTATATCCGCCGAACGAAAGATACACACCTCCACCGACTCTTCCAACAGCAGATCGCACTCCGCGCAAATTACCGACTTGGGAAGATCAATTACCGACCAGGTCTCCACTTAATTATGAAATTGGTATCATCAAATCTGAAAGCCAGTAAGTAAAATTCAAGTCCATCGAGGAATTAATTACTATCAAGCATTACGAATTAGTTATCAGTGTGGACCTGACACTTACCTTCTGCAACTGCGCGATGTCGATTTTCCGGTCAGAATTCGCGAATATATGAAGGTCGCAGCAAATCGCGGACCAGGAGCTGGATATATCGTTTCCGATGAGAACGGTTTCGATTGGAGTGTACGTTTTGCAAAATAATTGTTTTCCATTTTGGTTCCCAATATTCATTTTCCAGACGCCAGTGATTAGAGAACGTCGCCGTTTTACGGATATCATGGATGAAGAAATTGATGATGAACGCAAGGCTAGAATTACCAAGTACGGAGCTGGAGATACCGGTTATAGCATCAGAAGACTTCGTCATGAAATTGGTATATTCATCAACGAACACAGTCCAAATTGTCAACAATCAAAAATCTTTCCTTCCAGGTGCTAGACTGGACGCGTATGCCGAAGCCGAAGCTTTCTTAGAAAGTAAGCACGAAGGTAGGTTACCGTTCTTCAGGGAGAAACCGCAGATGGTAGCGTTACAAGAAGGGAAAGATCTGGAATTGACTTGCTTCGCTGTAGGGGATCCAACGCCCATCGTCCAATGGTTTAAGTAAATTTATTCTATTCTTAACCCATAACGGTGTCTTATTTCTAACTATTCCCCTCAGGAATGATGCCATCATCGCCGAATCCCACCGTATTAAAATCGAAACCGATGAAGAAGGACGCTCGCACATCAAATTCGCACCCGCCTTAAACTTCGATATCGGATTGTACAAAGTGGTAGCTCGCAATAAGATAGGTCAAACGGTCGTTAGGACTAGGATTGTTATGGGTCTCGTACCGGACGAACCGGATTCTCCCGAAGCTACCCAAACGTCATCCACCGAAGCATTGTTGACGTGGAAACAACCCAAATTCGATGGACATTCGCCCGTGCAATGCTACAGCTTACAGTATAAGAAAGCCAACGAAACCGAATGGACTGAACAAGCCAATAACATTGACCACGAGTTTTATTTGATCACTGGGTTGGAACCTAGTCAAAGTTACGTTTTCAGATTGTGCGCCAAGAATTCTATCGGATGGAGTGATCCAGGAGTCGCTTCGATGGTGGTGGTAACTAAGCCTCCAGGTAAAAATAATGCCTTTGTAGGTGATATGTTTGTGTATGAACTGATACGTCGATTTAGGCTCTCCGAAAATCCAACTGTCGAAAGCCATGGCCCATCTGCAACAGATAACGGATAGCGGTCAAGAACCTCAAGCGTATGCATATTCGAGACCAAATTATAAACTGGAAGTAGATCCAATTGATTGGACAGAAGCAAATCCTCAAGATCACTACGAGTATATAAGTGAGATATCGAGGTAAAGAACGGAAAATAATTTTCTTATTCACGAAGCTAATTCGAAGATAAAATAATTTCTCTTCATATCACATTACTTGGATTAGTACAAGTACATATTTCGGTCGGTCATCTTCATCTTCAATAACAAATCACAAAAATAATTGAAAGTGACATATAAACTTCCGTTAATGTGTATTTAATATTCTTAACGCTGAGAAATACTGAGGATGACAACGTTGTTATCGAAATATTTGGACTAATCCAAAATTGTTTCCTCGCGGTAAGATTATCATTTCCGTTTTTAGAGGACGATTTTCCGCCGTTGTCAAAGCCATCGATAAACGTAGCGATGCGATAGTGGTAGCGAAATTATTAGAACAAGGAGAGAACAAGAACCAAGTAGACGGAGAATTCGCCGCTCTCAGATCATTGAGGCACGAAAGAGTTGCTGGTTTGATTGCTGCGTATCGCACAGCTGATAGTTCTGTTGCCACATTTATTTTGGAAAAATTACAAGGAGCTGATGTTTTGACATATTTATCTAGTAGACATGAATATACTGAACAGACTGTCGCGATTATAGTAACACAGGTAAGTTCTTTGATTGTATTGTTTCTCATTTCTTCTCTTTAGAAGTTAGTTTTTCACAAAAATTGTTGAATTTATTTTAGGTTTTAGATGCTTTACAATACTTACATTGGAGAGGTCTATGCCATCTGGATCTTCAACCTGACAACATCGTCATGAGTGGAGTGAGATCCGTCCAAGTCAAATTATCTGATTTCGGATGTGCGCATCGCGTTACCAAACTTGGCAATCGAGTTCCGATCGTTGGGCATTCCGATTATATGGGTATTTAAACGGATGCACGTGAATCTCGGAATTTATTCTAATAAAAATGATTTTTAGCGCCCGAAATAATAGCCGAAGAGCCAGCATTCCCGCTTACCGATATCTGGTCGTTGGGTGTCCTAATGTACGTTATGCTGTCCGGTACATTGCCGTTTAGAGGAGAAGACGAAACGGAATCCAGACAGAATATACTTTTTGTTAGGTATCGTTTTGAAAATCTGTTCCAAGAAGTTACACAAGAAGGCGTTCGGTTCCTGATGTTGGTCTTCAAACGTCATCCAAAGTAAGTCAAAAGTTTTTATGGAAGTTGACTTGTGATGTCTTAAATCAAGGCCGAACCATCTGCTTGTTTCTTTTTAATTTGGATGATATCTTCACACAGACAACTTCTTCGCCCTCAAAAAATTGATACAAAAACCAATATCATATCTCCGCGGTACGAAATGAATAGGCTTACGCTTGAATAACGTTAGGATGTATTGGGAGCTTATTTTCGAAGTAAGTGTTGTGTTGCCGAAACATTGCAAATTTTGAAATGAAATTTTGGTCAAAACAATGCATCAACCGTCTTTTCTGTACGTGTTTGGGAAGAAAATTCGTGAGATGGGCACGTTAATTGATAACACAAATTGTCCTAAATATAAAAACTTCAACTCGCTCCAGATCTCAGCAACTGAACATTAGCTGCACTAGTCTGTGGGGAATTCTCCATAAAGGCCTCTGATTATTCCCTTACAAGGTTCAATTGGAATTAACGGAAAATGACTACCCGCTTCGTTACTGCTTCTCCGTTCGGAATTTAGGGCAACTCGATTTTGCTAAAAGATTTCGGGTGAGGGGTAATTTCCATTTTGGGCGATTACGTAAACAAGCAAAAATGTCGTATTTGGAGCTCGGAAAATCCACACGAAATCGTAGAAGAAGCACTGCATTCTCAGTAATGACATTATTGATCCAATTTACGAAAATAAAGAGGGCAACACTGCTACAACTAACGGAGAACAGTACAGAAACATGATAACCGAATGTTTCTGGATAGAAGATTGTGGAATTATACTTCGACGAACTTTGGTTTCAGCGGAATGGCCCAACGTGCCATATAAGACCTGCAACAGTTGGCCTGTTGGGCACTAAATGCATTAATAGTGTAATCAGCCGTTTTGATAACATTATCATTAGCGTCTGCGGGGACGCAATTTCACGCAGTTGGATGTTTGTTCTTTGGTTGCCCTTAAAAATCGAAGTGATTCTAACGATCCAGATACGATTCAGGCACTTAACCGCAGTATTAGCTATTCGTGAAATGGTGCCTCAAACCATCGGAAATGTACTGTAAAATAGGGTTGGTAGAACGGGCTGTTGCCAAGTCAGTTTAAGCAAACACTTGAAATGAAGTTATATTCGATAAGTAATCGGAAGGTTTACTCTCTAAATTAACAAATATTTGAAAATGTTTATTTGATAGCATTTTTAAAAAGAAGCCAGCCGATAGCCCACCCCTTATCATTTCAAAGAGTGTTATAAGAAAATTTAACGAGAAGGGAAACACGCCTGGTGGTGGTAAGAACACTTAGAAGACCACCATTGTAACGGATGCCTGATTTCTAGGATCTAATTAATAGATAGGGTTACCAATTGCAGGTGACTCAATTTGTTTTGGGAACTGGTTGATGGTGCTAAATTTCGATGGAAAATTTGTAACACAATGCAATAAAGTCGTAAGGCATACCAATAGTTTGGGTAAACAACGGTAATTACGAAATAAGTTACGGCAGCCTAGATATACACAGAACTACTCGCATATAGCATATACTGACTAGAGTGGGGACTCGGCGATGCTGTCGTAACTTATTTCGTAATTGTACGCTGCTACCGCTGTTTGCCTAGACTGCATATCAATTTCGGAATTGAAACTAAGCATTTACAGTACGGTGTGGTAAAGTAATCCGAAACATTTTGTTTTCAATAAGTGTAATTTATACGGAAAAGTTTTTGAGTTCCAGCTCCATGAAGTTCGTGGGAAACCTGTAATTTTAATGATATCTAATTGAGGTTCGCATTACTTCTAATTAATTTTGATGCCGGGAAAGTGTTTTGGCCGTTTTAAACTTTCACTTAACTGTTAAATATGCATATAAGTTATTGAAAAACAAAAAGCTTCATCCTTACATATTCAAATAGTCAGGTGGTAATTATAATAAGCAGATTTTGCATTAGATACAAATTAGATAAACTAATTAACATTAATCAGTGCCACAGGCACGAGCTTGCTTACATGCATAGGCATTTAACTAAACTATACGCCAACTGATTAGCCTGCACGTTAGCTGCGGATCCGATCTAATTACACATAAATCTTTTCCGGGATTAGTTTCGAGATATTGAGGTAATCGAAGTCGATATTAGGTTGTCTATCTGCGATATTGGACCTTGTCTTAATAGTATTAAACTGTCGCTAAAGTTAGATTGATTGTATACAAATTGAATTATTAGTTCATTACGCTAATATTATGCGAATTTTCACTCTTACAGTAAACGACCGACGGCTGAAGAATGTCACGAAAACAGATGGTTGTTACCGACAGATTTTATGATTAAAAAGCGAGAGCGAGCGGTATTTTTAGGAAATCGACTTAAGGTATTCAACGTTATATCTTTGTTGTAATTTACATTATGAATTCCTTACGTTTCGATAGGAATACAACGAACAGTACCACGCGGAAAGACGAGAAACTACTCAGAACGGGACGATGACCAACGGATTGACGACGGGAATGCTCAGGTCGTACAGCATCACAGAGGAACTCATGACTGCAGCCTAATTATAATTTTTCTTGGTCTATATTTATTTACCCATTTATATCAATTACTACGTCATATTATGTAAATATTGTGTATAATGGAAAAGTCTGTAAAATATGTTATCGTCGCCGCCTGATATACACGCGACATTTTCTTGTTAATTTTTTTCTTTACTTAATTTTTCTTTTGTGAAAAGGAGGTAATTTCTAGAATACAATGTTAATAAACGTATCGATCTAGTCATGTTATACAGAAGAAATGTGTGATTTGAATATGTAAAAGAAAACTCAATAAAATTTGATTTGAAAAGAGAAATTAGTTGTTCTTTCGAAGCGCGTAGTGAATTATTGTCTTCAGGATTTTATCTTCACCGAATTGGTTACGAAAACATAATTATTCATGGTAAGTATTAAGAAGGTAGTCGCTTTAGTCATTAGTTCAGAACTTTGCGGATGACTTGATATAAATGCTTGTGTGTCGGAACATAAGCGTACAGTTCTCCGTGGAGCAATATCGCCTATAAACAGTAAAAAGAGTTAGTTAGTTATGGACGTTGGCCAGACTAGCCAACCTTAGACTGGTGAGGCTTAATTTCTCCAGTTTGTCCACAAATGATAGTAACTTAGTTGCCGAAACACGCATCTGGAATAATGTCGGAAAGGTATGGTAAGAGTAATTTTTATTTATTTTATGTATTATTTAAAAGATTATTTAGGAAGGAAAATATTCAACAAATTATTAGTTCGATAGCGTGCAGAGAAATCATCACCAAATGAGACTGTCACATATTTCAGTGAAATGTTCCTTTATCACTTCAATAACGTTTTCTCGTTCCATAGGTTTGTCAAGGATGCGGGGGCAAACTGGGGATGGCCAGGAAAGCCCAAATTGCCTCAGCGAATCTCCGCCGTGCTCATACCATGTATACAAGATGTGTAAATAAAGAAATACAACCGATTAATAACATTACAATTCAACATTGTCCCCTTGAAAGTAACTGCCTTAGGAAGCTATACAACGCTGTAGATGGTTCTTCCATTCCCCATAGCAGTGCTGGAACTCAGACACTTGAATAGCGTTTTGCTGGTCGGTAACAGCCATTTCAATGTTGTCCATTGCCCCAGAATGACGTCCCTTGAGATGTTGTTCCAATCTCGGGATGAGGAAAAAGTCTCAAGAACTCAATTTGGGGGAATAAGGAGGCTGAGGAGCCACAGGAATTGTCTTACTGGCCAAAAACAGTTTACTGACGTTACTGTGCGACAACAACCAGTTCTTTTTGATGTTTGGTCTCACACGCATAACCGTCTTTCAAGAACGTTTCGGCGAAGGAGTTGATTGGTCTAAAGGCACACAGTATTTGTGCGTGATTCCCTGGCTACCAGAAAAGCAAATGAGCATGCTTTTGATCTTTGGCTTCCTCATTATGGCTTTCTCTGTCCTTGGGGAGCTTGGAGTCTGCCATTCCATACAAAAGTTTCCGTTGCATTGTGTCTAAAGCTGGAGCAGACAGCAAAACCTGATCACATACCGTTGCTCGAAATTTGTGTCACTCACTGCCCGAAAGCACAAGCAAAACCTGCTTTACTAAAACAATCGCTACGGACAAACAACGTGACTCTAGCGAGTCCCAACTCGCACCGATGGCGTATCACATGTTCACGTGCCTTCCTTTCAAGTCTCGTGTCATCAATGTTGCTCAATCGAACACTACGCAACCGGTCTCATTATTTAACTCGTATATGCATAGCTGCAGTTTTGTAAGTAACGGAAGCATAAATATTACATAAAACTCTAGAAATTCAATTCCGTTGATTGTTGTACTGCATCAAATGGCACTATTCGAAGGATTGCCTGTCTATGCTTACATGATAATGTTCAATAAAGTCCAATAAAAAATACGTCATATTACTAACCTTAGTAAATTTAAAGAAAAGGTATAGGTACTTTACTGATAATTGTTTTTACGGTTATCCTGATTGTAACAATGTGTAATTCTAAACGTATTATATTTGTCCGTTGTATGCATCGTAGAAGGACGATTCGTAAAGTAAGTGTCGTTGGATTATTAAAACGAAACACCAATACATGAAGAAATTTTTATTATATATAACTTAAAGCTGCTACTTTCAGCTATTTTTCTACATAGTTGTAAATATGATGAACCAGTTTTTAATCCTATCTTCATAGAACTCTGCCGCATGTGAATTAATCCATGCAAACACTATCTTGCAGCTCTGCGTCACTCTCAAATCGTTGTTTGATTCTGTGTTCTGATTTTCAACTGCAGTAGCAATTTTAAACGACCAAAATAGCACGATAACGATTTTCTCATTAGCACTGCCAAACTCACATTGGACCAGACTATACTGCAGCGCTGCGAACGCGCTGATATCCTCTGCTCTCTAGGCGAAAACGGAACTTACTACACGAATCGCCCTCGTATTGTACCCTCGTTCATTGTACTTTTTGACGAAACCAATGCAATTATGTATTTGATAATTAAAGTTATCAAGGTAAGTACGGATTTTCTTCTGCGTTAAGCTATGTCTGCTCCTACACTCCAATACCGAAAAGTAAAAGTAGTCTAGGATTAAGATAAGATAAAGTCATGCCATGAACTTTCAAGAAGTCACAACTTTATCTGTATAAACAGCAACTTTTTACAACCGCATATTGGAGGTAAATAATTATCGGTGCAAGATTAATGGTTCAATTCCTGTTCTAATCTATTCCTTGGCCTTTCCAGAGATAATTACTAAGCCGTATGAACGATGCCAACGTTTTGTTTTACATACTTCGTTCTTCGCGTTCATGTTCGACGTCGGGTTTAAATGTGTACCTACTCCCTATTGAAATTATACGTGTTTATTTATGCGTCGCACGTACACGGAAACTTAATACATATTTCTTGCCGTTATTTCGGAACAGCATGCCGAAGGAACGGAGCCGTGTCGAACAAATTTCCACCGCCTTCCGATCATGTAAACATTTCATCATGCATGAAATCTATTAAAACTTTGCAGCGCTGCAATATTGACTGCGGCGTTTTAATTAAGTTGTTGTCAGAACTTGGAACGAGAGCCGAGGTATCTCGCGTTCTCCCCTATTTCATCTACTTAATTATTTAGCTGCTACCTGACTACTTTGTCACTAATTCAACTATCCTGCTAAACGGATTAGTATTAGTAACTAGTCTGAGCAAACAGCGATAATTACGAAATAAGTTACGATAGCCAACATATAGACAAAACTACCCGCATAGAACATCGAACTGGAGTACTTATTTCGTAGTTGTACGCTGTTGCCGCCGTTTGTCCAGACAGTTAGTAACTAACTTTTATTCGAGGTAGTCCGTCCGAATGGATGACGAGCGTCCAGGACACTTATTGGTGTGGGTTTCACTGTTCTTGATTTGTCTGGTGGAAAGAACGAAGGGAAATTGGGATAAATGTAGATTGTAATCGTGGAGTAATTTACTCCGTACGAACTTAGGTTATGTCGCAAACATCGCCAGTTCGCTGGAGTGAAGTCGATTGCAGCGTCATTCGGGGAGATTTATTACATTGATGACAGCAACTAATATAAAAAATCACAAAAACATTGCTTTTGTACCTACAAGATTCTAGTCACACAGAAATATTTAATAAAATTTCGTAAGTAAGAAACTTTGGTGTCACAAGTGGAGGTTCTATAATTGCATCAAATTTGCGTTTGACACTTCGACCTTTTTGGTAAGCTTGTGTCCGACGTCTCTTTTAGGAAGTAGAGCAACTGGTCTCTGTGCTGCCTTTGCCTGCATGTCTGTGGTGGGTGAATCGCGCTGCAAGAACAAGAAGTCGATTTAATGGATTAGATCGATTGTGTCAATCTTCTCTTTTACAAATCTTCAAACTAGGATCTCTCAAGCAATAGCGCTGGCCACAGTTGACATATCTTCTACATCAACTTTACGACGGTCATAGGTGGAGGTCAGTTTGGGTCCAGTAGAGTGAATCATTCTACCACCGAGTTGTCTAAGTTTCTACCCTGCTAAACGTGGATCTAGGGTGAAAACTTCCTAGTGTTCATATCATTGAGAGTTTGGGACAAACAACTAGGCGGATGTAATCATCCGTTGCATTTTATTTCGTACCATCATAAGACGATCGTCGTAGTGTAACTTATATAGGAGGGAAGATTTGTAAAGTCGATCCCCTCCTACCCAAGCAGTTTGGCTTTAGAACTGACCTAAGTGGGGTATTACCAGCTTTCTACAATCGCCGAGCCGATCAGGGAGGGTATATCTAGGAGGGCGACTATTGGGGTGGCGTTTTTGGATTTCGATAATGTTTCTGATGGTGTTTGGCATGAGGGCCTTATCCATAAGATGATTCGTATAGGGCTCAGCGGGGTGTCCAGGGCAGGGCACTCGATCATTTGCTCGTTTCTTATCTTGCCGGTCGAAACCCTCAGGTGAAGACTAGGTTCCACGTGATGTTGGCATTCTTCTCCATCACGACAAAGTTTTTTGGGGTTTTGTTGCTAACTTCCGATCTGCTTATGTTATTTACATACAACATTCCGAACACACATGCTAATTTATGCTCATGATACGACATTTTTGAGATCATCTAGATCCAAAGACATCTGTCACCGTCTACAGAGCTTCATTATTTAACGGATTGCCCTTCCAAATTGAGAATGATAATTGAAGAGGAAAAACGTGCGATCTCCCGTTTCGCCAGTAGACGTCGTCTGGCCCACAATAACATCGCAGTGTACAACACTCCAATTTTCACTTTGCATTGCACTTTAATCTGGAGACCTGTGTAGTCGGTGACAGCTAAATTTCTGGCAGCGAGGAATGCCTTTTAACCCCTTTTGTATTGGGTAGGTCCGTTATCACTGCCGACCAAGACCATAATCTACCGCTTCGTTCGATGGCGGAAGAATCACGTAAAAAAACAATTCAATTTCGACAATTCTAACCCAAAAAATTAAACAATCAACAAAAAAACATCATTTTTGTATAACATTAGTTCCAATATTTCAATAATGACTATGACCTACACGTCGCTGTATAATCTCTCAAACACGTCTAGTCCCACCCAAGATAAGATTATCAAGAGCCTGTTAATCAAGATTATTCCATAGCACCGGTAGAAGCCTTCTTACATCTCTTAGGACTGGTTGATGGTCAATTAGTGTACGACCAAGCATATTCCAGACGTGTTCAATCGGTTGAGGTCTGGTGTATGTGCTGGTAATGCCAAATTGTCGACATACAGTTCTTGAAGCTTATCTCTTACAATGGAGGCTCAGTTTCGGACGTGTATTGTCGTCCAAAACCTGAAATCGGTGGCCAATATTGTCATGAAAATTCATCACAATCTCATTAACCCCTTAACGCGCATCTCGTAAATTAGATAAAACTGCTCCCCCTATATGGGGCGTAATCGCATAGTAGACGTTACTATCGAACCTATCGAATTAGATACTTTCCTATACTTCAATATAGCGCTGTGCTTGTGCTTGTATAAACCAATAGTGCTAGGTTTTTAGTATTTGTTTTTCTTCATGTGTGTCAATGTTTCATTTAGGTATGGTTTTGAAGATTCTCTGGGAAAAACTAAGAAAAAGGTAAGTGAGTTGTTTTGACGTAACACATCTTTATAAGTATACTTGAACATTTCGTATTACTTAGTAACTTACTTTTGTAACGATATTTAGTGACAAATACTTTGTTTCGAACATGCAACAATCGGAATGAGAATAAAGATTCAGAAATGAAACTAATGAAAAGGAAAGGCAAAAATGAAACAACTTTTGAAAATAATACTGTCTCCATTCAGTTGAGCTGTTCATCTTTCAGGAACATTTTCTAGTGCTGGTCCTATGAATTTGGTGAAAAGATTGGAGTCGCAAAAAATCGATTGAAATTCAGTGCCCCTCAATAATAAAAGTTTATAATACTTTTATGGGCGGTGTAGATGCCTTGCATGCTTTTATTTCCTATTATCGAATACACATCAAATCTCGAAAATGGTATCATCGGCTGGTTTTTCATTTTATCGATTTAGTTATCGTAAATTGCTGGGTTCTATATCGATGTGATTGTGAATCTTTAGATAGTCCTAAAAAACGTTAAATGGATATACTAGAATATTGAAGTGATGTTGCAACAGCCTTATGTAAAGAAGGAAAAGGAAGCATCTTCTCGAAAACGGGGATGGCTTTCTTCAATCTCGATTTCAGCAATTATTTGAAAAAGAGAAAAAGAGTGGTCCAGCTACCGTCTTACCTTCGATGAAGTTAAGGCAAGACGACTTGCATCATTGGCTTGTAATAGGAGAGCCTTAGCAACAATGTAAAAAACCTGTATGTACTGGCCAGACAAATGTATTTTTCGAAAAATGGCAAAGTAATTTATGTCTCAACAAAAATAATAATTATTTCAAGGATTTTCATTTGAAGTAATAAACATTTAAAACGGTTCGTGCAATGTTAAAATTAAATATTTTGAATCTAATTGGCGATTGTATCATATTTGCTACAGACCCTAATAAACGTTTACCCACATTAGAATGTATAAATTCATTCTCTTTTTTGCGTTTCCTTTTGCAAGTGTTATCTGCAAAGTGTAAGCTTTTTCTTTTGAAAATTTAGAATAAAGAAAGAAAAATTTGGCGTTAAGGGGTTAATGATGTTCTGAACACTAATACCCATAAATTTTTCGATCAGTTTATTTTGTTGAGTGCTGTTACCTTTTGCTACTTTGTAAGTGACATCTCATTGTAGCGAATAAGAAGGCTTTTACGAATTTTCTCCAAAACAACATCGTAATCAACAAATCGTATCTGGATCCATGTCCGAAAGGTGTGGTAAGGGTACTTCTATTTGTTTCTTACATACTATTTTAACCACAGTCTCCTTATTCTTATTTGTATTTCTAAAACAACAATTTTCTAATTTAGGAAAATAGTTTCACGAGCTTGGAGAGAGTTACGATACGATACGATACGAAAAAGTGGAAAAATAAAATCTATTCGTAATTCCCTCCGTTGATAATTATTGGTATATGCAATGTAGTCTGCACTATAGTCCTTGCCCAACTTTCTGTGAAAGTTGCCGAATAAATAAGTCTCAGTAAGATTATTTATGTGAGAATTATGTAGATTCTATTTTTCTACGTTTTCTTCGTTCACAGCAATTTTCTTCTTTACCCTTAACCGTCGCAACAAAATAGTGAATTAGGTAATATTGTTCACATCAAATAAACAAATAAGGCGTGGTGAAAGTTCTTTGCAAAATATAATTGTGTATGTTTTTAAATTTGTACTGAAAAATCTCCTTTGTATACTTGCTTCTTAGTTTTATATTCGTTTATTAGTTGATCTTTTCCAAATGAAAATCTTCGTTTAATAATGGTAAAATTTTTTCCATTTTTCCAACCATGTTTCCCTGTGTTTATATCTTTCCCTTTTTGTTTAAAATCCTTATTATTTTCTCATTATATTTCTTGTACTTCATAGCTTCTGCCCTCCCCTCCCCACCATCTTCGTAATACCTACCAGGTTGATATCTCCTACCTTTCCATCAAGATTTCTCATTACTATTAATTTTTTTTTATTCTCAAATTTAATCAATTAAAACAGTAGCACCCTCAAACATCTCCCGATAATTCCCAACTTTCCGTACTCACGCTATCGTTATCGTACATCAACGAAATTCTGCAAAATCATGCTAAAATTCAAAACTCCAAATTCCAATTACGGAGAGTTGATGTTTTCCCCACGGAAGCCTGTCCCTCACACCGCTTAACCCGCAGGGTCGGAAGGGAGCGCGCAACCCGAAACTTTCGGACATACCCATTGTCTTATCCGGAACGCATCACACGCAGGCGACGCCTTCCGGCGGCATTTCCTTTTATTTCGCGTCGTCCGGGAGTCAAATTACTCGCCTTACACCACCGCGTCCCTTTTACACCGATATTCCGTGCGTTTCTCCTACTTCGTCGGAGTCGTAACCCGATCTGTTTGGGGTAATTCATTTCGCGAGAGCTTGCTGCTCGGAGAGAGGAGGAGAAATGTAAATTCTCCCCTTTTACCCGAGTACATATACATCAAAGTGATTCCGGTACGGAAAGGAAAAAATAATATTAAAAAATAATGCAAGCCGAGCGTTTGGTTGCAATGGGAGCCGGTTCACTTTGTGCATACGCGACGGTAAAGGGGATTTACCAAGGCATCTTTTTTTAGACATCTCTTCGTGGGAGAGAGGATTGAAGAATATGGAGACGTCGTATTTACGGTTTTCGACGCAAAGTGTTCAGTTGATCTTAACTGAATTTCCGGTTAGTTAAATTCGGAAGTGGTTGAGCCGGAAACATGAAAACTGCATTAAACGTAAAATCTAGGGTAATTGGCTGTGAGTGCATAGCTGATGCTCTGCAGGGACTTGTTGTTAGTATTCCACAAAATCGCTGAAAATGTATCTACGTAGGTGGTCTTCCCTCACGTATCTTATACAATATATTTCGAAAATCTGATAGATTAAATGATAATTTTGCGATTTACATAAAGCTAGTTGTATGTAGACATATATGTACACAAAAAAATTGCCTGTTTGTAGAAATGCTCTTAGAATACTGGGAATAGGACACTATCTTCAGAATCTTTCGATATACACTACGTGTGTATTCAAACTTCGTAAAATGATTTTCAATAAGAGCTTTTTTTTTTTTCGATTGGTTACTATTTAGTTAAGATGACAGATACGTCGTTCAGTTTGGGGAGATGTTTAAATTAGAAGGTCTACGATTTAATCAAATGGATTCAATTTCGGTCGAAAATTGCAGAAAAGTAATTCAAAAGGTCAAAATGGTCGACCTGTAAAAGCCACATTTCGTAAAATCGTGGATATTTTCGGTCGTTATACACGTCCATCAGGGCCTACAATCAAAAATTTAGTGGACAAATGTGAGTCAGCTTGATCAGTACACAACGTAGGGACACCAAAACATACTCCTATCGGCCATTCGCAAGAGAATGTTGCTGCTGCAAGCGATGATGTTGAGGAGGATCCAAATTTATCAATTTCACAGCATTCTCAACAATTGGGCTTGAGCACAAGCGATGTCGTATATTGTGCAAGAATTTGGCTCTAAGGTCTAATGGTATATAGCCATGTTCATAAATATTAGACCCCCTCCCCCACAAAATGACTAATTTGAAGTCTAAGAAATTATTGTCTAAATAAAATCAAAAGCGTGTTATGTTACAATAACCTACATTACGATCTATCTTATCGTCTGTCCAATTTCCCTCCTGTCAATGAGTCATAGATAGATTTCTCGTACTATAAACCCTCAGTTGCTGTTGAGCTTTTGAGATTCTTGGTGCACTGAGTAATTTCAAAGTGAAAGTAACTTTGTTTTAGTATTTTTATTGGAAAGTATGCCAAAGAAATAAGAGTTAAGTGAAGTTGAAAGAGGTCAGATGGTAACTACGTCGTCAACAGGCTTAAGTCAAGTTAAAATAGCGAAGCGATTGAAATGTTCACGTTGCGCTGCGCAAATTACGTTTAAAAGATACACAGAGGTAGGGTCCTATAGAAACAAACTAAGAAGTGGTAGAGGACGCGTGATTAGTATCCGTCAGGACAGGGAATTGGTACGTATGTTTCTGCGTGACCTGAGAAAGTCTTCTAAGCAACTTGTTCAGGAACCAAGTGAAGCACCCGGAGCTTCTTGTTCGTCGGTTACGACAAGAAGGCGATTATGGCAAGCAGGTTTGAACGCTCGTAAGGCCAGAAAGCAACCGTGTCTTTCTGCAGCCAAAAAAGCGAAACGATTATTTTGGGCCAAGGAATTACAAAAACTGGACTGCGGCCGACTGGGCTTAAGTGGTATGGTTCGATGGAACAAATAATAGAGGTAATTAATATTTAATTATAGATTTTAAATTTAATACACACAATTTATCTTTTCTTTCGATTTAGTGAATTTTATGTGATCAGTTTAAATAACGAGTGTTTTGTTGAGAAATATAGATTTTTGGCAAATCTGGACCACAAACAATAAGAAGAAGAGTAGGAAAGACCTATGATCAGGTTTTTATCTTCGCAATTGTAAAGCATGATGGACACAGCGCCATGATTTGGGACTGTATGAGCTATCAAAGGGGTAGGAAACATGTTTGTATGCGACGAAAATAATGAACTTCATTATACGGCAATATTAGAAGCGGTTCTAATACCATCTGTCCAAACAATTTTTCGTGAAGATATTGCGGAATATTTATATATTTCTATATATAATATTTATTCCAACAGGATAATGATCCGTGCTTCTAAGCACAGTAGGCGGCAGTTAATGGACGAAGCTGTTCCTGTTCTTGAATTTCCCGCACAATCACCAGATCTGTCACCTATTGAACATTTATGGTCGTTATTGAAGCGAAACATTCAAAAGCTTAATTCAAATTACGGGGTGAATTAAAAACAAAAATTATGGGCGAGTGGAATAGTATATTATTAATGTTATTAAATAGACTTATTATATTAAAAATGCACGTTGTAGTTTAATTTATTTTGCTGTAATATATAATAAGATATAATAAATATTTAGCGATGTGTAATGTTTATGAACATACCTGTACAGTTGGTGCAAAAATTAAAGCCACCAGATCGACAATTTGGTGATTTCATCATTGAACAAGACGAAAGTATCTTCTCTGGCGAAGCTCATTTTCATGAATGGCTGCGTTAATAAACACAATTGTCTCGTCTGGGCTTCTGAAAATCCAAGAGAAATTGTTAAACAACCATCACATTCATCTCATCTCACTGTTCGACGTGTTTTTTGGACTGGCGATGTCATTTGACACTGTATTTTTGAAAATAAAGATGCTGCTGCCATTACCGTCAATGGAGTGCGTTATAAAGACACGATAACCATTTTGCATGGTCTATTTTGGATGATGGGGTAGTCGACGACTTGTGCTTTTAACAGGACGAGGCAATTTGCAATACAGCTCAAGAAACAATCGATTTATTGAACACCGAATTTGATGGTTTTGATTTTGAGTGGAGGTAATGTCAATTGGCAACCAAGATCATGCGATCTAATACCGTTAGATTATCTCTTCTGGAGCTACGTGAACAATGAAATTCTTAAAGATAATTCAACAAGAATTGCACAGCTTAAGGCCAACATCGAGAGCGTAATTCGTGACGGATTGCGCCATCATTAGCCACAAATGTGGTTGAAAATTTTGGTGGACATTTTTCAATTAATGTATTCCGAGCTTTCAACCAAAATGTGTGCTTTATTTACAATTTAACAAAAAGTTCTTATTAAAAAAAAACGTTTATTGGGGAGAACAGCATTCATACAATTGGAACAAAACTCCGACTTCGTTTTGCAAAATTAGAGGTAAAAATAATTAGTTCTTAAGAAATTGCACACGCAGAGGTACCTGCTACTTTAAATAACTTAGCATACCTATCAAGTAATCAACATTTTAATCGGCATCGATTCTATGAACAGAGCAAACATTTAAAAATTCAGACAATGTACTATCCGTCGACGCGTTAATTGTCCTATAACTCACGCAAAGCCGCTCCCGCTGTGCGTCGTAATTCTTATCGTAACTCCGACACTTTTACAACATCCGAGTCCTTCCTGAAGATATGCAAATTTAATGGTTAATTAGAGACGGACAGGTTCCATTAGAGACAATAAAACGTGATATACGCGCGTTTCGATTCTCACGTTCGCGTAATATACGCAGTAAATCCTCGGATAATTTACTCCCACAGGGTGCCATTAGGGCACCCCACGGCTCTCCATATTTTCTCGAAGACGATGCGTGCGTCCGTCGTACCTACGAATCCATGTCCGACGTCGAGAAAAACGCCGACTCGGGTCGAAATTATCGGCCGGATACTTCGTCAATTACGTAATTTAGAAAATTGCGAGCTCGAACATGGGAGCGCATACAGTTAGACATTAAATTAGTCATACAAGCTTCCATATAAGTACAGAGACGTATTTCAATTTTGTAATGAATGGTAATAATGTATTTTGTTGCATGCACTTAAATACGTGATCTCTGTGGACGACAATGTTGTTGGATGTGAATAGAAGATTCGGGAAATGGATTTTGCTTAAGGTGTTAGAAACGTGGACCAAAGACTCTTCAATATTGAGCTTAAGGGGTAATAATTTGATTATATTTTGTAAATTTTATCCCAATAAGTGTTACTTGAAGATGCATTCCGCCTGGTTCTGGCCGAATAATAATCACAAAGTACATTTCTTCACGAGGTGTCGTGAAACTTTCACAATTCATCAACATCTACAAAAAATGTTAGCTTTATTGTTTTTTTATGGCTATCGAGATCCTAGCCCATTCAGCCAACTGAAAGGAAACTCAGTGAGATCACGTGCCTGAGTCTAGGGATAAAAAGCAGGCCACACGCCTTTCACCTATCAGGCCCCATTGATACGATTTCATAGTTACACAAAATAACAATTCGGCCATCGGAATAGTCGTAACCCACAGAACTAAGCAGCAGTAAAAGATGGAATAACTCAATTCTATGACTTCAAACACGCAATTTTGATTCCACGATGTAATTCCTTATTGCTTCGTATACGGATATCTTATTTGAACTATTAAAATTATTAAAATAATATTGCTTGGCAGTTGTAATTCAGAATACCCTAGCTCCTTCAGAAACATTTATCTTCGTTGGTGTTAGAATGGGCATCTCAGCCATAAATGATTCAAGTCCACACACATGCCGTCACACTTGCATCCCGGCGTATCCACCATTCCTAACCTAAACAGATGGGCGATGCACAATCCATCACCAAATGTAAGTCTGGCTATAAACGAGTAAAGAGGAAGCAGAGAAGGTTATGATAAGTAAGTTTTGAGGTCGAACAAAAATACGGTTAATGTCTGGATGTCTATTAGTAGCTATTCAATTTATTGCCATAAAGAATTTAGAGTACAAATGCGTGCCTACATATTTGCACTTCTCTAAATATCCTCTTCTCTCCCGGTTTCAGATAATCAAACAACAAATCAGGAATTAATAGATATTTTTCAGAACGCAATGTAGTTTATAAAATAAACTCTCAAGACTGTGATGGATTTTGCACCGGTCAAACAAAACTATATTTAAAGAACATATTGTATAATCATAAGTCTTCTTTAAACAAGGAAATTTAGGTCATTGCTTTGATTTTGAAAAAACAAATATTAAAAAAAAGATAATCATGAAAAGAGACTAACATAACTTGCATAAATGTGCAGCTGGACTAGTCGTTAGTTATGTCGTTGATAGTGCCCAAATAAAAACAAATGTATCTTTATAGTGTTTATACATTATACATACATAGATTCATTCTCCAGGTCACAGAATCAGAGAATAGAAATCTTCAAGCGTTCTTCTGCGTGAAAGAAGTGATTTCGATAACCTGCGATAATCGCTGGATACACCCAATATGCACATATTTCTTGAAAAAGAAAGCTCAAGACATTGGGTGTAGATTCACTACTTAGACCAGGCATGGGTAACTCCCGGCCACGATTTTGGCCTTGGGTACATCAAAGTGTATACCAAAGTGAAATACCATAGTGAATAGATATCATTGTATGATCCAAATGATTGTATTTAGTGCGTTTTCAGATTGTAGATTCAAGGCATTCCCTTGGGGCTATTTTTCAACAAGATAATATCCGCTCACATGTTGCTAGGATAGTTTCAGACTTCTTTTCAGCAGAACACATACAGGTGCTTCCTTAGCCTGCTTATTCGCTGGATATGCCGCCTTTTGCGCATGTGTGGGATTTCGTTGGTCGGCGTCTAGCTCGTGATCCTCGTCCTACAGCTTCAACAGATGAACTTTGGGGACGTATACAAGTGATGGAATGCACTTCCCCAGACAGACATTAAAAATTTGTCTAACTTCATGCCACGTCGTATAGCAGCACGTGCTGACTACACGAAATACTAATTTCGGACACTTAATATTGCTTTCTTGCTTTGAAAATTTAATCATTTATTTTTATCAATACGAGTTTTTGTATTAAATTTCATTTGATTCTGATAATTTCTTTATGGTGTTACAGTTCTTGCAAACAGGAGTTTATTTACTATACAACTCTATTTAGTTCACAATTAATTAGGATTTAGTTAACCAATTATGGTTAGAATGACAGCGGTGCTAAATAGCCAAGGACTTGCTGGCTAGACGGAGAAGTGAGAGCTTTCTACAGGAAACTTGATTTTATATCCTGATAACGTAGAACTGTAGAACTGTAGAACGTAGAAAGCTGATTTGATATATTATTCGTATTAGTGCATCTTCAAATACCATGGGGAGATAAATGCCGTTGCAGTGTTACATTAAACCATGTAAAAATGCAGGAAGTTCTCAATTGATGTACATACCCTTAGATCGTGTATTTTTATTCTACGCACTACAACCATGTTTTTTTTTCTGGAAAATTAGAACATACAAGCTTCTTATGTAAATATTTAATATTGCGCAATAAATTGCACACACAGCACACGCTTAAGTGCGTACTTACCTTCATATCAATAATTCCACAATGCCATGCATCGTACCTCTCTCTATCCTTATAGAATATTCTAATATTCTACTTTATCCAGCGACCCGGTACATATAGACGTAGGTGAATGGAAACTTTTATTAGGCTCTAGACGGTCCGTAGTTCGAATCTTGTATACATGTATATGCATCGAAGGGATAGCGAAGGGCAACATAAAAGTCACGCTCAAGTGAATTTACGTTCCGGCTTTGGAGAAAAATTTACTGTTTCGTATTTCGGATCCACCCAGCGGAATAATACTTCGATGTTGTAGTGCACGGCATTGTGTTTCAAGGACTTGTGTGTCGATTGTTGCGCGCCTGTTTAAATTCTGTTTACGTAATACCATTTTGTAGAACGGAATACGCCGAGATAATTGAGATTAGCTGTCTTTTAGGGAATTACCCATTATTGGTTCCCGTAAAACTACTGAAGACTCGTAGGATAGTATCTCATTCGGAACATTGCGTCGAGACATACTGGAAATGTATTTGCCCTTAAAATCTAAAATAGCGATCCAATATGGCTCGAATATTGGAGAAGTCAAATTACATGAAAATTGGTATTCGGATCTTTTTACCCTTAAGATAGTTTCGAATTTTACAATGGTCGACTGAAGATGACCCTCCAAAATGGACCAAAATCTGACTTTTGGGTTCGCTAACTGGTGTGCAGTAAAAAATGACGAGGAAGCCATCTTATGGAGCAAATTGGGGGTGACTATTGGAATTCGTCGAAATTGCCACCAGTTTTCAAAATGGGCAACTATGGTGTTGACAAGGATAATCAATGTTGCAGCTCTGTATTACCATGTATTAGAAGTAAGAAATGGATAGTGTTGCACTTATTTAGCCCTCCTTGAGTAATGTTTTGGTTTTGAACAACGATATTTAGGGAACTCAATTAAACGACAGCAATTGAAATGGTTTGGACACCTAGTGAGGATGGAGGAGGGAATAACACCGAACAAAGCATGGCAGGCAAAACCATGGCAGAGAAGAGGGAGAGGAAGACCCAAGGAAAACGTGAGGCAATCAAATAGTGGAAAACCTCCGAGAAAGGGGTTGGAGTTGGAGTGAGGGAAGAACACCGGCGGGGGATAAGAAGTGGGCCACAATGGTATATAGTCAGTACAAATGAATTTGTTATGTAATATAAGTTTACCCTTAACACCTAACGGTATTAATAAGATCTTTGACAATATATATATATATATATATATATATATATATATATATATATATACAACGATATTTCTCCAGAATATAAAAAAACTGCGCTGGAAATATACAAACGAGGTAATTGATTATCTAATACACGAGTTTTGGATAGTGGTTCCCAATTATCTAGCAGTCTTCGTGTGATCGAAGGAACTCCATCCCTGCGCTTTCTTTAACGTATTATAAATTAGAAGCTAGCACCCCTCCCTCGCCTTAATTATTAGTATTGGAAATCTTACGAACCTGAACATTTCGAGCAGTAAACCCCAATGTTTATAATTTTTCATATACTATTCATTCTAACACATTTTGATTTGATAAATTTTGGCAATTGTCGCAGACCCCCTTAAGAATATGTAGCGGACCTCTGAGGACCACCATTTGGCAACCATTGCTTTAGAAGACCAGTTGACAAACAACATCGAAAGGTGAGCTTTTGCGACACGCAAGATAATGATCAATAGATTCTAGATAGCAGTGTTGAGGAAAAACAGGAAATCAACATTATTCTAAACAAATGGTTAACTTTTACTCAATATACTTAATCCACTAGTGTCAGAGTCATAATTTCTTTTGGATGAGGTGTTGGTAGCTTCGAAATTTATACATCAAATGGCACATACGAGCATGTACACATATAATCATACACTCTACCTCCACCTTCCTTAGTCCTGAATAAGTTTTCACTGAAAAGTCTAATGTATTGCGTAATGCAAAAGTACCAATGGCGATTCTAAAATCACCAAACTTCGTTTCTATATAAATCAGAGATTTTTACATCTTATAATCCGCCATATTGGTCCGTCAGTTCGTAAAAGCCAAGTGGGATTGTAATTTTACCACCTCCAATTCCGATAGTTACAAGATTAATATCCAAAATTGGCCCGATAAAGTGAATTTCTCATAATTTTTAACGGCACACCAGTTAGCGAGCGGAAAATTGGATTTTGGTCGACTTTGAATCGCCATCTACAGTCGGGCATTTTCTAAAATGCGAAACTAATATCGAATCCCTCATCAGCAACCCCCAAAAAAATTAGAATACCGATTCTCATGTAATTTGCACAACGTTTCCAATTTTGGATTTGCCATATTGATCCGCCATGTTCGAAAATCCAAGCGAAGTTCAATGTTTCAACGAATTCCGATAGTTACGAGACTAATGCCCAACAATACGCTAAATAAGCGAAGGAAAAATTAGATTTTGGTCGATTTTTTGAGCGCCAGCTTCAGTTGGTAATAATGCAAAATGCAAAACTAACGTCAAATTCGTTAATTGCGACACAAGAAACTCCAGAATATCGATTCTCATCTAATTTGCTAAAGCTTTCTAATTTTCGGAACCGCCATTTTGAGTTTTTAGTGGAAATATTCTTTTCTTTGTCTTGGCGTGATGGTCAAAAAGAAATACCAACCCAAGGTTTACGGTGCCCTATAATGGGTTAAGGCACAAAAAAGACAAGCGACAAGATGTTCGTGTGGTCGATATGAGTGACTTCAAAATAGCTGAGAAGTTAGCTAACGCCATTTTGAGAATGCGAAAAGTGCGGACATTTTGAATGACACCTATTGGGTTATAGGTTGTTGGGTATTTTGCGTATTAAAGTGCTTATTAAAACATACTTGTTCGTATTTTCAAATTACGAACTTACTGTACCAACTGTAAAATTACTAAAACTACGAATAACTACTAACCACTAACAAAACAAGATTCAAAATATATTTGAATTATAATTGTTATATTTGGATAATAGATTGCATGGAAGTCGGTAACAGTTCTCTGTTACGTGCAGTTGACAGATAAAAAGGATTAGTACCTAAAAGTAATTATAAGAACAAACTAAATAAAGTAGTTAAAGATAGTGTAGTGTTTTGTCCCTTGACTTTATGTTATCGGCTACCCAACAGTAACATGCACACATCATCCCAGTATATAACTAATGAAGATAGTCAAATTTAAAAACTGTCATCGTATTTCAAACATGGCTGTCGGGCATGCGCATCCAACATTTACCACAAGATTTTCTTTGTCGCTTCTGTCTATTCTGTGGTTAAGGGAAGCTAGATATATTTTATAAACGAATTAGAATGTGAAGCGATGTTTTTCCTTTCGTCTTTTATATCAATCAGGGCGTTGTGTGTACCCCAGTTGTTCACTTGTTCAACTTTGACTGGTATCCAGCATCGTCGTTCTTTCTCTCACAAAGGAAATACCTACCCTGTTTGCGCTTGATATCAGTTAATTATAAAAATTAATAATGATTGTACCTACGAGAGAATTTAATTAAGAATTGAATTAATTAAATCCTCTCATAGGTACAAACATTATAATCCTAGCATATTATTGCTTGTATAGAAACGAAAACTACATCTCACAAAGCCATACTGATGATCGGCATAACCGTGAAACACGTATGCGGATGGTGATAGTAGTTTTCTAGTTGTTAATTATCAACTAAATATTTCAGGAATTTTCAGTCATATGCATTTTCGCCAGTCCCAGCTAAAGCATTACACGCCTCGTAGGTACGCACAAAGTAGGTCAACGTAAATTGAAAAATAGATTAGAATTCCGTCAGAGGGAAAGCGCTTCGTTTCGAACGAAAGAAGAACAAAAGCCGCCGTCGCCGGTAAACTATCTCGAAAAACAATTTCCCGTCGAGAATCTCGAGATTAGCGAACGCGGTGACGTTTATCTTCTCACTTACTACTCGAATTTCTATTTAACTCGTTGCTTAGTTTCTCGAGTGACGTCCTCTTAATATCTTCAAGCTTTAGCGCTAGTCATCGCACGATCAAGTTAAGCACGCAAATTCTATATTAAGGTTCAATTCTTTGGAAGTTTAAGCGGAGTTGTTCTGAAAAGGAGGTATAACTTTGCATGGTACTAAATTGAGAAATTTAACGAGAGTTTGAGAAGAAGCGCTCAACTTGCTAAGTGTAGTAGTTTTGTTTTCGCGAGGAATGGTGAAATGGAAGGAAACTTTAGGAAAAAGAAAAATAAGGGAAAAGCTATTATTTCGGTTTCAGTATTTACCTGAATACGTAAACTATCGCCTGAGGGAATCGCTTGTTCCTTCCTTCCTTGTCGGAGTAGGGTAAATTTCATTATCCTAAAATTTGAGATTTGTTGGTTAGAGTAGCATAAACAGTTGGAAACAAACACATTTGTCGATTTGTGAAAATATGCTGAATGTATCTCACTGTATGTTCTTAAAATCGATGCGGTAAACTTCCTTACTTGGCGACAATTTCCTACCTGGAAGGTTTGCAAGAGTTGTGCTGAGATACGATCTAATTTGCTCAGAATTAAGGTGTGTGATAAGAATATAAACTTCTATAAGGTCTAAGGGCTAAAAATCATAAATTGGGATATTCAATAAAAACTTATTATCGCAGTATTAAAACAAATCTATATCGGGGCAAACAAACATTATTAAAGGAACAGAACTTAAAAAGAAAACAGGTAATTTCTCAACAAAAATTAACAGTTGTGACGTTTTGTAAATGATGTAAGTGCCAAGAAATATTATATTTTTAAACCCTCTAACTACCAGAGTCTATCTACCTTCGTGATCCGGATCTTCTCCAGTGGTTTGGGGAATCAAATCTTCATAAAGAAACGTTACATGTTTTCCATGGTCTTACATCACATAAACTTTTGCGAATAGGTACCATGAAAGAGCTATCTTTTGAAATTCACACCAAGAATGCTTGGGAAATATTAAATTTTGAAATGTTTATGTACGCATTGGTGAGACGATGAAGATCCTCAATATCATGTTATGATAATTCTCTTTGATCATTGTTTCAATGTCGTTCGGTACGTAAACTTTCGCTGATATATTACGGCTCTCCATCTGGGCAAAATCTCGGTAACATGGAAGATATGTGTGTCCAGGTGTTAAGAATTTTTGATCCATCTACGAGAATCTATTGGATGACACATCACGGCCATTTGGGGCCATTTTGTTTTTATTTCGGTCATTCCAATTATCATTATAGATGCAGATTTTCTCGTTGACAGCTAAATTTTCTTAAAGCAAAAGCTTCAATAGCGCAGAACCAATCCCATTGCCCCCTCTGCCTGTTATTGATTTATTCCATAAGACCATTGTTGCTGTATTATTGTTGGGAATATGAATGTTGAAGTTGTAGCAAGACAGCTGTCTACTGTAAAATATTTCTGAATACGTCAGTGTGGGGATACTGATAACTTGTTCAAAATCCATAGATAAGATCATACTATTGCTACTGGGTTGCTCCGATTCAACATAATACTGTTGCATGACTTTTCTGACACCTTCTGGTTTCCGGTAAATTTTATTTCGGGTAAAGATCTCAGTTGTTGTCCTTACTCGACCATACTCTGCTGGCAATAGGTGCAGTACCTAGATCGACCGTTTCAATATTAACAGCCTCTGGTTCTTGCAGATTGCCCCTTCTCTTAAGCAAAACTAAAAGCAGAAACATTGCGTTGCCAGAAAAATTGATGATTACAATGGCTTAATTTACGCCAACAGTACTATTATTACCTGCTACTAACTAACAGATGGCTTCGTACCATACATTGAACCTGGGTATGAGACCATCTGTATTCCTATAACGCAATGTTACTATTCTAGTACAGTCGTTTCAGATAGTTCTTGGCGTAAATCGAGCAATTCTAGTGACGATGCCAGGCAATCTTATAAGGTGGCACTTGGACGTTACAAAACTTGTACTTTTCAAGTTTTATTCTTGAGCATCAGCTGGGGTAGTCTGGATATCTCCACCATTAACTTCCAAATAAAAAAATGTTTTTTACAAAATTCTGATTGTTTACTCTATTTAATTTACTTTCACTTATTTATTAAATTAAATATAAGTTCATCGCTTGCCAAACTAAGCGATTGCAGCAGTTTTTCAAACGGATTAAAGGGTCCAAGGTCCTTCAAATCGACCCTAGATTGACAATTGCAGTTCCCAGTGTGCTCTTGGGGATAGAGGTTAGGGTAACATATAAACACCAAAATCTCTCAAATAATTTATTATATGTACAAAAATACATAACTCCAAATTATCAGTTAACGACTAGAATCCATGATCTTCAAATTCAACATCCTTCTCTGCTTGCCCTACATCAACGGAAATTGAACGGAAAATTTAAGAGCGAGAGACACGCATGTTAGGAACCGATTTGAAGTAAAAAAAAAAAAGAAATAGAAAAAAGGAATATGCACATTTTCATTTCCTTTCGTCTTAGTATTTGTCCTCTACTAATATCCGCACGAGGACGCGTCAACGTTACACAAAGAATGAAATCGAAGGGAAAAACTACGTCGATGAGATGAGTATTACGCGGTATCTAGGGCCGAGCGACTTTTAGGCCCAGAAGTATTAATTGCTCTCTTTCTTCACATTTCTCGGTAGGTTTGGCATTTCTGATTGACTGTACGAATCATAGGGGGATGACTAAAGGGGTACAGATGCGAAACGGCATCAAATAATGACGGTTTCTACGGTGACCACGTAAGAAATTCAAAAGACGAGAGACGGGCGGTTAGATTTCGTGTGCTGAACTTCTTTGTTTTCTTTTTGCGTTGCTGGCGACGAAACACGTAGTACGTACACATATATTTTTGGTTGCTGGAGTCTGCTGGAGTGTGTGGGAGGCAGAAGAAACACGCCACGGATATTAGGGGTGGTTGGCGTGTGGAATATTGCATAAGGGGCCTGTTGGATGATATCACAGAGGAGGGGGATGGTGGTCTTGATCGCGGTCGAGCACGTAGCGGTGCTTCACGTGTGATATCTGCCTGATAACCCGACCGCCATTGTCTGGTCACCTCGCGAAGTCGCCTTGTATGTGTATCTGTAACGAGAATAAGTT
Organism: Chrysina gloriosa; assembly: GCA_038088585.1. Taxonomy (NCBI): domain Eukaryota; kingdom Metazoa; phylum Arthropoda; class Insecta; order Coleoptera; family Scarabaeidae; genus Chrysina; species Chrysina gloriosa. The sequence goes on along the minus strand of CM076087.1, from coordinate 95,597,573 downwards.
ACTTAAAGAAAATGTAAAATTAATAATAATAAATAGTTCCTATTCTTACTATACTCCGATTTTGACACATCTAAATACGTATTTCGATAATCCAAATCTCATCTTCGTGTGATAAGGGTAAGAACCATTTTATTGGAATTAACAGCGAAATTACATTGCTTTTCGTTTTTACGTTTTACTTCGTCCTTAATTACAACATTAAACTTAATGTGTTGTAGTCTCTGGGGATGTTGATGATCCCTTTGGAGAGAATTATGATCTCGCAATTATAGGGAAGTAATTCGATATTTTTCTTAATATAGCCCCGCTCTCCAACGTAGCCTTCAATTATAACTTTCCAGTCGCTTTCGAAAGAAGATATGGATTTGTCGGATTCAATTATGTGCGTTTTAATGACTTCCTATTCATTCAATTAATAATCCGGAATCCCCCTTGGAAGCTGACAGGGCGTTAATGATCGCTTGGAGCGGGTAAAAGCTTTTACTACTACTTTGTAGCGCATTAAAGAGAATAATAATATCGCTATTAAAGCCAGAAAATATGCTGTGGATTTGCAAGACAAAAGGCCGTTAATTACTCGCTGTCATTTCAGAAATAGTTAGCAGACTGTTTTAGGAGACATAAAGTAGAGCGAATTAGAAAAATTCTAGGTCTGTTCACATGTTGGGTAAAACATTTACGCGAGCGCGTTCGTAATTAAGATTTTGAAGTCTTCCCATACTCGAAGTTATATTTTTCGAGTAATCGGAAAAGCAGATTTAACGTTCCGTTGATGGGTTTTAGATTACATCTGAAGGAGTTGGCAGCATGAACAGCGAAACTTTAAGTACATAGATGTTTTCCAACCACCATCACATTACTACATAGAAAAATATTTCTACACTTTGAAGTGTTCTCAGCTTCGCTCGAAGGTATAATAGCACTTTCTTATCGCTATTTGACGTTGCTAATTCGTGACTATACGAACAAACGTTTAACGCTGTATTTTGGATTAGACACGAAGAGAGAAATACGCGGACCCGGTGGTTGAACAAAATCGAAGTTACATACTAGGTATTTACCTCGCTGAGTATAGCCCAGTTATCACTGTCTGAATGAACGTGTAGCCTTAACGTCGTAACTTGTCCCAGATTATCGTCCACGTTCGCCGTGGCTATCCCACTCGAGTCGAATTTACCTGAAACAAATAGAATTCGTTGAATGCAAAGTTGTAACATTAAAGCAGCTTTGACGACAAAATTTACAACTGTTCTTTTTATGTTGTGATACGAATCGGAGGAAGCTGTTAAAATATTGAGATAAAAATGTAGAAAAGTGAGGAACAAAGAGAATGATAAAACAAGAAACGTAAATCGAACAATGGACATGGTGAAACATAAAAGGAGATCATAACAGGAAGGAAAACATGAAATTTTAGTGGCTGGGAACGAAGGGGAAGGGGTATCAATCAGAAATAAACACATGAAGTTGTAAATAAACATCAATGTAGAAAAACTCTGCGTCTGTCCTTGGCTGCAGCAACAGGTTAACTCTCTATACGCGTTCAGCGTGAGTTTTAAATCGCCAGTATAACATGGAAATTCGTAATAATTTTATTGGTAAAGTTCCCCTTTCTTTTTAGTTCGTTTGCGAAACTTGAAAAGGTTTGTGAAGAGTGCGTTTTATTAAGGATTCAGCTTTTCAGGTGGTCCAAGATATTTCCAGAAAGCCATGGAACAATTGTAAACCAGCTTTGCAATAGAAAATCTTCATCAATTCAGATAATCTCGTGTGCTCCGACCGTCTATTAACGGTAACAACGATCGGGAAAAAGTTGAATTTAATTCAGATTACCGTACATCATCGATTTTCGTAAACGAATCGGAGATGAGGAAAGCCTGCGTGGAAATGGTGGACAAGAACATGGAGAAAGAAGTATGTTTCATTTTCCAAAATACGATCATGAATTTTCAAATATTATCCGGAAATAAAACGTGATAGCCAATAATAGCATCCTTCGATCTCACAAAAGGTTATGGGCAAATCAAAAATCAAGTGCAGGCTTATCAACTATTTGAACAGTCAGACGGTATTCCAAAAGGAATTTGTGCGTCAAATGCCGATAGTAAATCAGCATTTCTATTGGAAAGCACTTGAAAGGCTTCGAAAAATAGTCGCTTACGTAACATTCAGCATCGTGAATATGGTATCAATGTTTCTTATGATACTGCGCTTTCTGTTAATGAATTTTTGACGAGTAAATATATTTCTGTGGTTGCTTAGACACTCTTTACGCAGTAGACCTGAGTACTTGCACCTTTTTTATTTTTATGTGACTGAAAAAGGACGCCATTTTAGGATAATAGACAACGTTAAAAAACTGTAACCGACTAGTGCTGCTACGAAAAATGGAATTATCGTTACAAGAGCTGTCTGACTGTTTAAGGGTAATAAATCCAACATGTAATTTTAAAAAGTCAGAAGTGAAATTATGTTACTTACAAATCTCATACTGAAAGAATGTAGTTAGAAATTAGTTACGAATGAAACGAAAAACTTCTAATTATGCATTGGCAAGTATATTCTTTTAGGCCTTTAATTACGATGTTTTCTGTTTGGTTTTGAAAGTGGTTTAAGTACGAGCTTGTTTGAGTTTTACAGGAGATGGATGGTATTAAATTTGGTGCCGTCATCAAGTTTCATTTTATTTTCTTCTTAATCATGGAAGGACAGTTTTGGTGGTTTGGTCACGTGTGTAGGATGACGGGAGAGAAACTAACTAAACGAGTGTTCGAAACTAGAGTATGCGGAACAAATATAAGAGGAAGACCAAAAGGCAGATCGATTGATGGCATCAGGAAATGGAATGGCATTGGAAGAAGAACAGAAACTGACGCACTGACAGGAAACTATGGAGGCAGGACTAAGTAAGTTCTTTTTCTTGGAAAGGCATAGTGGGAGCTAATATTTATTTAGAGCTGAAGAATAATCTAAAGCAGGACTCGGCAACTTTTATAGGCGTTGACCATATAGCCAAAACTTTGGTAGGTCTCGAGTCACTACGATTTTCATTTTAATGTATCTTTTAGGTTGTAGAATAAACAATAGTAATAAGTAAGCTCTGTAGGCCCTTTCGGCCTATGGCTCGGGTAATATTTTTCCAATCTTGCTCTACTCTTGGTTGCTATTAGAATAAATAATAAAGTTACAATTCAGCAATTTCAGTAGTATGTTAATGGTGTTAAAATATCTTTGACCTACAGGTTTCGTCTCCTTCATTTTCCGCTTTTTAATTGATCTTAAATTCATAGATCGATTACCAAAGTGGATAATGAAGGAGATGAATCCAGTAGGCCAAAGATGCAGTCGTATCAGTATTAGAGCCGTATCTCGTATTGGGGATCAGAAATCTAACACTACATCAGAAATTGTTGCAAAAGTGAAAACTATGGTGTGAAGAGACGGTAATATGGAGACACTAGAGACGCCGGAGGCTGTAGGAAGCTTGAAAGAACTCACAAAATACATTTTGAGAGGTGTTTTGTTCATGAACAAACTATTTGCAAGTAGAGATCGCAGCCAGGATTGCTCAGTGCCGATTAAGAAATTGTATGGGTGTGGATACAAATTCTTTAGGAATATATAAAATAAATAAATGTACCCTTACCACACCTTTCGGAAAAAGTCCAGATACGTATTTCGGCAACTAAGTTGCCATCCTCAGTGGAATGCTGGAGAATTCGGTATAAATAATAAAGTTACAATTCATGTGCGAATTCCTCAGTATTTAACCAAGGATGGCAGCTTAGTTGCCGAAATGCGTATCCGAATTCCTTCTGAAAGGTGTGGTAAGGGTAATTTTATTTATTTTGTATATTATTTTAGTTACAGTCTCCTTATTCTTATTTGTTCTTTAGGAATGTTTAGAGTGTTTCCGAGAGAACAAGGTGTGGAGTCTATGCACTGATATCTTATCACAAGTGAAACTTGATTTTATTATAATAGTATACGCCAGAAATAAAAGAAATAATATGAATAGTGATGGCACTGTGGTTTTCCTTTCCCAAAAAAGGCAATGGTTGTTTAACCTATTGGAGAGCTTCTCGTTCGAAATTCCTTTCACTTACTGTTAGAACGCACAAGCAAAACCTGCTTCCTTAAAACAATCCACTACGAACAAACAACGTGACTATAGCGAGTTCCCACTGGCACGGGTGGCGTATTACAAGGTTACTTGTTTCTCCCCCAAGTCTCGCGTCACTAGCGTTACCCAATTACTACTAGTCTCATTACTTTATATACACATCTCGTATACCTGGGGGTGTAGCTAGGCGATTTATGGTTTTCTGGAAATTACGCCGTTTTTATAGATAGATAAACCTTGTTGGTGGTAGAAAACGACTATGCAACAACTGAGTTAGGAGAAATACTGAATTTGAGTATTAATAATAATAATAATGCTTTCACTGCAATCAGAAACATAAATGTCCATACAGAAAAAAAGGAAATATAAAAACAAAAATGCAATTCCCACCACAGGATGAAGTTTAGCTGAGGCTAGTTCAACTTAACCCCGGACAATTAAATATGTGGAAACAAAACGAAAAAATGCTTATAATTAAAATATTCCGGAGATGCACCCGATAAAAAATTAACATAGAGAGAGCAACAAGAAGATATATTAAACTAAAACATTAATTAATTAATCATCGCCGCAATAAAAGAATAAATAATTAGAAAGCTAAACACTGAGCAGTAATTACTAAACAACATTAATCATTCAATCACTTATAGTCAGTAGTTACACGCATGAACACTCACTTCAGATAATAAGAACTCTTTTAGCTTATTACGAAAAGACCTACCAGTTGCAACGGAAATAATATCCACCGGTAAACTGTTCTGTTTGATGTACATTTGGTATGAGAAAGATCTTTGAAACAAGGCTGTTCTGTGTGGCGGTGGAGAAATCCTACCTCGAAGTCTGTTCTAAAAGTGATCTTCTGATAGAGATATTATTTTGTGGTACAAACCCAGGCAACGAAGTTCACTCCTTTGATGCACATTCAACCAACGTGCGGATACCAATTTATGGGAAATGTATTCGAACTTAGGAATAGCATAAATATACCGCAAACAAGAGTTCTGAACTTTCTCTATACGACTCCGCGTAGATCCATGCAAACAGGAGTGATAAGTAGGAAACCATTAAGAAATTTGCGAAAGAACAAACGCTTCACATAAGTTCTAACAGTTGCACTAAACATATGTCGGTATGGATACAATTTTCTCAAATTACAATATGCATTACGAATGTACCCGAAATTATGCTGAAGATACCTATGTGTGTTATCTAAAAGAAGTCCCAAACTTTCCGCATTGTCCGCCAGCGGAACATTGGCCTTATTAATTTTAACATTAAGAACGCTGGATAAGTTGGAGCATGTTCTTCTAGAGCCAAAAAATTACTAAATTAATATTTTACAGATTGCTTAATATCCACAATTAATAACTGTTTGTGCACTATGTTCCTCAGATTAGCATTACGGGTGAACCAAGAAGACAACCACTTTCATTCAGAACACCACATAATCTAAAACGAGTGCTATGGCAACACTAAAAGTCTATGTTTGCCAAACTACACTATTTTGAAAAATAAAAGATTTTAAATGCGAAAATATTACCGTTTATAGTCAGACTACTCTAACGTGAAGGATTTAATAATTCCTAAAGTTGGGAAATTAAAAAGACGTAGAATTCGTTCCGTTTCTAGTGAGTAGGTTACGTAGTCTTGCGTAAAACTTTAACTTGAGGCTACACCAATCATGTGGCTTTCCTCGCGATATCAATAGGAAATGCAGAGAACATTTTAAACGTGCATTTCCTCTCATTAATTTTATTTCTTCAATCATCATCTGTGCGTAATTAAGCTATCATCTATCTTCGAACGTCCTCGTACAAACTGCCTAAAAAAACTAAAACGGCTACTTCAAATTATCCAAGGTAACGGTTATCCACAAGGTCAATGTATTACTACATAATTAAGATCAATACTTCCAACTTAGTATTTATATAGGAATTCAGTATCTACGATTAGCGTACTAGAAAAACACTTAATGAGTTCTGCGATGTTAAGTACTCTGGTCGGTAATTCTGATGTCTACTACTACTATTACGACGTCTGTTATTAGCCGCTAACGCCCCATTGAGCCGATTTGACGGCCACCACGCCACAGTGGCGATGTATCGTACGTACATAGTGGTTGATTAACGTTATGGAAATTATACATTAAACGATAATTTCCTAACCACTAACGGATTTGGATAAACATTATTTATTTTCTGAAATGTCCGGTTTTCGTATCTGGTTGCACACATTGTACGAGAAGAATGCACACGCGCTTGTAGTTTTGAAACCGTTACTTTAAGAAGCGATCTGTATAATATTGGATTGGTCTTCAATTAACATCGCTAACACAAATTCGTTAAAGGAGAGGAATGAACCTGATCTGACTTACAATTAGCAGTAAATATTACATAAACACTTTGTTACTGCTCCAAATACTGGAGAACAAAAGTCGGGCATCGTGGAACGAATATCTTAGATCTGGAAACTAAGTAATTACGGATTTCACCGATGGATAACTTTAGCATAATGACGCCGTTCAGAGGACAATGCCTCGTTCGACTATGTAGCTTTAGTTTGCTGTCAGTTGAAAAATCAATAACTAGGAGACTATCAGATTAATGCTTACTTTGTCTTTGTCAATATTTCTTAAAAGATAAAAATTTCGTCAAATTGCGCTTGCTCGGGTTATTGTTGACATAAACTAGTCTTTTCTAAGTCTTTTGGAAGTTGATTTTTGTGGTACTGTAAAAAAGGTGGTAAAAATTATTAATAAAAGTGGACAGCACTTATTTACTTATTTATCTTTGAACCATTTCTACCATAGGTATCGAGGTAAAAATGGACTACACGTTACTCAATAAAGTTTTCTCGTTCCACGACAAAAATGTTTTCTTCATTTTCCTAAGAAAATCCGGGATCACTTAGTTACCAAACCAAGAATATAAGTATAAAGCATTTCACTAGGAACCTAGAAGTTCAGTTGTAACTATTCATTTAACGTAGTTAAGGCTGGTAAAATATCGTTGTGTTCTTTCCTCTCAACTTTTCCTTTTTTTAAAAGAGAAAGCATAATGGTACTTTTAGGGGTCGTAAAAGGATATTACGCGAAAATGTTGCCTGGAAGATAAAGTTTAATGTCACTTTAATGCGAGGGTAACGCATTTATGTGCGAAACTTTTTATTAATGTATGAACGCGGATGGGCTAGAACCTATATCCGTGGAAAATGAACTAAATATTACATTAAGCTTGAGGTCATACCATATTAAAGGACGTCGTTTGTTTATTGATATTTATCGCAAAATTTATAACGAAAATGATCCAATTAGGACCTAATAGATTACTTATTTTCATTTGAAATTCCGTGAGCCTTATCCGGCGCGAAAATGGTTGCCTGAAGAACAGAAGAATGTAGGATAAAATAAAGGCTGTCCAAAAACAAACGATATGGTGCCTCTACAAAGAAACTAATAAATAGGCAATTTAGAAACCTTGCTTTGGGATCACAGTGATCGTCACTTAGAGAAAAGCTTAGATACAATACATACTTTGTGAAACCATCGCCTTAATAAAGTATATTTTTGTAGACAAGCTTCACATGTCCCTGGAGACGAGATTTTTTGCGATGTGATTAGATAGGGTAAGGATCTTATTTCTATGCAAAGCGAAAAGTTGATGGGATACAAGATTCAGAAACTAACATAGATGAGATAGAGCAGCAACTAGTTTCAATGAATTTTATTAATAATTAAACAAAACTTATCAAGTCAAGTTGGTAAATGTAAAGCGCGAAAGCTATGCTAATGACAATCAAAATACATAAGGCTGAACTAAAAATGCGACCATATATGTATATATAACCTCCCTGACTTCGAAGAGACACAACTAACCAGAAGAAAATTCAGGAAACTGTTGGAAGAAGGTCTCAAGAAGAGAAAACAGAGCAAAAAATACGGAAAAGAGGTGTAGATGTAAGGACGATCAATGGGATAAAAGTCTTACATGCAAGAGAACGAGAAGTGCTATTAGCATGCATCACGAGAAATCAGAATGCCTTGAGACGACAAAAGTATGAGGCAGTGATACATTCTGAGCCCAATTCTGTTCATAATAGTACTGGGTGAGGTAATAAAAGGAGCAAAAAGAGAGGTAAAACAGTACAATCTAGGATACGATAGGGGGAAAATGTTAAAACATATAACCAATACCTGCAAGAAGCTAATTTGAAAATAAATGAAGAAAAGACTAAGACCATGATTACACACAGGGACGACAAAAAATATGAAATATGTCTAAACGAAAGAAAGTTGGAAAAGGTGGATACCTTTAAATACTTGCGGATAATCGCGACTGAGGATGGAAGATTCGATGAAGTGGTAAAAAGAAGAAATAAAGCAGTAGGAAGATCTCTGAAAGGATAGCGCCAATACTCACCTATGGTTCGAAAGTTTGGTCAAAGACAAAGAAACAGAAACAAAAATACAAAGAACGGAAATGAGGTTTCTAAGAAGGATACATGACAAAATGAAATAAAGCGCGAAATAGTACGATTGGAGAAAAATTGAAAACAGAGCCCATACAATTCAGAATAGAAGAAGATCAGTTGCGGAGGTTGCAGCATGTAATATGAATGAAAGAGATAAGAAGATGAGAAGAGTGTTTGAAGTCAAAGCAATAAAAAGAAAGCAGAGGGGAAGAGCTACAAAGAGTTAGGACGGAGAGGACAGAGGGTGTGCGAAGCGGCCAAAGGAGGCAACCTAAGCTAGAAGGAGATCATGAGGCAGGTACAGGAGAGAAGCCCATGGAGAGAAGCACGGAAAAGGATGGCGACTTAGAGACTCAATTCCAATCTACATAACGCCCGAAAGGGTATAAGAGTCAGAATAAGGACTAAGATAAACAAAATTTGGTTAGCTTAGTAAATGCGAGGCACCAAAGCTATGCTGAGGGAGTTTTCAGGAACTACCAAACTGCTTTGAGACGAGGCCGATCGACAATCAATGCTACACATACGTCGGAACTAGAAATACTGCGACTATTTATATACAACTTTCACTGATTTCAAAGAGACGCAATCAATCAGAAGAGGACAGGGAAGGTATTGGAATGAAAACGTCTAGCAAATTCAGGAAACTGTCACAAGAAAATCGAAGCAAAAGTATGATTCCAGTGAATTACAACGTAGAAATTTGGGGTATGTAAATAAGGCATGGTAAGCAAGGTAGATCATCTATCATCGATGTTGCTTAGAATGTGGAAGGGACTTGACGATAACAACGTAATGATGTAACAACAACAACGACATGCAACGGCATGCAAAACGAACGAGCGAAAGTAGCGTTTTCGAGGTTTTCGAAAGTCTAAACGATCCTTGGAAAAAGCTTCACATAAACGAATTTAACAAAGGAAGCAAAGAAATTTAACAAGTGTGCCATTAACTGCATAGAACTAAAAATTTGGATCAGTACCTTTTGTAAACTACTTGGGAGTTATTGTTGGATAAACAGAAAAGAGTGGCAGAAAAGATAGAAAATAAGACATGGAAGAAATTGTACTTTGGGCTGCATATGTTCTATTGGCGTGGGCCGCATAGTGAAGGTTTTAGTATCTCGCTGGTAGCATAGGTCTTTAACACAATTCTTTTATGCTCTCGCATAAAAGTAGCTTAAGTTTCAGTAATTTTGATAACACGCCCAAAATTATTGTTAAAATCCGCCTTAGAGAATAAAGATGAATGTATATACGACCGTAACAAGAGTTTCGAAATTGATTGGTTTCTACTTTGATTCGGCTTGTTCCAACTTTGATAAAAGACATCCAAGCACGGCTTCTTCCTCTCTAAATTCTTCTGTAGTAAAAGACGTTTCTTTCCTCCTTTCATAAATTATAAAACTGATTCTAAAAGGCACTTTTACAACTACTTATTCTTTAATTAACTGTTATAAATCGCCGTAGACTCGCTTACTTGCAGTATTTTGCAATCTATTATAACACATAAGGCGACGATTTATAATCTAGTAAATTCGTTCCGGGGCGATCCCCGGTGGAGACGCTCGCTACGTGCTCGCAAGAAACGAGATGAGGTTGCTGTAAAATACGGAGTGCGTCTCTGCGCTCTTTCTTCTTGAACCCCCGCCGTACGGCTCTTCGTTCCGCCTTGTTCGCTGTTTTCCCCGGCATTAACTAAATCATATACGACGCGCGTTTTTAATAGTGCACTCGTGAGAAGTTCGCTGCGGATATGTATTTTCCGCTTTCCTGCATTCTGATATTTTTCTGCTCGCGAACGACATTTTAATCCGTGTAGCACGACGAATGCGCGCGGGAAAAGGACTGTATTCTGTAAACCTAACCGAACAGGTAATAATATGCATTTGCAAAAGTGCAATAACATCCTTGGAGTTGGTTGGGTAGGATTAAAACATTACTGTATCCTGTTCACTGTTCCTCGATCATTGCACCCAACCTCTAGCTGCATACGTATGTACATAGGTACTTGCATATGTATTCGGTGAGAAAACGCAAAAGTTATCAAGTTTACAACGGAAAGCATGGAGTGTAATTTGACAGGTTGGAGAAAATTATGGTCAAGTAGGTGCTTGATTAAGATCTTTTCGTCTCGATAAGCATAGATGATATCGCACGAGTGAGCTGCAGTCAGATGTGGAAAGGAAGGCTGTGTTCAAGGGACCATTAACGATTCTTGCAAATTGCTTCGAATTGAGATATTATCGCACGTAGACCAATTCAACTTCACGCCATTTCCGTATTCGGATTTGACTGGGCAAAATATATACTATTACGATGGAAAATACGGATTATGTGAATAATGATCTACCCAAACACCAGCAAAACAGATCTCCCACCTTAAAAAAAAGAAAGCTTACATAGGAATAGGACATAATTAACTATCACGGATTAACGGTCTTCACTATTTAATGTTTGAAGAAAGAAAGTCTTTTTCTTCATTCTACGTAAGTACTTCATTGAGATTTATTCCTGAACAATTTTACCAAAATGGTATTACCACATGCTCTTTGTGGAGCGACAGACACGCGAAATAAACTACAACCAAATTGGAAAAGGTGACACCAATGGTCGTAAGAACTGTATATTTCCATTAAAAAGCAAACAAATTAGAATAATTCTTGCTTATCTATGATGAAGGAAAACGGAGTTTTGTACAAGAAGATGCTAAACTTCAAACAACTACCGAAAGTCAACTACCGTAAATTTTCATATATAGAATGAATGAAAAAATGTGCAATGTAATTTAGGCAATATTGAATATGACGTTTCACTACATTATATCAAATTATGTTTGTGGAATACCTTTTAAATCGAGTGCATTTTTTCTGTATTGTGATTTTTCCACTGAAGATGACAATTTACTTGTCGAAATACGTGCGAAATTGATGCTGTAAGAGAAACAATCTATCCATTCAAGTTTCCTTCATTTCAAATCGTCAACTGTTCTGCATCCTATTCCTCACAACGCGTATAAAAGGACAACTCAATCACACATCTCGGTACACAAGCGTGAAACGAACATACGAAGACCTTTCTACTTGTTCTAAAGGGACCAGTAAAAGTTTCTTAGGTTATTAAAGTTGATTCCAAACTAATTCTTAATCGTAATAATGACGTGATTGTAGAAATAGTGTGATATTGTTGAGTAAGAATTGTCTTATCGAAGTTAGCGTAAAATTGTATACTCTCTTACTTTTTCTAAAATATAAGCTGTAGAGGTTTCATAATTCTCGTTCGTTTGTTCGATGTTAAAATTTACATTTTAAATTCAGTTTATCTATGTCTCATGGAGACTATTTCTGAAATAAAAACCTACTTCATTACCAAATAAATATATTTTGGTGTATTATAACAAGAGATTGTTAAAAGGTGGATGATTATCATTAACCCATTAGTACCCACGGTCCTCATTTTAGTACGGTAAACTGTACCCAAATGAGTACAGTGGGTACTAATGGGCGAAGTAGTATAAATCGGACTGACGCTTATTATTCAATGAAAACTTATTATTGACTGTCACTTCTCCAAATGTTTATATTCAATGATAAGTTGTCATTGATAAGTTATGATTGAATAATAAAATTCAATTAGTCCATCTTTTTAACCAACTCCACTCATAAACAACAGATGCTACATTTCATTGGCAAGTTCTTTAGAGCACAATGATTGGTCCATTTCGGGAGATGCGTGAAGCACTTTACCAATCTGATCTAGTACCAATAATAGTGCATTATAGTCCTTGCAATTAATACCAAATGAAACAAAAGAGAGATTGGGTCGTTTTGCAACGATTCCGTTCGAGGGGCGTAAATTAAATTAGAATTTTTGGGAAGTGAACTGCATTGTTTTTGAACTGGCTCTATTTCTGCGATTTTGGATAATTGGGAAGATAAGTCACGATTACGTTTGCAACTTATCGATTAACTTTGGAGTTTTGAAAGAGAGCAGTTCATAAATGATTGCCTTTGGAGGTAATGTTTCTAGGACATTTCCAAAAGCCCAAAAAGTTATACTTTTTTATTTATTAAATTAAATCATTGATATAAATAGTTATAAATGCGCACTTTTCGTGTAGATGGCCACCACATGACTTGTTGTCGGTTTTAAAGAGAGGAAACTTTTTGGAGAGTCAAAATGTTGCGCTTAAACTGGCCGCCAGAAACAAGGCTTAGTGCTGGGTGAAATAAACGTCATCTGCATATATTCTGTAAACTTATGTTGCTGATGTTGAGTATACACTTAGAATATTGACATTTAAAATTGTGGATCAAATATAGCGGCCTAAATTTGTCAAAAGCGATTTATTAATCATTCTGAGGCAAAATCCTGAGCAAATGATGGATTGTATCCTTACAATCTCCAAAAGCAGTTGACATCCACAGTATAAGACGTATTTATTCAGTATAACGTTGTCTTTCAAATGATCTAACTTACTCCTACTAGTCGATACCTAACTGCTAAAGCAATAACCATGGTTTTTGACTTTCATAATTCGCAAAATACCTCACGCCCCTTAAAACATACCAGGTTCAATATAATCAAGATCTTAATTCTGAAAAATGTAGTTTCAACGAGATTCTTGAGAGAATAAAAACTACAAATGAATAAAAAAGTAGAACATATATATATATATATATAAGCCTTCAATGAACCGTACTGGAGGGTCTTACTAAAGACGAAACTAGTCTGCGATTAGTAAAACACGATTCTATCCGTAACAATTATTGGCGTACGCAATGTAGCCTTGCAGTGCAGCCATTTTGCAACTTTTTGTGAGAGTTACCTAACAAATGAACCTTAGTTATAGGTCGTTCATTGAAGAGTTATGAAGATGTTATTCTTTTTATTCATCTGAAAAATCTGAAAGATGATCGACATTCCCACAGTGCGCAAAATAATCGAGATTTTCCAAATGCTCTTCCATTATTTACTCTCGTATATAGTTCTTTCGGGGCCCTTCAACTGTAGCATACATAACCCTCTATCCTCACCATTAAATGATGTGTATTTGTTCCCATTACTCAAGATTAATTAGGCATACGTATATGATTGCGACCGGCCGCCGTGTATGCGATCGGTACCTGATGCCTCATATTTTTTTTACATTTTAAAAGCTTTCAAATAAGAATAAGGAGACTGTGGTTAAAATAATATATATGTATATATATATATATATACATATAATCAAATTATCCTTACCGCGCCTTTCGGCAACTAACTTGAGAATGGCAACTTAGTTGCCGAAATACGTATCGGGAATTATTTCCGAAAGGCGTGGTAACCTAATGAGCTTAACGTAGAACTCACATATATGAAATCCATTTTCGACTAAAATTAATCATTTTATCGCAATTTTGTCATTAGACATGATATTATCACCAGCTTTTCGTCAAAAACAAAAGAAGAAGTAAATGATCTAACATTTGTTTTGGAGACATTTCAATAAGTCCGTCCAACAAATCGAAAATACTATTACGTAAAATAAATAGGGCAAAACAACAAAAGCTGGTAATCATATACCTCATCAATTACGCAGCCTAATCAATCAAACTATAAGATTATCGTAGGCTTCAACAAACAACGGCTTTCACTTTCAACCGCGTTTATTAATCCACGCCGATAAAATTAAATTTTCTCTCTCTCCGATAACTAATTAACTCGGGTCGGTTGAAAACGGCGCTAATTTGTAAGCTGGGCGATGATACCACCGATGCCGGCGGCCCCACAGCGAACAGAAGAAAAGGGAGAAATACAATGCCAAGCTTGTTTATTAAATTCGGAACTTGATCCGTGAAAATATCAATTAGCCGAGTAGAACGGGGCTGAGCGTTTCGGTGTTTGGCGAAATGTTAGCAACTTTATTGATTCACGTCCGAACAATATATTAAAAGCTTTGGAAATTTCGGTTCAGAATAGTAATGAAATTCAAGTCTTGCGGGATTTAATTATATCGAAAACGTGTGTAAATATGTAAATGTAGTACATAAAGGTGTTTGTGTAAGTTAAGCCGTAAAGAAGGAAAGAAAAATTCTTTATAATTATATTGTCCCAAAAGTTTCTGCAAATACCTACTAACAATTTGCTGGTAACCCAAAGTTACTGGAAGCAATGTTAATAATATCACTGGCCATGACAGTTGTTCATCGATGAACTTTGCGGAGTGCAGTGCGGAGATTTAGATGTCACCCTTAAAGTTAAAATTCGTCCATTGCATTTTATGCTGAATCTTTAGCTTCTGTAATCTCTGAATTACCGTATTTATGTATACCGTCCTAAGAGAACAACATTTTTAGCCCTATTTAACATGCAACATGCAACAGGGAACATCTTATCGGGCTATTGCCAATCGTGTTAAGTTTAAGTCCATTTTCTCCCTTCTCTAAGTATAACTAAACAGAAAACAGATGGCTAAGAACTGATAAATGGAAGGAACATCAAACTTCGCTATACATCGATGCATTGGATTGGGCTACATCTCCTCGTGCTTTCGCCGCTTCCATGCAACCTACGTACTTGGTACAAATACCCAAGTGTAATGTTATAATTTCATGGGTGCCATCTGAATTTTTAAGTAAGGGTTAAATTATCAAACGATAAAGCCTCAAAATGGTGGATACAGAGGAACAGAAAAAGTAATACGAACACAATTAACAATAAGCAAAAGAAGAAACAATTTAATGTTCACCAGTGAAAAGACATATCTGTTCGTATTGATATATTAAATAAAACAAAGGAATAAGGACTGAGTTTATGAAATCAAACACTTTAATTTAATAAACCAACTGAAGCAATCTAGTGCTTGATTTTAATCATGCTCGATTTTTGTTGGTCAAAAGTTGTAATCGTTTTAAAATTCATCGCCGAATAGTCGAAGTGTATGGTAAAAATGTAATGTCACTCCCCAATCATCGTGAAATGGTGCCCAATGTTAGGGAAGGACAAATTTGATTGATAAAGTGTGCAACATGGACGTCCTTTAACTGCGGACACGACCAACAACGCACAGAACGTAAATAAAATGATTCTGACTGACCATCAAGTAAAAACTAGAGAGACTGGAAGTGTATTAAAAATCTCGTATGATAACATGTTTGCGATCATTCAATTTCACCTTGACTACAGTAAGATATGTGCACGGTGGGTGCCTCGTTTTTGACCGGTAACAACAAGAATTCACATTGTGAGTCCTCTCTTTCTCTTCGTCCATATTATTCCAAAGACGGTTCACAGTTGTTGGGAGGAATCATTACGGGAGATGATAGCTCCATTAGATTCCCGAGACTAAACATTCATCGAGTGAATGACACGAGGATTCGGCAGAGCCAAAGAAAATGAAAACGCAAATTAAAAAGGTTGTGTTGATGATTTCTTTCGATTCCAAAGAAGTACTTTAAAATGAGTTTATGCACCGTTGTGTAAGAATAAATGCCACAAAAATTCGTAGAACCATTAAAGATCAAAAACCCGTAAGATTGAGTGATGGTACTACTCTTCTTCATGACAACACTACTTCCCATTCAGCTTATGTCATTCGGGAGTTACTGTTTACAAAGTTTTAAGTGGCCTTTACAACCCCGATCTGGTAATCTGCAACCACCACCTTCCTAATTCTCGCAACGGAAACCTGGAAGGGAAGCGTTTGGCTAACGATGATAAAATGAAGGAAAGCAGTCTTTTAATGGTTAAGGGAAATTGGACAAAATTTATATGAAAGTGCAATAGGAAAACTAGTTTCACAATATCAAAAGTGTTTAGAAGAACTTGACAAATTTGTTGAAAATAGACAAATAATAAAAATATTTTACTTGTAAATGTATGTTGCTTCATGAGCATGGGGGCAAGTTTCTGATCCTTTTCGAACCTTCATATTAGATTATTCTGCAACGGTGACAATTGTCAATTCGTATAACTCAAAATTAAATGCGACAGCAGGTCGATCTGTACTTAAGTAGAGCCATAATTAACCAATCTGTATGATTCGTTAAACCCTAAAAATATGTAAATGGTGCTGCAAAGCACGCTCCAAAAACAAAGGTGGAGAAAATCGGAATGATAGACAGAAATTATCCTTGCCTCGTGCAATAAAGGAACCTCAAGCATGTTCTCCAGACCACAAAAGTAACCTTTGAATTTGGCCATCTTAGGAGGATGTTCCTGTTCATTTCAAATTGCCGAAATAGGGTGACCCAGAAATGAAAAAAATTGCAGAAATTTGCTTAACATGTGACAGAGACGGCTTCTCTCTGTAACATGCTCAACCATAGCGCGTGCTGCGCCACACCACACGGAGGCCGCGACGTGAATGTCAGTATAATATCGATGAAGCAGGCAGGTAGATTCTGTGTCAACTCCTAACTACAAACTCTAAAGTTGACAACTGAAAAACTATCTTCCACATAATAATCGCCAACAAAAGCGTAGCATCAAAGTGACAAATTCTATATAAACGCTTTTGGATTTTTCAGTCCGTCATATGAATTTTACCGAAAAACATTCGTTCTAACTTCTTTCGGATCATCTACCAAAGATGTTAAGGTAGGCTCTTCTGAATTATTATGATTGATATGATGATCGTCTTCTTTTCATATTTTAATTGCATAAAGAGTAAAAAGAACGCAACGAATTATATCATATGTAGGATTTGACTTTTAGCATCAATACCCACATGTTCCCATTTGTTGCATAAATTCCAACCTGTTTTGAAGCCTCCTAACGGTTGAGCACGTAAGATTTCATCTAGTGCGAAGTGCTGTGTATATAGCAAAATGATGTTTTAGACGTTTCCGAGTTTGCCGCATTGGTCGTGAACGCGGAAAGCTTTTACACCTTCCACAATACGCTCTAATCCAGTTTGACGATTTTTCCCCCTTTCTTCTTAGCCGACGGCGATAGTTCGGTACGCGTGGGAGTGCTTTTAAGGCGATTATTTCGAACACGTATTTGCAGTGCATTTCGCCTACCGACCTATCTAAAACACATCTTGTCGATTGTCGTGCGTCGTTAATTCGAACGAGTGCTGTTGCGTTTTCCTTATATCGAGCGTCTCGCTATTGTTGGTTCTACCAGAAAACGCAAACACTGAGGACCCTTGATAAAATTAATAAGGAAAGTGGTTCGTCCTATCACTTGCTTAAGTTCCGCTCTAATGGTTTCCGACTTTGTACTAACTTCTTTCAGTTTAGAACAGTTAAGGCAGCAATAGACGATGGAGTTTGTGATTGAAGTTAGAAGTATGAGTGCCATGAATATGAATATATAAAATTTTATTGACACTCATCTGGCGATTACATTTATGCTGAAACGGGAAGTCATTTAATAAAGCTAAAAAGAATTAATCTGGACGATACAGTAGGATTTGAAAGGGAAATACTTCGATATTCGAATGAGATTTATGAAATTGGCTTAGGTTATTGGAAAATCCCACGTCAACAACATTGCAGTTTTATTTACCATAATATTTGATACAATACTGCAACACTTTTCTCCTGTTAATACATTTACAAGCGAACAGTCGAAACTTCGAATTTATGTCTAAGATTCCACATGATTGCCTTCGCTACATTTAAGTAACCGCGATACCGTTCAAGGAAAGGAAGATAAATGAACGAAGTTCTTCACATGCTACCCGAGGTTATGTCACACTCCATTAAATCTCGATTGAAATCTCAATGCGGGGATTAATTAAGCGTGGATTTCGATGCATGCATGCAACGATCGACATTAAGCTAAACTGGTACGACGCGATTATACAAGAAGCGAAACTTACGTAATAGGAATAGTTGCTAAAACGCTTCTCGGTTGGTGATTTTTCAACGATCCAAGAAGTTGGAGTAGATGGAGGTTCTAGAGACAAGGCGAATGGAGAAAGTTTGACGCCTAGTACAAGTAATTAAATTCTTCGAATTTTGGACGTCTTCGTGATAAATTCGTGCTAGATATTGCATACTATGCGATGGCAAAGTGATCTCTTCGCAGCGATTATTAATTTGTATATATTGACGATGATAAATTACTTTCTAATTGGATATACCTTTTAGTACCAACAACAAGAAGATGGATATATTTACATCCATTGTAGAAGACAGAAACGCAGAGCTGAATAGATAGCACAGTATCGAAGTAAGAATTAACAAATGGCATTGAAGAAATTAAAACAGAAAAACAGAGCTAAACAGTCAACGTACATTGGTAATTATTTATTAAATGAACAAAGGTGAACGTAATAGGAGAATCCCAAAAAGACTACCATAAGAGTAGGTATATAAACTGAAAAAGCAGAAAGTATGAAAAAAGTTGCATAACGAGGCACATATGTAGATAGGCAGCTCAGAACTCATAGAACATGAAAAGCCATCCATCATGTTCTATATATATTAGAAAGATACGCTGGATAGACATCTCGAGCTATCTAGAACAGTCAGCATATGCTGTTAATTTCACATAATAAAGCTGAAAGTAATACTACAGATAATCTCAAAAATACTACCATGAAAGTAAGCATATAAATTCAAAGAGGAGGAACTAGAAAGCAAGTTGCAGAATGTGGTATGTAGATAAGATGCTCAAAATTTCTAGACCCAGAAAAGCATAAGTAGGTATTAGAAGGCCATTCTTATTAAAGATATATGGAATTGCCTAAAATAATATGCATATACTGGTAATTGCCCAATGAACCAAGGTGAAAAAAATACTAGAATCCAAAAAAGCCATAAAAGTAGATATATAGTTGAAAGAAAAGGAAGTACGAAAAATGTTGCAGAACGAGGTATGTACATCGATAGAAACCTCAGAACTCTTGAACAAGAAAAGCATGAGTGGATAATTAGAAGGATACTCTAGCACTATCTCGAATAGCTAGAGGACTCATAACATATTATATACGATTAGAAACATTTAGAAAGGTGTTCAGATTAACTTTCTGAGCGCTATTCACCAAAGTACGCGATCCGGAACTCAGATCCATGTAGGTCCCTTTCACACGAGGTTCGAAAGAATTTGATGAAGGTCCCACTAGACTTCAAAAATACAAGGACATATAAGCGATTTTTCATTTTCGACGTCCGGATTTTGTAATTAAATGGCAGCCCAAGGCATTTGAATTTCGTCATATTTCTTTCCCTTTTTTACATTAATAATGGAAAATGTTAATAATGAGATGGTCGCGCTGGCTTTGCTCGGTAGCCGTCATACGAGACCCCCAATTTTTGATGACATTTTGGGATATCTCCTATTTCGTGTCGTATGTTGTCCTTTAGCTTTGGATAGTATCCAGTTGATTAGCGTAGACAAGTGACTTCAGATAACTCCAAAGAAAAAAAGCGTAAATCGTCAGATCATGTGATCTTGGTGGCCAGTTTGATTGCACGATTTTGCTGCCTCTTCTTGAAATTAGTTCTTCGGAAAAATTTTCAAGCAGGAGGGCGATTAATTTGTCACCTCTGTGGCTTGTTGGCGCTGTCTTGTTGAAAAAACATATCGTCAATGACAATATCGTCCAAACTGGGCTACCGAAAGTCGGCCATCATCGCCCTATGCTTTTCTCTAAAGCAAATAGATATACCAGAAAGAATAAACCACCACTTTGTGCTGAATTTGGCTATACGTCAGTATTGGGTCACGTGGTGGCCCAAATCTCTACGAAAAATTTGTTAGGTTGACGTCGTTGAAAAGACCAGAACTTGTTCAGGGCGAGGAATTGAAACATTTTCATTTCACCTTGCGATATGACGAATCACTTGCGCTGTTTGTTCCAGCACTGACCTACTTGACTCATTTTTTTTTTAAATTATGGGGGTCGTAACTTCCACATACCGCATGTTAAGTGAAAACTACAGAACGCTAACCTTAGTAATATCGCTAAACGATTTCGATGCGTTCTTGGGTTGTGTATCTTTCCATGATAAATTGACAAACATTCCTGAACATTCCTTTGAAATCAAATATCGAAAAAGTTGCAGCGTTGCTAGATGAGAGCATTGCGAAATCAGGACATTCCTATTGAAAAACTGTCTGTAACACTTTTGCCAGTAGCAAAATTCAAATTATTAGTTATTTTGGTTAAACGTATGTTACAACTGAAACCTGGACAAAATCCTGGCTGCTTGTCGGATTTTTAAAATATTGCACGAAAAATAATCCGCATAATCTAGTATGGAAGATCTTGAACTTCACTTCGCTCAATCCATTGGTTTGGAAACGGCTGATTTAAACATTTTCGAACAGACAAAGCATACCACCTTCTTCAAAAATTTCAAAGGTTTTCATTCAAACTCATGTTGCTCTCGTCCTGTTACTGTGTTTCTACTTCATTGATGATTACATGATGAGTTTCCAGTTGTATTCTTATCAAAATTGCTGTCAAAAAATAAAAGTTTGATGACACCGAGTATGCCGACACAAATATTGATTTTTTGTGGTTTTTGCGTGTGTTTCTCCGTAACATTCTCGTTCAATCATCACCAACATCTATGCTTGATAACACAACCATTTAAAATATGTGTAATCATCAGGGAGACATTGAACAATTGATCAAATAGGTTGAGCTACCTGTGTCTTCTGCATAAATCAGCTATCTTAGTTCGATTTATTACGTAATTTAATAATTACTCAACCAAATGTACTATTATTGTAAAAAATATTTGAGCAGCATTGAGCAGATACGAGTGGAGCATTACTCATAAGTCATAACATTTATGTTCTCCTTGATATAGTGTGGGACTAAAGTATGGAATATTAAAAAGAATGCCAACTCAACCGTCAACCAACTCTGGAGGACGTCAGTTTTAGTTTTTAAAGACACATATTAATACGTGGATTCCCCCGCCGACATTCATGTGTTCTTTTAATATGCACGTCATCATAAAAAAATTTAAAAGACAACATAGATTTTTCGTAGTAAAGTTTGATAGCGATTTCTTTACCTTTTTCATCATGCAAATAAATCATAGGGTTGCATAATAAAAAAATCTGAGAAAAATCGAGCTGAACATTTAATGTTAATATCATGGTACTTATAACTCATAAAACATAATAAACGAAATATTCTAGACTGAGAAATGAAAATAAAGCGTATAAAAGTAACATCCATTTACTACTTAACACTAAGCCAACCTATTTACAAATTCACCTAAGACGTTATTAATAACCGTACATTCTATTTTGCGAATTTCTTCTTGTATATGCTACTTCAATATCTCTAAATTCGATTATGTTTCATAAATTTTTGATTTCAAGTAACTCCATAGAATAGAACTTTAAGGGTATTAGGTCAGCAGATGCCGATCCATCTTTCTGAAAAACAGTGTACAGAGAATCACGAACAGGAAGGGTATAATGTGGCGGTGCGCCATCGTGTTGATAACAAAGACTATCATTTGGGATATCACGATTATCTACGCTCGGGTAAAGTGCAGCCAGTGCTGGAATGAGATTTTTAGGAGAAACTCCAAATATCTTTCTCCGTTAAGGTTACCTTCATAGTATTATTAAATATTATTCATATTAAAAAGTGATTTTCAACACTCTATATTTTATTTATAAAATAATTCATAAACAGGCACCCGACTACTTATCTAGGCAGCCTGTACTTGTCCAAGAGATTCCTACATACAACACCAGAAATAATATATTTTTATATACAATCTGTCAATAAATATAGAGCAGAAAATACAAACCATTTTCGAAAGGACTAAAAATGGACCATGACATGCCGTAAGAAATTAAATATTATAACAGTTGCAGACATTTTAGGAAACAATTGAGAGACTACATTATAAGTAGATTTAATTAATAATTAATAGTAATTTCCTATATTAATATGTTTGTAATAGCATTTTACTAAATAAATAATTATTATTATTATAAATAGAAAAGGATCTAAAATTCTGTTATATACCATTCCTATTTCATCTAATGTTCAGCTGGATTTTTCTCAGAATTTCTGCTATGCAACTCTATGATTTATTAAAATGATAGTGAACGGAAGAAAAATCACCATCGGATTCCACTATTTAAAGCCTATATTGCCATTTCAATTTTCTGTGATGACGTTATAACTAAGAAACAAATGAAAATCGAAAGGTGAATCGCACATATTAATGTGTACTTTTAACCTTCCTATACTCACGTCAAAATGAAAGACGTATACTAATATATACTAGACGTATATAAATCGGTCTCACAGACCGTATGCGTGAGTATAGGAAGGTTAAAAAGTAAGACCGCCCTGCTTCATCGTTTTAAAAAGAATGGATTGGGTTTGCTTCTTATTTTAATATTCTATACTTTAATCCCATCCTGTATATATCTATTCTTTGAAAACATGTTTTCAAACGATTTCTAATCATTATCTGAATGACAATTAATTTCATTCAGAAGAGGATTGTACATGGAAAATGTTTGCGAGTTTCTACTAATAGCAAATGATTTTATCGTTTGCATTTCACAAAACATACAGGAATCCAATTATTTATGCAAAACTAATACTAAACTAACAAACCAAAAATTAACAGAATGGTCCAATTAATTCGATGCTAATTAATATTAGGTACATGTGCATGTTTTCCGACAAACCAATTTATTTACGGCGGTGAGAAATAATTAGTGTGAAAATAATTCCATTAACTACAGCTGCGGCATTAGTTATTTTGGGGCCGTAAATATCTCTTGGAGGTTAAATAACACTTCGGTTGCGAACCACGGTTTAGATCCAAATTAACGTTTATCGGGCAGAATTTACCGATAAGGACGCGAGAAGAGACCCACGAGATCAGCTTAACGTACACGTCGAATACTTGCCCAGGCAATAAGGATTCCGCCAGCCAATATCCATGCATATTAATCAGTGATATTAGATTATGATTCCGGATCGTACTTCCCATTAGATTTAATTACGACAGTGATACGTGTAGATTGTGGATCCCATCCTCTAGTGCCGTATGTAAGCAAATCCACTTGTACGAAGACGGCCTTCTGCTTCGCTATTACCGCTACCACCTGTATTATTCTAGCAAGTATTTCAACAACGCGTTCTAATTAAACTAGTTTATTAACGGTCACGGTTAAAATTCAAATTATGCCCGGCACGTCAGACGTAAGCGGGTCATCCCGTGTAGTATATCATATGCCGCGAATTCCTCTATTACCTTGTTCCGAAATGATAAGTGTAAGGGCGCCGACATAGTTTCGGCTTCTCACACAGTTTTCCATTTTGTTCTTTTGGTTTCGTTCGCAGCGTTCGAGGGAGAAAATCGGTTACATTGTTTGCGTAGCTACTTAGCTTAAAAGGTATTTTGCCGACGACGACGCTCCGTTTCTCTAAATATTCGCGCTGACGTCTTCTGCAGGTGAGCATCGGAGACGGAAATTTCAGGAATTTCACGTTAATGCCGGATGTACAAAATTGAATTTAAAATACCCTTCTATATTCCTGTACTGACGCGGAATAATAACGTTCTTGTGGAACAGCGGCTTTAACGCGATGAAAGAAATCGTTTGTGGTGTTTCGCGTTGGAAACATCACCTCGGTACAAGTTGATGATTGAAATACTTTTTTACTTTGGATGTTAAGAACTCATCATAACGGAAGTTATTTCAATATTAATCAAATATACAGGGTCCGCTTCTATTTGCCCTTAGGAATTTAAGTATAGATACTTCAATACAGTAAAGAAATGAGTAGAAAGCTTTTCTAATAAAAGTGAACTAAAAATTGGAATAAAATGTTTGTTATCCAGTTTATGTTTTCAGGATAGTACTATTCGTACTAAAAAGCAATGACACACGTTGAGCAGAAGACAACTATTTCGTTATCAAAACGCCGACATCCTGTCAGTGATGACTCATAATCCAAACACGGCTGTTGAAATCGAAACAATGAACCGATCTGATATCAAAGGACATGCTCGTGCGAAACTTGGAACGTTATGATTTTAGCAATGAACAGCTGGGATAATTGATAAGAAATTCATTCATACGTAAACGCTTTGAGCGCAGAATAGGTTACTTCGCAAATAGAGTTGAAAAAAACTAATTTTATGGAAAAACTTTTAGCACGGTGTTAGGAAACGATGTGCTCATGATAGTGGATGACTTCAATGCCAAGATTGGGAAAGAACAACACAATCAAAATGAGGTGGAGAAAGCATAGAAACAAATGTAAAATAACTCGGCTGATACCAGGAAGGACAGAAGGGAATCGGATAGGACCACACGCTCATCTCAAGAACATAATACACCGATTCTACCAATTATATCAATTTCTTACTTACACTTAAGGATATTATTGTACAAAAAATCGGACACTTAAGATAATGTAGTTTAAATCTGGCTTCTGTCTTGTCAAATGTTATTCCATTTTTAAGTCATTATTGACGTGTTATTATATTCTATTTAATTGGTGCTAAAAAAACGCAAGTAATTACATTACTTGGGCAAGAATGATCGATAAGAAGACTAAGTAATAGATTTGGAGTCTCCAAAAGCACTACTGACTATATTAAAAAGAAATAAGTATACATCAAAATTGACATGAACCCGATAAACGGTTGGTTTATACTGCTAAAAAATAGTCAAAACAGACTTGTCCGAATTTTTGTTGCCGCAATAGTACTATTATCCTATGTCATTGCGTTTGAAATAATTACAGATATTATCATGCCGCATTTAAGTTCTGCTGAAAATATACAAATAATTACATCAGTTGGGGAAAGATAATCCAGAAAACTAGGTAATAGATTTGGTGTGTCCAAAAGCGACATTAAAAATTAATGGTACATCGAAATTAACATGAACTTGCCAAGCGATTGGCTCATATTGCCCAAAAATAGTCAAAGTAACCTATAAGACTTGTCCGGATTTTTGTTGCCGCAATAGTACACCGACAATGTCGATCATTTTTCAATCAACGACTACAAACCATAATTTCGAAAAATAAGTTGTGCACGTTGCTTCGTCCAAAATTCACGAATGACCTTGTGGCCCAAGGAGATATGTGAAGTTTTTCTTGTTCTATATTTGAAGCTGCTGGATTTTAAAAACGACTTTGAAAATCCGAAACTGCAGGTCTTTACTTGATAGTAATCTACAATGATATTTGATCTAATGTACGAGTAATTTATTTAGGAAACGTGAACTACGCAAGTAATTCTAGACTTTAAAGTAGCTTGAAAAAGTTTGATATTTTCCAAACGAGACACGCAATCTACCTCCTACCTATTTGTTGAATCTTTAACAAAAATCCTAACCCATTTTGCAGGCAATTTCGTTCGAACGAGAATCTCGCATTTCCGCCAACAATATATATTACAAGATTACCTAAGTGCTTCCGGGACCTCCTCGCTGATTTAAATCGATTGACGTCTAATCTTAAAATACATCACGGGGCCGAAAACGAAAAGCAACGGAATCCAATAAAAGAGGGCTCTAATGAAATTTAAAAGGATATCAACCGAACTAATGGATTGATCTGTTAAATCTTCGGAAGTCTTCCGCGATTGGGCTAATGAAAGCGGAAAAGTTTCTTTTGTCGATGTCGTCGTGAATCGACAAATACAGATGTAATTTGTTAGAGCGGACAAATCGTTTGGATGTACCTTCTTTTGTGAGGAATAAGATGTGGATGATTTATTATAGGAATGGGTGTTTTTAAAGATTATCTCAGGAAATAATTCGCTTTTTAGGAATTGCATTGATACAGTTTGACGAGTGAATGAAATGACGTTGCTTGATAAGAATTGATTGGATTTATATGGCATATTCCTGTTTACTTTTCCATATGACAGAAACATGTATAGCAACAATGATAGTGCTCAAAACAATTCAAGAATATCTTTAAAAGCTGTTGCTAAAAGATAGTTGAGAATTGAATGTGTTTTAAAAAGTATGCTTGTCGGGGTGGCATTTGGGTTCCAGCTTTCTATAGGATTTTTGTGAGATCAATTGGTTGTGCGAAGAGGACGTTGTAGAATTTCGTATCTCGCGTCATTATAATTCTGGTTTATGGTGTGGTGTAAAATGTAAATCATCAAAATTCATTCAATTCTTTTCTAAATTTCGATCCCGTGATAACTACTATTAAGACGATTGAAAGTGTGCTTAATTCCAACTAAACATCAGGACTGCAAAGTTCTAGAAATTTTATTTGTTAGATTTGTTAAATTTGAGATTTAGTGTAGTCGTAGAGCACGGAGCTTTTTCATTTCATTGATTGTTTGTGCAATAACTCTCAAAATCATTTAATCTTTGACATTCCACCATTTTTTACATTTATTAGTCCAAACGAATCATGACCAGCAAACCAACACTGGAAGGACATCATGATTTATTCCAATTGGAAGCTTAGAGGGTCGTAGGCTAGTTTGGGGTGAACGTACCCAAGAAAACCTGACCCAATTTGTTGGTGTTATTCAAAGTGTGATTTCACAACATTGGCTTTTGGAAAGCGAAAATGTTGGACGAAGACACGGACAAGGTCAACCGACATCAACAATATCCCAGCACGATCGATATCTTGTACAATTGACACGTAAAAATCGCAGTCTAAACAAAATCCGAAGTGAATTTGCTGCTGCTAATGGGAGACTGGTGTCAACGCAAACCATACTAAGTTATTGGAATTGTATGAGCGAAAGCCAGTGGTATGTTTCCCGCTTATTGTTAGTAAGGATCCCAAAAGGTTCCGTACAATGTGGGGAGAGGTGCGTAGCAACTGAGAACGTGACGATTCGAGGCAAGTGTTGTTCAGTGATAAATCATGATTCACTAATTACCCAGGCAACAAGCGGATTCTGATTTGCCATTAGTCCGAAACCCGAAGTGAGACAATTTGCTCGAAAAATGCCCCAATAATAAGGTGAGGTTGTCATAATATTCGGCGGAATAAGTAAATCGAGCTTGTATTGTTGATAAGTGGTTGGATCGAGAGAAAAGCAAATTCATCCGATGGTAATCCAATCGAACATGCCTGGGATGCACTAGGAAGTCACGTTAATGCTCAAGATTGGTGTCCATCCACGTTTTCGGAACATTGGTCTTCGAGAAAAATTGACACACATTCCATAAGGGTTCTATGTCTGCAAAATACGCAAGCTGTTTAGCGACTTATGATGATCACATGTATTATTTATTATTTATTTTTAATTATTGTGCTCCAAATTGGAATGAATTCTTAAAGTGTTCGTTGGCAGGTTCTACATCGAACTGTGTATATTTCCAATGTTGAAATATTCAATCGCATAAACAAGGATAATCATTTCCTGTGCTTCGAAATTCCATAAAACACCTATCCAAATGTCGTTAATTTAGAAATTCGCATTTACTTGTATGATACCTTCTTAGCAAATTAATCAGAAGAGCGTACAACATTCGTTAATTGTATTTAGCAGTGCAAATAGGAGAACGGTGAAATTTTTAACAGGAGTGGAAGATTGCACAAGGGCGGACTTGAAATTAGAACAAATTTGTCAAAGCAGCATTTTTAGGAAAGACGACGATTAAAGCCAAAATCTTTCTTATAAGTTGGTAATCATAATAAACAGCATAGCAAGCATCCATAAATGCGATTCAGCAACGTTTGGTAAACAACTTTGTTGTATTCAAACACGTGCATCCAGATTAACGTGTGCAGCACATAAATTGCACAAGTACCCACTTGACTTAGTATTATCGCAACCGACCGAACTGCAGTACAATGATCGGATTTTGTAGAAACGTGAATGTGTAGACTATACATAGCTACCACGAACGTCACGTGTTTCGGCCCTGTTTTAACGCTCGCATAATTCGGAGTGGATCGCATTCGGGCAGTTATTCAACGTGCGGTTTCTTGTGTCACGTCCAATCGAACGATAATTATTGGGGATTTGGATCTAATTTACCGGTTGCATTTTGGAATATGCCTCACATTTCCAGTTGGGTGGCTTTGTTATTAATTGGATGTAGATAGGAATTGTGTATAGATCTGTGTGTAAAAGTTTAGTTTCCATCGTCGTAACAAATTCCTTTATCCCACAATCGATAGAAACAAACGCAAGGAATAGTCCTTCCTTTCCATCAAATCCTTTCTTTTATAAGTCTTAAAGAAGTATTAGAGTTTAAACAGTGACTTCATCCTTCGATCTTGGAACATCAGCCAAGTAGTTTAAAAGGAGTAGAAAGGTCCAAAATTGGGTTGCATCCAGTACCAGTGTGATGTAACGGCTTCTTCTACTATGCGTTAGAAATGAAGATGACAAGACGTTGGCGAAATTTGTACAAATTAATGTGGTAAAGACGAGGATGTTTAATACATATCCTAAATACTCTAAGGACAAGTTTACGGCAACTAGAACTTTGCACTTACATGTAGATTCGATACCTAATTAGTGTATTTCAACTTGTCATCAAATTTCGCCACATTACACGTAAGTTAATTACCAACCGCGATATCTCAACTAACTTGGAACTCCAACTTCGTCGCACGTACTTATTCGTATTTGCGCGTATCAGCTTTTCCGATTTCCAACAAAAACACGAGTAATCTACCTAGTCTCCGACCGACCTGCTTTAATTGTAAGGGCAACGAGGTCGCAGTTTAGACCCTAGTGTTAAAACGTCTTTCGTTTCGCAATTCTCGCTATAGACTTCAGAAAGGCATATACTCACTCGAGGCGACGGCTTTTCGGAAACTGACATTGACAGAGAGGGAAAAGAGTTTCCCGGAAGCACCCTCCTCCTATAGTTTTAATTAAAGGGTTTGGGGTCTGCCGTACGAGCAGCACATCGAAGAGCAACACTCTCTAATGAGGTCCTAACCTACACCTACCGACTTTTAATCAACGCTGAATACTTCGTCGACTGTTCCGATAGACGTGGGGAAGCTCGCCTATATTTTAAGGATTTGAATAGGAGTGTGGTAACGTAATTCGTTTTAAACTCACACACACAGTTGGGCAAATATATACAGAAAGTTTATTAGAAGTTGATTTACGACTTGATTTGAAGTTGATAGTATTTCGCAATGTTCACGTTGTTCTATCCCGCCGATGTGATTTCCATCCTCCTTATTAATAATCGAAACTGCTAGCGTGCACTTTCTTGAATTGACCGTATATTCCTACAGGGGACGACAAGAGATAAAGTTTGAACGATAAATCGACAAGTAGGCAGTAGGGCGAAGGAAAATAAGAGTTCCCGATTTTGGGGATCCAAATGTGAAGATGGTTTGCTTTCAACAAACGGAGTTGTTCAATTCTAAAAATGTCAGGGCGAAGCGCGTGAATTAGTCGTGGTAAGTTCAATGATGGGTGGTTTAACTTTGTTAATTTAGAACGAAAAGGATGGCCGAATTATAGGAGCAAGCGGTATGATTTAAGGGAGGTGGAAATTCAAATTTGGAAATTCCACTAAAAAAACTGGTTCCACTGTATTACCTCGTAAAAAGAAAATGGTTCGATTGAGTATTTGGCGGAAGGATGTAATCAATTTTAGGAAATCCCATGAAGAGAGTGGGTTTGGTTTTGTAAATTGCAGCGAAGAAGGCGGTTAGATTTGATTAAAATGGGAGAAGGAGGTGACCCGACTTCAGCGTATTCATCGGAGAAGTGTGCTTCAACCCTGGTCAATTCTGTAGTAGAGATGATCAATTTTGGTAAACTTCAAGGAAGGAGGTAATTGAAATTACGACTGGGGGATGTGATGTGACCTATAGGAAGAAGAAAGTCGGTTTTGGGAACCCTAACGCAAGAGGTGGTTCGATTCTATAAATCATTGATTTGTCAATTAACAATCGCAATCGATAGAAATCGGCCTAATGAAATTTTCATCAAATTTCGCTGTAGTAAGGGCTTGGAATAAGGGAATACCAAGCAGAAAGGAATCGAAAAAAGTAGTACCAAAGCTAAACCAGATCAATCATTATAAAATAGAGTACAATATGGGCTACTCCACCCTTAAAAGGGATTATAATCAGTCTCGAAAACATGAGAACAGCTACAATTTCGAAGGAAATATATCAGCTTAATAATAATAAGGGTTTGAAATAAGAACAGAAATTGGTTACCCTTTGACACTTTTGTAAACTGTGGACTTCGCCGCGTAGATTACGAACTATCGTCCTTTCTAGCACTATTGCTTATAGTTTTCATTCAGATCAATTAGATCTGTGGATCATTTAAAAATAAAAATTTCATATAAATCAACCACCGTCTGAAGATTCTACAATATATTATCTCTTGCCGGCACCTCCACCAACAGTTATTTTCTTTCCATATAAATGATTGAGGGTGCCATAC
This sequence comes from Chrysina gloriosa, assembly GCA_038088585.1. Classification (NCBI taxonomy): domain Eukaryota; kingdom Metazoa; phylum Arthropoda; class Insecta; order Coleoptera; family Scarabaeidae; genus Chrysina; species Chrysina gloriosa. Next base: position 95,566,668 of record CM076087.1, on the reverse strand, counting down.
GGACAACATATCGCTTTGAGTTATTATATTATTGAGTATTCTGCGCCTCATTGATGTGGCAGCATAAAGTAAGAAACCTAATAGAAACAGTCTCGTCTCGTCTTCAAACGGATCTAGAAGTAAACCTGGAGTTGGAACAGGCATGTATAAGCAGAAAGCTGATAATAAGAGATAGAAAGGCCTGGCATTCCAGCTGCTACTGGAGCTACTGAACGTTCATATTTGGACTACGGCTAAATAGAAATACAAATATGTACTAGCGTCTCTAGTACAATACCAACTTAAGCGACAGTGATAAAATAGATAATAACATAAACAGCAGGAATTACGAAACAAAACAGTGTTGAAGCGCTGAACGTGCGCAGCAAAAATGGATATGCAACAAGCAGTTGAAGTTCGGCGTGAGCAGAAAGAAATCCATGGGCGATATATCAAACTTCATGGACAGTAAGGAGTACATAGACATCAACAAGAAACTTAGGGACTATATCAAGAGACCTACTCTGGAACCCAATCACCAACTAAGGACCTGGAAGTCGGAAAACAGACTCTCGCTAGGTTGTACAAAGAACTTCGAGAGAAGGGCTAATGCGCGAAGCATCATCGTTACAATTCATGTCGTTGCTGTGTTCAGGAATCGATTTGACATATCTTATTTCTGCATTTACTAGAAATTTTCTAGGCATTTGAAATTATTTCTTCGGACATGGCAACTTTGTGCACACACACTGCAAACGCAAACCACTCATTCAACTTTTCTGTACCCACAAAATTAGATAAAGACAAGATTGGCATAGAAGTCTAATACTGGAATCAACCTACATAAAAGAGATAGCAGGTGTTATTAATTGGATGTGGATGGGAGTTACGTGCAATTTTAGGCAAGGTATTCCTGGCTTGAAACTGTAATAGTCATAAACATCAGGCAAAACAAAAGCAGTTTTCCATTGTTGAGGAAAAGTACCTGTGCTGAGAGATATGTTGAATAAATGGGAGATAGGCAATGACAGCGAAGGACTACAGAACTTAAAAAAATATGGTGGAAGTTCGTCTGGACCCGAAGACAATGACGAAGCAAGGGAATTCAGTTTTTCAAAAACAATATCAGCATTAATATAGATGGCAGACATAGAATTAGAATTAGTATAGTCGGTTGGGCTGAATAGCGGTATAGAATCAGAACAACAGCAATAAGTGGACTGAAAATTTGTTGCAAACATATTGCTTATAGTACTAGGACCGTCAGAAAATTCATTACCAAAGGACAACCTCCTAGGTAGACCTTGGGATTTTCTTTTGTAGTTAACGAAATTTCAAAAGGTGTTTGTATTTAAATTGACATTGCTCTGTGTAAGCGATGGTCGTCAGAAATACTGGCCTTAGATTTAGAACGCAGATCCTTATATTTACTATAATTTGAGTTTGAGCGTGTGCGTCTGTAGGTCTTATAAGCTTTGTTCTTTCTTTTAATTAAGCGTTTAGTATGAATGGAAAACCATGCAGGATAATTTCCAGAATTGACATAATATTTAGGTAAAAAAATTCAAATGTGCTGTATAGAATATCATAAAAGGCCTTAACAGAAACGTGAATGTTTCCAAGACTAAGCAGTTCATGCCAATCATAATTGCAAAAATACTCATTAATTAAATCGTAAGGCGCCTTCTTAAAATTATATCTCCAACCACTATCATTCGTGCCGTGAAAGCCAGTAAATGGCAGTTCTTTTTGTTAATAAATAAATAAATTGAGTTATATGGACCGTTATTAGTGGTATAAGTATTCTAAAATTTAACTTTGCATCAGGTGCATCAGGTATGAACTGTTAGAACTACTACTGTGGTGATTCCTCGATTGTTTAACTTCAGTCTGATGATGCAAAGCAATCAATAGCGAAACGTCACTTCATGTACTGTTGTTTTTGATTAATTCACTTTTGCTGTCTTAGACTCTGAAGAAATAATTTTAATTAGTTCTACACTGGACAAGAAACGGAAAGATTCGACTTCCTCAAGCAAATCCTCGCAAAGCATTTCCCAAAACATCCAAACTCTAACATGCATTGCTTTGGAAGCGCATCAGATCTCCAATGTAAGTAACAACAAAATCATTCAACGACCCATCCCTAAACTGACCGTTCTTCGCGCGTATGTCGGCACTTAAATCTAAAAGCAGGGCGTATATTCATTATTTTGATTCGCCTTTTATGGGGTATAAAAGCGACGGGGTCCTTATTTTATTAGCGACCCCGGTTACCGCAATTCCGGTACGGGTACGAACACCGAACTCTGTTAGGTGCTGATGTCCGGTGTACAACGACGACGGTTCTTGTCGTCGTAATACGGCTCTCTCGTATCGCGTTTATGGTCGACGTAAAAGCGGCACTTTTTCTTCTCTATTTTCCGCGTCGGTCCACATAATATTCGAATAAACGCGCTGGGACGCCGGATTAAATTCGGCCGTCGCCGTTTGCGAATCCCATCGGAAAAAAGGTGTCCGCATGGCGACGAAATGCAGTACGCCGCCGTTACAGGCGCTGTCCGTTCGACTAATCCTCTATTAGCTGCGGGATTTTTATGTAAGAGAGAAAAATAACGAAACGAGAATTCATTATAGAGCCCTTGAACAAAGGACGGGGGAAAAGGAAAAATTTTCCCCCGTCCTTTAAATTAAAAGGATACTTGCAGTAGATACAAAAAAGGAATATTCTGAGAATTTTATAATTAACATTGGGTAATATTACGTGAAGGGAAATAAACCTACACAAACAAGCAGGAAAAAATAGAGCTGGTTACTGTAGCTAATCAGCAAGAATGATCAACATGGATATTTTGAAATAGCCCAGATCTGATCTGAAAAGCCTTACAAATATGTCTTTGATCAACTACTCGTCATCTTCGGATGCAATAAAAACACACGATTAATTTACGCTTCATAATTTCAAAAACATCCTTTTATCAACTAAAACTCATCTTTTAATCATCATAGAAGCACTCTCTGTATTTCCACTGCATCTTCGAGATTGCATATTTCAAATTAGATACGTTCGTGAAGGACTCTCTTGCGCGGAACTTTTTGTAAACGGAATCCGTTTCGTCATTCATTCATTCACCATCAAACGCATGCACACTACGTCGTAATAATTTTCAGTAAATCCGACGTTACGTGTCGGTGAATTAGAGCGCCCATTTTTCGCTGTATACACGCCTTTATTGGATTAGTTCGCGTTCGCGCTGCAGCAATACGACCGTAATAGATAATTTAATTTCAGAATGAACGGACGAGCGAGAAGTGAATCGAGTTTTCCTCCATTCAGTTCGTGCGTTCAGTAGCTATCATATTATTTTTTCGCGCTTACTCACTACGGGAGAACGTTATTATAAGGCTATTACAGCGGGATATCACGCAGATTTGTGTAAATTCGTCGTATTGTCTGCCTTATTTTGATTTCGGATGATTCGAAACCGAATTGGGATTTATTTTATTATCAAATGAAATGGAAATTACAAAAAATACGAGCAATAAACAGGAACATAAACAGAGCTATAAACGGTTGAAGGAGGAGAAATTCCTGTTAATAATAAACATTACATTCGTACATATGTCAACGTTCAGACTATATATACATAAAAATTGTATACGAACTTACAGCTCCTGCAAAGCCGTACTGACGAGCGGTATAACCGCGACACGTCGGTATACGGATGGCAAGAGAAGATCCAAATTTTGTAAATACTTAATAATAAAAGAAGAAAGCATATCGAAAGGTGACTAGTTACGAAAATCAAACTTGCATAGAAAGTTTGTTCAGAGAGTTTCCTGAACAACAGCTTTGGCTGTCGAAATACACGTTTCTAAGGTTAAATACGATGAGGGACGAAAAGTGGTAAACGCAGTCAACTCAAAATTCCGAGGCAAATATATCAACTTATACTGAAACAAACTTGTAGCATTAACTCCCCTCTCCTAAAAGTTCCGGTCATTCTCAAACCATTGTAGGGATATTTAGATCGCAAAAGAACATCACCATCGACTCGAACTTATCAACAACAATAACGTAACCTTAGTATTTCTACCAAACCATTGAGATTAAAATATTTTAGTTAATCTGTATTCTAGCATGTGTGCGCCCCAGCTATCTTAGTTGCCCGTCTTGAATTATTGTTAAAGTGGGTGTCATCTTCAAATTTTGCGAAAGATGAGTGAAAATGAGTGAAGATGATGATGAAATGGTGCTCAAAACTATTCAAAGCAAAACTTCCTCGAATTGTTTCGTAAGAAGGTGCCCAAACAATTCAAAAGCTGTAGATCTTTTGATGAAGATGTTTACAGACAATTGGAGTAGTTCAGTTCTTGTGAAGGAAAACATCCCAAGTATATAAAGACAAAAGCCGTTTTACATAAAAACGTGTGAAGTGTTGGATGTTTCCCAAGGAAAATCTCTACAGTATTTAAAGACAGATATTCTACAAGAAGGTGGTCGAAATATTCGTGAACTGAACAAAATTTGAAGGTAAATTCTCAATAGGTATAAGAATTGAAGAGAACTAAAGAGAAATGTTCAAAAGCTTCCGAAATAGGCATTAATGGGAAGTAATTTATTGCTAGAGCTTGGAATCCGCTCTTTCGCAAGATGGTGCTTAACGAATGCTGTAGTTGAAGTTTACCCCGAAAACTGGTGCCCAGAAGGTTCCATAACCTCAACTGTCGTGAAGATATGTACGTAGAGGAAGGAATCAAAGATCAAAGTTGTCCTGATCAGGATGTCCAAGTTATTTAAAAATACAAGTTCCTTCGGGAAGAAAACGTCCACAGAATCTACAAGTAGAAGATATTTTGCAGAAACTTCCTCAATGCATCCTAAAACTGAAGCCGTGTTAGGGAAGATACTCGAAGAATTTGTAAAAAGAAGACGATCTAAGGGCCGATCTTTGCAAAATTGGAAAACTCGTTCTGCACGGATGTAATTAAGGAAAACCCTTAAAGGAACGGTAGGTAAATTATTCAGAAACTTAATCTGCTGTGAAACGAAAACCTCTCAAAGATCAATAGATGAAAGATATTTAAAACAAAACTGCCCGAAGTTTTTGAAAATTCATGAAAGGAAATCTCTGCACAATTCAGAAAAAGATGATACGCAAGGAGTTGCCAAATTCCTCAACCTACGAATTGAAATTAACACGTTTCGTAGGAGATACACATAAGAGGTTTGCATAATTTAATGCAAAAATCTTAAATTTTCACCTAAAACCTTGTTTCTGATTTTATCTATTCTTGTCTTGTGCTCTATTTCTCGCATGAATCTCACTTTCGTCGCATTTATTATGCTTTTATTTCTATTCGTCAGTATGCATGTTTCACTACCTGAGATTAAAGTTAGGATAAATTTCTTTCTTATAACCTCAGTGTTAGTTTCCTTGCTTATAACACTTTTCCTTTTTAATTATCATTCGGTGAGTTATGATGGAGGTTTCCTGCAGTTTTTCGCGTCCACTAATAATAGCGATTCTTTTTCCCCAACAAGTACTGAGTACTTAGGGCTAGTTGTGAGCTACCTCAAAGGAAAATTGAATGTAATTTACTACAGATTTTCAAAGAAACTATGACCAGAATACCTCTTCCAAGTGCAAAATGTCAACCGTTTAATGAAATTGGGAAAAGTCGTGATGAATAGGAAATCGAAGGAAAACGAAAGCAAAACAGATTCATCACTTTGTAGATGTTACTACCTGATTTATATCGCTCGGGCTTTCTTCCTACGCTAGATGTCCTTTGCTCCGCAGGAAACTACATGTTAAAAACGAAGAAGAAGGTATTGTGAGGAATTATTCATTAAATTTCTAATCATTTTTCAGTTATCGAAGCATTGAGAATGCACATTTTTAGTAAGCTCCATTTTCCAATAAAATGCTTTATTGCTTTGAATAGATTTTGCGTTTCCAATCGTTTCCTTGCCTTTAGTTTTTGGTATACCTGCTTCTACTTCGTCTATCTTCTCCAAACCCTATTTTCCCTTCAACTTTGTTGTAATTTTCTTTCTGTTCTACTTTAAACCTCTGCTTCTGTAATCTTCGCATTATTAACGCCAATCTTTTAGAATTTCGTCTGTTTTAAGTTTTATTTCATCTGTTCCTCCAATTGCTTATTTTACTCTAAGAATATCTACAGTATGTGCTGTTGGTTGCATTCAGTTTTCCTCCAAACCCTTTCCCACTTCCTAGTTTGCCTTGCCTCATCATTTCTTGGAATTTCCTCTTTCGATATATTCTGTTCTGGCTTCTTCTTTATTAATCCGTAAGCATTATTTCCACCCCGTTTCCCTTTTTCCGATTTGTTTTTTGTTTTGTCTTCCACCATTTTAACCTTTCTGTCATTCGCTGTTCTGACGACTCGTTCCTTTAAGGCTATTCCATCTGTCCTCTCCATTCTACTATTCTTCTAATGCAGTATTTTTTGGTAGTATCCTTTTCTTATGTTAGGCTATTCAGTTTGCACATTAAGATTGCGAATGCTTTCGAATCGTCTATAATCGGTAAGTTCCGACAAACGCGCGTCTTGTTCGATGAAAGTGCAGTTTACATACAGCGAACAAGACACGCGATTGTCGAACCTTAATAATCGGAAAGAAAGCAAAATTTAGTATATACGTAGATCAAAAATTTCACAAGGCGTTGGAAATCCGAGCGAACGTCACCAAAACAAATTTACATAGTTTCCGTTTCAAGACGAATTATGCAAAAAGGAAACATCAAAAAATCGCGCAAAATCTGTAACCCGCTTGCGACCTTAACGTTTTCTTCTATTTACGTAAATTGCAGAAATAAATCAAGTACAAAGCACAACAGCAGTGTCGTAGTGGCGGTCGATATTTCAACTGTCAACCTCCTACGTTTGTGTCACGAGGTTAAAGAAGCAATATGTAACGGGACGAAGGAAGGATAACAAATTTCTCAGTTTATATACATGGCGAAATACACCCTCTGTCCCAAAAGTAACCGCAATAGTTCGAAATCAAGCACGCTATGTATGTTATGTCCACAAAAATCATTGTATTTATTCGAAATATTCTCCATGTGCTACAATACATCGATTTGCACGGTCAACGAGTGCTTCAAACGACTTCTTCATGTCGATCTCTGGGATGGCCTTTAGGATGCCGGTCGTCGATCTTTGAATGGCGTCTACGGATGCATAACGAACTCCGTTCTGCTTCAAATGAAGACGAGGGAACAGGAAATAATCGCATGGGGACAGATCAGGTGAATACGGTGGGTGCTGTATCGAATATATTTCATTTTTCGCCAAAAAGTCGGTGACAATCGTTGCTCGATGACACGGTGCGTTATCGTGCAGTAATCTCCAGCTGCCTGGCTCGCGATATTCGGGCCGAACACGACGAATGCGACCCAGCAAACGCCTCATAACATCGAGGTAATATGCACCATTAACCGTTGAGCCGTATGGAACGAACTCCTTATGGATAATTCCCTTCGAATCGTAGAATGAAATCAGCATTGACTTGATTTTCGACTTCTCCATTCGTGACTTTTTCGGATTTCCTTCTTCTGGTGACCTCCACTCTGCGCTTTGACGTTTGCTTTCTGGTTCGTATTGAAAGCACCACGTCTCGTCACCAGTCACAATCGTTTTCAAGAAGTTTTCATCTGCACGGGCTCGTGCAATAATGTCTTTGGAGTGTTCGATTCGAAGCGTCTTTTGGTCGTCGGTCAATTTGTGCGGAACAAACTTCGAATTGACTTTCTTCAAACCAAGGGTTTCAGTCAAAATGCGCTGAATAGTTGTTTTAGGGATGCCAAGCTCCATTTCCATAAATCTCACTGACGATTTCTTCGAAATTTTCACAAATTCGCGCACTTTTTCCACATTTGCCTCGGCCAAAGTTGTCGAAGGACGACCGGCTCTTTCGTCATCGTTAACATCTTCTCTGCCTTTACGAAATCGTCGATGCCACTCGAACACTTGCCTCTTCGACAAACAATCGTCGCCATAAACAATTTGCAGCATTTCATACGTCTCGGTTGCAGTTTTTCCAAGTTTAAAACAAAACTTAATATTGACTCGTTGTTCGTGACTCATTTTCTGACCGTTTACGAAAAACACTCCCACAGGATGCGTGATGTATCAGCTGACTATGCACCAAATGTCATGAAAATTTGTCAGGTTGGTAAGGAAGAGTCCCACAACAATAATCAATCAACTATCAAGAGATGACGCTACTGGTTTCTGATTTATAGACGCATTGCGGTTACTTTTGGGACAGAGGGTGTAGAATGGGATCTCGTTTCGTAAAGATGTAAATTTTTGCTTGTTTTTGATTCGCGAGGACCTGAGATTTAAAATTCGTATATCGACATCTATTTAATCTTCCTATACTCACGTCAAAATGAAAGACGTATGCTATACTATATAAATCGGTCTCACAGACCGTATGCGTGAGTATAGGAAGGTTAAGAAGAACAAGAAGTTATTAGGAATTTCTAGAACAAAATCCAAAACAATTTTCAAATCAATGATCTGATGCTATCTTTCTCATAAAATTCCTTCCTTTTATAATTTTCAAACTTAACTAAAGCCGTCTATCAGTAAAATCCGGAACTTCCTAGTTGTCAAACTAAGAGATATGAAACCAGATAAGAGTTGTTTAGCATAGATTTTACGTATTCGTTCATGAACAATATCCGCTGTCTTATCGTTTAATCAGCAATTAATAAATAAGCTTGAGCCGATCCCTATAGAGTCAGTATTACGCGCCAAGATCCAGTAATTTACCGTGCACCTCAAAAAACGAAAAAACCAACGATCTATCTACAGATGACTTGCTAGTAAATTAATGGACCTCGTCGCTCGGCGAATAAATTATGCTCGAATAGGATCGTATTATACATATTCACTTCGCCGTGAAAAATAATATCCTTGTAGTAAACTTGGCAGTGCTTCAAGCGAGCTTAGCTGATGTAAAATTAGAAACCTTTTCTCTGTTTAAAAGGTTTCCTTTCGACGAATGAAAGATTTGTAACGGGCAGTAGGAGGATTTTATTTTCAATATTTTATCACGCTACTTACTTAGATATGTATGTACATGTACATACATATAAGGAAAGATTCAATGAATGGGTTGTATTTGTGAATATGCGATGTCGATAGTTACACAAATTTCAGGAAATCGGTACTTTTAGCGTCGTTCGAGTAATGGAAATTTCCCCATCTTAAAATATGGTCACTTATGAAATGAAAACACTACCACTTTGTTAACAAAGTAGTGTTTTCATTTGACAAGTGACCACCTACCACCACAAAGTAACAGACAACTCAATCATACATCATAAAAATTAGTACTGTATGCTGATTTAGACGTATTACGAATTGGACAAACCAAACTCAAAAATTCCCGAAAGTGAAATTGAACCAGAAACATTTACGCCATAATATTTTACGACCTAAGAGGAGTCAGATTATCGACTAAAATCTCGATTTTTATTAGATGTTCATCCTATGGAAACTCATTAAGCTACAGCTGAGGATGTCCTCATTGCACGTCATAATGTAGAATGGTAAATCAGCATTAAGAGTTGGACAAAGCAAACGTGAAAAAATTCCGAAAAAGGTGAAATTGAACCACAAAAGTTCACGCCGTCATCTTTTACGGTCTCAGAAGAGCCATATTGTCGTCTATAATCTCGGTTTTCCTTCGATGTTCATCCTAGGGAAATTTCTTAACCTACGGCTGTTACTTGTTGCTCACTCTATTATAATTTCTCAGTTCAGATTTCCTCATAGCACCTTATAACATAGAAAACGAACGCAATCGTAAGCACGAGTTCCTAATTGCTTCGCATAAGCATTTAAACGACTCCATACCTCTTAATTGCTGTTACATACTTAAACCTAATTATTTTTTCCTGATAGAATTCGCAAGGTTGAATAGGAATTATTTTTAATAGCACCTAACGAGATAATTCTGCCGTAATGATAGCCGTTCCGTGTCTATCCGCTCTTTGTTGTTGGCGCGGCAGAATACGTATGTTAATCCGGACGTATCAAAGATAAGACGCAAATTTGCACTTCTAAAGAACCGCTCTTTACATGCAAATACGATTAACGCGAAATTGACAAAAGCGGAGCGTAGGTCTGACCTAGATGCCGTGTGAAAAATATGAAGTTTCGAGACACGGTTTTGCACTAGAACCCGCCACGGATAAAATGCGCATCATTTATAACCTACTAGACTGGATTCATCTAGGAAAAAGTTCAATCGTTGTACTAAAGAACGAGTTAGAGGTCTTGGTCTTACATAACCTAATTCGATACTAGCAAAAAGAAGTTTTAACTTTAAGTTCTGCACTTTAAGAACACGGAATTATATACGAAGCCTATTTCATTTTCGTTGAGGTTTCTAAAGTAATGCATAATATATTAACAAAATACATTTATTTGTAGTTTTTCAAAGTATCCCTTTACAGTTAATGAATTTTTAGATGAAAATCAATCTCCAAAACATTGTTCCTAATCTTCTCGCGTTATGTGGTTTACATCATTTTTAAAGGAGTCCCCGGCTTCTTCGGCTGATGTAAAACGGAAACCGCATAACTTATCTTTTAGGTGTGGAAACAAAAAGGAATTATTAGGTGCCAGATTTGGACTAAATGGCGAATGACCCATTATCCCTATGTTTTGGGGATTCAAATTCTCACTCGTTTAAACAGAACTGTGAGCCCAAACGTTATCAAAATGTAAGATGAACTTACACCCAGAAAAAAATTCATATGTAAATAAAAGAAAATTTCTCAATAGATTTTGTGGTGTATTTAAAATTTATATTTAATTACTTTTAAATTGCAAAAATGTTATTTATCTTAAATTAAGTGGTGCACATTTAAAATCAACTACCAATAGTTATTACTTTGATATCTATATACAAATCTTAACTGGACACGGTTTGCACTTTATTTCAAAATGTACTTTTCATTTCAACGTTTTCCTCCTTTAATAGTGAAAATTCAAAAATGATTAAAAATGAAATCAAATCATTTGGTAATACAAGTTGTGTTGCTATACAAAATGAAATTCAATTTAAAAAATATAACAATTGCAAAAATAAGACACAGGAATTATATAGTATTCATTTCCTTTGTATTTCTGACACAATATCACATCGGTAAAGTCCTCGTCACACAATTGCTTTATAGTAAAATCGGTGACACGTGTTTGTCTAGCTCGAGGCAAGCATTTTCAACAACCGCATAAACCGAAGTGACAGTCACTTACTACAAAAACTGCTAAAATTATCCTAGTGAGTTGGGAATCTGTAGAATAGTACGACGATTTGAGGAAACTAGATCGGCGTCAGGTCGAAGGGAGTATCAACATCCTCATCCAGCCCATTAAAATAGAAACATTGTCACCGTGAGCGAAAACCAAACACTTCAATTCGTCATCAATTAAAATCGACATTTCATATGGCACTGCGCAAAAATGATTTTAACTAGAGATCTTTATTTGCACGTTTACAAAATCTAACTAACACAACTTAAGTCTTTGGACCGTTCACGGCGTCGCACATTTATGAATTGGGTGCTGAAAAGAAGTAATGGTTCTTCAGTGACGAAATGTTTTCACCTCGCGGCGTGAACAAGCAAAATTGTTGAATTTTGGGTAATTTGGCCCACATGATTCATGAACAACCAATGCACTAAGCCTAAGTGGCAGTTTGTTGCGGTTTTTGGTACATTGATGTCATCGGACCGTATTTTTTGGAAATGCAGACGGAGCCACTGTATCACTGAAATCGATAAGGACATTTCTATGGTCTAAATTAAATTCATGTATGGTAGTCCCCTCTGGTTTCAACAAGACGTCGCCTCGTCCCATACAAGTAGTGAAACAATCGCTTTATTGCGTTCGAAGTTTGGTGATTGCATCATTTCCAGAAACGAATAGATCAATTGGCCATCAAGATCGCGCCATCTAACTCTTCTAGATTACCTTCTTTGGCGTTATTTGGAGAATAAAGGGCACACCAATAATCCTAAAACACTTCAGAACCACAAAGACAACATTCGAACTGCCACAGAAGCTTGACAATATTCTTTTATTCCAATTACTTTAAAGTTTTGTCTTATAGATTCCACGATTCAATTAAATTATCAATGTCATTTGAGTTATTTCATACTACACTAGGCACAACTTGCACTTCACAATTTTCTAAAATAAAGTTATTTCCATCGAAATTTGTAAAAAAGCTTATCACCAGCATCTTCAATAGACTTATCGTATGTGTTGAACAATTTCATTATGGCAAAGACCAAATTGAATTAAGTTAAACCAATTTTAATATAAGAATTGTTAATGTTATTTAACTCAAGATAAGAAGATGGCATTTTACAATAAACTTATTTCCACCTCAAAATTACATTACTTGTTTCACTTTATGTAGCAAAACATTTATTTTTGAAATGTCACCACCTAAGACTAAAAAGATTTGAAAAGAATTCCTATTCATTAAATAAAATGTACACAATTTCTGAGTAGGATTTTTTGTATTTTTGAACTAAAATGTTAAAATCTTGACAAATTTATAATAATTAGAATGTCGTTTTAAATGGAATTTATTTTGAAATAAACTGATTTCATTTTGTTCTAGAACGGATTTGAAAACGTCAACTTAATAATTAAATAATTTTTATTTAAAAGTACATGTATCTCTGAGTGTGCTTTTGAGTATTTTTGACGAACATTTTGGAGAACTTGAGACTAACAAATTTTAGTAAACCATTCACACTTGACAGCACGGCGATTCTACAAATGTGGCCGTCATTCTTTTGTTACGGCTTTCTTTACGCAGAAAAATGTTGAAGCCGATTCATTCTCAAATACCCAAATTGACATCACAGCAGTATATGTGACAAAGAGATCTACACCATTTTATATGATTTTCTTTTTAAACTGGACTCAAATGGTGGGGAATCCAACGGGATCAAAGCTTCTTTGCCGAGCTTCTAAGCCGTCTTTGGCTTAGAAGCTCGTTTAGGGAAAGTCGACCAAGTTGAGATGCACTGGAGAAGCGGTTTGTGGTAGCTGAGAAACATTACTTGTTAGCAAATGTTTGATTAATTTTCTCACAACATTGTTTACGGCTTAAGCCATTTTCCATAACTTGATAATGCTGTTTCTTACATTTCATGATATCTTCTGCAAAGAATCCGTTTAAACTTATGTATTTGAAAAATATTCCACTACACTTTCAACTACTACAGTTATCAAATATGTAAGTATACAGGTTAAAATATCAAACAAAATTGGTTGGAAAATATCATAGTCTGTTAGAGAGACTCGGCAGAAACAGAACATCCCTCGTATAACGTACCCTTACAGGAATGGTATATACTGATCGTTTCAGTATTCACCCTCGATATTCCAATTCCAACTTTACGTCCTCCGTTAAAGTGCCCTTGGGAATCCCCGAGAATCTCGTAAAAATGATACACACAACTAATTTCGGGTTAAACTACTGCCCATCTCACGTCTTTAATCCACCGACTGACGTAGCGAAAACTTCAAAAGGATCCGGTCGTTGTTACTTTGTAGGTCTTCGAGCGCATCTTCGCGTTCACCTACTGACTTACATTAACGTAATTGCGCCATTAAAACAGGCGCGAGTGTGTTCAATGATGGGGCATGTACTTTAATGTCTTCATTAACGGTTACTATTACGTTCTCAAGATTTGAGCTCGCGGGAGGTAACGTCTAGGTAACTTTAACCTTAGCATTAGCAGAGATGTAGGTATTTCGGCGAGGTAATATAGTACCCTGCGTGGTTTCGGTTAAAGTTATGTAATCTGAGGTTCGTATATATAGTGGAGTGCTAGTCCGGGTCGTTTGAATATTATGTATGTTTTATAGTCTCACGTACGTGCATACATCATTTCCCTGTTCATTTTTCTATCTCGTTATTCGTATATAGTAGTCGTTGGTACTATAGAATGATGAATACGAGAGATGCTCTCTTGCTGCTAGACGTCCCTTGCAGCGCATGCTATTTCTCAACAAATTTCATTTGATATTTTAAACCAGTTATGTTTAATGACTGTGACAGTTTCTAGAACATTATTTCTTCTTCTGCTTCTGCGACGTGTTCCCATTGTAAGTTTGCCATTTTCCGTTTCCACAGCCGTCTATCTTCCCAATCTCCTGTCGCCAGATCTCTTTCCGCCATTGTTTGCTTGATGTACGTTTCCTATTCTAAGACGAGCCTTTCTCTATTCCTATTTCCTCTGGGATTCCACTCCAAAAGTTTTTGGGGCTATATATTGTGAGGCATTCGCTTGACATGCCCGCACCATTGTAGCGTCTAATTTTCCAAGGTTCTAGTGATTCAGCTGGTTACTTCCATTCTTCCCCAAATCTTTTCACTTTTCAGTTTGTCCCTTCTAGTTGTTTGTAAACATCGTCGCATATCGTCCAACTCTACTGTGCGGATTTTATCTCTAAATTTTCTAGAGATGGGCAACATTTCAGCCCCATACAAAAGTATATTTTTGATTATACTGTGAAATATTCTTTTTTTCACATCTTGTCTCATATCTCTATTCCACAGCAAACCATGCAGAGTTTTTGTTGCTCTTTTCCCGTATGCTATTCTAGTTTGTACGTCAGCTTCGCAGGTACCTGTTTTATCAATGATGGTACGAAGGTACTTCAAACTTTTACATCCTTCAATCATATCTGTCTCTATTGATTGATCTTTTATCTCTTTACCTATTATTTCTTGAATATTTTCAAAATATAGAAGTTTAATGTGGTCATGAATAACAAATTATGGAATTGAACAAAGAACATGATCGAGCTGTCATTTCTACAATGTCAAGCGTGGCTTAAAACGTCAGCAATGGTTTGGGTGGTACAATGAATATACAATGTCCAAGGGTTTTCCTAAATAACAATTTTCAGGTATCTAAGCCAAAAACAGCCATTACCGCAAAGACTTTTGTTTTATTCGTAACATGATTGAAGAGCAACAACATATTACTGTAAGGGTATCCAAACATTATTTTAGACAAGCATTTAAAAGACGTAAGCTTTATTCCCATTGGATTAGAAGACTATTCGTGTATAAAATTTTAAGAAGGCTTATCATTCCAACGATCCTACAGTCCAGTGTGTTTGTTGAGAATTTTGTGCATTTTGTTCTAAAGTCATTCAACAGTCACAAATATCACATCGGTAAACTCCTCACCACACAATTGTTTATAATAAAATCGGTGACACGTGTTTCGCTAGCTCGAGGCAAGCATCTTCAACAACCGTATAAACCGAAGTGACAAATTTCTAACATTAAAAATTCTACAACATGCATTTTTACCCCAGTTTTTACTGTGACCGTGTGTGTGCATGCACAAATATTTTCCCTCTCGGTGACGGCTCGGACGCCTTTCACCCCGCAAATTCCCAAACTAAGTCAAGTGGACGGCCAAGGGAAAAAGCACCTGCTAACCCCGAAGTTTGAACGTTCAAGATTTACAAGTACATTGTGTGAATTGGTTAACCCAATTGGTTAACTTGTGGATAGAGCTTGGCTCCAAAGACTAATACTTCGTTGAAAGGGATTTAAACAAATTCGCGTTATCCGTCGGAAACACCACTGGATTCTTTCCGGGTTTCGAAAACACGACCGTCTCGCTGTACACATTTCCCCGACACCATCTCAGGTAAAATTATACCCTTATTATTTGAGCATGAAACTTTGACCGGTCAGAAAGCAGAGACTAAATCCTTCAATAGGTATGGTCGCCATATTTTTTGGAATTACTGAACATGTTTTCACTGTAGTAATGCTTCATCGAAGTTTGTTCGCTTCAAGCTGTCCAAAATATTCGACAAAACCGCACAAACGAACTGCTCGAATTTGAGTACGTAAAACATAGTCCAGGCCCAGTTCCACGAGCAAAGGATGTTACTGGGTTAGAATTTTATACTGAAAAAAGGAAACCAGTGGACATCTTTAAATAAGCTTCCTAACGCGGAAGGACTGGAAAGAATGTTTCAAGATTGGTTGCCATGGACGCAAACATATCTTATGCAAAATGTAAAGGAAAATAATTATAAAAATTAAACAGATTTAGAAGACAATCCACAGTATAACCTCAAAGTAATAAGGGAAGAATTGAGGCACATCAATATGAAGATAAATTTGAAGAAAGCAAAAACGATGGCTATTTCAGCAGATAAGAGAATACATCAAATTATAATGGAAGGTGAATGCATAAAACAAGTAAGAAGGTTAAAATATCTAGGATCTTCAATAGAAGAAGATGAAACTCTATATATGGAAATAAACGACAAAATAGGAAAGGTGAGAAAAATATAATTAAAGTCAACATTCTTTAATACAAGGGAAATAAAAGAAATAAAAGTGGAAGTAATGTAGAAAGTGGTGAATCCAATACCTACATATGGTACCAAGTCGAGGACATTATCCAGCAAAAACAAAAGTAAAATAAATGCAACAGAAATGGGGTTCCTAAGGAGGCTAGAAAATAGAACACGATTGGACAAGATCAGGAACGAACCAATCAGGAGAAACCTTATAATAAAATCGGTACTCACGAAAATAGAGGAAAGACAACTACGATGATTGGGACATATCTACAGAATACCAGACAGTAGGTTAATCAGGAGGCACGAGTGCAGTGTTCTAACTAAAGAAGAAGACCGAGACAGACAAGGTGGGAGTCTGTGCAGCAAGGGAGACAAAAAGAGGAATACGATGGGAGCAGATCAAAAACTTAGCCCAAAATAGGAACACATGGAAAGAGATAGTCAGCTCAACTCGACTCAACAGTCTTACACCTCGCGGTAGGAAGACTCAGGATTAACCAGAATAATAAATAAATTTGTTTTGTCGACATATTGCGTATTATTTTACTAAAATGACAAGGAAAGAGAACAAAAGGAAAGTACCTTTGGAGTACTTGCATTTCTCCGAAATTATTCATAAAAGCTCATTCAAAATAACTCAACTCAAAGCACACCGATAGATAATAGGACAATAAACTAAGCTATAAGAAATTATCGTAATTCCTTAAATTTCTTAAATTCCTTAAAACAAGAGATCTTGTTTTGAAAATGGACTAATATGCAGACAAAGATATCAGAAATGCCAATCTATCCAGGTCAGCCCATGATATAATTAAAGCTGAAACATTTTTTGCATAAGATATGTATCAGATTAAGT
Source organism: Chrysina gloriosa (assembly GCA_038088585.1). Taxonomy (NCBI): domain Eukaryota; kingdom Metazoa; phylum Arthropoda; class Insecta; order Coleoptera; family Scarabaeidae; genus Chrysina; species Chrysina gloriosa. Next base: position 95,549,417 of record CM076087.1, on the reverse strand, counting down.
CAATTTACACCCCATAGACGATGATATCGATTTCGGCGAAAATTAAAAGCTACTGCCTACGGGTCACGAAACCCCGACAGAATTCATACTACACACCCTAGAATAGGTAGACGTACCTAGTTATTACAAGCGCGAACTTATTTACATATTATATACGTGTAACACATAGCGAGCAAGTGTAGCTACAAATGGAATAACGCGGTTATTTAAATTCGCTTATTTGAAATGCAAAAGCCGAGGTGTATAACACGCCTTCCCTCTTACACGTTGCTTTTGATTATTAAAAGCTAATTAAAGATCCTGGGAGTTTTCAGAATATCATCTTACGAATTTCGACATTTTTGCGAAATCCTTGGTTAAAATGTTGGTTTGGCCATAATAAAATCAATTTTGCTTTTAGTAACGAAAAAGAAAAATTAAACAGAAACGAAAGCTCTTTGTTTCTGTTTCCTTCGACTGAGAATTATAACTTACTTATCAAAATATGCATGTAGGTGTATTCCAATCGATGTGGTAACGGTAAGAATAATTTTCGGTTCATTCTAAACCAACTAATTAAATTTGGTCGGTCCAAATTTCGAAATAATTAAGAATACGCAATGATTCTGATAAACTTCACGACATAATCACAATATAGAACTTTTTGTTATTACAAAGCTATACTTTCCAAATACAGTATGCGTACTTGTTTGCGCTATAATTGACCGATAACTGGAAAGCTTTAAATTAAAAGCTTCGATTGCAGGGTATTGCATTCTTGTTTTCTCTTTTCCCTTTTTGTTTCGCATACAATTTCAACGGCGTATATTTCATCGGCACAATCGAATAACCGAAAAAAGTCCTCGCTTTGGAGAGTAACTTTCACGGTCGAACTTTTTGACATTTACATCGATGAAAGTATTTTTGAATTAATTTTGGTAATTACGAATTGTTGCCGAATTCCTTTTATAAAACCAAACCGCGGAAATTTTAACGGTGCAATTGTATACTTCAGCGTAACTGTCAAGACTTTATTCAGGTGGACTAAAATTTGCAGATAAAATAGGAAATATTACAATTATCTGAAACGACTGTATTAGAATAGTAACATTGTGCTGCACGAATATACACCTAGATGGCTTCATACTACACATTGAAACTATTATGTATTTGTAACCTTCCGTGGTTGGCGCAGGATTCAAAATTTTGTGGTGACGGAAATTTTGAATTTCAATAGGTAGGAGAGACATAATTGGCGCGGATATCGAATTTCAAAGATGGTTGATCTACTTTTCAAGCATGAACTGGTGGGAGTTCGCGCGAAACTTTAATTTCGCACCAACACTTTCCAGATATACATGCACGGGGGATTGGCTATCTTCCCGGTATCTACGCGCGGGGGTTGGCCTACTTTCCAAGCATATGTGTACGGGGGTTGACCATCTTTTGGGAGGTGGAAAGGCAGTTTCAGAATAAGTCATCTCGTACTACTTGCTCTCTCAAAAGCTTTGAAAGAACATTTTCGCTTGCGGGTGAGTTAACACTTGCACGTTACGAGCGTAAACACACTTCGAGTTTCCGTCCAGCGTCGGGCAGCCCTCTTTTAAATTACATCCTAATTTGTCAATACTAGCTCGATTCTCGCCCTTTTGTAGGTGACCACTAAAATAATTTTGAACCATGAGCGAAGTGGTAAACTTCAGCTGAAGAACTGAACGGATCTGATTATACTACGAGGGCCGTAGCTAAATAATATTCATGGGGGAGTCTAAAATACTTTTAGGAGGGGCAAGAAAAAAACGTTGAAATTATTATATTTTATTAACAATTATTTATTATTAAGAATATTATAAATTTCGTATTTATTGCAAAAATATAGTGAATAGTGAAACAGTGGAAACCTAAATCAAGTTTCTAAAATCCTTGTCTTTTAAATGTTATCTCATAATTGGTGCTGCCCAAGTGGGTTTATTGACACGTCTGAACAAAGAAATCAGCAATTCGCACGATTCATGTGGAACCTACTTCACAATCAAATTGACTGTTTGTTTCTACTTTCAAGAATTTCTGTTTTTGTTCCAAAATTATCCTCAGGATTTGCATGCATATGTCGCACTATCCGAGCTAAGACCATTGTGTTACGACGTGCTCCGATTTCATTACCGAGTTACTGTGCGGATAATTTGTTATCTAGCATATTTTTTCAGTTTAATCTTTAATAAATTATATACTGTTATCTTTTATGTATACTAGTTCACTTAATTCACTTAGGATGTCTCTTTTTGTTCCTTTTATTAGTAATTTCATGTTTTGGTTTCATATTATTTATCCTGTAAATGGGGTTTACGTATTGGATAACAACCGGTGTTATTATTATTATTGCTAGTATATTATATTACTTCAAGCTAAAACTTTTAGCCAACTAATAACTAAATATTCGCGGTTATTTGAATTGGTTGCATGGCAAAGGCATAATTTCCATTCATTTGGAAGAGAAGTTTTAGTTACACAAGTTTCTACTTTCCATATTGTAGTACATTAAAAGTAACTAAAAATAAAATTATTTATTTTATAAAAAGCATACATTAATGGATAATAAAAACATTGTTAACACTCAAACACATTACATACAACATTTATACAAGAATTCATACAAATTTACTGGAAATAACCTAGAATACATCGACGTACAGTGCAGGTTTCTATAACAGCGATATACCTCGATGAACTGAAGTCAAGGTGAATTAAAGTTTTCGTTCCGTGGACAACTTATAAATGAAGCACGGTAGTCCTGGTTTCAAACAGAAATAAAAAGTTTGTTTGGTGAACGATGGATTAATTGACAATATAGATAAGTCAATAAATAAGTCTATAAATATATTTCGAATAAAAAGGTTTTAAGAAGTACCAGTGAGAAAAAGAACCTCCCCATACAGAAGAAGAAAGAGTTTATAAAAGGGAAGAATTCATAAATCTGCATCGAGAAAAGAAGTGAAGAGAGGAGATATAGGAAGAACCGTCAACGGAAAAGAAATTACACTTACACACACACACACACACACACTAGGTAAATATTTTGATTTTATGTTCAATATTTCTCAAAATTTATAAATATATTTTGTTATAATTTATGGTTTTTATATCATTATTTACAAGCTAGACCTGTGCAATTTCCTTTAAGTAATTTAACCAAATTCTCAGTGCAATATTCATAAAATTTTAATAAACGGTAGAGACTTCCTTCCAGTTGCATATCTATCTATCCTACAGTTGAAAGAAAAAGGTTATACAAATTTCCGTAGTAAGTCTGCCCCAATTTCATTACCCCTTTGTTCTTGCCAGTAGAACTTCCACTTACAGTTCCAAACAACTTTCAAGTTTTACTTTGGAATTTCTCGTGGTGCTTCATTTTGTAAACTTTAGATACACCAGTATGTATGGATTTTCACTTGAAACTTTGCTACAGTATCATCAACAAAGAATTATAATCAAAATTATTTTGGATTGGTCGATAAACTGCAGGAAAGACATGCCACGGAATTCCAACTAACATCCAAGCACTCACAAAGGAATCTGAAATAATTAAACGCACACAAACCACATCTTAACTCATTTCACCACACCTATGCAATCTATCCCTGTTTACATGATAATCCAGCCCTCCCGGAATGATTAGTGGATGGTGAAATAACCCAGGCTTTAAATCTATCCGTCCCCGTACTCCTTCCATCAGTGGCATTTATTAACGGAGAGAGCTTCGATACCGCGGCGACGCGATTAAATTTTTGCAGCAATTTAATTCCGAATTAAACCGCGCGATTAATAACGCCCATGTTTTTTATTGTTCGCCGCGAAGGGAAAGCCACCCTCATCACATCGGGACGAAAGAAATTACTTAAAATTCGCCCATAAATTCCCGAGCGAAATCGCGCAGCTTAATTAAATTATTAATCGAATATAAATTGAGGACGTAGCCTTGCTTCGGTGTAGCCTCCCCTCCCCTTGCTGCCACCCGCCACTAGATCGATGTTCATATTTTCTTCCCCGATAATTAAAATCTTTAATTAGAGGTGTTGCGAATCATCGAAACGACTCATTTGTCGGATAGATGTACAACTACTAACATCTACCTTGTGATATGAGTATTTATCTCTATCCTAGGAATTTTCACATTTTTCTAATGTGCGGCGCGTTGCGATGTTATGGAAATTTATTCATCGCAGCGAGTGTAGCGCAGCTTTTTCGAAAGCTTCGAAAGTAATTATGAGGGAACGAAATGGGTCAGCGGTTGTTTAGTTAAAACCGAGTTTAATTTTTTAATGCCGAGCAAAAAGTTTCGAAAATGTAGTTTTTAATATAGCTTTCGTGTAAAAGTATGAATGTGAACGTTGTTACTTTAGTACTAAAAATAATTATTCGAATCTGGGGACGAACATTATTTTTCAATGAAGGATTGTTTTACGAAGCGTGTGCTTAGAGTGAAATATGCACACACAGACATGGTACAAAATATAAATGTAGTATATATCGTATGTTTAAAAATGGTATGAGATCGAGGTCAAATCAACGGTGAAAAATACAAAATTTAAATTGATAGAAAAGAAAATATACCACACAACAGCCGAAAGATATGTATACCAATATTCTGCAAGAATTTTTTGCATAAGTATATGATGAATTGCAAAATGGTTTCCATCAACAAAATAGTGCTCCATCAGATAGAGAAAACCAAACGATAACGTATCTTGAGGAACTTTATGAAAACAGAATTAGCAGTCAAGTTCTCTGATCCCTAAGATCGTCTGATTTAACACCCCCGAATTTTTATTTGTTTGGCCGGCTTAAAAGTAATATACTCAGGAACAGGCCTCATACTCTACATGAACTTCAAGAAGCAATTACAAATTAAATTTAGCAAATAACAGTGGAGGAACTTCAAACAGGTTTTGAAAATATAAAACGAAGAGGGAATGCATACAACATGTGCTGAAAATGTTTAATTACTAATAAGATGAAGGCGTAATAAGTAATTAATCGAGAGACTTGTGTTGAATAGATACCAGTAGTGTATGTTTGATTGTCTATGCTCATATCAGTCATTTTCGAACATATTGTATTCGGGCAAAGTAAACTGTTCTGTTCTCCAACGGTAGCCAAGACGAGGGATGTTCCTTTTCCGCCAAGAAATACATAATATATTGATAATGCATCTTTGTTTATGATTTTTCAAAGAATTCGCCTTTACAGTCAGTGCACTTTTGCATCGGTGACAACCAATTTCCCACCACTTTTTCCAATTGTCCCGCGTTAATTTCATTTTTCAATGCGTTCATCGCATCCGCGGACGATATAAAACAAACTCCGTAACTCATCTTTCACAGATGGAAACAAATCGTTAGGTACCAGGCCTCGACTATAAGGTGAATGAGCCATTATTTCAATGTTTTGGCCCTTCACATATTCAATCGTTCGAGTAGCAATGTGTAAGAGAGAGCAATGGCAATGATCCTTAGACCGACAATGAGAGCTAACTGCTTATGGTGTCCTAACAACGTAATTGGCGAACATACAGATACAACTCATCATCATTTTTACAAACAAAATAAAAACTTTAATACCGACCAGGAACTGGATGAGGAATCACTTGAGAAACTCAAGTGGCGGCATCTGGTTTACGGTCGGATTGCAAACCAACCGTGGCACGTTGACTGGTATCTACGGACTGTGCCCTAGAAAATGAATATCACCGAGCCTGGAGAAACATGTAACGGTTTTTCTGGCTGAGATACTTGCAGTAGCAATCTGCGCTGAAGAATGAGAGGGAAGGCTGTACAAAGAAGACTAAACATAATGACTGATTCTCAGACTACTATTAAAGCCGCCATGAAATATGTTACCAGGTCAAAACTAATAAAGCATTGCAAAGAAGTCCTCAATTAACTTGCACAGAACAATATTGTGTTATTAATCTGGGTGCTAGAACATGAGGAGATTAAATGCAACTCATTTGTCGATAAACTAGCTAAAGAAGGTTTTAGAGAAAAAAGAAAAATGCGGGATATCGATGGATTCTGCCAGATAGGAAATCCGGTTTTGGCTAGAAAAAGAACAGTCCAAGAAGCTGAAACTGAAGCTCAATACTAAACTAAGACACTGTTAGATGTACTAGATACAAAATTCTGGGACAAACTAATCAGAGGAAGCAAGAAAGACCTAGGAACCATTACCAGTCTAGTAACCGGATAAGGTCGCTTGAAAAAGCATTTATGCAACATGGGAATGGTAAGCGAACCATGGTGTAGAAGATCTACAAGAGGAAACAACCATTGTGTTTGTGAAGAACTGAAGGAACTCAGGCCGAAGAATTCTGGTAAGGATTTATTGGAGCCCACGACAATACCCAGATTTTGCTTGAGCAAAATGGTGTGCAGGACACGGTGTTGCTTGAACGGGAGTGAGGGTGTTATGGGGAACAGTACAAATAGCATAAAGCTTAAGTGCCTGGTCTATTGGCGGCCAAGCCTAAAAGAATGAATGAATGAAAAATGAGCCCGAGAATGCTAGATAATCCTACCTCCGGAGGGCTTTTTACGAACATTTTAGAGAACTTCAGGCAAACAAACTTTGTGAAATTATTTGATGTGAACGGGTAGTCCTGGGGTGCTACAGTGGAAACATGTCCAGTAATTGCAAAAAGTATTGCGGCCATCCTTTTGTTTAAAAATTTTTCACGAATAAAGGGAGCCGATCCATTCTCCAGGGCCCAAACTACTAATTATTACTTCTCTTTGGGATCAAGCAGTAAAAATGCTCACCCTTTCATCACCTGTCATGATGTGTTTCAGATGAGACGATTTAGTTAGATTTATCTTCGTTTTGAACCGTGACCAAATTATGGTGAAGCCAATGGGAACGCTGGGCCTGCTAGTCCGATCTCTAGATCATTATAATTTGGATGATCTGCCCCTTCTTCTGATTATATTCTTTCACATAATGTCTGTTTTTCTGTTTTTCGTTTTTTGTGTCCAATTGATGTTTCGGGCCCTTCTGACCTCCTGTTCCACTTCCTTTAGCCACGTTCTCTTCGGTCTTCCTCTTCTTCTTCTACATCCCGGCTTCCACTTTGTCAGATCGCTGAGCCTTTTCCATTAGTTGTTTTACTGTGTGTACTATCTCTATCGTTGATTTTACCCGGTTTAAATCCGTTTTGATATTGCTCCACTTTGTCCTTTGTTACTTCTGCTAATCTCCTCTGCAGCAGCGTGAACAGCAGCTTGTATGTTGTTCAGCCCTCTATAGTTATTACATAACCTCTGTTCCCCTTTTTATGATTTGCTATTATTTTTCTGCATTCCTAATCTTGTGGCATTGTTTTCTGCTGCCATATTTCTATCAGCTGGTATAGGTTTTCTTTGATTTCTTGTCCTTTATATTTGAACATTTCCATATTTATTCCGTCTTTTCCTGGAAACGTTCCATTTTTTGCTTCTGTTTATAACTTCTGCAATTTCTGCTCTTGTGGAGTCGTCCTGCTCCTCTGCTATTTCGTCCACTTTTGCTCTTGCTCATTTTCTACTGGAGTCTGTATTTCATGGTCCGTTAAGAGATGCTTGAAGTGCTCTTTCAATATTTGCTTATATTCGTGTTCAAGCTCTATTACTCTTCCTTCTTTGTTTTTTATTCCCTTTGTTTTTCCCTTGTAAACTTTATTGTTCTCCCCAATTCTCTTGTACAATAACTTCGTATTATTTTTTCTATTTTCTACTTCAATTTCCTCTATTCTGTTATCCATCCAGTTCCTTCTTGTTTTCTTACTAATTTTTTGCATTCCCTTCTGATTTCTTAATATTATATATAACACTAAAGCAACTAACACGGTCCACTAGGGAGGGTAAATGGAAAGGAAAACATCCCTTTTACGTGAAATAAGAAAGGTTTGCATTCTGTACATATTATACATTTCCCCATCTGGAACGTCAAAGACTTAATCGTAAAAGTCGTAACTAAGCATTGGAACTACATTAAAATAAATCCTCAAATCGCCGTGACGCACGCCGTCGATTTTAGATATGCAAATATCGTCGTAAGTGGAGGTAGTGGCAGTATACGTCGGATTCGGTTTCAATTTTTCGACATTAACGTCGCCTATCTGGCCGTTAACGAAATTATCCCTATTACTTCGCTTCCGCTGGCAGCATCGTGCGATTAGTCACGACAAATTGGCATGGCGCACGCCTAAATCCTAATTGATTAATTATGATTGATACGTAAATTCTCCGGGTCCGACGAGTTAATTCCATTAACGCCGAACTTCCCGTATTTTATCCAAATTGCTCGGTACGAAAAATTAGGAATAATTTTCATTTAGGAAGTGCGCAACTGTCTATTAGAAAGACTGGACTGGTTAACTTCTACTTCGCGATAGCGTGATCTAATAACGTCAATTATGTACATAGATATATCACCCGTACTGGACCGCTAGTCGAGCTTGAAAAAGCTCGACTCCTTTCTGTTGGTCGGATGACGCGACAGAAACTAGTCTGATGGCTTTGATTCGATTATATCTCTTGAAAGTTTACGCAATTCTGACAACAGACATTTCTGTACATAACTTCCTCTTTAATATTATCCATACTGGGCTGAATATAGCGGGTTTTATTTCTACCAACGCAGATACGATGTTTGACAGATAAAAAATTCCCGCAGGATCAGCCAAATTCTAGTTGTATGTACAAATGATCCCTGATGGTAAAGTAAAGTGCGAAGGATTTTTGCACGTCCTAAGTGTTGGAGTCCACACGTCCTAAGTGTTTGCCCTCGCAAATAACCAAATAAACTGTGGTATTTACACTTGCATTACAATTTTGGCCTCTTTCAGATTATCTTCGAATGAGAGCTTTCATTCGAATGAGTGTTATCTTTGCTATTGCAATTCGCAAGAAGGCGCTTTACAAATGTCTTCTTCCTATTAATTCGCCTCTTTTCTTTTCGATGTATATATTTTCGATTTCGAGAGACAATGTGAAACGGAATAGAAAAATCGAATATACACGCTCAGTGTCGCTGTCGCAGTCGTCGCCGATAAAACATGAGAATTCCATCACCAATCTGAATAGCAGTCGTTTATATTAGAGTACATTCGTTTTGCAAGATTCCAAATTGAATATGTCATGTCGTTGGTGAGCGAGGGCAAATGGAAATAAACGTCTTCTTCGCGCAAATAAAAACCAATTTCCTTTAAAAGCTTGCATACCACACACACTGATATCACAGTTACCCCTGCTTCGTAATACGGTCGCGACATACATGCAACATATAAATACGTATGTTATGTATTTCCGCCGTCCTTTGTGGCTTCCAGAAAGAATAACGCTACCATTGTTTCGGAGCTCTTTATTTTTATTCAGGCGTATCGTGCTTTGCTGTCATTTTATGCTGTTTATTTGCTCTTTACCCGCTTCTTAGAGTGCCTGACTGACAAAATTGGTTACGTAATTTAAAAATGTTTGTATTGCGGTTTAAAAGCAATAAAGAGTCATCTTTGTTATTCATGGACATAGATACGATTTATTTTGACATAACTGTCCTGTGTGATATCAGAGCGCGAGCTGTTGAGAAATATCAAATTATCTCTTTAGCATATCCTAGTATACTTGCATATTAACTCGTTACATTTTGAAATCCAACATTTATCGACATTTGTGTATTGTTATGGCTTTATAAAGTATCAATGATCTCTTTCGTAAAATGTTAGACAACGGGGATGATCAGAAACTTAATAGGAGAGGATATTTTAAAGTTTTTGAGTTAATGTTGATTGAATATGTCTTTGAAATCAATTCGTAGGGAGACCTTAATTTTAATAATATGACTCATAAATGTTAGAAGCCGGAAAGGACAAGAACTCCCATCTTTTGAATTCCACTAAATGTTACTACTCTTAAACGGTGGTGGTGACCACAATAAGTTTTTCTTGGTGTTAGTTTGGCCAACATTAAAGATACTAATGTGACAGCATCCTACCATCACGGTCTCAGAAAATGGCCGCCGACATTTTCCTAGCTTATAATTGCACTTTGTAAAAGTGAATGTGTTTCCACGAACAAAAATACCGTTATCATACCAAGGTTCTCGAAATTTATTGTTACCTACTTCTTATTAGAAATTGCCCGCATTTTATGTCAGCACACTTCTACAGGGCTATCGATTATATGGCTACGGTTGTACCTACATCGATTCCGTTGCAAGTCTAAGATTTATTGAAGGGTTAATGGTCCACATCGCAACAAGAAAAAGTGTTGACTTCCAACGACTGATTTCTCAACCTAACTTATTGTAATAGAAAATGCTGAAATCTTTTTCAGAGGATAGAGTTAGGATTCCATTTTTGGAAAATCATAAGACAGGCAAGAAAAAGCTGATCTTAAGGTTAGAAGGAATTCAAAACAACGTGATTCTAATAGAAGGTGAGCCATAAAATAATATGAATCATAAAATTTTCGTTAAGACAATTGAATAATGATAGCAGGAACTTTCAGAAAAATTCAGCATGAAGCAAGGTCTTGGAGTAGGAGATCCTTTGTCGCCGTTAGAAGATCTAAGCAAACTACGTACATATTCTTGCTTCTTGCATTTATCTGAGAAGTCGGCTTTAGTTTCAGAGAAAATTCACAAGAAGTTTATCTGACGTTTCAAGTCTAGAAATACAACAATGCGTATGTGTATGCGCTCTTTGAAACACTGCTGTAAAACATTCAAACAAAATATTTATAAATTAGTTCAACGAGAAAAATCTAATCTAACAATAACAGCCAACGCTTCACTTTATATTTATTACTATTAGGTAATAGTTGTCGCTTTTTCTAACGGCATCAAGCTTCCGGTAAAAATAAATAACCTGCATGTTTATGCGAGTAAAAGTGATCATAATTTGACATTAGTAATACAAGTCAACAGTCTCTTTGGTAACGCTCAGGTATTCATCCCGTATTAGCCAACCTGTGGCAATGGGCCACTAACTTGCATACTGTCGAAGTTGTCGTGTTATTTGCTATCATTAAACGTCGGGTCCCTTTTCCACAAATTAAGGGAGTAGATTCAAAACTTTTATTATTTATTTTATTATTCAATGGATGAAAGTATCTAATTTAACACACAAAAAAGATTGAATTGAACTTTAATCTTTGTGGTGGTGGTGGTGGTGGTGGTGGTGGTGATGTGGTATTCCACATGATTGTCCAACTTCTAGTTAAAGATTTAAGTTTATAGATTCGATGGAGCAGAGATAATTAGAAAAATGATGGACGATGAATTTACTAATACATAATTGATTTAATTTTAAATCAATAATGGTAAGACGTAAAAATCCCGCAAGGGGGCGTCACCTGTAAGACCAAATCACAGGTAAAGATCCCCTGTGGACATTTTGCTTCCTCAAATTTCTATATTTAGCTTGATATAGATCACATCTCTTGAGAGGTTTCTAGTTATGACTTGATCAATATGTCTATTTTGACCGGTGATAACTGTATCTATTATTTTAAAAAATTGTAATTGGATGGCGATTTTGGATCTGAACGGATATTGCCAAATTACTTCTTTCTATCTACTTTCTTCATTTGAGAATCGGTTTACGTAACATTGTAAACCCCAACAAGGATAACATAATGAAAACTTAGATCCTCAAAGCATTGCACAACTGAAACCAAAATCTTTAGAGGGAAAATCACTTACCTATAACAACGAAGCCGTCCGACGTGACGTTGAGCGAGGAGCTGTATTGACTGGTATTCACCAATGAAACCTCGACGGTCGTATTATAGAACTTGTCCGAAGGATGTTCGGCATTTCCGCTTCGGAAGAAATACCTGCGAAAAAACGAGCAGTGAATAGGGCGGACGTTGCGAGAAAGATCTTTTATCTTAGCCGGTCGTTCCGGCGGCGAACGAAAATACTCACCTCCTGAGAACGAGCGGCTTCTTAAACTTGAACGACAATTGATCGCCGGCCTGCGGCAGCAATCCCCAGAAAAACGTCTCTCCCTGATAGGCGCGCTTTAGCGTGTACTGTTTGTAGCATTTGATGCCGGAGTAAACTTCCGCTTCGGGGTTCGGATGCGGATAGAAAAGGACCACCTTTCCGAAGTGTTTGTCCTGTGAAAAATATCCGGAGATAAAAGACCAACGTCGTGCTAGCTAGAATAAGAAGTACGTAGATGTTTTTCATCAATAGGGCGGGTCAGAGGTCGCTTATAAAGAAAACGGTAAAAGCGTTTGATGGCAGGGCACTCGCTTGGAATTGCTCGTTTACGGTTAAATATCAGTTCTAAAAGAGGGACACTAAGCTATTGCCTGACGGCTCTTTTTCGAGCGTCGTGTTATGTTCCTTATTTCTCGTAACATTAAGTTTAACGATTGTGTAATGTAATGGCTGTAAATGCGACAATGTTAGCACGTTTCCATGTTGATAGCATTGGTCTAAAAGCACAGGGTCGATGGTTTATGAAGTGGCGTTAAAGTAAGGTGTTTATCGCGTTTTCCTAGATTTTAAGCATTTACTTCCACTTTAGGAAAATGTATACAGTTAGAACGGTTTTACCACAGATAAGTGAAACAGAGATATCATCCTTATGAGAAGATTGTCAACGCTAATGCCCTTCAAGACGGTTTGGAAATGATTAGAAGAGGATATCTAGCTATAATTTAGGCAACCCTCATGATTTTACGTAAATGTATTTGATGAGCTATCTGCTTCACTTATTTGTGGGTTTACTAACGCAATGTGCTCTTAAGAGCTGACTTCATTATTGAATCGTCGAAGTGCTATTCAGTTGACAAGAGGTTTATTCAATGTACAGTACCATTCCTGTATCCGCGGTACGAAACATATTGGAAGGTGCTTAAGGTGTCATACCGGTTTATGTACTTGAATAAATGCCCTTGTTAATTTTGTTTAGTTTTATTAAAATTACCGGAGAAGAAGCATTTGAACTATCTCCCAAGAAGATGGTAAGTAATAAAATTTTTGAAACTACTAGCTGGAAGGCTCTATAACTTTAGCTAACAAAGACGCAACACAATTAGTTTACAATCTTTGCGCAAATTTGAGATATTTTTAAAAATAAAGAACCAAAAATTTTTACGTTTTGTACCAATTTGAACTACCTTCCAAGTAGATGACAGGTAATTCAATTCGAAACTTCTAGCTGGGAAGCGCTGTAGTAAGTTGAACTCATAAAGGCGCAAGACAATTCATTAGCAATTCTTTCGTAAATTTGAGATATTTTTCAAAAAGGAAAAAAGATATTTAAATGTCTAGGTTTTGTACCAATTTGAACTATATTGACAAAGTTTAATTATTCTCGGCAGCTTTTTGAAATGTTTTACGCGATGGTTGAAGATTCCTTCGATATTGGATTCATGGAATGCTGGAAGTCTTTCATATTTATCAAAAGGACAATGGACGAATTGAAACCAGAATAGTGGCAAGTTGGAAGAATTTGTGGAATGATATCGTTCGTAATTCTGAAGGCGACCCAAATATTGATCCACAGCCTACAACGATAATTAATATAGCGCAGCATATAAGTTGAGAAGGATTTAACGATATGACCATAAAAGAACTAAATGATTACATAGTGGAACAGCATAAGGTGTTGACCAGCGAGGAATTGCAAGATCTTATTAAATCTTCCTTGGAAGGGAGTGGCGACGAGGATGAAAATCAACAAGAACTGCCATCATGGATGCTCGAAAAATTCTCTACAATATTTCGAACGACCCAAACGTTAAAAGAACAGATAAAATTATTAGTCAATTATGGAATGCAGCATAGAAAATTATTCGCATTATTACAGAAGCCTTGAAACCGCTCCAAGATCTGCTGTCTGAAAGGAAAAGACAAAAACGAGTTTCAATAAAAATTCTTTCAAAGAGTCGACAAAACTATCGATGATGCTCAACCGTCCACACCAATTTCTTCGCAACCAAGCAAAGAACTTTTAAAGACTCCAACGATGATTAACATATGTACGTAGCTGCCGAAAACAAATCGTCATTTCGTAGTTGACCCCGCCTAATAAGTATTAATATATATATATATATATATATATTATTATCAATTCTATTTTCACATATAGTCCATGTCTTGTGATGAATGCAGTATTGTATAATTATTATTTAAGTTAAATTTTATTTGTGTCATAGTACAAGGATAATTATTTTATGGCAATATAAATTTTATATAGTACGTCCAATTGTGTTTTAATTTTGCTTTATATGTCATACATATACCTCTCACTACTATCCGTGGATACGGGAGTCTTACTGTAACAGTGCAAGTTGTGTCATTCTTACATTCTGCTCATGATGCATGTGATCACGGGTTGTAATGAAGCAGTAGAACTTCATCTCTCATTGACGAATCCACGACATTTAACACAAGTATTGCATTCACATTCCAAGAGGGAGCCAGTCATACACCAATTTCAGCTGAATTTAATTAGTAAAGTGACTTAGGAACATCTGTAGTTTTCTTGCTTTTGGGTAGAAACTGCTGCTAGGTTTTCCTGTATGTAAATATTTATTGTTTTCCTGTTCATACTAATCAGTTTCTTTAGGAATACTGAAACTGCCTTTTTATTTACTTCGAACAAAGCTTCCAAAATACCTTCCCTCAAATAAAAAACAAATAAACTTCGTCAACAGTATAGTAAATTCTTCGTGTTCTCAACGCCGAATTCCATTTTTGAACGCACAACTTTCTTCATGGCCTTCTCACAATGCGGATAAAGATTTTCGCCGAGCTCATCGTTCTAGTATTGGTGTGCTCCAGGACTCGGACCAAGTTTAAATTAGAAAATTCTATACAGGCCTGCAACCTAATGAGAAAAGTTTCCTCTCTATTTAGTCGGATCTCATTAACGGGGGTAGGGTCATGGAAACTGATACGAGCGACAATTTCGTCTTCGTCGATCCGATTCCCGCCACACGACCGACGACGTTTTAATGAAAACAAAGCCGGCTTTAATTTTTGTTCAAGTGTACACGTTCAGCGTAGTAATTACGCCGAACGTTTTAATTAACGAATGGTTGATTTTGTAATGTACGAAGTTAAAGGCTGGATCTTTTAGAATTAATGAACGCGCACTTTTCGAATATGTTTTCAGGACTGTACGGGCGTTTTTCAATTAAAAGTTTGTTTTCGCGGTCACACGAATGGCGCATTACGGAGTATTGTGGAGCTTTAGCGACGACAATTTGCAAGGGAATTATCTGCGTATTCAGTGAGAAAAATGAGGAAAGTTTCGAAATGAGTAAATTAAAAAGTAAACTGAGTACATTTTAGTTCGTTTTAGGGAACAAACACCCTATTCTCTAAAATGAACTAAAACTTACTTATTCACTTGACTTTCTAATAGCTGCTGCTACAATTACTTGGTTTTAAACGCAAACTTTATTGTTACAATTATGTTTTATCCGGTAATAATTTATATCGTAGCTTAATTCGAAAAATGTAAACAATGTACTATGAAATATAACTACCTTCGTTTCTGGGATTCCGTATGAGTTTGATTTTATGTGAATTGGGAACGACCCTATATTATATTCCTCGAAAAGAATAATAACCTTCAGATTCACACCGTGCGTCATGGAAACCACAGGGAGAGACATCAAATAAAATAATAAGATCGTTCCCGAATCTGGAGCACCACTTAAATATCACGATAAGTAACTACGTTTCAATTACGCGATCTTCTTCGATCAGGTAAATATTTGAGGTGCTTGCAGTTTGATTGCTATTTAACGGAATTAATAGAAACCGCCTACGGTTAGATAAATGTTTAGCATTTAATTAAAGCCTTAATTAATCGGAAGAATTAGGTGTGAGGTGCGAGAATCAAATTTCGCTAATGGCTCGTGAAACTAGGGCAGCAAGTTAATTTGCAGTTGGTTCGTTTTGGAAAGCACTTACCTGATAAACTCAGGATTTACATTTGGGGTCAAAATAACAGGATAAATTCGGACAAAATCAATTAGATTTTAAGTAAGGGATTACGTCAGTATGGTGTTATACTAAGAATATCTTTTCAGTGTTGCATACTGGATTTTTCACCACTTTTGCATTAAATTCAAACAGAAGGAAAATCGTAATAAACAAAACTAAATTTTTAAGAAAAAAAGTGTTCCTAGTATCAGTACAGTAGGAAAACCGTAATCAATTTTTACATATCCACGATTTTGTATTACACCCATGTACATTTAGTTACTGTCAAGTAAATGGCAATTGCTATTGGACCAATAAAGGTTATTATTATTATTATTATTATTATTATTATTATTATGTCATTAAAACGAGATTAACATTTTTGATCAATTATACCACAATAGGTATAAAAACCTTAAGCGAGTTCTAAAATAAGTGTTTTATAGCCTTAGGCGAATATATCGTTTGCACTACCACTCGAAGTTTATCGAGTAAAGTTTTATAATCTTTGTTACAATTTAAGAAACGAATCATTCAATTTAATTTAATTAGTTAAATTCTGTGGGAACATTCTCAGTGGTCTTACTTCTTCATTTCTATTAAAAACAGCTACGATAGGAGATACATATGTGATGTGCTTCAGGAACGATTTAGTTTAAAAATATACTTTAATCGAGTGTTGAGGTGATCCCGATCACTGTTGAACAATTATCGCCGAACAATGACTTTCAAAATTTCCTTTATTATAACTATGGTAACAAACCGTCTTAATAACAACTATTACTACTTACTACTACTCAATTTTTCCTTTCTTTAAAGAAAATTTATTTTTGGCGACATACGCAAGCTAAGTACATCGTATGTTTTCCAGATAGTATCGTGCTTCTACATCGACGGATGCCGCGCAATTTCCTACTCCTCTTTGCATCTATTTTCTCGTTTCGTCGAGTTGGTGATGAATATACCACAGAAATCAATAATTTTGCAAGGGCACTGCGAATTTCAACGCGAATGTAAAGTAGTCTTACAATTAGTGGCGGTTGTAGAGCAGATTGTTACGGTTTAAAATTTTGCGCCTTCCCTTTAGTCAAAAGTGCCTCGTATATACCGTACCATACCACGCGTCGCCGTAACTTTCACGACTGGCAAAAACAAAATTTTGACGTGTCTCTAGTAGTAATCTAATTTTTTATATTAATTTACAGACAATTATTGCACTATGTTGAGGTCGAGAAAAGTCAGTGCACATTTATCAACCTAAATATTAGGTAATAGTCATCCTGATAGTAGTTGTTTTTAGACATGAGGTGCCAACCATCTAATCACAAAATTATATTAGTACTTGAGATACTCCGATGTTTACACCTCTGCTTTCCTCGTTTTTAAGTGGCCTCACAAGATCCACCAAGGACAGTAGTTTTCCAGGAACATATTGTAGATGAGGACCAACTGATCAGGGATGATCAACATATGATATATCGCGAGATTGGAGAAAGAAAGATCCTGCATCTGAGACCTGTCTGAAATAGGTATTGAGTTTCTAGTTTGATCCTGCATCCTTTAATTGGAAGGAAAAAGGTAACTCGCGTACGTTGGCAATGCTCAGAAAAAGTTTACATCATGGACGATTAAAAATCATGCATTTATTCCTATATAGCCGAAAATAAACATCAATTCGTTATTTGGGTATTTTAGATGACGACGATCTAATAAAAGTAATCCATTTCTGAAGTGTACTGAAGGTGGTTGGAACATTTCTCTCAAAAGCAGATCACGTAGCTACAATTTCTTTACAAAATCGAAGAACGGGTTAACGCCGAGTGGTATAGTATCGTTTACTTAACAGAAGTAATCACCGTGCTCCAAGAAGCTAACCCAAAACGACGAATCATCCTCAATCAAGATATGGGAATTCACATAGAACTCGAAAGGGAATGAGCTTCTGCAGCGGCAAAATATGGAGCTTTTAGATCATCCTACGTACAGCCTTGATTTAAGTCCCAACAAGTCCCAAAGATCAAGAATGGACTCCGAGGTTAACAGTTTATATCATCAAAAGAGGTAGTCGATACCTTGAAAATTGAATTATGACTGTTTCAACTGAACATAAAATAACTGCTTTAGCCGTTGGTTTGGACGAATGCAGAGTGTATCAACTTTGTGGAGGACACTTCAAAATACATAAAAATATATTTTCGGATCAGCTATTGATTCTTTCTTGCAGATAATCTCTTGAAACACGCTGTAAACAAAGTAGAAGCACAATTTTCTCCGTATTAACGAGAATAGGTTATTGCGAAGGGAGATAATGCATTCAAGATGCTCTCATATTTTTGCACTTGAAATAAAGACCTTTTCAAACTAGTATATTGTGCGGTAGACGCGGTAAATTGCTTAGTGTAAAAAGCACTCGATTATTAATGAGGTGTAATTGCTACCATACGTTGCATGCATAGTGGAGGGCTGCCAAGAAGCTAAATAGTTTAGGATATCGCGCGATTTAAGCAATAATTTCGGGTAGAGGTGTATCACGTGAATAGGTATTACAGTCTTATTAATAATGGCGCTGAGTTTCTGAAATGACTTGCAATATTATAGAGATTGCTATTAGTATTAATGCCAAATTTAATTATTCATTAAAGTTGATATAAATAAGCTTTGATAGTTTGGTTTTCAACTCTAGTTATTTATTCACCCTTCTGATTTGATGCATTGTACACAACTTCACAAACTTTCTTACTATACATAGTAGCTCTACACATACAACTATCGGCGAAACTTTTTATTACGTCTCCCTTTATTACATCAAAATCCCGACTGTGCAGGGGAACAGAAATTCAGTCGCTAGCTCCTATCATAAACGCATTAAACTTCCTCCGAAATAAACTCCAATAAAGTTGCTCGCGATATTTCTCGAACGTCAGTTCATAACTACTCGTCAAATTGGAAAGTACTTCCGAAGGCAGGATGTTTATGATTTTTCTTCGGGCCCGTTTTTCACCGTAAACGGAAGTTTCGTCTATTCCGACGCGAAAAGGGAGCACGAAATATACTCGGAAAGTTTTCGCATTTGCCTCCGAAAGAACGAATCGAACTCTAAACTTTTCAGGTTTCTTCGTAATTTATTCGGGTTAAGCGACGAAAATTAGGAGAAAGTTCGTAACTACCGCTCTCCCGGATTTAATATAATAATTTTTTTCTTTCGGAATAAAGAAGGAAAGTTGTTGTTTTCTTTCAATGTAAAATTAGATTTGAACTGTTTTAATATTAAAAGTTTCGGGAATGATATTAGTCGGATTGATATCAACATTATACAAAATTACCTTCAACTTTTGTACTTTTCCCTTGAGCGATGAATGAGTCCCTATATGCTGGAACAAGGAAGGCCTGTAATGAATCCATCTCTCCGCTTTCTCCTTTTTACAATGATCCTGTGATAAAAATATGAATAAATGCACATATTTCTTATGACAACCCCTATATAGGTATGTATAAGGTATGTATAACATTTAAAAGTATCGTCAAGCAGCAACATAAGCTTTAGCGGATATGGGACTCAAAGTTTAGCCTATTCCTATTGCAATTTTCGAAGTGAAATTACTGAGTTATGCGATATTTCCGGTATCATGCATGCATTTGAATTCTATTGTCATCGCGAATTACTGAATTAGCTTGGGCTTTTAGGTAATCTAGCTTTAGCTTTGATTGGTATTTGCAGCAATGCTGTTCCAGATTATAAGCTGCGTTGATGGATGGTATCCAAACATGATAAATGTTATAGTATGGGAATTAAAGCCAAGTTTCATATTAGTGTTCGTTTTAATGCTGTAGGAATTTATTCACAGCATTTTAGATAATTATTGTACTGTGAGCTTCTATAAGATGATTTGAAATGAAATAGGACAGGCAATATGATATGTGATGTTTCAATGCTTGTATTGAAAATAAGTAAGTACCTTAACATCAAAAATTGTTCTAGCGAAGATAGAAAGGTTTCAATGACTTATGATTTTGCGAATCCTATTAAATTTAATTAATAAATTATTTGATAGTGTTAGTACATTGCGCAGCACATGAAACTAACTAGGATGGCGTAAAAGATTTTCAATTAAAATATCTTATTTTTCGTTTAACATTTTTCTCTTGTTTTTGTTTCAGTATAAACTAAAGAGTTTTGAAAATGGAGCAATATTCACTTGCAGAAGAACAAACACAAATTATCACTATTCATTTGGAATATGGGAGAAACATTATTTCAGCTCAGAGTCAATTTCGACGAATTTTTAAATATGCTCGTTCCCAGTTCACAATGACCAAATTAGTTGTCAATTTTTTGGAGATTGGATCAGTTGGTGACGCTACAAGATACGGCAGACCACGAACAGCAAGATCAGCTGAAATTATCCAACGCGTTAAGCGATAGCATTCGAAAAGCTCCAAGAATATTAACGCGACCACTTTCTGCTCACCTAGAAATAAAAAACCGTCACCTATAATGGATCCCCAAACAAATTACTTAATGCAAGAATTTCACTCTGATGACTTCTAGCTGCAATTACAATTAAATCCTGCTTCCTTAAATCTAGCAGATGCACATGAAAATTTTATGACGAGATTATGATTGTCTGATGAGGCCTCTTTGCACTTTCGTTAGCTCGTAAATCAATAAAATTCGCGTTATTGGGAAACAAATAATCTGCAATTGATTCATGGTTGGCTTCTTGATTATGCGAAGGTGACTAGGTGGTGTACAATTCGGCTTATTTTAAAGAAAGTTTACATTAATAAGCCTCAAACACTTGTTTAACTCAGAGACGTTATTCGGCTCTTAACACACGTTATTGTCCGACAGCAACTGAATAAAAACTTCTGAAACTGTACTTGAGTTGTTTACTTTAGTTTTCTTATTATTCTTTTCGATTTTAAATATGATACCTCCAATAGCACTACATGTGACTTCATTGCATTGCAAACCATTTAAATCAACTTGGCCACGAAAAGGAACTTGATTTGTGGACGAATTCAAGAATATATTCGATTGATGAGTGACGACAAGATTAGTTGTTTGAGCAGTGTTAATCCAAGAAGGACGCGGAAAACCGAGAGTGTACCAATTCAGACAATATCTCGTGGCGTGAACAATCAGTTTAAATGTGCACATTCAAGAGCTAACCAAGGTGGACAATAAAATTCAAGGAATGCGATAAGAACTGACAAATTGTGTGATATTGTGGGCAATATAACAAGACAAGGCTCATTTCTGCCCACTCAGTATCGCAGCTTCGCCCGGATTTACCACGTCCGCTCTATGATAACACAGGCATCATATCATTAATTACACAAAAAAACAAAATAACACTTTTTTTTTTGTTGCATAAAGTTTTTCTATTGGTGTTTACTAATTTGGGTGCGCTGATTTCAAATCTAACCTCACATTTTTGTAGCAGCTCTAGTTAGTGAGATACAGGTACCGTCTTAAATTTACATAAGTAGTCGATAGTTTCTATCAATAACGGTGTAACTTAACTAGTTCCTTTATAAATTTCAGTATTTTTTTCCTCAAGAAGGACGTGTTTAAATAATCCTGATTGTTTTTGTGTTATTTGTGGAGAATATATGTTCCAAAAATTTCGTTTAAATGTGTCGGGCTTTGTGAAAAAGGCATACTGGGACTACTTTGGGTTTCCGTTGCCGTCAAATGCTAAACCTTTGGGTACCAAGTTTGGTATGTAAAACATGTGTTGAATCTTTGCGACTGTGGGCAAACAAAAAAAGACCCACTTTTTAAGTACAAAGCTCCTATGATTTGGCGTGAACCATCCAACCATCATGACGACTGTTATTTCTGTGTAACGAAAATCATAGGAATAAACCATAAAAATTGCTCTAAGTGGATATATCCAAACTTAAAATCTGCCATAAGACCAGTCTTGAGTATTAGTGACACATCAACACCACAGCACCCATGTACATCTTCGCAAAATTCAGACCAGTGCAGCGGACAAACCGAAAACGACGACAGTGGTAGCAACAGTGATTTTGATTGCTACGGTAGTCCCCGACCACTAAATCAAGATGATCTAAATGACTGGATCAGGGACCTTGGACTTTCTAAAACGGCATCAGAAATTCTAGCTTCCCGATTGAAAGAAAGAAATTTGTTGACCAGAGGAACGAAGATATCGTACTACCGTAACAGGGAAAAGGATTTACTTCCTTTCTTTACTCAAAAAGATAATTTTGTGTTCTGTACTGATATTCCGGGCCTAATTAATGCAATGGGATTAAAAGAGTATAATCCAAATCAGTGGCGGTTGTTCATTGATTCGTCAAAACGAAGTTTGAAATGTGTACTTTACATAATGGTAACAAACTTGGTTCCTTACCTATTGCTCATTCTACAAAGGTTAAAGAAGAATATCTTACAATATCTTTAGTTCTCGACAAAATCAAGTACAAGGAACATATCTGGGTTTTATGTATTGATTTGAAAATGGTAAATTTTCTCCTCGGCCAACAAAGTGGCTACACAAAATATCCCTGTTTCCTATGCTTATGGGACAGCCGAGCGAAAGCTGAGCACTGGACAAAAAGAGACTGGCCTTCTAGGGAGGCTTTGATTCCCGGTAAGCAAAATGTAATTAATGTTCCACTAGTATCCAGAGACCGAATTATATATATATATATATATATATATATATATATATATATATATATATATATTGATAAAACAGTTCGTAAAAAGCTCTTAACAAAGATGGCGAATGTTTCAAATACATTGTAAAAGTGTTTCCAAATTGAGTAGTGAGAAAATCAAAGGTGGTATTTTCGATGGCCCACAAATCAGGAAGTTGATGGATGATAAAATTTTCATCAACCATATGACAGCTGTCGAGAAATGTGCATGGGAAGAGTTTGTTTGGGTAGTGAGTAATTTTTTGGGCAATAGGAAATGTGACGGCTACATTCAGCACGTTGAACAGTTGCTGATACACTTCCAGCGGCTTGGATGCAACATGAGTATTAAGCTTCACTACCTTCACAGCCATCTAGACTATTTTCCTGAAAATCTCGGTGACCTAAGCGAGGAACAAGGAGAGCGCTTTCACCAGGATATTCGCACTATGGAGGAGAGGTATCGGGGTACTGGAATGAACATATGATGGCTGATTATTGTTGGAGCATTCAAAATATTACTCATATAACATCTCACTCTAGAAAATCCAAAAAAGGAAATTTTATTCAGAATAAATATATTTAATAAATTTTTAAACTTAAACTATGTGCATTTTCAATGAAAAATCCTGTCACTTTATAACTCCAAAACTAGAGCTGCTACATGAAAACGGCATATATTTTTGAAATCAGCGTGGAAAAACTATTCAGATTCATGTAAAAATCTCATGCAACAGACATGCTGTTTTCCAGTGTTATTTAGTTGGTTTTCAGTAATTTGCAAAACTACAATTATTTAGTTGCCAAACTGGTATGTCACTTCAGTATATGCTAAGACGTATACAAAAATGCTTTTAGAATATCATCATAAATTCATTGCTACTATCATAACTACCATTATTATCATTCCTGTATCATTATTTCTCATATTGCTACCTTACTATCATTGGCGTAATGACTATCGGAAAGAATTTAATAAAACCGCGTATCAGAACAAACCAATCCCTTTTATGCATTGATGCCAACCTCGTTTCATTCTACTGGTTCGATTATTATGTGAGATAATTTTTCTTTCTCCGAAACGGTGCCATTTCCAGAAAAATGTTATCGGTGACTATATTTTTATGGTTCGTTCAAATCCATTAAATCCCAAGTATCCTGTTTTGGTCCGCTCTTCCCTAACAGTAATAATAATAATAATAATTTATAGTAATAGCATATACATATCCATTCATATTTCATATAAATAGCAGTCATTATTAACATTTAATAATGGTTATAGGTGTTAAATTATTAGTACTTTGGCTTTGCTGAATGCACAAGGGAATCTTTTATTGATATTTATAGTCCTCTGAGTTCTTCTTAACCCTTTGAATAGATTGGTAAATCGGTTTGACGCAGGAACGCGGAAAATGGTTTCGCTCGTTATCGCATATTACTTTTTTTATGCAATGAATAAGTAAATAAAACAAATGATTTTCATAATTCTTAAAATAACAACCAAAAGCTTACCAATACGGCGCGAATAAGATGAGGAACTCAAAATTAACAGGGGTAACACCCTCCTTCATCCTAGTTTGCTATATAACAGTTCAATCAATTGCATATTAAATAAACAACCCAATTACCCGAAATTAATGCCCCCTAATTATCATGCCCACTCAAAATTAATCATGCATTAATTCTCGCATATCCATTGATTATGCAAACACGGTCACGATTAATGTGGCTTCCAGTTACAATATATGTACGTAATAATTACCCCATAATCATTAGCCATAAATAACAACCGAAAATTTCAGATATCAGTCCGAATTTTTACGGCCTAGATCTCACGGAACAAATATGACACTTTAGTTAAACGCACGCAAGTTATATCAACCACATTCACATTTACAGTCATTTGTTCTGATGTACATTTACAAGATAAATTCAATTAAAATAGTTCTTCATCCATCTATCCTCCCCATCGTTAGAAAAAAGAGAAAGACGTCACTATTTTTCTGTTACCCAGTTTGTTTTATCTTGAATTCCCCACTGACAAGTGAGTATATAATAGAATTCAGACCAGAATACTACTATTTAGCTATTATTATCTTCAGCTATTCTTACTCTTATTATTATTATCGTTATTATTTAACTCAATTTTATTTTTCGGATAAGCGGTCATGAGTTAAACCAAAAATTAAGGGAGGATAAAAGTGTTGATCGCAATTCTAAAAGCATTTTTTATACACTAGTCTCCTTTCTTTCGACACGACTTGATCACACATAAATTTAATTCGATTCTTCGTATGTTTCAATGTTTATCTTCGTATGCTGTCTATAAAAACTTTCCAGCCAACCAAGGAATAATATGTGAAGAAGTTTTCTAGAAGCCAAATTAACAGAAGTAATTTAAATCGTAGACACTTTTCACATGGAGCACATACACGCCCACCCACTAGACACCAGTGCACTTTTGACAAACAAAAAACTCATATACACATAAAATTTTCCTTGAATAAGCAAGGTAACTTTTTGACCAAATTGACAAAACATAAAAAGCCGAAGAGGAATGTACGTATATAATTCGTTTAAAAATTTTGTTACTTCCTCATCGATCATCTTGAGGGCAACCATACGTGTAGTTCATAAATACGTTTCATTATGGAACGGTATCTTCTCGCGTAGACGTGAAAAATGTAGGATTTCAAGATTAAAAACTAAACTATCGTGCAATACGTACAGAAGTAAGCATGATGCAAGGGTACGTACATAATTTTTATCCCCGTTACATACTTTAGTGTATATTAAATCACCCAATAACCAGTCGACCGGTTTGTCGTTGTAGAACATCTGGAAAAACTGGATTAACCAGGGTAATTCGGCGCTTTTGAACATCTTTCCTGAAACAAAAGAATGTATAATTTTTTCGGTATAAAAACGAAAATTAAATAAAAGAAAAGCGTGTATCATCAACTACATAGCTCAAAACAATTGAAAAATATTTTTGCACGCTGCTGCTAAAAAAATTGTAAATTAACTGAACTTTAGAAACATTCATTCCATGCTCATTGAACACCTTTAATTAAGAAACAAAATGCACTACCGCGTTGTTACGTATTTGTACAGGTTTATGCTTGTCGCTGGTCGGTATAAAAAAGGTGGTGGTCACTTTTTATATGAATTAAAGTTTTGAATACAACGATGTACGATTTTTCCCAATCGGGAAGTTTGGAGAGCCATATCCACCTATTTGTTAGCCAAAGTATAAACTTAGGACTGTAACACAGCTTTTAGAAAAGCGGAGATATTCGACGAAGACACGGACAAGTTCGATCGTCATCAATGACGTTCCAAGATGATTGATCTTACTCAGTTGACTCAGAAGAAATCGCAGTTTAAACGCATTTTAGCTCCGAAATGAGTCTCATAGTTACTACTGAAATGCTAGTGACAGTGTAAAACATAAAAAACCAACTATATTATGTGGGACTGCACGCCAGCAGACCAATGGTATTCCTTCCAATTAGCGGAGGGCTAAACATTGCTTCCAGAGAGGCGCATAGCAACTGGGAATGTGGTGATTGGAGACATATATTATTTAGTGATCCAGTCTTCAGCCAGACCGCTAGTGAGTTTTGATTTGGCATGAGTATGGAAATAGAAATAATCCAATAAATTTTGCACCGAATTGGTCTTCAACATCTTGGAGAAATAATACTTTTATGGATGATAATGCTCATCCACACTGAGCTTGCTGTGTTGATGATCGATTGGATCAAGTGTAAATCGGGAAGATGAACTGGACAGCCTGAAATATCCCCCCACGCATGATTCTTGGATGGAACTCTACAATCATAGAATTCTATAAAAGCTGTTTGACAATTTGGTTTGATTTCATACCCGTATATAAAATGTGTAACTTTTTTAACGACTCCTGATAATCACACGTATGGTTATAGGAAGTGCTTTGTTCATGGCATTTTTGTAATTACTGTTTATTAAATTGGAATAAATCCTTAAACTGCTTGCTGGTACCTTATGCAACACATTGTGCACCTTTACAATTTCGAAGTAAACGATTACATAATGAAACTTGAATATTTTTGTGAATCGCAACTCTGCAAAACCGTTACTCGAATGTGGTTGACCTTGTAATTGGATGTTGTCAATCATATTAAACTAAAAACAAAATTATACAATAGCCATTAATTATTTTATTCTGCGATTAAATTTAATATTAGAAACATTTTTAGAATACCTGGAGCTCATTAAATTTTCACAGGTTAGAAAAAGTACGTCGATCCTTGAGCCGGATGCGAGGACAAAAAGCTTTCAGGGTTTTCTATTACAACGAAGTACTAGCATAAATTAGGTGATGTATTTTCGTCTTCAAAATGGAGCTCCGCTTCCTTTAACAATTCCTCCCTTAAATTCACATTTCTTGGCTCTGGGGTTCTTCTTATTAAAATTTACGAGACAAAAACAAATAAAATTATCTTTTCTCCCAGAGATACACTCGTCGGAAAAAGGAAGCTCGTAAATTGAAGTTAACAACTGAAATATTTCCTTTTATAGAACGTGACATTCGTTAATGTACTGAATGTTATATCCACGGTTTTTTTTGATGTGAATCAATCGATAATTATACTAACGCCAAAAAGGTTTGTTACAATTTTGTTCTTTAAATTTGAAATTGTGATTAGAAATGAAGAGGCGGTTAATAAGCGATTTTCCGTTTCCGATGTCCGGATTTTGTAATTGAATGAAAACCAAGTGGATTTGGATTTCGTCAAATTTTTATCATCTCATTAAAGTAGATTTGATAATACATTAATAATGGAAAATGGTATTTGTGAGATTGACGCCGCGGCTTCGCTTGGTGGTCGTCATACGAGAACATCAATTATTGATGACATTTTGGTATATCTGAAGTACAATACCCAATATGTCGCGTCGAATGATGCCTTTTCACTCTGGTATAGTGTATGAACGATTGGCGCAGATAAGTGACTTCAGATAACTTCAAAGAAAAATGCGAAAAGGCGTTAGATCGCATAATTTTGGTGGCCAATTTATATCTCTCTTCGAGAAATTATTCGTTCACGAAATATTTTACGCACAATTGTGATCGCGCCATGAAAAGTCGGTCATCGTTGCTCAGTATTTCTTCTCCATTAACGGTTGAAATTCACCCGTCATCCTCCTCGAAAAAGTAAAGTCCAATAATTGCTCAAACTCACAATCCACACCAAACAGTGATTTCTTCCGGATGCAATAGTGTCCCTAAGTAAACTGGTGGATTGTTTCCGTGCAAATGCGACAAATGGGTTAATTGATATAGTCATTTAGCCAAAAATGTTCATTGCTGCTGAAGATGGTTGTCTGGCCAAAATGAAGATCGACTTCGAGATTTTCTAACGTCCAATGTGCAAACGTACAGCGGTCACGATGGTTATCCAGCTTGAGTTAATTGAATCTTGTAGGGTATAAGCCCAAGTCTCTATACAAAATACGCCACGTTGAGGTAGTTGAAAGATCATGACTTTGTACATGGAAAGTAATCGAAGGATCCGGATTTTCACGTATGCTTTAACGTACAGCGGCGATATTTTCGTTTGACCGTGCGATGCGATGATTCATAGATGTTGTTTGGTCAAGCATTGAGCCACTTGGCCCCAATTTTTTGAACAAATGTCACGTACGCCTTGACTTCGAGTCAAAACTACAAAACACCAACTTTCGTAAAAACGCTGAAGGATTTCGATGCGCTCTGAAGTTGTGCATCTTTCCATGATGAATCGTCAAACATTACTGAACATTGCTATCAAACCAGGTGTCGAAAAAATTCTTGTCAGATGAGAGCGTTACAAAATTCGATGTAATGTACGTTCTAATATGATGCAAATTTCCAAATATTCGCCAACATTGATTTTCACTAATCCCTGGAAAATGTCAGGACTACTAAGGTACCTCCTATATATTTCACCTGAAACCTTCAAAATGAAAAAAATCCAATTTTCCACTTCAAAAGGTTTTCTGTCCGTGCATATTCATACACACATTTCAAAAGCGGCACGCATTCTTTTCAACCCTTCACTAACAAACGCAAGATATGTATGTACGTATGGTAGATATACGACGTTTACTTTGTTCTACATTTTTACGTGTTCATTTTTCAGCACGGTGACGTACGCGCAGAATTTAAGAGGAGAATAACTAAACCCACGGAAGAAATACGAAACGTCGTCCAGAACTTAATAAAATACCAAATGAAAAACTTTTCCCTCGCACGTTTTACGCCTGTTCTGTTTTTAATAAAAGCCCGGCACGCATCGGAAGTCAGGAGTAAGAGAGGGAAAAGGTTAAAGGACAGACGTCAGCCTCAGCGTGGGATTTAATACTTATGCCGTAGTAGATTACAGGAATCTCGGGATTAGTGACGAGAAGGAGATGTTTAAACATATCAAAATTAAAATCTCCCGTAGAAGAGGAAAAAGAAAATTCTAGACAGACTACTTGAAAATATCGTTTCTCTTTTTTGCTTGTCAAGGGGAACTGACATGGATGGATGATCTTTGAGATCTTGCTTAATTTTGGAGAAAGGGAGAGAATACAAAGGAAAATGGTATTTTCTATGTACGAGGGATTCTTCGAATTTTGTAGGAACATGGCTCTACTTCAATTGCATGAATCTTATAGTTCACGCTATTGGTCACGGACAAGTCTTAACGCGTTTACGCAGCCATCGCGTGCAATACTGTGTAGTATACTTCAGCCACTTAATTAATATAGAGGTATTTCCGTACCGCTGATTTTGCAATCGGGGAAGACGAGTTTACATTACATTATTTAAAGAGGGTGTAAAGCCCACACAAATCGTTCGACATCTGCATGGGATATTTGGAGAATCTGCAGAACCTATAAGTAAAGTCTATCAATGGCGTACAATTGTTTTAAAGCTGGCAGAAGGAATGCCCCGCCTAAATTCAATAGGGCGATATTTCCAGGAAAGAAATCCATTACCCAATCACCGTTGGCTTACACAATTAATATACAATTTTGATTTATGGCATGCCATATGGATGAAGAATCTTCGTTCGTGAATCTATTTTAGTTCATAACAACTTCGTGCTATTAAGATTTTGATAATAAATTTCAAAGAAAATATAACCATAGCCATAAATGCAGCCGATTGCTATAAATCAACACAGAGAGTATGCAATCATTACTCGTGTTTTTGTAGTTTATGTCTGTAATTCTATAATTGAAGACAAAATGTGGCGATTCTCAATCGGAATGAGAAAGTAGTAAACTGTAATAACATGTAACGACCACTTCGGATTTTAATGGGTATAACACGTCACTCTGCCAATGAAGAATTGTAAATAAAATAGTGAAACGAGTGTATTGCAGCTAATTCTTGATTATATATCGACTTCATCGCAGCTTCCAATATTCAATATTCCAAATTTTCATTTTGGTTGGTACTCTTGCCAGCACTGGAAATGGGCCCGATTGCAGTGCTGCCGATGTTTTAGATAATAATACTTGAAGTACATTGTTAACTTTTATGACAGCAAGAAAGAAATACGAGCTGAAATCAAGTAATCTTCGTTTAGATTTGCACAATCGTAGGAATGTCGTTTTCTATTTAAAATCCAACCCTAGGGACCAGACAAGGTCGTGATGGAGCATCCAGTTTTGCTGTACATACGCAATTCTCTTTGAGTTAGTTGAAAGCATTACGATAATAAAATAAATTAATCAACAAATCGTTTTCGAGGTCTCCGTCTGATTTCCTTCTTCAAAGGGCAAGTGGCTATGAAGTTGCTTTTTAATTTAATTTCCTACGCAGTTTTGGATAGGTATCCGTCATTCAACTCTTCTTGTTCCTGAGCTACATGCTTACTTAATTCTGAAGGCTTCTTACCCTTTGGTGTAAAAGTGATGGTCTTAAGATGTGATATCATCGTTCGTTCATTAACTTCGTGCTTAAATCGCTGCTTTTCTGCTACTCTTCTCACTTCTTCGTTCCGAGGGACATATTTTCTTTTCTTCCAAATAAGAATAAGGAGACTGTGGTTAAAATAATATATATAAAAAATAAATAAAATTACACTTACCGCACCTTTCGGAGATAAATCCAGATACGTATTTCGGAAACTAAGTTGCCATTCTCAGTGGAAAACTGGGGGAATTCGGTATCATATATGCGATATACGGCTAACGCTTAACAAGTACTGCACAACGTTAAAGCACTGTACACCGTTGATACTGTATTCTCAATGTGTGATGTTCGTCTTGAGCGTTGGCCATGGCTAGTGATACTGAATTCCCACAGTTTTCCACTGATGATGACAACTTAGTTGACGAAATACACATCTGGATTTATTTCCGAAAGGTGTGATAAGTGGAACTATTTATTTTTTATTAATCTCCTTTTTTTGTTTCACGTTTTCTATAGCCTGTTTTGACTTATTCTCTGTATTTATTCCATTCATTTTAGTCGTACGATATGTGTTGTCTCCACTAAGAATATCTTGACTTGTAAAAATTTCCTTTGAAGTTCTGATTTCTCTCGTTTTTGACTGAACTTTTATCAAAATCTCTTACATGGTCATCATAAATCTATAGTTCGTCATTTGCAATCAAATTTATTTTAAAAAACTTGCTTAGGATCGTTGGTCTGTTCTATTTTCCGAAGTTTAAAGCGGGTACTTTTGTATAATATTTGGTTACTTTTCAAAGCGGAATCGCATAGTGCAGTGGTTTCCGATTACAGTGGTCAACAATGGTTTTGTTACATGATCAATATTTGCTGAATCATATGTATTTTCGGGCGCTGATTCGATACATGAAGCCAGAGTTTATCTATCGGCCTCAGTCTTTTTATAATTGCCCTTCCTATGTTTCAGGAAGTACATGCACATGCACAATTCCAATACAATAAGTTATTATTTTTGTACTTATTTATTAATTTTCTTTTATTTATTGCAGCAGTTTAGATGCAAAATAAACTATAATTAACACGTTAAGTTAGGTTTCGTGAAGAAACTCGTGCAAGCAATGAATCGTGATGGGATTGGACTTCAGTTTCTGGGAAAACAAGTTTCCTAAGCTAAATGATGGTATTATAAAGGAAGGTATATTTGTTGGACCGCAAATAGGAAAACTAGTGAATGATGATATTGAATTTGTAGTTTCGATTACTGTTAGGTCACCACATAGAAATTAATAAAATAAGATAAATAAGTACAAAGAACTTATAACTGAGATTCTTCTAAACTATTGAAAACACTTAGATCTTCATTAAAGATCCACTTCTTAGATTCTCATCTGGAGTTTTCCATGCCAATCTTGCAGCTATGAGAGATTTCTACCGTTATCACTAACAGCTGCAAAATTGGTATGGAAAGAATCAAGATTAGAACCTAAGAAATAGATATTCTCCAGAACGCTTTCATCAGAAAATATGCACAATGGAATCATGCTACTATGTAAAATGGAACCCAAGAATGCTGGATGATTACTGTTGAAATTTCCGGTCTACACCAAACTACACCAGAATATCCAAAACAAGCACTGTTAGACTCTTCTTCTTATATAAGAAAGTGGTAATTACAAACAACCTATACCTGATAGAAGGAAACCACTTATGTACATATTTGATATCTGCGTCAAAAGTACTATAAGATTCAAGTGTTGATATTCTTGTACCAAACGAAAAACAAAATTTTGTTGCCTGGTGTTATAGGTGTTGAATGGATACAAACGTGTAGTTGGAAGTATTGGAAAAATAAGTTGTGGGAAATATCTTTTTAATTTCCTTTTCCATACTTTTTGGAGAAGAGTTAATTTTCTAAAGTTGATTTCCTTCATTAATCAGAAATAAATGGGGCGGTGTGATATCTATACAAGCTATCGTCAGCAAAAAAGACTTCTCTAGCAAGTTCCATTTTACCTCTAAACCTACCTATAAATCCCAACTGACAAAAATCCAAAACGAACCACGGTTCCTTCGTCGCTATCTTATCGATGGCGAACTTTTTCATCTCGCTGATATACTTCGGCTTCGCCAAGATGTCATCTTCGAGCTGGACGTAGAACGTGCCCTTCGGCTGGCAGTACGACATGAGAAAGGCGAAATCCAAATTCTGTTTCGAGCGCCACCGGACGCGCTCCATCGAATCCCCGAGCGTCAGGCGAAGTTTGTCCATGTCGGGGTAGTAGGACGCGGACGGAGATACCACCTCAATCAGGCCGGAATCCACTTGGCTGGGAAACCTGCAACAAAAGAGAAAAAAGCGCGGATAATAAATATTCAATGAGGTGTGAGCTGTCGGCCCGAAGAGCGTTCCTCGAATCAATTTGGCGGTTTCCGCAGCAATCCGGTGACCGGAAGAGTATAAGGGTATAAGTCAAGCGGCGAAAGCTTAAAGTATTTACCGGATTGGAATTCGATTGTTTCTCGCCCATGACTGGCGATAATGGGATTGAAAGTGATTATTTTTTAGTTGCTGAATTTAAATGTGATATTAAATCAACACAAGGATAATTTAAATTTTTAATCTCTAAACCATCTGGAGGTGTGGATGGTATACCTACGAACATCATCAAAATCGTTGTTGATCACATTAATAAGGCAATTGCAGATATTGTTAACTCAATGTTTCTCTCTGATATTTTTCCTCAAACTTGTAAAGGCGCAAAAGTAATTTCTATATTAAAAAGGAAAATACTGCGCACATCAATAGCTATAGACCTATTTCTCTTTTGTCGGCATTTTCAAAAGTTTTTGAGAAAACCTTGTGTAATAATTTATTAGCTGTTTTTCCAACAAATAATATAATTGCTGACAATCAGTACGGTTTCTTGCCAAATAAGTGTTGTGAGGATGCAATTCGTAACTCTGTGGTTGACATCATCAATCATATCAACTCGAAAAAAACATGTCTGTGGAGTGTATTTTTACCTATCAACGGCTTTTGATCTGATAGACCATAGTATTTTGTTATCACAATTGGAGCGTTATTGTATTCGAGGGAGTGCTCTAAATATTTTCCAATCATATTTAGTAGACAGAAAACAAAGTGGTAGTTTCGGTGTTACGAGCGCTTGAGGTTTACCTATTTTTGTCCTATATTCACCCTTATATACGGTCTATTTTACGCGTCTTGCTCGAACTTCGAATGGCGTTTTCTCGAAACTTATGCGTTAGTCGTTCGAATCGATATGTTTTACGTAATTACCGGTCCGAATATGTATATCCTGGCGCAAAATAACTTCGAAATTCGAACAAAAAATTTTCGTCAAATGACCAACATTCGCCCTACATACACCCTTAATTTTAGGCATTTGGCCCCAACTTCCGGATGGCGTTTTCTCGAAATCTATGCATTTCACGTCGGAACCGATATGTTCCACGTAATTATAGGCCCGAATATGTATATTCTAAGGCAAAATAACTTCGAAATTCGAACATGAATTTTTCGTCGAATGGCCAATATTCCGTTCAAAATCGAGATTTTCGCCAAATTTGAAATCGCTCTTACTACTTTATTTATGGCTCGATCGTGATCGAATAGACCTTTCTATAAGTAGATTTCGCCTAAGAATCGAATAGAATAAGAATGAGCGCGATATCTCTAATAGTTTTTGCGCTAGAACAAGATAATGGTAATTTTAGGTACGAAAATTTTCAAAAACTTCAAAATGTCATATCTCCGGAACGGTAAGACTTAGGGACCTCCGGTTTGTTTTATTTCAATCAACTCCTCGAGTACTATACGCATACCGAGTTTGAACTAGCGCTATCGGAAGTATGCTATCTCGAAAAACTGATAAAATTTTAATGCTTTGAGGTAGAGATTTAATTTCGACAAAAATATTTTTTGCGTCCAATCACGTTCAAAATATGCCCATCCGATAGATTTTGGCCCGTAGAATCCAAATCTTCCATCTCGAACGCTCTATCGCTTACCGTTCTCGTATTAAAGAAAAGTTCGTCCGATCGCGTTCGATATAAGTCTACCGGATAGATCTCGACGAGTAGATTCCAAATATGGCATCACAAACGCTGTAGCTCCAACCGTTACGGAGATATGGACGTTTAAAGTTCAACTTCGTCTGATCGCGTTCATTCATATGATTCCAACGGCATTTACGGCGAAAAACTTAGAACAAATCGAGGAACTGAGACGTTGCAGAATAGCGGTTAATAGACGTCTAAGTTGTCATCTTCAGTAAGTAACAAGAATGAGAGTACGTGTGCCTCCGACCACGAAGTCGCAGTATTTGAAATATATTTTCACAAACATCATCTCGCACACAAAGATACACGGTTCCCATCCTATACATTATTTAAATGAATTTTGTTTTCGCAGCCCTTCGTTCTAACCATATTTTATTCTAGGAGATGATCAATACTAAATTCCATCACTAAACTACTACTAATTCACCACAAAGAACAGCTTTTGCTATATTTAGAAGCACGTTTTACCCCAAGCACGCCTTAAATCTACTACCCCTTATATATACATCTATATATATATACATATGTATGTATATCCAAACATTTTACGACGTGAAACGTCAAGGAGGAACCACTAAATTCCAGACGGTAAGTGAAAAGCATTGTTCCCTTTTTTTCGATAGCAAAATCTTCCCGCTTCCCGAAATATGCGCTTTCCAGTCACGAAAGCCATCACGAACCTCGCTATTTATCAATTCCCACCTTCTCGGCCGATCTTTGCCTATTATGCGGAACGTTATTCTGAACAAGCTAGTGGCCAGCGATGGTAACGGAAGGCGCAGAAAAATTCAATTGTATGTCGGCCGCAGGGAAGGTCCACGCGGCGAGAATCCTGTGAGAATTCGTAAAAGCCTCCGATAAAATCGATAAGATTCGGTAGAGTTACGTAAGACAACAATGGAAGCTTTCGTGTATTTTAGGCGATTAGAAAATATAGACGCAACACGAAAGAAGTGGTTAAGAAAAGCTTGTTGTACAATATTATCGACACAGTTAACAACTTTGTCATCGAATTATTTACAAGAAACCTAGGCTGTTTGTCCCCAACCAGATAAGCGTTTAGGAGAAGCATAAAAGAAATTTATATACGAAGGCGGATAAGCCAGAGCAGATTTGCGGATATCCGATACGGGATGCCTAAATGATTTCAATATTCCAGTATCCTTTGTTGCCTAACAGAGTTCTTCTTCTTTTGGTTTAAATCATTACTTTGAAGGCGGTACCCTCCCTCTAAACTATTTCTTTGTAGTTACTCTTTACATTGATGGTTTCTTAGTCTTCTTAGGTTTGACAGTCTTCGCGTCAGTAAGTAACGGTTTTCTTCTCCTATCTGAAATATTAGCCTTCTTTAGAACTGAATGATCATTTGGCGAGATAACATCTCATTCTTTAACTAGTTCCCCACCCGTATCAACTTCCGTATGGCTAGGATAATTTATATCTTAAGAACAGTAGCGCATAGATTAAGTCTAATCATGGAGAAATTCTATATTCTTGGCTAGTTCTTCAACTCAAACCAACGTCCATTTACGTGTGGCTTCGACAGTTTATCTCTCGAAGACAGCAGTATATAAATTGGGTTTCAGCGTGTAGATATTCGAGATTGTTGGTTAGTCCGATGTACCTAAGGTAATCTATCTCTTGAACATAGTAGCATATGGACTTAGCATATGGATGCAAACCAACTTCCTTTTTTATATGGCTAAGATAATAGATTTTTTTGAAAACAGCAGCATATGAACTGGGTGTAAGCATGCAAAAATTCCAAACTCTTAACTTCTTCATCTCGAATCAACCTCCTTTTACGTCTGGCTTAAATATTCTATCTCTTGCGGAGAGTAGCATATGGATTTAGTGTACGGATTCAAACCAATCTTCCTTTACGTATGGCTAAGATAATCAGTTTTTATTGAGGACAGCAGCACATGAATTGGTTATAAGCATGCAAAAATTCCAAATTCTACTTCTACATCCCGAGTAAAACCTCCTTTTAGTTATGGACTGGGTGGAAGCACGTAAAAATTCCAGGTTCTTGGATAGTTTCTCATCCCAAACCAACCTCCTGTTAGGTGTGGCTAAGATAGTTTATCATTTAGAAACAGCTATATATGTATTGACTGTAAATATGTAGGAATGCCAGATTGTTGGTTAGTCCCTCATCCCGAACCGGCATTCTTTTACATCTGCATAGGAAAATCTACAAGTATATTGAGGAGAGTAGCCTAGTGATTTAGTGTAAGGACGCACACATTCCAGGCTGTTGGCTAGTTCTTTGTTTCCAACCAATTTCCTTTTGCGTATGGCTAAGATGGTCTCTTTCTTGAATAGAACACAATATGGGTTGAGTGTTTGTATGCAGAAATTCCAGACTCTTGGATAATTCTTCATCTCAAACCAACTTCCTACTACAGCTATAGATTTTGATTAACCTAATTTTTAGTTACTATGACGCCTAACCCATTCAAAATTCAATGAAGTTGTTGTCAAGAGAGTTAAGAAATTGATCTGTTCACCTCTATTTTATCAGGACTTTTATTTCCAATTCCTTACGTCTAAACTTCTCAAATCTTCATTCACAAGGAACCATTGTTTTTGGCCAACTCTTTCTTCCTTCTCCTTCTGATATCTTCTCAGATGTTTGTCTTAGTTTAACTCTTACACTTAGATAAATCTGCCGTAAATTTCCTTTTCCTGCCTTCTATTCTCCTTTAACAATGAAAGTGTTTCGAACAATAACATCAACATCTGAGTGATTCTTCTCCTTCATAATCCATTATTTTTCATTGAGCTCTATATTTTCCTGGATTATATTATTATTGGTCTTATTATTGTCAAATACACTTTTGCCTGACTATGAATTGACAGCAGCTTTGAATTGCGTGCATCCTACATAATACAAATGTATCCCATTGGGCTTCATATTCTTGCAGTGGTAATTTTCTAAACTATTCAAAATTCACATCGCAGTAGAATCTAGAACGAGGGATTCCCTTCGTATTTGCAAACAAGCTGCTACGCAATTCGATTCATTTATTTTCCATCTCCATCGAGACGTCCAGCTTACGAAATCGTTAGTAGCACGCTGGAGGCGCTTGTTGATTAATTTCTTGCATCTGCAGGCTGCCTAGAAGAGGGTAGACATCTGCGTATACTTCGATATCAGTGCCGGATTCTCGAAGGAAATCTGTCATGTGCGGTATGAGGCGGCGTGGTTTTGGGAGAGATTCCTATGGGATATCTGACCGGATTTGTATCTGGTGTAGAAGGATTTGTGAGCCAAATACGACCTAATAAGGCTAATCGAAGACGGATTTATTCCAAGCAAGATAATTTTGTAGATAAGCCCGTAGTTTTCTTTATCTAGTCGATGTACCGCTATAATTTGGGAAAGTTTGGTGAGCCTAAAGTTTGCAAGAGTAAACATAAATCCAGATGTAATAACTTTGTAAAGATACGATTGTAGATGTAAGATTTGAGAATTGGGAAGCAAGAAAAGATATAGGTTCACCGGTATTAAGCTATTGAAAGACATACGTCATGATAGGGATCATTCCAGGCAAAGAATGGGATGATATACAGATTTAGGTCACTTGTTGTGTGGTAGGTATTTGCGTACTTGGAAAATCCATAGTGAACAGAGAAGTCTGTCAACCGCGGTGAGGTTAGAGTTTCCTTAAATTCTTTTTATATATATATATATATTTCGTGACCTTTTTATACTTATCTTATATGATAGAGATCTACCACTAATAGGTCAATAAAACAAGGCTGGTTTGAACGAAAATATAACTATCGTTCAAACCAGCCTTGTTTTATTGACCTATTAGTGGTAGATCTCTATCATATAACTTAAATTCTTTAAAATTAAGAATTTTAAAATTTCATTGCTCTTTTTGTTTCCACTATGAATTTTCCAAGTAATTTGTGGGGATCTTAATATCATGGTTGCCTACAGCGAGGATGCTCTTAATCTGAGGGCGAAAACTTTGTAGCAGCAATAAACGATATTAGCAAAATTTAGGTCTTTTCACCTTGACCGCCCAAGAGTCTAACACGTTGTTACTCCTGAAGTTACGTTGCACTCGTTACTTCTGTATGACTTATGGTGATTTAAACAGAAATTAAACCAGAGAGTGTAAGAAATGAATAAACAGAAGTAAATGGATTTTCTCGAAATAGCAAACCATTATTTGAAAGGAAAATATAAACTGTACTTTTGTGAGAGTATTCGTGTGAAACGATGAAAGTATCTTAAGAAAATGAGTTATTTCTTTCCCTCGGCGAATCGAAGTAAAATAGAATCATAGACTGGAACGGCAATAGCGCATTTACGAACAAAACAATTACATTAGTCGAATACTAGCGAAGCCAATTCACTTTGCCCCATTCATCTCTTAAGCGAAGACCTTTGTCGGTTTCAATATAATCTAGATGATGGATGCGTAAGCAAAACTTACTTCGGAAGGTTACCTTTTATCGTTATCAATCATACCCGCAGGAAAAGTGGTAGAAGTTCCCCATTTCTTAAACGATTATAAAATTAAAGATATCGAGGCGCAAAGTTATTTCTTTTTTTGGGGAATTAAAAATTAATCTACTATCATTTTTTTGTGTCCAAGTTTTTTTAGCAAGCAAGTTGTTCTTAGCAGTAACATTAACTTCTGATTCTTTTGTGTGTAGGGGATGGATAATTAATAGCACTCATGACCAGGAAAATTTTGTGGTGTAATTGGAGAAGCCGTCACTCATTGATACCCGCTTTAATTGTCAATGTGTTAAAACTTAATTTCACAAGTGTTATGTGTTCAAAGGACTAGAAGGTTCGACAATTTTACGTGAAAAGAAAATGAATAACTGTATAGTTGCAAAGAAAGGTTTTCTTAAACTGAATCAAAGCGATAATCAATCAAAACGGAATTGTACTGCCGGGAAAGTATTTGTGTGAAACCATCAAAACATCTTAAGGAAATTGATTTATTCCCTTCCTTCCGGGATCCAATTAAAATAGAAGAAAAGAATGAAACTACAATAAAGTATTTCCAAACAGTAATTACATTAGTCGAGTACCAGCGTAGCCAATTCACTTTCTCATCATCCCCTGTTCGTCTCTGAACGAAGACTTTGCTGACTTCAATAGAATCCAGATGATGGATGCGGAAGTAGGACATGTAGCGGAAATTGCTATACGTATTTGCCATATCCGGATCGTTATCAATCATACTCACAGGAGAACAGGCAGAAGATCTTCATTTTTTGAACAATTATGAAATGAAAAATGTATGGAAGTTGAAAGCAATTTCCCGTGTGGCATAAGAAACGAATCTACTTTCACACAAAATATCAGGAACTCCTGGAAGTTTTAAGATTTGTATACCGAAGGTTTCTAGAGGAAAAGATTTGCCGAGTTCGCGTTAAAAAAATTCTTCGATCAAGTTTCGTTTAAGAAATTCAGGATAAGAACCTATCAGACGGTGAAAAGATATACAGTGACATATGCATGTTGGGTCTGGGTTTTTAAATGAAACAGATGAGGAAATATTGAATTCAGAACGTTAAAAATTATTTGTAGGGGAAGGAACACTGAAGAGGTGTGGAAGAGAACAAGAAAAGAAGCAAGTGGGGGAGCTATACAAGGAACCATCAATAATACCAAACACACATAAAGATGACGATTAGCTGAAGAATGCCAAAGTTAGTTCTGGCCAGGGAAAATTTACTGATTTTCTCACTAAATTGGCATCGTATTTAGATCATATATTCCTTCATCAGGTGTACTCCACGGTCCAAACTTAGGCCCTATTGTTTTTATGGTACGTAGATTTACCCAAATTAATTTCCTCTGAAACATTCATATTTTCTGATAAGTTACAAATATCTCGCCGTATAAGTTGTATTACCGATTATGTAGCATTTCACATTGATTGGGAGAAAATACATGCTTGGTGTGATTTTGCCGATTTATTATTAAATCTAAAGAAGCGTTACATCACGACTTTCACCAGAAAACACTGCATTTGGCCGTACAATATTATCTCCAAAAATAACCTTCACGTGGTTGTTAAGATTTGAGTAGTGTACGTGATTATAACCTGATTTTTATTGATTGTAACTTCAATTCGACAGGGGTTGACTTCGTAATAGGAATCTGCAAATCATCCAGTTGTACAGTTGTGGGAAGAACTATGCCTTAATATACGTAGTACTCTTATTATTATTTTCAAAAGCGAATGTTTGAAGTTTGTCGAAAAAGTGGTTTTGAAGTTTTCTTCACGTGCAAACTTACTTTCTGTCCGGTTGCCCTTCAAGATCTTCTAAAACTTTATCATTCCCACATTTTGCGATGTATCAAACTTCTCCGGTGAATCTTTTGACAATTTATAAAGTCGTGGCCAAAATGCAGGAAAATCAATCTTTTCTAGTAAAGACCGACGAATAAAATTTGACAAGGATAACTTAGTATGCCTCCAATTAGATTCATCAATAAAGTGTGTAAAAAGGCGATTAAAAATGTCGTTCTAGTCTAAAAAGGGAGCGACATTTCTCACTTACCTCATTTCCACTTCCTTGGCGATCTGGAGAACGAGCTCAAGCTCAGTCTGAAACAAAGAAGTTGCGGTTAAGATTCTCGAGCTCATGGATGAATAGGTATCTTGTTTCTTTGTATTTAACATTCTTTTCCCCCGTTAAGCATCGTATGGGTGAGCACATTTACAAGGAAACGCTGGTAAGTATGTATGTCTCACCGATTTAAATGAAAGTTTGTAGATTTATAGACTGATGTAGTCTAAAAACAACGCTAACCCGCTTAGCTGCCCCGTCCCACATTAGCGGGGTGCACAGCGCCCTAAGCTCAACACTATTCTGTGCTGCTTGACGCAGTAACTCAGAAACTATAAAAGATACCGTTGCGTTTGGACTATATCCATCTATAAACCCACAAAGTTTTATCTAAATCGATGAGACAAACTTATCAGTACTTGCTTGTTAGTCATAGTAATGATTATTAATCATCCAATTATTGGATCGAGTAACTGATATTTGGCCTTCACGAGCTTTCGGTTAATGCTTAGGTGCTGCCCAGTAGACTAAGAAGTATTCAAAGTTGACGTTGCTCAGCTGTGAGCAACAATAAGGACAGAGACACGTGAGTGAAATTATTCTGACTAACCATTGGGTAAAAATTCCAGAAATGGAAGTGCTTCTCTTATCGCATTAAGTTTGCCATTACCCGCAGTCAGTTTGGTTACAGTAACTTGTTGTTCACGCTGAATGCCCTATCTTTTGGTCGATAATTATAAAAACGAACGTTTCCGGTCTTCTCTGTCCTTTGTCCAATGTTATTTCAGAGATGATCCACAGTTTTTGGAGAAAATCATTACAGGAGACCAGAGCAGCGTGCTCCATTACACTCCTGAGACTAAATCCTCATCGAGTGAATGAAGATACGAAGATCCATCACAGTCAGAGAAAGTGGAAACAACTTCATAAATTCGAAAGGTTATGCTGACGGTCTCTTTCGATTTCAAGCAAGAACAATCGTAAAGCCCTTAAAAATAGAAGACCCGGCCATTGAGAGATGGTATCGTTCTTTTTCACAAAAACGTTATTTCCCATTCAGTTCCTGCCATCCAGGAGTTGAGGCGGGAAGTGTGGTCTCATTCGTCTTATATTTCTGATCTTTCAACCTGCGATTACCATCCTTTTGATCGCCTGGGAGGGAAGCATTTTGTTAATGATGAAGTGATAGTCGCTCCATAGTTAGACGGTGTAACTAGGTTCTA
Organism: Chrysina gloriosa; assembly: GCA_038088585.1. NCBI lineage: Eukaryota > Metazoa > Arthropoda > Insecta > Coleoptera > Scarabaeidae > Chrysina > Chrysina gloriosa. The sequence goes on along the minus strand of CM076087.1, from coordinate 95,506,979 downwards.
CAAAAATTATTTTTCCTTATTTCTCTTTGCTCCCTGCTGCAAATTTGTACGAACAAGCGGAGTATAATTTGATAGCTATATCTCTAACCTATGAATAAAAATGACAGGAACTGAAAGGGGAATAGCGATGTGATACAGAAAAACGATATCTTCTTCACGAAAACGCTTTTCCCATTCGTCTTTTTGATCACCTGGGAAGGAAGCGTTTCGATGATAATAAATCCTTCATTCTCGCTTTATAGGCGGAGGGTGTAACTTAGTTTCCGACCATTTTACGATAATTACTGTTGCTTATTTCTCTTTCTTGTCTGTTCTGAATTTGTACGAACTGACAGATATAATTTGATAACTGTACTTTTGACCAATAAACAGAAGAATCTCCAGTTGAAACATATATTCGATGAATAATTTACTACATCAACCGTAAGCACAAAACTTTCCCTCGTAGGAATTTCTTCCCATATTTATCCCAAATTTATTATTCCGCGGATACGACGCAGCGTCCTTACACAACGGTTCATTATCTAACGAAATCAGTTTCAGAACTTCTGCAATAATTCTGAGGATCGGCGGTAATCCAATCAAAGTGGGAAGTCTGCTCGACGCAAGTTCTCAAGAGTGACGCATCGCCACGGAGTACTGGCTTGAAAATTTTGCGCATAATCGATGAACTACGACCTAATTTCCGGGAGATGTTATTAAGTACTTACCAAATATTAATCAGATAGCTGCGCAATAACATTGCGGTGACGCAATTACTTCGAGACATCGAGACAATTTACGTAGGCCGTTGTATAATTTAGTTTGACAAGTTTAAAGTTACTTCCTTACATAATCCTAACCCTTATACCCCTCCGGGTGTTAGGTTCGTAAAGTTGAATTACGTTGGGGTTCTTTTCCATGCCTTTCGCTACGTTTTCTGTCTTGCACTTGCCTTCGGATTTCTTTCCAATTTATATTTCTTTTCTCCGCAGCCTCCGTTACTCCCTCTATCCAACACTTTCTTGGTCTTCCTTTTAGTTTTTTTTGCTTGTTTTGGCTTCGAAAACTCTTCCTACCAGTTTAACCTCTTCCATTCCTTAACATGTCCTAGCCATGTACGTTGTTGGTCTTCAATCTTGCTTTATATGGGGTGTATCTTTAAGCTTTCACTGATTGTACAATTCCTTCCTTTGTCTAGTCTTGTTTCCCTATCTATCCTTCTGAGGAATCTCATTTAAATGCATTGTGTTTTTGATTCTCTGTTGCTGTCCATATTTCAGATCTGTATGTGAGTATTGGTGCTGTTATTTTCTTAAAAATTTCTATTTTAATCTGTTTTGATATCTCTTTTCTGTTCAGGAAGGTACTTTTGATGCTGTTAAACTATTTTGCTGTTGCTTCGTTTCTACTCCGCATCAGATCTCCCGTTTTCTGTTAGAATTGTCCCTAAACCTAACCTGTTCCATTTTTTTCTGATTTAGAAAGATTTCATGTTTCTTTTGCTCTTTTCTGATTAACATAGTTTTTGTTTTTTCCTCGCTTATTTTCATGTTTACCTTTTTCAGGCATTCAATTGTATTTCTCTGCATTTTCATTTAAAATTTCATAATTTTCTGGCTATTAGAACCACATCGTCAGGATATGTTATTTCTGATATTCGTATCGGCCTCATATTCCAATATCCTATGTTGTTTAAAGTTAAGAGAGTTTAATTAACGATTCCAAGGACTCAGGTTTGAAACGTACCAGGATTGCAAGAAATCATTATAAAGTTATAATGTGTTTTGAATCGAAAGTGAATGGAATAAAGGTGATGTGCACAGCTATTCAAACCCATTCAGGTGAAGATGTATGTACGTTTCATGGGTCGATACCACAGCATTGTCTGCGAACATTAGCTCCGGCGGCGTCCCGAAGCCGCACGCCATAAAATTGAATTCAATTCCTGAAATGCTCAATTAAGGAGACACGATGCGTGGCGTAGCATTAGCGGTTGACGTTAGGAACAGTTTCTGTGGCTAGAGCCAGTGTAAGTGTATCGATGCGTGCAGTAAATAGTGCCAATAAGTTAAAGCACGTGCACTCAATATATATATTCGGGAGTTGAATACCTTTTCTTCTATTGTGTTCCTTCTAAAACCGCACTGTATCTCAAATATAAGCTTCAATATTCACATCAAGATTGTACGGAATACACGACGAGCTTGAGTTGCTTACTTGTTTATATAAGAGAATTCGAAGGAATATATTTAGCTAAGAACTTGCTTATTTTTCGTTCTCTTTGTGTTTGGGGGCAAGTTTGCCATTCTTTTCCTTCCACTTCGAAAAGCTTGGTATTTAGTTGAATTGTATGTATAAAAAGTCAAGACAGTACAAATATTTAATATTCTCCGATTCCGCACTTCGTCGAGTTATTTTCGGAGGACAACGTAAAGAAAACAAACAATCCCAGCAAGTAAATACGGCGACGGAATGTTCAATATTCTATTCAAATAATAATTTTCGAACGAATCTAAAAATACGTACAAAACGAACGAATGGAACGAGCCAAGAAATTGCCCGTAGCTTTCAGCTTTTTGCGAGTAGACCAGACGAGTATTTCTATATAAATATACGCACCGAAGAAAATATCGAAAATATTGTCGAGAAATAGTCGCCAGACGCAATCTTGAAACGTAAACTTTCGTATTTGGATAAGAAAAAGACGATACATCTCTACAGAGTTTGGTTGGGAAAATAGAGGACGCAAAACATTTTTTGTGTAGAATTGATTCCTCAAAGCTTAAGCCTAAAAGGTACAGATTAGAAGAGATAAGACCAAGAACTGCAAGTTGCCGTCTTACAATAGCAGTAGTAGAGAGCGGATTCTGGACCCACCGTTCGACCGTTCAAGCAGGTAGTCAACTTTTCGTGCATGTATGCCTGGAAAGCAGGTAAACCTTACATATCCCAAATATTTCCTTGAGCTTTCTAAAATCATGACGGTTGCTTATTTTGTAGATTCATGTTGCTGTTGACATTTAACAATCTTCAGGTATTCGTTTTGTTCTTCAAACAATATTCTAAATATAATATATTATCTCTAAGTTTTAATTTCTGGACATCAATACATTATTCATTCTTTCATCCCATTTGTAAGTTCCCCATATTCTGTGATTCCAATAGTTACACAAGAAATTCTTGCTAAAGCCCTACAACTGCCGGTTTCCCCACTTGTTGTTTCTAGGCATTTGATTGTTCGAGAAAACAGTCTGACGTATTTTGAAGCGTTCCTTTTCATTTTCTTATCGAACTATTTGTAGATGATACTCTTATCTTCTTATATTCTTTCTCTTCTATTCCCTATATTCTCCACTGGTCGCTTTTATGGCCCTATCTTCATAGTTCCTTTATGTTGTGGTAGTCGTGCATCTTGTTTTCTGTTAGTATCTCATCAATTATTTCCTTGTTTGTCTTACTCTGGATTCTTGTATTAGGTGGCATGATTTGATCGCCGAACTCCATTCTAAATTTCTTCCTGTTTTATTCTGCTGTTTTCTGACTACATGGGTTAAGTCTGTACTAGAAAGTGGTTACTATTAATCCCTTTTTCACTTTCACATCCTTCACTAATTTACTGAGTCCCTTTTAAAAATATAATATACACAAAGATGTTCTATTCAAAACTCAGAAATTCAAAACGGTCAAAGTAATAAAAGAAAAACTCAAATGCTACGAAATAAGCATAAGATTTTTGGTGTGGGATATTGCCATTGGCACAAAATAAGCAAAGTATCAAATTTTGCCGAAACAGGACTTCGATCCTTATGCACCTCTAATTTAGAATTAGGATTTTTCGCTTTTAAGCAAATTAAGAAAATATGAAATGAGCATGTTAAAATACTATAAAGTAATAAACCCACTTTCTAACTGTTTTATTTTCCCTTTGAGTCCTAGTAACATATGTACTTCAATGAGTTCATCATCAAAATTCGAACCACAATCTTTGCGCTTAATGTGTCACTACCTAAAATCAATATATTATGGTCAATAGAATTTCCAATCTGATCCTTTACAAGACATGTGGTTTCGTGTAGAACAGTCATTAGCAGTAAGAAGATAATTTATACAGTGCCATTGAAGTATAGTTGATAATTTGCACGAATTTCGGAAAGAAGAGTCTTTCAAACGTCCAAAGTTTACATTATCGGCAAAATTTATTCAAATTTTCTAGCAAAATGGCTTAGAATTTTTGAATAGAAGATTTAACGTTTGTAGCTAAAGCTGGCGAGATTCATTTTCAGTTCTTCGCAAATAATCGCAGCGTTCACCTGTTACTCTCCTACAACTAAACGTCGAGCAGCGTAGGCATACCAAGTTGCAGTAATGATTGTTACCTATTCATCAACTCGAGCGGGCAACTGATTTAATGATGCTAATGCTTACTGCATTACCGTGTAGTCATTCTTATTTCGACATTATATTCAGATTATTAGAACAAGCTACAGAAGTCCTGTCTTATTCAAGTATTTATTTTCTACGTAGCGATCGAAGAAATCAATGAAAGGAAGGAACAATAAAGAATTTCACAGTTTTATTGTGGATAAGCTAATATCAGTGTTGCGCTGCAGAAATAAAAAAAAAATTCAAGATAGATCCTGAGGTCGACTGAAATAAATGTTTTATTACTTCTTAAACATTCAACAACCTGTAATAGATCATTTTGACTATAATCGAATAGATTCCAAGGACTATATTTACCTTAAATGTTGTAGTGGGTAGTCACTCACATGATGATAAAACATTTTAATTGTGTCCACGGGCGAAGCATGAGTTCCTTTCCTGACGATGTGATATATTTTTAATTGGAATGAAGCAGTAGAAAAAGGAAGCAACAATGACACTGTCCAAAGTAGAATCTTGCAAAATAGTGCTCATACAAATAACAGTCATTTTATGCAGATGACGTAGTAATTGGAGGCACAGTAAAAAATCTGCGCAAAATCATATATCTGCTAAATAAAGAGCTGGAAAAGCTAAATATAGGAACCAATAGAGGAAATGTAAAAACAATGATAACAGGTAAAAAGAAGAAATTGACGGGTTTAACTAGTAAGAAGATATTCTAAATAATAAGAGAAAGAATGGGAATTGACAAAGATGAATATGGAGCTTCTTCAGATATTCTATATATTTATCTACTATATAGAAACATTTCTCTATTAAGGAGGCTTTAATTTGTTTTCTAAATTTTACATCCAGTTTATCTCGCCAATCTAGTTGTAGATCATTGAGTAGTTGCAGGTGCCTATGTTGACTAGATGTTGTTGATGTTCTGTGGTTTGGAATAGTAATTTGCTAACTACATCTTAGATGGTATTGTAGTAAGGAACCTCTTCTGCTAAGGTTTGGTAGCTCTGATTTGGCCCTAAGTACTTGTTTGAAGATCTAAGTTGACGGCAATGGCACAATCTTATATTTTATGAACAGTGGTTTGCAGTGTGTTGTCTGATTCACCTGTTACATCGCTTGAACTTCCTTTTCTTTTTGGAGCAAAAAGGGTTCGAATTGCGCATCCATGTAAAGAGTAACTAGATCGTTGTTTCTTCATTGAGAATAAGTTTGTTCATTGTACACCAGCTTGTTTCTTGTTGAAGTATCTCTTTTGCTTTCTGTTCTATTTCCTGGGCGTTGCTGCTTTTGGTTGATCGTTGACATACACACAGAATAGCAGGGCCTCCCTAAGTCAACCCTGTCCCACTTTCGACATGGCGTCCTGTAGTCCACTCCGTTCCTCGTTGAGATACATCCTGTGCTTTCTATTGGTGAAATTAAGGAATTCCAATGTCCCAAAATATGACAAGAAGCTCTCAAAACTGTACTTCACTTTAAACCAGGCATGGGCAACCTTTTTTTTAGAAGTTTTATGCTGTGAGTAATCTTGAAAAATATACATTTTTGTAGTATCCTTATGATTCATTATGAATTAAGTTTAGACGGGCCGTGGTAATATGCAACGAAAGAATTCAGTAGCGGGCCGGACAAACCTTACTCGAGGGCCGCATGTGGCCCGCGGGCCGGAGGTTGCCCATACCTGCTTTAAACTGTTGTCGGTTATTTCAGTAGTATTTTATATAAAGTAGCACAACTTCAACATATTTAAATTTCTTGAAAACATCACGAGCGTGACCTCGCCGTTATTTGTACTAGGTGATTGCATAAACAAAGGGAAATTTATATAAAGGTGCTATACGAGGCTTTTATGTCTAGAAACGTTTAAAAGGCAATATGTAGCTAACGACTTTGTGACACATTTATGTGTAGTAACAATAATAGAAACGACAAAAATAAATAAGCGTAATGGAAACTTATAAGCCACGTCGTGTTGATAGATGACCCACATTTATGTCTGCGAAGTCCCATCATATCAACATTATATGTAGTCGACACGAAGATGTGCCAAACATAAATAAATCATCATTATTCGCAAGCAGCTCAATCCGCGAGCAGGATAATTCACCAGAGCAACTAAAATACATAAATCAATCGTTGCTGGAAGTGCTTCCACGTCTGTCTTTAATAATTGGCAATTACGCATCCGCACAGTCTCTTCTTCGGCTATTACGATAAAACTTCGCGAGACATAATGCGCCTTCGCGAATCTCTTAATAGGCGACGACCGAAGCGAAAACGGCCTCAGCATAATTCAGGCTAGGAACGCGAGCGAAAATTCGTTAAGATCGTTGACTGGCACGTAATTCGATGGTATTATCGTCGTTAAAATTGCGTTTTACCGGATCGGATATTGAAATTTATGCAACTCAGGACGCGACTAACACTAATAGCGTTACACGCGATCACGCGCGGATTAAGGCATTACGTATGCGTGAAACGACCGCATATCGCCGGGATATAATCTGCAAATGGATTGAATTTAACATGATTACCAGCTGCACCATTTAATTCACTCCATGGCTGCGGAGCGGTTCGGATACGCTTGAGCAAATGTAGCGTTTCTCGAGGCGAGAGATCTTTAGATACACCCTATCGTTTGTCTGGTAAGTTGATAGAGCTTGAAGTATAATTGTTGGCAAGAATTGCTGGATGTGATTGGTTTGACATAAGTATCCGATTGAATAGTTCCGGTAGGTAATTTTTACCTGTCAAATAACATTTTAATGGGAAAACTACGTTGTTTGCCACGAGTTGTATAAGTATCTTTAAGTTTGGATCGGAATTACTTATGTAATAAAGTTATTGCTAAATAAGTTTATTATTTTTTACTTAACGCGCTTCTCTGCGACTGTTACAGCACAGATGATAAAGTTCACAAGTCCTATAATATACGCCTTATATCACCTTACCTCTGCCACGAAAATAACCATGACAACATCATCAGATTCCTCGGTCGTCATCCCATCCACCAAACTCGTTAACGTGTCCATTAGATAATTCTGTTTTTCCCTATGCACGGTAGGTATGCCCAAGACGATTGATACGCCCGTCCTGCCCTTCGATAGCATATAATTTAACCTCAGACTCGTCGGATCGTCCAGCAAATGGGGCAGAAAGTGATAGGAGGATGGCAGTCGGAGCATGTAGGGCGGATTTATGCCATTGGCGGCGTTCATGCCCGACATGTTCCTCAACATTTGTTTCACTTCCGGTTTAACCGAGGGAGCTAACGGACTGTACGACGTACTATTGTCCACCGGAACCAATATCTGGTCGATGTGATGGCTGAGCTGCTGGAGATCTTCCTGTTTGGCACGGTACATCGAGTCGAGGTATTGAAGTTTGACTTGGAGTTCGGCGAGTCGTTGTAAGAGCATTTGTTCGGAAGTTACGTCTGAAACAAAGTGAAGAGGAGATTTATTATAATGTAATAGAGGATGTACTTAGGTACGAGGGACGCCTTTTATGTTTTTACAAACGACTAGTAATTGTGGCTATTTAAACTTTCAAATTTTTTATTATAAAAACAGTGGCAGTTTAGAAATTGACAGAGTGGTTTGTATGCGGTGAGCTTGTAAAAAACAACTTCGTGAAAGAATGGAAATTACACGTAAAGGTTTTTATTGGGCGACTTTTTACGATTTTAGTAAACACCTAACTCAACAACGATGCATAGAATCCTTTCCTTCAATGCTTGGTAATGAACCACCATCAGAAAAAGCTGTTTACAACCGATTTGCAGATTTTCATGCGTCCGCCAGTGATAAATTGCGTGAAGGTCGATCAAAATCGATTATTCCAAAAACATCGTTACTGTGTAAATGATTGAAAAAAATCGGCTTGTGATTACAATGAGATACAAGCATATCGAAGACTGCAATATATTCGAGTTTGCATGAGCATTTGGCTATGAAAGAAATCTGTTCTCGATGGATTTATCATAAGTTGGCCAAAGCTCAAAACAGGCGCGTGTTGCTAATTGGTTTACAGAAATGCTCAAGAAATTCGACTGAAACCTTCCAAAATCCGTATACAACACCTTAACAGGGGAATAAACTAAAATGTACGTATGAACCGAAAACTAAGCAAGAATCCACTGTTTGGGTGAATTCCACAAAATTTGTTCTTTCACGAAGCATTTCCAGAAAAGTGGTAGATGATGATGTTTCTTCGGTTGTACTGAACATGTCGCAATCATTTCTTGAAACAATCGAAGAACAGCTAATGCTGAATGGTGTACAATGATCGGTTTGACAGAAGTCGTCGGGGAAATCAGGAAAAACAGCCGAAAACGACGCAACGCCAGCACGTCAAATTATTGACTATTTCGAGGAAAAAGCACCGAATTGATGTCTCTTTGTTCGTATTCATTTGATTTATCGCCTAGGCATTTCTTTCTATTCCCGAGTGTCAAGCAAAAAATGCGTTGTCAGTTATTCCAGAATCTCAAGAAGTTGCCGAAGCCTTTGAACACCACGTTTTTGGGATATTTCGGTTGTTTAGCGTGGAAAAAATGTTTTGAAAATCGTGTTGAACGCATGCAAAAGTGTATAAATCCTAAAGGCGAATATTTTGAAAAGCAATAAAGCAGTTTGTTCTATTTTTTGTAAGAACTTGAAAGACACTCTCGCTCACCGGTACCGATTACAACTTTCTAGTAATTTATTTATTATTCGTTTCATTTCGAGGACGTTCTTAATCACTATAGCAGGACAGGAGCAGCGCAATGGTAATATTTAAACTTTACAGAAATTTTATACTCACTTCGAATTCCCTCAACCCCTCTAATATCTAGATTTCGTGATGTCCCATTTCTGCTCAAATATTTGTTAATCGCTATTATGTAGACAATACTCGAAGACTCTGACTTATTCATTTTAATTCTTTAATGTTCTGCGATGTCTCGGAATAAATTATGGTCACATGTTGCTGAAAAGTTCACGGTCGGATGCATAACAACAGGGCGCGAGAAACGTTTTGAAAATAAGCGAGAGGGAAATATTTAATTAATTTAACTGCTCTTGTCGCTGAATCGGAGCTATTCCATTGTACTCCGTGCAATTAATTTTAATTAGAACGGAATAATGTTCTGTATTAGATAAAATTGCGGATAATCGTAAAAGATTTAACAGATATTCAACTGCGGTTTAATATAACTGACTTTGAGAAATTTATTGCCTTCGGCCGAGATGCAATGATTAGTTCGTTAATTTGCAACTAGCTCCAGCGTATACATAAAGGAAAGACTTCCTTTGTGGGAGTAAATATATTTCCCGGATGACGAACTTTGTCTAGACGAAGGCAGTGTTTTATTGGTCTTACATCGAAATCGATTTAGTTACACAAATTCTTTTGTTACTTCGAAGAAGGTCGGGGAAGCTCCCTTTCCTTCGATTAAATGTTGTATTTCTCAGACAGAAATTTAGGTAATCTGCAGGAAGCATTTCTGAAGGATGTGCTTACATGCCAAGTTCACGCGAACCCAAGGGAAAACTTTTCCTCCATTTTCAAATTTATTTGTAGTAGTAAATAGAAGGTCTTGAGAATTTGAAAAAATACTTTCCAGTATGCACGTATTCTCTACAGCTTTACATACTATTTTACTAATTCCTTAGCAATGATCTGTACAGCTTTTTATCGTGTAATTTGTGTTAGTTTTTTATAATGAAAAATCTCGACAATTCTAATATTAAATTCCAACCACGTTTTGATCGATACCACTAACGAAAGCTTGGTCCTATCTTTACCGCAAGATGCACGTACATACAATATGTATATCTCGCCAAACATATATTAAATATACATATATATGAAACTCGAACATCGAGAATTCGAGTTTGAATTCAGATAGCGTGATGTATTTCCGTGTGGAATTCGCATTTCCGCGAAGATATTTTTAATAAAATCGTTTTTGCAGACGCAATATCGAGAGGCGTTCAATTCGCGTTTTATACGCGTAGAATTCGTTCTAAGCGCCCTCCACCTTCAATAAATTCTCGAACGAAATCGCTACCATAAACGTAATAGCTTCACGATTATATTGATTGCATTAATTTGGTCGAAATTACACTTTTAGGGTGTAGGTAATGTAAAGTATAGGCGATAAACACCATTTTCGTGATTTGAAATTGGGGTATATTCGGGGATAATAGAATAAATAGGAATAAATTGGGGGTAATAAATTATGTTTCTAGCTGGAAGCACTTCATGGCAGTGAAGGAGAGGTAATAAAATGAAAATATTTTGGTTCCAATTCCCATTAATTATATCAAATAAAGATGTAGTATTCGACAAGCTCTTGACTCAAGTTATTAAATGTTATCTTCGTGATGCTTATCTAGGTGTTATTCGTCCACGAGGCCATTACATACGTATTTGATAGTGTTTTTATTAAGAAGTTTTCCATGTTTTAGAAACTTCGGTTTACCTTTTCTGATTACAATTTTATTACAGTTGTTCTTATTCTTGTGCAATTAAGGGTGGCTCCCTTTTGTATTAGCTATCAAAAATAATACAAAATAAAATCAAATGAGAGGAACACACTATGAACAGTCAAGGTAAGCAAAATAATCTATGCAATACCATCAGCCGGAGGAAATCGTGAAATGTGGTGATCAGCAAATAAAAAGAATGGAAATAAAAAGTTGAAACTAGATGGTAGAGAATAGAAACGGGTGAAACGCACATAACACGATGCAAAAACCAAAAGAAGCGCTATGAGAAGCAAGTTGATAAAAATAGACTTATCTTACTTCAATTTGTGGTCTCCTCTGTATACGCAATACCATCAAGAGAAATAAGGCTTGCTGTAATTGAAGCTAAAAAATTATGACCTACCTCTCGAAATAATGTTTCGAAACATTGTTAAAGAACTGAATGGGTTCCAGAACAATATGCTCTATCAATATCTTCCAAAGAATAAGCAAGTGTTATTACGTCGCTTTCCTGAAGGTAATTTGTTCATGCATTGCATCACAACAATTTTTCTTTAAATTTTGGTAGGCTATAACGCAGCATTCAAGTTTGATGGCAAAATGTGCAGTAAAATTTCTTGAATATTGTCGCGTCCAACCTGACACAATTCTCCATATTTTATTAGAAATTAATATTGGTCCAACTAGAACTTCTACAATATCGATGGAAGATTCTTGTGAACGTGTTCCCCCATGCTTGTATTTAAGGCGATGATTTGCTACTTCGCTAAAATAATGTTTAAATTTATCTGGTATTGAACTGGTCTCAACTTTTTGTTATCATTAATCTACCCACTTTTTGCGTAGAATTGGAGTATACCTTGCATGGTTGGCTTTCATTAACTTTCCATTCTCAGTACATTCTCTCCAGTAAATCACGAAATATAATTTAGCCCAACGAACAACCGCTATTGCATAAACAAATATTGAAACAATTGAAAAATTTACTGAATGAGAGACAGAGATGGAAAGAATGAATAAAATCAATAGCACAGACAGAAAACAATACAACGTTACCAAGAACCTTTACCCTTTATCTTATGACGTTATTGTGAATTAGGAAAAAGTAAAAGAAGCTCTCTAAATTATACAGGTAATCATAGCTTCCAATTGGCATGTTCCTTCTATCGTCAAAATCAAAAGAATGAAAATAATTGTTAAGTTTTCTAACATTACACCATAACCTCATACTAAAGAGTTGATGTTTAGTTAAGCATCAGAACTTCAACATTCTATTTGTAGTTTCAAGGTAGACATCTATAGTAAGAAAAATGAATATAAATTTCAATGAAGTTAACTATATCCATAAAATCAGAAACTTGAGATTATTAACATAAAAAAACTGTAGTGTTTTGCTACAAATTCGGAGGAGCTGGAAGTTTTTGGAACCAAAACTAAGGAATATGGGGAAGAGAAGATAAAGATTACAAAAGGAAAAGAACCAATAGAGAAGAAATAAAACAGGAAGGAATCAAAAGACTGAAGGAAGTTAAGGATCAATGAACCCTAATAATCAGAAGGAAAATCAAGAAATCTGTTTCATATCGTACTTCCGAAACTACCAGCTACTTTTTCTCATGTAAATTCTTATATCCTTCAACAACCCGGAAATGGCAACGCCTTAATGTTGAACCAATAGGTGGGTTCTCAAAAGTCAGAAATGTGTCGATATCCTGTCAAATGCAGACCTTCAAAATCGAAACACCACTCACGCTGTTCACGAATTCCCAAATTTATTAGCAATCATATCTTCCCTAGGAATCAATAAACTTACAATCTACAAGAACGAACCATCCATTCTTTTTAAAATTCCTGAAATCTATCAGTATTACGCTAACTACTAATTCTAAAAATTTGCTTTGAGTTATCTGTTAGCTACTAACTATTTCTTTTCATTTAGATTCCAGATTCCTAGATTCATCTGGAATCCCGGAAACGACAAACCCTAGAATTTGAATTACCCTCTTCTTAAAGTTTGTAGACGTTCGATATTCTTTGGTCCACAAATCTTCATCTCCAAAAGTGAACCAGTTATTTTATCTTTCTAAATTCCAAAAATTTCTCGGGAACCCTAAAATTCTTCAAATTATGGTAACCGGTCGACAGATTTGTAATTGCCATTGTCAAACCATTCACTATTTCAAAATGTTCGAAATAGCTCATTATCCCTCAAATCGCTAATTCCGGAAACCTATTTTAGTTCGTGTTTTCAACATCCGCAAATTGTACACAAACATTCCAAAATCTTATAATATTTTCCAATTGATTTACATCATTCAAATTGAGAATTTCCAAAATACAATCCACAACATTTCCAACACTTACCGATAATCGCATACACACCAAAACAATGAAAGCTAGTCGATATCCTCACAACCTGCTAATTTTTCAAAACTGAGTTTGCATCTTTCCTAAAATTGCTAAAGGTTATGGCTACTTTTGAAACCGAAAATTCCAAAATCTATTTCTAGTTTTAAATTGGGTAAATTTCACCCAGGAAAGCATAAAAACGAACAATTACCCTATCGTAATCAAAAAGTATTTTTACCGATGTCATATGATAAAGTGGTGGTGTTCCATCACTTCACTAATCACACCGACTTGCCCTTCCGGTAACCATGCCAGCTATTTGAAAGCAAATCATGCATTTGAAGGAAGCTCAAGAGTCTTGTGGAAATTCATTGTTCAAGTATCTTTGACAATGTTCGTAGAAATCTGATAGGTCTGTAGTTGCTACAGACATTTCTGTCATTCCTTTTGTATAGGTATAACTTTTTCCCATTTGAGTGGCTGCGGGGATATGTCACGGATCAAACATTTATTGGCAATTTGAGCCACACTTTTATTCACATTATCAGATACTTGCCTCAGTATCTACATACGTAGATATATTATAAAAGTCTTTTGTTCTTTTGGATTTCAAGTTGTTTATTACATCCAAAATCTTTGCTGCTGATATTCAAAGCAAATAACAGGATTAATCAATTCTTTCCGCATTATTTTTCAGACTTACTGGAAATGGATTGTTCTTTAAATGACTTGTAGTAACTACCGTTACCGATTTTAAGTAGTGTCTGTTTAGTATTCTTCTGAATTTACAATTCCTCATGTGCCTATTTATATTAAAAATTAAAACTACGCATGATAGATACAGATCGCAAATTTCGTCGAAAATTGTGCAATTAAGAACGTGTAATTTTCCAGTAACACTGATAAATGGTTTACACAATACCTGCGTCGCATTCTGTCGAGAATTGAAGTTTGTGCAAGTGCGCATTAGCCATTTAATAACAGGTTGTTGATGCCGGTCATCAATACTGCTATATGGTCACTTTTAAGTGGCTCTGTGGGTTATTCAATTCCGACTGGTCCGGTTGCATAATAAATTTGGTTGCGCCATCTATGTATGTATGTATCCGTATGTAAATTGAGTGCGTTGAAAACAACGATTTATAATTTCGCCTACGAAGGGTCGTTACAATGTCGCGTGATTGCAATAGCTGAATATGTAATTTAAATGGTAATTGTGGTTTATAACCGGCAGATGTTCATAATCCACGGGAAATATGGCTGGAGCCCAACGAGGTTGGTGTCCTTTCGAAAAAGAGATGAATGAAAATTACACTAACCATCAATTTTTTGTAAACAAAACGAGTTTACCATAATCACAACGATTTGAATATCTTCAAATCTATATTTTGATCACTAAGTTGTCATTCGCACTGTCAATCGGCACCAAAATTTCGTAAGTGATGCTTTCTTTTCTTTATGTTGTCTCCAGTGAGAATAACAAGCTGGTTGATAAAATATCTATTTGGAGATATGTAAGTCGGTGTGAAAGAGTTTAGAACCAATTGTATACAATCTTATCCTAATTGATCCGATCTTTTCCAAAAGAAAAAATCAGCGATACGACAAAAATTCGCAATAAGCATCGACAGAAACGGACCGGGGAAAAACATATAAATCTAATTTCCTCCCTTGGGTTTCTTCATTTCGCAGCTAGTCCGAGCGAGGAGCAAGGAGTAATTACTGAAAAGTAATTTCGAAGGCGGAATCGCCTAATATCTGCGCAAAACTCCGAAGTGCTCTCGCTTAAATTACAATTGCCGACGACAGGAAAAAATTGAGAAGAACCGGGAATTCCAAAAAACCCGCCGTTTTCCATTAAGTTCCCAACGGATGTGGTCTTTGCCAAAAAAAAAAAAAGGAAAACGTAAAAGCTCTTCTGAAGCTCGCGGTTGTCCCTTATCGCTCGTCACTCTCTTAATTTATTTTTAAAAGCTTACACAAAACCGTTATACGTAACGAATACACGAGTGCAGACCTCAATTAATCACGATGAACTGAAACCTTTAAACACGAACTATGGTCGTTGTATGTAGTATGTACATAATTAAGTAAATACTGTAGAGAATAGTTTAGGACAGGGCTTTTCCGGTCCCACGTACGATATTCTAAAGGTCCTGACATGTTAATGATGTGTAGTTTTGCGGATCTTCCTTCTCCTCCGCTATATCCGTCTTTCTTGCGTCAGGAGGCTTTTGAGCGATCCATTGTCTTTGGGGAAATGCGAATTCGAACAGTTTCTGTAACGATCTGTGTTCGATTTGTAAATGTTATTATGTTTTTATGCTACTCTCTATTTCAAAAGAGTCTTCCTAAATTGATATCAGTTTCATATCAGTTTAGGAAGACTGCGGTTGAAGTAATATGTATTATAAACAAACACTACCCCTACCACACCTTTCAGAAATAATAACAATTTTGTACGTATGAAGAGGTAGAAGTCTGCCCAAGAAACTTAAGAAGAAGAAGAGAAGGAGAAGGAAAAGAAACAGAACAGGAAGAAGAAGAAGAAGAAAGGGATAAGAAAGCAATCTCCACGAAAGTGAAAAAGATTACCGGACGTCAATATCTGAAAAGTCATAACAATTTGCTATGAATGAAGAAGTAGCAGTTTATCTAAGACAACTGAGGAGGAGAAGGAGGAATACGTCCTTCAAGAAAGCGGAAAGAATGCCAGACGTGAACATCTGAACGGGCATAACCATTTGGTACGAATCAAGAGGTAGCGGCCTGTTCAAGAAAGCTGACAAGAAGAGAAGGGAAAGCAAAATAAGAAGAATGGAAAAAAAGGAGGAGGAAGAAGACGACCTTCAAAAAAGCGGAAAGAATACCGAATGTCAACATCTGAAAGGGCATAACAATTTGCTACGAATGAAGAGGTAGCAGCCTGTTAAAGAAAACTAACAAGAAGAGAAGGGAAAGGAACATAAGAAGAATGGGAAGAAAAGGAGAAGGAGGAGGAGGACGACCTTCAAGAAAGCGAAAAGAATGCCGAACGTCAACATCTGAAAGGGCATAGCAATTTGGTACGAATGAAGAGGTAGTAGCCTATCCAAGAGAACGACAAGAGAAGGGAAGGGAAAATAAGAAGAATGGGAAGAGGGAGAAGAAGGAGGAAGAGGAAGACGACCATTAAGGAAGTGGAAAGAATGCCGGACGTCAACATCTGAAAGGCATAACCATTTGGTACAAATAAAGAGGTAGCAGAGTAGAAGAAGAGAGGGAGATGGAGAAGAAGAAAAAGGAGGACGAATTTCAAGAAAATGGAAACAATGTCGGACATCAACGCTTGAAAAGACATAACGATTTGGTACGAATGAAGAGGTAGTAGCCTGCCCAAGGAACATGAGAAGAAGAAGAAGAGACTGAGAAATAATTTTAGATTCGTATTTCGACAACGTATTTACCATATTCGATAGCTAATTTGTTATTAAGAGCTGTACGTATAAATGATACATATTTTGGTACAATTTCATTTTTCTTTTTAGTGGGATAGAAATTTAATTATGTGTTCAAGTTGAACCGCATCTGCCTCCATTACGTTCAGCTGCTTTTATTAAAACGGAATACGAAAACTTCATAATAGCTAATTCTTATGCAAATATGCAAATGTAAAAACCTAGTTGGGCTCCTAATCTGGTTTTGTGAATAAAATACTCGAAACTCCCTACATATATGTATATATATCTACGTTGCATATGTTGTACGTACAATTTAGGTATATATATCTACTATGTACGTATGTAGGTAGTAGATGCATTCGCAATCCGAACATACAATGCTAGTATTTCTGAACTACTGAACTGGAGTATACAATGACACGCCAGACGGAATGTATTCAATTTCCAGCAGCGTGCATTGCTATAAAAGAGTCCTCTCTTTCGTTTTTCCGTATTACGTTGGCGACCGGGAAAGTATACCGACGTATTGAGTATACCATGCAGCATCAGAAGCAGTAGTTTCCTCGAGAGCTTCGTCGCCGAGTTGGAATCAATCAATGTCGTCCCTGATGTTCTAGGAATTTCAATCTTGCACCTTGCGAATGCAGGACGATAGGGTCTCGAATAGGGGAGTTATTGGGTTTGTTTATTAGAAACGCCTTTTATAGGAAACCATAAACTTTATACGCGCGGGACGAGTTGCATAGGATATTTTGGGCGAGGAAGAATGGCGTGTGGAGCAAATAAATCAAGAGAATGTAATTGAAACAAAAAACAGGAAAAGCTAATGCAACGTTTGAAAGGATCTGAAGGATCACTAAAGAAGTACAATAAAATCGTGTACAAGTTAGTTTGTATGAAACCCCCAATCTTTAGAATAGTATTAGTAGATTTGGTGGATTCACCTGTTACCAAAATGAGAAAAATATTCTTAACATATGTTTTTTTTTGTTTTTAAATACATGTAGGTTTACGCTAGGCTAAGAGGATTGCGCTCCGAAGAGGAGGACCATGAGAAAAATCTACTTTTTTCCCAGTGGAAGTAAGGCTTAGATGCCTTCATCCCAGGAAAGCTCCAAAATTCGTCTAAAGCCCGTCACCGCCAACACAGCCATCATGAATGCCCTTAGCCGTCGTCGCCACTTCTTGTCTCGGCGTCATTCCAAAACCCGATCAACCGCCCATCTGGTCCCAAAACTACGTCTTAGAAAAGTAGCACCGCCGATTCATCCAGGTGTATTCCAAGAATCATCCCCAACGTCCAATTAGAATTCAGACGAGGTCTGGACATTTTGCGCATTTACGGCCGCTGTCTTCTTTGACGTGTCCAAAATCTTTGACAAGGTTTGGCATCAGAATCTAATGTATAAGATGCATAGTTTCCGAGTTAAACTTCAAAGTCATCGCGCCCATCCATTAGGACCATATCGGTTGGTGTTCCTAAAGGTTCAGCTTATTTTTATCTTCTCTTCAACATTTTCACCAGCCCATACCCCACGTTAACTTGACGATGTACGTGGGCGACGTTTCCATCTTTTCCCAAGAATCAATCAAACTGTTGTTCAAGATTCATTAGACCACCGGGGTATGTAATACGACGCATAGACAGTTGTAATACAACCACGAGCACGTCGGTGTACTGTGGGGCAAACGGACTAAATATCGTCCCAAAAATCCATATCTTTCATATTTGTTAATTTACACGCATAAACTACAACAACTACAACTAATCTTTAATTTAAGCATATAAAGTGTGTATGAAACAAATGGTAAGTTCAACATACACCCGAACTAACCATAAATTTAAATAAAATGTATTACACGGTGGCCACCAAACAAATCAAAATATTACCAGAAATGTTGGTCATGTTTGAATTTACTATTACTTTATGCATTATAACAACCTTATGCTTTATTTGAAGGAAGTTTCTTTGTTCTGCCTATTTTTAAATTAAAAGTGAGCTATATTTAATTTCAATATAACTTTAAAATCAAGCATATACATAAAGCATTTACGTTCATGGTGCTCATACTGCTATGTTTAAGTTAACAGTATCGATACATTTATTTCAATACAACTAAGAATTTGCAATAGGCGTTTTAATTTTTGATTCAAAGAAATAATTATCAATTTGAACATATAATTTAAATACATCTTTATTTCATTATAAATCAATACATACTTTATATTCAAGCAAAGTATTCTTAAAGGAAGACTTTAAATTCAAATAAATGTATTTATTTCTTTTAAGAAAATATTTTTCTCTGTGTAAATTTGTGAAATTTGGTGTGTATTTCAAGAGAGATTTGCTGCGTGTGATTGTGGGTTAAAATTTGGAAAATATTATTTACGTCTAGATTTATTACCTAAAGGTAAACAAAAAATAAAGTTAACTGTTTTTATATGCTTGAACAAGAAAGTCAAACTATATTGACGTATGTTTTAATTTAAAGAGGCTTATAAGGGGAAGTATTAAAATACTTTCTATCGTATATACTATGGTTATTGAATATTTTCTTGAGCGTGGCATTAACGTAAAACAAATAAGAAGAAAACTAGGGAATATGTAATCTAAACGTAATAATATTTACTACCAATAAATGTTAAGATAAAATGTTATTAATAAATGGGAAAATATAAGCTTTCAGTTACAAAGATACGTATAAAAAATTAATCTAGTAGCTATGTGAACATCATCGTCAATTTCCATCACTTTTATGGATTTTATGTATGGATCTAAATTATGAAGTAGATTACGTATAGCATCCTCATTTGTACTACCTCTTGAAAATTTTCGAGTATGATGCAGTCTAAACTGCTGGTAATTCTGATTGGGTGATTCCTGGGCATCTTCAGAAAGTTGTCCAATGTGCAAAATTGAGTTATAGCTTACAAAATTTATGTGAATCCATGAATTATTATTTTGTAAACAGACGAAGGCGTATAACACCAATTATATTTACTTATACAAAGTTCGGCAGATTTAAATCTAAAATCTCCACATTTTTAGGGGTGATCATTTTATCGCAGGCGACGATTTGCAAAATGATATGAAGTCTGTGTATTAACTCCTCGTCCACTCCAGTAATGGTAGATGTACAACTGGAAATACCAAAGGAACGCAATATTATAGCCATCACTAAGGTTTGATAAAGAGTGGATGCCGTGTTATCATTAAGTAGTGTAAACCGGATTGACACCCTTACTTCTCCGCATTTTAATGTCGCGCCTTGCACGTAAATGTAGACGAAGACCGGTTTACACTACTTAATGATAACAAGTCATCCACTCTTTTATCAAATCTGAGTCATTACTGTTTCCACTATCTTGTCGAGGATTATCTATAATTAGACCTGAATCGCTCACGCAACTTTCCTGGACAAGTTGCTTCTTCATTTGTTTCTCTCGCTTCTGTTCTATCGTCATTGCAGACCACTTTTTTAAAGGCTAAATTGTTGGAAATCTGACCAATTATTTCCATAAAGCGAATCCATGCAGGTAATGTGGAAAGCATAGATTGAAATACTTCTTCTCGTTCTACTTTGCATTTAACACGCTCAAGATGATTCATCTCACTTGTACTACTTCACCATCTACCATTGTAAGAAACAGTTGGTACCTTATCGACATCTTCTTTTCAATATTTGAAGCAGTTGTAGGTATAAGAAAATTACTTTTCGTCTCGATCTCATTTACAATTGCTCTCGTCTTATCTGTAGTTTCTTTGGAAAATTCCATCAGAATAGGTTTACACAAACGTATTGAAGAGGGGGGAACTATTTTACCAAATAGTTTCTTGGTTTACTAATTTAAGTGGTATTAAAGATGTAATTAGTAAGATTGTATTTGATATTAGTTCACTTTCACCAAACACTATGTGTTTATACTCACTCTTACCAGAGGAGCCATCGCAACATCATTTACTACATAGAGTACATTTCCTTACAGTTGTTACATCAACAGAATCTATTTTCAATAATCTTGTAGTGGTATGGTCCAGTAATGCTTGCAGTTTAACTTTAGCTAATTACTCACTTCAATATTAGGGGCATCTGGATAATATTCGGCTTTAGATTACCTGACCTGATTGTATGAGGGAAACAACCTGCACTCATTCTCCGTGAGATTAATTTTCAAGATATTAGTACTGGTTTTTAGGCAAATCTAAATTAATAAATATTGCCGAGAACTCGTCTTTCGTGCACGCAGTAATAGGAGTATGTTTTTCTGATAACATTTTGCCTCCATCATTTCGGGTAATGCGGAGCGAATGATTTGCACTATTATTAAGGCCTTTGTATTCTCACCTATAGTTTCCAATTCTTGTACAAACGAACAGTGCATTGTATGCACGAAATAATTTTACAACTTTCCACTTGGTCGTTTTCTCGAATGATGCTTCATAGCTCTTGCGTGGTCCGCTTCTTCCTACACCTGTTGCTGTTCACCATTGAGAAAGGTAATGAATGTGGTTCATCAATTGAAAAGTTACCATTCGGCCGGCATTCCATTTCGTCCTAAAGATTGGTAGTAAATCTGTCTGTATTTTCATAATCACACATTGCAAATTTGGTAATAAATAAGTACATTTGAAGAGACAAAAACAGCTGTTTCCTGTTTTCATTATTTTTGTTTGCTGTTGTTTTGAATGGGACCCATAAATACTTTTTAATTGATTCAGTGCGGTGAGTACGACTACAAATAAAAGTTCTGTAAACATAATATGCGGTTGCTATCTGATCACTGATATTATTATTGTTTATCGGGGAACACCTTAGTTACATTAATTTTCAGTGATAAAATAATATATATAATTTTTAATCATTCATTCGTGATTTGTACCATTGACCAAGTCAGTTATTTAAAATATGAATATTACGTCAAAAAGTTCACTAAACAGGCTCTCCAACTATATATCATTTTCAATGTTTTCGGAACTTAGTAGATGTAAATTCGTACACATGAGATTGACTTTGTACCCCTGGACCATCCCTTTCGAGGTTTTTTTTGGTAACGTGAAAATGAAATATTTCGCACTGGATATAAAAGCTTGATACATTTACGATTAAAACATATATATTTTATAACGCGTTTTGAGTTTTCAATTTTTAGATTTTTAAGACGACTTTAGTCAATTCACCCCATAGTGCGGTGCCCTTTTGGAGAACCTCCCGCCCGGAGGGAACATAATCATTAGAGTCGAAAGGATGACAAATTCCGTTTGAGCGGAAGGTGGATCAAGTAGCTAAAAGCTCGGATGGGATCCTTGCACGACGGAAGAGGTGAAGAATTGTCCCCGCGTCCGAAAGCGACGATAGACCATCCATACATATAAAGAACGAAGACAAGTATAACTGTTACTTTCCACTACTCCGGTTATACACTACCTTTCTAATCTTCCTTATTCCTTTGTTTATTTGCTCAACTCAATTTTCTAAAAGCAGGAATTCACCTAAGGATGAAATATTACATTTAAGTAGACATCGAATCTGCTACACGTATATACACTAACCATTATACTCAATCAAACGCAATAGACAATTTAAGGCTGCTGACGAAGATCATTCGTCTTGTATCGGATTACGAAAGAAACTCTTTTATTATGCCATAAATTACGTTCGGATTTCCACTTTGTACGTCGTGAGTAATGAGTGGACTATTCGGACGCGGAAACAGAACAGCAAAAAAAAACAGGAGCCTTACGTGCCGTCGACAATGTCGTGCCGCTCTGATTTGTTGCTATAGCCGTCTGTTATCAGCAAGATTAATGATTCTAACGGATTTTGCTTTGTTTTTCCTGTCGAAGATAATGGCCGTAAGTAGCCTGAGGTTTTTCGTGAGTATCGCACACCGACGTGGTTAATACACTACAAACGCTTCAGGATAAACCAAAAAAGTGGATATCTTACGATCTAATCTGTTTTCCCTTGTCCAGTAAGCAATGTAATAAATTTGTGTAATATGTAATAACACATAATTCACATTCTTTGTTGATTAATTTTTATAAAGGACTCATGTAAGCTATAATCCATCCAGATCGTTACAAAAATCATCCTGAAGCACGCGTTCTAGTGCAAACTGTCTCTTGGTCTGCAACGCAACGAACTTAACCTAATCTCAAATAAATTGGTTCGCTTTTATTTACGCTTTTATTTCTAACTCTGCCTGAATTTTTATGACTTTCTATTTTACGTTGGCGTATCCGTTTAACCAGTTTTCTGTATCGTTCCAAAAAGTAATCCACGACCTAGTACGTGGCTTTCTGCTAGACAGTAGTCGTTCTCTGAAGGAAAACGATGTGTGAGTGGAATTCGTTTCTGCAACTATTCGCCGAAGAACTCTTCGAGGTTGGTTTCCCTTCCCAAATCCTAGATTTCTTCTTCAGATTTTACGGATTGATATTTAAGAAACATTTCATTGTATTTCGCTTGACTGCGTCGTGGGCATTTTCGACACTGACATTTTCCCCGTTTTTACAATAGTGATTAAGCTATTTTCCCAATGGCTTTCTGTTTCGGTCAAATTTCCATTTAACCATTGCCTCGTTCGCGAAGATGCTTTTGACGATTCCCTTCCACCTTTCTAACTCATTCACCTCCTCTAAATTTATCGACACTATGAGATTTTAACAAATGATTTCTCTTGGGAGCACCTTAAAAGCCACCAAAAGGTTAGCAGAAACTGTGTTCTGGTTCCAAAATTGTTTCAGCAAGCCCCCTTCAAAATTTGGCTGGGATAGCGAAACGTTGACATCAACTCGTGATACACGATAGAACAAAAAAGGAAGAAGCCAGGGATTGCGAACGTGAGAACCCATAAGGATACATCACTAGAAGACGTTTTTCATCACATGGGAGGAGATGCAGCTGCGCATCTTCCAGTACTTGAATTGCCAGGCGCTAAATAGATGGTCGTTACTTATTCTTGAGGCATAAACTAAATAGTTAAGCAAGACTTCCTTATAATCCATTTTGTAGTAACTGAAAGATATTCTTTGAAGTCGGCTCTAGAAGTCCTTTTCGGCAAAATCTTTTTAAGTCTTATGATCGGGCGGTCCAAGCTCTCAGATGCTTAAGTGTACAGGTAAAATTGCTCGTAGAAGATGGTTTAATAAGGTATAATATTGTTGACATAAAAATAGTGTTTAAAAAGAAAAACTTTCGTTCGAGTTTAAATGGTTCAGAAATTCCCTAAAAGTCACCGATCTCCGTCTCAACAAAGAAACAGTTTGGTAGTATCGTTAGAAAAATATAAAAACTAGTCATTGGAGATCGGAGAAATATAAGGAAGGAAAGCACTACAACCCAGTTTGAATGGTTTTCTGAATATTCCGTTATATAATAGATTTTGTGGTATAGTGCGGAAGAGTAGTTCCTGTCTGTCAAAGCAATCTTGATTTACCAAGGTTTGCAGAGTTTGTTCGGCTTTTTTCGCAAATTAGGTGGCCTTTATGCTTACTACGCCGATTTGGATGGTCTTAATATGAATTTAGAGAATGAAGGTACGATAATTGGAAACTTACGAAGGGAAGAGGTACCACTAGTGAATTTTGAAATGGTAAGCCACGTGAGGCAGAAAGTATTCCTACAAGTGTTGGGAATTTTAAAAAGCGAGCGATATCCTGTAAATTCGTTCTAACCCATACATTTATTACTCGGATCTTATACACAGGATATTGAAGGACATAAGCGTGCATTCTTTATTGTTATTAGGTACAGATTTCTGTTATTAACTAGACGCATTGTGCAGTACATTCCAAGTATTGTCTTTTACTCAAGGTAGAAATATGTTTTGCAGAGGTACTTTATTCAATATTTCATTGAGAGGGGTATGTATAAAGCCAAGCACGTAAGATTTAATTCCCAAGTTCATCTGGATTGCGAATTTATTCCAATTTTCATCGATATAAGCATTAACGTCGTCTGCAAATATAGTACTGATAATCTAAAGTAGCTTGAACTTGGTAACATACAAATCTTCGCTTCAAAATTAAAGACTTAGGTAAATCTAATATCAGGTACTGCGAACAGCCTGGATTTTCTTATTTAGTATTCAGGTAATAGGGAGATCCAGGAGAATTTGTTGCAATATTAGGAAAAATTCAGTATAGTTCTAAAAACGGATTCTACATATTATTATTCAATAAATCATTATGTCTTTCGGGCTTCGCTCTTCAAATCTAATGACGTATTTAGCTCTATTGGTATTAGACGTAGTTTGTTATAGGTGTATAGATTTGAAGCAAAGATATTACAATACATAACAATCATAATTTACCTTTTATGGGAGATTGTATATTCTCAAAGTAAAAATATCCTCGTTCCACTTCGGAATCTACACTACTGCTAATCAATCGCAAATACTCTTTACCTAGCTTCCTGTAAGTACCAAAATCTGACCTGTATTCGATTTTGGTATTCACTACAATACAGATCCTATAAGATATGAGTTACGCTTAAAAATAGCAACAATAACCTAACGTTAAGTTGTATCTACCATGTCCAGAAACCGGAATGTCAATTACTTTCCCATGGATCGTATAATTCTTCGCTGTTATTACCACATGGGCAAAAACTGCTCGGATAATGATCTTACGATGATTTAAATCGAAACTGAAAACTTAGACGTTAAAATAAACTGAATTTGTTTTAATTTAAACGTACGAAATCTCGGTTATGTTCAAATTCTTTATGTCATCGGTGTAGGTGTCGATCAGTGTAATATAAACATTTTCACCAGAAAACGGGGCTTCCGCGAATGCCATAGGCGATATCGCTGGTATTCCTAACACTGTGTCACCTACAAAAGCAATACAAACATCATACTAAAATCGTCAAAACTGTGAATTGTCACAAAATCATAATTTATTATTGAACCTACTAAGTCAGTTATTTTTCTTGTGTGGAATGCCATTAAGGAGAAGTTCAGTTATGGTGTTAACATAAATTACATTTTCAAACTTTTACGTCCGTATGTATGAGAATGGTGAAAGAAATCGGGTTTTAAGATGTGGGGAAGTACATGCTAGGAGTAAAAAATTATAAATATCTTTTCTCATTATTGTAATAGAATGGCGCGGTAAATTAAGTTTAATGAGAGGAAAGGGTGAAGTAGGATTTAAATACGAACACCCACCAGAACATGAGAATAGCAACGATATAGCTGGAAGCATCATTAGAGGTTTGATAAATATAACACTTCAAGAAGATTCCTTATTCTTTTTTAATAGACCTAATACTGCCGCTTTCGGAGTGGAAACAGCTTTCCTAGCCCAATAATCCAATAGCATCCACTGTAAAATATTTTCTGTTGCATTTGCAGCATTAATTATGATTAATATGATTTGATATAATGTTTGTCTTTACCTGTCGCTAGTCTTGGGATCGCTAGGTTTGCTTTCTCCTTCATGCAATCGTTTAGCATTGGATCTGATAACGAGCACTTAGATATATAGGATGCTGTAAAATAATTACATACATATTTAGAATTACAATGGATCTATTTAATTTTAAAACAATTGTAATATACTTCAATTTTATGAGTAATACTTAGCAACGGAAGAATTCCAAAACTGATTCGAGAAGCTATACTTGGTGATACGGAAGAAACAAAAATGTTCAAGAACCTAGAATCAAATGGAATCGAGATCATATTGTGAAATAGAATGTTTCGGCACATTGGAGTAAGTGTGGATATGAAAGAGTTTAATTAAATGAGTACAGAACGGGAGAAAATGGGCAAATCGACACAATGGATTATAGGAGAGGCAAAATAGATCACACAAGCAATGGGTACCCACGAGGGAAACCAGGTGATAATCCCATTGACACAATAAGCAAAAGGTCGAAAAGGACAAACGAACAA
This sequence comes from Chrysina gloriosa, assembly GCA_038088585.1. Taxonomy (NCBI): domain Eukaryota; kingdom Metazoa; phylum Arthropoda; class Insecta; order Coleoptera; family Scarabaeidae; genus Chrysina; species Chrysina gloriosa. Next base: position 95,480,436 of record CM076087.1, on the reverse strand, counting down.
TTCAGTCTAATTTTAAACAAAAGAGAAGAGACATTTTGCATTTTAAATCGATTTTGCGAGTATATCCAACTATGAAACGAAGGTAAATCAAATATGAGCGGGAATTTAGGTCTGGAACCCAAGAAATGTGGAACTGAGTACTCTGAGATTAAGGAAGCGTCGACAGCGTGGCCAATTCCTTATATCAGTCTCTACTATAGAACTCTTTATGAAAATAAATATATCGTCTACTTACGTAAGTCCAAACCACGAGCCATAAATGACCCATAGTTAACTGTTGAAACCAATACTAAGACCGTGATTTCAAGAAACATTGTGCAGCAACTAAGTCTTTACGCCACCTTGCCGTATATATAAACGTACATAGATGTACATTATTTATGAACAGAGTGATTACAAAAGGTCGTAAGGAGCAGCACTAAGTTAAAAAAATGACACTATAGTATGCAAAGCACAACCATTGTTTGAATGCAATCACTGACTGTATAAATTACACTATGAATACATGCATGATAATGCATTTCAAAAACCACCATAATATAAGTATATTTCCGAACAAAGAAATAAGTTGCAACGTACAAAAACTTGATGGAGTACCAATGTTAGCGTTAAACATTCCATTTTTTGAATATACTGGTGCCCACGTCACAATGGAGGTGATTTGGTCATAACTCACCACGCTGGGCAGGTCGGTTAGTAAGTAGATAGAATATGGGGAGTGGCAACAAGGTTTATCGGAAGGAAAGATAAAGATAAGGACATGATTTCTTCCCAGATAATAGCCCTTGAGGGGAAAACCAAAACTCGCGTTGGCAGAGTCGCATACGTGAAGTACAACTATCCTTTACCCGTATGAAATATATAATATTCAAATAGCCACTTACAATTTTTCCTCATCTAGCATTGAAAATTGAACATAAAAATAATATACCAATTGTTTGTTCTGAAGATACTTCAGAAGAAAGACTAAAGCGAAAATTATGATTCAGATCAGCGATCGGAATACCATATGTATCATGATGAACAGTGCAGTAGCACTTACAGCAATTGAAAACGTGCAGTTATAATCAAGAAATATCCGTAGATGCACCGGCATCCATTTGCAGAACATGACAGAGTGAATCTATGGTGGCTATCAGGACACCGGGTCATCAAAGCAAAGGCGTCATCTGGTACGGCAGAATGCGAAGGGGAAGCACATAGAGCCTGCACCTACAGGTGGAATTCCCTATGAAACTGTAACGACTGAGAGGAGGGACTTGCTGAAGGAGCAGGATGATAAAAACTACGGAGAAGTATCGGAACTAAAGCAGCCTCGCATTTTCATTACACAGCCTGGAAAAACATCACAATTGTTACGAATGAGGAACCAAATTAAAAAGGATAGGACACTGCCGAATCATCGAGCCGTCTGTGAATCCTAGGGGCTAATCAATTCTAGATCTAAGCCCTCTAGATTTCGGTTCGTGCAGCCAAAACAGGTAAAAGGGATGCCCAACAGCAAAGTAGTAAGTTCCACCGAAGACACGGATTTGATGGAATAGATATCTAAGGGGCACAATAAGCCAACAAGGTTTAGTAAGCAGTGTTCCACAGCCTTATGAAGGAAAAATAGAAACACTTAAAGCGAGGGACTAAGCCTCAACTGTAAAGACTGCCATTGAGCAACTTCAAATACTAACTACAAATTTTATCGAACCTTATACATTCCAGAAAATATCGACAACCGGAAAAATTTCCTAAACTTGCACAAGGAACCTATTTTTCATCATCAGTTAAACATGTCGCGTTCTTAACCTTCCTATACTCACGCATACGGTCTGTGAGACCGATTTATATAGTATAGCATACGTCTTTCATTTTGACGTGAGTATAGGAAGGTTAACAATCAATTAAATCAGCATTCCGGCAGAAAATAAATCCTGTCACCTTGTTCGCGTCGCATTCGGAAACGTGTCGAGTTTACGACCTTCGCCCAGGGCGCTTTACGATGCACGAAAAATGAAAATTATATCGGCGAGGCGGCATTAAAGGCGAAAAAACGTAAATTACAACCGCCGAAAGGAGTAAAAAGCGAGAAAAGCGACAACCGGTACAAATTTTAACGAGCTGCTTCGATAAACGAGATCTAACTCGTGTCGGGAATACTTCGTCGTTGGAACATTTTTAATTGGAGAGATTTTGCTCACGGAAATTTTGAGGCAAGCGTATTCGCCTCTACAAAGACGTACTTAATTAAAGAAGGTTCAGAATAAGATATACGAAGTAAGTGCACTCATATTCATACCTACGTCGTGCGGTAGAGTACCGCATTTGGATAGTAATGTAATTAGCATTTAATTTTATAGTTGTTGGGTTGATCAAAGGTGCTCTACAAGAAGGTTGTATGAGGGCTTTTGAGAAAAGGTTGTCTTGTTAAATACGCTGGAGTTTCTTCTTGGCGTTTTCATTCTTAGTGTTGTTAGCATAAATTCTATGTTTTAAGAGCTACAAAATATCTATTAAAATAGCTTGATGACTGATGTCAGTTTCTTCGTTTTCTTCGTGGGTATGTTAACTTCGTTTCTAAAATACAAGTTTGGTATGAATTAAGTTCGTGAAATGTGAATGTCGGCTCTGTCGTTTCAAGAATTTCCATCTTGTACCTTGTAGAATCTTGCAGAACGATATGGGTTCGAATAAGGGAGACATTGGGCCGTTTATTACAGACGCCTTTTATAGAAAACCATCAATTTTATATGCGTGGGACGAGTTGCATAGAAAATTTGGACGAGAAGGAATGGTGTGTAGAGCAAATAAATGAAGAGGATGTAATTCAAACAAAAACAGGAAAAACCAAAGCAACGTTTGAAATTTTGAATGAACACTAAAGAAGGACAGCCATATCGTTTATTATTTTAAAGCGTAAGGTGCTTCGTAAGGGTTTCTGCGCCCAGGGGGTAGCTGGCCCAGGAGTTATTCATATCCATATTTGTGCGAATTATAATGTTACTTGCTTGGCACACCTTCATCTTCTTTGTTTCTCTCTAGAACAACAGGTATTACTTCATTTGGAGCAATTTTGTGGTTATGAGAGGTTCAATAATTTTTAAAATAAAATTTTTTCAAACAAGGTCGTGTTTTCGAATCTTTAATGTACTTATACCTTCCACCACTTACTAAGTACCTGCTTCTTAATTACTAGTCAAGCATAAACATATCTATATCTATATATATATCATTTATCTATAAGTATGGAAATTACCACTCCTAAGCTTCTTGTTGTTTGTCTGGTAGGGATTGCCCAGTTACCCCGAAAAATTCAGAAAAGGCGTAACTGGGCCATCCCATTGGGATAATTGGATCCAGGGGTCCCAGTTACCCCGAGAAAAGTCCACTTAGCTCAATAATATATCACAACTAAAAATTACCTACCATGTAGCCTAATATGTTTTTTTTTCTACTTTGGTAAAACCTAGTTACATCAAGTTCTGTCATGTACTCAAAACTTCTTGTTCTGCACAATATATTTCTTCTAGTGAAGAATACTACCTCGAAAGCTTCTCAGAGTATGAGGATGAAGATAGAATTACACTTGAACCTGGCGAGTCTTGCACTGCTGAAGTGTTTGGAGAAACATAAGGAAAAGACGAAACCAGCCACACTTCGGCGCACTTCACCTCCTTTCTCTCTCGGAAAAAGATTTTATTGAGCTTATAATTTTGTGGATTTCCTTTTGAGTTCTCGGTCTGTTTTCCAAGTTGTAGAATTACCCTGTTGGGCTCGTCGCCGTGTTTGACTTCTCCTCATCGAGATTCTGATACATTTTTTCAGTGTTCTCATATTGATTGGATCACGGCGGTTCCATCAAACTTTCCTTAACTTTTTACATGTATATATATATATATATATATATATTTCGTGACCTTTTATACTTATCTTATATGATAGATCTCTACCACCTATTAGTGGTAGAGATCTATCATATAACTTAACTTTTTATGGCATTTCACTCTGACAATTTATATATTTTTTACTTATTGATTTTGTATTACTTTTAACCTCGCACACTTTACAGGACAGATACTTTTGCAGTACACTCTGTTCCTAATTTTGGAATACTATGCAGATCCTTTCGTCTTTTGGTTACTTTTGGTGTTTCGAGGACACCATCTTGACAGTTGTGTTTTATGATTTCCCGTTTGGATGTCTTAAGTCACATGTTGTTCGACGACCGCATGTTACACATGTCGAAGTTCTTTTTAACACGTGAAGTTTGCATGAAATTTGGTAGGCTGTGTGATGAATCGATTCTCAGTAGTTTTGTGATTGGAAATTTTTAGAGAAATTTTTTAAAATATTAAATCTTTAACTTTGTTACAATATCTCCATTGTGTGATGCTTTTCTTCTATTCTGTTTGATGCTGTGTTGCTGTTTCTCGGCTCTTATGTTAAGTCGTTTTATATATCTTTACTATTGTAACTTATTTGTTCATTGTCTTTAGGTGACTCTCTGAAGATGAATTTAATATTATTCGAAAGCTTAGAGTTTAAAAAGGGAGCGTTTTATTTGAACTCACCCTTGGCTGCGATCCTCAAAAATTTGACCACCTTTCCACTTTTGTCTGAAATTAGAATGTCCCCCTCATGGATAATTAAACGATTATTATACAGGCAGATTACTTATTATTAGTTGTTGTGAAAGAAGGAAGCAATTACTGCAAGAAATCGTTGTGGGTAATCGTAATCGTTTCGTCGATTTCGAACTAATTGTTAGTTATTACACGCAGTAACCATAATGAAGTCATATGAATTGAATATGTGGAGAACGGATAATACATCAAGATTTTAATGGATAGTTTGTGGTATTTTATTATTTTAGAAATTATGTGCCATTCTATGTGGTTGCTAATTACGCATTATAGTGCCTAATGTTGCATGACGTTCGTTTCCTTTCTAAAAAACGGAATTATTTACATAAGAATGTAATGATTTTCTTACAAATAATGACATTCTTACTATTAATTACAGTTTCCTGAATTATTGGTTTAACCGCAATTAGTCGTTCAAGGTGATCCCTAACAAAACGTAAAAACCAACTTTTATTTAACATCCCATTGTTGCAATTATAGCCATTTTCTAAACCGCATCTGTAGTACGGGAGCAATTGTCACTGAGCCTAGTGAAATAATGCGCAATATATTGATAAAACACATTTACCTATAATTTTATTATACAGTTTGGAAATAAAGTAAGGAATAATATTTATATTCTTATTATTATCGCTGTTTGGAAGAAAAGCTCGGATAGGTCAAATTTACTTTCTTTCGTCCGAATTTTATGGACGTTAATTTTAATTTTTTATTTAACTACTGTGGAACCTATGACGTCATCAACTTTTTCCGAATGAAAGCTACTTATTTCTTAGAAAAAATAAAAAGTAGATTTTTTCTATTCAGTATCAGTTTTTTGTGTTTAGCAATAACCCATATGTGGTATTTAAAATTAGTAGTTTTAGATATATGAATTAAGAAGTGTTTTAACTAAAGCAAAGTGCACAATTACAATTTAAGGACAATGCAGAGCTCGATGTCGAGGACGGTAATATAACTTACGTTCGTCACTCTGAATAATATATTTATCGTCTTAAATAAATTTAAGTGAAATCTCATTTAGACACTCTCCAGTTGATAAATAAATCGAGGAATGATACCGCTTTTAGGAAGTTTTTAACAATATTTGAGAGGCGAAGTGTAAGGATTAAACTCGAGGACAGAACAACAAACGTTAGCTTTTAATTGGATAAGTTTGTAACGAAGGGGCTGTATAATTTTAGCAGCTGCGTCGACATAAACTTTCTATGGCGTGCTAATTTAACATCAGTTTTGTGGTTGTTATATTTCGGACCGGTCTCAATTAACTTAAAGATTTTGATTAAAGTTCAGCAAGACGTTAAAATGAACGACGTGTTAAACATAATATTGCAGATAAAAAGGAATTCTACCCTTCCCGTAATATTATCCCGATATTTCTCAAAGCTGTTATTACATTTCTTTAGTGCTAGGTTTTGTTTCGATTCCAAAGACGGAACAGCTCACTAAATATTCAAGACAAGATTTACAAATTTGCGCTAAGACTGTGTAAAACTCACAGAGGTTACTAACATTTTAGTTAGTATGTTTTGCCTAATATAATATATAGGCCAGAGTGGTCACATGGAATAGAGGAGATTATTGTTTCGTTTCCCCGTGGGAACTCACCACCCACACGTTTATAACGTTAACCCGTGCCCCATTGAGGTTAAGAAAAAAATTCGGCAAAATTTGGCAAAAATCGCAGTTTTTCCTCTTTCAAACGGAAACCATTGCTCCTAAAAAAACCTGACTCTTGTCCCATTTCATAGGAACATTTTTTGCCTTAAAGTTTTATTCTTGTCAATTCTTTGCTAAAACTTATTTATTTAGTGCTGCTGGGCATTTGTCGGCCCAGGTTATAATGGATATCATCAAAATCGCAACAGAACTAATTTAGTTACTTTTTGACCATTTTGTATTATTTGGATTAAAAGACTAAATCATTAAAATGTATAACATAATTTGCATTCGAAGTTTTGAAGTATCTACACCATTAACAAGAATGAGTTCAAGGCAGAAGGAGAAGATCTTTTTAATTAGACACATGTCTCATAAAAACACTGGCCTTCTAATTGCCAAGTCATACGCAATTTATTTTATATGTGCCGAGTTCAATTTAATAACAGAAAAGCTGTAAGACTTTTTTGGGCGGACACTAAGATACCGACCAATATAAAAGGTTATATTGCAAACCTGAAAAACTGTATGAGTGGAGAAACCTGCAAAAAACGCTACCAGATCTGCAAGCGCCGCTCAAAATCGAAAGATGTACTTACGAACACCCTGAAGATTTGTTACTTCAGCTACAAAAAGGGCATCTAGGCAGCATGAAGGGTGTCGAAATAAAATTTGTAAAAGCAAAAGAACGAGGCAAGCAGTAACGGTAGCTTCTGTTACAAGTTTAATCTGAATATAGACATTTTTTCCTGACTCCCAAAATTGTAAATAATAATAATTTAATAATGCAATTAAATACTATCTGTTACCATTTTCACAACTACTTGCTTTTCTTTTCCCTAATTCCTTCATTTTCAATTTTGATTTTGTTGCATTTATTTTTGATAACAACTCCAACTTTTTAATGTACAAGAACCAAAATTCAAAAACGGAATGTATTTGAATGTTTTAACGTTTTTAGGCCTGCGTGAAGAGTAACCTTTGAGGATAAGTTGTAGCAAAAGATTGATGAAAATAATATTTTAAGGCAACAAAATTCCCTTAAAAATGAGATAATAATCAGGGGTCTAGAACGAATGGTTTCCATTTTAAGGAGGAAAAACTGCGATTTCACTTTAACCTCAATAAGATACGGGTTAACGTTGTCAAGTTGAAATGTGACTTGACCAACCACATTTCCCATCCAATTGGTAACTTTTCGGGGTCCCTCCGTAAAAATTCGAATATTGATTTCTTTTGACCATTCTAAATTGTAGGCTTTACTTTTGCAAAATTTAAAGACAGAAGGGGGAACCATGAAACATATACGCGCTGCAGAAATAGAATATCTACCAGATAAATAATTTACGAGTACAATTAAAAATTAAAGTGCTGTTTAAACCACTTTCGAATACAAGTTCTAACTTCACTTGAAGTACTCGAAGCTGTTGTTCGTTTGATTTCCATTCACCCACTTAAACTATAACAGCCCTACTGATAACTTTCAGAAGGATTGCCTTGGCGAACTTTATAAGTGTACCAACGAGGTTTGATCTTCAGAACTTAATTAATTATGGTAAATAATGCACATCTGGACACGGTTTGTGGTAAAAAAAAACTGATGTGTCATGGATAACACCTCAGATTTAGTAAGTGCGTCGTTTTAATCACGGAAATAACGATTTAGATAATACATTGATTGTCGAGTACGTCCCCTGGTACGTTCATTTAAATTGTTTCTTGCGTATACCTTACAAAGTCAGGTTCGTAGGTACCGGAAGTTGAAATTACTTCCTTGTGGCTTGGTACGCCGTTTCTTCGATACTTAAAAGTATAGTAAGAGGGAAAATTTGTTCACATAATTAACAAATTACTAAGGGCATATGTCATACATTAGCTAGGAAATTATATTTGTTTGTAGATTATAACTCCACATCAGAGAACCGCATTGCGAAATGCGTAATAGAGTTATTACGACTAACGCGAAATCCAATTAACTTCCGCATGGAAGACACCGTAACTGATGGTATTACTTCTTTGAACCAATGGAACACAAAAAAGGCACAAAGACTAGGCAATAATTTGATTGGAAGGTGACTATTTCGATTATTCGTAGCAAAACTCGTAGGGATTTCTGTCTGGTCTTCCACGGGAGACAGTATTCAGGTCGAATGACTTCAAAAATAGCCGAAGTTATCTTGTATACCGAAAAGAGTTCTCGTGGTTCAGTGTTCTTCAACAATTTATAACAACGAAAATAGTCACCTCATTCTATAAACGTTTGCAGCTAATTAGCTATTAGTACGACTCGAACTTTACGATCTCATTTGTTCGCATCATATTTTACGTCGTTTTTAGATTAACCACTTCGTTAATCGTGAAACTCTGTATTTAGTGCGCTATGATAAGAATAGAAATAATATGCCATTTCAAAGTCAAGCACATCCCATGAATAATTATTTTGTACTTCCTAGTTTGATGCTCGTATGTTATTATTGAAATTCTAGCGAATGCTAAACTAGCCTTTCCATTTTAACCTGAACGTGAAATATCTGTGAATTGCGCCTAATAATTTTTAGCACAAGATCGGCATATGTGAAGTATTTCTAAGCAGTGTGTCACGAAAAAAATTATGAAGAATGAGCCGGCATCAATTTCATACATTCATGTTTCTAATGGCGTAATGGTTAAAATGTAACTTCTCTTAGAAAAATAAAATTTCAGGAATTTTATCGAAAGATTTATTTCGAAACGGCGTAAGCTTTAAACATCTTGGTGTCAAAAACAAAGATATGACGAGGAATTAGCTGTTGCCATCAAAATACATACTTCTATCATCAATAGACCAGGCACTTGAGCATTGTGCTTTTTCTGCCGATTCCCAATAACGCTCTCATTTCCATTCGAGCTACCTGGTATGCTCTACAAAGGCCACTAATTTATTCAAGAAAAACCTAAGTATCCTCGTAGGATCTAGTAAAGACTTGCCGAAATACTTTCCCGCAAGTCGCTTCAGTTCCTCAAAGGTGCAGAGAATACGCATTTTCTCTTGTAGTTCACACATCTTACAACCCACTTGCCATTCCCATGTTGCACAAAGCTTTTTCAAAAGACAGTGTCTGGTTACTAGACTTGTGGTAATCTCAATATATTTTTGCTTCTTCTAATTAGATTAGCTGAGAATCTAGTATCTAGCCCACTAGCGTCCTAGTTAGTGTAGAATTAGCCTTCAGTCAATTTCCATTTATTTTAATGTTCTTTCCGGCGAAAACTAGATATTCCGTCTGGCCAAACCCATTGTTATCCCGCGTATGGATTATGGTTCTAGGAAGTTTCATTTTGAACATTGATCGATAATTTGGATGCCTTTAATTTCGTCATGTCCTGGCACCCAGATTAAGGTGACAATGTTGTTCATTGGGAGCTTCTAGTGTCAACCTGTTTTAATAGTAGGAAGACTATCACTCATCATGTTCATTATTTCTGATTTCTTCAGCACACCTGCTATTGCAAATACGATCTATTTAAGTTCTAGCGCTCGCAATCTCCAATTGAGACCTATTTGATAAGAAAGCCGATTGGATCCAAACTCAATGCTGGACTTGGTCCAAAATTTTTATTTTCTTCAGAATTTCAAGATAGGAGCACTTCCTGTCCTGAAATTGCATTAAATAATTTAGAACTTGAAACGTGTTCAGAAAATATTTCTGGTGGAGGTGCCAGAAGTAAATCATTGTTAAAGGTAAACGTATACAATTTCATAAAGGAATGTTTCATTCTAATTGAGGCAATTAACTTAGGTTACATCTATTTACTTATTTTGAACGTCCTTAGTGTGGTAACATATTTCCAGACACGTCTACATATGGAAACGATTTTGCACAATTGTTTTTGCATTTCTGCTCAACGGTGCTTAATAAAACGTTAATTTCTTCTTAGACAGACGACAAATACAAAGACATTGAGGAAGCTGTGGAAGACAGCATCATTTGTACAGTTGCTACCAAGGTTAGCAGCAAGTTAATCAAATTAGTTCTTTTATTGTTATCGTTGATGTGATTTGTCTGCACATAAGAATATGGCAAATTTCATGGATACACGCTATATTTTGATCGAAAACGATGCGTAGAATTCTTAAATTGCGTCTAGTGCGATATATTTTGGATTTCTCTGGTGCAAAGCAAGTGGGATACCAGAAAGTTCTGGTATCTTGGTCGAAAGCGGGCGCGTCCTCGGTTTCGGACTTCTTAATTAAGTTATATAAAATGCAATTTGAACCAACTTTGCGCCAAAAATTCTTATACGGTTCCTTCACGTGAGAGCATAACCTAATTGTGTCACTAGCATGAATCTGATTGTATTCATCGTCTGGTTAGAGTCAATTCAGTTATACGAAAACACAATTCTCTTTCCGTTAGGTGTGTAACTTGAATTTCCGTGTAAAATTCTTACGGATGTCATCTGCAATAGAGCTGTTCATAACGCACTTCTATCAACGAAATGATCAGACCATCTTAGTGGTGGTGGAGGAAATGTTAAATGAAACCAGTTGCGATCATATCTCGTTTTATTCACCAAAATAACGCAAAAGGACGAAGTAATCCGAAACTTACTTCACACAATAGAGCAAACCTCGTTACACTAACAAGGAAAGCATTGAACTATGTGGGCAACTCATTATTTTCGATCTATTCACAAAGCTGGTGAAAAAGTGATTTTATACGCTTAAAAAAATTGTCCATTCATGTTTTAGCACTTCCTCCCTGTTCGATCCGAATTCCACCGTGTTCATCCCTCGAAAACGCACCTATTAAAAAAAAGAAACGAAAAAAAACGTAACTAACGCTTGCACACGAATAGATAGTGAAGAGACGAGAGCCCGTTTTAAATTCACAGCTGACGATGCGAATAAGGTGAATGAAATACTGGCGTTATAACGTCGGAACTTATCCGGGGGTAAATTACTTTGTCGGTGCACAAACACCGGTCCGCAATATTTCGGCAGCATTGGCTGGTTCGAGTACTTCCTGTCTGAGATATGTATGTAACGTCACATACCATACGTATTATATCTGACAAAAATATGGAGGTGATCATCGCCACGTTCCGCGGCAATATTTCGGTTACGTTCATTCGTAATGTCGGTGACAGGGTGTAATGTTGACGTAGATAGGTGTACGGGTGCTCGTTTTTTGGGGATAAAGGTCGATTTACCGACGTCAAAATCCGTGCGCTGACCAAGGTTTCTCCCTAACGACGGGTACAGAAAAGTGGTAGTGCTATCGTGCGATGTTGAAATGGGTGAATTAATATGTAGGTGGGATATGTTTGTAGAAATATGAACGAGTCCGGCATTGGGACAAAATAGATATTGATAAAACTGGGAATTATGTGCTATGATACTGAGGAAATACTAGAAATGCCCAAAATCTTCCAATCTTTGAAGTTTTTCCCCAAATCCTTGATTGAGATTTTGGCGATACGAAGATAGCCCTCATCAATTACAGTAGCTTCGTTTTGGAGGAATTCAACCTTACTTCGGGAGTCCCGTGGGGATCAAATCTAGACCCTCTTTTGTTCAACATTTTCATAAATGACTTGCTTTTATCCTTGACATGTCCCGTCCTGGCTTACGCTGATGACGTTAACAATTTTAATGAGATTTCATCAGACAAATATAAATAAGACTGTCCAGTGGTATAATCACGGTAAATTACTTTTAAATATACGAAAGTGTTATATAATTTCGTTCTGCTGCTCAACATCATCATTTTCCACCAATTACACCATCAATAATGCTGTGATCGAGAGAAAAGCGGAGGTCAGGGACTTGGGAATTGTGTTTGATACTAACTTTACTTGCAAGTCTCACATATCATCAATCTGTCCAGATGCAAGTAGAGTCATGGATTTTCTGATGCGAGTGTCGAGGTATTTCGAGGATCCGGACTTGCTCAAGGTGCTACAGTATGTGTTCGTTTCTAGCAAATTGGAATACATACCTTTTACGTGATATCCCTTGTACATGTGTGACTATTTACCACTGGAGCACATCCATAGAAAATTTTTGAAGTTTATGTCCTTCAAGCAGGATGGCATATATCCGGACGTTGATACTTTGCCATGACACGGTATGGTGTCACTGTCATCTCGAAGAGATATGATTTGCAAAAAATTCTTCTTAACTAGATGAACAACAAGTTTATCTGCGCATTTATTTGCAGCGCTTTGCATTTTATGTATCACGTATCAACTCCAGAACCGATTGCAACTAGGACGAACATCATTAAGTGGACGACGATCTATGTCATGGTCAACTGGCTACTAAATTAAAGAATGAATTTATATGTTAGTGTTTTTAGCATTTTTTCGGTAGGTACATGTGTTTGAGGTTATTGTATTCACATTGAAACTATTTCCCTGTTAATAGGGTGAGCTGTTGGGTCAATATTATTATTATTATTATTATTAATTTGATTAGAATTATTAGCTACTTCTTGTTTATCATCTTCATACTGAATTTCTGTCGTGCTGAACCATACAAAAGCTTACGCGCTTCTCAAGGGTAATCGTTGGAAAATAACATTCTAAAAACATAATTTTTTAAGTTATCCCCATTTTATCTTAAAACATTATAAAAATATGTGGATCGTTATGTTGCGGTTTAGCGATTTGAACCACCATTGAGCGAAAAATTGTTATACAGTTCCTTCAAATGATAGCAGTACTTAATTGTATCTCTGACTTGGATCTAATTGTATGCATCTTCTGGTTCCGACCAATTCAATCAAAGAGAGACAACAATTTTCTTTTAGTTAGACCAACTTTTGATAATGTTTTTCCAAATTCTCTTTCTTCATTATCGTTTTCCTCCAACAATATTGGACAGAGTCCAAATTATGTACATCGTCGACTACGATTCGCTTCAGAAATTGAAGACTTACCATCACCAAATTACCGATAGGCCCAGGACGAAGTAAGTACATTTCGTTATTTTATAGTAGATGGAAGCTAAGTACTAATAATAACATAATAAGCAGTTTTAAATCGACAGCAGATTACTTCAAGTAGTGGAATTTGATATGTGCAATACTTCCCAGACATAATTTTAGTTTACTTACCAACACATCTTCAGTTGCCTGCTTCATCTAAAATCGCTGTTTGCTTTAAATCAGATAGTTTTGCAGAAGGATCAATCAATCAAAGTGTATAGTATCCATCTTCGAACCTTTCTGGTCGTTTTGATGACTGCTTATAACATGACTGAATAATTGAGGTCCGAAAAATGTCATCATGGAATGTGCCTTACAAAGGAATAGGGGCAAGCAGGATTTCCAAAAAAGAAAATGAAATTTTGTGAATTTATGGAGGTCAAATGTAAGAATATTACATATACTTTTACGGCCGAATCATCCATGAGTGGAGTGGAAACTAGGCCAAGTAGAGAATTGTTTGAAAGGCGCTAAGGGACGAGACAATCGCCGCATCAAAAACAATCAATTTAAATAGGGAAATTACTCCCACCCCGATACATTGAAATGGAGATTACGCTGTCCTTAAGTACTTTTTAAACAACTAAAGACTTCTTTTAACTTTCTTCCATACCCCCAACATTTTTCTAGATATTGGCACAAATACAAAGCCGTAGTATGTTCTTTAGAGCACCCTCTGCCCCATCTATAGGCGATTTGGTCAGTAAGAATATATGTTTTTACATTCCACTTCTCCGCAAATCCACAATATTTCAGTTTCCTTTCGATGTCCGGTTTCACGGTGCTTCCTTCTTATTATAACCGTTGGAACCTTTAGTACTATTCGCGTTCTTCTGTTGGAGCACGCTTGGTCACTTGGTCACCACATTATTTTTCTTTAGCAGAAGAAGATCCTACTTGTAATTCCAGGTAGTTTCTGACCTAAAGAGAAAATATTCTTAAAATATCGGGGTTACCTATCGTTCTGGGTCCATGAAAGTCTTTGTTGGATGGAAGTCCTTGCGGATGCACTTCTGGATGAAAACTTTGATAACATGGAAGAAGTTTGGAATTGTATTCTTGTACATTATACTTCTCTACAAATCCACAACACTTCAATTCTCTTTGGACGTCTTCGTTGCCGGTGTTTCTTTGTTATTATAATCGTTGGAACCTTCGCTAGTATTCGTGTTGTTCTGCCTGAGCACAGCAGGTCATTCATCTCATTACTTTTCTTTAGCGGAAGCAGATTCTACTTGTAATTGCAGACATTTTCTGATTTAAAGAAGAAATATGTTGAAAATGTCGGTATTAACTATCTAACTGGGTCCATGCCAATCTTAGCCGGGTGGAAGCCTTTGTGGATGAACTTCTGGACGAAAACTTTGATAATTTGGAATGGTATTCTTGTACATTATACTTCTCTACAGATCCACAACACTTCAATTCTCTTGGGACGTCTGCGTTGCCGGTGTTTCTTTGTTATTGTAATCGTTGGAACCTTCGCTACTATTCGTGTTGTTCGGCCTGAGCACGGCAACTCGTTCATTTCATTACTTTTCTTTGGCGGAAGAAGATTCACTTGTAATTGCAGACATTTTCTGATTTAAAGAAGAAATATGTTGAGAATGTTGGTGTTAACTATCTAACTGGGTCCATGCCAATCTTAGCCGGGTGGAAGCCTGCGTGGATGAACTTCTGGACGAAAACTTTGATAGTTTGGAAGATGTTTGGAATGGTATTCTTGTACATTATACTTCTCTACAAATCCACAACACTTCAATTCTCTTTGGACGTCTGCGTTGTCGGTGTTTCCTTGTTCTGCTCGAGCACGGCAACTCGGTCATCTCATTATTTTTCTTTAGCGAAAGAAGATGAAACTTGTAATTCCAGACAGTTTCTAACTCAAAAAGAAAATATTTTGGAAATGTCAGTGTTACCTGTTTATCTGGGTCTATGCAAATTTTTGCCGGGTAGAAATGCCTGTGGATGTACTTCGGCACGAAAACTTTTATAACATGGAAGATGTTTGGAATGTTATTCTTCTGCAGTAACAATGTAAGTTTTAGTTTTAGCTCGTTTCAACTTATTTTAATCTAACTAAATTAAGTGTGACAGATTTGTGCAACTACTGCTTGGAGAAATTGAACCGCCTTTAGATTATCGTCAGCTTATCGCACTCTTGTCTCACAGGGTAAACTTAAACATTATTAGCTGCTCCTTACTCAGATTAAAATAAGTTCGAACGAGCTATAACCACTACCATTTTAAGACAGTGAACCAAACCAAAAGCGAATGAGACGCAAATAAAACTGTCCTCATAATAACAACGCAAAGAATAAGAAAGCAATATCATATTAGAACCCGCAGAGCAGTAATTTCTAATTATAATTTATATCAATTAACTTAATGGAACACTTAGAGGCATCTGTGGACATACCTAAAGATCTTTTATATCTCTATCTTCTGCACTGAAATACGACCCCGCTTCACTTAGACGTACTTAACACGAGAATTCCGTCAGTTAATTTCAGCTAAGAGCTCAGCTTTCAAGGCGGATTCGTAACAATGCCATTTTTTGCTCTCTTGCTGTCTACTTCTTTCTTCTGGTCTTCCTAATATTGGATACGACTACGAGACAGGTCGAGTTGAGGAGTCTAATCGCGTGCGGTTTGTTTTTGGAAGCTCGTCGGTTTTACGTATTTTAGTTACGTTGTTACGTGTCGAACGTCTATTTTAAAACCGGTGTTTTTCGAGAGGAAGTAATGTTGTTGTCCCGAACGAAAGAGTTATTTGC
Source organism: Chrysina gloriosa (assembly GCA_038088585.1). Lineage (NCBI taxonomy): Eukaryota > Metazoa > Arthropoda > Insecta > Coleoptera > Scarabaeidae > Chrysina > Chrysina gloriosa. The sequence goes on along the minus strand of CM076087.1, from coordinate 95,464,399 downwards.
AGCTCTAAAGTAAATAGCAATTACGTAGAGAAAGGTTTATTGTGTGTATTTAAGGAGGTGAGGTATTGGAAAACTCCGTGGGTAAATGGCGGAATCGTTCGTATTTTTTATTGTTAGTAAAATAAAAGTATGACAAGGTTCCGATGGTAATTTATCAATACGCGAGTGCTTGTTCTTACAAAATAATCGACTAACGTTGCTGAAGTCATTAAAATTTTAAGGAAGTACGTAGGAAAGCAATCACCTACCCACCCACGTCTTCGATGATTAATGAAAATTAAGCCTTAACGATCGCGAAATTAATCGACATCTAATTCCATCGATAATTAATTTACGGGTTCATTTATCGAAGCACGTATTCAATAAATTAAATTAATTAACGTGGCGTACCCACGACTTTCCTTCCGCGCCGACGTTCTCTTCTTTCTCTCCGTATATACGCGAGATGTGGAGATCGCACGGATGGTTATCTCGACCTCTGGTCATGACGCGGCAAAAACGATGAAGTAGGTCTCTGGTCGCAAACCGTTCGCACATAAATCGCGTCGAACATAATGCGACGGCCGGGCATCGTCGTGGTCTCTTCTCCTTTCTGCGAGAGTCTGCCGTCCACTTAAACCGCCGGCAAACGGGAGGAACGAGTAAGTATTTATTTTTGCGTCCCATTTTCAAGATCAAGAGGTCAACGGTACGAGTGAGTCCATTTTAAGCGATAATCGTGCCGCGAAGGCGACGTGGATTCGTGACCGGATGGCCGATCACGTCGTAAGAATAACTCTCGACGTTCAGAAGGCACATTAAAAGGATATCTAGCGCACATATTCAACCTATTTCGTACGAGAATTCGTAAAAGGCTCTGAAGGTCCTAATACTGGTTGGGATCTTCGGGACATTGCTTATAGATTGAAACAAGCAATAGTTAATGTATGTGGGTATCGATCCCGCCAGGTTTTCCTGCTTATAGAAAAGATATGGGAAGCCCCCTCCCCCTACGTGGTGTCAGAAATCGTTTTTGACTTTTTGATTATTTTTGTGCACTTCAGAGTGTTAAGAAAAATCAATTCTGGAATGATCAAAATGTACAATCAGGCAACGTCATATCGTATAACTATAGCAGAAAAAAGGTCAAAATACAAGTAAATGTAATTTTAAGAGCAAAAATAAGCAAAAAAATAAAGATAAAGATAAAGAGCAAAAAAAAACAAAAACTAAACCATAATTATTACGCTTATGTTCTATTCTTAAGTTGTTTGAGTTCTGTCGGCTGTGGGTTCCTCCTATTCGATATTGTCGGTTCTCTTACCAGCTTCGTCTTAAGCTTTTTCAGAAGTAAGGCCGACTTTGGGGCGACAGTATCCGCTTTTGCAGGGTCAGTGCAAAGTTGCCTCATCGATTGAAATAAATGACAGCAGGTAAAGAGATTGGTTCCTCAGGTAACCTCATGACGTGCTCGGTAGATAGATAATGACTATTTTGTAAATGCAGTGATACTGGCCAAGGAAAATGCGTTTACGATTAAATGACGCACAGTAATCATCCCATTTACGAAATATTACATTCGCTCCCTTTACGACTTGATTAAATCTGCCAGGAGTCGACTGTAAGACGCATGCGACACAATCCTCATAACAGTCAATGTTTAATGCAGAAAACTTCATTTTCAGTAGTCCAAAACAAGCGGTCTGGTGAAAATTTTGTATGCCCTGTTAAAAGGAACTTGAATACGATTTTCTTGTTCCATTTAGTCAGCGAACAGAATCAGATTATTGATGGTTTTTTAGAATTCTAAATAATGGTGCAAACAACTTGTGGTCGCATTTTGCCCTTTTCCCACATTTTCGGCTTCGTCGATAAGAAAATTCCTTTGAGTCTTCATCGTTTCGTTATTAATTCCGAAGATACAACATTTCCTGTCGGCGCTTTGAAGTACGTCGACCCTCTTTGCTAAGAACTATGCGGATAGCTAACATTTTGCTCAAAATCAAACGACAACACCAACGTAGATTCATCGGTAGTTGTTGTTCCACATTGCTCCTGATAAAACTAATGTTGCTTCTTTGCACGCTTCAAATTTTCTAATACTGCGTTGTCTTGGCAAACATCGCATATGTAAGTCGTCAGCTGGTTTCATTAATGTAATGGCGTAATGTAAGGGCAGAACTTACTCCATAGATCATAGAAAGAACTGCGTCTGATTCTGTGTGTTTGCGATAAAGGTGGACATTTTTGCAAAAGTGTTCTCATCCAACAGTAGAGATAGGGTGCATGAAGTAGAAGAAGACTTACCTCAGCCACTACAAATGCAAGGAAGTCTAACAATATTAAGAAGGCAATCCAAGAATTAGATCATATCGGGAGAAGTTTATTTTTGCAATCGCTTTTAGGTAAATCCATCATTCTTCGACTTTTCAAGCGCTTTTGGTGCATTTAGTGTCGAAGAAGTAATTAAGGCCTTAACCCAAAAAACATCTCCTGGCATAGATGCGAATATTGGAGAAATGTTACAAGAACAAGAACAAGAGGAAAAGCTCTAATGAAACCTTTATATATATTTAATGCAATCGTAGTCGTCACTTAATTACTGGCCCGAGATTTTGAAAACAGCACAAATTACTATGGTTCCCAAACCTGGGAAGAATTTGATGGATGTCACTACCTATCGACCAATAAGTCTTCTGTCAACAATATCCAAGCTCCTCGAAAGACCAATTCTCAATAGAATAAATAATAAATGAATAAGAAGGTATAACATTTATGTATATAACTCTCCAAAGAACGAACCTATAACGGAGGTTTGTTTGTTAGGCAACTCTCACAGAAAGTTGTGCAATGGCTGCAGAGTTGCCTAACAAACAATTCTAAGATTTGCAGGTCGTTCTCTGGAGAGTTATGTACATGTACATTTTTACTCATTTTTAATATTGACTCTCTCCAGTATCTTTTTGAAACTACCTTTCTATTTAAATAAATGATGATTTCAACCAGCAAGCTAGGCTCCCTGTTCATCAGTTTAGTTTCCGGTAAACCTACTGCTCTGTATAGCAATGCCACCGTATAACGAATATTATTAATACATCCATGTACAAACGTACATATTGTACCGTCGGTTTTCTGAACGCAGACCAGGTTTTTGATAAAGTAATGATATTCGTAAGCACCATCACAACAAATTAGAAAACCATCTTAATCCACAACTACCATCTCTCTCTTTTACAAAAAATAACGAATAGAAGATTAAGCAGACAGAGACCACTAGACCTACAAAACTGAGTTGACATGATTGGATGTTCAACACGCCACGCCACTAGGTATACAAATATGTTGAGTATCGCTACATGATTATATATTATATAGGTTGCCGAGCCAGTTACAACTAGGGTGTTAAATCTTCTAATATAAAACTTATAGATTGTAAAATTCTGATTGCTAATAAAAATATGGAGAGGGTTGGTCAGGATAGTTAAGCATCATTCGATTACACGTGTTTCAAAATCACGTCGCACAAATTACCACATGCTGAAAATATTCTGCTTCGACAATGTCATCGAGTGTCAATGTCATAAAAGCCATCAATTCAAAAGAGCTTAAAATTTATCTAAAAGGTGTATATGCGAGATATTCGCCTCCCGCTAAACTTCTCTTGAGAACTTGGATGTTTTTTATCAAATTTTGTTTGTTTGACATTTTAAGCTAGATGTTTACATGTTTAATGACAATTGACAAATATGCTTGGATATTTTTAAAATACATAAGTTTAAAGTTATCCTCTAGATAAAGACCATTATTTGTAATTTTTTCCAAATACTAACGTGGCGTAACTCGTGGGCAGTTCTTTAACGAAGTCAATGGAATGTATGGTGACAAGTCGTGTTCCTTAACTTTGCCGAAAAAATATTGGTCCTATTCCGAACATGACTGAAGAGGATCGATATGTTACTCTAACGAGTGTTCAAGCAATTCTACAGATTGGTGTGAAAGCAACTAACACCCTCTTACCCAAGCATTTGCAGGTTTTGTTCCCGTTGGATTCCCCACAACTTAACTCTAGTTAAAAAAGGACACCTTGTGGCTCGGTCACCAGGTCGGTCTCCTCGTGTGATGTAAAACATCATTACACAAGGAATCCACCAAGTGCATTCTGCTATGATATCTCGGCTCCAACAAAGATTATTTGTGAAGATGCCGAAACAAAGACATTTGTCGTCACATGCTTTGGAATTACTGTACATTTGAGTTTGTTTGCCACAAGCTCTCCAAATTGTTCGCAAAAATTTCAAGAGACAGGGTCATCTTACATTTGATAACGATTGAGTTCACACTGCCCTCGAATTATTGATTATTTAAATGCTCAAAATATTCAAATACTGGATATTTTGCTATATAGTCCAAATCTATCACCTATCGATTTCCTTTTGCTTTCAGGTGTAAAGAATAAATTACGGGGTTTACGCTTTACATCGTCTGCAACAATCTAACACGGAAAAATTAGGAAAAACGGTTCAGATATTATTCGGTTTTATTTCTTTCTTTCTTTTCTTTCTTTATTTCCGTCTTTCTTTCCTTCTTCCTTCGTTTCTTAATCTTTTATCCTTTTTACCTTTCGGTGTAAGCTTATTTGCTTTCAAGGATGCAAAAGCGCGTTGACTCTATAAGGTAGTACTTAATAAAATTATAAATAATTATTTTATCAATATTCTGTGTATCACCTTACTATATTCAGCGTCAAGAGAATAGTCACCGTAACACAATGAAACAGGAGTGTAATAAAGTCTTAATTAATACGACCACCAACAAGTAGATATCTTATTATTCGTTGCGCTATATGACACTCGCTCCTCGTTGAGTTTATTTTTACGATTAAATTGACTCGGAGACGCGCATCTGTGGTATATATTTTAAGAGTATCTCGTTTCCTCCTCTCGTTCGTTACACTTGCGTTTATCTTTAGGACGGCGATTGTTGTTTAGAAGACGGTAAGTAATACCACTTCAGATGCGTAATTATACTTGCAAGACCACACGCTGGAAGAGCAACTGTTTTGTTTGTTTCGTTGGTCCCTCCTTTGTATCGTTTTAATTAAAGCGGATGACAAATCCAATTTAAGTGAAGAGGATTTGTAGACGTATATTTATATAGGATGAATTAGAAGACATTCTAAAAATATGCACGTGTATCATATTTGAACCGATGATTGAATGGGATATATTCATGCTACAAGAGATTTTGTGACCAAATTTATGGTTATTTCCACTATTATTTTAATTTAATATAAACTGTCTAAGAGCTAAAAGCTTATTCCTCTGTATAGTTCATATTGTAGTATTTAAACTTAAAAATATCTACTAAAGGAATCTTATCTAAACAAGAGAGCTACGTCATTAGAAACGCAGTTAGGATGTTGCTATATCTTAGTATACGTCTTGTCTTCCCAATAAAGGGTATCTGCCAGCTTAGCTCATTGATATCTTATACTATATTAAGATATCAATTAGGTGCTTTTAAATACATCTGAGAGAAATAACCTCGGTACATCAAATATATTTAATAAATTCTATTCTATGTTATACTTTATATAATTGTATTGTACTTCATGGTCAAATCTAAGGTCACCATTCCTCATTCAAAATTACGTAAATCTTGACCTTTGCGATTTTTTATTCCCAACGAATGATTTGGGTATCTCCATACTTTTCGTAGACCCGGTATATTACTACCACATCACGCCCTAATAACAACACGGTTCAATATGCAATGATAAAATTGCACACTATAGCCGTATATTTGGAGCAATATTTTCCCATTATCATTGTGTAACCGCAAACCACGTTAGGGTTTCCGAAACTATCGCTCGAATTAGCATAAAACTGACAGACAGGCATCGGTGGTTAGATCGAATTTCTATGTTTCATTTGCGCAATGTAATTTTACATCGTAATAAATATCCAAGCACTGAATTTAACATGCGCGATGTAAATATAACGGACGTTCTGCGAATTGCGGGTTTAATTTTAAAACATGCGGTTGGCGTGATCATAATTAAAGAATAAAATGATAATTACATTTTATGGTCTATTAAAAAATAATGACTGTATAATTGGCTTTGAAGTTATTTAATTAAATACGCATCAGAATATTATTCACGAAAGAATTAGTAAAAAAATTTAATTCTATATATCTCTCAACATGATTATGATTCACGAATAGAAGATGAAGGTTTGGTCAAACAGCGGACGGGGCGGGACGGCGACGCGACGCTGACGGCATCTGAGCAGTTGTAATGCGTTAGTTAATATAGAAGAAGCTCGACGGCTCTGTCTGACACCTTCTATATTAACTAACGCATTACAACTGCTCAGGTGCCGTCAGCGTCGCGTCGCCGTCCCACTCCGTCCGCTGTTTGACTAAACCTTGAGCTATCTTTTTAAGGGAATCTGAGAACGTCATCCTCTAATACAGAAATTCCTAAGGTTTTCCTTTTTCTTATTCCTCTAGTAGACTTCTCATGTGTGTACACCACCAATCCATCCGACGTGTACACTTCAAAGGTGCGCGCACCAGAGCTTGAGGAAACGCTGGTCTAAAATAACATGTTATTGAAAAAAGAAATGGAGACACTTTTCATTAAAGCTCTTCTCTACTAAGACGTATGTGCATGGGAGGACATAAAAATGTTTCAATAGTGAATAGTACGTTGCTTCAATCTACCTATCATCGTTGGCAAATGCCAGACTTCAGTCATTGACGAGAATTTTAAATCGCCAAAGTACTAACAATGACTACATTGCAGATAGTGAGATAAAATTACAAAAGCTACTATAAGGAACACCTTACGTTTTTAAAAACAACCACTAAGTGGCACTATTGAGATATCTTTGCTATTTTCGTAAAATTTTATATTTCTTATTGTGAAAACAGTGGCATCAAAGAAATTGACTGACCATGAGTACTTTGTTTTAGTTGCCAAAATACGTATCTGGAATTATTTCCGAAAGATGTTATAAGGGTATTTTTATTTATTTTATATATTCATTTAACCACAGTCTCCTTATTCCTATTTACTTTGTCTACAGTGAACGTTTAAAAAAGCTCCTTATTATTTAATATAATGTTGGACGAAACGATTGAGAAATGTACAAAACAACTGAGGCCATATAATGTAGGATACTGGAAAATGGAGAAAGTACAAATAACTGAGACATCTGCAAGAAAATGGCAATATAATACCTGAACAACTAAAAGAAATAAACATGAAAGTTAATATGGAGAAAACAAAAACAATGATAATAACCAAAAAACGTCTAATGCATAATATAAAAATACAAGGACGTAGAATAGAACAAATTAGCACGTTGAAATACCTGGGAGGGATTATTAGCAGCAAAGGGTCCTTGGAAGACGAAATAAACGGAGAAATATCAACAACTGCACAACTCTACAAGATACAAACTCCATTCTTAAACAAAAAAAAAGCCAAAAACAGTAAAAGCAGAAGTGATCCACAGGGGAGTGAAACCAGTAGTGACACACTCATGTGAGTCATGGACTACAAACAAGAGACAACGAAGCAGGATGAGCAGCGTAGAAATGCGATGAATGAAGACGAATAAGAAATAAAACTAAATTGGATAGGATAAGGAAGTGTACAGAGAGGAACTCAAGACAGAGTCAAACGAAACAATAATACAACAAGGACAATTAAGATGGCTTAGCCATGTTATAAGAATGAGAGAAGAAAAGTTGGCAAGAAAAATACATGAATCAAAAGAAATAGGAAAAATGAGAAGTGGAAGACCAAGGAAGACATGGGAGCAAGAAGTAAAAAGTGCATGCGAAGCAAGGGGAGAGAGGTGACAGGACATGAGAGGGAGATGCAGGGAGAGAGAAAAATGGAAACAAATATGGAAGAGAGAGCCAAGAAACTCAACTTCATACAACCCGACACTTCCCGGCCGAACAGGTTTCGGGATTAAGTAAGTTTAAAAAGAAAGTTTGTGAAAGAACGAAAATTTCACGTGTAGGTTCTCTTTGGACATTTACGAGGGCTAAATTAACAATAATACATAGAATCGCTTCGTTCTTTAGGTAGAGTTTTAATCTGCAACGAAATATCGATTGTGTAATCAAACATGTCTCATCCTGCGTTGTCATCAGACGATTCTGTACAAGAAAATTTATAAATACATATTTCGGATCTTTCATTCATTATCGTCATATAATTATCGAATTTTCTGCAAACACTTGGATGTAGCTCTCTGGAATTATTCGGTGCAGCAACTTAAAGAAAGACGCTAAAATATCAAAGATGATAGCCATTCTCCATTCTCTAAGAAAACGACTGCACTGATAAAGATGGTAGTTATGACATTTGAACGAACAGTTTTGTCGCAACCACGCTGTTCTTGTGGTCGTATTGCAAATTGGTTCTCATTCATTCCTTTTGGTTAGAGAATCACATGAAAGAAAAAATATTTGTAAAAGCGTAAGTACCAATTCATTTGGGAAAGTGTATGATACGACGACTTACAATTTTGACTGAAAAAGTCAAAATTTCTGTTTTTAGCTATTGAGGCGAAACCAGGTATGTAAACAGTGAGAACTCAATATCCTGTTCCCTGATATTGATGCAATTTGTGATGATATTGGTGTAATTTTCTTCAATCTGCTTAAGTGATGTGAACGAGTCGTATACTAAATAATAATAGTGAGACATAGTTATATAATAGTATAAGATAAAGACCTATAGGACAATTGTTAGACCCACACTAACCTATGGCTGTGAGGTATGGATTTTGACAAAAAGATGGAAGATAAGTTGGAGATATGGGAAAGAAAAATGCTCAGAAAAATCGTTGGAGGGACGAAGATGGAGAATGGAATCTGGAGGCGAAGAACAGAACCAGGAATTAAAGGAACTATATGGACATAGTAGCATACTAAACACGTCAAGGCTCAGAGAATAAGATGGTTGGGACACGCTAGCAGGATGGGGCAGGGAAGGCAGTGCAGGAAAGTACTTACAGAGGGACATGGAGGAAGAGGGAGAAGAGGAAGACCAAGGAGAAAATGGATGGAAGCGGTTTTGAGCGATTTGAGAGAAAGGGGAGTTGTAGACTGGAAGCGGATGGTACAGAGTAGAATGGAATGGAGAAAGATAGTGAGGGAAATGGCAGAAGAATAGAGCACAAGTCATGGGCCTACATGGCCTGTAGGACTGATATATATATACAGTTATATATGCTTTCGAATAAAGACATTTGAATTGGAGAAGAATTTGCAAGAATCACTCAGCATCTTACCCATCATGTTTTAACTCTAATCTACAGACTAGCAAAAAACTGGCTCCTAAAATGAGTTATAGGCATCAATTTGGGGGCGGCTGTTGACTGCTCGGCGCGTTTTATTTTCCTTTGCATTCCATGCTTTGACTCTGATTGCCGCAATCCCATAACAGAGACCTCAATATAAAAATCCGGCGCTTAAACCTCTTGGGGAGGGGTTAAGCAGAACCTACCCCTTAAAACAACTTTCATCGTTTGGGTGACCTGGGTCAAAGCTTGTAACTCTTGAAATATGTTTACAACAGAATAATCCTTAGAAATGACTCTAGAATCCCAAAAACATTTTGCAAAAAATAGGAATTTCAGAGTAGTTCAATAATGAATCAATCAATCGACAATAGAGTTTCTGTGGTGATATTTAGGCTTCACTTACTGCACATGATTCACAAATACTGGATATGAGATATATGATAGGACAAGTTTTTTAAAATACCCTATCTTTTCGAAATTGTTTATTGAAATGGTCTCCAGTAGTTAACTTGTAAGTGCCGGTTACTTGTCTTTCCTTGGGAATGTTACACTTGGAGAGTTGAACTACGTAACGCATTACAAGCGGCTTGCTCAGCTATTGGATGATTAAGCAGAAGGGGTCGATATTTCCCAATGATTTATTTCCGATTTCTTATTAACAATCGTCAATGATGTTAAGACGAATATGTATTATAATTGATAAAATTGATTGTTTTTCATAACAGTAAATAAATTGTAGTTATTCCGCTTGAACCATTACATTTTGAAGAGGTGTATAAAAAGTCTGCAAGTTGTTAGCACTTTGGCGCATGTAGAAATATTCGAATCCGTAGCCGTTGGAAGACTTAGATAGCTTTTGATAACCCAGTGATGGCCCGCATGGAAATCCAATTTCTTTTTTTTTTGGCCAACAATCTGGTACAAAAAAACGTATACGCAAAATATTCCGATGTCGGATTAATTTAATCTATCTTTCGTTCACAATTTACACAAAATATAAAAATAGCATTTTCAATATAAATCAATTGCGCACGATATTTGGACGTAACACGAACGTGATAGCAATCCGCATATCATATTGACGCCGGCCAACCATAAAAAGGCATCCAGCCACGTTAATGACGTGTGCTAAATTAAGTGTTAAATATGGAAATCCCCAATCGATGCCCTTGTATGCAAAAGGAATTGCGGTTCTTACGGATCCTTGTGGCGGCGCATATAAAATTTGAATTATGAAGTGTTAACGGTCGAACATTACATGTTTACGTTCGAATTAATCGTAGAAACTTACACGTGTTGAGGTAAAGTAACTGGTACGACTTGTCCAACACGCATTACATTTATTATTCGATGCGCAGTTATATTTTGACTCTTATTTCATTTTTAGTACTTGAGGCACTATCCTTGAGTATCCAGTATTAACGGCCCACGTTGTACTTGTCAGTTGATAGCTTAATTGGTAAACAAGCAATTGTTCAATTTGCAAGATTGCAATTCTAATTCAATTTTCGCGGAGTACAGAAAATCGCTTTGAACTGATGCCTAATTCGAGAATTTCGACGCCCAAAAGAAATTTTTACAACGACTACGGTAATAACTTTAAACTAAGATGTAACAAGTAAATCAGTTCAAACAATTCGCTACCTCTGCATGTTGCATTTTGATCATAGCGTACCAGTATTTTTGCATTGAAATACAAAACTGTATTTCAAGTGACCGGGTTTTATATCAATCAATGTTGTCAAAACTGATATTGATATATTACCCCTTGAAACATTTACACAAATAAAAACCCCATCCACTTTTGCAATGGAACTATTTTCCTTTTAATCTATCCAATGCACAGGAATAATGCAGTTATTTCACGTATTCCAATTGATTTGTTTTCGCTATCAACGATTCATATTCGTGCTTCGCCAATATTTGTTTCATTTAGGATCTAGAAATTTCATAAAATATTTGCAACGAATATATGAGCAAGCTAGTACGCGGATCTCCATTTACGAACCATGAGTTTAGAATACATACATTAATTTTGGTCGGTTCACTTGATGAAAACGTCCTATCGAAACGAAATAGATTAAACAAATCGGTGTTCTCCAATGAACATTTCACGATGCGAAAATGTGCCTTCGAAAATCGATACTACTATAGGTATATGTCCCAGTAGTGCTTCATCTGCGTCGGTTTATAAATGGGAAATTTATTAAAATATCCGTCAACCTTTAATCAACAACAACACATCAGATTTCAGTTTGTGTAAAATATACGAATACATTTGGTATCAATAATTTCTAACAATGTTATGAAAGTATCTATTTGTAAATCAATATAGTAAATAAATCTCTAAATAGTTAATTAAAAGGTTTGAGCACAAAGTAATTCATAAGGGCATCGAGAATACTGGACGATGTACTCCTTAGGTAAACTAGATTGTGATTTGAGACCGATGTTTCGTCTTGAAAAGTTCATAGCAGAAAAATCTCACCGAAAGTCGACACAAAGAAGACTTCACTAAACCAGTAAAGTTATCGCAGATAATTTGCTACTATGTTTCCATACAAAAAGAAGACGTGGAGAATCTTCTAATCAAAAGCGATAGGAATAATGTGAATATTTAATGTAGGCTAAAGACATATTCGTAATATCCGCAAAACCAAAGGTGAAATTCCTGTAATTAGAATCAAAGAAAGTATTACTAATATCCTGCAGGAATGTGTTTCCAATCGAAAGTGTTAAAATAGTTGCTAAATAGTAGTTACTTAACACCTTTCGAAGTCACCACTATACTATTCCTCACGTAACTTGACTCTTACATACCATGATAAACAGAAAATTTCTTAATTCATCTCCTCTAACCTAAAACCCAACACATTACTTTCCCATCGTAATTGTTACGGTTTCAAAATTTTCAGTTGAACGTTTTTGGCCCTAACACCATGTCGGTTGCGACCTCGGAAATTTTGATTTCAACGTTTTGCTGTCTGAGAATTTATCGTTTAAAACAAACTAACTTTAGCCGGCCCTCAGAGGGTGTTTTGCACGAAATCTGTGGGTTTCACTCTCGGATCGATGTGTGCCAGGTAATTAATTACTGGCTGCCTAAGAAAACTTCAAACACGAAATAAGTTTGCAATTCTAACACGAATGTGATTCTTGAGGGCTGTTTGCTGGACATCTCTGCGTTGCACGTTCAAATCGATGTATGCTACGTAATTACTGCCCGCCCAAGAAAAATTATGATGCGAAATAACTATGAAATTCCACCAACAATAACGAAAATTTCGTTCAAAATCGCGATTTTTATTTCAAAACGTCAAATTTGTCTTGCGCCGTATCCTTTGCCGTTTTATAGATAGAGACGCATTCGTCAGATGGCGTTCAAAATACGCATATCGGATAGATCTCGACGGATAGATTCTAAATATAGCATCATAAATGCTCTAGCTCCGATCGTTACACAGATGATTTACATGTAACCTAGCATTGCTGGTCGTAGATCGTAGAAATTGTAGTGAATATTTTCGGGATTTATCAAAATAACGCATCTTAGCCCTTATATGAATAATTGCTAAGAATATTTACTGTTAAGAGAAGGGTTTGTATCAAGGAGACGTACTGATGTATGTTCAAACATGGACAAATACAGGCAAACCATGATAGTGATAAAGAGCAACAAAAATCTCCATTGCATTAATCATGTATTTGAATATAAAATTTCAAATTAAATATTCCTAACACACTAATTTAGTGAGAATTGCAATTCCAGTTCCAAGATATTTACACAAAAAGAATCTGATTTTATAAACTATTTAACAAACACCATTTCATTAATACTTATTTTGCGGGAAGTTTGTCCCCTACTGTTTTGTTCCGGAATTTATAAAATAATCAACGCCAATCAAGGTTACAAATTCCTGTGTTCCACACCGTCGAATTTACATATTAAGGTCAACAGGCATCCATTATTTGTTTTGAATTTGATATACAACTTCTGCGTTTGCAAACTAGTTCGGAATTTATCGTTTATTTACCTTGCAAAATCGCAAAGCGCATCCAATGAGCATATAACTCGCAAACTAATGTATAATTAATTCCGCCATTCACTGATGTAAGAAAAATTGTTATGTTTATAGCTTTGGTAACGTTTTAAAGAAACGGAAGTTTACTTTAATCAACTAAAAAATCGTGCTAGAAGAATTTTAAATAGGCTAGATAAATTTGACGAGAGAAAGCTGTGCCAAAAGGGCGAAGCATATCGGTTATTATTATTATAGGAAATTATTAGGCAATGCTATGAACTACGCTTTTTACATCGGCCACCCCTAACAGTTTCCCCGGTGATGTTGGAAACATAAAACAGGGTTTCACAATTACCATATTTGTGGACCGACGACTGATAAAAAATCTGATCCCTGCTTTACTTCTCGACTGGGCAGCGATTTTAATGTCTAATATTTAATAACAATTTCAGAAGTAAAACAATTGGAGGTTGGAGCTATGAGGTTATGAGGCCTAATGAGGTATAAATGAAAAACTGAAAGTAGACTCTTTTCAACAGTATTCCAAAACTAGTGACCAATCTTTCGACAAAGAAGGAGGTGATTAAGGAAATGCAATCTTTGGACAAAGAAGGAGGTGAAGAAGGAAATTCAATCTCTGGAGAAAGAAGGGGTGAAAAAGGAAATGCAATCTTTGGACAAAGAAGGAGGTGAAGAAGGAAATGCAATCTTTGGACAAAGATGGAGGTGAAGAAGGAAATTCAACCTTTGGACAAAGAAGGAGGTGAAGAAGGAAATTCAATCTTTGGACAAAGAAGGAGGTAAAAAGGAAATGCAATCTTTGGACAAAGAAGGAGGTGAAGAAGGAAATTCAATCTTTGGACAAAGAAGGAAGTAAAAGGAAATGCAATCTTTGGACAAAGAAGGAGGTGAAAAAGGAAATGCAATCTTTGGACAAAGAAGGAGATGAAGAAGGAAATGCAATCTTTGGACAAAGAAGGAGGTGAAGAAGGAAATAAAGATAAAGAAGAAGTGCGATGACTGAAAGAAAAACTGCCTACTCTGGATAAAACGGGAGACGAAACAGACAGTTGATTTTCTGTTCCGTTTTTGGTTTCACCCAGAGTAGATGAACAGCGTCCGACATAAATAAACTTTCATTAGAAACTGTAGATAAAATAGACGAAGAGAAATACCTCTGTCCACCTAAGTAAAATTACAACTATTTCGATTGTAGGTATTTGCGTCTTTAAATATTTGATTGTGATTTTCTACACTAATTTTAAATATATATTTAGAAAACTGTGTATTCTATATTTATATACGAATTGTGAATTATTTCTTTGTGTTCACTTTTTAATAATTTGGTATAAGTAAAATTTCCAAGGCTTTGTTTTAGTGTAAATTAAAAAGAAGAAATGATTTGCGAAGCAACACCAGCAAGTCTTGTATATGTGGGTGCATATAATAAGACATGAGAAGCAAATAAAAAAATCAGGATGCAAACACGGTGCTATGGAATAGTGTGGTAGAATTTAAGTAATACAGAATATTACTAATAAATTTTATGGAAACGACTTCAATAACGAAGGATACATTGGTAGAATGAGGAAAAAGCAATAATTACTACAATTGCTCAATTTGCGCTAATAGTACTAAAACTATCACAAACAACTCTACTAGAATAGCAACATCGCACTATACGAATACAGATGGCTTCATGCTATACATTGAAACTATTATGTATTCGTATAGCGCAATGTTATTGCTATTTTATTACAGTTGTGTACCATAGCTGTAGTACTGTTGGCGCAAATTGTGCAACTCTAGTAATTACAGGGTTTTAACGCGAACTTGTGAGTTTTCAACTTTCATCTGTGTATTGATCTACACTTTTTAAGTGGATTATATGCTTATACGTCTGTATGTAATGTACAATTGAAAAAAGGTATTGTCAACCCAACACCCACAACTTTTTGTTGAGACTTCTCAGATTACATTTTAAACGTGATAACTTCGATTTGACGTTATGAAACGCAAATAAGATTATTATTATTACCTCTATTGCAACAATTTGAATGCCCATCAACAGAGAAAATACAAAAAACCTTAATCATGAATTTTAATGAACACAAACCGCACAATACTCCTTGTATCCAGTATACCCTAAAATATTCCAATTATCATTGGAGAAAAGAACACTAACCAGATATACGGCAGAAACAAACCGACAGCTTACAAATTTCAAAAATTTGTGTATTATTTATAACAAAAATGACAACATCCTAAACTAAACAAATATAAACCGTAAACTTCCTTACTATTAGTTCCATCAAAGTAATTTGTATAATCAGGACTACTTTATTATAGTATTAAACTACTAGCGGGTAATAAAGTTTGGATATTACATAAAACGCGGGAGCCACTTAATTTTTACAGCGTCTTCTTTTTAAAATTATGGCTCAATTTCGGAGGTCCCTCGAGCATTTAAGAAAAATGAAGCAAATGGCTCGAAAATTATGTTTCATAAAGTCTCTCTACCTCCGGAAGG
This sequence comes from Chrysina gloriosa, assembly GCA_038088585.1. Lineage (NCBI taxonomy): Eukaryota > Metazoa > Arthropoda > Insecta > Coleoptera > Scarabaeidae > Chrysina > Chrysina gloriosa. The sequence continues at coordinate 95,448,539 of CM076087.1, read as the reverse complement.
GCGTACTCGCCGGGCTTATTTGCAAGAAGGTGCGAGAGAACTTACGTGTAATTACGAGCGCTTTGGAGAATACCTAATAAACATGATACCGTCACGAACCGAGATGATATATCGTGAAATTTTGTCTGGATATCGTGATGATAATTTTCGTCATTTAGTCACAAATACTCGATTAATATCACTGACATTTATCAGCAGTTTCAGTACGAATATGACCGATATCAATAAGCTCAACGTCATGTACAATTCTCGATAATTAGTAACACATGTTGCCTATTTGGACGATTAAGCGCAAAGCCGTATGTTTATGCGCAATTGTGTGCAGTTAACGAGGCAAAGTTAAATCCAGTGCGAGCTCATATTTATACAATGTTCTACTGAGCAAACTCTAGTAATTACTGCGGTATTATAACAAGTGACGGTTACAAGCTATAAATGTATCTTCTCTCACTTTGTATACCGGGCTGTCTTATCTGTGATGACTGGTGTGCTTGCGTAAAGTAGAAAGAACTATGCGTCAGAAAGTGCAATTATCAAATTTTCTTCCGAGTCGTTTACTAGTAGATTTTTGCCTATCTGCCAAGGCTTTCACTTCTTGAGCATACACATAGTGCATTTGTGTGTGTCACTGATTTTCGATAGTTAGTTTGTTCTAAAAGAAATCACAAATTCGACAGCACTAATCAGATTTCAAGAAAACAATTTACAACCTGTTTGTGATTCTTTCCCATCAACGTTTTAATGAACGGACGTTCCCCGATTAGTCCCTGATTTCTGCTTAAGCGTGCTACCCTCTTGCTATTCTAAATCTACTTTGATTGAGAAATGAATGAATGATTTAATATGCTATTGCAGAAGGTCTTTGATACTAAATGGAAAAGAGAATCGATGTAATAAAAAAAGGCTTTAAACATAATTAAAGATTAGAAAACGTAGGTTTGATCAAACGGGTAGCTGATATTACAACTTCTTTGGTTCACAAATACATGTATACATACATACATAGAATGCGAATTTTCAGCGACTTCTTATTTTACGTAAATTTGAAATCTATACATAAAAATCGATAATTGTTGTTTAAAAGAAAGTACATACAGAAAAACGTGCAGTGACGATGTACGAGTGGAAGTAGAGAGGGAAGGAATGGGAAGGAATTAGGCAGACCGCCCAAGTTGGAAAGGTATGGAGACAGAAGTGTGGATAGCAACATTAAAATCAATTCCACCGGCCTTACACCAAGCGGTAAAAGGCATATCGTTAAGAAGAAGAAGAAGAAAGAGAAAATAAGAAAAAATATGGATATAATTTGTCAAATATTAGCGGCGATTTACGTAAAGTTCGAGAAATTCACTTGTCACTAAGGTTTGATAAGTTATAATTGAATAGTAAAATTCGTAGAAGTGACAGCGTGAGTCCGGTTTACACTACTTAATGATAAGACATCATCCATTCTTTTATCAAACCTTACTTATCACCGACTCTTTCGGCGTGAAATGCGAGGCGTCCAACGGTTGTTTGTGGGTAAGTTCCCTAATCTCGGAGCGGTAAATATTTCTCCTAATTTAGTTCAGACAGAACACACGACATAATGAAATTATCATCTAATAATAAGAATATAATTTTAGCCTAGGTGGTTTCGGGGAGTTAAGTTTTTGAAATTCCAGAAGGAAGTCCGTAGCGTTTTTGCCGTACAACGTGAAGTTGAACAATTTGTCCCTTTTAATCGGAAACTAACTTTCTGACCCAATGTCTATCCCAGAAGTTACACAATATCTTTACAACAAAATGCACCAAATTCTCAACAAACACACTGCTCCTCTAGAAACGTTCCATTAATACGCCTTTTAAAATTTGATACTGAAAGCTGTATATGTTTTTTACCGAAGGGGTACGAATAGCGAGCGGAAAGTATCAAAGGAATTGTAATTTATGTGCGAATTGATGTACTAATGCAGTCGCGTGAAAAGACGTAGAATTATACGAAAGTGGCTGGGGTAAACAACAGATAAGAAGACGTATTTCCCAATAGGGCATAGTACGAGGTGCGGCCAAAATGTAACCGGACTGATCGTTTTACTTTTGAGTTAATCTGCACGCAGGCGAATCAAGTGACATCCCTCCTCCGCATTCCTGTCATTAAATCGACTGCGATTGCCTTAGTTAGACCGCGATCGTTCTTTAGATTGGGTCGTGCATCAGCCGCCCGTCGGAGAAATGTTGAGTTTTCCAAAAGAAGTTACGTGTAAATGTGATATATTCTTGTAAAACTTGGTAAATTTGCCACAGCAATAGCAACATTGTTTGTTGAAAGAAGTACGGTGATACATGTTTATCACGCACTCAAGTGTTTGAGTAGTCTAAACGTTTCAAAAAACGGACGACTAGAGATTGATCATGAATCACGTTTAGAACAACCGACCATGTCAAGAACGAACGAAAACATTGACAAAATTGGTGTTTTGATCCGAAAAGATCGTTGGTTAAGTATCTGTGCAGTTGCCGAAACGATTGGAATCAATAAAAAATCTACAGATTTGCACAGAAATTTTAACATGAGAAAAGTGTGTGCAAAAATGGTGCCAAGAAATTTGACATCCGAACAAAAAGAATCACGCATAAACATTTGTTCTGACACTTTAAAAACCATTGAAGAGGACCCTAATTTCTTGGAAAGCATCATAACATGTGATGAATCATGGTTTTTACTTATGATCCGGAAACTAAGCACCACTCAATGCATTTGAAGAGCTCTGGTTCACAAAGACAGAAAAAGCTTGTAGCTCGAAATCAAAATTCAATGATGATTGTTTTTGTCGAGTATTTCGTATTTCGTAGTATTGTGTACACAAATTGGGTACATGAAGGTCAAACGGTGATTCAGCATTACCACACTGACGTCCAGCAACTCTCATTCAACGGATAGGAAGAAAACGACCTGAATTGTGGAAAAACAAGTCATGGATTTTGTACCAAGACAACCAGTGCACTATCTGTCAAAAGGTATTTGGCCAAGCATGGGAACCCTAGATTGCAACATCCACCCTATTGGCTAGGCCTCCTGCCGTGTGATTTCTGTTCTCTAAACTATGCATATATTTTAACCGTTTAAGTGTTGCTTATTTGACCGTACCTGATTGTTTGTATGTAAGTGAAGTGAATAGAAGTAACTAACCAAGTCAACATTAAAAGGGACGAGATTTGAGACCGCTCAAGCCGTAAAAGACAAAGCGACGGAGATCATGAGCATGTTATCTAAAAGTGATTTCAAGCACTGCTTTGAACAATAAAAATTCGCATGGAACGGTGAAGGGATGGGGAAGGAGAGTACATTGAAGGGGATAATGTTGAAACTGTAAAGAATGTAATTCGGTTACTTTTTAGCACACCTCCTATATGTGTAGCGTAGAAGAGAAAAGTTTTGTTACATTTAATATTTTAAAACTTTTTAACCACGATCAAATTATTTATATCAGAAATGATAGTTGCAAAAGGGTAAGTGAAGAATTATGTAAAAATTTAATATATATTGGATACAGGCTGTCAATATACCGGGATGCTCTTAAGGAAGTGTTAAAAATCATTTTTAAAGCGTAACAAACAAAGCTAATATTCCGTAACATAGAATTATCGATGCATTTTCATCTCTTATTTTATTCCCCATGATCATCATCATTGGTCATATTATTGCTTTCTTTTAGTAAACTGTGAACAAATAGAAAGGACGAAATTGAAAGAAAATAAATTGATACTACTACTGCTAGACATCAAACAATTATGGAAATAAAACCACCACGGTCCAACTAGCTCAAACAAATAAATAACTGGCTTTGACCTGAAGCACGAAAAGAAGTAAGTATCAATACGGAAAGAAAACGAACGGAAATGGTGCCATTAATAATACGCCTGCAATACGTCAACGGCCATTACATAATTACCTACCGCATTCTTCTCTCCACACTCACGATGAGTTCGCGTTTTATTCTCGCCGAGCACCGTCGTCGATTTTCCTACTTCTTCCAACGGACGAGAGGAAAAAAGGCGAATCATCGATTCGAACCGCGTAAACGGACGATCGCCCCGCGTTCGACTCGACTCGAAAACTGAAAAACGAAACAAACTAACGTGACCGAACGGTGATCGGCCCCGGGGCGGTCCGTGAATTTTTATTAAAACTAACTGCTTTTGTCTGAGCGAGACGGTTACGCTTTATCTTCATGCTTTTGGAATGTTACCTTTACTGTCTTCAGGATGTGTCATAAAGAGAATCGTAAAAGGGATATGTATGTCGTATAACTGTTGGTAGTAATTTTTTAAAAAGTTGTCTCATAGGTAGAAATATTGTGTTTTGGTGAGGAATTTAACGATTAGAAAGGATTGTGCTGCACCTTTTAATAGAATACTGTGGAAGGTCTTCAAATTTTTAATTAGGAACGTTGTACTAATCAGCAACATGGATATGGTCTGGAATTGAATCCAGAAAAAAAACTTAGAACAAGACATAAACGCACAGTCGCGTGTGCAAAACGTTGCTTATCTGGGTTTCCATCTGAATAAAGAATAAGACCGTTTAAAAGCAATAAAAGTTGTTATTGAAACATATAAACAGGCTCAGTTGCTGGGTTACTATATGTTTTCAATACTATAGTATAGTGCATGTAGTAACTAATAACAATAATAATAATTTATTTATTTATTGTCCAACAGTCCAAGAGCCATTCACAGAGCAAAAACAACAAAACAAAACTAAATACAGTGTAAAGTTTGCGATATGAATTTGCACACCGCACACTAAATGGAGCAACAGATTAAATATTGTACACAGAGACACAAAGTGTAAACTTAAATATTATTCGGTAGCGGAAATGTTTAAGACAATAACGGGTCAATTTCAAGCCTATTTTCATTCCTCACCATATGTGTTATTGGCGCCTTTAATAGTATGTTCGTCTTAGCTCTTGGTAGACGAAAAGTGTTAAAGTGTCAAGTAATACGAGCAGGTACAGTAAAATTAATTAGCAGTAGAAGAGCGGAAGAATCAGTTGGTGAGGAGTCTAAGAAGAAAATTCGCGCTGGTGTTATTTCTTCCATAAGAGAGAGAAATAAAGTTGTGTATAAGAAGTAAACTCTGGTATTCAGTATCTCTGTCGGGATAAACTCCATCTATTTTAAAAAATAAATATTTAAGGTCCCAGTAAAAGGAACCGCATGAAAGTTGCCGAGGCAGGCGGGGGATCCAGATGGAGACAAGTTCTGTTGAAAACGAATAAACAGAAATGTTAAGTACCATTACCATACGTTTTATCTTGATGGGTGGACTTTTTCCGTCAAAATTGGGAACCATCTATCCACCACGAGGTATGTAGATGGGGACGGGTGGCCCATCCACGATTTATTTAATCAGAGAATTTATGGATAACGGTTGATGAGACAACAGATTTTCGTGGAAATAAAGTAGTAAATGTACTTGCACGTATTTAATAAAATTCGGAGGAATGACAGCGTCAGTTCGATTTGCATTACTTAATGATAACACGTCACCCACCTTTTTAACAAACTCTAGTAATAACAATGCCTCAACGAGAAGGTAGAAAATTTCAAACTAAGGAGATTGAAATACCTTATTACCGGAGCCTTCAATTCAGTTAGGTACGGTAAATAATTGTTTCCGTAGAACAGATTGCATACACAACTTTTTATTTAAGCAGCGATTACAAAGGATATGGAATGCTACGGCACGAAACCCGACTAAATTATTTAATGCTCCCTTTATTCCACTTTCCGACCGTTCTTAAAACAAAACGAAGACCAGCGAAGTGTCTCCTTTATTGCGATGCCGAAGCGCGTCCTTTTACTTATTAATCTCGCGTCCGGACTTTTCTCCGCTGAACGCAAGATAATCTTAAGGGAAGGAATGAATATTGCACACTGATGTACCGCTCAGAAGACGTGCCGGAGTCTACTGTCCTTCGAGGAAAGCGGCCGCGTTGCTTTTTTACGAGCGCAGGAGAGATCGCATGTTTTATATTTCATCTCTCGAAATGGTACGCTGCGAAAATTTTGAGTGGTTGCCGATGTGTACGGCGTCGATGTTATCGGTGGAGGAATGAAAAGGACATATGCGTTGGAATATGTTGCTTATCGTCAATGTTTATAATTTTATCTTCTAATATCGATGACAAAAGAGATCAAGAAATATACGGATATGGGAGAGAGGGTCCTGCGGAGAATTTCTGGGGGAAAGAGGATAGATGAAGGTTGGGAAAAAGATCTAACGAAGAAATATACGACCTCTTCAACAAACCTACGATAGATGAAATTGTAAAGTCCAGCAGACTACAATGGCTGGGACATTTGGAGAGAATGGATGACACCAGAGTAGTCAAAGGAATAGCGTGGAGAAGACCGGAGGGCAAGAAAAGGAAAAGAAGGCCACGGAGAAAGTGGAGGGAAGCAACTATAGAAGATATCAAAGAAAGCAAAACAACAAACTGGAAAGAGAAGGTCAAAAATTGTTAGAAGTGGAAAGAAGAAGCAAAACTACATCCAAGGCGATAGGGCTGAATTCCCTGGATGAAGCCCTTTATATATAATATCGTTGAAATTCTGATGGCAGATTAAAACCATCACACCATATGGAAAGAAATTTTCCAAACAGGGATTACAAAATAACTTGTATGTCTAAAAAACTTGCTCAGAATTTGTCATAATATACTTAGCTGGACCTTTCATCAGTTCCTGAATGCACCAAGATGAACCAAAATTCTGGTTCTTCGTAAATTTTTGCATAAATCCATAAATTTTGTCTGTCACCGTTATTATATTGGCATCGCCGCCTCGCAAACCGTTATTCAAGATATTTATCTGTTCGAAAGTATCATCGAGAAAAACCAGCCAAAGAAGCCAAAAAGGGATGGAAAAAGGCTTTCATATTCTGATTTCTCATCTTGAAAGTACATCAAAAGTTTTGGTTTTAACTGAAAAACTCTTTCCAAAAGCTTATCTCTCGAACGCCATCTTATTTCTGTGTGATACAAGAACATTTGCATATAAAGAACCCATGTGTCTGTGAACCAATGCTTTTCCTTTGATAGAATTTACAATTCTAATTAGTTACTTTTTATTAGATACAAAGGCTTTGATGCAAGGGCTTCTTGGTGTAAGAAACAGTGCAGTCATTTAACATTTGACATTAATTCTTGTAATCTGACAATAAGATCAGATCGAGCTCCTGCTATAGCCTTCGAACCATCGGTGCATATAGCAACAGATTTTGCCCAGTCAATATCCCATTTAGATGTAAATACATTGCATAAAAGCATCAAATAAATTTTTACCGGCGGTATTGGTCTCTAATGGCGTCCAAAATAAAACATCTTCTTTGATATCATTGCTTGTGTTGTATTTTACGAATGTTGTAAACTGATCGCAGTTTAAGATATCTTTAGATTCGTCCATCTATAGAGAGAAGTACGTACATTTCTTGATATTCTCAATAATTACTGCTCGAATATTTTCTGTCATGTCACTTATTCTCCTTACTTACTTACTTACTTACTTACTTATTCTTCTATTTTTTCCGCATACTCTCGTTTCGAACACTCGTTTAGTTAGTTTCTCACCCATAATCCTACACACGTGACCAAAATATCTAAGCTGCCCTTCTATGAATTTTTCGTTAATTGAATCTATTATTAGGTTTTGTCTATTTCTTTCGTTCCTTCTTCTGTCCGTTCTTTTCTTATTTTCAATCTTTCTCAGGAACCTCATTTCCATGGCGTTTATTCTCGATTGTTGCCTCTCCGATAGTGTCCATGTGTTGCTGCTATATACATACATATTATTGTTGGGCGTAAAATCTTCTTGACAACTTCAGTTTTTACCTTTTTCGGTATCTCTCTTTTTCCTAAAAATGTCGTTTTCATTGTATTGAAGATGCATTCCACTGTTTCCATACCTTCATTTATTTCACTGTCCAATTTATCATATTCCTCTATAACTGCTCCTAGGTATTTAAAGCGTTCTAGTTGTTCGATTTGTTTCCTATTCAATCGTATTTCGTGAGATTTCTTTGTGTTGGAAATTATCATACTTTTTGTTTTTCCGATATTAATCTCCATATTAATCTTCAATAATTCTTCTTCTAGTACTTTAAGGTTAAGCTGTAGATCTTCGTTGGTATCTGCCAACAAAGCTATATCATCTGCGAACATATGTTCGGTCAGTTGGATTGTCTAATTTGCCAATATCCCAGTGTTAATGTTTTGATCTTTTTCTTTGCTTCTTTCACAGTTTCATCGAGTACCGTTAACAACAGAAGGGGGGCTTCAGGACGCAGCCCTGTTTGACACCCTGCTTTATTACGAATTCTTTCGACGCTTCATTGTTTGTATTCCTTTTTTGTGTGAGTTGTTTTAGTGTGCCATAGAAAAGTTTTTGATTTGCTCTGCAATTTGTCGCCATTTTCCGTCCAAATTTCTCCCATGATTTCTCTTTTGCCTCGTTAATTGCCATGTTGGTTTCTTTTCTCTATTCTTTATATGCTTCGTAGTCTGCAGATCTTCTTGATATTAAGTATTTTCCCCATGTGTCTTTTTTACTCTTTATTTTCGCGTATTTCCTCTGTCCACCATTCTGTTTTCTTTATGCTGTTGTTCATTATTTTCGTTTTAACAAAAATTTCTTCCGCTGCTTCCACTATATTTTCCCTCTATATTTATAATATTTCCGTCATCTTTCAAGTTCATGTCCAGTATTTATTGATATTTCCTTTGATGCTTTTCATTCCTTAGTTTATAACTTTTAATTTTTCATTTACTTTTCTTCTTCTCTTATCTTGGTCTTCATCATTTGTTATCTTAAACCTTATTATCACGAAATAGTGGTCGCTTCCAACCTCTGCTTCTCTTTTCACTTTTGTCTTTTTGTATTCTACTCCAATTACTTTTGTTCACCGGAAAGTAAACAATGATTGACTTGTTATTCCTATACTCAGATACTCTCGTGTATTTGTGTATGATTTTATTTATATACTTATTCCCCTTTGTATAGTATTATTGGAGAGAGGTATTATTTTTAATTTTGTAGCTTCCTTGTCACCAAGTAATATTTCCACCATCTCAAAATTAATTACTGGTTTCTACAATAGAATATGCAACCGATAACCCACTAGTAATGCTTTTTCATTGGTTGTTGATTTCTTTTAAAGAATTCTACAGACTTGTCTTCTCCGGACGTTTACTATTGAAATATCGAAGTAGCTTTGGTGGCTTTATACCTTCGTTTGATAAGACGTCAAACCCCTAGTGGCTCTGTGGTAAAAATCACGTTTCGCAATGAATAGGTCTGGGTTCGAAACTCGACCGCGGCGGAAGCGTAGTAGTTTAAAATCCTAAAATGGATCTGCAACCTTCAATACGCTGCAGGAGGGAAATGCCACTAGGCGGGCCAGGAGCGGTACGGTATACGTGCGTATACGGCTCGGCGGCATCAAATAACGAAGATAACACGCATAAATTATTAATTATGTTTAATATTGACCTCGGTACGATACAAAAGTTGCAAATGACGTCCAGCAAGCGTTTTGCTGATTGTATAATGGCAAACGAATGATTCTAAAAGGATCCAGTATTGTAGTGTCTCTCCGTGAACATGCTGAAAGTTCAAGAAAATAAAGAACAAACAACTTGCGCTATTTGATCATAGAGGGCGCAAGTAACAAACATATTTTCTACTCTAAATTTAATGGAGTGTGTTGTTGTGTAATTAGAAAACTACTTTCACTATTCGCAGACGCGTTTCGCGGTCATACCGCTCATCACTGCGACTTTGTGAAGTAGTCTTTATTTCTATAGAGGCTCTATATATGTTAGTGCGTTAGATGTTTGTACATATGAGAATTCAATTACGAAATTCCCCCAATATGTACTTAAATGCGCATTTTTCTGTAGAATTAAATAGCGGCAAAAAATGCGCATTTAAGTACATATTGGGGGAATGGTACGCTGCGAAAATTCAGAGTCGTTGTCGATGTGTATAAAAAGGGTACTGCGAACAAAAGTCTTATCAAAAGGGATCGCGCCTTAAAAAGGTTGGGAAACAGTATTCTAGAGGAGTCTCTACAGTGACTCTTTAGCACCCTATAAGTATTTACCTACAAATCCAGATAATGAACAACACTTTACAAACGAATGGCTCCACAGGAAATGGATGTGACGTTACCTTCCATATTCGCAACATCTCGAGTTCGCTTTGCATTAATATTAACTATCTCCGGGGCGAATTGCGTATCAAACAATAACGTTCCGCTTCGCTCCCGATTCTGTGCCGTTACGGCTTATGGGTACATTACCGGCGATTTATTCCGAATTGTATCTTCAGGTGGATGTTGCTCTTCGAAGCCGAGTTGATTAAGTGTTTAGCATTACGTGCCCCTATTGTGAGAACGTGGTCGTTTGTATACGAATAGCGCGATCATAGGTAGGTAGGGCTTCTGTTCAGTTAACACAATCGGTACGCACTTTAACCTTTCGGTTATCCTGTTAGACGTAAGCAAATACCGTCAAATATAGGGTTTGTATTGGCTTCGACCTCCTAGTTTCCGAGATCATTTCGAACATTCGCCGCGCGTCTTTTATGAGATGAGCATCGTTTCGATATGATAATTTTAACGATTATTACAATACTTGGATATAAAGTCGAGCCTAATACAGAAGCACGCGGTGAATTGAGTTTGTTTACCATTATAGAAAACGTGTTCTGCTTATCTGATGCTGGTTAGGTCGAGTTATCCACGCTTATGTACGTATTTAGGTATATATGTATATCTCGAACTAGAATCTTCCAGTTAGATTTAGAATGGAAAGACGAGAACGTCGTCAAGGAATAAATTTGTAGAGCATTTTATTTGGTGTTACTGGCTTCAAAAACTTTTGGGTGAGATGAAAATAATAAAAGGAAAAGTCGGAAACGTGACCGATACGGACGTTAGTCGTTACCATCCATATATTCCATTTAGTTGGTTACAAAGATGGAGATCCAGGCCATACCAGCTCAATGGAAACGGCGTAGGTTCAAGTTCGAGAATTTATTAGTAACAAGGCGCCACTTTCCTATTATAAAACTGGATCGCATCTAAGTTTATGGAGTCAGAGGGACCCTCCAGCTTCGTTGGTAAGTGAGACGAGGATCTCCGGGCCCTCTACGTTACTGATTCTTTTATTCGGTCGTGAAGCGACCAGCAAGGTTACTCGGAAATTCTACTTAGAAATAAAATAAAAGAAATAAAGATAAATTGACGCGAGAGAACCGTGACGTTGAACCACATTTTATTTGTCACTGACAGCAGCTTGTAGGTGTATAGGGTCTCGATAAAATTCAAATAGGCTAGCATTCTTAAATAATCTTTAAACAATTCTCAGTAACGGTTGGAATTCCAATGAACTCCAAACAGTCAGAAATGTTAGGATATCCACTTTGACTCTTAGAAGAAGACTAAGGGAAGCAGGATTGAGTAGTAGGAAGCCTGCAATTCCACCGTTACTTACGACAGCTTACAAAGTAGCACGATTAAAATTCGCTAGAAATTATGCAAATTGGACTGCTGACGAATGGAAGAAAGTTTTGTTTACCAATGAAACGAGGAAAAGCTTAAAATCTCCAGATGGTCGTGCAAGGGTATGGTGAGGACTTGGAGAATAGTTTTTAGACTACACTATTTCTCAAAGGGAACCGTTTGGTGGTGGGTCTAAAATGTTCTGACATTCACACAGAATTAATCCCTATTTATCAGAGGTCTGCGTTCTATCTGGAAAATATTATTGAAGACCATGTCATGCCGTTTGTGCCTTTTATAGGAAATCATTTCATTTTAATGCAAGACAATGGTCGACTGCCCACAACAAGTCCGGTTTTGGAATCCTTAAATGACATTAATATTAAAATTATGGACTGGCCACCACAAAGTCCTGACTTGAATTCAATACAGCATCTTTGCGATGCTCTGAAAAAAAAGTATGATGTCATTTACCTAATCCTAGGACTCTTCAAGAACTGGAACGTGTCGTTCTTTTAGAATGGGACAATGTTCCCCAAGAAACCATTCAAAACTTGATCGCAAGTTCACCACGGCAAATGCAAGTATTTATTAGAGCTAGAAGTGGTGCCACACGTTATTAGATTTTGCAAGTTGCTGGGTTTTGTTGTATGGTGAATGGCGAATAGATTATTTCTTTTTGACTACGATAAAACAACTTTCTTTGTTCAAATATCAATTAAGACAAAAGTGCGTTGCTACATTACTTTCTAATTATTTCCTTTTAAATTACCTTATATAAATATTGAATAATATTTGCAATATTTAAGATATATAGTTAGTAATTGTACTGGTGCGTTAATTTTGAACAGGAGTTTATCGAATTTATTTGCGGCTAAGGAAATTTTTGCATATCAAGGACATTTTTACTGTTTAAATCGAAACCAATATTCAGAACTAAGGGGACAAAACCAGTTATTGCCAATTGCATTAAATAAAAGATAAAAAGTTCTGCATGATGGCAGAACCCAGAAAAATATCGCACCTTCAATAAATTAGTTTCTACTTTTACCGCGCCAATTTTTCCATCGTCAGTGGGAAATAAATACAAAGGGGGAAATGCCACTCATGAGAGCTGGTCTACACTGTTCCTAAAGAAAGACACTTCACAATTTCACGATTAAAGTTACAAGGTAGGTAACTGTGTGTCCTACTTCAAGAGTAATGTTAATCAAAGTTCATGAATGACATTTCGTTCTCTTTATACCCAATTGAGGATGAAATTAATGAAGACGCACGAATTTAGTGAAATATTTATTTCTGAAATGACCCAGAGGATTCTCATAGACGATTGAGAGAAACCTTTAAAAGGGAAATCTAACCAATATTCAACGGTGGTACTTCTGGTACTATTATTGGTGTTGGAATTAGATTACCCATAGATACCCATTAGAGTACCCATAGAAACTCTAAAACGGGGTCCAAGTCACCATTGATACCATCCCCCGTTATATTTTCTCTGTTGAAGATCACAATTTAGTTGTCGAAATGCCTATTTGTTGTATCCGAGGGCGAAGCCTAAGCATTGTCGTTTTCATCTGCATTGAAATGAGATACTCATGAGAAAAGGTAATACAGGCAAAGAAGTCAAGAAAGAGGTAGACCAACGAAATAACAAATTTACCAGATAGACGAAATAAAAAGAATGAAATGAAGCTATGGGCGAGGGAAGGGTGCGAATCGAAGAGGGTAAGAACAATTTGACGTCTGAAGAGACACAAGTGGTCAGGAAGAAAAGAAAGAAGGAACGAGAAGGATATGTGATACAGAAACGAGTTGAAAAGTCAGCATAAAGCAACTGGGAATGACCACAAATTAGAATATGTTCAATCGAAACAACACGGAACCAAGGTGGAACATAAAAGTTATAGACCTTAGATTTACAATACCTTATCCATTCGATTTAATGATGTTACGGTATTGTCATTATCATTATTATTATTGTTACTATTATTCTTATTATAACCATTATCGTTCTTGTTATTATTATTAAGAACAAGTCCTGTTTAGTGCATTAAACATTATGGAACTTTGTTTGAGGTATTGGGGATCATTTCTTCTTTGGATTGTCTGTTGCTTGGTCTTCCCTTCATCACAGTTTCTGCTAGTTTACCATTGTTCATGTCATCTTCATACTTCATACTCCTCATCGGCTTCTTACCCATTTCACACTCTTCGTGTGTCCTTGTAGTTTTTGCTCTATTCTTAGACTGACCGCAGTGATCATGCTTTGGATCTTCGTCGTTATTAAGCAATATGAAACAAATTGCGGGAAATATTTTCAATGAAACCTGGATTTCTAATTTGGATCCAGACAACTCTTTAGGTTCCCACAATTTTCTGTCCAACCTAACTAAGACTTAACACAACTGAAATGATAATTAGATACATATCCGTGCGCAACTACATACACGTCTTTGAAATCTTAAAATAGAACAATTCTATTGCGAGAAATATCCCCACGTAGGAACACCACCATCCATTCCCGTTGGATACGACAAGTAAGTGGCATTCGGCGAACTTACGCTGAATTCACCCTCCGGTTGGAGCAACCCCAGTCTGTTTATTAATATTCAGGCTTCTTCACGGGGAAAACTGGCATGGCACGTCGGCGTCGAAATGTTGCACATTTCTAAACGGAGAGGTGGAGCGCCCCGAGCGTGTTTTAATCTGTCGAAATTAAACATGGAACAGGTAAGCGAGGAAATTAAACTTCGGAGAAATGAGCCGGCGGGAAGGGTGGAAGGGAAACCGAACCTTTACGACCGCGACGGTGGCAAACGTTAAAACTGCGAAATGGAAACTAAAGGTCGCCTTGGAACTACCACGTAAAGGAATAACTGGAGGGAGAAATTGTTTTATAATATTAGAGCGCGTGATGATAAGATCTGGTGATACACGTATTATGATGAAGTAGAGATAAGGGAAATTTTAATTTGAATTTTGTAGTAGAAGGGAAGCGCAATCTTATATCATGAACGATCTCAGCATTCATCGAGCAATCATAATTTCGTTCCGAAAATTTTCTTCGCGCTATTCAAATTTGCTTTCCTCCATTAAGGAAGCATATCCTTATTCAAATCCTTTTTCTTACAATGACTACACCCTTTTGTGTCCTAATCGAAAGGAAACACAATCTCCTATTATTTACGATCTTCGCATCCATCGCATTCTCAACCACTTTCATCCTCAAGAAAGACACGATTCCGCCTTATCTGACTATAACGTATAAAAGAAATCGGCGAGAAAGCGACGAACGAAAAAGCAAACATGTTATAAGGGTAGACGGTTGAGGGTGGCTGTCGTTCGTCGAAAATGCACCGTCGTAAAATTTATGCGATTTTATTGAATCGGCGAAGAATGCGTTTTAAATCTTTGTCTGACGTTTCTCGCGGAAAATTTATCGCCGTCCAAGGAACGCTTATTCCGGCCAGAATATCCCTCGGGTGATTTATGCCTCTGTATTTCCATCCGAATCAGCGGGAAAATTCGAAAGCGCTCTCGTAATTCATTATACACGCAGGTACACTAACGTCATATATATCAAAGCTATCTGCTTAGGAAGTTATTATTAGTTGTCCTAGTTAGCGATGCCGCGTAAACAAACCCAAATTGAAATAATTCCGTAATTTATGCCTCTTGGAAAATAATTTAGCGCGCGCTACACGGTAATTCGTAAGTAAAGAAAATTCGACAGATCCGTGAATTATGTATCGGGAATTGTAAACGGCGTTATTGAGAATTTATAGGGCATGTCCGATACTCACGTTTCGAAACTTTAAATCTCCATTCATCGGTACGAGATCGAAACTGGACTAAAGCTTTTTGATTTATCTTTTCAGATAAAAGTACGAGTTTCAAGTATGGTTGTTTCCTTTAATAATCACAAGATCTATTTTAGGAAGTTGGAAAACGCAGATTAACCTTTAACACAAATGTTAAGAGTAATTTGGTCAGGGAATCCGATTATTTTATGTCCTGCTGGTTCTACGATAAGTACGGAACGAAAGGATTGTAATTACCTTACTTTAAAAATGAAGCGTGAAATCTCAGCTCGTGGACGAAATAGGTGGTGTAAATAGGATACTAACCTACTACGGACTTACCTGAAAACAAGAAGAAGATAAAAATTAGTACTACTAAAGCAAAATTCTGAAACCAATAACTTATGCAATGCTTATACACTAAATGCTATATATTAGCTTAGCAACTAAATAATTGGGACCATTTAAGAAAGCAAAAGACATTATATTCATATAGAATAAAATAATTCAATTCAGTGAGGTATTGTTTATTTTTAAAATCTTTAATATCCTCAAGGAATTGCACACAACTCCTGGCTCTTATCGGGAAAAACCTGAACTGTAAATTACGTATTACTATCCATGGTCATGGTAATGGTCTAAAAACAGCGCTTTTTGATAATTTTTTGGATAGAAGAATAGGTGATAAGATAATGATATTCGAGGAAGTGATTAAGCATATACTTAAGTATTAAACAAAAAATTGTCATTGATACAAATTAAAAAATGGCGACTTCAAAACCATTTTCGCAAGGTATGTTGAATTTAAGGCGCTTTGCGGCACGCACGGTGCAAATTTGAATCCAGAGTAATAATAAAAAAATCGCTTAATCTACATAGTTATAGCTAGTGAAATACGTAAGAGATTTTGAAAATATTGATTTTTGTGTGATTGGTGAGTATTTGAAGTAAAACATTCAATTTTTGGCCAAAAAAGGGGAATGATAATAACTAACTTATCAAAAATCCCGTATATATGTAAAATATTATTTTAAAGATATGGTCAACAATTCGAATATGAATATAATAAAAATTGCTGGAGTTAAGCGGCGTGTCATTTTGAATAATCGTGTTTCGAGGAAAACGCGTTTAAAATTTTGAAAGATGCTACAGACATGAAAAAATTAAAAATTCGACTATTTAAAACTTTTCATTATTAATCTGCTATTTCAGGAACATAAAACTATCTTTCCATGTTTAATTATTCTTCCTCATTCTCTTTTTTCGAAGATTGTATGGTAGAGCGCGCCTCTTTTGCCGCACCTATCAAAGACAGCCGGGCGTGCTTGATCTACCTAACATCGGCTTCAAGACAAAAGCTGCATTATTGTACGTCAGTATCCGTCACCAAAATTTTCATAATCCGTAGAATATTTTTCAGACCATCATTAAAATTGCACACAGCAATATCAGTCGCTATATTTATGACTTTTTTGCCACTTGAGTAAGATTTTGGAGCCAAATCCCAAACAATAACATTTAAACTTTCGTTGGTATTTTACGTGTATCCTCCCAAACAAAAGTTTAGCAACTTGTCTCGGCTCAACTCCTCATAAATCGGTTTGATGGCTTCAACAACTTACTATGGAAGGTGTTTAAGAAATCCATACCTTTCCGGCGCGGGTACATTCTTTCGTCACTCATTGTAATTTATAAGTCATCGGGGATTACAAATACACTGTTAAAAATTAGCACTACGCACAAATCCGTGATTTCAAGCGAGGGAAATTATGTCCCTTTTGTACATGTACTCAGACTACATTAACGTACTTTTCACTTTTGAAGTAAACACAGAAATGCTTCTAACTGAACATAAACACTTTCTAACAACATCTGTTAGTGTATCAGAGGAGTTAGAAATCAAAAGGTAAGAAATTAGTCTGTACCTTCCCAGCAACTATTTATTTGGCGCCGGTAGTCGTTTCGACGCGCTTGGAGAAGAGCTCAAAATTCCAAGGCATAACTTTTTCAGGTAATAAACCTTTTGCCCCATATTGTAAAACGTTGAAAGCATCTATTAAGTCAATAAAAAATGAATTTTATGAAAAATTTCCAGTGGTGTACCCCTTAAACGATAATATAATAGCCGCGCACACACGAGATACACACACAGATATAAACTGCTACGTCGCTCCACACTAACGTAAATACCTGATTCGTCGGTTTTGATCTGCAGAGCTCAGTTAATAGCAAGTTCTTTAGGATTTCGAGAGGGACTGGACTACTGGACAGATATTTTATACAACATACTATTCTAAATGAATAGAAAAAGAAACACTGCACTAGTAGAGCTATGTATGTCGTTATCTCATTTGTGTTTTTGCTTGGCATCTGCCTTTTTGTTAGTTGCTAGTTAACAGCAAATTAATTTATCGGCGGCTCATATTTATTGAACGAACTGTTATTTATGGTTTGCACATTTTGATAACATAGTGAAAGAACTTATAATTTTCCGTGCTTTAACACTTAAGGGGAGGAAAATTGAAGGGACTACCCCTGACGGACCAGAACTGCCAAAAGATCTGCTCGTTATCCTCGTTATTTGCCTAATCCTGACCTATCGTCGGTCAGTAACGTACAGATAAACTGTCTAAATTGATCCACGGCGGGACGGATCGTTCGGAAATCCCTTTCGTGTATGCTCAGCTAATGATGCAAGGTCAGGACTACATTGTGGGCATTGTCACACATTCCAACTAAGGTATAGTAAGTTCTGCTGCGGAACCGAAAATTACACGCATTTTCGGTCCCGGCCTTGCATTGTGATGGGTGGAACTCAATACCTTATCAATTCACAAATTATGGCCGCTTTTCTTTAATTGCGTGCTTCTAGTTGGTTAGTTGTTGAATCTCTATATTTGAATTGATAGTTTAGTAGGGTGATAAAAGTTCAAATTACATTACTTCTAGTAGTGTAGCGCCTACCGCTCCTTTTTCTTTTTCCCAAAGTAACAGCTAATTACGAGTATCTAATTTTAACAATTTTTTTGGAGACTGGGGGTCCTACTGTATCGCTTCCATTAAGCAAAGTATCGCCTCCCCGCCCCTCCTGCAATTGTCTCCTCTCACACACGATATTTAACGTGGATTTGGGTTTCCCAAATGAGAGGAGTTGCGCCATTGTAGAAGGCTTGCAGCATCCTCGGCCTTGCTCAAATCTCTAGGAGACTGCTGATCAACCCTTTTCCGCGTCTTAACCACACGCAGAGTAGCAGTCATTTTTTGTCTGTTTTGGTCTTCTCGTTGACTATAAGTAATCTAGCGTGCAACACACGCCCAGTCTATTTCCTGTCAAATATAATGGTATCAACGTACTAGCTTTTATGCCGTAATGTTCCAGTCTGTTAAAGCATGATTTCGCGATTTGCGGAATCGGACGCTTTGGTAACGTAACAGCACCACAGCCTTCTGCCTATCATATTGGCCCTTCCTCCAGTATCAAGTTCACTAATGAAAGTGATTGCAAGAACTGTGGTGTATTTACTGACACTATATCATAATTGTGTGGTGAGGAGTTTACCGATGTGATATAAGTTCATTAATGTTTTTGACTTTTTACATTTGCATTGATATACACTAACTCTCAGTGAAGGTTCTGTTTCCTTCTAGAAATCCTAGAGTCTTTGTCTTCAATGCTCTTTCGAAAATTGTCGCAAGAAGGGATACGACGGCTCCCAATCGGTAATTCTCTAGATCTTCCACACATCAATTCTTGGTGATGAAGATCACTTTTTTCAGTTTTAATGATGTTGAAGAACACTTGCCATCGTGCAGTTTGACTAAATTTACGCCAGAAAATCTGTCAGCACTTGACCTACTTGTTGCAAAATATCCGTCGATAACCCATACATACCCCCGACTTCCTTCCTCTTTGATCTTATGTGTAATTTTCAGGTAATATACCCCCTCAGAAAATTATAACAAATTTGTGTTCGCAGTTCTCATTTTAGCATGGTAAATATAATACCCAAATGGGGACAGTGGACACAAATGGCTTTACTGTGATAGGGTGTTAATCTACTGATGTAAGAAATTTTATGAAATTCATCGAAGGCGTTCATTTCTCCGATCTGTTTCGTTAGACAGAGTGACTGACGCGAACCTGACGTTTTTGAAACGACTAGTACTCGGCTGGTGGAGGAACAGAGAGCCGAACGACCTGTCATTAACCTCGTCATACGATGCCATTTCAGTAGCTATGGAGCAGTGGACGATTCATTATCGGATGTTGGCGTATGACGCATTTGTTCAGAATGGTGGGTCTGTTGTTACCCTGCACATTGCTTTCCGAATGCAAGTGCTTATGGCCGATAATAGAAATGCTATCATTCTGATAAGTGATGAGGCACATTTCGATTTGAATGGGGTGGTTAATAAACAAATTGTAAGGTACTGGTCCTCTGAATATCGCCATAACATTCACAAAAAGCCTCTACACCTAGGGCGTGTTACTGTTTGGTACGCAACTGCTCCACTCGGCATCATTGGTCCCTATTTTTCGAAGACGAGAACGGTGCGATTGCTGCAGTGAATGTTGAACGTTACAGTTACATGCTGAACACTTACTTGCGTCCCAAACTGCGCAGACTGCAACTGGAGTTGGAAATGTTAACTTGAACAGGATGGTGACCCCGCGCGCACTGCTATACTCTCACAAGCCCCGCACATTGATAGAAGGAGAGGCAATCAGGGAAGAAATGCCTACAATCGACGGTGAAAAGATAACCCCGGGGATGGGCGATTTTCTGGACACCATCTACCCGACATAATCTTTCAAAGCTCATATTCAATTTCAAATGGCATGTAATGACAAACAATTTTGTGTATTAAAATACAACTTTTTAGCTGTATACTGCTCATTTCCAGAACGTCAGGTTCCCGTCGTCATCCTGTATATTACATATGTATATTCCATAACGTTTTTGTTCTCGTATTGGATAAATATACTTACATACATTTTCGCTGCGACATTTGATGCCGTTAGAGTTTTATTATTTAGCTTACCATATATGCACTTGTTGCAAGTTCTGGTATACTTCTTCGCCTCATAAGTCCCTCGTATGCTGCATTATTGCATACACTTCATCCAGAATCCGTTTTTACATGCTATTTCGGCATCGTATAATCATTTTGCAGTTTATCAACCTAATCTGCATTCATTTCATTGTCATGCCAAACCAGTAATTGTATTATTAATAAATTCGCAACTTGAGCACTTTTCCTTCAATTTTTCAACCCATCCACCCTCATAAACTACTGTAGTAATGGAATTGGTTAAATGTAGAGCGCTTTCCTCCTCGCCCCCGGACTATTTTAAATCTATCTGGCTCCTTTCTCGGTAATAAAAACAAAATGAAAAGACAACGCTTTGTTGCGACTAACTCATTCATCCCCATGGCACACAAAAACTTTCCGTATTTCAAACTTTAAATGAATTCCTCGCGAATTTGTTCTCTGCGCCTCCGTTTCTAATTCCGGACCCAATTATACACCATCCAACCCCCGAAATTTACTGAGACGCGCCAAGACAATATTAGGGATTTCCGCGACGAATGCAAACAGTAATATCGGTTTGCTTGTTTGAGCGCTTAATTCGCGTTAAATTACCCGTCTGTCGCAGGTCCACATGCCGAGCTGAGATGCGGACGGTTTAATCGTGAGCCCGGCCGTTGAAAACCGGCCGTCCCGTCATCGCGACTGCGGTTTAACGAATCGGTTTTGCTTGGAACGGATTAATTTATTTCGTAACGAGCTCCGCGTGTATTTACAAAACTTAACCGAGCTTTCTCCACCATTGCCGTGTCGTCGTGGCTTGAGTAATTTTGCATCGGTTCAAACTCAAATAAAGTTAGCGTTTGCGATTCGCGTTTCTTTCTTTGTGCTTTGCCTAACGTCGTTAGATATGTAAATATCGAGAACAATTCTGAACATTAATGGATGTTTGCTTTGTATCACATTGGATGGTGTTCGTTTGGATATTACGGTTCGCAGATCAGATCCTCTCGTTTGCATGTTTAACTAGAAAGCGTGAAGTAAAATATTGATATCTCCATTTACCTTCTGCAAATTAATGATTAAAAATTTACCTAAATGGAGATGCAAGACCTGTATATATTGTGAGAGAAAATATATATCCTCTTTATCTTTCAGGTAGAATAAATGAAATGATGAACTCACGGTTATTATAATTACCGCATTACTACTTAAAATACAGGACAAATTGGAAAACAATATTTTTTGAAAGTACAGAAAGGAAGGTTATTTGCAAAATATAACATCTCCCAATGACCGAGGCCAATGATCAAGCGATATTTTTTTAACAAATGTCAAGGGTGAACACAAACGCGAATGACGCATAAAACTATTAAAATTCACATTAGAAGCTATCTCCATTTTATCCCAGTTTGATAGAACAATTTGACTTACACTCATTAACCATCCGATAATATAAACTCAAAATGTAACAGCAGCGGTTCACGTAATGAAAGGATAACATTCCGAAGAATAAAAGAAAATTTCGATGAAATAATCGGATATTTTCCCCACGAATTCGTTCGACATCGAACGAAATTAAAACGAGCTCACAAGCGAAAAGGAATTATACAAAGCACGTTTAACTCTATTTTTTTGTATTTGTGCCCCCAGGTTTATAAACGTTACGTCGGCAAAGAACCCAATTATCTCTTTCGCAGTAGGAGATCCGATCGGTCAACTAAACGAAACGTTCAGTTAGGTCAAACGCGAATGTTGAAAAGCTAACGGATTATTGGCAGAATTATTCGCCAATTTTTCCATGTAGGAAACTAATCTGTGCGAGCGACGATAAATTGCCCGATTTGACGGGAGACCTACGACGATAAATTAAAAGTTTCTTCAACATCCATCAACTTAATCTGATGCACCGTTACTTTCATCGACTCTCTGCATAAATTTTAGTTCATACTGCAAGAATGATGGTGAAAAATGTTCCACATACTTTTAATACAAATATCTCCGCATCGTCGCTTCGTGAACTACAATTTCAATAATAAAAAAGCAATTAACATCTATTGAATTTAAAATTAAATAACGTTTTATGGAACTTGATTTATTACAATTAATAAGGAAAAGATAACATCTAAGTATATGTGGGTACGTGTGCGTAAAACGGTTAGGTCATTAAGCTTCAACTTCCTGTATGCACCGTTCGATTTTTGTTTATTAGAAATAATTAGGCGATGAAAGGAGCAAAACCTAAATTACCAAGAGCTGTTAAGGCTAAAGATTTATTGCAGTATAAGAAGCGGAGCACGCATTTACTATACATATAAAGTATTTGCCCGCAATGTGTAACATATTTCAACCATAAAATACGGTTTCCTCCTAGATTTACGATATGTTTTCAAAGGAAGAAAAGATTGGATGATCGTAGTTGAAGCAGTTCTCTTGCAAAGGAAGACGGAAGTGAGAATAACAATCAAGTTGAAACACCAAAATTACTTCATCACAGAATGAGAATGATATCAACTAATTTTATTGCCAAATTTCTATACATTTCAAATTTATATGCATGTGACCAGTTCTAGAACTCGACAGATAAAACACTCGCAGTCAGAAAAACTCTTCATTATACGAAGAAGTCACTCCTCTCGATTGAGAAAGAAGAATATTTATAATTTGATGAAACACCACCTGAAACTGATATTCAAAACACCAACTATTAAAACAAGAACAAAAGGTCGTTGCGCAGTCAGACGCTTCCAAAAGTAATTGCTGTACATAGTAATTTGTACATCCGTTTTAATTTTTGGATTTACGTAAAGTTGCTGGTAAAAACGACAACCATCCATTATTTAACTAAACCCATAAAAGCAAATTACTCCCTGAAAAGCGTAGGTAGGTAGATTTGTTTAATAAATAAGGAGGAGTTTTCTCAGAATTCGGGGAACTTCTTCGAAAGGGTGAAGTCGTTGTCCCCGTAGACGATGTTTCAGTAATGTGGGTAGTATACACTAGATGTAATGAAATGAAACCTCCACTTCATTCAAAAAACATCGTCGTGTCACAATTTAGCAGCAACGACATTTTCTTTATCAAAGCAGTTAAGAGCCATATACTTGGTTATAAAGATCACAACCAACGGGTTTGTTATTTGGAACTAACACACAATGAGCTAAATAGTAAACTATTTTCGAGAACCAAAATTTTAATAAAATAAAACGTAGAGGACTCTCTATAAACGACCTAATAATAAAATTAGGTTCGTTAATGGGCAGTTAACAAGTAACCGTGTAAAAGCTTACAAAGTAAGCACAATTTATAGTACATATGCCAATAAATCCTCTGGGAAGTTTCGACTATGTCAATCGCAAAACGCAACTGCAGAACTGCAGAACTGAGCTATTCCGTTAAAGCTAAATCGTATACTATACAAAGTCCCCCAACTGTGAGAAGCTGCGTCACTCCGTATTCAAGAGTCTCACAATGCAATTGTTCAAGAACTTATATGGTTTGATTTGGATCACCTACCCCCTAAGCTGCAGCCCCGAAGTTTGGAGGAGTTTCTGTAGAAAAAGTTAAGACCAAAGGTATTCAGATCTCAACCGAACTAACACCAAGCCAACCAACATAGCTCCAACTAACTGTGAAGAAGCATAGGCCATCAATAATTACGAGGATGAAAGAGACTTGAGATAACAATTGTAGTTCTGTCGAATTATTTGGAGCTGTAACAACAAATACTGAAGCAGTCGTGATACTAATCGAGGAGGAGATAGCGCTTTCTTCGAACAATAAAATCAATAAAGTTGTTAAATCGAAATTACCACACCGACTTGGATCCAAAGATGTAGTTTAACAACTAAGTTATGTCTTAATAGAGGAAACTTAAGAAAGAAAAACGTCGGTTGTAAACTTAGCCAAGTGTGTGTTCTTAAGTAATTGTTAACTACACAAGGGGTCCCCCTCTTCTTGGTAAGAATACGTCAACGTTTCTTTTTCTCTGAACACGATACGAAAATACCTTAGAATCAAATAGAACCTTATATTAGTACTACTACTACTATATAAGCAGTACATATTTGGAACTTTATAACTGCTATAACGTCTCTCTTGAAATTATCGTAGTTTTAGTACCAAATTGTTACGTTTCTTACAGTTTCGAATGTAGGTCTCCGTTAGTTGACGAGAAGATTCTACAGTTTCATACACGAAACTATCTTAAAGGGAAAACGCAATCTCACAACATCTAAAAGAAGAAGAAGTTGTTAAAAACGCAGTAGAAGCAACCCTTACAAATTAATGAGGAGACCAAACGAAAGGAAAACCAAACTGGTTGGTGAGAAAATAAAGTTTTTAACAAAGTAAGTAGAATAGGAAGATGATAGGCGAGATATATGCGACATAACTAAAATTGATACCGGTAGCAGTAACCATATGACGACTCATGAGATGCTGCGGACATCCTCTCGTATTGAAGAAAAGTTGTTAGGATAGCTCAAGACCAACGTAGGCAGAAAGTATGATAAAGGCAGTAGATACATAGGTTGTAACTGGTAGGAGGCAAGAATGGTGTTTAGAAACAGAAAAGGCTGGCGAAGGGAATAGAAGAAAAAGCTCATAAAACTCAACTTAAGCCTTAAGGTCAAAGTGGTTGCATGATTGAGGATTAAGTGAGCAAGTAATTGCGCACCACTTTCCAGAAACTAGATGGGAAAAACCTAAATTTATGTCAAGAACAACTTCAGTCCTTTATCCCGTTTCTTACCGAAATTGGCGGTTTATTAGCTGAGAAACGTAATTCAAGTTACTGTGATCGATGTGGTGACCAATAAGGACAAATAATGTGCTGTAGATATGTCTCTCAAATTGAAGAAGATAGATTAATTGGGCGAAAATAGGATAGATCAAGACCGACGTAGACAAAAATATGATAAAGCCAGTAAGTAGGTGTTAAATTGAAGAAGGCAAGAATGGTGTTCAGAAACAAAAAAGCGTGGCGAAACAAATGGAAGAAAAGCTCGTCAAACTCAACTCTACTTTAAAATTAAAACCTGAATTCGTATCAAGAAAAAGGTTTCTCGATTCCAATACCGCGTATTTTATCGAAATTGACGTTCTACGTGTCAAGAAACGTAATTGAAGTTATTGGGATTGATGTGCTGGCCAATAAGGACAAATAATATCATCTGGATGCGTCTCTGAAATTGAAGAAGAGAGATTCGTTAGAAGAGAATAGGATAGATCAAAACTGAGGTAGACAGAACTATATATATAATGATAAATCTAGTCAATAGGTTTTACATTGAAGGAGGCGAGAATGGTGTTTAGAAACAAAAAGAGTGGCGAAACTAATGGAAGAAAAGGTCAAAGAGCTCAACTCTATTTTAGCCTGAAAATATGAAATGGTTACAGGATTGAGGATTTAGTTAGCAAGCAACCATACACCAATCTTTAGAAATGGGATGGGAAAAGTTGAATTCGCGTCTAGAAGAAGATTTCTTCATTGCCTTTCCACGCTTCTTACTGAGATTGGTGGTTTAGTTGCCTAGAAACGTAATTGAAGTAATTGAAATGGATGTGATGAAGATAAGGGCCAATTCCATTTGAATACATTACATGGAGCTTCGATCACACGTCTACATCTTTAAATACCCAAACTCTACCAGGATCAGCTTTCTTCTTGTTTTTCGTTTTTATTACTCACACGAATCTTTATCTTTAAGTTTTTTATTTTACATTTAATTTAATCTTAAGACCATTATTGTGTGTCTGCTGAGCAGCAAATATCATTATATGGAATTTGAGCAAAATTAAAACAAATCGTTAAGATGCCAACATCCATATATCTCGGAGAAGTATGAATACAATCGGGTTAATAAACGGATGTACCCTATCAAGTTGGTATTTCTCGTATGTCATTATTCCTGTCGGTATTCCTTCGCAATTATATGTTACAAAAATGACAAAAACATTCACGGAATTGACTTTGCTCTTCGTGTACATCTCAAATCCATCTTTGATGACCTTCAATTATGCCAAGTTACAGCTATCTACATACATAGATCTCAGAAATAAATTAAAATGATATCAAACCAGTCGAGCGTAGTTAACTAACGAAGAATAATGAAACGCAAGACAATTATGCATAATTTGCGTAGATTGTTTGATTAAAACGAGATACAAAAACATAACACCTCAAAGATTTATATTAGCACACCTGGCTGCATGTGTTCCATTATTCATCCTGTTTGCATTATAACCCGCAACGAGGGGTCGAACGACAAAACGCACCTCTCACTTCGTTTCCCATACGTTCGTCCTCTATTGTTGTGTAGCGTTGCTTTCGATGGGATTTAAATAATAAAAATAGATGGTAATTACGTGACCGTTACAATCCTAATTGGAGCCATAGAAAATATGAACATCCATCAATTTATCTCTTACAACTCAATGGGATGTAATTTAATATAAATATTGTATAACCAAGTCAAAAATATTGTAGACAACTAGAATGTGTGTTCGGTATCTGAATATGTGCGTATCAGGTCGTTGAATGGCTTGCCATACAGCTGTTACGCCTCTCGCTAAGATTTACTACGACAGTCCTCCACAGACGCAATAGATTACGTCAAAATTAATGTACGACGAGGTTACACGGCGAACTCAGGTGGCCGCAATGGTACCACAGTGCAATATATAATAATAATGTAGCCAATTAATATTAATGATATAATTCCTATGTCAACACTGGAAAAACACCTCGAATTTATATAACGCGCACGAGATTTCGCAGATTACCTTGGAAATCTATTTTGAATACCAGCCCCGTTAATATTAAATATATGGAATTTATTTCATCTTGTGGTATGTAGTGGAGTTTATAAGGAAAATGTTTAAGAAAATTAAGAAACATGCCCATAAAAATGATTGAAGTAGCTTTGAAGGTATGTACTGCGAAATTTTAAGTTTTGTTAGTTGACATCTTGTAGATTTCTTGATACCCAAAACGGGCCTGCAAGAAATTAATGTTTGTCAGATCCAGTGATCAGGTGTGTGAGTCTGCACGATTGGTGACGATGGTTATTTAGATTCCTAATACGCATGACCAGTATTATAAATTCAAACTTGCATCTCAGGCGGCTGCTGCTGATAACGGATTTCAATGCTGAAGGCTGATACGGAGTCGTTTTCGGAAATAGATCTGTTCCCTCACCATAAATTTATAAATTTGGTCAAAATGGCCAATTTTTGACCATTAAACCTAAAGTTACCTCAAAACTTGACATGCTAGACAATTTCTACGGGCCAACGTCAAAAAATCTGTAAGATTCACTGCCTGTCATTTCTGTAGTAAAGTTTCTAACTTCATCGAGAGAAACCTGGAACACGAGGTGATTAATTTCTGACCAGTATCCTTTTGGGTGAGGGAAATGCTTAGGAAAGGTAAGAAACATGTCCGTAAAAATTATTGAAGTAGCTTTTAAGGTATGTACTGTTAAATTTTAGGTTTTGTTAGTTGACATCTTGCATATTTCTTGATGTCCAAAACGGGTCTGCAAAAAATGAATTTTTGTCAGATCCAGTAATCAAGATTATGAATCTGCACGATTTGTGGCAATGGTTCATTAGATCCCTGATACCCATTACCAGTATTATAAATTCAGGCTTGGATATCTCAGGTGAAATAAGAAAATCGTAAAGCGGCAATCGATGATGCATTTTAAAGCTGAAGTCTTGTACGATTCAGTGTACGGAAATTTGATCAAAATGTCCAATTTTTGACCATTTAACCTAAAGTTACTTCAAAACTTGTTACACAATCACTACGGGCGAATTCGTCTTCACTGTCAAAATAAATCTATAACATGCACCTCCTGTCATTTCTGTAAATGACCCCAGCAGAACTGTGTTGTAGCTCATGCAATTTTCATCAATGAAGAGAACTTTTATCCTCATTATAACACCATTATTAGCTAAATACTCCATAGAAGTACAGAAGTGAGTAGCAGCATAATAAGAAAAAGGAGAAAAATCTGTAGAGATCAGAAAGTAACCGGAAAAAGGCCTCATCAACAGAATAACTAGACAAGACAAATAGGATAAACATGAACGCTACTTTCGCGCTGTAACAAATGATCGTTTTCCATTACATGACGGTGAGGTGATCATTCTCTAGTTTCTCAGGAACAACACTTGCATCCTTCATGGTATTAAAGTGATATTTTAATTAGATCAAAATGCGGTTGCCAAACCTTTTTGTAAAGATGATCACCAGAGTTGGGCAATATTAGACGTTAGCATACGAATTTTTCTAAAATTACAATTCAAGTCTCCGGATACCCAATGATCTATAGTTATACAAGCCTCCCAGAGACTTAAGAATTTTTTTAAGTCAACTAATTTTCCCGAGATACTCGTGAAACAGGACTACCAACGTTGATGAAGATGCTGTTTTAATAGAGGATGTATCCTAACAGTATTCAACATAAAGACTGCAACAAAGTTGCTACTGTATCTCCTTGAAGGCTTATGCTCTTTGATAATAGTCCGAAAATGCTGGGCTTTAAGGAAAGATGTGCTTTTACTCAGTCGAGAAGTCTGACCAATAGAGAGGAAGGTTTCTATAATTTATGACCATGTGAGCGGTGTATGTCGCTTAAGACTTAGGTCTGGGAATTTGGAGTTGGCTATAAATTTAATCGAGAGCCATGTACTACCGAGCGAGCTATTTCAATCATCAATCTAGAATGTTCCAATAGATTAGCTAATAAATTAAGATGGTGACCTTCAAACTTTTCCAAAAAGAAACTTATTTAACATTATTTGAGCTGTATCTATAGATAATTTACGATGTGCGAATATTTGTTTCAGCGGCAGGAAAGCTCGGCCGACTCGAATCAGGTAACAGACTATGGCTACGCGGAAGTTGTTCGAGGTTCGAGGTTGTAATGCCCTGCTTTATGATGTGACAAGTAAATCTGGAGAAAAATACAGACTGTGTTAGTAAGAAGTATACGTTTACTCGAAACAATTGTTGTAGTTTACTAGCAAAGTTGTGTTACGTACGTGTTAAAGAACCATTCTCAAGCTTCCAATAAAAACAAACAGGCGCTCCATCTATTTTTCCTTTTAGCAGTTTCTTTTAAGAAATTTTGATTTCGCATATGATGTGTAGCTGATAAGCGCTCTGGGAAAAATCGGCAGACTATAAAAGTATAGTTTGCTATACCAAAGTGTATAAATGGTTTTCAGGCAAAATTTGTATTCTTGCAATAACACCATTTCCAAGAATTAACTAGTCTTGACTGCTTCTGAAGCAATGCAACGTGTACATATTTCAGTGGCTAACAGTATGTTTCATCAAATAATTGATTCATCCTCATCGACCAAGTCGTAACTAACAATATCAGATGTGGTCCATCACGCATTCATCCTGAATTCTGATTTATTTCTAAGAAGAAGTCTTTAAATCATTTCTGTACAGTGCAATTAGTTACCAAACGTTTCCCAAATGCTGAACATATCTTACATAATATTCAGAGTCACGTCTAGATTGATGGATATTTCAACTGAGTAAACGGAGTCATCCACCCACGATACAGTTCACTTATAATTAGTAACTTATGAACAGTTTCTATTTCCAATCCGATCCTTAGAATCACGTACGCAGGAGTATCTCTAAGAAATTTCGACAGGTCATAAAGCCCAGGTCAAATAGAAAGGTTTCGTCCAACCGATGTCCTTGATTTTAATAAATTTGCGGCTACATCACACAGGATCAACTTCCCGAACGGTCACCCTACAAGGTATTTGCTTTCTGCATCCTCCCGTCCACCAGAAGGTAGAAAAAGCTCAATTTGTAAGCCAAAATAGGTCTGAAACCAACAAAGTGCGATCCTAACATATTCTTTTAGAACCAATCAATTCCACAAAAAAGGGAAAGTCGTGTGGAAATAAAAATCTTCCATTTTAAAATCGAGAATAATAAAACTCCCGACCAACTTTCAGATTTATCGTCCTTTCTCCGACGATGAAAGCTCCCCGTCAGCTTAATCCTTAAAACATTAATTACGTACACGTCAAAATTGAAATAAATTTCTTTTTAAATAATAATTTCGAACGGCATTCCATCAATCTCGACTTTCGAAGGGACGAACCGCCCTCGTTATCGGGTGGAGGAGTAATTGCCCCGAGATTAACGTTGCGAAAATAAATATTGAACCGGGAGTCGATCGAGCTGGAATTCGTGTAGGCCGGCAAACTGATCGAAGAAGAAAGAAAGCCTACGAATGAGGATGTAAAAGGAGCAGGAAGCGGGAGGAAAATGCTTGTTCGCAAGATCAATTATTGGATAAAAAAGGAGAAAAAACAAATCGAAACCGCTATTAAAAATTCAGTAGGGGAAGATTGAGGCTTCCTAAATCGGTGAATAATGAATAAGGAGAAAAAACTTCGCAAAGTCCATATATATATGTATTCTGCGGAAAAATGCTGTTTAAAAATCGAGATAATAATGTTAGCAGATGTATTATTGTGTGCGCTTATCAAAGGTAAATAAGGATAGCAGAACAATTATTTACAAACTACTGGGATTTATCAGTAAATGCAGGTGCAATTGTTCGTAATCGGATTAATTTATTGAACCATTCGAACTATTAAATGGGATTATGGAGTACATTTATTAACGGTTGGCCAAACTGGAAATGCAACGAGAAAAATAGGAAGCGCTATGTTTACTATTCAGGATTTCACATTTATATGAAGCTTAAATGATCTCATTGGGAAAACTGTATACCTATGTATAATATATAATCATATATTATTATTTGTGAAGGTGTGGTTTAAGTCTCACTTTGCTTAAATTCCAATGGTTTACTGCATTCTTTAGATTAGTTTACTTCATCAGTTCATTGTCCAGGATAAAATTTGTTACTTTACTGATAGAAAACTTATTAACATTTCTGGTAGCGATCCTCAAGTGCAAGTGCTTGAATCTCATACTACCAAGCTCTTGCAGCAATATACAGAGAAGTTCCCTTTCTTTGCCCGGCATGCTCTACAGATAGATTTGGATTTACAGCGATTATTATTGGCAACTTTCTACGGTGTCTTATCATAGCTAGCAACATTTTTACAAATGCTTTCAACCTCTTCCTGCCATGAATCTGCAGCTACTGCTAGTTACTTATTAGTATATTATATACAATTTTAAATTTGTGCTGCCTAGGTAGTTAATGCTATATCTCTTATATATATATATATATATATATTCTTATACTCCGCAATTTCTAATTGATATGGACGGCTAGTTTGAGTTTTAAAAATTTCGCTTTATGACACAAAGGAATAAATCGAAAATTGGTACTTGAGTAACTGGCATGTGAAATGATATAAGAACAGAAACGTCGTTATTATTCTGATAATGTCATTATGCTATACGTAGGTTCTTCAACAGGAAAGTTCCATATTCATGAGACTTTGCTATGTTCCTGTATTATCACAAACCAGCTGATATTCCATAAAAATACTTACTTAAGACTAACCTAATTCTAGTTAGAAATAAGACAAGATACCTACATACATATATAAATAATTTCGAATACATAAATATATACAAAGTTTAAGCATCTTAAATTTCTTAATATACACAAAAGCTCCCTTGTTACAAAATAAATATATGAGGAATGTCCTCAAAGTACTAGGAATTTGGCTATCATTTCTTAAGGTATCTATATTTCATCAGTAAGGTTTGATGAAAGAGTGGATGACGTGTTATCGTTAAGTAGTGTAAACCGCACTCACGCTGTCACTTCCACGAATTTTATTATTCATGATAAGTTATCATCAGCAACTACTATCCGTTTCCAAAATTGGTCACTATAACATGCAAGAGCCTTGATACCTAACGAGTTGAAACCTTCTTCACGTGCAAACGTTGGTGTCAAATCCCATGAGCCTGTCGCGTACCTATTCCTACACTAATTTCACGAACATATCGTTATTTGTCTATCGTCTTTCAGCAGCAACGTTTCTTTCATTTACAGAGGTGTAGTTATAGATTTTGCAAATTTTTCAACTAGACCCTGCAGATATTGAACGGTTTCGGAAGGTTTCACACCCTTTTTAAATAAAAAGAAAATAATGGTCATTTGTGATTTAGTCGTGTGTTCCATGATCACCAAATCAGTGACGGGGACATACGTATGTCAAGCAGCCAGTCAAGTGGCTGAAGTATACTAAACAATATTGCACGTGATGGCTGCATAAACGTGTCAAAACTTTTCTCTTATCAACAACGTGACCTACACGATTTACGCAATTGAACTAGAACCAAATTCCTGTAATATTCGAAACATTCCTCGCACATACATGGAGAAACGTTCTAGTATGAAAATTGTTTGACACAAACTCAGATTAAATAACTCATGCCCTATAACACTGATTTAGTTACCTTCAAATTCATATTTTTCCAACTAAATTGGGATGGTTCTTACAACTTCACTTTTTCCACTGAGGATGATAATCTAGTTGTCGAAAAATGTCGTTGGTGGTATCCAAATCGGAATAATGGTAAGAGTTATTTCATTTGAATTCAAAAAGGGCTATG
The DNA here is from genome assembly GCA_038088585.1 of Chrysina gloriosa. Taxonomy (NCBI): domain Eukaryota; kingdom Metazoa; phylum Arthropoda; class Insecta; order Coleoptera; family Scarabaeidae; genus Chrysina; species Chrysina gloriosa. The sequence continues at coordinate 95,415,559 of CM076087.1, read as the reverse complement.
TACAAAATACGTAAATATTTACAAATACAAAACTGGAGAATAAAGGAAATAATTATTGACATATACGACATATACAAAATTGTTGGCGTTAACCAGCAAAACAACGATAAAAGGAATATACACAGTAGACATAACGCAAGCCCATAGAAGCAATTGTATACCATTGCTTAGAAAAGTACTACCTTTTTCCGTTTTCTTAGGATTAGAATAGTAGTTAGGAGTATCTGTAAAAAGTTAGTGTGTTAGTATGTTAGTAAACTATCAATATTTATCAACAGAAATTATATTGATTAAATACAATTTACACGGAATACATTTGTACATCATGGATGAAACATCAAGCAATTCTTAATCGTAATGCGATAAAATTAACTTCGCAGAGATGTTCTCGAACAAAGTAAATTAAATCGATTCGACGAAGGAATTGCTTCCGTCGTAATGAAGTCTAACATTGCGAGTTCAAACAGATAAAATTAACCTCCATTTTCTGTTAAAAACGGGAAGTTGAAATGTTTCAGTGAATGGCGTAAAGTGCTTAATGATCCTCTAATAATATTTGAAGGAGGGCTTCAACGTCATCGAAATGGAAATAAATGTTAATTAATTTCGTAAAAAATTCGTCACGAGGGATTTGATTAAAATTATTTAAAATTTGAAGTCATTAGCTTTGTGAACATTACGACTTCAAATTGCAAGTGACTACATAATATAAGTGTAAAATGTTGCTATATTTGTTAAAATTGACCTGTCAGATCATAAGATGTATGTTTTGTACAATTAATAACCGTTCCCACATTTTGGTGGCATTTTCAGATGCTTTGCGAGCAAATACAACATTTTAAAGACTAAAAATGCCATTTGAATTCCTTTAGTCAGATTAAAACAAAAACATAATCGTTCATTTCAACCCGATAATCACTACGTCTTGAAAACGAGATAAAAAGTTCTTGAGGTAATTTTCAAATTTATAGCGAAGGAAGCGGATGTGAGTGAAAATCTAAGCGAAATTCGAGAAAGTCTCCCCATCACAACAAGACCGTCATTACCTCGTCGAGAAAAGAAAGTCGAGTGTGTGTAATTGCAGAGTTTAGTGTTCAATCTAGTGTGAAAATGCACCGGCACGGCAAGTAACAAGGGAACAAAGCAGAAAGATGAGGTACGAAAGTGAAAGAAACAATCGTAAACGAAGGAGAGACTCCCGGTCTAATTGTCGCGGGTTTACGCGGTAGATGCGCGATATTATGTATGTCTATTACGCTAATAAAGAAAGTGCCGTCGGCAGAACTACTTTCATTAGAGAATAGAAGAACGGTAGGTGCGTGCCTTTTCGTAATGAGACGTCTTACGTAACGAAAATCTAAAACGGAGGTTGTGCGTACGAGATGTGTAAATAAAGTAATGAGACCGTTCTTTTTCCCTTGTTTTATTCCAATAACATTACATTTCAACACTGCCACCTTCAGAGCAACGGCCTTGGGAGGCCACACAGCGCTGGAGACAGTTCTTCTACTCCTCATACTGGAATAGTCTTCAGCTAGTCGGTTACAGCCGTCTGAATGCTCTCCTATGCCCTAAAACTATGTACCTTGAGGTGTTGAGTTAATTTCGGGAAGAGTAAAAAGTCAAAAAGACGGAAGTCGAGTGAACGAGTCACAGCAAGGTTCTTACTGGCCATAAAACAGTTTACTGAAATTTCTATGTGACAAGACGTATTGTCGTGATGAAACACCCATTTTTTTTATGTTTGGTCCCATACCAGGCTTGGGACAAAAAATAGGGCATACGTGTACTTAATTTTTTATTTTGCCACCAGAGTTGTAGCTGTTCCCGAAACTCAATACATTTCTGGGTGGAAAGAGATTTTGGTTGAATGAATTTTGGGAACATCGAAGAAAGTCACACGCTAAAGAAACGTTGGCCAAGTGTTATAAATAAAATATAACTTGAATTCGTAATGTTTTGTTTTCATTGTCATTCCGAGAACTTTCCAATCTACCCTCGTACTCACCAAGAAAAATTTCCTCCGATTTTGCTGAAATCTGAATACGTTTTAGTTCATGAAAATCTTAGGAGTAGGGCTGAAATTGATATTAAGGAGGTGAAATTAACCCTTAAAGAAAGATGTGTTAGTGGGGATTTGACAGTTTCACATGGAAGCAGTGCTCCGATAGACATGACACCAATTGTAAAATGTTCCTTACGTCAATAATGAAAATTGCATGCTTTACTTCTCCTGCGCTCCCACTGCAAGGTAGTGAACCACCTCCCGAAATTATTTTGTTCAACGTAGCAAGTCAATTTGCAACTGATTTGGATGCAACAAAAACGAAATTGACGGGGGACAAAATATAAAGGAAGTATAGATGTCACTAGTAATAATGAATGAAGTAATAAACTAGCTAGTTATATAAAATATATGTAAGTAATTAAATTTGTACGATATTCTTAAAAATTCTGATAAATTACGATCTTGCATAATTAAATTTTCATTTCTAGATTATGAGAAAAAAGAAATTGGTTGTGTGCTGGATGAAGGATCAAATCCGAAACATATGACTAAGAAGAAGAAATACGGTATAGTTGGTGGCTATCTGGTAAACATGTCAGTGATTGTTATTTCCAAACAAAATATTGACCAAAACCAAATAGAAATGCCAACACTTATGTAGATATAAGGTGATATTTATGTTTCAATGTGCATTCAAAAATACGTAATTGTATTATTATTGTATGTTGTCTCTTTTGTCTAGTTATTTTTTTAAATTCAAATTACCAGTCGTTAGTAAAGTTTGATAAAAGAGTGGATAACGTGTTATCATTAAGTAGTGTAAACCGAACTCACGCTGTCACTTTGACGTATTTTATTATTCAATGATGATAAGTTATCATTGAATAATAAGATTCGAAGGAGTGACAGCATCAGCCCGGTTTACACTACTTAATTTTATCACGCCATCCACTCTTTTATCAACTTTAGTCATTAGTAAAATCAACGACTACTGGTAGATAATTTAAAAATGGCAAATATTATAGCGAATATTTTATTATGTAATAATGTACAGAAATCTGTACAAATTTGTCTGCCTTGTATGATCGATCTTCTTTAGGGTGTACTGTGTCCCACGTGCATGATCCTTCTTCGAATTCTTGCAAACACCTTGGCCAGAAGGCACAAACTCTTTGCGAGCAATTCCCTGGCTATCAAAGATGCAAATCAGTATACCTTTGATCTCCGATTTGCTCATTCTTGCTTTTCCTTAGCCTTGGAGAGATTGGAATGTGCCGTTCCATGCTCTGACGCCTGGTTGACTGATAGCACAACGTTGCTCGAAATTCGTGTCATTCATGGTCAGAACGCACTTCTTACAGGCCAAGAAACAGTTTATTGAAATTACTGTGCGACAAGGCGCATTGTCGTGTCGGAACACCCAGGTTTTTTGGATATTTTGTCTCACCCTTTTTCGAAGTCTTCCAAAACGCATTTGGTAAAAGTTTTGATGAACCCCTTGGCCTAAAGACAAACTTTTTGTGAACGATTTCCAGGCTGTCAAAAGCAAATCAGCATGCTTTTGATTTTTGACTTGCTCATTCTTGCTTTCTGTTGGCCTGTTCTGCTAGATCGGAGTGTATCCTTGCATGCTCTGGCGCTTGGTTTCTGGGTAGCACACCATTGCTCGGAATTCGTGTCATTAATTGTCACAACGCACAAGTTAAAGCAACTTCACTAAAACAATCGCTCTGGACGAACAATGTGACTCCGACTGATGGCGTATCGCACGTATCACCTGCCTCTCCTCCAAGTCACGTGTTCCCAGTATTTCCCGATCCAACAATACGCTGCGTGTCTCATTACTTTATTTACACACCTCGTATGTTTCCCTTCGAATTTCGTATTGATAATTTGACACGTTCAATATCAGAAGCGAAGCTTGACAGGGAGAAAGAAATATTTGAAATTGTCCCAATTATGAAAATCTTATCAAGCAATCCCGTTTTGGTTAGTTACGTACTTATCGCTCTGTTTGTTCGCGGATTCGGATGATGAAATCACAGCAAAAGGAGTACTGAATTAATTTCGAATAAAAACGTGGAATAGAAGCACCCAGGGAAAGCTTACGTCCTGATATGGAAGTAAGGGGGAGAAATTCATAATCTAACTAGTATGAGTCTCGTCTGCTGGCATCACGATAAACTACAATAAGAACGAATTATATTTTCTTTAGGGCATCTCGTTTGTTTCAATTTATAAAAACATCTGTAATAAATCTATAGAACGCGCACACGGAATGTGGTTACTGTCAAAACATCTCAATTATAATTGTACGCCGTAAAGAACAAAAAGCATGAAAATTAGCTTTAACCACGCAAACTGAAACAAACAAATTCTGTCACACTTCAGCGGCGCTAAAGGATTCGTTCCGACAACAATCTGCGCGTTGCTCGCCATTAAACGTGAACATAAACATTGCGAACGAAAAAAATAATACGAAGGACGCCGGCGATATCGGCGCTATCGACCATCGAGGCCAAGCTATGCAGCTCGTCGTAAAATCCACGAATAACCGGCGCTAGACTCGCTTTTGATCCGATGAAAGTGGTCCGATATCAATGAGTTGCGATCGTTCGACCGTGGGACGAACGCTGGTAGCTGAACCCGCAGGTAATTGTCGCATTTCGACCCTCGGGTCCACGACCCTTTCAACGCCCATGGAATGTAATATCGCGCGCTTTAGAGATGCAACGATTTTGTTGGCGTTACACGAAACTTAACAGCTGAAACGATGTGTAACAGGAATACAAGCGGTGGTGGTTTTATTTTTCAAACTGTTCCTAATGAAGTTTAGGTTAAAACCCGAAATGTTATGTTAATAAAAGTTACCTCGTTAAACTTAAAGGAATTTATAGTTATATAAATTTTAAAGTGTTTGTTCCGTAATATATCTAGGGTCTTAAAATAATCTCGTACTGGCTCATAGCCACGATATATTCGTTGGAATCTTCCTTAAGAACTGGTTAACGCCGCTTTGGAACCGGAACGTATCGACCACTACACACAAGGTAGGGAGAACATAAACATACGTCATGTATAAAAGGAAATAAAAATGTATTTTTAGGAAAAAACGCATCGAAGGAGAAATTTTAATTACTGTCACAATTTTAGACTTTCCTTTCTATTTTAGGTACATTTCCTTAGAAAGGGACGACATATAAAAGAAGATTCTTCCTAGTCACATACGATGATTTTTAGAATCGTCTAACAAAAACTAACTTAACTTAACTTTAACTTTAAATAAAAATAAACCTTGCATACTACGACTAACCCTTAAATGTTGCTTGTAAAACGGCCAGTATTTTTCGCAAGATATGCGTCAAATTCAATTATAAGATTTTATGAGGTAAAAGTAAGTCAAGAAATGTAAAAGAAAATAAAGATTCCCACCGCCTATTCTACTTAAAACTCAACGTTATACCTGGTAAATCGCTTGCTATCGATGTGATTCCTGGATACACTTTTTATACGATGTTATCGCTTCGGCACGGTCATAGATGAGATGAAATAGAGGCACTTGAACCTGCTAAACATATGACGTTTGTTTTCCTTTACACTTTGATGTTTATCGTACTTGAGATTGTTACAGATATCGCGCGGGCCATTGCCAGGGTTTATATTTACATGTCTAAATAACAAACATTCAGGGATCCTGAATATTTTTCATAGGGAGCTTTATTATTAAGAAAAATCATTAAGCCTTTCCTGCGATAGTAGGACAATATTTTCTTTAAAAAATTTTGTATAATTTTGTTTGAACTTCCTTCTGGTTTCATTTGATGCATAAGTTGTGAAAAGCATTGTATATTGCAATATTGGACTAACAAAATGGACCACTACTAAAGCAGCCACAACAACCACTTTAATGGAATTATTTCTTATTAACGACAAACCAAAGAATGGCCCACCCGTTACAAGGTTGCTACACTGCCTACTAAAGAGAATATAGCACCCATAGAACAGGAAGACGAGCGGCAAGCAAGCTTACTACAAAACATAAACGCAAAAGAGTTTCCATTTGTTATAACTTATCTTATATAAAGAAGGTCATGAAATATATATATATATATATATATACATTTAATTTGTTATAATATACATACATACAGAGTTCGAATTGAATGAGCTGAAGGATGAGAGAAGCAGTCTTATTGAGCGGTTAAAGTGCGCTCAAGACGATCTTAACGTAAAAGAGATAAAAATTAGGAACCTCTATGAAACAACGAAAACTTTATCGGAGACCCTGGAAAATCGGAAAAATTTAGTTGTGGTTTCTACACAAACTGATACATCAACGCCTTGTGGCGGTTCTAGTCAATCAACTGCTGCGACTGCCGACAAGGAAACACAAACGTACATGTTGTCTGATCAGCCAGACAGGGACTGCGCTCGGATCATCGGTGAAGGCATAGAGACTCGGACACAATAAAATATTATTATTATTATTATAACTTATTCGACTGATACAACTGTTGGCATGAAACAATAAATAAAGATCAATAATTACTATAAATGAAAGTTATTTTATTTTCAATCAACTTTGCGCAAGGAAAAGACGACCGTTTCCTAAAGCAACATACAAAGCCTGTCTAATGGACGATTCGATATACCTCACCCACATCTACCCTTATCTGCAGACGGGCCTGTGTGTCTAGATATCAATTCATTTTTGACGTGTGTTATCGCTATGCGTTGTTTCGACTCGCATTCTTTTGTGAGAATAATTCCACTTGAGTTTTCTAAGAACAGCCACCAAGACCAACAATATCTGGACAGAATAGTCACAGGTGCTAAAACATGGGTCCATCACTGAGGGCCGGGATCTGAGGCGAAAAGTATGAAGTTAGAACGAAGGAAAAAATCAAAAGCCAACTTTTCTTAGATTTAAAGAGTAGACAATCAACTATATTGTGAAGTCAAAAAATCGCGCCAATCTTCAAGGCTTCGATGCACACCCATACACGGTAGACTAGAGCGTTGAAACTATTAACCATTTAGATTTCAAGATGCTGAACGCACTGCTCTTCTGGCATTATCATCTTTACGGACAATGCAGAAATGCTCAAATCTTTCAACGCTATTTTGATCTACATGGTCCTTCTGGATCTCTATCGCATATTTTCATCTACTCGTGAGTCCTCCTCTTCGTCTCTTAGTTGATGTATTCCATTCTGTTAAAGTCCCTTCTTATTCTAAGGATGTACATATATATCCGTGGTAATCTCTGTGATTTCTCGGTTCAGTTGCTCACAAACTTGCGTATTTCTTTTAACAAGAAGGTTCTAAGTTGGTCGCGTAAGCATGTATGTACCACTTCTCACACTTCCTTGTCTATACAAAATTGGCGATACCAATCAAAAAATATCCATTTTACCAAACACTTTTTATGAATAAATAAAGTTTATTGAACATTATCAAAATTCTAAGCAGTGGTCAAACGTGGCTTTTGCGATTTGCTACACGCGAGGGATATTTTATCATCGATTGTTGATGTCTGAAAAAAATTCAAAAATTTTTTTTTCCTCGATAATGAAGGGTGGTCAAAGAAAACTATTTTGTGGGCAAACATGGTCAAAAAATGGTGAAAGAAATATTTCATTTCCAAGAATTTTTTTCTGTTTTGGGGTGCCACTTTCACAGACCTTATGCAAAGATACAGAAATCATCTTTCAGTAGTTGCATTAAATTTTGTGTCAGGATTGCGCATCCTAAAACGCATATACTTACTAAAACGAAAATTTCCGAGAATCTCACATCTACATATAAATGTGTATATGTAGATACCAAGAAAACTTGCTACAGATATAAATCTTTGGTTTGTCTGTACAGGTTGAAAGAAAAACGGCAATAAAGATGTCTCTCTTTGTTGTATTAACAACAGTAACAAATCTTCGATTTCTCTAAAATATGGATTGAGAAGAATAAGATCTCCTAACATTGCCAATGTGGCTAATGGCTAAGGTCGAGGCCAGAATAATAATAATAATAATAACATTGCCAATGTTACACATGCGTAAAAATTCATAAGTAAAATCCAATTCAAACCGACAACTACTCACGCTAAAACCAACTGTTACCGAGTAAACGCTGCGAAGTAATTAAGACAAAAAATAATCAATTCCTTTCTCTAGCAACGGTACAACCGCAATAAATCTTGGGTTCGTCACATACCGAAAGGTCATCGACCACGACATATCAAACTGACAGCGACCGTCACATCCTCAAAGTTTACAGTTGAACGGAAAAAATGTGAAAGGAAGAAAAAATAATACGTAGATTCTCCGTCCCGGGTACCTTCCTCTTTCTCTCCGTCCCGCACCGCGTTTATGGCTCGACTTCAATGTCTATCGCGGCGTACCGTCTACCGAGACTTCCTCTTGCCACTGCTGACCCCGTTTCGCCTCATTAATAATTCATGCCGCCGACAATGCAAGCAGTAAATAGTAATATGAAGACGACATTCATTTGGCCGAGCCGAGAGACGAGAGTTTGCCAAATTTAACTCGTGATTGCGCTTTTCATTAACCTTTAGCCACCTAAAGTTGTTCTCGAAGTTGAGCTTTTAACCGAAAGCGCACCGAAGTGAGAATTTGGGAATATTTAGGAAAGCGGTTTATTTTATTCTTCTTGTTTTGTTGTTTTTAATGATAATTTGGAAAATCGTGACGTTTTAAAGTTAATCTAAGGCAAAATGTACGCATTATCTAGACCAAACTTTTCTCAAATTTTTATCCCGCAGAAACTAGATAGGGTCGTAAGTAGCTCCAGTAGATGCTGACAATTAAAAAGTTGTTTCACCGAAATAATCTTTCTTGAGTTCTTCTACTAATCTAATAACACTGTGCTAATCGAACATTTCAACGTTGATGGGTTCTGGGTAGAAAACACAACTCGAGTATGCTGAATCAAACGCTGTCAGCCGTTTTGCGAAGTTGACTCTAGTTTACGAGATATTTACGAGTAAAGATTGTACAAAAGGAGACCCAAGAAACACGTTTTTCCGTACATTTCAACCATTTATTCATCACATATTGTTTCAGTTCGACAAAATTTCTTCATTTCATGAAATACTTTTCACTTTTTCTAACTTACCGAGTATTCAAGGTTGCAGAATGTATAGAAAAATATATAATAGGTCTATTTGTTTCCAAAATTGTCAATTTTCCAGATAGATATATATTTTTATCTGAAACATCTTATATTCCTGATGCTTCTTCTTGCAAGTTCCAACAAATATCTGCTAAAAGACCATCCTACTTTTTCCAGTATATCCATGTTCGAGTCCCTAATGGATAAAAGGTTGAAATGTATGGAAAAAACGTGTTTCTTGGGTCTTTTTATACAATCTTTACTCGTAAATATCTCGAAAACTAGAGTCGGTTTCGCAAAACAACCGACAGCGTTGGATTCAGCGTACTCGAATTATGTTTTCTACTGAGGACCCATCAATGTTGAAAAAATAAGTTCCCGGTTCGCGCCCAGTGTAATTATTGTCTCGAAATCTCCTCCGAACAATGTCCTTAGGTTCCTGATCTTTTTCCGTTTAATATTTACATATCTTACTAATGAAATGATCATTTCGGTTTGCAAAATTTACTAGTCTCAAGAAACTATTCAATTGTAGTCAACAGAAAAGAAATTAAGTTCAGAATTCTATGGAAAAATTGATAAAAAATTATGCAAACTGTATAGCACTACATTTTTTATAATTCCTTTTGCTGTTTTATTTCCATCTATCTCTAAGTGAAGAACGTGCCTAGAAGTAATTTGCACACGAAGATTTGCTTATTTATTTCCTTTACGCCCGTCTGCAAACCTTTCTTTCCTTTTATTGCAACTATGTACTACTACATATGTAGCATATTGCTTTTGTCAACTTTTGCACCATGCTACGAGCCCTAGTGGATCTCAGTGTTACTGATGATACCTGAATTTTAAACCAGTTTTCGGAGAGCAGTCACAAGCTCAATCCACAAGTCATCAACAGCTGGCCATATTACCCCTTTCGCACAAAGAATTGGGAACAAAATTTGTATTGCACAATAAAACTCTTGTTATGTCTTACATTTCCTTTCTGGAGTTCTCTGGTGTCTTTTAGGGGATTTCTAGATTACGTTCTGAGGGCTCAAAAGATACAAATGGTTGTTAACCGTGAGACTCGTTTGGTTCCTGATTTTGATCTTTCCAACCAGCGTTGACTAAATCTATAGAACCGAACTCCTGGCTACCCGGTCAAAGAAACGTCCGTGCATTTGAATCCCAGTTGTAGTTACTTTTTGGTATCACAATCTACTCTGTTTCGATAATCTTTTCCGAGATCTAAACGCGAATCTTTCCCTGCCAGTAGAGATTCTACTTCATACCTATTTCTGTTTGATAAAACAGGTAAAAACAATTGTATACGCGTACATATGAAGCAAAATCCGCAATTCATTTGCAATAAAATACTTAAAGTGGTCTAATCAAATAATAAATAGAATAAACTAATAAAATTACATCAAATAACATATACTGTTGGAACAATAGTCAATTTATTTTATTAGTTTGAGAAGAATCTGTAATGCATTTGTAATAAAATACCTAAAGTAGTCTCATAAAATAATAAATAGAACAAACAGGTATAATTACACCAAATAGCATACACTGTTTGGATAATACTAAGTTTATTTCTTTAGTTTGAACAGAATCTGGTATAAAATACTAAAAGCAGTTTTATTCATTTTAGATACATAACACGAAGCTATAGAGGACTTTTTGTACGAGATATAAATAAGTAATGATGAAAATTTTAAGGAAGAATTAATAAAAATACATTTTCCAATCACTTTCCATGATTGAATGTTTTCGGAATGTCGACTGGACCAGAGGTCCCCACTCGGCTATCTCCAATGTCGCCAATGACATTACAGTAGTACAATGTCGTGCAGCTGGTTAGTGGACTGGTGAAAGCACAAACTACCAACTTCTTTAGTTTTACACTGTCAAAGTATGACTTGTGCATTACGCGATGTAACTTTGAAGCCACTTTGAGCTCAAATTGTGATTCACATATTGTTCTGCGAGTGTTGACAGTAAACTTCTTGTTCACTGGCACAAATTGGGCTAGTATGTTAAATTTCAGCATCACAGTTACTGTGGTACCTTAATAGCGACATGACAAACTTTGCAAAATCTCCATATCTAAAAAATACTGTAATTAATGTTGTTTTCGCGGAAGAAATAGCACCATGTTCTGATAGAAAAAATTCTGCTCTTTCCAGTGGTATAAGAATAAATGAATTTGGAGTGGTTCCACCTTGAGATATTTGACTTTGGAAATAGGTTAGATTTGGCTTTTAAGTGTTTTGTACCATGTTTGTGTGTTAATATCTCCACAAGTATGCGAGCCTTTGTTCTAATATTGCAGCAATATATTGTCTTGCCTGTGGGTAGTGTACTGGTAAAAGCAGAACCTACCAACTGTTTTTGTTTTTGAGTTGTACAGTGTCAAAATTTCGCTTGTGCATTACGCGACGTAATTTTGAAGCCACTTTGAGCTTAAATTGCGATCTATATATTGTTTTGTGGATGTTGATACTAAATTTTTAATGTTCACAGGCACAGGCTGAGCTAGTATGTTAAATTTCAGCATCACAACTACCATAGTTCTGCAATGGCCACATGTCAAATTTTGCCAAATCTTCGTGGTTGACGCCGCGGGGTTGGTGGGGCCTCCACAGAAAGGGCTGTGGAGCTCCAAGTATATGATACCTAGAGCTAAAACTTTGTAGAACCTCGTTTCAAACATATATGCACATCCGTATAAATTTTCAGCCAAATTGAAGATAGTCGAGTGGGGGCGATTTTCAAAACTGCTCCACTTAACATAGAATGACCCAATATGCAAACGTACACCCTGATATACATACATACATCATGCTTATAATTTTTGGTTCTTTTTTAAATTAATCGGATAATATTTCGATAATTCAAGAAAATAACAATGGCTTTGTATACGTAAACAAATAAATTTTAAAAGGCTATATTTTAAATATATACCAATGCGATTGAAAGATATGAAGGCATTTTCAGGACCAAACTTAATCGCTTTACACAAGAGGGAAGGATTAGATTGTTTAAAAACCTAATCTTCTTGTGTACTGACTAATCTGGTCATCAGAAATGGAGGACACTTTCTTTGTAAGAAGAATGGATGATCATATCTTAAGCGCGTTAAGTCAGCATGTGTTCAAAAGTGATGTTCAAAATTTTAACGTTTCATTATTACTAACTTCCTGATTCTAAACAAGTGGAAAACCATAACACGTCACATATATAGTGCAAGTGAGAAACATACAAAGCAATAAGTAAATTATACGCCCAAGCTTGTTGCTTGCACATAATTGTTTAAAACTAGCATTCGTTCCTAAATCTTCTCTCATTAAGCTAGAAATTTGTCTTGTTTATTTGCTGTCATTAGTCTGTTGACTAGGATATTCAAGTTTGACCTTATCTTTCATGAGGCCATCCACATAGTCTCTTACCAATTGGTTTCTGATTCTTATATATGTATGTATGTTTGGAACTCTGTTCTCATCCATTCTTTCAACGTCTTCATTGTTTCCTTCCCGTCCTTTCCATTCCATAACATGCTTAACTCCGCATTTAGTCCCTCAAGTCTACACTCCCCTACCTATGAGTATCCATTTTCTATTTTGGGTTCTGTTGAATTCAAACGCACACATATGTGAAATAAATTAACTTTTACCCTTATCACATCGATCCTTATCTTATCATTTACAACATCGATATCAAATTTTCGCGAGCGACGCTTTCTTATCTTTGTGTTATCCACTCGGGATAACGACTTGGTGATTGAAATTTATATCCGGTAGTATGGGCAAGAGCTGGTTTATATCAGTTCTAAACCACGAAAATGTTCATTACCTTATTTAATTATCAAGACCATTCCTTCCAACTTCGCAGAATAGCTGTCAGAAGTAGTATCATGTATTCCTAATAAACTACAAAATTTTGAAACTAGTGTTTCCAATTGCAACTTATAGACAGGAAGAAAATAATAATGAAGGTAGTACAGGGTGCGCCATCTGGAGCTTCGGTGTAGGAAATAGATTTCGTAATGTCGCGAACTTTTATATAATTTGATCCTCCACAATTTATGTGAGTTATTTTTTAACACAATATCGATCAAGTGGCCGCCTTTATTGCTGATACAAACTTGGGCTCCTATTCTGGTATTTTGTATAACATTGGCCAACGTCTCAGATGATATCGTGGCTATTTCGACTCGAATGTTCTTTTTACGTTCATTTAGAATCTTCGGCTTCTCGGAATAAATTTGCTTTTCCAATAGCCCCATAGGAACAAGTTCGGAGGAGACAAATCTGGAGATCTTGAGGACCACTCCATGTCCAATGCGTCTCAGACGTTTTTACTTCCAAAAGTACATTTTTTGGCGCACGATCTTGTAACCAGAAGTTTTCTAGACCCTTTTCACCCAGTTTCAGACACACAAAATGCGCCAACATCCACTGCTGCTGATTGCCATCGACCGCCTCTCTAATTTTAAAGAAAAATGACCCAATGAAGGTGTTGGAACAAATACCGGCCCAAACAGTCACATTCTCATCATGCAATGGTGTTTCATGAATTATGTGAGAATTATCGGTTCCCCAAAAGCGAAATTTTTGTTTGTTTACTTTGTCAGAGAGGGTAAAATTAGCTTCGTGGGTTATCAGAATTCGTTCTCAAAAATCCGGTTCAGTTTCAATCATTCGCCGCTTGTCTGTGTCCAATAATCTTTGAGTCAACTGCACTTTATATGGAAACATGTGAAGACCTTGCTTCAAAATCCTCCTTAAAGTGATCCCACTAATTTAGTTTAATTGCTGTGATCGGCGACGATACGAGATATTTGGATTTTCGGCAACAATCTCTCTGACAGCTTCAATAATTCATTGGAACGATTTGGAGCGATTATTTTTAATGTAAAGCATCACTATTTCGGCGCGTTTTCTCGGTGTAAACTTAATTACGGTTGAAATTGTATTGAATTGACGGTTCCAAATCGTGCTTACTAGAGCCGATCGGTTGACAATTGTTAAAGTTATTAAACATTTCTATACCGAAGCTCAAAATGGCGCAAACTGTATATGTTCAGTAAAAGCTACATACATTAAAAGTAACAGCTGAAGATTTAACACTTATAACTAATTTCATTACTTCTGTATAGGTTTAATTCTCGAAATCCACAGATTATTTCTTGAACGACGTTTTTAATCATTTTTATTGTATTCTGATCATCCTTGAAATGTTTTTCGTACAATTAACTCAGATCAAATGAATCTGGCATATTATGCGCTGATTCGGTGGATATATGTAAGTACTAACTATACTCTCTAACATGACTTCTGAATTAATAAACTACAACCACGTAATCTTTTGCTATGTCTACCACGAAATATTCATTTTAATGGAATTTAATTAACATGTTCCAGTGAAGGTTATCGTTGCTAAAACTCGCGCAATTTAATGAATATGATCATATATGTAAACCATGGATTTGACACTATCTCAATGTAAATTTGTTATTTTTTTTTACAAGGTACAAAGGATGATTCCCTTATGAAAACAGCAGCATTAAATGCTAAATTTCTATTCATATGCTTATTCCCCAAAGTTTCTTCTGGAAAAAATAAAAATATTTATGTCATCGTGATCGCATGTATTTCTTCAGACATCACAATACCAATTGACGAATCCGGGAAATGTGCTTCCGCCAAATACTATGGCCTGGCACGTAAAAACTTTCATTACGTCCTAAAAAAAAAAAAGATCAATTTGTTGGCAATCGCTGATATATTAACTATATCGCACACGTCACTAATTGTTGAAACTTTTTCCACGATGCACTTATTCCATTATCCATTACGTAGCAAGATAAGACTCAGCTAAATATCTGCGTTGTGTCAATATTATGTTACAATGTTGTTCTAGGTATACAACTACCAGTTATGTTTCGAAAAAACAGATTGGACCGAATAGTAAGTTCATGCAAACGATAGTAACCATCGGGCTTAAAATAACATTAAAAAACCCAGTCTAAATTTGTGTAAACCGCGTATAAATAAAACAACTATCACGTATGTGTGTGTGTGTGTGTGTGTATGTAAATAATCATTTCTAATCTGCATGACTCGCACTGATAAGATTTGCTTCCGTTGACTATGAGTTTTGGAGCACATTTACATCCAACTCTCCAGATATTCCCGTATATCAACAGTTAGTACATTTTACATCGCTACATACAGTTTTGAAACTCTTTGTCCTTGAATATTGTTGCGATAGAAGTAACATTCTTACATAACTAAAGCTATCAAGATCGGTAAACAAACTATCGGTAAAAATACTGCGACTTACGTATATACTTAAGTATTGACCGCGAAATCGCGAATAAATTGTTTTGCATACCACATCGCTCAATATCAATTAGTTCCGAGCATATTTTCCGAAGGACAGATACAATTTACTCGAACCGGTAACCGGCTATCGGTTGGTATATTATTCGTGATCCTCGAAATATAATTAACGCTAGAATGTAATCATCGCGTGCTCGCGTAATTAGTTTAGCCTAGTGGCCTTTAATTTAACGGATGGTGGATAGTGATTTAATTAAGTCTTACACGGCCTCAAATATTAATCCGAAACTAAAGAAAAGTAGACGTTTATAAATTGTTAATTGAGGAAATCCTAGTAATACAGTGATGTTTATTTTTATCACTTCGGCGATATATTTCTAGGACAATAAATAAGCAAATACCAATTAATTTCAGAACAGAACCCGATATTGATACAATAAAAGTCAAGAAAGACGAAATACTACGATTCTCGATTATTTGTATTGGGATTAATAGTTCAGCAACGATAGCAACGCGTTTCTTCTTATCTAACATAAAAATTGCACCACCTAGAGAACGTTGGAATTTCTTTGATAAATTTAGTAAAAACTTTTAACTATTCAAATGTAATAAATGATAAAATATGAAAGATTATTATTATTATTTTGAGAAATATTTAACATAAAATCAAGATAATTACCTAGTGTTGTGTGTGTGTGAGTGTAATTTCTTTTCTCGATGCAGCTCTATTTTCTATGGATTCTTCCCTCCCTTCTTCTTCGGTGTGGCTCTATTTTCTATGGATAATACGTTGATATCAAAACCCGTATTGAATGTCGATGTATCCTTGGTTATTTATCCAGTAATTATTATGAATTCTTTTAATGTGAAAGTGTTGTATGGATGTGTCTGAATGTTTACAATGTTGTTCTATCTTTTAATCGATGCTTTTTATAATAATTAATAATTTTATTTCTTGTTACATTTTTTCTCCCATTAAACGTCTGTGGCTGGAGTTAAAATAGGAAGCTAACACCCGTAGGGTCATAAAATGCTCAGAAAGTGGTGTGCGTGGTATCGAAAAAGTATAAATAGAACCCAAAAATAAACCGAATGTCATCTGAAAACCATAACCCCAACATTAGCTGTGAATTTTGATATATTGAATTGTAATAAATGATAAATTTTCTAATGGTAGTTAACCATTCGAGTATTACTATTCTACAATAACCACCTCAGTGCAAAACATGTCTTTCGTTGTCTCTTTCGTTCCAATGCCTCTGCAGGGCATTTTTGTCTTTGTTCAAACCACCCTCGGTTAACTCTAATTATCACAGCACGATTTATATATTAAATGGTTTACGATTTTCTTGAGTAAAAGACTGCGTTCATGCAAACCAATGATCTTCACGGTGTCTTACCCTAGGCATTGTAACAAATCGGAAGCACATTAAATTAAGCTAACAAAAACAAGTCAAAAAATAATTCACGACAAGCGCTTAAAGGTTACTATGGTAGGTTAGACTACCGTTGCTTACTCAAATTCTTCAAATTTGAATCACTTATTACTTCTTAACAACTAAAGATCTGTCCCAAACTTAACCTTCCTATACTCACGTCAAAATGAAAGACGTATACTATACTATATAAATCGGTCTCACAGACCGTATGCGTGAGTATAGGAAGGTTAATCGAAAAATTCCAATGCTTTCTAGGGAGGCAATTTCTATATCAGGTAGCACAAATAGCAAGAATCAATTTCAATTTCTAAACTGAATTTGGTCATACATCATTACTTTAATTTTGTTGCAGAACGTAGACTTTAATTAGCGATTCGAAAGGAACGTTTATAGACTCCAACAATTATGAGGCGTACGAACTACAAACCAGACACTAGAGCAATACCGTTATCGAAGATTCCTCAACACCAATATCAATCCAGACCAGCTGCTTGTGTTTGGTCCGTCCAAAAGTCAATGGTCTCGCTACGTAGACATCGATCTTCTGATTTCGAATTGGAAACCCGTCAACCATCCGTGACAAATCGTTCGTCTCGTGTTGCGTAACACGGCCACAACGGTAACTGGTATTGCCTACCGTTCGACACAAGGTGCAAGATTTATACGGTCGAAAGCAATAATCGCGCCTATTCCGGCGAGATGAAATTCCGATCCTCGGGATTGTTTGCGAT
Source organism: Chrysina gloriosa (assembly GCA_038088585.1). NCBI lineage: Eukaryota > Metazoa > Arthropoda > Insecta > Coleoptera > Scarabaeidae > Chrysina > Chrysina gloriosa. Next base: position 95,397,921 of record CM076087.1, on the reverse strand, counting down.
CCATTCTACATTTTTCAACATTTTATCGCCTCGCCATTGTTTTTCCCGCATCACCGGGTCTCGCCTTTTTCCGATTTGGTAAGTTATGCGTGTCGCAGGAATGACGAGGGAAATTGTTTCCGAGCATCCTAAAACGGCGCGAAGATGCAAAACAGGAAGCAAGCGGGAAATGCGAGTGAGATTTCTCTCCTTTTTTCCTTTTTGGGAAGGTCGAAAGTTAACTCAGTTGGATGCATTCTAGAATTTTGATATCGTATCGTACGTAGGTAAAACCGAACCCAATCGATCTGGCTCAAAAACAGATTAGAGAATATTTGATATTAATTTTGTGATCATAACTTACATAAAAAATATCGCTGTAGTACAGCAGATATTAAAATACAGCACAGACTTCGTTTAACGATTATCTTCAAAATTCAACCACATCGATCCACTAACCAACATCATTAGCTGATTTTCTTCCATTTATAATTATACCGTCGTTTCCACCACTTAATCCCGAGAGAAATACAGTGAAACTCCTCATATCCGAAATAAAAGGGGCTGAGGGTAAGCAAGAATTTCACATATCCGGATTGTGTCATTTTGAAGAAGCAAAAGTTGAAAGAAAACACACAGAAGTGAATATACTTACAACACAAGATCTAAAACTTACTGTTACTGACACAGAAATTTAACTTTACGCTATTGCTTGGGTGGAGAAATGAGCGCTTTGCCATCGAGAGCCAGGATTTGGATTTGACTTAAAACGCAATCGCAAACGCAAAGATAATTCACCAGCCAGCTCGTTCGAATATCGCGAATTTCGGATATCGAAAGTTCGGATATGGAAGATTCCATTGTATCCGAAAAATATCATAATTCTGATTTTTCTAATAATTTGATCAACACTGGCTCAAATTAACTATTCGTCCGCTGTTCTTGTTTTGTTTCATCCTCATCCAAAACTATTTCTTCGCAAGAATCACTTAATCGTTATAAAACTTTCTATCTTCATTTATAATTCCTATAGGCGGCTTTGTTTAATGTAACTTTGTGGAACCTCTTCTACTACCTGGAAAGTGGTTTATTTTTGTCCACCAATATCCATCCAATATCCAATATCTACCATATATTTCCCACGATATTTCAACGAAATGCTATATAGTGCAATACAGTGGAGTATCGTTTATCCGAAATAAATGGTCCCGCATAACGTCATATAAGCGAAAATGTCGGACAATAAATAAATAGCAAAACAATTCGATATACGGCAAAGTGATCGAAACACACCGAGTCATAAGCTAGACGCTCGACAAGCGGCACACTTCTCTCGTTGCCAATTTATACGAATTGTGTTTTGCTTTTTCCTTTTGGGGCTTTCGATTAAAGTGGAACGTTGGAAAAGCGAAGGTGGGTTAGACCAGATTCTACTGTGTATAAAAAATTTTGAATTTACTAGCGTGGCTTCGTACCACTTACATAGATCAACTGTTACCAAACTTTTACGTATTACACAACGCATATGTGAAATCAGTGATAATCGCTCGCAACTTGACTTTTCTAGAAGAGGATTAGACATAATTGATCGTAATCTATTATTATAGAGTAAGCAAATTTAGCTGAAAATCACATGACTAAAAATCAAAGTTAGTAATGCTAATATACTTATCGGTAATAGTGGTCATTGTTTTGATTAACAGAACCTCACTGCAAGGGGTGCGTGCAGTATAGTCTATAGCTTGTAGGTAACATCGGTCTCACTTCTATGTGGTGCACATTATTTCAACTAGCAAGGTTCTAATGGCCGTAGAGCCAGATTACGCTCGATTATACCTGAAGAAGGACATGTCTTCAGTCAGGAGAGGAAGTGTGTAACAGCAGAGATATATTACACCGAAATATTTTGTTGAAAATCTCAACTTTAACGAAATGTAGTCTTCAGTAGATGGAAGGCCAGAATGCTGAACCCAACTAATCTCCCGATTGAAGACTGACGAAGGAAGGGAATCATAACATGTCGAAACTCCAACGCTAAACTGAGAAAAATTATTTGACAGATGACGTAGACAAAACCAAAATATCATCAACTAAAATCCGTGAAAGCTTTCCTATCTAGCGATATTTTCCTAGCAACTACCTACTAAGTTAAATTTGCTCACCTGTATATAAACTTAATCGATTTGCAATCTGTAGCCCTCTCTTACGATTGATTTGCTACAACAAGTTTTCATCGAAAAAATGCCTGTCTACGTCTGGAACACCTCGGGGCTAAAATCTAGATCCATTACTATTCTTAATATGTATGAATGATCTTCTTGAGTCCTTGAGTTTCTATAGAATTGAGACGGTCAATGCTGCTATTCGTATAGAATCGAGTATCTGCTGTTTAAGGAATAGGTTGAAATCTGATGTTCAAACGAATAAAACAGAACTGCAGCAAAATATAGGTGTCTCGAATAAAGAGCTACAAAAGAACTAACATGAAAGTGAATATAAAGAAAATAAAGTGAATAATAGGAACGACTAAAGTGAAACACCGAATCAACATTGCAGGGCAGAATATAGAACTAGTTGAAAAATTCACCAACCTGAGAACGATCGTCAATAAAGAAGGAACCAAGGAGGACGAAATTAATGAGGGAATCACAGAAGCACGATGACTTTTAAATGCAACGAAGACAAAATTTGTCAGGTAGAAGGTAATACCGAAACAGGTAAAAGCCGAAGTTGTTAGAAAGGTAGCGAAAGGAACACTCACATTTCCCTATGAAAGCTGGACGGCAACGGGGAGACCAAGAAGCAAACTAACAGCAACAGAGATGAGGAAGATACAAGGAAAAGCTGGAAGAGATAAGATAAGAAATGTAGATTTTAGAGAACAAATGCGTATAATACCAGTAGAAGCGACGATACAACAGGGAGAACTAAGATGGATCCGAGATATACAAAAAATGGGAAAAGACGGACTAGTGAAAAAACTGTACCACGCAAGAGAGAATGAAAAATGACGAAGAGGAAGACCGAGAAAAAAATTAAATGGAAAGTAAGAAAAGCAGCGGAACAGAGAGGACTAAAGTGGGAAGATATACGAGGATTGGCACAGAATAGGAGAAATAGGAGGGAAATATGAAGGATACCAAATGATGAAATTAAATAAGTAAGTAATATTATTGCTATTAAAATGACTTTGTTTACATAACTATGAGCACGTCAGCAATTCAGTATCTACCCATCGAAATTATTGAATTTCAACCCCATTGAATGCTGACGTCATCCTTCATAGACTTAATCCATCTCAAACGTGAAACTCAAACTCCTTGGGATTAAGTAGCGTACGATCCTCATATCATCTTATTTCGGGTGATGATGGTCAAAGTATTATTCTTCGAAATTGATGTCTTAATCATTTTGCTTCTAACTTCGGACTGCCATATGATTGTAAAATCGGTTCAAGATCACTATTTCCTAATGTTACATTTCTAACGTCACGTCATTCAATATACTACAACGGATGAAGGTCTTCTCGAGCATTCGCTTAAGTAAGATCGGCAGGAAATTCAACCGCTGACGTTCGCGGATAAACAAGCCATGGAAACTAATAAGCTAATTACTCCATTGTTCTTTTGTGTACGATATTCCAATTATTTTACTGCCAAACCTCGCACGGACGCGACATACATACGATAATTACGATCCGTTCTGTAATACTAAAATATGCACGTAGGCACCTATTTATTTATCTTGGGATTCCGGGCATGCATTACATTTTTACAGACATTCGCCGCGATATTATCGTTTCCTTCCGATAAACGCATAAAGCGCGAACACAATGCCAAGTTTCTGGCATTGTTCGCGTAAGCAGTGGCGTATTATTACGCGACGATGACTCAGTTGTTTTATAAAATGAGCTGTTCGTCGACAGCGGAGGTGAGCATCGATTATTTCGCGTTTTCGATATTGTTGTAGTTAGGTGCGGGTTGGATTAGCATATTTCTTTTTACCATACCGGCGTCAAACGTTTATCGGGTAGTTGTAGTAGTAAGCAGAAAATTAATAACGTGTTGTACATGCCACGTAATGCATGGGGTGAACGACATGTGTAATATGATGAATCATACTTACAACCTTAATATTTTATTAGTTTGAAGCTAAAATATATCATGCGCAATATTTACTTGTTTCTGCAAACTGGGCAAGCATTTTTGCGCGGTCGGAATCCTACCAAATAATTAAGAGGGCTGTTATATTTTCACAAAGTCTAGTAAACTAATGCTACAGCTCATCTAACGAATTATAGCTATTTCTCCTCTTCTAACACATGGTCGAACAAAAGAATCGTTTTCAAATCGTTTCTAATTGAAAGCGATTACCGTTGTCAATTCTCTCATAAGGATCTCTCTGTCTCACTTATATGTGGTAATACACGGTATATTGGCGAAATACATTTATATATAATTTTTCAAAATATTCCCCTTTGGAACCAACGAATTTTTTACATCGGCGAAAATTAATCTCCAACACATTGCTTCCAGTCATCCTAAATTAGGTTGTTTATTTCAATTTTAAATTGATTAACCGCTCTCTGGGCCGATATAAAACGTAAATCTAGTAACTTATGCTTTACTCGTCGAAATTAAAAAAGACCATTAGATGCCAGATCTGAACCACATGGTGAATGACCCATTCTTTCAATATTTTGGGCGTTAGAATACTTAATCGCTCGAGCAGCAATGTGATCTTCAGCGTTACCACAGTGGAACTTTGGACGTTTTTCGCGAACATTTTGTAGCAAAACTGTACAGAACCATTCAGCATCAACTATAAAGCGATTCTCCAGTCGCACAGTAGCAACATGTTCAGAAATTACAAAGATTGCGACGCCATCTTCTTGTTTCGACTCTTTTTCACGAATAGCCTTTATTGGAATCGATTCATTTTTCCAAAGACCAAAACTGCCAATTGTTGCCTCATCTCGGCGTCGTAGCAATATATTCATGTTTCATTACCTGTAATGATGTGCGCCAGATGAGACTAGCAATTGTCGATTCCAAAGCGATCCACCGTAGATCTGAACCATAACACGCGGTTTTCTTTGTATACTGAGCCACATTGTGACGAATCTAACAGGGAAAAGCTTATGTACCTTAAAGATGTTGGTGAGAGATAGTGCTAATTGTTTTTACGCCAATCTTTAGAATATCTTGAATATTTCTTACAGTAACAAGACCAATATCGTTTAGACAATGGCCGCTCTTTACTTAGGAGCTCGAAAACTGTTATTTAAGAAAAGTCAACCATGTTGAAATTCATTGTACCACTCACATACAGTAGCTAAGGAAAATGACTTGTCAGCAAAGACTCCATTGATTTCCTGAAGTTATTGTTTACGATTTAAGGCGCGTTTGAAGTTTCCAAAAATCACAGCTCGATACCCATCGCCCCCGAGTCAATTGTTTGTTCATTCTTATGCAAAGAGTCGCTGTAAACTTATACCAAAACATTACAATCCTTGCAATCACTATCATATAAGTTGCACGTTTTAAAAATATTTAATATTTGGCAACCATCACGCTTTTTAAAAATGAAAATAACTAGCTGAGAATGTTAAACAAAATTTGTTAATTAATATTATTCCCTATATATTGCATGCAGAGGATAAGAGATTAATAATGTATATTAAAATTTGTTAAGAAACTTGATGGTCCGCTAGAGAAGCTCAGCCGAAAGGAAACGTTCTTCGTATGATGAGTGACAAGACTTGGCCATCAAAAAAATTCCAGATTTAAAGTAACCAGTTCCTAATAAGTTTATCATAACAAACACATATCAATATAATAAAGTATAATAAAGTTCCAGTTAAATGTAGAAATATTTTGCGGCTAATGCCGTGATTGTTGTGAAACATTATGTTCATTTGTCTCAATAACCTGGCACGTAGGTGGTTCTTGGAACAACGCTAGTTACTACTTAAGCATCATGAAATTCATCACTTAGATTACTACAGACAAAATTTAATTCTACAAACCGGCCATAAATTGTGGCTTTGTCTGATCACCAAAATCAGGAAAAGGATGATCCGCGGATTGCTATTGACCTAAACTATTTTTAAACTTGAGAAAAATTATCCAGCGTAGATGTTTGCAGTAGAAATTGGACTTTTCGGGAGTTGTTGATTTGCCTCAGACACAAACGTTAGAAAAAATTTCTTTTTGCAATTATCAACCTTATTCTACCCAAAGAATTTCGGGGTCTATGACGAGGAAGTTTACGATACTTCCCAACTGTCTGGTGGTCAAGGACACCCTCAGAGGTCATTTATGATCGGCAAACCCCAATGATAATTGGAACAACTGAAGAGAAACACCGAATCAACATTGCAGGAGAGAATATAGAACAAGTTGAAAGATACACCCTGGGAACGATCATCAATGAGGAAGATACGAAAGAGGACGAGATTAATGAGAGAATAATAAAAACAGGAAGACCCTTCAATGCAATCAAAACGAAAATTATCAGCCAGACGGAAATACCGCAACAGGTAAAAGCCGAAGTTGTTAGAAAGGTAGTGAAGTCAACATTCACATTTGCCTACGAAAGCTTCATGATGAGAAAGTTTACGATACCTCCCAATTATCTGCTGGTCAAAGATATCCTCAGAGGTCAGTTGTGATCGGCAGACCCCCACCCATCAGTTTTCTTTAATGTATTAAACATTAGAAATTAGCACCCTTTCCTCTCATGAATAGTCATTGTTAGAAAACCTACAAACCTGGAAACTCGAACGTTTGTAATTCTTCATATTATATTAATGCTGACATCTTTTGTTTTGTTAAATTTTGGTAATTGTCGCAGATCCTCTGGGAATAAGTCGGGGCCTCCTGGAGGTCATCTTTACAATTAAAATTTTGATTTCTGTTTGAGCGACTCAAAAAGTCAGAAAATGTATTACCCACAATTTACATCTTTTACGCCTTACTTATAATTACACGAAACGGTCGCAATTTCGTTTCCCGTCCGACACGATGGCATCAGGTATGTATCAAATCATAACTCATACCTTTCCGAAATGAATGATGGTATCGATGGCGACGGGAAATGAAATTTTCCTATCTGTATCGCCATGTTTAATAACGAAAATTAATTTAATGATATTAGAGTTGTCGCTACGGCAAGCATTAATATTCCGCCGTTTACGTATGTATATAACGTTGATGAATTGGGGCGTCTACGTTGCCTTCCCTTCGCGTCGAGGGGTTCTTTTATTTATCGTCTCGTTAGCACGCTGCGTGCTGCTATAAAGGGACAAAATTGTAGAATTTTAAGTCGGGCGCGTTACGAAATTTAAAATGTGCGTGCGTACATATCGTAGGCCGTATGTTTCGCGGCTTGTTGACTTTTCAGGGGTGTGAAAGTATGCAATAAATAAATACTGTATCCTGCATGGAAACAGATAATCCAGACAACGATGAAAATGGTCTGCTATAATACACTGACTAAAATTTGAAGCGCAGGACCCGCAAATAGTACATTCTTTCTGCTGATGTTGCAGTTTCTGGCCAGTATTAAGCAGAACTGGTAAAATATCAAGCTAACGCATTGTGGAAGGAGGACACCGGTTTAGATATTGGACAGATTTATTGAGACGCCTGAACACAAATTGAGAAAAGCTTGCGGTAACAATCTAATTTTCTTCATTGGATATGGATCAAATTTAAAATTAGTTTTTTTCCGATCACGTCTTACACATATTCCATGGCACCAAAATATAGGGCTCTAGATGAATATGTCAACATTTGCAGGTTCTATGTACAAAGACGGGCTTTGTCCTCGAGCTAAGTGCGTCAATATAATCACAATCAGCGAAGTAGGTCAGTTGCCTTGTAACATAACTTCTTCCGTTCCTTTTTGACTTTTGTTCTTTACCTCCATTCTTCGATTTCCAGCTGTTTAGTCTTTTTCCACTGTCACCATCCACTTAGTTCTTTGTCGGTCTATTCGACTCCTTCTACCAATTCCTCCTAACTTGCTTTGTGACTTTATGTTATATATATATGCACTCCGGTGTATATATTCCCTATGGTAGCATGTTACTGATGGATCCCCATATAATTGAGTTAGTTTCTCTCAGCCACGGTTATCCATCTCTCGTGCTCCTAAGATTTTTCGCATTAATTACTCTTTTTGACTCGAATTACACAAGTGACCTCCATACCTAATAGTTGCTCCAATCTTTACTTCAACTTCCTTTAAAATATCTTCCAGTGTTAAAATTCCATTCTGAATGTCTATACATTTTGTGCTCATTAGTACTCTCTTTTAAATTTTCAATCTGAGGGACAACCCCGTATATCTCTTTTATATGTATGGGCCTATCATTTCCGCAATTTTAGTGTGTTTTCCTTCTTTCATGAAGTGGTCATTTGATTGCTTCTGCCCATCTTCCCTAACTACCGTATTTCTCATTTATTGTTGTAGTTGTTGTTTTTATCCTTCAGTGTGGAGATGTATTTGGGGTACTATAGATAGTGCAAAGCTGGTATGAGGTCTTCTCGCTTTCCTAAGCTAGCGTTATTTGTCTCAGTGCAGATTCTCGTCAGTTTCGTTAACCGATACCTGAGAATCTACTGAAACCGAATAGCGAATGGTTACTCGTGTGAGTTCTGATCTCAGAAAAGAAATCCAAGGATTTTGACCACCAGCCGAACCCTAAACCGCAGGTATGTGAGACGGGCACGACTGGCCGCTCATATTTCTTCTATATCATATTTCTTCCTCCTCATTTCTTCTTTCGCTGGTAAATATTCTTTTACATTTAAAATTCATTTCTAACATGATCGATTCATCTTCCCAAACTCTATTTGACACCACTAACTAAATGTCCTTCCGTTTTTATAATATATGATTTTGAGGACCGTTGAAGGGGTCTCCTGTTTTCAACTAATATCCATGTTTCTCAATAGTTGTTCCAATTACCTGCTAAATCATTTAATAACAAAGATTGTATAATTTACCTGTATAAACCGTTTCTTGTTGGCATTCTTATATAATGTAGTATTATATGGAATCCAATTTATAATTAATTGAATTGAAATGAATTTTACATTAGCAGAATTGAAAGAGTTCAAAGGAGATTTATTAAATATTTAGACTATAAGTTTATTGGTGCTCCCTTGGATGATTATCGGAGTTGTCTTTTAAGACATGGTCTTATGAGTTTAGAGAACAGGAGGCATATAAATGACTTGGCTACACTTTTTAAAATAGTAAATAATTCTAAAGTATCCAATACCTCCGATTCTGGAAGTCAACGTAGAAATCTGAGGCTTAATTATTTCCTTTACAGAGTCAGACAACAATCCAATAGTTTATCGGGCAGCGTGGATATATTTCATTTGCCTCTTACGCAATATAAGGGGGCGTAGTTCACAGAGTCTCATTCCTTTAGCTTTCTCCTTTCTTTTTGCTTATATGTTTTGTAAATTTGTATAAATTTAGAATTATATGTTGTAATCTGTTTGTACTTATTCTTTTATATGACCAGTTTGAATGTACATAAGTATTATAACTCTTACGAAAGCTTTTATGGAGTCTCCTGATAGCTTTTCTGATGTAAATAAGAAAATGGAAAAATCGTTTCCGTTTCTTTCTTTTGTCAAATTTATAAGTTGGTTTGAAGAGTAGAATGCAATGCTAACGACTTTCTCTGACTTGAACTTTTTAACTCGAACAATTTGACTGGCAAATCTTAAGTTTAAGTTAGACAGATTCGTCTATATTTTGCTCTCGGTAGTTTAGTATATTTACATTAATTAACATTCTTCATTCCTGCCCCTTCTCGTTCTGCCATCATCTTTTTGCAGTCGTCATCATATCAACTGTGACCGTCTTATTTCTCCAACTACTTACTCGTACTGTGTCCGACATGAAACTATATCGGTAGCTGCACGTCACATAATGGTCGATTCGCTCGCGATGCGAATGGCGTTGGTAAGGAGACCAGCATCGCCAATCTTCGGTCACGTACAGACTAAAGTCAGGTTATAGAGGAGTACGATGACTGTAAGCATTGCGGGGTAGCTTGTATCACTTTCTTTTCAATATTATCATTACTACCAAATCTCCATCTCCATCTCTTAGCTCAACCACACTAAGTGTGGACAAGTATCATGCTGACATAGGACCCCCAAAACTATTACCTCTTCTCGGCCACATTATGATATTTTCTTCCAGGACGATTTTTCGCATTTCTTTAGTCACAGCTATTGTAACATTTTTTTTTATACAACTAGAGCCTTTATCGTCTGGAACTAGGTGTGAATGTTTGGACTAGACCCCAACGAATATGATATGACAACGCACAATTTCCAAAAACTATTTATTTATATTACTTAGCCAACATTACACTTCAATTTGTAGCCTAGAGGAGAATTCATCTGAAGTTACTCATGTCGGACATATTTGTTGAAAATGAAGTGAACTTCACAGAATTTAGACATTTATTCAGATTCTTTCACTGCGAAGAACGATATATTTTTCTCTTTGAATTTTATTCTTTGCAAATCACAACGCCATTATTTCTGACAATTCTCATATTACTCGAAACGTTCAATTTACCGTTTCCAAACCATTCGAGCCAACAAAAAGAAGGAAATCCAATCCGCTTCCCAGCATCATCAAATATTTGCCTCGGTGCGCCTCGACAACCATCCGTTCGGATATAACTTTTCAAAGTCAACCTCGATAATAGTTTCCAATTTGACGAAGAAAGCGAATCCTCGCGTATCGATTGCGACAGGAAACGCTGAACGGCGCGGTGAATCTGACCCGACAGCGGGTGTTACCTGAACCGAATCGCTACTACAAGAAAGAACGAACCAACCAGTTCGGAAACAATACGGCCCGCTGGAACATTGTATAAAACGCCCCAAGCACACGCAACGCATCCGCTGTCACACGTTTCCCCACCCTGCCTAGGTAAGTATAGAGACAGGTACGTATATCACGACAACCAAGTGAAGTTCATGTTTGTCCTCGTAATAGAATATAATGGTACTGCTGATATCGCCGTCGGTTAGAGGCGAGCGTTTCGAACCGCCATTGAAAAGACGACTTCGAACTGGTGGATGTCGAGAATGAATAGAGATAGGACGACGATACTGGTGTAAAAACGTGCAGAAAGAGGAAGCAAAATCTATTTATCGAAAGCCGCTAAATAGAGCTGATAATGTTTGCTCGTAATTTTAGACCATTAAGTGAGTTTGCTTTCACTGCACTTTAATAACGTTCAATATAGAAATGTAAGAGTTAATGTATCTCGGATATCTTTCTGGGAGAAAGGACGCTGTATAAAAGTACAAATTTTGAAAGTCGAACATTATCCGGATAAATATAAACAGGAATTCAAATATCACCATTCAATAGCGCAGACGTTTTCAAGTTTAAAACAGTCAACTTCTAATAATAGTAGAAATTTCTTTCGGGTTTTGCTGTTATCTAATGTCGATATTTTGCTGTGCAGAAACTTTAGCATTTTCAGGATTCTTGAAGGCTCCAGAAGACTGACGCTAAGAATATCGATACTGAACGTACTGAAATCTCAGTATTCTTGAGGACACTGGCTGTATGGATAGCGAAACGTCGACATCAAATTGTGACATAAGATAAAACCCAAAATAAGTTTGAAGTTGAAATCTACGAGGATGTAACGATCTAATTTTGTAATACTAAAGCAAATATTTGAGTCGAGCCTAGTTTCCTTGAAACTAACAACTAAATAGTCTAATATTTTAGGTGAATTTTGGTTCTTGTCCAGCATAAGCTACCTCTGACGTGGTTATCCCTTGCAAACACATCAAATTTCTCCAACCTGAAGTCATTTTCTTTCACCAAATTTACCATATTCTTTAATATCGTGTCAACTCTCATTTTCCCAAGAATCAAAATACATCTCCCCAAATTCGCTGGAATCGATGCACAGCTTACAAAATAAATCAAACTCTACCCCCTCTCGCAGCCAGTTCCCCAAAAATAAAATCACATCTTTCGCCCCATTGCAAGCGTAGCAGAAAATTTTAACGTCTACCTATCTACCGGCGAGAATCGGACAACATCTCTAAATTTACCCAAAATTGAAGCACATACACCTTGCAAAAGTCCAAAACCGTGCCGTTCTTGTATGTCATACTCTCAGGAATCGGATCACGTATAAGACTCTTCTGTAGCTAACTTCTACAAGAGATCCAACAATTTCGTCCTCCAGACATGCAAGTTACGGTTAAAACCTTTCAAAATATGTTCTATCCTGCATTTTTAATAATTGTAACTTATGAATTGAAAATTGCTATCCTTGAAGAACAATAAAATTTAAGAAAAGCTAAAACTCTAGGGAAGATATTTCAAACTTTCAAAAGATCATCGTCGTCATCATTTTTCATTATGAAAATGTGTACATTGTCCAAATTTAGTCAATATTACAATATTTAAGTAAAGAAAGTGCATGAAACATTTTGAACTTCAAAAACCTCAGCAATCACGCACTGATGACCCGATATGGGAAGATATCGGTTTTGGTACAGAAAATACCGGCATCGAGTTTCGATCGGGATGGTGACGATAACCTGAATTTATTTTCAGGAACGTAACGATGAAGAGATGGATCCTTGACGGTTGAAAACTCGAATAAACTGAAACTTTTTGAAACATCGAAAATAGAAACATGCCTTGAACTTGAGGCGCTGAAATGGAATGTACAACTCCCCATAGCAAACGTTCAAAATAGAGCCAACTTGCGACCACCTTGAATTCGATTTCATTCGCAACAGAACACGAGTTTAACACCTTCCTTTAGTAGTTTCGAAAATTGGGTTACTGCCTGAAATTTTCCAAAATTGGGATGCGATTGAACTTTTCGGTTTGTAAATTAAAACATACTTCCTTAATAATAGCAAAAAGAAAGAAAAATTTGATAGGTATCAGGGCGTTATGAGAAGCTCGAAAAAACATCCTAGTCCTCTGAGAAAATGATATTATAAAAAACAGCCACCAAAAAATTTACAAACGGTGGGTAGTTCGTGCTGGCTTCTATTGAAAATTATTCCTCCAAGATTAGGTCGAGCCATAAGAAATTAGTCCGCACGGGAATTCACTGGCTCAAGATTTCATCTCCCACATGGGTCTACAGGAAATGGACTAAATTATCACTAAAAATTGGCTCGGGATCCTTGAGCACGAGCGGTTTTGTAAATGGATGAAACCTAGATGCTATCAGGGAGGTTCCAAGCAGAGTGGGTTGCTCTACTGAAGAAGATACACTTCCTTCGTCGCGAAAGCGATAAACAAAAACAATGCGAGGGTCGAACCCAAAGTTAAAAATAACTAAAACCGAAGATGAGAGACTGTACCGCAAGAGCTTATTAGATTTCAATAAACTTTTCTTTAAACCAAATTTGCTTGACACTATATCTCATCCTTTCACTACACAATTATTTAATTAAATCCGGTGACACTTGCTTCGCTAGCAACCATACGATTGGTACGATTGGAAAACCCTAGCCCCTCTATTAGCGAAGCACGTATTATCGGATTTAATTACATAATTACGTGGCGAGGAGTATGATACAGTGTCAGTAATATTACACCACAGTCCTTGCGATCACTATCAATTAAATTTAGTTGTACAAATATGTATCTGAAACCATCCAAATCGGTCTAGTAAGAATAAGAAGTATTTTATTTGGATTTATTCCCAACCGCAAGCATGTCTATATTTGGTATTTAGGACTTCTGGCAATTATCCTACTCACGGTTCAGATTATGCGACATTATTTGAACAGCATCACTTTCAGGCTCTATCTGCTCGCCGTAAATAATAAAATACTAAATTGTTATTACACTTAATCATTAATAAAGTTGATTCCCCATCGTTTCTCGAATATATAAATGTTAATGTACCAAGTCGAAGTACTAGATCTACTAATTTATTACATAATTCTAGACCAAAGACCAATGTTTTAACGAGATGGCCAATGTTCCATATGACGAATAATTTTGACAGATTTTACTCCGAACTAGGAAGTTAGGTCTGTTTTCATTTTGAATTTATTATTCTTTCATTTTTTATAATTTTATTGTTTTTTTTTATACATATATATTTCACGGTTTTTATCAAACTCTATTACTTACTGATACTCCGATGTAATATTTTGAAAGTCATGTTCATTCTTGGTGTCATTTTTATTTTTTTGTTTATTTGGCATACTTATTACTGTAAATTCTTCTGTAATTGGTATATGACTGTTGGACAAATAAAGATGGTTATTATTATTATTATTATTACTATTATTTTTATTATTATTCCTACTGTTTTTAGTGCTGCAAAAGAAGTAACTACCATTTTCAATACAAATTATGCATGAAAAGATACCAATTCTTATTCGAGTTCGTTTCTATATGCTTATTAAGGAGTGCCTAACATTGATACGAAACGGAAAAACATTGTGGCATCCATGTTGAATTTTATCTGGAACCTGTAATGCGATAAGGCACTTGCGTAAATTTATGTCTATTATCTCCAAACCACTCTACACTACTAGTTTTTGATACTTCCAAAAAGCGGCAACTATCGATTAATAAATTTTATATACATACACACATCGCTCAAAAGTATTTGCCCACCCGTACTTTTTTAGATCTTACGTACCTACGTATGTGCAAATTTATTCTGTAAAATGATTTTAATATTTCGTTAATTGATACTCCAAGTAAGTCTATAAAAAGATTTTGTAGCTCTGATCATAAGATTTACGGAATTTATCGGAATAAGGGTGGGATTTCCCGAAGTAGATTACCTAATCTATTATGTTTTCTTTTATTATCAGTAAACGATACTGCACTTTAGTTAGGAATTTGTCGAACTTTTAGTTTATCATTAACTTTCGCGCAACAAACAATGAAATTTGAAATTTACGTGATAGCTGCACAAGTAAATGTAGAAAAGTTTAATCCCCTCAATGTGTCATCCATCAAACGCAGACTTCAAAAAGCAGACCTTAACCTTCGAAGTACGAAAATAAAGTTAATTACAGGAGATACTATAACAGGGTCAACATTGGCCCATGTAGTTTTAGCCATATAACTGATAAAAATTAATTTTAAATGTCGTGCTAATATATAATACAAGTTTACACATTACGAGAATTCCATGGGTATCACCATAAAAAATTAGAGTTAAAAATTATGATAGAAAAATGTGAATGGCCGAGTAGCTGTAAGAAAACCGTTGTCACGGGCCATCAATAACAATAAACAAATGTAACGGGCTAAACAATACAAAAACTGGACACTTAAAGAATAAAAGAAAGCTTTGTGGCCTGATGAGTTTAAATTCGATGTTTTACGATCGAGGCAAAGTGTCTTTGTGGGTAAGTGAGCTCGTTTTGGTGGAGACAGAATCGGCAATATTTGCAGAATCTAAGGTATAATGAGGAAAGAGCAGTACCGGCTCATCCTTGAAAATGAAATGTTGCCATCTAGACTACGTATTTTTCGATACAGATTCACATTTGGGCACAACAATGACCTGAAACAGCCTTCGATACTATGTAGGAATACTTGAACAAATTATCAGCT
Organism: Chrysina gloriosa; assembly: GCA_038088585.1. Taxonomy (NCBI): domain Eukaryota; kingdom Metazoa; phylum Arthropoda; class Insecta; order Coleoptera; family Scarabaeidae; genus Chrysina; species Chrysina gloriosa. Next base: position 95,382,312 of record CM076087.1, on the reverse strand, counting down.
GTGGTAACGCTTAATGTTATGGTTTGGCCTACCACATTTCCCTGATCTCAGTCCCATTAAGGACTTGTGGAATGAGGTCGACAGTCAGAAAATGTCAGAAAAGTCTGCCCTTCTTCTACTGAACAGTTGTGGAATAGTTTGCAGACCGAGTGGAACAAAATTGTTAATATTACTTTATTGTACTCTGTAAAACATGAAAAAGTCAGTAACTAAAAATCAACACTTAGTAATGTTCGGTTCCTTTTCCTTGAGACAACTAATGCAATACGATAGAAATAATACGGAAAAAATTATTTCAATAAGAGAAAGTAACAAAAGTAAGCAAATGGGAACCTATTGTTTACTCTTAGAGGTTATCAACTGACACAAAAACAGGGTATTTATTTGTTCCTAATGGAAGTGTTGCAAAAATGTTACACCTGGCCAGTGATAGCCTTTCCTTCTACAGGCCGGTATAACATTTTTATACACCACAAAGGAAATATAAATAATTATTACACAGAAAGTAAATATAAGATGGTGAACGTGAAAAAATAGCATATTAAGGCTTATATAGTAAAAATCTTGTTTTGGCCTACAGTGACCAAATTTTAAATTCCCTCCGGCGGAGAGAGCGTTAAAATAAAGGTGGACCCATTGATGAGTAATAAACTTATTAGTAATATTGTTATCAATAATATTTTTCTTGCTAATTGCTTATTTACTTTAAATGTAGTATAAATACTGCTCATCAGAAGTTGTTAAATACTTTGTCATATACTTTTGAGCTTTAGTGTACGTTAAGCAGATACTTTATAATCAACATCTACTCCTCAAAACGTCTATTCCAGTCAATACTTAGGAGTTTTAAGAAAACGTTACACAACGGCGCCTACCGTACCAATTGCTAGCAAAGAAAAAGAACAATTTACACATCTGGCACGGTGTTAAGAGGTTGTCGTCAAAGACCGGAACCTGCTGAAACATAATAATTGTCGAAAAAATCCCACTCGTAGCTTGGCATATTAAGAATCATGTTTGAGCGATCCCGGATAAAGAAAAACCAACCCATTTTGATCTTTCTTTGCCGCTTTCTCACAAAAACTATATCCAATAAATTCTCTGAATACCCTCTATCTTTGTAGTAGCATCTTGAAGATATACGTAAAGATCTATCATCTCGAGTTCGTATTACTGTCCAAAAAGTGAAAAGAAACCCTTCGCTCTCGTATGACGCCTCATTAACATATCGCTGAATTATTCATCCGACGAAAGCACATATTTTATAGTCAGCTCTTTAAGAAAGTCCTTGTCGTCGCTATTGGTCGCATAATAATAACCTCATTAGAGATAAAAGTCGCCCATTATCGCGACTAAGAGGCGAGATTTTGTGAAAAGATTACCGAGCGGGTTCAACTGCTCGAACGGAGAGGGGAAAAAGTAAAAAGAACAGGTAAATACTAACGCCGTCTAAAGTTTTCGCGGGCGCACAATACGTAAAAATGAAGCGCGATAACTTCGAACAAAACCTATTTTAAGGGAAGGGATTCGACGTCGCTTGGCGTTTATGAGATTGCCGCAGGGTAACGGACTCCAAGAGAATAATTCTCGACATAAATAGCCGGCAAATTGCTTCATCGCGTTTTAAAGTTTCCTTCTCATAGTTTTAACTCGACTCTATCGTCTTAACGTTGGAGAAAATACTTTTCGTCCGTTATCTCGCGAAAGTTTGTGAATTGTCATTATGTTCCAATATTTTATACTGCTCGCGTTGCCTCATAGATATGTAATTGAGAAAAGACAATACCACTGTGAACTTCTAAGCACAATTCCTTTACGCGACATTTTCGATTTATATTAACCAAAATGCAAATGTACTGTTCAAAGAAAGGATCATTTCTTACGAAATGGATTCAAGTTTTTCATTTCGTATTTCAATATCGCGGGCTTTGTAACTTATGTAGTAATTAACCTATTATTACTACTTACAAACTATCACCGTGAATATCACCAATCCGACCAAGGTAATAGCCATCCTGGTGGACCGACACATGAATGGCTGCGCCATATCACAAGAATAAGTTCAAGTGCCCACGAACAAAACTATAACACTTAAACCAATCAAATTATCATCACTCGTATAGACTGTGCTTGCAAAATTTTGACACTTCATATTGCAACTCATGTTTGGCTAATCTAACCCATTATCTGTTTGTCAATGTCATCTTTTCTTATCAAAAACTTATATACTTGATCGAATCCTGTTCAGTTAATACAATACATATGACATATAAAGTGATTTGGTTCTAAAATTTGTTGCGCTGTTACAATTGCTGAGCAGTGGTGTGCATTTATTTGATAGAATCAATAGTAAACCTTAAATTTAAGGTATCGTGAGCGTTTATGACCCTTAACACTTTGACAGAAGTGTGCCAGGCGACTAATATTGTTGCAAGGTTATATCGATCGTAAGGATCAAAGACCATTCTTCCTACATGCTCTTTCAGTCCTAGATCTCGATGAATCTCAACGTTCTCGATGAACCAGAAAACGTCAAAGATCATTCGCTAGTTCCTATACTGCAGGACTTCCAATGTTTTGACGCGACTGAGGACTAATTATAAGCCATAAATATCTTTGCTTAACCGATGCCTGAACGTCGAATTGTATATCAACAACTTCGTTGTTAAACGGATTGGTTCTTATCTTTACCACATCACTTTCAAATGTGCATTTCGACGACAAGGTGGTCATCCTCAGTGGGAAAGCTCGAAGTAAGGGTCAGGCGTGAAAATTGGTTAAAAAATGCTCTAAAAAGACATACATCACCATCCCACAATCGACACTAACAATTTATTTCTACACTAGCTCTAGACCACCGATATTTCTATTTTGATACATTTAATTTCGTTGTTAGATTAAGGAGATTTCTTCACAGCCAGAGAGGGCGCAGCAAATTAGGATCAGCTGAGAAATAAGGGCAGATCTCGTCAATCTGCTTTCCTCAGCTGAGATTCTAGTGGAACCACACACCCAAGTACTTAACATTAACCTCACGACTCTGTATTTGGTGCAGAAACGTCTGCTATCCAAACACAACCTAACAAGCCTAACCATTGAGGGGTTTAAATTTTATGCGATGACATTTTAGATCAATTTATTGTGCTAAACAGTGATAATACTTCTTGCCAAATCAAATGAAAACAACTTCGATGGCTGTTCATTCTGGATGGCAACTAAGTTATGGCTGAGTTCGGTAACGCAAATGAGAATAATCGCCTTGGCTGTTGGCTCAATATCCTGATAGTAGTTTTGGGGAAACAATGGTTCTCCCTGGCTAGGGTATGGTAATAACCTGAGTGTGCTTCCATAAACAGGAGAAATGCTGGCGCCAAAGTAGAGCGTTGGTGATAATGCCGAGGTACTCCTTTACGTAGGAAAGTAATCTTTTCGGGGCCAGATGCAATTCGATACTGAGAAAACACTTCCTCTTTCCCAAACTTGAGTATGGCGACATCCTGAGCGTGTTTCCAGAAAGAGGAGAAATGCTGGAACCAAAGTACACCGTTGATGACAGTGCGAAGGCACTCCATTGGCCCTGACAAAAAACTCTTCGAGCTCAGTTCGGCATTTAATACTTATTCTAGAAGTGGCAGCCCGAATTACGTGTAAATAGCTAGGACAACGGGCATTGCAGGCAGCTCTGCTAAAACGTTCGCCATCTCCTGCACAACGTTACTAAAATTCTCGTTTTCATCGTCGTCTTGTGTCAAAGCATCCCTAGTAAACACCTTCTCAATGTGATTTGCATCAATATTGACCTTTTCCTATGAGAAAGAGTCCAAACCACAAGCACCAGGAACACGATCGGTTTGAAGGTGTCCTATCGAAGTTTTTGGGAGTTTTAGAGAGGTTCAAAAAAATTTCCGTGTCTTCTACCTAATTCTTATATCCAACTCCATTAATTCCTAGCAATATTGCTCTAGTTTGTAAAAGCGTCTTCTTTTTTTTTTGTTAAGCAATCGACAATAGAAACTATTTTTGGAGGAACACATCTTTCTTTAAGTTATCTCAAAGTTGTTTAAGAAGTTATAACTTACTACAATTAGCAACAACCAAGCAAAAAGTCCTTTAAGTTCCCAAGTGCTACCTTTAAACCTAGCTAATTTTAAATTTATAATAGTGACTCGATGTACTACGACCAGAACGCAACTTCTATTCTGTTCGTAGATGACGCAACTGCAGTAATTTTGATACCTCAACGATAAATGTAGATATCAACGTTACAATCATAAGATCAAAAGTTGAAAATGGTTCATCCACTTTCTAATGAGTAAGGCTCCACAAACGAGTGTATGATAAGTTATCATTAAGTAGTGTAAACCGAACTGACGCTGTCACTCCACCGCTTGTCTCGCTTACGTGCAAGGCGCAAAACTAGAATTCGGAGGAGTGACAGCGTCAGTCCGGTTTACATAACTTATCATGCACTCGTTTGTCGACGCTCAGCAATGACTAACACTATCTCTCTTGTAGTATTCGGAAATGCAATCCCTTTAGAGTTGTGTTGACTAAAGTCCAGCGATTTTCTTTTATTTGACTTTTCTCCACTGAAGATGATAACTTGCTCGTCAAAATACGTATCGGCCTGGTAAAGGACGATAACCTCTATTATTTAAAGTCTTTTCAAACTACACATCATGGCACACGTCGTACTTCAGTGCCAACAAATTTTTAAATTGGATTTTTTAAGAGACCTATGCTACAACAATATTGTAACTTACAATTGTAGCGAAAAACTTCACGTAAATTATTACAAATTTTTATAACGTCAATATTAGGTTACTCATAAAATTAATTCGTATTACATTCAAATCAATCAATCTCCATTTAAATCCATTTTATAGTATACAAACGTAGATATTTGAACGCCTAATCTTTTCCGTTTTTACGAAGCGTATAAATTTTTAACGAGCAACGCTTCCCACTTCAACGAGCTCAAAGTTATCGCATTTGTAACGTAGAGCTACTTATTTGCCGAGTATACTTTACATTTTCTGCTCCAAAGATCCAAGCAGTTGTATCAAAGAGAACCGTTAGTTTGGAAATTTTATAAGAGGGGGAAGTCATACTACAAGACCTTAAGTAATTAAGGCAATTACATGAAATATTTGATCGTTAACGTAATACGGTTTGTAAATTAACTTAATTGGTTGAATTCTGATTCAAAGGAATGAATTGAAACTGCAGTAAATACACCTTTTGTTTTTCTTTTTCAAAAACAAATAATTTGATATTAAAACCAGTCAAACAATCACTTATGTTCCGTGACTTGTACTTATTGTTAACAACAGTCCATTAGTTCATACGTAGGTCAATAAACCAATGGAAGTCGTCACGTAAGATTTTAAATAATCCCACCCAGAAATTACGGGTGATAGGAGACATATCCAGTCGTTTTCTATAATGGAAAGATTTAGAGTGCTTCTAGACAAGTAGACCAAGTATCTCACAATCCTCTTATTTCAGTAAAACGAACGAACTATTTTAGTCTTGGGCATCATTTATAGCGCCGCTATAAATAAACGCGGTTTCGGGCGAAACAAACCGATGAAGCTCCAACAGAAACATTATCTGTTGGTGTTAAAATGTAGAAATACAAATGTAAATAGTTCATCTTTCTGTATAATACAGAACTACAGATGCGATTGGATGAAGAAAAAATAAATTTATTCGATTGAAAAGTATAATTAAATCTATCACTTTTGATTCCGATAAAGTTTCCACACAGCTGTCATGTGAAATTAATTTGGATTATTTTTTCATCTTGGATATCTTCAAGTATTCTAACAAATAAGTTGTCATTCTTGCTGAACAACAATCAGAGAAGGGTAGATTGCACAAGTAGGAGAATAAACATAAGGATTGATAGTCAGGCAACTATTGAAGTCGCTATAAGGTCTATTTCCAGGTCAAAACTAGTAAGACATTATAAAGAAGCCCTCAATCAAATGGCACAAGACTACATTGCGTCCTTGATCTAGGTGCCAGCACATGGGGATATTGAAGGAAACCTAATCGTAGATGAACTAGCCAAGGAAGATTGAAAGAAAACTTTCTAGGACCAGCCCTGTATACGGGATATACGTAACGTAATCAGTGTTTTTGGGTAATTAAAGGTAAAGTCTTTGACTTGCCTGAAAGTCGGAAGCAAAAAGATAAATTGTCCGTATCTCTTAAAGTTGTCGTGGAACCATGATGAAAGCTTTGCTTTGTTCCCATTTTTTAAACATCCTCTCCTCTACCACTTTCTGGTCAATCAAACAACAAATATCTCTAACGTTAAAATAAAGCTTTCTGAAAATATAGAAACTAACTCCCGATTTTTTTATTTATCTCAATTTAAGCTAAGATCAGACAAAGGTAAAATATAAATCTTTCAAAATTTTAGTATTGCGGAACAACACAACAACGAAACTCGGCATAATGTAATACCAACGTAAAATCGAAACTAAGGTGATAAAAGAAACTGAGGTTGGCGCTAAACGTCTAAACATTTTGTTAAAATAATACGAATTGGGGACATTCAGTTATGTTAAAAATTGAGTACCTCTATTCCTTGTGAACGAGAGGTAACAATGCGGTTGGGCAATGCGTGATGTTCATCACATCACGTATCAAGCCAGAATGGATTGGTGTGCGGCAACCGAGGGTGAAAGCGGAGATAACGGGGTTGTTGTTGCCAAAATATCTCGTCGATATTGCATTGCATGAACCTGATGATTTCGATGTTTTTGTTACATTTACGGTAACTTTATTGTGTTCTTAAAAGTACAGAGCTATTATTGACTTTGTTAAAACGCGCATTTTGCGTCAAAATGAAACTTGGATACCAAGACAAATCTTGGATACCACATGTTGTTTTTAATATTTGTGAAGAAGTCCTAAGACAGTGGAATAAAGGAATAAGGAAAGAGCTATCCTTTGAAATACCGATGGTGTGGAGAGAGCCTAAGAACCATACAGATGATTGCTATTTTCGCCTTTGCAATATTAAAGGTCATAATAAGAAGGCTATGAAACCAAATATTGAGTCGGCAATAAGACTGCCATGGAACTTCTATTATTCTGGCATTAAAAATATTAGTGATGATGACGAAGATGACAAACCCTTAGCTGTTGCGGAGACATGTGTTTCGACTTTCACCTTAAAGTCAGCGTGTACCTCAGATGTTTTCGCAAGATTTAGTCAGAAATTTAGGATTTTTCAAAGATACTATGTTGCGACCTAAAAATATTGGGCCCAGTGTTGGATCGGCAATCGGGATTCACGCAATTTCTACGGTTTTCATGTGAGTGGGATAGCAGAGCAATAAGAAAATTATTGTTACCACCACTCCATATTCATCTTGGTCTAATGAAGCAATTTGTTAAAGCATTGGACAAAACAGATCCATGTTTCCAATACTTTGTGTGTCAATGAAGAACGGGGTAAGCGATTTCAGCAGCACGTTTAAGAAACAATGAAACGGTATCAGGGACGATGGGATATCAAAGTGATGGCTAACTTTTATTGGATGCCTTGCTCCTTCATGGGGCGTTCCTGCCTCACCATTACTATTATTATTATTATTATTAATACCAATTTAGCCAGCATCACTCATAATTTAAACATAAATTTTAAATTCAAATTTAATCATATATCACTACAGTTGTACTCGGACCAGAAACACCAGAAACCAGAAACAGTTATATTAGTACCAACAAAATGCTAAGGCTTATATGTCTTATTTCGCCTATTCGTACAGTCTCTATCGGAATTGAACCAAAAAATTATGACAAATGTTGCTGACAATAATCATAACTCAATCAATTTGCTCCTAGACAAATTATGATGATTTCATTTCAAGATTTATACACCAATTTACGCCACCTGTATCGAAGCAAAAACAAATAAACAACCATAAACAAAGCATGAACAAGCAAAAATTATTGCAGAATCTAACATCAATTTCCCGTAATACATATCGAATAGATATGCCTCATCATCGTTAACTTAATCTCATTAAGCTATAACGATGTTTTACCTATAATAAACCTGACACATTTACTGCTCCATGTCCACATAAAACGGTTCTTGGCGCAGGTATGAACTCACTACGTCCAAATGCACACACACAGCCAAACGCAAGTTGCGTAACAACCTGCACAAGCATAGGCGCATTTCACGAGAGTTCGTCCGTATGGAGGCCAACCAGCTCGGTTTCGGTCTGAAGTGTTTAGGTCAATACGTGGTTGTATATGCTACCATGAACGGTGTTACGTTACATTATTCCGAGACGTGCGCTTATAATGCAAGTACGGATAAACTTGATAAGTATTTGCGATCGATTTACACGTAACGCATGAGGTTCGAGCATCAAGTAGATATGATTAACCTCTCATACTCAAATAACTCCGGATACCCGACGAAAATATATCGTAAGCGCAACTTATGTACATATATATACTCGTCGATTTTTCTAAAAATAAGTGCCATTTCAAATTTCGTCCCAAACAGCAGAATGAAGTTCAACATGCGTTTAGAGCGTCGTAAGTGATAAATCATGTATTTACTCCAACGAAGCAGGAAATCACCGTCAAGCCTGCTGTTTGGCATTTACATTTAAATACAACAAAAGTAATTCGCTTTTGCAATTTATCGAAGAAAATTGTCGCAACGTTTGCTTGAAAAGCTGGTCATGTAGCTTCTCTTGCTTTACCACATCGAAGAACGGTTAATCTTGGGTGCTATACCCCTCAGTGTTTTTTAATTCTGCGAGGAGGGAAAAACAACAAACAACTATCAGCTGACCTTTTGTTCTAAAGAAGTTGGTCCCATGGGTGGACCGTTGCTTTTTGATTTATTATGGGGTGAGATAGTTTATCTTTTGCATGAATGTTTAGGTGCATGAGAAGCAAGTGACCGGAAAAAACAATAAAGGTACACAGAGTAAAATGGAATGACGACATCAGGGACGCAGCGGCAGAAAGAGCAATTAAGTGGGAAAGAATGAAGAATCAGAATTAGAGACAGAAAACGGTGGAGAGAATTATACAGAAAATAAGAAACTTAACTCCACCCAAGCCTTACACCGAAAAGTAGATAGGCACAGGATTAAGAAAAGAAAGAGTGTTTAGTATGCATATTGAAAAATTCATCGACGAAACGATACCTGCCGTCAGCGTAAAGAGCAACGAGACTTGAAATGACGTGGGTGCCCTTCTCGGAATAATTTATATTCTTAGCTGGTGCAAATTCCAATGAGAAACAACAGAAGATTTTCGAATCAATCATGGAGTAAAACAGGGCGACTCAATCTCTTCAACTTTATTTAATCTGGTGCTGGGATGAATAATGCGCCAAGCCGATTTAAACACAAAAACATAATAACGGATAAAACACAGCTGATAGCATATGCCGGCGACGGCGTATCAATAATGATATACTCCAAAAAGAACTTAATAAACTAAACCGGGAAAAGGAAGGGAAAAAACGAGAAGAAGAATACCTATCAGCTCTAAACTACAAATTTGAAACAGTCAGCACATTCATTTACTTGGACGTTACGGTGGTATGAACAGGCAAAGTAAGAATCTAGAAAAGAATAATAAAGGGAAGTCAGGTAAAAGGCATAAAGAGAAGATTGCTCAAATGGAAGAAAATAAGCAGAAGAACTAAAATTAACATATATGTACAAAACGTAAATAACACCCGTAATTGCGTACGCAATGGAGAAGAAGAGAAGCACTTTAAGAGGTAGGAAATAAGATAATAAGAGCAATACTTGGACGTAAACGTAAGAAGAGGCGGAGAAAGACATCGACAAGGATAAACCAGTAAATAGGGGACAAACTGAACGGAGAAAAATAGTGTTATTTAAAAATCACTTCGGCCGGAATGGATGGGACTCATAATGAGAGGAACACACACCGAAATGATGAGAAAAATAACTAAGTAGATCCTACTGCGGCAGAGAAGTAAGGGAAGATCTAGGAGGAGATCGTTGCAGGAAGTGCAAGGGGACATAAGATTAATATAGCACACGGGAAATTTATCTGCAGGGATAGAAGGAGATGGAAGGAAATGACTCGGGCAGCCAAGACACGTGACAAACTGGCGTATAAATGAGAGAGAGGACTCATCCTTCTCAGAAAATGGGTGGAAAATACTCCTCGAGCAGAGTCATAATCCCTAGGGATTGAACAACGTTGATGATGAATAGGTACAAATATATGGCCCAGAGTTGTAGGGGCAAGAGTTTAGTTTATATCAGGTATGGGCAACCTGCGGCCCTCGAGTGAGATTTGTCCGGCCCGCTACTGAATTCTTTCGTTGCATTTTAGCACGGCCCGTCTAAACTTAATTCATAATGAATCATGACGATACTACAAAAATGTATATTTTTCCAGATTACTCACAGCATAAAACTTCTACAAGAAAAGGTTGCCCATGCCTGGTTTATATGAATAGAATTTAAAAAATCAGGGTTTATTCGGGAAGGTACGGTTTGAAGATGCTAGCCTTGTGATGTGATCCTTGCAATCACTACAAATGATTAACCCTTAAATGGATACAGAGGTAATTTGTAACCCCACCAGTTTTTATTTTTGATAGTAATTTCTGCGTCGGTAAGTTGCAGACACTGAGTGGCCCGTTGTACTTTGTTGAGGTTATGTACTTGCAGCGAGCAGTGCAGTTTTTCAGATTTCTTCATATTCAAGATATATGAGATATTAATTGGGTCATTCAGTATACATCCATGATAACAAAAATATGTTCTGTATTTATATCTTTGTTGTGGAGTTGTGACGAATAAAAGAAGTGTAAATTTACTAGATTCCATGAAAATACTTTACAGCAATGGTTTGGTGAAGTGGAGTTGAAGAAACGACGAACATCTAAGCGAGTGTCAGGCTATACTTTAGGTTTTATTTGAATACGAAGATGAGATATGAAATAATGAGTGTTCTGATCAAGAAACTGCAGAAAAAGACCAGAGCAAGGACCATTAGCCAGTCAAATAGCAAGAAAAATTGTCGTCTTCGATTCATGGAGCAAGTCGTAACAGAATCACGGACAATTATTTTACATCAATCCATTAAGCTGATGACATATTGAACCACTACTGACTTACAATCGTAGGCATCTTGCGACATAACAGGAAAGAGCTTCCTCCTTTCTTGCTGAACAGAAATAAAGAACTTTTAATCTCGCAATTTGGATTTAGCGAAAAGAAAGCTATCGTCTCATTTACCCCTAAACGTTCCAAATTTGTCCTTTTATTATCTATTATGTATTCGACAAAAACAGTAAACACAGAAAATAGAAAACCGGAGATAACAGAGAGAGATAACAACTCGAGCAAGGGAGCAATTGACACGTCCGATCGAATGGTCCACAATTATACCGTACCACGTCGAACAAGAAGATGTCCTCTGAGATAGTTTTATGGTATGTTTGCTCAAGCTGACATTAACTCGGATGTCATTTACGACCTATCAAAAAAGCTCAGTAAAACAGTGAGACAAAAATTCCTAAACCAGCTTCGATTATGAATGGCTCGACCACATATGATGAGTCGACTTGCGAAAAATTTACCAAACGATTTAAAGGAAGATATTGAAGGAATTCTGGAGGTGACCATAGAGGTAGGATATGCACTACCTAAGAAAATGGCAAAGTCTTCAAAGTGCTCCATTTCCAGCAGAGGTACAAGATGCAATAAACATGTATCCACTTAAGGGTTAAAAATGATCTAATAAGTAGAAAGGTAATCTCACGACATTTTTGCTTTAAAATAAAATTTCTAAATTTTGTGGAGCAAATCATACAATTCATACCCACCACTTTACCTAACTAGGCCTCTATTTATATAAACTCAATACAAGTAACAACGTATTCATCAGGATTCGTCCGCAACCCTCGCTCGTTTAATCTAAACTTCTATTTGTCCCCGATCCACTCGACACCCGTTACACGAACTGAAACTTCGTCGGGTCGCAACCTTCTTCGTGTGAACCGCGGCCGCAGTTGGCGATAAATCAGAGGACCAAACCGGGAGTAGAACCCGAAGTTCCCAATTTCGCCACTTAATTGCGGGTCGCGGCAAAAGGGAAATCTCCGGACACCGCCGCCGGTTCGCGTAAAATCGAATCGAAGACTTTTTGCCCTCCGTCAACTGATGCGCGGCTTCTACATAGCGTCGTCACGTCCGCTAAAATGGAAGGAAACAGATTTCTAAATCTCGTTCGACCCGCGCCGCTCCGTTCCGAGACGATAAAAACGTGCACGGTTTCGGGAATGCGAAAAATAAAGATTCGGGGAGGTTCGAGGGTTTATAAACTAGATTAAGATCATTCAATTTATATAAGAAACCGGAAAAGGTTTTCGAGGTGGAATATTTGAACACGGGACGAATTTCCTATTTGATTGGAAATTTATTTCGTTCCCAAACCCTACAAGAAGGAGGTATTTGAAAGAAAAAATGAGTCTATCCGTTGACGAAATCATCATTAATTATCGTTAGACTCTTCATGGATGACCGCTTACACGCGAAAGCAAACCCAGTTCTGCGTGAAACCTTGTACATGTCATTTTAGGAGTTCGATAGGATTAAAATTATTAAAGTTCATAAATATCGCCGTAGACCCCCTAAGGCAGTGGCCGCGAACCTATAACACGTGGGTCAGACACTGACCCACACAGCCTTTTTAAATGACCCACTAGATAAACCTATTTTTTATATCATAGAAGAGGGAACAAATAATCGAAAATATTACAAAAATAAAGTATATACATATATCTAATGCAGAATTTATAAAAGAAAATTCCACATGGACATGGACTAGCTGATGTTTGAATGAAAATAGCAGTAGTTTTCACGAATTTTCAAATATATGATTGATTAAATGATTTAATATTCTTATGCGACGTCACTCAGCATTTTAATGAACTGAATAAAAATTTCATGGAAATGGACAATTTGTTTCGATGATGCTTAAAAATATTAAAATATTTATGACGAAACTTAACATCTTTACTAAGGATTTGGAAATAAAAATCGTGGAATATTTTTTTCAGTTACAAAAACATTTTCCAAACACAGTAATTTTTGAAAATATGCTTGACATCCAAGAAAATGTAATTAAAAAATATTTAATGATTATACAGCAAATAAAACAGGCTTTTGGGGAAAGAATTAATAAATGTAAAAGTTTGGAAAATAGATTTCACTTTATTTTATATCCATAGAAAGCGGAATTCGAAACAATGGAGTTCGCCGAATTTATATGGCTACGTATTCATGATTTAGAAATGGAATTCGGAAATAGAAGTAATGTGGAAATGGAAGGTAGTGCAGATAATAATGATCCCAGACTAAAAATTTAAAATATTATACTAAACATATGAGATTCTTTATCAAATAATTTTATATCAAGGAAGAAACTTGCTAATGCTTTTTTAACAATCTTCGGGTCAACATAATCGTGGGAAAAATTGTTTTCTTCAATGAATTTTGGAAAATCTACCAATAGAAATAAACTTGGAAATGAATTGACTATGAAACACGTTAAACGGTCTTTGTTTTCTTCGTCTTCACTTGCAAAAATACAAGTTGTAACAACAAAAAGGAAACGTAAACTTTTTTGAGGATTTGAAAATTGAGAACCAAAAAATTGTTTTTAACCATCCTACCCCTCCCCTATCCAAGTGGAGCCCCTGACTTAGTGACCCACGAGCTAGTACTAAAGAAAATAACGAACAAAATTTGAGCCACTTCTCAAAAAGGTTCGCCATCGCTGCCCTAAGGTCTGAATGATATGAAAAGCCGCCGACTAATAAATCTAATGTGATATAATCAGGTTCTCCGTACAGCACATTAAACTAAAAGACAAAACTATTGGGAAATGCAATGTACATTTCGAAATGCTATTACACAACATAGCTTACCTATATCAGTACAGAAATAAATTATCAGCTAAAATAGCAAAAACTAGAAAGATAACGAACTAATCTCTATAATCCCGAAGTATCTATCATTAGCGCACAGAATAATAATGAACTTGTCGAAAAGCATTATGCAAGAAGCGCTGAGTAACGTAGACTGTGCCCGGCGTATGTCGCCGACACGTGCGAAACTAATGAAACCATTACATTACACTATATGTTAATTAAGCCAGTTAGTTATATTTACGCAGCGTCAGGTGTTTCGTTTCGCAATATCGGAGTGCTTCGATAGAACAAACATAATTTTACCAAGAAAATAGATTCCTAACGGAAGGTGCACCCAAAAGCGTCGGCATAATTGCGGATTATATCGAAAAATGTCGAAAACGTCGACATCTACTCGAAACTCGTTGATAATGGAGGATGTCTCTCAAATAGGGAACATATAGGGGCAACCGTGGAATCTCAAAATTTTATGTGAATTTTGGTTATAAAACTAATTAATAGCTCTACAGGCCTAGTAGACCCATTGCTTGTTCTACTACGTTCTGCCATCGCTTCCTATCCTGCGCTTTTTGTCTCCACTCGGATATTCCCATTCTTCCCAGGTCCTCCTCCACTGCCTTCCCCCATCTCATCCTTGGTCTTCCTCTCCTTCTTTTCCCCCAATTGCACTTTGAGTACTGTCTTGTTCGTTCTTCCGTATTCCATCCTCTCAATGTGTCCCGCCCACCTTAATCTTTGTGCTTTGGTTCTTTATATAGTACCTTTAATTCTTCGTATCGCCCTTCTCTCCCATCTATCCCCGACCATTTTTCCCCCGTAAATTCTTCTAAGACTTTTTCTTTCCCAGATTTCGATTTGTTTCTGTTCTGATTTTCCCATTGTCCACGTTTCGCATGCATATGTCGCTACTGGTCTAATTACTGTCTTGTAAACTCTCACTTTGACAGCTCTCGAAACAATTTTCGACCTCAGTACACTCCCCATTGCAAACGCACACCTGTTCGCAGCCATCAACCTCGCTTGTATTTCTTCCGTTAAGTTTGGTTTCCTTGTAAATATCGTTCCCAAGTATGTGAACTTCTCTACCTCCTGGAATTTGAGCTCTTTTCCTTCTATTGTCTTAATACTTAGGTAGCCATTTTCATTAAATTCTTGATTTGTCCACATCATGTATTTTGTTTTTCCTCCATTAATTTCTAAACCTATTCTTCTCACCGCCCTCTCTATACTTTCTATCACTCTTTGGAGTTTCCCTTTCCTTCTGGTCATTATCACCACATCGTCCGCATATGCCAGACATTGATGACGTTTATCATAAATTAGGCCTGATCTATTTATTGGCACATCTCTTATTATTTTTTCCAACACCAGATTAAACAAAAGCGGAGACAGTGGATCACCTTGCCGTGGTCCGTTTTTCACCTTAAAGCTCTTCGACATTCTTCCTCCTATCTTTACTGCATTCTCTGTGTCTTTTAAAGTCATTTGTATCAATTCTATTAGCTTCTTATTGGCTCCTAGGCTTTCCAGAGCCCTGTACATTTGTTCTCGTATTACAGTGTCATAGTCTTGTTTGTAACCTATGAACAATAAAAAGGTGTCTTTCTTATATTCGTAACTTTCTGCTTGAATCTCTCTTAGTGTAAATATTTGGTCCGTTGTTGATCTTCCTTTGCGGAAACCTGCTTGATATTCCTCCACCAAGCTCTCCACTTCATCTTTCAATCTATTCTTGATGCACATTGATAGAATTTTATATAACACACTAAGTAGAGCTATGCAATTTTGGTTATGGTTTTACTAATTTAACAACAAACTTAGAAGAAAATTGAAAAGAAACAAAACTTATGTTGCCTTGCAATATAATCTCACATTCGTTTCCTCGAAATCCATGAAGATGGCAGTTATATCTTGTCACCATTCATTTGCTTGTATCGTAATAATTTTTTGCCATTAGTGTTGAAACATGACGTCGAACATGTGCCTCTAATATAGCGCAATCTAGAACCATCCATTGTCTCTGATTTATCGGCGTAGATGAGCGATTTTACATATCCTCAACACAAAATAATCCAAAGGTGTTAAATCACATGATCTCGGAAACCAATTCACAAGTGCATTACGTGAAATTACGCGTTCATCAAATGTTCCCTTCAAATAATTGATTGTGTGGTATGTTGCGCCGTCTTCTTGAAACCACAGCTCGTCCACTTTAATAACCTTCAATTGAGGAACAAAAAAATCAGTAGTCATGGAACTGTAATGCTTTCCGTTGACTGTAACGTTCTCGGCGGCTTTATTTCTTAAGAACTATGAACCAATGATTCTACCAGCCCACAAAGCAGACCAAGCAGTAACATTTCGTACATAGATGTAACGCTGTCCCAATAGTAGCTTGTGCATTTTCTTCACCAAAAATTCGGCAATTTTTGTTTGTTGACGTATCCATTCAACCGGAAATGAACCTCACCGCTGAACAAAATTTCGTGGAGAAAATGAGGATCGGGAGCAATCTCGTTTTCGACCCATTCACTGAACGTACAACGCACACCATGATCAAGCGGTTTCAGTTCTTACACGAACTCGATCTTGTAAGTTCGCAAACCAAGATTATTCCGCATCTTCCAGAAAGAGGATGGACATAACTCCAATTCCTGCACACGATGGCACGATGGCAAATCGATTAATTTGGGTCCTCCTCAATACTACGCTCTACAGCAGCAGTAATCTGCGGATACGTATTATAACTTCGGATATGTGTAGTGCGAAAACGATCCATGGCTGTTCGAATTGCCGTCTCAGATGGACCATTTTGTCGACCGTAAAATGGACGTAAAACACGGTAAATTTTGCGAACTGAATCACGGCTCTCTAAATAAACCTACGGAATTTCCAAGCGTTGCTCCGGCGTAAATCTATTCGTGGTGAAATGGCAAACCAAACCAAACCCAACTAAACACAAATGAGCTGTCAGCTGTAAAATTGGCTGCCGCTGAAAACGTATTCCCGATTCGGACAACAAACAAATCTCTAAAAAAACACCCGATAGTTTGATTCGTATGGTAAGAACGTAGTAAAGGGCGGAGCCCTTGGGTCTGTATCTTACCTGGTTGTTTCTCAATTTTTACCCAATTATATTGTATCTAATGAAGTTTCAGTTAACGTCCTAAATGTGGCCCTTAAAAATCTTCGTTCTCGTAAGTTCTTACACCAGCACAAACCATTTTGTTCAGTATTGCTTATTAGTAGGTTTCGGTGCGATTACTTTGATTTTCTTCGTCATTCCACATCTTATTCATTTATTCAAGAATAAGGGATATTGTCAGGATGATAAAGATAAATATAATTTCTCTAAATTCAGGAGCTTGTTGTTTTATTACTCATATTGAAAAAAGCCTGAAGTGAAACATACGAGGGGCGTTTAGTATATTCTGGGTATCAGGGTCATGTCTTAATGATGCTACTTGAGGGTATATATATCATTAGTTTCAAATAACTATAATCCCTAGTTCGCTACTTATGGTTTGGAACACGGTCGAAATGACTGATACGTCAATGTCGAAGAAAATCGAGGAAAACTAACAACCACCACACACAAGATTTAAAAAATTAGAATGGTGTCGATATGAAATTTATAAAAAAATCCGTCAAAAATTAAAAATTTCCCATTAAAATTGTTTAAAAATAAATTGGGGGCACTTAACGAGACATGCTTTCCGCATAAACTGATTATTTTAATACCATTCCTTTGTGTATTTATGTTTGTTTGTCATAGCAATTGTTTATTTTATTTATATTGCTTTGTTGAAGCATTATCCAAACCGCAAATCGATTCAATCGGTTTGCGGTTTCGATGATGGTTGCCTCGGGCTAGCGAAACACGTGTCACCGAATTTAATATTAAACAATCGTGGTGAGGAGTTTACCGATATGATATATCTCACCTTAAAGATAACCTTTCATCCCAGCAAATTAAATGATTTTGAACCAAAATCCGCCACAGAGGTTTTAAACGGTAAGTTTTCCAGTAAACTAGGACTTAAACTTTGAGTTACTGCTAAAAAGAGCTGCGTATTATTTCCAGTTGACAAACGCTAATCTGTGTTGTTAAAATGTTGATACATAAACAAGTTTTATGTAAAACAGGGGAAACCGTCACGCTTACTAAAGAGAAAAGCAAACATTTCAGAATAAAAAAAAAACAGTTTCCAGGCACGTTCCGGTGATAAGCATGATTACGGGCCAGCATATCCTATATGTCGAGTAATATCGCTCAAAAAAAGCAAACATATTCCTCTGAAGCAAGTTGGTATTTGCAGAGACCGAGTGAAAAACAACTGTTAATGTCGATTCAATAAATTGAAAGTATTCTTAGATTCTCAGAGAGATCTGGTATTGTGATTAGAAAATAAATACTAAAACCACGTCCATTCAATACTACATTAACCTTTCGATAACATTCCTGTTTAACTTCTTTCAGAAACCATGACTCAAACAGAAGGTATATCCCGTGTTAAAAATTACTTTGCCATGTACAATGTCGGGCTTTATAATCCGGACGGCAATGAAACAGCACGCATATGCCTTCCTCTGTTGTAAAGAGCGTTTTTCGTTATCAAAAAGATATCTACGCCATAGCCGCGTAGGGATACTTTCGACCAGCAGTCTACTCTACTGAGAATTTAGTTAAATTTCTTAGACAAAATTGCACCGGCCGAGCTCTTAATAAATGATATAAAAAGCATAAATTATAACAATTATATTTATAAATTTTGATAAATACTTTAACATAAACTCAAGATAAATACCTACTGTTGTGTGTGTGTGTGTGTGTGTGTGAGTGTAATTTCTCTTTCAATGATGGTTCTGCTTATATCTCCTCTCTTAACTTCTATTCTCGATGCATCTTTAATTTCCATGGATTCTTCCCCTTCTTAGATTCTATCTTCTTTGGTATGGTGAGGTTCTTTTATTCACTGGTACTTCTTCTTAGAACCCTTTTATCCTAAATATATTTAACGACTTATTTGCTGACTTATCTATCTTGTCAATTTTCTTCGTCGTTGACCAAACAAACCTTTTATTTCTTTTGGAAAGCAGGACTACACTGCTTTATTTCTGAGTTGTCCACGAAACGAAAACTTTAATTCACCTTGACTCCAGTTCATCCAAGTATATCGCTGTTATAGAAACCAGTATTGAATGTCGATGTATCCTTGGTTATTTCCAGTAATTTTTATGAATTCTTGTAATGTAAAAGTGTTGTATGTGTATCTGAATGTTAACAATGCCTTTCTTATCCATTAATAGATGCTTTTTAAAATAATTAATAATTTTAGTTTTAGTGACAATTGTTTCTCCCATTAAACGTCTCTGGCTGGAGTTAAAATAAGAAGCTAACACCCGTAGGGTAATATAATGCTCAAAAGGTGGTGGGCGTGGTATCGAAAAGGTATAAATAGAACCCCAAAATCAACCGTATGACAATTGAGGACCATAACCCCAACATTAACTGTGAATTTTAATATATTGAATTGTAATAGAAGATGAATTTTCTAATGGTAATTAACCATTCGAGTATTACTATACTACACTACACAAACGGTGCTTACGTATTAAATGTTACATATTCATCGCGTATGCTCGTATGGAGGTAATACTTTGTAATTTATACATATTAATTCACGTTTCGGTATGTTAATTCGCTTCGTTCAAGGATGAATGAACCAGTAGGTAATATATGTAGTCGTTCGCTCCAAAAAGGATAACTCATATGTATACACAAACAACAGATTAATTGCGAGCCAGATATTAGAATAGTTAATGCGAAAAACGCTATTACGTCATTTGAATTTATGCATGCACTTCAGATGGAAAGCGCGCATTTGTTGCATTAAAACCGTAATGAGATAGGAATTGCACTGATGATACTAATCGAATACTATGAAGAATGGTACTGAAATTATACAGGTTTTGACTACTATATCGTTAGAGAATTGAAATGAAAATAGTGAGGGCTATTGGTATATTACTATCCTTCCAATAGTCGGTATGGTGATTAAGTCTTGAGGCAGATGGTGGCGAATGGACTTGGAATTTAGCTGTGATCGTATTGGTAGTCGGAGACTTATCAGTGTTAGGGATTTAAGAAAGTTATTGATTTAATAATTGTAGAACTTGTCATATAAAAGTGGAGGAATACGAAGATACGGCAAACGTATTCGTATGCACGTAACTTACAAACGACAAAATTAGTGAACCCGGATTTGTTGGAAGACTTTGTATTTTATTAGAAACAACTTTCATGACGCACGTCCGATCAGGTTAATCACATATCTGCAAATGCAAAAACATCGAATTACATCATGTACCATTGGTAGCAAGTTCCATAGAGTACATGTTTAGATTTATGACCAGAAACTTTACCAATTGTTGGTACATCTACAAAAACTTCATCTTCAATCCGTTACGAGTATAAAGCAAAATTAAATTTAAAAAAGACGAAGTCTACGTTAACGCGCAGCGCGTTCTAATATGATATGTAAATATTTTAGTTACAGGTATATGCACAAACCTTCGTCTTACCCATAAATCCCGTAACGTAACAGCATTTACAAGCCGCACGTCTTCGATCGAGATGGTTTTTTAAGTGCGGTAACCGAGCCACTGTTCCCTCTAAATTTTTAAAACGTACCCTATCTGCTTCTGTACACAAAGCCTGACGCTTTGTATAAAATTTATGACGCCACCGTTTCCTACCTATCTCGAGCGCCAGCTGATCCTCCAGAAAACCGTGTTGTTTTAAAATTTGCTTAACGAGAATTTATTGCGCGTTCCGAAAGAAGATACGGGAATTGGGTAGTAAAATAGCTGGGTAATTTTATTTATTTTTATTTAGGTATGGAATTATAGACGTGTGTGATTTCGAAGTAAGAGCTCGACGCCCTTCTAGGCACGATCCGAAAATTGCCTGTTTCTTTGATCGAATAGGGTGGACTACCATAGTATTTTCCCCACCGATTCTGAATCTGCTTTCCAAAATTTTGTGTCAGGCATAGTTTTTGAGTACCACACGTTTAAAATTTTTAAGAACGTAGATTTCTCCCATTTGCTTCCAACTTAAAATAGTCTAAAGTCTTATATTAATGGCAATTTAAAAGGTATGTTTTACAGGATTTTCTTGTGTAACTCGTCTTGATAATACGATTACATGATGGATATGTCCTGGTGGAATCGCTCACTGTACTTGCTGACGTCACTTAGGTTTTCCGGAAATAAATCTAAATGTGAATGAAGGAAATGTATCTTCAGTAACATTTTGCAACCAAAGCAGCTGAAGTAAAACCCGTCACAAGGGCCGTATAATTATCCTCCTTGTTATTTCGAAAAAGTGCTGAACTACTTTCTTGAGTGACTTCCATGCTAGTGGTTCCTATGCCTTCCCTGATTTTTGCGTGATTGGCTCGCGAAAATTTGTTTTCTAAACTAGCTAAATCCGTCGCCGTTTCATATCCATTCCTTCAACAAATTTTTTATCAATCTCTGTTTAATGCGTAGAGCTGGCAGATAGACTTCCTAGGCATCTACCAGAGGCTGATTGGCAATATTTTAGTTCCTGAAATGAGCTCTTTTCCTGGTGGCCATTGTTTTCTTACATAATGGTTTCATCTATCCCTGCTGCCCCACTCGCACACGAAACAGCAACATTTGATATATCCCAATTGAAGACCGAATGCATCTAATAAATAAATGTAAACAAATCTCCTAAACTACCTACTCAAACTTTAATTTTTTGTGGTCGTTGGGTATGTCCATCACAAAAAAGGTGCGAATTTTCGTCAGTACAATATCGGCGGTCGTATTTATTCTTTGTCCCGTTTCGGAAAAACCTGCATTCGTATGTAATTTACTAATATTTCTTAACAACTCTGGCACATTTTCAACTTTTTCCGCCATCTCTTAACAAAATTAAATTCCCGTTGTCCCGGTTCCATTTTGCAAGGATTCGAATTATTCAACATAAGAGCTTACAGCGTTTCTCGCCAAATGCTTGTGATAATTTCGAACTGAAGATGTTGTAGAAAAATGACCTAAAACTTCCATATGAGCAGCACTAACCCCGTTTCTTCCAATTTTGTAACCAACTTTCCGACATAGCTTTCACACTTCTTCCTAAATATTTGGCATTAAAAGCGGCAGCTGTTTTAAGGTCAGGATAAATGTCAACTCTTTTAGCTAACGTGCGCACCACTATGAAACTTGTATGTAACATCAAATTACTTTTTGAATAATAGGGTTTACAGACAATAGAAGGCGTTGTATGTCTTAAGACATATAACATGGTGTCAGGTATATAGAGGTATAAAGCGAACATGTAAACATTTGTAAGACAGACGAACGTAAGCGTATGTATGCATAACCTCAAAGAAAAAACAAGAAAATAGAGAATAAAGTCCCAGAAGAACTACAATTAACAGAAAATGCTGTCTACAACTGGGGAGTGTTTAAACAGCAGTTTAAAATATATCTAATAGCTTCAGGAAAAAAGGGCGAAGAAGGAAGAAGTAAAAGTAGCAGTGTTTTTAAATGCTTTAGGGAGGAAGCATCAAAATTATTTAATACTTTCGACTTAAATTATGAAACATGTACATTAGATGAAGCCATACAAGCCTTTGGCAAACTAAAGCATAGAAGCAATATAATGTACACAAGATATATATTTCTTAACAGAAGCCACAAGCCGAATGAACCATTTGCCTCATTCGTACTAGATCTAAGAAAGCTGAGTAAAACGTGTGAGTTTTGGTGAACAAATGAAGTCTTTAATAAGGGACAGAATAGTAATAGAAATACCTTGACCATACACTGCAAAAAAAATTATTGAGATATGGAGAAACAGATTTAAATAAAGTTGTAGATGCATGTAGAGCTGCAGAACTTGGAAAAGAATAAGCTTCACAGATACGGACGGAACCAGTCACCGTAGATGCAATTCAAAACCAAAAGTTTTATGAGAAAAAGACCGAAAATTGAAAATATATGATTTTCAGAAATGTGGAATGAAAAATGAAAAAGGAGTAGACAAAATATATACTAATAAGATTGTAACACACGCCGTATTAAAGAACACATTAAACAGTTCTATAAAACACATAAGTGTTTTAATTATATATCTTAAGACATATAAAAGAAGGGGCTATTTATGTGAAGAACGATTTCACAAAAGACACGTGACAAGCTTTAAATCAATCATATACGCCTGATGGGCACTTCCTTCAACCAATCTAAAAGATTTGTCCGCCAGTGTCGTGTCATGGAAGTAATACAACCCGGTTTGGTTTTCTAAATAAAAATAAAATTCAAATATATTCTTGTTGTAATGGATAAAAGAACTGATTTCATTTTACTTATGAAAACCTATTCTATGCAAAAAAAAATAATAATAAAAACTTACTATTTTATAGAATATTAACACATTTAGTGCCATGTCAACCCATATGGGTAGACGAGGCACAAGTAACAAATTATCTATTTATGCCTGCCACTGAACGTGTTAAGCAATTTTATTTACATATGTATGTATTAAGTATCTGGCCAGTTAGTTTTTAAGTAACTTATCAAGGTTTTATTCAAATATGTCTTTGTATTGTATCAATAAAAACATATTCAGGAGCTTTCCAATGATGTGTTGCAAATGAAGCGTTGCCATTTAAGATTTAAAAATAGAGGGGGCCGGAAACGGTGAGGGGGCGAATGGTAGCATTTCAGCATACTACCGAAACGGTTTTAAGTATTTATCAAAAAATGCTCTTAGTAAAATAACATTACGGTCCATTGAAACTTTTGCAAAATGACATCTTGTATCCCTCGCGCTTCCTTTCGACATGGAATCCAGGTTTTCTACATAGACTTGAGACCTGAGCCTCCGTTGTAGCTCAGTTGATGTGGTATTAGTACAGAGAGTGGCAATTTTTAAAAAATTTTATTGGTCGATTATAACAGATTGGTGGTTAACTTTGCTGTATTTATGAAAAATAACTATTTTGCAAAAATATGTAATTTTCTGTGTAATCGTATTAGTTAAAGGTAAAATCTACGAAAGGCTTAGTTTAGTACCAATCGGTTTGCTCTCCTCATCGCGCTATATATCGACGTTTGCGCTTCCATTTCCAATGACAAATTTGCTGCAGAAGTCACCACTAACAGCAATGTCTAGATGTGCGAATTTATATTACAGCGGTATATATTAGATCAATATCAATCAAATGTGATAATAAGAATGTTTGTTTTCTTTTTCTTTTATATTACTTATATAAGATGTAAGATATTGTTTTAGTATGTATATGTTACTTTAGTTTGTTCTGTAATTGGTTCATAACTATTGGACAATAAATGATGATGATGATTATTATTATTATTATTATCATTCTCAACTACTAAATTCTGACTGTAGTAACATACCTTGGTCGCACACAACACATAGACTCAGATGAAACGCATTCCATCCTTACTGTGCGAAATTATAAGTATGTATAACAATAACTTTACTTTCAAGAGATGATTTGATTTTTCTTTCTATTCAAAAAATAGATTTGCTTGACACAACAATTAAATTCGTACTTCACTTGGTAGCTACAATTCGTGATGGTAATCCTGTTTTTTGTGCCGTGATGATCTATCGATACGATTCAGTGTCATTTACACTACTCTCCAATCCTTTCGACACATTGATTGTTTTATATAATCTTTATCTTTTATTTGCAAATTACGTCTATGATGAATAGAATTTGATAGGACGATTAAGGATAAGACTAAATTAATAATTAATTTATAAAATTTATCATTGTAGCAACCCTTAAATTAAAATAAGTAGAATATTAAATTTAATGTTGAATTTTTGTTATAAAGATAACGAAACTTTCCTATCCTGGTCTCCAAAGGATGTAACGATTTATTACGGTAGCACGGGTTACGATACGGTGTTTCGACGTGTTTCAAAGCGGAGAACCGGTCATTGTTGTTACCTAACGGTTATCATTTGGGGATACATATATGTATATGTAATAAATTTTGTTCGGAGCTGGACATAAAGAAAAGATAAAGGTCACCAAACAGGATTATGAAATGTTTGATATAAAACCGTTGAGATCCTTTCTAGTACAAACGACATGCACAGCGACGAAATGTGTGCAAATAAATGGTGATTGTGGTATTTTTGATAGCACATTATTAAATTTGATAGAATGGATGTTGGCTGATGGTTGGAAATGTTCGGATTAATGTTCAGTATTTTGGAGAGTCTAGTCCAGTTTATTTTTTTAATAGTCGATGAATTAAGTTTGAAGTTGTATTATATTAGCACTCTAAAATGTATGAGCATTGTATTTAATATTCATACAGAAAGTAGTGAAAACAAATGAGATAAATATGCATTTAATTTTCTTCACAAACAAAAGTAATTACAAGCACTTAGACTTAATCTACACAACAAATATCATCATTCTTGTTTATTCACATTAATTCTGAGTTATTGTTTACAGCCACTGTGGCTATTGTTATGTGTTTTGAGTTGGCTAATAAGAAACGAATACGTGAGCGTCACAAAAGGGAGCAGCTATAGGCTTGTATTAATAACACTACTCCAGAAATTTCTTTTTCTGTATCTGATTTGAAATGATAATGATCTTACCACCACAAATTTAGGTGGTGAAGAAAGCGTTTTTCTCACATTTCCTAGATATACAGTACTAACACACACGAATGATATACAATGTGGATGTACTTTAATAGTTTTAAATGAATCAAATCGATGACACTTAGAACTAATAAATATGTGGATTTACCTAATTTTGAATTATCGAATTCAATGGGAAAATCACTTCCAAACACAGCATAATTTTTAAAACAACATCGACGTAATAGTTTCACGATATAGTTTAAATTTTATCAATAGAGACACCAACAGTGGTCGCCCATCATTGAAGCGTTCTAG
Source organism: Chrysina gloriosa (assembly GCA_038088585.1). NCBI lineage: Eukaryota > Metazoa > Arthropoda > Insecta > Coleoptera > Scarabaeidae > Chrysina > Chrysina gloriosa. The sequence continues at coordinate 95,356,345 of CM076087.1, read as the reverse complement.
TGCCCCTGTTAACAATTTTCCATACTAAGGATGTATCGGCGAAAGCACCTGGTTATCGCTTATGACACGCCCAAATTTTCCAGAAAAAGTTCAAGGTATGAATGGAAGAAGTGAATTTTAAGCTACATTCTACACCCCATCTTCTTGTAGTTCACCGACAGATCATTCACTATGGGTACGTATCCTCTTTTCCGTTACCCAGAAACCCAAGAATAATTGCTTTAAAAGAGGAACAAGCAGATACTTCGAGATTTGTGAAGTTAGTATCAAAGGTATGATCTGATGTAAGAATTAAGGAAATGAGTCGTTTCAAATGATTGAAGAGCTGACATTCTTTATCTAAAGCTTTTTCTGTAGTTTTAGAGCTTATACCACTATAACACCGTTTACTATATATTACACAAAGTAATAAAAACCAACAAAAGAACGAAAAGACAAATAAAACATGTAAATGTAAGAACAGGGCATAACTTTACTTTAGACGAAGTCCTATCAAATCTTATCGATTAAATTCAACAATGATAGAGTTGCTCAATTTGCGCCACTAGTACTACAACTATCTGAAACGACTGTACTAGAATAGTAACTTTGCGGTATATGAATACATAATACATAATAGGTTCAATGCATAGTATGAAGGCATCTGTATAGTCTAGTCTAGTATAGTCGTTTTAGATAGTTGTATGTAGTACTATTGGCACAAATTGAGCAACTCTAATGATGACTAGGGATTCCGAGGACGGAATCTTAACCAAATGTCTCATAAATATGGTTATTTCATGTTAGTAATGGCTAAGCCAAATATTTATGAAACGTAAAAGACCGATATTTTAATTTTAATTTTAACACACGTAATACTGAGATTTTTATTGCTAAAAAACTCAGTACGTGATCAATTTATTATGTGCCACATTAACTCATATGTTTATTGAGATTCAATTCCAGGTAATTGTAAAAAATTCCTCTGCAAGTAGCATTTCAAATTTTCCACCACGATATTTTAATGAAACCGCAAAGAAGTTGTTAAAGCACGCATCCGTTGTCCGTTCTTCAAGGCTTGCATTTTAGCACTGCTGCCGCTGACGCAACTACGTTTACGTAATTATACCACATCGTCACCGTAATCAGCCTCTACAATAATATAAACAATCATTGACCTAGAAATTAAATTGTCCTGGATTCTCGCTCGAAGTATGCATTTTTCCTGAACGATATCCTTTCACTTTCATAAAATGTACAAATCATGCTAGACTAAGGATATTGCAAATAAAGTACGTGCAGGATGGAATGTTGAAAATTTATGTTTTTGGCTTATTCCATAAACTTTTCTATAAATGGTGATAATTCGTGTATGCCATATAGAGTTACTATGTAGTAATTAGAACAACTTTGGTGTTTTCATAGTATAATCGTTGAAGATTATGTATGGTATTTTTCAAGAAGAATTTTCTTTACACATTTTACTTAAAACAACTCGAAATCATCGAATACTCAAAATATATTCTATAGGTATTGCAGTTAGTCGAATTACTCACATTCATACATACACCGATAAGACGCTTTTACTACTTTGTGAATTCCTTTTTTCCAGTATCCAGAGGCTTGCCCACGTCGCTGAATCACCACATTCTCGGACGAAAATATTTTCATATTCATTCTAAACATCCAAGACTTGTTTACGTTTCTAAAAAGATAATGTTCAATCGAACCTTGCGCGTTGGTGCGTAAGCGTTGCGTATTATTAGACAATGAAGATAAAATTATCTAAAATTCACTTGTGTGTATGTAATAACGGACAAGACGTAAGATTCCTGAAGCGTTTGACGTTTAGATTACGCAGCGCGTAAACTATTTCATTCTCTAAAATCTCGAAGATAATTTTAAATCGCCCAAAGGCCGCTCGATTTGTTTCTAAATATACGTATCTGAACGATACATCTTCGCCGAACACTTCGATCTCAGATTTTGCGATGTTTCCATCAGCAAGCACATTGCGTGTAGTTATGCCGGTAACGGCAATTGATGATGTGCAAGCTCGGCGGGATAAGCGATTCAATATTTACAAATAGACCGATTTGATGATCGATTTGGCCTTGGTATCGCAAACGATATTATCGAAAGCCGTCATAGGATGAATAATAAATAAACAGCACGTTGCTGCATCTGTAGTAAAAAAACAGCTGGTTTTAAATTTGTCAAGGCATTCATCAGAAAGGTCACATCGTCGTTTCGAACTGGTCGACGCGACTAAATCGCAAAGGATAAATGGAAATAGGACTGCGAACTCGCACTAGAAACGATTGAATTGTATAATTTGAGATGTTTAACGAGACGAATATGCAAACGTGGAAATCAGTAACCAACAAGGAGATTTTGCGTCATAATGAAATTCTCATAGAAGATATGATGGTTGAAACTAGTCTATCTACACTTTTTCAAGTTAACAGCACCAAGACCGATTCAAAATCGGAATCACAGATAATGCACAACGTCTAAACAATTAACATTCTCCATTTTATGAGCAGGCAAGTAAATTCACAAAGTTTTATTTTGATCGTACTCTGGATATGCTTGAAGGAATCGTGAAGATTTTCAGAGTTGCTACATGCAAGTTAGAAGAAATCGAAATATTGAAAAGAGAAACTTTTCTTGTATCCTTTAGTTGACAACGCAGAAGCTTCGTCCCAAAACGAAGGCACCTAAATGTGTTAGTCAAATGCATGTCAACTGTAGGGCTCTATGAAGAACCTTATCAGTCTCGCCATATTCGGTTCCAGTAATTAAAACCAAATTATGGCGGTCCTTTTTGACTATGGCCAAAGAGGGAACATAGTGTTCCTCCATGATTCCAACGATGTTACGATATTTTCTAAGACGACCATGCTCTATGGACTGGTCCTCATCCAATTGTAATGGTTACTTCTTACAGTATCCGTAACAAACATGCAAAATCACCCTTCTTTTCCCTTAAAACATGTACTTGGAAACTAAGATCTGCACGTCACTTTCTAGAGCTGAAACGTAGCACCTTTAACCTATCGACGTTCTGAGCGTGGGTTATTTTATTGGATTAAATCTTCATTGTTTTTTGACATTATCCAGAGGAAATCCCGGGATCTTCCAATACCTTTCCATTACGTCGAACTCTTACATGGACGCGGACGGTCTAGAACCAGTTTCGCCAGCTCCTTCACTGACCGATAGTGCAGTTTTTCAGGCGATATGGATTTTAGCGATCGTGGCCCAAACTAGGGCTGGATACGTCACCAACCTGCCCGAGACAAAAGGAGGTGTAGGGTGTTCCCCGCTATCAAGAACTTAATTATCATCGACTGCTGCTTGAAAACTACTAATAGGCCAAATGCCTTTGTAACTATTGCGTAATTTGTTTAAAAATACCCTCACATGGAGGGGGAAGTTAGGTTCCCATGAGTAAAATTAGAAGTCGCCTGAATTTCAAGATTTTGACTTCGCTGTCAATGAAACACGTGTCTGGCTTTAATTCATAATTATATACTGCAGGTACGGTATAGCTATTCACTTCAGTCTCAGTTATGCTACTCCCTACAATTAAGTGCCTAGCCTAAAATATATACTGTAATATTTGCTCGTAAGTTTCTAATACTCTATTTCACACAGCAATTATCACACTCTCTTTAAGAGAGCCATGAATTTTGGTGGTTAAGGGTAAGGCGCAAATGACTACTAATCTTACCACACTAATTTCAGTGCGTTTCAGTACGTATCTTAACAGATAGATTGTGACATGACAAGCGATTCTTTCGGCTTTAAGATGCACTCAGCCTGTGCAAATAAATGCCTGGAATTCTCTTAATGGAGGGGGAGGGGGCTCAAGGAAAATTTGTGGTCTCCTGGGCCTGAGAAATAGGTAATCCGTCCTGAGTCAAACCGAATGGCCCTTCATGGGTTGTAATGAGGCCTATTATTATCCGAAATGTATGTACATACATACTCTCAAAACATAAAAAACAAAATAAGAACGACCGCGACGAAATTTTCACGAACAGTGCAGGCATTGGCCTTGGAAACAGAGGAGCTAACCAAAAGACCACTGAAAATGTAGCGGAATAACAGGGCACATTCCTAACTAGACAAAGAACGAGAAAAGTAGATGGATATTGTGTATCAGAAAAAAAAAAAAGGTTCAAAGGCAATTAGTCGGTTAAAAGCTAGAGCAAAATCTAACAACTACATTAGGGAAATGAATTAGAAGGCTAAAATTTGTTACCTTGTCAGTTTGTCATTACATCAAATCCTACTAATTAACTAAGATATCTACATGTTAATTATAATAAATATATATAGTCCTGAATTGTCTGAGGCACATTATCAAGTCTAAACTGGTAAAATACCGTAAATAAGTACGCAATGAACTGGCATGGGCCAAAACTGTGTCATTCATCTGGGTGCCAGAACATGATGAACTCAATAAGGGCAACCTAATTGCCAATGAACTGGCTAAGAACAGTTCAAAAGTAAACTTTCTAAAACCAGAACCGGGATGCGAAATAAAAGGATTCCGGCAGACGGAAGATCTGCTGTAAAGAGAACATTCGAAAAAATGGAAATTGACTGAAATCCAATTCCACACCTGGTCACGGTTAGGTAGGCTAGATAGTAAATTCCCACCTAACTTAATTAGTATAAGTAAAAAGGATATTGTGAGTGGCGAGTGAAAACATGTCTTAAATCAAGTTTCAATCAGAATTGTTCTTGAAAAGTCATTTTGATCAAGCATTGACTATCCAAGGAACACAGCAAAACCATGCTTTTATTCCGAAAAGTCATCATCAAAATTATTGGTGAAAAACTTTTCGGATGATTTGCAAGATTGGGAAAAGAGTGTAAAAAACTCTAGACAAACTTAAATTAGAAGACATATCAGGCTACGTCAGCGCTGTTTATTACGAAACCTGGTGGCTCGGGCACATTTTGCAGAAACTTGAACAAATAAATATTTGTCTTCATACATCTGGGCCATCTACATCATTCTCGTGTCCAAGAAACGCTGATGTTCTGATGTTCTGTGGATATCACTTGCATCACTTCGTGAAAAGTTTCATTTTATTTCCAGTAGTGCACACTTTCTTCACGTTAGTGTCACGGAAGTGTAAAAATTAGGGTTTTAATTAGATTGTTTGATTGCAAAATCAAGCTGTAGTTTTAATTCGCACAGTGAAACCATTATCCCAAATCTATATTTTGCCACCCGATTTACAACAACTATACATAAAATAAGTTTGAAAATTTTAAAAATGTATCTTTTTTAAATTCTAGATTGTTTATTTTTTAAGATGTTGATAAAAGATATTTGGATTAGTCTACAGTACGTTGTATATCACGGGAAAGGGCATGGAAAATGCTGCAAAGTGACACCTTCCCCAGCTCCCTAGCAAAATTAGGAGAGTTTGTAGAGCAATTCAAAAAAATTTCGTTTGCGGTTTTTGGGCAAATTTACATAGCTGTAATTCAAAAATAAGTTGACATATCTGGATGAAATTTGGTATTTTTGCAAGTCTGTATAATAATTTCACGAAAATCTGAGGTGATTGAGTTACTAGTGTGTGTTGGATTGACGTAGACCGAGTCTGTAATAGTAATAACAGCAATAATAATAGTAATAATAATATATTTACTGAATAGCTCAAGTAGGAAACAATAGAACTAAATTACAAGGGTTTCTGACACCACTATCAGGCACAAAGCAGATTGAAAGAAATGAGTTAATCTTCGACAAGGTATTTGACCAAGAACTCAGGCACCAACTGAAGATGATTCAAGCATTTTTCATGTTTCAAAAAGAAACAAACTCTTTGAACTATATCCGAATTACTTTTTGGATGATGTACATACAATATGACCATGGTACTCAAAGTATCAAAACAAACCATAATCAAAGATCTTTTTTATGCGGGGAAAGTGCTCGATGTGTGTCCCACAACTCCCAAACAGAAATCAACAGGCAAGTCTCTAGAATTGCAGACAACTACACTGGACTAAGGTGGTTAATTATTCACAGATTTGCAATATAACCAGATCCGAAGGCAATAATAAATATAATAATACTAAACATACAAGCAGCGAAGGAAATCGAAAATTATCGCGAACATTCTCTTATTTCAATTATTCTCGTATTAATTTTAAACATTCTATAATTGTTTATTGTGTTCTCAAAGGATACGTTTTTAATCGATAGACTTTGCGAGTAAACATTGTGTGACGATAAAATTATCTAAAAGTGGCTCGAAATAAGGATGCAATTGACATTGCAATAACGACATCACGCGAATTCCCGATGATAATTTTAAATACTGAAATATCCGCCTGATTTATTCCTAAATATAGCCAAAAGATACGTCCGCATTTTCTCCGCTTTAATGTCAGATGTTTGTTATTGTGCCGGCACCACGAACAATTGCTACAATCTCAAATCAATATTTACAACTGGATCAACTTCGACCAACTCGACAACCGAATGCGTCTTGGTATCTCACGGCTCTTTTATCGTCTATATAACGTCATAGCGGGAATAGTGAACGAGCGAGCAGTTCATCGCTGCTTTTGAAGGGGAGAGAACAGCTGATCTTCGATTCGCTACCGGACTACGGCGGGTCACATGGCCGTTTCCAGACCGGTTTCTTTTGTGATCAAACGGGAAAACGAAATCTCAATCGCGAAGGATATAAGTGCGAATGACAGAATTGGCGCGTTCTTGTTTGGAAGTAGGAAATAGTAAATTGGTTTATTTACCTGGCACGTTGAACAAGACGAATACACAGAAGGGTAAGAAGACGACGAAGACGATCACCAGGAAACAGTTCCTGCGTCGCAGCGGGGTCGTCATAGAGAAAACCATGCTTGCGGCTGGTCGATCAGCACTTTTTCAATCACACACTTAAAGTTAAACAACACTCACACCAAGTCAAAATCGAAAATGAAATCGACATCACATACCACACACTTTTTCTCGACAAAGTTCTAGAGTTTACCCGACAGGAATAAAATAAAAAATTGCAAGTTTTATTTCGAATGTTCTTTGAGTGTATATGGAGGAATCATGCGAATTTTCCGAGTATGTAGGTCAGAAATGTTTTCTTGCCAGTTTCTTTGTACTCTTCGATTTTTTTGGAGGTCTTACTTGAAAATATGCGGATGGAGAAGTCTCGCGTTTGGAGAACGACACGTGAGTCTATTAGACGAATATATGCGGCTCGCAGGAATTTAGCAGGAAAGCGTCATCACACTCTCGACATATTCGCCGTGACTGAGCGTGATCATTGCACGCACAGCGCTTATGTAAGTCCTTCTCGGCTTTGGCCAAAGAGAGAGCCGGCAAGTGTTAACACGAGGTTCGCGATTCACGACGGAATAGAACGAACCGCGCCTGCAGCGCGCGCATTTCAATCGATTGACTGACTTTTCGTAGACTGTTGGATGTTCGACGTCGTCTTTGTTGGAAATATCGCGAATTAGCTCTCCTTCTTTTCTCTGCCTTCTTCGTTTCTTTTTCTCCCCTTTTTACTTCTTATTGGCACCGATGCAGTTACGTTTCCTTTAAGAGATCATGAGAAGAGTCCGCAATCTTTTACCTTTTCCTCCAGTTACAAATATAGCAGAAAAAGAGCAACATGCTCAGTGCCAGCTGGTACATGAATGCAGGAAAACTACTTAAAGTAAATAGCGTGCTGGACAATAATGTTATTGAAAATGTAAACTAAAACCCGGTCGCAAAAGCGCCAGCATCTCCACTCAGTACTACGTTTATAATTAGAGTGACTATAATTTTTGAACAAAAACTATATATTATCAACCTTTCTGCCGCAGTGGTATAGTGGTAAAGTTTAAATCTAATTTTAGTTTACTATGCGTACAACTTTTGTCCATTCCTTTTTGTTTAGGACCATGTTCTTTGCTCCTCCCCATGTCATATTCCTTTTCTCGAGAATTTTTGTTAGTACCTTGTTCCACGTTTTGTTGGATCTTCCCCTTCCCTTTGTATTTGGTACTTTTGTTTCTTATATTTGTTTTACCTGTTGATTATCGTTCACCCTACAGATATGTCCGAATCATTTCAGCTGATTTCTTTCGATTACCTTGTCGATTGCTTCCACTTTCAGTTCTTCTCTGACTATACTGTTCCTGATTTTATCTCGTTTCGTGATTCCTTTCACTCTTCTCAGGTGTCTCATGTGCAAGGCGTTTAATCTACTTCTCAGTGTCAGTGTTTGGGTTAGGACCCATCTTTCGCTCCCATACGTTAATATTGGTCTAAAGATAGTTTTGTACAGTGTCATCTTCGTTTCCTTTGAGACTTTATAGTACATGCATCATGCATTGGTTAGTCTTCCATGAACTCCTTCTATACCTCCCTCCTTTTCTATTTTTACTCCTAAGTATTTGTATACTTTTGCTTGCTCAAGTCTCTCGGTGTTCAGTTGTATGTTTAATTCTTTTATGTTGTCCCCAACGCTCATCACTTTCGTATTGTTTGAATTTATTTTCATTCTTTGCTTGCTTAGTTCTTTTGCCGAAATTGTTAGATGTCTCTGTAGTTCTTCTCCATGGTCCACAAATATAACCAAATCTTGAGGAGATGCATACTCCGATATTCTTCTTGATTTTAATTTGTTCTAACCTATATGTAGCTTATGTATTTTACATTGTAACATCATCTATAAGCAGGAACAACATGGGGCTGGAGACCCCTCCTTGCTTTAATCCGTCATCAATTTCAAACGCGCCCGAATTGAGACCCTCTTTCCGTACATAACATTTATTATCTTTGTATAGGCTTTGTATGGCCTTTCTTAATTTTGGTTGTATATTTCTCTTCTCCATAATTCTCCATAGTTCTTTTTGTGACACATGGTCAAAAGCCTTTTCGAGGTCCAAGTAGGCTGCATATATCTTTGATTTCATTTTTCATGAGCTGCTTCATTGTAAAAACATGGTCTTGGGTTGATCGTTCTTTCCGAAATTCGCTTTGGTGTTCTCCCAGATTCTTTTCTACTACATCTAGTAATTTTTCGTTTTGTATCGATTCGCGCGTTTTGGATACTGTACTGAGCAGTGTAATTCCCCTGTAATTCGCGCAGTCTCTTTCATCCCTCTTCTTGTATATTGGCAAAATCATACCAATTTCCCAGTCCTTCAGCGCTTTACCTACATACCATGCCCTGTTTTTCAGTTAATCGTTCTAGACCTTCTGGCCCTATATTTTTCAGCATTTATGTTGTTATTTTGTGATGCCCGGCGGATTTCCTAATTTTCAGGTATTGTATTGCCTCTCTGACTTCGCTGATGTTAATTCTTTCGTCTTCTGCATTGTTGTTAGGTGTTGTTTCCTCTTTATTTGTCGAGTTATTTAAGTCATTTAGGTCATTATCATTTAGTAGTTCTCGGAAATGTTCTACGTCTTCATAATTTCACCTTCGCTTGTTAGTATTTTATTATCTTTATTTTTAATTTCTCTGAAGATTGGTTGTTTCCCTTCTCGTAGATTTTTTCAGGACACAAAAATTGCTTCAGATTTCCTTTGCTACTGTCTTCGAGTTAGTTCCTAATGTTTCCCACGAAGTTTGCTTTGCTTGAGTTATCATTTCATTAAATTTTCTACGTTGTGCATTATATTGTGTGAAGTTATCGTCCGTTCCATATTGAAAATATTGTTTCCACAATCTTTTCTTTATCGTTATCTCAGTTTTGATATTTTGATTCCACCAAATGCTCCGCTTTTTGCTTTTGTTCGTTCTGAAGAAGCCGCATATTTATCTTGCTGAAGTTAGCACACTTTCTTTGAATTCAAGTCGCAAATCTTCTAGGTTCATATTCGTCCAATTGTTTTTCGTTTCCTTCAATATCTTTTCTTTAAATTCTCCTTCGACTGCTCTTTCTTGTAGCTCATATGCTCGGATTCTTTCACTGTCGTGATTGTTCTGCATTTTTTGGTTTCCCATTTTATTTGGTCTGCCACAAAAAAGTAGGTATACGTAGGTAAGAGAAAGCCCCGCTGAAATTTCAAGCGACTTTCTTTTTCTATATCGTGTCAATTTTTAATCAAACAAAATAAAGGTATATTTTTTGTTCTATGCTAGTATACTACAAATGCAGCAGTAGCCTGAAACTAAATATTTATACAAAGTGCAGGTGTCCAAAAAGATGTTACCATCTAATTGAGATTGACTTTTAACAACATAACGCACACTATGTACACATCCCAGATGGAATGAAGCTTGTTAATACGTTCCTTCAAGCTGTACTCCTTCGTTTCCAATGCGCGTGTGAAGCTCTTTCACCATACAGACTGTAGCTCCTTCACAAATTTCCTTAGCTATAGAGCAGACAACCGTTGTTATGCGTTCTTTAACCTTCCTATACTCACGCATACGGGCTGTGAGACCGACTTATATAGTATAGTATACGTCTTTCATTTTGACGTGAGTATAGGAAGGTTAAGGTCATTAATATCAGTAGCATACACACGTTCTTTCACCTTTCCCCATAGCCCGAAGTCAAATGGAGTCAAGTCTGGTGGCCAAGGCATAGGTCCAGCTCTTCTAATCCAGCGTCTAGCAAAAGTATCATCCAGGTAATGTCGAACCGCTAAGGAATAATGCGGTGGTGCACCATATTGCTGAAAGTAACCAGATGTTATGATACGGAGGGGAAGATTGTTTACGACAAAATTCTGCAACATATCTAGGTAAAAATCCCCCTTTACAGTCCAATCATTAAAGAAATATGGAACAAGTAATCCAAAATTTCGAAATGCCACACCATACGTTAACTTTCGGTCCTCTCCGAGTGTGCTCTCTTAGTTCATGGGGATTCTCTGTATTCCAAATGGCGCAATTGTGCTTATTTACTGTGCAGCTGACATAAAATCTGGCTTCATCGAACATAAAGAACGCAACATTAGGGTCTATGTTCGTCATTTCTTATAACACTTCTGCAGCTATTACACGAGCAATTTTATCAAGAAGGGGTCTGTATAGTTCGAATGTCGTACGGCTTCTAAGGCGATCTAAGTGGAGAATTCTTAAAACAATTGTCCGCACGATTGCGGTTTCCAAGCTGCTACCTTCTTCCAATCTTCCAAAGTCGCGTGGCCATGGTTAGTTTGCAACAATAGAAAATTAGGAAATTAGAAAATTATGTAGTACCAGATGAGTGGAAACATCTTTTTGGACAATGTATTTCATAATAAATATAATGATATAAAAGATTCAAAAGGTAATTTTTCTTCGACTTGTCGACATGACCATTTTCAATCCAAACATTTGACGTGCGGTCTAAAGATCTGAAACCACGCAAATGCTTAATTCTATGATAAATAAAGGTAGTTTTCTTGGCGGTAATCAACATATTTTCCAAGGTTTCCAATTTGTTGCTATTCGACTTCGTATTTGTCACCAAAATATGCTTTTTCTTTGACAAATGTTATTTAATGTTACTGCAATCACTGTTAGAAATATCAACATCACTTCGGCAAATTTTACAATACACTATATGCGGCGAAACACTTGACTTTACTTTGATAAATGGATACTCTGCCTACAACTAGGAGTTAAAATGGCATTTTCTTCAAACTTTTTCATTATTAGTCCAAAAAGGTCTAGAGGTGCAGATTTTTCTAATAGCCTTCGGTAATTCCATCTCATTTTAAAGGTTTAGATCTATTATTTTACACGCAGCTCTTATAGGTACAAACTTTTGAGTTTGCTTTTAACACCATGATATCTAGGCCGTCAAAGCATACAACTGTTATAAGCGCTATAGGTGGCAAATACCATATCCAACAGTTTTACTTCACTCTTTTATTTGGAAAAATGTATTCCCAAAATGGATTAATATAATTAAATTGTGCATTAATCGAAACAGAACAAGTATTTGCTTAAAAACATTCCCCCAGTATTATAATACAATCAACAAATCAAAGTTAATTCCGTTCTAGTAATAAAAATATGAAAAATTGCCTTGGCATTGACGAAATACGCTCCATCAACGTGAGGACCCCTAAAGCGCCTCCCTCCAAACGAATGTCAGAACAATCTAAGCGAGAAATTTGAAATTCCCTATTCATGTCGGTCGCAGCGAAAGCTCGTTTCATTGCTGCTCGAATAAAACGACGGAAACAGAAGCTCCGAAATGCGTAAACAATGTCAATTTTTTCCTCTTTTATTTCGGCACATTCGTTGGCGTACGCACAGGAATTGCTTTTGATGTTTTCTTTTAATGCATTTCTTTCTATTAATTTCCGTCGTCGGGTGTGATATTAAAGGTATTTGACGTGCCGAATGATTTTGAAGTGGTTTAGAATCGAAAATATTATGCATAATTGCGCGAAAATAAATTGCTCTCTGGCAGCTATCAAAATAGGAAATGGAACATGGTCGAAGGATTCAAATATTCGATTTTCTTCGCGATTTATGAAATTCTCATTTCAGCCAATTATGAATTAGTAAGTAATATACCCAGCTCTTATAGGCAAGATGTATGCTTCGGTATTCCTCATACGTTTGGGCATTTGCACGACCGTTGGATATCATTCCAGCTTTTCAAAGATCATCCTGATATTCATCTGTTATTGGTTTCTAAAGTTTGTACACCCTTCACTAATCTTCCTTACTTTTCCTTGCTTTTATTAGTTACCGTCTTTATCAGGCTGTTGGTCATCATTGTAATGTACCAAATCACTGTTGTCGTTTCCTCCCTAAGTTTAGTGATTCTTGTTGCAATTGTTCTTTGATTCCTTCATTTCTCATTCATACATTGTACAATTCTGTTCATCATAATTAAAACAACAACATATATTCACATGCGACCCTGTTCAATCCCACAAAAGAATTCCATGAACATATACCTGCATTCAGTCATAAAGTCATTGTAACATTATTACGCTAAAACCAAGTTCATTTGATGGCATCAGTCGCATCAGCTGCTACGCGTAATCCTAATTAATTAATCCCGAGAATTTGTTTTCCAAACTAACGGACATATCCGTTCACGCCTTTTTCATTTCGAAAATGAACGTACTGCGACCGTGGGTGGTAGCGAGTCAGAAACGACTACCAGATATTTCAATCCGACGAGCCTTCGTATTCGTGTAACCTGCTAATTAATGTTAGGTAAGTTAATTAAAACGAGCGAATTTATGAATTTTCAACTTCGATCCGGTGCAGATGTTACGGATCGTGGCTGGAACGTAGAAAACTGTTATGTATAATCAACATTTTTAATTAATTCGCGCTTACGTCGAATTAATTATAAATGAGATCATAACAACGTCGGTGCTGGGTCGTAATGTAAGAGATAGAAATTGACTGTCGAGAGAAAACTTCAGCGCAAATATTAGCTTGGTCTGAAATCCAAAATTCCGTTTGGAAAAGTTTATATCCCATGGATGTCGTTCCCGCGGACAACTAATTTATCGTCAGACAAAAATTTATTGGCGGGTTCCTTGAAGAATCCGGCAAATAATCCTATTGTAATTACATGTTTGAGCGTATTTTTTTTTCAATCAATCCGCTGTATAATAATCAACTGATTGCAAGTAAGCCAATGATCTAGCAACTATATAAAAGAAAAATATAACTGTATTCCATTCCATATACTTAAAACATTCGGTTGTAACCGCAAAAATTGAACCAATAGAAAGTTTATATGTATATCATCCTTACAGACATTTTTACCATTTAAAAACTTTGTTGGTGCAAGGTCAAAACTGCATAGTAAATGTCGCAATATACTTCAAACAATAACCAAGATTCTAATTTGTTTAGAATGTATATTGGCCAAAAATGTGCGTGGTTTCCACATCATCATAGTTCCTTTATTTATCTTTGGTGGCCGGTTTTGGATTAGAGTATTAGGTTTAGTTTCTGGTTGAATATGGACATCTCAAGCACTCGCTTGGTTGCGACAAAATTGCAATGTCTATGTACTTCAATATCAACTTTGTGTGTTGGTGGGATTAAATCATCTTGTTTGCTTCACGATCTTTTTCAATTGACTTTGTCGTAAATATTTTGTCAATTTGTTTCAAGAAAAAATGTGCTGATCTAGTTATTTTTTATCTAGTTTTATTGTGTGCTGAGCGTTTTATCTTTCAGTAGTTTTTGATATTTCCAGTGAAGTTTATTCCTGATTTCATTCTCTCGTTTATTTCCATTCTTCTTTGATTTGTCCCATCGATTGTTACTCCTAGACACTAAAAACTCTTTACTGTCTGAAAGGTATTTTCCTCTATTTTTAACTTTGTTTCGTTATCTCTTTCTTGTCTTGAACTCAGCCTGTATTTTGTTTTTTTGTGGTTAATGCGTACGTCTCTCATTTCAGTTTATTTGATTATTGATATTAACGCTTCTCCTAGGCTTCGTGTACTTATTGATATTACAGCCAGGTCGTCGGCGTATCCTATTATTTGAGTAGTGTATTCAAATTGGACAAATGCTGTAGATAAACGTGAACTATGGACGAGGATTGAGCCTACTGAACGAAAATTCCGATTCTTGGCAAAACGTTTGCGGACTAAAGTCATATTTATCTTAACGAATACATCAATCGATAAACAACTCGGTTGCTTGGTTTTGTACGGCCAGATGACATTTTGGAGAAACCTCTTCATAGTGCTCGAGTTACAATTTGGTGTGTTCCATCCGAGTATAAAACGATTGATACTTATTTGATCGAGGACAAGAACCAGCATCTAACCAAAAACCAAGAACGTTATAGACTTGATATTATTACACCTTTTGTGAGAGATTAAAGCAACTTATTCCGCGCACGAAGCCTTCAAGGAGACCAGCAATGGCTTCAACAAAGTAAAGCAACGAAGCATACGACCAAGGCTTCCTAGACTCATTTCATGAACATTTTGAGGATAGAATCATTTCTCGTGAAACAAACTTCGAGTTCCCTTCTCATTCACGACCCAACGCCATCTGATGCATACATCTGGGTCATGCTGAAGGAGTCTGTATTTCGGTCAAGGATTCGCAAGTAAATACTGGAAAGCTGTTGTGTAAGCAATTGTGGCATCGACTATTTACAAATATGTTCAACAATCTTTAAAATCATTAACTTGACTTAACGTCGACTTGTTGGAGTCGCAATCATGCACATTTTAAACAGTTAAATTATAAAATTTGGATTTTCTTTTTTGATACTGTTTAGGTTGATGAATAGTGCATGTTGCGTAGACATAAATAATAATAATAATAATAATAATAATAATAATAGTTTTTATTTCCAAATGTATATTACATACACAAAAGAAGGTCAACTAAGCTAGAAATCTTTAATGGAATAAAATGCTTTTTCAATTAAAAAATGTTTTAATGTAGCTTTAAAACTTTTGAAGGGTAAGTTTTTGATTTGCTCATCTAAAGAATTAAAAAATTTTATTGAATGCTATTTAGCAGATTGTTGTGTTAAACAAATTCTGTGAGATATGGAATTCGAAAATGTGTTTTTGTCTTGTAGAGTATCTATGTATATCAGATTGTACCTGAAGATTATGAACATTTTTCTTTGCGTAAAGTAGACAACAAAAAATAAACAGTGAAGGAACAGTAAGTATCTTGAGTTCTTGAAAGAGCGGCCGACAGTGTTCTCTACTGTCGACACTCTGCATTGCTCTTACACATTTCTTTTGTATTTTAAAGATTCTATCAGCATGGTGCGTGCCTCCCCACAACATAATATTATTTTGAATAATGGAGTAAAAATTGGAATAATAAATCAATTTTGCAGTTTCAATATCAGTGACTGTAATAATTTTCCGAATTTGATATACGGTTGTATTTAATTTACTACATAAAAAGTCAATCTGATGTTTCCAATTTAGAGCAGAGCCTATATGTACACCCAACAATTTTACTGAATTGATTTCCTTCGGTCTTACTCCGAATTTCACTTTCTGAGTTTTGGCAATGTTAAGCTTGAGCTTGTTTGCTCTAAACCATTGTTTAGCCTGTTCTATCCCCGCAGATTCTTTCTCTTGTAATTCTATATCATTCTCAGCACTAAAAAGTGAAGTTGTATCATCTGCATACATTATCGTCTGGCATATTTGAAGATTGGCATATAAATCGTTAACATAAATTAGAAATAAGATCGGCCCTAGTTTAGAGCCTTGAGGTACTCCACATGTAATTGAATATTCACTTGATCTACAGCTGTCCATAACGACAACTTGTTTCCGGTCACTTAGATAAGACTGAAATAACCGCAAAGGGTCCCCCTCACACCATAGTATTGAAGTTTCTCAAGTAAAATCTCGTGACAAACGGAATCAAAGGCCTTAGACAACTCCAACATCACGGCTGAAGTTTTGCTAGACTCATCAAAACCACTAATGACGTCATCAACCAAGTCACTCACAGCCTGAATCATCGACTTGTTCTTGAGGTAACCGTACTGTTGATTACAAAAGAGCGACATCATTAAAATCATCGAGTAATCTAGATTTTAGAATATCCTCAAAAACCTTCGAGATGATAGGCAATATCGAAATCGGTCTGTAACAGCCGGCATCATCTTTTTCTCCGCCTTTGTATAGCGGGAATATTTTCGTTATTTTCAATTCAATGGGGAAAAGATTTTCATTCAAACATATGTTTATCATTTTAGCTAACGGTTCACATATAAAGGGAGCTATGTGCTTTAATATTCTTGATGACATTCCGTAAATATCTTCAACAGTGGAATTTTTAGATTCATGATTATCTCAAAAATTTCAGATGTAGGTTTAAGGTATAGAGATAATAATAGATCCTACAATGGTATTTGAACAAAATTATGCTTGCGTTAATTTTAACGAGAAAGTTTTACTGATCCAAAGCCTGTCAAAGAAGTTGACTAGGTAGACTTCTTTGTCCCTCGACATATTTCCCTCACTTGTCCTCCTCTGGTAATCCCGGTCCTAGAAGCTTTCTTAGTTCTCTACCTTTATTATTTCTAGAACCATCCATAAAATATGCCATACCTATTGCATTCTTAATAACTTATCTTATATGAAAAGGGCAATGAAACAAGACTGGTTTTAACGATAGTTATATTTCCAGAACGTTTACAAACGTTTTCGGAACACCTCCTTCAGTGAACGTTCTGGAAATATAACTATCGTTCAAACTAGTCTTGTTTCATTGACCTTATCATATAAGATAAGTTATTTAGAATAAGTTATATTTCCAGAACGTTCACTGAAGGAGGTGTTCCGAAAACGTTTGTAAATGTTCTGGAAATATAACTATCGTTCAAACCAGTCTTGTTTCATTGACATAATTAGTGGTAGAGAACTATCATATAAGATAAGTATAAAAAAGGTCACGATATATATATATATATATATATATATATACATTTAATGTATTCTTAATAACCTAACAACTGTAGTTATAGTCTTTCTGACGTATCTTACTTCCTTTTACTAAATATGCCCCTTGATATTTGTTCTTCCTACGCGGCTTTTCTGTTGACATAACCAGCAAAACTTATTACTAGCTGGTTAACAAAACAAACCAGTAGGGACTGGTTTGCACAAGTAGTTTTTTATGTATCTGTTTACTAAATGATGATGTATTGTAAAACAAGTAGGGGATAGAACAAAACTAATGTTGTTTCCGTGTTCTCCTCATTAAACAAGAACAAAAGGCAGTTAACTACGTATTGGAAAAAAGATCATTATTCCATAATATACTGGAAGAGCAATAGTGTACCTTCTATTTACTTCGACAACTATTTTTTCCACATTCGTTGAACAATTATCACTAGATATTGTTATAATATGTTTTCTCCGTGATTTAACATCTCTACGCAAATATTATTTTTCCTCGGAGCATGAAGATTGGGATCGTATCAGCGTTAGAGGCTATTCCTAGAATTGATGCGACCACAAGTTCAATATGTAATTAGCCAGTTAGTTACATTTTGTAGATGAATTCTATTCTATTTAATTCTCTTTACGTAACAAAAGGTCATAAAATTCAAGCCATGATTGTATAACTATTTGCCATCTATCCGTAAATCACGATTTTCTATATTTGTTTAAAAAGTTTATGTAATATCCTTCCTCGATTCCGGGTTAGTAATGAAAAATGTAAATAATAATAATAAATTACGTGGAGTGTGTGCTGTAAGTCCGATAAATTCGTTTTCTCTTTTTCATAGAGTAAAACTTAAATTCCTATATTATTGTAATATATTAATATGTTATATTATCAGAATTTCGTGATAGCACTATCGTGCCACATTCTGCCTACTATAAACAATTTAAATTCCGCGTTTCTTGTTATTTGTCAAGGCCATAATTGATGTAGAAATGGTCGAAAATATATTGGTTAGGCAACTAATTGTAGAGTTAATTAGTAAAATGAAATCTCATTTTCTCATTAAATGAAATAAATATATGGAGGAGTGTGTTATCCATTTTACTAATTATTTTTCCCATCTTTCAGGCAGCATCATCATTCAATAAAACCTTCTAATTTTTGTTATCAAGACATCAAGTAAAAAGCAATTTAACGTAATCATCATCAAAACTTTTATCATTTATGAGTCTTTGCGAAGAACAAAATAAATGATAATCTGATGGAAGATCAAAACCATATGATGGATGTAGCAACACACCCGAAACACAGCTGAGAGATCCATGTAGTCTTGTATTACTACAGCAAAACACAATACTTTTGCATTTTGTTAATTTTAGTTGCTTTTCTTGAACTGCTTTGGTCAGATTAGTTCGAACGTTGAATGTACGATATACTAAATATATCTGAAATAGCATAACTTTTTGCATCCATAGAGTTACAGATTTATCAGGAAATGAAATGAATGCTAAAAACAATTATTTCATGAATTATGATTTTATAACGGAGAAATATTTCACGGTGTTTTAACAATATTCATAAGTTTTAACCTTTTCAAACGTCGTCTCACCCAGACATGGAATATCTTTAAGAACTATATATTAACTGCGCAAAACATCTATTGAAGTGTTAAGAACGCCTGCATTCGGTGTGGATCCATTTGGAACAGACTTGACATGTTTAGCCATGTTTCTTTAACACGGGAATGCGAAAACAGTTCGTTACAAAATATAAATGAGGCGTTTGTCTTCTCATCATTTTGAATTTTTATGTATCTAGTCTCTTCTTTTGATTCTTTTGAGTCTCCTTCATCTGTTCTTGTTTTACCAAAATAATTTCTGAAGTGGCATTAAGAAATCCATATTTGCCCTTTTTCTACTGATCCTAGTCCTTTTTATGTGATAAAGATAGGATCCATCACAGAAATATATCTCGCATCTTGACTTTGATCCTTATTTATCTTATCATCGTTATCAGATAGTCCGGGATTGGTAAAAATAATTTCCTTTGCTGAATGCTGCCGGTTACTTCCAACATCAGATATGTCAGTGGCATTGCTGGACAAAACATCCAATCTGGAAACATTTTTGGATTGATGAGGTAAATTCCTGCATAAAAAGGCTATTTGTGGCGTTTTCACAATATCTTCTTTCATATATGCTGAACTGGAACTTGATTCTGCTAAAAGCTAGTTTCAAAAGATTACATGAGAGAGTCAAAATTACAAATAAGAGTTGCCTAACAAATGAACCTCAGTGTGGGTCATTCATTGCAGAGTTATGTAGATGTTCTACTTTTTTATTCACTTGATTTTCCTACTTCAACCATGTTGTGAGCTGTTGATTATAGTATGAACGTGAAGCTCAGTAGTTGACGTCTACAGGCTTCACTCGATGAATACAATGTGGCGGGAAATAAAACAGCACTGCGTAAGATATAACTTCCAAACTTTCGTGAATGGAATAATCATCTATAAGTAATAATAATAATAATAATAATAATAATAATAATAATAATAATAATAATCCAAACCAATTTATTCCAGGTGGTATATGGTCCAGCAACTCATTTTCCATATTCTTACGGAGGGAAATAAAAAAGAGAGGTATGAAGGATCCAGTGACATTCATGCAACACACTAGTGTTATATGATGCCCTGTTTCAATGCTACAAAGTATTCAAACTTATTCTCGCTCTTTGGTCGTCAGGATTTCAATATTTCTTAATAGGATAGTTGATAAATCGGATTTATCGACATTAAATATGTCGCCTGGTTTAAATGGGTACGGATAGATGATATCTGATAAACGTCGAGGACCATTTTGAGTTTGTATTTTGTTGAAGGAACGAGTGTGTGCAACAGATATTGATTCTGAGAACGATATTGAACTGAGATTTCGTTGTGCGAATCATCTCAGCCAATCCCAGCCAGCAACTTTGTAATCCCACGAAAATCTATGTGGAATCTTCTTTTGCTTCTGTTATTTGGGAAACAAGTCTTCATACATCCAGAGTGAACAAGCCAAAGAATTTAGTTTCCAATTCTTTGGATAACGTGACTTAGGTTAGCAAGTAGCATTTGCGTGGACCCTCTGAACTACTTGCCCGGTGCTTTAGTGTGGTGAAAGAAACATTGTACTTCGTCAATGCCAATAGCCAACCCATTCTTTTTTGTGCTACAGCATTGAGGGCTTGTTGCATATTTCTCTGTGTTCCATTTTTTCACTGCTACAGTAAAGGACCACTGTTAACACCAATTTATTTTAAACAAGAGAATTAGGTTGGGCGAGATGATACGCCTTGCGATTTTACCCTTAAGAATGCTATATCAGATACAAATGCAGCTAAACTTGTCGTAATGATATTTTATTTATCTAGGCGTGCTAACTAACATACGTAATATGAAAACATAGTCAACTTCACCGTGAACATAAACGGTTTTGAATAACAACGCGCTTCTTAAACACTCAATAAATACTTTTGTTTGTCCGTTACTAAACTAATCTACCATGCGTTATTTTAACACTGTTACCTAATGCGCCGGTAAAGAATGTTTTTATCACAAAGAGCGTCAAATTTGAATTAGTTTTGGTAAAACACATGCTATACCATGAAGTCATCATGTCATCTGAAGCAATTTCTCTGTAATGGCAAACTGGTAATAACCTTCTTTACGTGGATGCTTGTTCTGATTCATCCTGTTTGCGCCACGGTCATTCTCGATTAACTAACCCAAATACCTGAAAATACCAATTTAAAAAATACAAGAAATCTTCTACAATACCAGCATATCGATAAATTATGCCTTGTTTATAGCATTTTCTCGCATAAATAAAGCTTGTCGGTATATTTCTTTTTTGAACCGTTTCCAACTGTTTTATCTACACAAACTGTTAGTAGTAGTGGATGTAAGATTCGTATACATAAAAGTCACACCTACGAATAAAACGTACGCAGTTACTACCGCCGGAATGTCGCTATATATTTCGGACCGTGTGACTTCCGAAGTAAATAAAACAGCAGAGAATTTATATCTTTTCGGTTCTATATTGTGGGTCGTTGCGCGAACTCACTTAAAATTTACTGCCGCTACAAATCCCGTCGAAGTAAAAGTGATAGATTGCTGGAAGGTTACGTAGCGGAAACCGCAGATAAAATTGTAAGAATGCGAGGTATGGTTCGAAAGGGAAGTACGAAATCGATAGTAAATGGATAAGGATCGAAGCGGTGGATATAAAGGAAAACGTGATAGGAAATTCTTTATATTAGTGAGCAACCAATTGTGAGTAGTTGCGGGCACTTTTGAGTCAATTTTACCGAGAAATACGAGAAGCTTTTGGCATAATTTTATTGTATTCTTTATCGGTAGCCTTTTTCCACCTTTCAAACGCCATTAATATGGAATTCCTGGCTTTTACGGGCGAGGCATTGAATTAAAGGCGATTTGGCATCATCATCACCACTATTGAAATTTTTACCATTCAAAAAGTTTAGCAAAGAAGGAAATGAAAATCATTTGATGCTGCGATATGGGGACTATGGAGTAGATATGGCAATATATCTCAGCCAAACTTCTCTGTATATGCTAGTTGCCCTCGTATATAAGAAAACACGGCTAATTTGGGCAATTTGAACTGTCTGAATACATATTCATGCAATACACTTTGAAAAGCTTAAAACTAGTGTATATAGAACCTGTACAAGCTAATAGGCCATGTACCCTACCTAATTATGTATGTATGTGCATACAATTGTATTCAGAAAAACAACATCGAACCCTTTTAATGCACGGCAAGGTGGCTATTATTGTATTTGATTATGTAACGAGCCTTAAACAAAATGCATGTGACGCATTGTAAATTTAATTATCCCATTTGTTCCACGAGAAACATAATTATTAATTAGCGACGCATAATGGAGCGTAGAAAAATGTAAACGGATGATTATCTATTCACACAAACGTCACTACACAAAAAGAAGAAAATAATCGAGTATGGCAGATGTTGAAATTAAATTAAAGCGTTTAAGTGCTTCGCGCTGAACTATCTAATACTTGCTAATTAGTAAAGTTGGAACTAGTCGTGTTTAAGTGTTCTATTGTTGTCGATAGCGATCGGTTAGCCAACAATAAGACAAATTGAATGGGTACATGTCAATTAGGAATCGATGATGTAGTAGTCGTAGATCTTAAACAATAAGAACAAAGGCAACCGTCAGCGTGCAAGCAAGCAAATTTTCCGTTGAGAACGCTTCATTATAAACTCCGCGTGAATTCGATCAAGTACGCATCTTGAATAAGATGATTGAAGGCTAATGGTAAGAAATGACAAGACAAAGGTAATGTATGTGCAAATGATAACTATTTATGTATCAAGGGAGTTATGAAGATAATGCTTTCAGAAGAGCGGCAAAAATGAGGGATAGATGTCGTTTAATGGGTGCTATCGTCTAGTAACTCCCATGGCACATGAAGGTTGTATTTATCACTTCTAATTAAATAAAAAATCGGTAACAAGTACTTCAATTTTAATTTCATTATAGGTTTACATAGTTACTTGTTACTCTGCGTGTGCACAAAAATAAATGTCAAATGTATTAAGTAGTCTATGACAATTAAATAAGCTGAAGTTTGCAAATAAATTTGTAAAAAATTATTAGATTTACTTTTGCATTTATGGAAACGCGACAGATTCCAGATTATATTGAAAAAACGACACAAGAAGCAACCCAAAGTTTGTTACCAAATAAACTAAAATACCAATATATACATATGTATATATATATATATATATATATATACTAGCTGCCCCGGCGAACTTCGTACCACCGAATTAATAAATGTTGTTTCAAGTTATTACCTGAGTTTTATTAACTTGTTAATGTTAAAATAAAATTAATTAAGTTGAATAAAAGTTTAAAAAGTAGTAAATTCACGTGGGAGCAAAGCATTTGCTTTATTGAATGTAAACCAAATGATTCGCATGTCGTTGTAGCACAACTTTCTGTTAAACTATTTGCTGAATCTGTTGCACTTGTGTCGATTATCTCCATTAAAACACGTTGTGATATACTATATTTTGCGACTTTATCTATTTCTTCTTGCAGCTCGACGTTGTTGATCTGCGTTCTGCTCGACGATTTCTTATTGCCAACCGAGCCGTTTCACGTATGGCCTCTCTTTGTTCTTGTGTTAGTGACGCACGAAGTTGGGCCGTACTAACACGGCGCCCTTCTCTCGTGCGATTTCTTCTTCATCTGCAGGGGATTGATTCGCAATATTCCGCAGTCTAATTGCATTACGGCTTCGTTGTGAAAGATTCCATCTTCTCGCTCGCGGCATTGTAAATAAGACTGTGATTGATATTGCTGACTTTGCTTCTATTATGACATAACAATTATTCATGCGCGCACAATCACAAATGTCGTAACCTTAACTGTCTTTGCGCGCACCATGACAACTGTCATAACCTAACCCACCACACGTCGTCAATTTGTTTAATCTCTAATTTCTTTTCTTAATTTTTAAATGTGCCGGCCTGATTTGTGAACAATGATTTGTGACAAACACACGTACAGTAGAATTATATATATATATATATATATATATATATATATACATATATAAAGAAGATATATTCTTCAACTGGGTTAATGAAAAACGGAGTACCAGCAATAAATCAGACAGTATTGTTGGCATACTTTCAAGAACTGGTAAATTTAGTTTCTTTACATATTTCACTCTGTAAAGTATACACCGAACTCTTTATGAACCGCAGGTTCAGAATTTAAGTACATCCTAATAGTGAACATGAAAATTGATATTTCCAGTTATAATCAACTGTGTTTTTAAGAATCAAAGCCAAAGGATATATGTATGTATTTAAAAAAAAATCTCAAATTTTAACGTGATATCAGGCCTACAAAGGGTGCTGATGGCGCCACTTATATTTTATCTAAAGTTTAATAATAATAATAATAATCATAATAATAATATTTATTTCTAAAGGGTGAAATATTACAATTGAAAAGGTCATAAAATATATACACACTAACTAAGTATTTTGCGTATTGCTAAAAAATTAGTAAAAGTAGAAAACGTAATCCTCTTAATGGTACTTTTTGGCGTTTTAAGAATAGGTGAAATGTTAAAAAATGTGTATTGAGCAAAGGGTCTGTTTTGATTGCCAAACTAGGACAGCTACATTACAGCTACCTCTAAGGACTTTACAATTATAGAGAAAGAAAGAATAAATGCTGTAGAGTCAGTTCGAAAATGCATAGCACTAGAACCAAAGCATATAAAAGAACATCGATTTTTCCTCACCTATAGAAGCAGTCCCTGCACATCTCAACCAGTGGGAAAAAATACATTGGAAACCGTTCCAAATGCCTTTGTCAGGTACTTGAAATTAGTACATCTTCGTTGCGTCACCGGCCACTGTTTGCTTCGAATGTTGTCTACATTTCTAATTAAGGGAAGTGCAACTTTTGAAATGGTATAAATGTATGAAAAATAGAAAAGGGTATTACTGTGACACAAAATCATATAAAAGATAATATTCATTTAAAAACAACCTATTTCTAATATGATTACAAGCGCTGGGAGGTCATCTAAAGAAGAAATATCACAAAATATGAGTAAAGCCAAGCGGTTCTGTTAATTTTAAAGTTGTATCTAATGAGAAGTTAAAACCTACGCTATCATCTCGGATTGTAAATGAAACCATAATAGTGTGTCTACTATTGCTTTTTCTGGAAAGTTTGAAAACTGTTCAATTATTTTGAAAAATAACTTGTAATTCGTTGTATTTTGTTCAAATGTTTGTATTTCTTAAAATAAAGCTGATGAACAACACCTCACTTAAAATAGTAAAAAAATATTAATATTACAGAGAATTAAAATGAAATAATTATGATGAAGTTATGAATTCATAATTCCTATTTGTATATAAATAGTTATATGTATCTTGTATCCAAGGGATTATACATGAATAATAATAGCGAAATGATAAGTAAAAATTTTAACAGACATAAGAACCATCATACAAAAGTTTCGGAAAGAAATGTAAAGCAAATCAGTCCTCAAAACTCGTTCACTATTTCTTAAAATATTGTCCTTCACAGTCAGTACGTTGTTGAAGGTATGGGAATAAGTATTTGAACCATCTCTTTATTTCGAAATTTCTGCCTTTAAGCTACAACAACCTATAGCAAACGACAAAAGACAAAGGGATTTAGATGAGGACTATATAGACATTGAGACTTTAACTCGACGATTTGGTGATTTAATAGAAAATAGCTAAGGGGCGATATATATTCTCCTACGGTCCTTGTCTTGGTAGAATCGTAGCTGAATATTTTGGCTATTCCCTTGCTTCATGTATCACGAGCACATTTTGAAATTTGGTCAAGTATGGAATCCATCGGTGCTTTCTGCAGCTAAATATTTCTGCAAGATTTTTTTTTTAATATTTCATGTCGATTGTATTTCCGCTAAATAATACGTCAACTGGTACAGTATGTTTCTTAAAACAACAGATAATGGACAAACTTCACGAAATTCATCATTGAGACTCCTGGTGTAAGTCTAGAATTCAGAAATTAAGCAATAAATTACGTACCAACCCGCGCATCATTGAATTAAACCATTCCCAAGATCGTGAGAAATCATCGCATGAAAATATTCGTCGTTCAATTTCAATTTTCTGGCTATTGTTGTCTTTGGTCTTGTATATAATTCCTCAGATTTATGCACCTGCGGACGTAACGAATACGATATGCGGGACACCTTTCCAACATGAATGGCTTATCAAATTGTACGTGCGAATTTTCGAAGAACTTCTGATACAGCGAATACATGTGTATAATCAAAATTGAACACCATTCTACCCAATTCAATCAAATTAGGATTATTACGAGTATGAGCATATATTTTCCATTGTGTTGGCACTAACAACCAGTAGATATCCGAGGTACCGTTCCGACGAAATTACACTTTTCCGTATGTAATACGTGCTTCCTGCGGCGCTTTAGTAACAACATCATTTGTTACAGCTTTATCTCACCGTATTTCGCACGTCACCGCGGACGTTGAAACGGTGATGATCATTTTATCCTCCTAGAACTAAAGTAGTTGTGGAAATTGTAAACCGTTTTTGGAACTTTATACCTTTACCTGCTTTAATTCGGGACAATTCAGAGGCAAAAACGGATCTCGAAGTAGGAGGTATGTTTAATATGTACGTGCTTCAAATTGCTTCGCGATTCGTTCGGTAACAACTCTATTGACCAGCGTATGATTTGAAATATGTAATTTGATTGCAGTTCGCACATTCAAGATGCGACATACAATTAAGATTTGATAACCATTTAAACTTAACACCTTGATGTTCGCTGATATGAAAAAACTAATGATTTCCATGCAATGGCGAAGCATCTAGAAGAACAGTAGTAAAATTCACGAGTGCAAACACACCTAGCACTAACGTAAACTCCCAGAGGTCTACTTTCTGTGATAATGTTAAAACCAGGTCCCTGGAGCCTCCACACCAGCTGGTATGCGTCTTTATTTCTTACGGCAGAGACCTGATGGGGAAATTAAGAAAATTGCGCTTACTTGATCTTCTTTTGTTTGCTACTTTTTCCATCGGGGATTAGGAGATCAGTTGGTTTGTGATAACTTTGTACCTTGTTCTTGCTGTGACGCAAAGGAAGTCATCCGGAACTCATCGAATTGTCAGAATCAGGAGCAGATATGCCCAAATGAAAGGCGTAAATTCTTGGAGGATAAGGATATTGAAACTCCAAATCCAGAAACGTCAATAATCATCAGACAAACCTTACCAAAATGAACCGCCTCGTAAGGTAGAATTTTATTTTGCTGGCGATCTTGGCACTTATTTCTGCTCGAATGGGCTTCAGAATCAAAGCACCAGCATTGAAAACTGTTTCTGGAGAATGACTTTCAAGATGACCGTGTATGTATTACAGACGAAATATAAGATAAAGGTAGGAACGATTATGGTTCAGAAATGAGGTAAATTAGCTGTTACCGTTAACACACTGATTTTGGGAAACTTTAACTACGTATTTCGACTGTCATTTTCAATTGAAAACACAAAGGTAAATTACCGTCACACTGTGTCAGTGTCAACATCCATTGTGACATAAAGGTAGGCACGCTTATTTTTTGGAACTGAAATAAAGTAGCTGTTATCTTTAACACGCCAATTTTGGAAAAGTTTAAATACATATCTGGACTGCCATCTTCAGTGAAAACACACAAAGGAAAATTGACAAGCTGTGTCAGTGCCAGCGTCCATTGTGGGCTGATGAAGTGCGTTCTTTTAAATTCATTGTCAATGAAAGTTCAGGAATGATGATTTTTGCCAGCATACCTAATTCGATGCAGCCAAATTGTCGTTGTAAAACTTAACCATAATTTATCGCGCTTCCTTGCAATCTCCAGGATTAGCTGCATCGATTGGTTATAAATAATTTGAAACCTGGGTGAAAACAGTAACGAAAAGTAATAGGCAATAATCGGGAAATGATAGGCGAAGATATCAAACATTGGTTGCAGTTCTCTCGGAGGAAATCAGTTTCTTGCTCCCTGAACGTCGTGTTTCTGCACTTTCTTGCGAAGTCGTAAAATTTCTCTTCGTTGGTTTTAGATTATTTTCCTCTTGTGGAATACATGATACGTAAGGAGGTATGCAGCAAGTCTTGAAACTTTCGTTATGTAATTGCTACATTCTAAGTTTTCATGCTTCTTAAGAAAATCGTTTGATTTCAATTTGCTACGTCCCTATTTAGGAGTTTTTATTGTGTCCTATTACTAGTGTGATAAGTAGCCCGGGTAAACACCAGTTACATACGACATTAGTTACTACAGCATCGCCAACTCCCCAATCTAGTCAGTACTAAATCTATGATGTATGCGAGTAATTATGTGTATATGTAGGCTGTCGTAACTTATTTCGTAATTCCCGCTGTTTGCCCAGACTAGTGATAAGGGAGCTCACCTCGCAGGACTTCTTTAAGATTGGTTGCTCGTAAAAAGTCTAAAATCTATCGAAGTGTAGTATATTCATGTACCCCATCTGTTACTAACCCAGGTTAAATCCTTGCATGCTGCAGATCGTCACTTTCCTTCAAGAATCTCTATCACTTCTACAGAAAATCTGTACATGCTGCTTTTACTAAATCCGATTCATTATCCTCCCGTTGTCTTGAAGGCGCTTTGCCTGAATCAAGTTGGGAATTCATTCAGTACCCTTACCTGTTTCGTTTTTTTACCTATCTATCGCTTCCGGGAGGAGTTGCTCCCTTAATCCAACAAAAACTCTACATTCTAGGAAGGGTGTTGACGACTCATTATAAGATAATGGTTTGATGAATAGTAAATGCGTTTTTACTATCTTCTAATATTTCAAATACAATAATAATAATAGTATTTATTATCCAACAGAATATGATTTCAATTTATAGGATAATACGAAATAAAGAGAAAAAACAAACAAAAAATTTACATATGCTTTTTACATAAAAAGTATTACACATACACGAAAGAAATCGAAAACACAAAAATATTAGTGCTTTACAAAGAAAAACATTAAAAATAAAGAATAAGATTAGACAAACGGGTCAAGATCGATCTTATTAACATGATGAGCATGTAAGACAATTAAATCTTCTTCCAAATATTTGATCTACCCATAGGTACTAAAAATGTGTCTAAAGACCGCAGGCACAGCGAAATTGACCTGAAATAAAAGGACTGAATGGTCGATATGGTTGTTGATCAGTGTCAACAGGAATGTTAGACCAACTTTCTGTCTTAGAGCTGTCAAAGACTGAAGACCATATCTATCAAGAAGAGAGTTATAGTCTACGCCACGAGGCGGAAAAGAGCCGTCACATGTGTTACTCAAGTATTTGAGGAAACGCTTCTGAACCCTTGTGTGTACCATCTGTTGATATGTATAAAATGGGTACCAGACAATAGAACAAAATTCTAATTTCGATCTAACGAAAGCACAGAACAAACCCTTCAAAATCGACAGATTATTAAATTGCCGGCAGGTGCGAATCAAAAATCCCAAAGATTTTGTGGCAGCATTGCATAGAGTATAAGTGTGGTTAGTGGAATGGTAGAGAAGTATCAAATAGGATTTTTAAGTCTCCCACTTGCGTTTTGCATGGAATGCCTATTCTATCAATATGGTAGTTGTAATTAAGGGGATTGGGCGCCTTAAATATGTGACCACAGCACCACATTTAAAAGTAATTTATTATCGCTGCACCATACATACACCAACAGTAAATTGCTTTGTAATCGGCTACAGAATGCATCACTACCAATCTCTACAAAAATCTTTAAATCATTGGCGTATGTCAAAACGTCACTGTCCAACAAGGTGAAGAGATCATTAATGAAGTTGTCAAATAGCAGTAGCCCTAGATTGGAATCCTGAAGTACACTAGATGTAGGAGTAAAATGAAACGAGCGAAATCCATTGAAACATAGATAACAAGAACGATGACTCAAATAGGACGATATAAGTTTCACCAAAGATCCGTATATATCACATCAACTTGCTTTACTAATAACTTGTGTTATAATAGATAAATTCGTTGTGATGGATCATCCGTTGATAAAACCATGCTGATGAGTAGAAAGAAGTTGTTTGGTGATTGTTGCAGTTTGGTGATAAATCAAAGATTCAAACATTTTGGCCATATTACTAAGGATGTTTATAGGCCTATAGTTATGGATATTGGTGCGATTGCTTTTTTGATATACAGCTAATGCTCGATAACGTAAATATTCGATATTGGATACACTGCGCTAATGTGAACACAAAATTCGTAGTATGGGATCATAGGAAACGCTCGATAACGTAAAAGTATTGTAAGTTTGATAGCTCGATAGCGTAAACAGTACGCAATTTCCGATTGTCTACGAATAACTTCCAGCGTTAAAAATGCGTTACAAATTATCTACGAAAAGTCCAGTTTGATCAATTACCGAGTTATCCAATTATGTAGGGGAGTCCCCAAACTATGTAGCATATATCCATATTTTAACTTAATTGTGTACATTCCCGGGATAGCTCATTGCTATAAGTAACACAGATGCGCAGGTTCGTTCTTTCATACACGATTATAAAACGCTATTTTGATTTTTTGTTATCTTTAGTGTTTACAAAAGATTGTACGAAAATTTTTGTATTTTGGCGTATTAAAGGTTTCTTTTAATAATTTGCTTGTTAATAATCACCTTCGCTAATGTAAACATTTCGATAATGTGAAACACCCTTGATCTGAATTAGTTCACGTTATCGAGCGTGTGTTGTATATTCTCTTTTCTTTAAAGTTCGTAACAGTTTACCTGGAATCTTTCAATTTTTTACTGAAATTCATGCAGTTCCAATATTGTTCTAGGCACATAGATCGTTAATCTTATACTGTCTCTATTACAACGTGTTACGGATTTGCAACTCCTTTAAATTATACAGTGTCCCCCACACAAAATGCTATACAATATATCACATGTTTATCTCTTGTACACATGTATAGCCAATAATAATGTGCTCCATTCCCCTGTTTGCGAAAAAAATTTTATTAGGTATTTGACCCTGCGACGTTCCTCCTTGAGAACAGAATATAAGATTATACTAAAGAACGTAGCAAGCTATAATACAAGTGTATTTCTACGATGGTAGCACGCAATGAAGTATTTCCGAAACAGAAGAGTTACAACGAACATAAACGACATACTTCCCATATAAATTTAAACGCACATGCGATCCCTTCATCTCACATTCTAGGTACATACCTATACAAAATTGGAAAACCTAGTTTCAGCGAGTGGTGTTAGGAATGTATGTGACTTAATAAATAATTCGGGATAGCAGGCAGAAATTATTAATGGATGCGAGTGCATTAAACCCTTCCGTATTCATACGTTGGACGGAATAAGGAATTCTCTTCCAGGACATATAAACCTTTGGCTTTTCAAGGTGGTGATCTCTATAATATATGAACATCTTAGGCGTTTAATTCCATTTTCTTTCACGACGCGAAAAAGCTTTTTTATGAGCCTTTATAATGTACTCTTTGTTACTGAAACCCTGCATAATTAACCCATTAAAGACGGAGTCTGTTAGGAATCGAAATTTAATTGGCTCTAGTTAATTTAGGCAAGTAATAAAAATGTTTAACAGAAAAGTATTACAAATTTGGAAAAAACGTTTTTTAACTTTTAAAAAACTGCGGTTGCTATATGGCAACGCCAGTATTTTGTAAGGTCGAAAAGTGCTATATATTAAATAAATAAAAAATCACCTTTATTTAAAAACGAGAAAAAGAATATATGTATACACAATCATTAAACTTTTTCGCCGGTTTTCAGAGGAACGCAATTTTGCAAATTTATCTGAAGCTTCCAAATCAGCGCAGTGTAGATACCGAGGAATTGTAAAAAATCTGTCTCTTCGCAGGGATTTTTTAACCAACATATTTCTCATGTTTACACCTGAATCTTGGGAGTCTATTGTAACCTGATAAAATCAGGATAGCAAAGAAAACTCTCATCTCGTCACTGATAATATTGAAGTCAGGGCAACTTTTTTCTTGAGAATATCTCTCGATTTTAGTTACTAACAAATTTACCAGGTCATCGTCAACAGGCAGCAAATATTTCAGTAGGGGTTAAAGTCTTAAAGTCCTCATGACTAGGCGGCGGAAAAGATTTATTTCCGACAAAATATCTGCGAACCCACTGTACCTCTGACAGATTGACTTTTTTAAGTTTCACAGTATTAATAGCAATGTATTTTCGAGAGCCAAAATTTTAATAAAATATAATAATAATAATAAAATTAGGTTCGTTAATGGGCAGTTAACAAGTAACCGTGCAAAAGCTTACAAAATAAGCACAATTTGCATATACCAATAATCCTTGTAAGCTTTTGCGCGGTTACTTGTTAACTGCCCATTAACGAACCTAATTTTATTATTAGGTCGTTTATAGAGAGTCCTCTACGTTTTACTTTATTTCACAGTATTAGTAGAATTCTTCTCGGTACCAACTAGATTATTCCCATCCTTTTAGTGAGTCATATACGTAGCACCTTCTTTGCAATGAGCAACTATTTCTGGCTGTGCGCTAAGTTAATTTTCGACTAATTATCCGAAAGCCACCACCTTTCCCTGAATCCTCGTTAGCCAGGTCCCCTCCAAGACGCTGAATGTAAATTTTATAAACCTCCAGATCATAGTTATAATCAATTTGCAATGTTTCTTCAAGCGTTACACCGCCTCTTGGAACAAGAACTGGCTTTGTAAAAGTCGTTAACAGTAAGTCCTAGCGTTACCATGTGGCAACTGTAACAGTTAGCACAAAATATCTAAAACACCATAAAAGATCCATCGTATACAAAAGAGACACTTCAAAATATATAATCTTTATAAAGTTAATTTTGCAGTATCAACAGTTCAAATTCACAAAGGGACCATCAGACCTGTTAATCACAGACTTCGATGGATCTCAGATATGTTGTAGAGGGACCTGTCCTTAGTATCTGGCTACTGGCTTTTTATACGACGGCCTCTAGCTTCTGACAAAATCGATTTTAAGTTTATATCAAGTTTTATGCGTACCTCCTATACCTCTAATTTTACTTGTATTTCAACCGACCCAGCGTAGCACATCACTTAAGGTTCTATTTCATCGTACAGGATACCAAAAAATAGTAGAAGTTTTGCAAAATTATTAAAAAATAGTCATTTTGTGGCTGTAATCTAATTTATAAATCAATAATTACCGAATTGCGCCTGACTCGCCATCGCTTACATCCCTTGCTGTGCCAGAACAAAGTTTCGGATGGTATCCGTCGTAGAAACAACCCAAATAAAATATTCTGACGCAAAATAACTTCGAAATCCGAACATAAATTTTTCGATAAATGACCAATATTCCATCTAAAATCGTGATTTACGTTTCGGGCAAAATTTGAAATCGCCCTCACTCCTTTATTTATTGTTCAATCGCGATGACACAGAACTTTCTAGAAGCATATTTTGCCCAAGAATCGAACGGAATAAGAATCAACGAGCTACATGTGATAGTTTTCGCGCTAGAACGAAAATATGGTAATTCTAGGTAAGAAATTTTCTAAAAATGCAAAGTACCATACCTCCGGAACGGTAAGACTTAAGGACCTGGGGTTTGCTTCATATTAATCAACTCATCAAGTACTTTAAGCCTACCGAGATTGAACTCGCTAGCGCTATCGAAAGTATCCTATCTCGAAAGACTGACAACATTTCTGTGCTTCGAGGTAGAATTCATTTCTACAAAAAAATGTGTCCAATTGCGATTAAAATAAATAAGCCTATCACCGACGCTGTGTTTCTTCCCGTTCTTGCGCCAAAGAAAAGTTCGTCCGATTGCGCTCGGAATAGACCTATCAGGTAGACCTATCAAATGTGTATTAGATTCCAAATATGGCATTATAAACGCTGTAACTCCAACCGTTACGGAGATATGCACGTTTAAACTTAAACTTCAACAATCGCGTTCATTCTTACACCAATCGACGCGTCTTGTCGCGCTGATTCCAACGGTATATGATCTGTCGGGATTATTTCAAATGGTTACCGAGAAAATGTAAAAGATCGCAAAAAATCATTAAAATCGCATATCCCTTTTCGGCTAATATGGGGCCTAGGACGGTCAATCCCACATATATCGACGCAAAATCAACGGCGTAGGATTTTTTTACTTTACTCCAACGGTTACCGGAAAAAGTGCGAAAACCCGCGAAAAGATCGCAAAAAATTGATAAATTATCAAGCTACGCTATTTTCTTGTACGCCATTGAAAGAGTGCATTTTTCTGATTCTGAATCACACCCGGATCGCCCTTCTATCGTTAACAGTTTAGGCGCTACGAGCGCTTGAAGTATACCCTGTTTCGCACTATATTCACCCCTATATTCCGTCTATTTCCAAAGTTTTACCCTAACTTCGAATGGCGTTTTCTCGAAATCTATGCGGTCCACGTTCGAACCGATATATTGTACGTTATCACCGGTCCAAATGTGTATATTCTGGAAGCAAAATAACTGCGAAATTCGAACATTAATTTTCGTCGAATATTCGAAAATTGCCCGTTCTGACTCAATCTTCGTAAGGCGTTTTCTCGATACTTATGCGTTCTACGTCGGAACCGACATGTTTTACGTAATTAGCGGCCCGAATATGTATATTTTGACGCAAAATAACTTCGAAATTCGTACATGAATTTTTCGTCGAATATTCGAAAAAGCCTTATAGGTGTATATATCCCTATTTTAGCCCGTTTTGACCCTAACTTCGTAAGGCGTTTTCTCGAAATCTATGCGTTCCACGTCCGAACCGATATATTCTACGTAATTAGCGGCCCGAATATGTATATTCTAGGCCAAAATAACCGCGAAATTTGAACATGAAATTTTCGTCGAATATTCGAAAAAGCCTTATATACACCCCTACTTTAACCCCTTTTCCCCTAACTTCGTAAGGCGTTTTCTCGAAACCTATGCCTTCTACGCCCGGACCGATATGTTTTACGTAATTACCTGTCCGAATATGTATATTTTGACGCAAAATAATTTCGAAATTTGAACATGACTTTTTCGTCAAATGACCAATATATCGTTAAAAATCGTTGAAAAACGCGATTTGCAATTTTGGCCAAACTTCAAATCGCTCTCACCACTTTATTTACTGCTCGATCGCGATCGAATAGACCTTTCTATATGCAGATTTTGTCTAAGAAACGAATGGAACAAGAACGAACGACTTATCTCTAATAGTTTTCGCGCTAGGACGAAATTATGAGAATCTCTTATAACAAAATTTTTCAAACTTTAAACTATCATATCTCCGGAACGGTAAGACTTAGGGACCTGCGGTTTGCTTTATTTTAATCAGCACCTCGAGTGCTATAAACCCACCGAGTTTGAACTCGCTAGTGCTATCGGAAGTATGCTACCTCGAAAAACTGAAAGAAATTCTATGCTTTGAGGTAGAAATTCGTTCGGACAAAAAATTTTTTGCGTCCAATCGCCTTCAAAATATGCCTATCCGACTAATTTTGACCCGTAGATTCCAAATCTTCCATCCCCGACGCTGTATCTCTTACCGTTCTCGAGCCAAAGAAAACTTCGCCCGATTGCGTTCGAAGTAGGCCTATCGGATAGGTCTCGACGAGTACTTTCCAAATATGGCATTATAAACGCTCTAGCTCCAACCGTTACGGAGATATGGACGATTAAAGTTTCCTTCGTCCTAGCGCGTTCATTCACATACCAATCGACGCGTCTTGACGCGCTGATTTCAACGGTATATAATTTGTTTAGATTATTTCAAACGGTTGCCGAGAAAACGCAAAAAACCGCAAAAAAGTGCCAAAATGACATATCCCTTTTTCACTAATATCGGACTTAGGACGTTTAATCCTACACCAATCGATGCGTCTTGACGAGGCGAATTCAACGCCGTGCGACTTTTTACTTTACTCCAACGGCTACCAAGAAAATCGCAAAAACTGCAAAAAATTCGCAAAAAATCACTAAATTTTACCCTAACGGTGGATTCTTTTCTAGTTACGACATTCTCTCTTGCACCATTCGAAAGAGCGTATTTTTCTGCTTCAGAATGATCTAAGGATCGGCTTTCTATTATTAATAGTCTAGGCGCTACGAGCGCTTGAAGTATGCCCTGTTTCGCCCTATAGTCACCCCTATATTCGGTCTATTTTAGGCCTTTTCCCTAACTTCGAATTCCGTTTTCTCGAAATCTATGCGTTCCACGTCCGAACCGATATATTCTACGTAATTAGCGGCCCGAATATGTATATTCTATGCCAAAATAAACGCGAAATTCGAACATGAATTTTTCGTCGAATATTCGAAAAAGCCTTATATATACCCTCTATTTTAGCCCGTTTTGACCCTAACTTCGTAAGGCGTTTTCTCGAAATCTATGCGTTCCACGTCGGAACCGATATATTCTACGTAATTAGCGGCCCGGATATGTATATTCTAGGCCAAAATAACCGCGAAATTTGAACATGAAATTTTCGTCGAATATTCGAAACAAGCCTTATATACACCCTTATTTTAACCCCTTTTCCCCTAACTTCGTAAGGCGTTTTCTCGAAACCTATGCCTTCTACGTCCGAACCGATATGTTTTACGTAATTACCGGTCCGAATATGTATATTTTGACGCAAAATAATTTCGAAATTTGAACATGACTTTTTCGTCAAATGACCAATATATCGTTAAAAATCGTTGAAAAACGCGATTTGCAATTTTGGCCAAATTTCAAATCGCTCTCACCACTTTATTTATTGCTCGATCGCGATCGAATAGACCTTCCTATATGCAGATTTTGCCTAGGAAACGAATGGAATAAGAACGAACGGCCTATCTCTAATAGTTTTCGCGCTAGGACGAAATTATGGGAATTTCTTATAACAAAATTTTTCAAACTTTAAACTATCATATCTCCGGAACGGTAAGACTTAGGGACCTGCGGTTTGCTTTATTTTAATCAGCACCTGGAGTGCTATAAACCCACCGAGTTTGAACTCGCTAGTGCTATCGGAAGTATGCTATCTCGAAAAACTGAAAAAAATTCTATGCCTTGAGGTAGAAATTCGTTTGGACAAAAACTTTTTGCGTCCAATCGCGTCCAAAATATGCCTATCCGACTAATTGTGGCCCGTAGATTCCAAATCTTCCATCCCCGACGCTCTATCTCTTACCGTTCTCGAGCCAAAGAAAACTTCGCCCGATTGCGTTCGAAATAAGCCTATCGGATAGGTCTCGACGAATAGATTCCAAATATGGCATTATAAACGCTCTAGCTCCAACCGTTACGGAGATATGGACGATTAAAGTTTCCTTCGTCCTAGCGCGTTCATTCACATACCAATCGACGAATCGTGACGCGCTGATCTCAACGGTATATAATTCATTTAGATTATTTCAAACGGTTGCCGAGAAAGTGCAAAAACCGCAAAAAAGTGCTAAAATCACATACCCCTTTTTCACTAATACGGGACTTAGGGCATTCAATCCTAGACCAATCGATGCGTCTTGACGAGGCGAATTCAACGGCGTGCGATTTTTTACTTTACTCCAACGGTTACCGAGAAAATCGCAATATACTGCAAAAAATCGCAAGAGATCACTAAATTTCACCCTAACACTGGATTCTTTATGATTACGACATTCTCTCTTACACCATTCGAAAGAGTTTATTTTTCTGCTTCAGAATGATGTAAGGATTGGCTTTCTATCATTAAGAGTTTAGGCGCTACGTGCGCTTGAAATATGCCAGGTTTCGCCCTATATTCACCCCTATATTCGGTCTATTTTAGGCCCTACCTTCGGAACCACGCTCGTTTGTCTACTGGCAGGTGCTTCACTACCATCTAATGCTCGATTACTCCTACTTACCAATTTATCCATAATTCTGTATATACTGCATATGGACCTACAGCTACTCGAAGCCGTGAATTGCAGTTAACAGGCAAGTTACAACATACACATTAGAATAGAGAATCAACTCAACTGAGGCTGGCTGGAATTGAACGAGGTGCAGCATTTATGCATCGTGAGGGCCTTTATTTTCTATTCTTCTTCTTTTTTATTTATTTTCTCGCGGAAACGCGCCTCTGTTTGATATGGTGGACGTAAGCCAGAGAGAAATGAAAGTTATGTAAATTTTCTACTCTTTCTTTTATTCATTGGTCTCTTTGAAGTAATTCGTTTTTTTAATTCAAATTTTTATTATTTAAGTTAATCGTTTTTAACGAATTCCGATATTTTCAGTCATCTTACGGATTCGATAGCATCATAATGTTCAACACGAGATTAGTAGCTTGGCGTTTAGGCATGCAAACCACGTTCTCTTTCCCTCAGAATTTAACGAATCTGCACATACAAACGTACTCCGCGCGATCCGAGGACGTCGACATCACCAGGGAACTCTTCTACAAGTACACCATCCAGATGTTAGAGAGATAAACTCGCTTCGACGTTTCCTCGTCACCCCCTCAAGCGGAGTCGCTAATTTTTTATTTATTTTTTTCGAATTTGAAGCACGGACTTTATCGGGACAAGACTGCCTTCTGAGGACGATCTGCGAGGTGGCTCACACACTGTTCGACGTTGGAAAGGATAACAATATCTTGGAGAAGATCGCCCATTTCGTTTTCACGTAATTATGGTCAATTTTTTTCACGTAATTATCGTCAATTTTATTTTTTCACGTAATTATCGTCAATTTCATTTTCACTTAATTATGCCAGATTTTATATTTTACGTAGATAATTACCGCTGATTTAATTTGTTCACGTAATTATCCCCGATTTTATATTTCACGTAATTATCGCCGATTTCATATTTCAAGTAATTATCGCCGATTTCATTTTTCATGTAATTATCGCCGATTTCATATTTCATCTACACAATTATCGCCGATTTAATCTTTTCACCTACATAATTACCGCGGATTTAATTTTTCAGGTAATTATCGTGAATTACATTTTTCACGTAATTATCACCGATTTCATATTTCATATAATTATCGCCGATTTCATATTTCAAGTAATTATCCTCGATTTCATTTTTCATGTAATTATTGTCGATTTCAATTTCCACGTAATTATCGCCGATCATATCTTACGTAATTGTAACCCATTTCATTTTTTTACTTACTTATCGTCATTTTCATTTTTCACGTAATTATCACCGAATTCAATTTTCACGTAATTATTGATTTCACATAATTATCGCCGATTTCAGATTTCACGTAATTATCGCCGACTTCATATTTCACGTAATTATCGCCGATTTTATTTTTGATGTAATTATCGCCGATTTCAGATTTCACGTAATTATCGCCGATTTTATTTTTGATGTAATTATCCCCAATTTCATATTTCACGTAATTATCGCCAATTTCATATCTCATGTAGTTATCGCCCATTTCATTTTTGACGTAATTATCGCCGATTTCATATTTCACGTACATAATTAGCGCCAGTTTAATTGTTTCACCTAATTATTGTCCATTTCATTTTTTTACTCAATTATTGTCAATTTTATTTTTTCATGTACTTATCGTGGATTTCATTTTTCACGTAATTATTTATATTTTTTACGTACATAATTATCGCTGATTTCATAATCATCAGTCATCATACTCATCATCAATCGTAATCATTGCCGATTACAATTTCCACGTAATTATCGCCGATCATCAGGTAATTCTGGGCCATTTTATTTTTTCACTTAATTATCATCAATTTTTATTTTTCCTGTAATTATCGCTGATCTCATTTTTCACATACATAGTTATCCCCGATTTTATATTTCACATAGTTATCGTAGATTTCATTCTTCACGTAATTATCGCGGAATTTATATTGCACAATATTATTGGCGATTTTACATTTCACCTAATTATCGCTGATTTCGTATT
This sequence comes from Chrysina gloriosa, assembly GCA_038088585.1. Lineage (NCBI taxonomy): Eukaryota > Metazoa > Arthropoda > Insecta > Coleoptera > Scarabaeidae > Chrysina > Chrysina gloriosa. The sequence goes on along the minus strand of CM076087.1, from coordinate 95,316,407 downwards.
TCACTGAATTATCGCCGATTTCGTATCTCCGGTAATTTTCGCCCATTTGATTTTTAACCTGATTATCCCAGATTTTATATTTTACGTAATTATGGTGGATTTCATTTTTCACATATTTATCGCTGATCTCATTTTTCACATACATCATTATTTCCGACTTTATATTTCACCTAATAATTATTGCCGACTTTATTTTTCATGTAATTATCGTCAATTTAATTTGTCACCTAATTATCGCCGATATCAAATTCCACGTAATTATCGTCCATTACATTTTTCACGTAATTATTGTCGATTTCATATTTTGCGTACATACTTATCGCCGATTCAATTTTGTCACGTAATTATCGTCAATTTCAGGAGGATCGTCGACGAACATCACGGAAACGGAAGTCTTTGCGAATTCGAGGAGAACCTGCTGTTCGCCGAGGAAAGGTAAGGAAATTGTCGAAACATATTTCCGTCGTGTTTCCTGTCGATTGTTGATATATTTACGAGAATCATACAAATATAGTAGTTTTCTAATAACTTTTCCCCCGTCTCGTTTATTTCTATTTTCTGTACCACGTGGTGACGGCCGCTGATGACGTTTTGGCGAGTCTATTACGACGTACGAGGCCTTACGAAATCTTGGAATACCAATAAAAAATAATCAAATTGATACGAATTGGCATTGGCTTCTAAAATTTTTGGTAAAATGGAAATAATAAAAGGAGACGTCAGAAACGTGAGCGATACGAAAGCTTGTCGTTACGGTTCACCGGAATCACTCACCTTGCTGGTGATAAAAATGGAGATCCAGGCCGTGCTAGTTCAATGAGAACGGCGTAGGTTCAAGTTCCAAAATTTATTAGTAACAAGGCGCCACTCTCCAATTATAGAACTGGATCACATCTGAGTGTTCTGGAGTCAGAGATCCTTCAGCTTCTGTAGTGGGTGAAGCGAGGTTATCCGAACCGTCTCCGTTACTGACTCTTTTATTCGGCCGTGAAGCGACCAGCAAAATTACTTGAACACTATTTAGAAATACCATGAAAGAAATAAAAGAAATGGATTGAAAATGGATGGAAAATGGAAATGACGTTGAAACAGCACCTTATTTGTCACTTGAGGTGTAACGATTAAATTAAATTCAAATTAAGCGAGCATTTTATCTAAGGTTTACACACTCTTGGTAGCTGTTGTAATTCCAGCGGACTTACAGCTGGACTTTTACTCTAGCTTACCTTACAGCTTTAGCAGAACGTAATTAAAAGAAGAATATATGCAAGTGACAACTGACTGTAATCTCCCCTCCCCTAAAATACTAAAAGAATGAAACGTTCCGTTTCACAAATATATTATTAAATAGCAAACGTAAGAAAACCCCTTTTTAGCCGAAAAAGAAATCTGACCCTTCCCCCTTCCGTGGCTTTAACCTTAGATTAGTATAGTGCTATTTACTCCTTTATTGGTCAAATATCAAAATTACTTTGGTATAATTACGAAACTTTGCATATTTTGTTAATGGAAACACATTTATTTTATTTTTTAAACTGTTTTCAAATATCTTCTTAAATTTTTGCTTTCCTTAGTTTATTTTTATAAGAAATAAAAATTAACACAAACTTTGGTCTCGCTTGAGAAGTATGTTAAACAACTTAAAAACAAATAAAGTAATTAATTTGGCAATAATTTTGCACATGAAATGCAAGCTTCGATTTTGTGCCATATAAGCTTTCTTTCTTGCAGAAATCGCAGGTACCTTTTGTCACTCAAAAGCAAAGCTCACAGTTGCTTCTTTTATTGCAAGTTTTCATTAATTTTCCGATGCTTCTGAAATTTCAGATGGAATATTTGCTATAAGAATGTTAAAAACGAACGATACACGCGAAAAAAACTTACGTAAATGGAAAAACTCGTCGAAGCGACGACGTGAGTTCCAAGTATTTAATAAAAAAAAGCTTACTTTTTAGCATCGAACAGTTACGCATGACCGCATACAACAAAAACAGGCTGTCGATTAGAGTTACAGAGCAAATCGGAGTATTACGAGTAAAGAGACGGAAGAAAACACAAACATAAAAACGGTGTTCGTCGTTTTAACGAATGTATACCAATCTAGGGTTAAAATACTAAGAAAATTTTATGTTTGTTTCCGAAAGTAAGAAAACGCCTGTTCATTCGAACAGAAATGTCCGATTTCCTAACTCCTAAATTAACTAACAGGTTCTAGGAAATTTTTCCCGAAACTCAACCGAGTCGCAAATATAAATAAAATCAAATAAAAGCGGGACTTAGCTTGTTTCCTGTTGTCGACTTTCGAAAACGTCCAAGATGGCGGATTTTCTCGCACTCGATGTAAAGATGTCGGGAAACCGGCAACCTGAAGACTAAATCGGCTTCTAGCTCCTGCGATAGTTCTCGGATGTTTTCAAACATAAATATTAGTTCTCTACTAGATTATACTAGCTCACACTGGCCATCCTAGCCTACACTCGTTCCCTATAACAATGCGAAAGAAAAAGAAAAGATAACTACAATCTAACTACCAAAAAAGGGAGACCCACCTCCAAACGAGGGAAAAGCAAATGTTTAACGTGGACGATTAGTTCGAACGGTAAAATAGAAGCGACCTAGACGCGAAAACTTATAACTTATAACGATTAACTTATTCACGCAAACCGATTTGAATAACTCGACGCGCATCCAAAAAGGCGCAAGCGGTATCAGAAACTCAAAAGAGCGGGACGCCATCTACGCGTCAAACGTTTAAGCGAGAGGTCACAGGTCAAATTGTGACAAACCGGAACTGTGACAATCGGCCGGAACAGAATGACGCAAACGAAACAACATTGTCTAAAGTCTAAAAACTATATTTCAAATAATAGTAGTTAAAATACTTATTAACATTCACATAAACAGTTTTAGTGAAAAAAAAGTTAATAGCTACCATCTACACGAATAAATTCTATTAATTACATTTTTTACAATTTTTACGCAGGAACAAATGTATGCACAACTATTAAATTTAAGAAAAATAGCACCTTCAACTAATAATATCGTTGAATTACAGAATGATCCATGTGCAATAAGAAATATACATGTATAAAATATACGGTAAAATTTTAATTAGACACTGTCACCGGTATTTGCGTCATCTTCAATCTGATGAGGAGCCTGAAGAGTTAGAAGCAGAGATAGTGCGTCCTGTGATAAACTGTCGTCTCCCTTTTTGTGAACCACTTTTCTCCGATGCTATATAACGGGATCAGATGTTATCAATAACATTCTTAACATATCTGTGTTCGTATCCCTTCTAGATTTCTTTCTAGCATGATATTCTCTGAATACTTTGATGTCCTTATTTCTAGCATCTTGTGTATCCTCAGAAAGTTGTCCGATAGGTAACATAATAATAATTAATAGCTCTACAGGCCTAGTAGACCCATGGCTTGTTTTACTACCTTCTGCCATCGCTTCCTATCCTGCCCTTTTTGTCTCCACTCGGATAATCCCATTCTTTCCAGGCCCTCCTCCACTTCTTTCCCCCATCTCATCCTTGGTCTTCCTCTCCTTCATTTCCCCCAATTGCACGTTTGAATACTGTCTTGGTCGTTCTTCCGTATTCCATCCTCTCAATGTGTCCCGTCCACCTTAATTTGTATGCTTTGACCATCCCTACAATGCTTGGTTCTTTATATAGTACCTTTGATTCTTCGTTCGTCCTTCTATCGCCGACCATTCTTCCGCCGTAAATTCTTCTAAGAATTTTTCCTTCCCAGATTTCGATTTGTTTCTATTCTGATTTTCCCATTGTCCACGTTTCGCATGCATACGTCGGTACTGGTCTAATTACTGTCTTGTAAACTCTCACTTTCATAGCTGTCGAAACAATTTTCGACCTCAACACACTCCCTATTGCAAACGCACACCTGTTCGCAGCCATCAACCCAGCTTGTATTTCTTCCGTCAAGTTTGGTTTCCTTGTAAATATCGTTCCCAAGTATGGGAACTTCTCTACCTCGTGGAATTTGAGCTCTTTTCCTTCTATTGTCTTAATACTTACGTAGCCATTTTCATTAAATTCTTGATCTGTCCACGTGGTGTGTTTTGTCTTTCCTCCATTAATTTCTAAACCCATTCTCCTCGGCGCCCTCTCTATACTTTCTGTCACTCTTTGGAGTTTTCCTTTCCTTCTGGTCATTATCACCACATCGTCCGCGTATGCCAGACATTGATGACGTTTATGATAAATTAGGCCTAATCTCTTTATTTGCGCATCGCTCCAACACCAGATTAAAGAGAAGCGGAGACAGTTGATCACCTTGCCGCAGTCCGTTTTTCACCTTAAAGCTTTTCGATATTCTTCCTCCAATCTTTACTACATTCTCTGTGTCCTTTACAGTCATTTGTATCAATTTTATTAGCTTCTTATTGACTCCTAGGTTTTCCAGAGCCCTGTACATTTGTTCTCGTATTACAGTGTCATAGGCTTGTTTGTAATCTATGAACAATAGAAAGGTGTCTTTGTTATATTCGTAACTGTTTGGTCCGTAGCTGATCTTCCCTTGCATATACCTGCTTCATATTCCCCCACTAAGCCCTCCATTTCATCTTTCAATCTATTATTGATGCACATGGATAGAGTTTTATATACCACACTAAGTAGAGCTATGCCTCTGTAATTTTTGCAGTCTGCTGTTGTTCCCTTTTTATGTACTTCGCATAATACGGCTTTGTTCCAAGTACGTGGCATGTTTTCTTCCGTCCATATCTTCCTTATCAGATCATGCATACTCTTTTCCAGTCCTTCACCCCCACAATTCAGCAGTCAGACCATCTTCACCAGGACTTTTATTGTCTTTCAGGATCTTTATTATTTCTCTTATCTCGTTCGTATCTGGTGAGTCCTGGTATTTTGTTTCTTCCTCCTCCTCTTCCAGGATATCTTCTTGGTCTTCTAATGTATTCTCGCCTCCTTCGCCCTCGTTTTTTAGTATGTCTTGGAGTATTCTGCCCACCGTTCTAAAATTTCACTGTCCTCCATTATTAGTTGGCCGTTCTCATCTTTATAAGCAATTATCTTGGTGTATATCCTTGCCCTTCTTTTCTTAAACCTTGGTACAAGTTTCCAATTTCTTTACATTTGTAAGCTTCTTCTATTCTTTCTATTTCTTTTCCCCTAAACTTCCTTTTTTTCTCCCTCAATATTTTCTTACACCTCCTTCTTTGGTCTTGGTATCTCTGCTGGTTTCTCCAGTTTCCGTTTTGTAACATATTTATTCTTGCCTCATTTCTCAGTCCTAGTTCGTTTTCGCATTCGCTATCATACCAGACTACGTTCCTTACTACTCATGCTTTCCTCGGCCGCCCGTGAAATATGTTTTTATTTTTCCCCATAGTTCCTCCGTACTTTCGTTTCCATCTCCTGCAATCTCTCCCTCCTCTTCTATTAATTTCCTGTATATCTCCTTTTCCTCTATAGTATGTAACCTTTTGATATTTAAGCTTTTATCTCTTCCTGCTTTTTTCCTCCCAGTTGTCGGTATTATTTGTTTCATTCTGACTCCTACCAAGAAATGATCACTATTTGTGTCCATTCCTCTGTAGGTTCTAACATTTGAAATGCATAGTTCATCCTTTTTCTCTATTAATACATGATCTATTTGGTTCGTGCATCTGCCACCAGGAGCACTCCAAGTACATTTAAGAATGTCTTTCCTTTGGTGGTACGTGCTCTTGATAATCATTTCCTTCCCCGTTGCTAAGTCTATCAGCAGTCTCCCATTCTCATTAGATTTCTCGTGTTTACTGTAGTTTCCTATTGTTGACCTATATATTTCCTGCCATCATATCTGCATCTTCAGTTGGAGCATAAATGTTTATTAAGGTGATTTTTTGGTCTCGGCCCTTAATAATAATAATAATAATAATAATAATAATAATATAATAATTTTTAATTATAATATCTTTATTGTTCTCGAGATCAGGTACAATGATATAGAACATGTCACATAATACAAATAATAAAATACAAATTCATGCATATCACAAATTGATGATTTTGTTTTGCATACATCAAAGTTTTTATGAGTGAAAAAGTCTTCAATACTGTAGTAGCCCCCTGCAATCTTATGTAACAGATCCTATCCGTAATTGAATTAAACGTCATTATTAATTCTTGCAATCTCTTGTTTACTAAGAAGCCCATCAATATTCTCCTATCCTTTCCACCACTGCCAAACAATATGTAGTCATCTATTTCCATTATCTCCGCGTCCTTTTGTTTTGTTTTCTGAAGAGCAACTACATCCAGCTTGTATCGTTTAACTTCATTCGTTAGCTTCCTAATAGCTCCTTCCTCATTTAGTGTTCTTACATTTAGAGTTCCTAGAAATAATTTTTCCCCATTTTCCTTTGTTCCATACTCCTTGTCTATTGTCCTTGCCACTGTCGTAATCATTCTCCCTGCCTCTCTCTCATTCTGTGCTAGTTGTTTTCTTGTCTTCTCATGATGTTGCCCTCCTCCACACTCCAGTCCCATATTTGACCATCGATAATCAGCTTCTTGTACCCCACTTTTACGTTATTTCCTTTCATTCGTTCTTCTCTTGCCATTTTTCTCAACGTAGCTTGTATTTCCCTTTCTTCCTTTGTTAGGTCATCTTCAATGAAACATTGCGTTCACTTCAACTTACTTCTTGTCTTCATAATTTGTAGCTTCTGTTCAAAGGTTTCGCACTTCACTACCACCATACACTGCCCTTCGTTACGTCTAATTTCTTTGACCGATGTTAATTTCACCTTTGTCTTTAGGTGGCTCTCTACAAATGTTTCCACATCTAGACATTGCAGTTGATTTTCATTGGCCGTCTTTATACCCTATATTATTATATTATTTTTCCGTTTTTCCCTTTCCATCCTTGCAATTCTGCCTTTCAGCTCCCTCACTTTTTCGTTTAGTTTTCTATTCTCTTCTTGTAGTTCCCTAATTTCTCTTTTGAACTGGTTTTGTTCGTTCCTTCTTTGACTTTCGCCAATAATTCCTTCATCACTTCGTTCAGTTCCTCTATTTCCGTACTTGTTTGGTTCTTAAGTGACGACCTAGCCGTTTTTGCTGTTCTTAAATATCTCGTTTCCTCTTCTCTTCATCCGCTAACGTATTGTTGCCGTATTTCTGGTCTCCTCCCGTAACCTTTTTCGTGTTCATTTGCGCTTTAGTTGTTGTCGTTGTTGTCGTTCTCTGCGACGAACCAATGCGCTATCTCTAATAGTTGAATGAAATTATGGTAATTTTAGGTAAGCATTTTTTCAAATTTCAAAGTACCATTACTCCGCAATGGCAAGACTTAGTGACCTCCGCTTTATTTCATTTTAATCAACTCGTTCGAGTACTTTAAGCCTACCGAGTTTGAACTGGCTAGCTCTATCAGAAGTACGCTATCTCGAAAAAGTGAAAAAAATCGATGCTTTGAGGTAGAAATTCATTTCGACATAAATATTTTTTGCGTCCAATCGCCTTTAAAATAAGCCTATCCGATAGATTTTGACCCGTAGATTCCAAATCCTCCACCCCCGACGCTGTATCTCTAACCGTTCTCGAGCTGAAGAAAATTTTCGAAATAGGCCTATCGGATAGGTCTCGACGAGTAGATTCCAAATATGGCATTATAAACGCTGTGGCTCCAACCGATACAAAGATATGGACGTTTAAAGTGTTCTACGTTCGATCAGAATATGATTTGCTTAGATCAAGGGTCTCCAAACTTTTCAGCCTTGGGGCCATACTGATTATTTCAGTGAGTTCCTAAGGCCAACAGCGTTTTAATTTTCCTGTAAATAAATCCGAGTTATTATCATTCTGTGTTTTTTATCCAACTTATCACAACAACAATAAGGTATTAGCTATCGCGGGCCGGATCAATGACACTGGCGGGCCGGATTTGGCCTGCGGGCCGTAGTTTGGAGACCCCTGGCTTAGATTATTTGAAACGGTTGCCGACAAAATGCAAAAACCCGCAGAAAAGTCGCTAAACATCGGTAAAATCGCATACCTGTTTTCGCTAATATGGGACTTAGGACGTTCAATTCTACATTAATCGACCCGTCTTGACGGGAAGAACGGCGTAGGCTTTTTTTTTTTACTTTACTCCAACGGTTATCGAGAAAATCACGAAATAAACGCGAAAAAACGCAAAAAGTTGCTAAATTTCACCCTCGGAATGGATTTTTTCAAGCTATAACATTCTTTTCTACACCATTCGAACGCACGCATATTTCTATCAGTATTTTTGTGTTTCTAAGGCTGATAAGAAATTGACGTCCATGTTGCAACCAAAAATTCACAAACACTACTGCCAACTATCACACAATACCGGTTTACTACAAATGTATCTGTTTTATCGGCATGATATTTAGGCCATCAAAAACTTGTACTTGACATATGGCATCCGTCGTCACTTCTTCACCTCAGTTAGGCTACAGCAACTCGTTTTTGTTGCCATATGGTAACGCCAGAAGTTGATGGGTTAATTACTAGGTGTTATCAAATACATTTCGACGACGGAAGGGGAACTAATTAATTCGCTTTCGACGCGAAGTGAAGTTGCAATTAACACTATAAATTTTCTATAAGTGCAAAGAGTTTCCTCAGCGGAAAACGCCGCAGTACAAAAGTGTTGTTCTTAATGGTAACGTAATTAAAAATTTAATTAACATTAAATTCTTAATTATTCTTAATGAAACAGCCCGCCTGCTACAACACGTTTCAACGTGCTGCTTTAATAAGATAAATCAATTGGGAAATTAAATTTTGCCAAAGGAAACCTATCGATGTATCTGTTTTTCTCATTTCTTTTACCTTATGCTTAGCAGCTTTAAACTGAATAGAAATTGTTCAGCATTGAGCGAAGTGTAAAGCGAGAAGTACACGTATTTTGGGAGAAGAGAATAGTCACAGAAGCTTTTGACCATTATACCATTATAATTAGGTATAACATTAATTTCTAACATTTTTTTTGTTCGGGTGCAGAAATGGTCTCTTCGAGGGTAAGTCAAAAATTGCACCCGTTTTCACGCTAACATATTTTTAGATTTGTCAAAGGACCACCTGCTGCTGCGTTGTCGAAGTTACTATTCTAGTCTTATTTTTGACATTTGTTTTGTTTGAACTGGTATCGCAGTAAACGCGTTAATTTGGGTATTGACTCATCCAAACATTGAAGGTAATGAATGAGTGGATTAGTTGGGTCGAAAAGAAAATGATCAATTTTCTGTTTTCCATACAATTCTTGTTTATTTTCTTCGTGTCGATATCTAATTTTTATTCGAGTCAATGACATTATGCGTTTGAGCTAAAGAAGAGTCCCAACGGTCCTGTCCCAGCAAAACGAAAATGTACGTAAAGCACATTTTGCATGTCAAAAGCATATTCACGACTTATTTACATATCCCTCGACGCATCAAGTATCAATCCGTAATGATGGTAAGATGTTATCACGCAACGTTCGTATATAATTAACGTTTATCTCTTCTTCAACTAACCTAACCGGAGATGGTCAATGTTAAATATCAAATCGTTGTACTGTGCCAATTTGCTAAAGTAGAATGTGGGAGTGTTTACAACGTTTATTTATTAGTAGATAGTACGTTTATTCTTTAGTAAATGCAAATTCCGCATGAATATATGGATTTATGATTATACATGATGTTTACGTATTAGCTGTATGCGAATATGAATTCGTAAAATGTAAGAATAATAGGCACGATTACAACAAACATTGTATTGTATGTAATACGTGCATGGGTTACCGTTAAATTTGCAAATACGAATTGTGAGAATAAGATATGTAGGTTGTTTCATGTGCCTAATTCGCGATGATTATCGCTTATGAACGCTAGATTTATGATGAAGCAATTACAAAAGGAAGGCAATTTTTTAAGTTGAATTGTATTTAAGTACATATGTATTATAGATCAATTTTAAAATATCTCTAGCTAAGGACTGTTGTAGATATAGATTGAAGTGGATCACCAGGCAGCGGGTGCCTTTCAGTGACTTCCACGTATCATAAATCTTTTGTAATGTATCCATAATCGATAGTCTTATATATAGAGTTGCTCAATGTGCGTGAATGTCGATTTCACGATATACATTTTTAAAACAAACCTAGACTCGCAGTTATACTGATGGTTGTATCGAACCCCGCCACTGTCCTTTAGTGAGCAATTCTACGGTACAGATTCTCGTCATTTTCTAACTCTAACTAATATTAAAGCACATTTTCTCTTTTGCCCGTCAGACACTTAGCACACACAGTTTTCGGTAAGGATAACTGCTTAAATTATTACTGTTTCCTCGAGCTTGTTCTTTTCTTTGACTAAGCTTCTCAGACTTTGTCCTCGAAGACTTAGGCCTTCTCTTGAGGTCTACGTCCAACCTACTTTCTTAGCAATATTAGAGCATATTTTCTTGTCAGCACCTCAGACCTTTAGCAAAGGCTATAACTTTTAAGGAGAATAACTGCTCGAGTTAGCACTGTTCCTGACAGCTTGTTCCCTCTTCTGGGGAGAGTTCTTAGATTTTCTACTTGAACAGGATGCCCCTGTTCTGAGTTACCTGAAATTTAGTTTTGCAGGACTTTGATGTATGTGCGCTCGAGGTCTACCTATACAGAAGCTATAAGTCTTTGAAAAGGAGTGCTGTCTGCGTTGTGGCCGTCTGCATGTTTAAATATTTCCCGTTAAAGGTAATGAATAAAACTCGTAGAATAAAAGCCCCCTTAAAGGCTCGAATTCGCGAACCTTTGCCGAAAGAGAAAGATCTTCGGAGAGGAACATTGCCCCAATTGTCGCATCTTCAATAACGTATATAGTCCTATTCCACGCTTAGTTAAAGACTGTCAAGTCATTTGAAACAGAACCGCGCTTATCTAAGGAAAGCTTACAGCACCGAAAGTCACCAGCTCTTCGAAGATGTTGACTAACATTATAGGAACGGTAAGTCAATTCTGAGTCTAACGCCTTGTCCCGAAAGCACCCTCGCAACTGTTCGCTTGTTTCGGTCTTCCAAACAAGTTGACAAAGGTAACAATCAATCCTGATAAAATGTTTTGTTTGTTTTTGTTCCCTCAAGAACCATGAATGCTGCGCGGTCCGAATGTCGCGTTAAGGTTGGACACACACAAAGATCATCTGGGGCTACGTCTAAAACATATCAACGTTCTGCCGTGGGTATAAATTTTTTTGAAATCCCAGGTTTGTGCTTTGTGACGGGTGCACACGTAGCACATTTCATGTAGACAGAACTCATATGAAATAGAGAAAAGTAAGAATATTTGTTACTTAGAACTAAAATAAACCAGTATTTGCACTTACCATATCGATGATTGGGAGAATCAAAATACCACAACGTAGAAAACACCAGATCTTAAAGGGTTGTGGCGTTTGAGTTTGATGATATAAATGGCGCTAGACTCTACTATAAGCTCGAATTTATAAGCTTGCTGGTGCCCTATAATCATTAATTGATGTAAACACGAGTATAATCCGTTCCATAATCGGTATGATAAGGATAAGAACTAATTTGCTTCAGGGCCAACATGGTAAACCATACCATCAGATATAACACGTCTACCAACTTTAATTAACAAAACTTGTGGTGTCAGTGGTGGACATGACCAAACTGGAGGTGTACCTCCAGGACTACAAGTACGAGGAAAACCCATACATTATATTTATTCTTGATTTACTTCTTTCAATTTAGTTGCAAAAATGTTGAAGAACTATGCCACTTTCCCACATAGAGTCTTTGATCTCTAGTACGCTTTCTCCAGCGTCCTAGGAATAAGGATCTCCCTTTTTGGTAGTGCATAATGGTCCAACTATAAGTGACCCAAAACTTCCCGTTTTAGAGGAACGTAATCCTAGGTATTACAATTATATAGACACATAAACTTCGCTACTGTTTTCACCCTTTTGTCAACAGAAAATTGATGATGTAAAGAAAATTTACCTAAAGAAGATTTTAAGTATTAAGTTATTAACGCAATCTGTACATATAAAAATGGATCCTGGTTTGTTCGGATGCTTAAAACTTGAAAACGACTGGACCAAATTGAATACTTCCTTCTGCGAGTTTGTTCGGAATTGCTACGCGAAGGTTTAGGAAAAAAGAAAAGTCGAAAAAATTCGGTGCAAAGCGAAGTTTGCCGGGTCACCCAGTCCTTGTAATAATTTTACTTTGCAAAAAAAAAAAAACAAAGATAATTGTATTACGCACTTAAAAACTTAAACGAACTGATCCGATGTTGCCACCTGTTGTTTATAAGCCCAACTCTTACAAATTGGCCCCTGAAATGAGAGTTGCTGTACTTCATGAACAGTTAACTGTAATTACACCGGCCTCTCTGGCTGAAAGTTTCGACTTAGACTAGTAAATAGAATCTACTACCTCAATGATGGCTGTATACTGTATTTAAAAGTTTGCATTTATTAGAAAAAACTAATTCCATTTATAAATTCATAATTCAAAGACTAAAACTCGCCTTCAAATTTATTTTTAACACTTTAATCTGCTATGTGTGTCATATTGATACACAATAATAGCTCCCCTGACGCCTATCAATCGATATAATTGACATCGAAGGGTCTAGATTAGAACCTGCTTATCAACGGTATAGAAGTCTATCCCAAATGATCAAACATCGTAGAGGGAAAAAGCGTGAATCACAAAGTGATACGATGACATAATATTTATATTACATCCTCGTTATTAAAAAGAAAAAGAAATACCGAGAAAAATTTATAAGATAAACGAGACAAAAAGGAAAATTGAAGATTGAGAAATATACCATCGAATGAATCCAGCGAGAAAATGATTAACAGAACAAGAAAGAATTGGATTAGAACCAATGCCAAGAACGTAAACCAGTAAGGATGACAACTTATTGGTCGAAATATGTATTCAAAGCTACGCAAACCCATGTAATAAGACAAGAACCATTTAACTTAAGTTAGCTATGTATGTGGAGGTCGAATGTAGAACTGAGGGCCCTATCCAAAAAGAAGAAGAGACTCTAGGAAAAACTGCGATTGTTGGTAGTGTCCCTTTACGTAGATTTATAGCCTTTACAAAAGGCGTAAGAGTTCAGGACGTCAAGCCCTGACGTTACAAAGCATACAAGTCGAACATAAGCTTCAACGGTATGTCTAAACCCAAGCGGATAAAAGCTAAAAATGCTAGCCAGGGGTAGGAACAGGGTCTAAGAGCCAGTGGCAAGTGGGCCGCGAGCCTCCGCCGAGGAAACATATTTTTTCTGCAGATCTGATACTTGGTATCTTAAGGAAATATAAACCCTAACATCGTTAGGCGTGAAGGTCGAACGAGGGTATCGTTAATTCATTAATTTCTTTTTTTTTTGTGGTTGGTTACCAATACACTAGGCCCATGAGAATTTTTCTTTGTACCCTATCCCCAATTACACTCTCACTGCCGTTCGAGCAACCTAGGGTCCTCCCACAAAGACCGCCATCTTGCCCAAGGAAAGCCTGAGTATTTTCGTAGGCTCCAGTAGATTCTTGTCGAAACACTTCCACTTGAGTCCCTTCAGTCCCTTACAGGGGCAAATAATATGCGTGCTCGATTCCTCTCGTAGTTCATATCTTCCACACCACGGTTTGCTTACCATCTCCATGTTGCGTAGATGCTGTTTTCAAGGAGAAGGGAGGAGGATGCCCATGCACTATAATAATCTTAATATCTTCTAATGTTCTAGTTTCTCGAAGATAAAGACCAAGGAACCTAAACAAAGAGAGTAATTAGTTCCAAAAAGCGTCAATCCGGAAGACTTATAGCAATTAGGTTTAAGCATTAGATTAGGTTTCCATCACAGAAGATTTGCGATAGATCTAAATAATTGAGAGGCACAAGTTGCCAATCGACATCTACAATCAAGGTTAGCGGTGTTGCTATTTTTGTGCTATTTTCACATACAAAAAAGCGAAATATTTAGTGAACAGGGCTAGTTATAATATCATCATTAAAAACTCTCCCGCCATGGATTGGTGCAAACGTTTAGAACAATTGAAGGTAATAATGAAATAATTAAAAAGACAACTAAAGAGATATCCTTAGAAAACAAGTGCCTCGTCATAAATAAGCACTTCCAGCTCTTCATCAAATATTTATCCACTATGATACAATAACCACCACCAATCTAATCATTTTTAGCCCAACATTCTAAAAATATACTCCGTTCAATTAATGACGATCACGAAAACTCTTCATTCGTCACCTCGAACGGTTTTTCTTTCTTCTCTACCCAATATGCGACAAGCAATTTACCTGTGCGTAGTCTCCCATCGCTTAACGTTCGATGAATACTGGACATTAATTTCGTCAGATATATCGATTCCATTGTGCTATTTCGAGTAATTAATTTCCAATTGTCCGAATATCGTGACCAGGAATTCGTGTTTACGCACGAATTTCGTGCCGGCGATATCGTTTCCTCGCGTGTGCTCAATTTCTTCCGCACAAATACACTCGATATTATATTATGTTCTAAAAAGGCCTTTGTCGAATGTAAAAAGGTCTAATTTACGATAAATGTAGTCAATTGCGTTCCGTAATTATATTTCGATGTTTCAATTGGACAAACTAGATTACTAATATATTAAAATTTTCATCATTTTCATCACAATTTGGGTGTTAAAACGACACGAAATAAAAATTAAGGATATATTTATGTATTTTAATTCGACTTTGGGATATTTCCAAATAACAACTTCAAAATTGAAGCTTTTGCTATGATTCGCCCTTTCCAAATTTGAATAATTGAGGGGTATAAAACATGTTTCTTACATTCTAACAAAAAAGTATCAAATTTTTTTATAAAAGATTACAAAATTTGGACGGAGTTGTAAAAAAATTCAGACGAACAATAACAACTAATAAATTAACAACAGTATTTTCTTATTAACGACTGCTGACAACCAGTGTAGGGCATTGTAGAAATCTAAAGATCCTCCACTATAGGGATTTGAGGTAAATAATCTTTTATGGTAAGAACCATTGACTATTGAAAAGTGCGTAGAGCTCATTCTTTTGTATAGAAAAGAAGGATACCCCAACAGAGATGTTGCAGCTGAATGTAATGAAGCATTCTAAACGATAGCTTGCCACGCACGACACAGTTCGGACACATTCGAAACTATTGTGTGTGGCAGATAATCCCTGATCTGGACGGCTAAGAATTTCATCAGAGGTGGAGGAAACGATTTTGGCAAAGATAATAGCAAACCTGAAGAAATCAACTCGCCGAATAAGTATAGAACTGAGCGTTTATCAAACAACAATCCAACTCGTCTTGAGAAGGCACACGTATGATCTGTACAAGTTGCAGCTGCTACACCACATGTGAGAAGATGATCCGAATTACCGTATGGCAATGGCACATTAGTTTCTCGCCAAGATTGGAGGTTATGCAGGCTTTTTATCAATTAGCTCTACTAGTGATGACGTTAACTGTTGAATGGGTTGCGTTTCTGTATTCAAACAAACGCCATATTGAATTTATCACGTGGTTAGCATATGGAAAATAAATTCAATATGACGTTTATTTGGATACAAAAACGTAACCCATTCAATATTTGACGTCACACCAATACAGCGAATAGTAATGTTCTCCAAAGAAGCAATTTTTTATTTAAGCGGTGCGATGAACATACAAAGTATACCCTACTTGTAGGGTAGTCTGATTTGCCAGCAACAAAGAACAAGAAACTAATTGCATCATGGTTTGGTGTGGTTTGTGGAAAGATCGTTTAAGTGGCCCCTATTTTTCTTAGGGAAATGTCAACAGTGAGAATTACCTGTGTTCAATCAACAACGATAGATTTGGAAGCATGGTTTCCCAGTCCCGATAGAGGGAACCTAAAAGGGACTAAAGTAAAGAACGCATGCAAAACCTAGGTGTGTCGTATGAGCGTCTAACAAAAGAAGTGTATGTACCAAGACGAAGATGGAATGTGGAAGCATGAGGAAAGCAGCGGAGGAATGGGGAATTAAGTGGGAAGGAGTGAAGGATCAGATTAGAGACAGAAAACGGTGGAGAGATAGAAAATAGGCGGCCCAAGCCTTATATCGAAAGGTAGATAGACACAGGATTAAATAAATAAGAAAGTCTAGCAATAAATAGAATATAATTCGTCTTATCTAACATTATGTAGTAGCTCTCTCATTTCACATCGTCATAATTTAAGTGACCTAACAAGGAATCTCACTAATAGTATGCAAATTTCCCAATTAATCGCTTATATTACATCTATTTGCAATCAAGGCAAAGAAATATAAAGAATTTAATTATTTCCTGCGAACATTTGAATTTTATTTTCTAGATGGGAAGGGACGATAAATAGGAACGTACACATAAACCCAAAATAAATATTTGCGTAACAGATCTGTAGCTCCAGTGATCTTTCTTATTTAGTTTTTCTTTTTCTTTAGTTCTTTCTTCGTCCTCGCAAGTTGAGGAATCAAATACATGTGTGTTTTCCCAGTATAAACTTTCTAAAATGTTTCTTAAAACATCTTCCCTAATCCTCATTGGCCTACTTACGATGGCAGTCTTTATCTTGTAATTTATTTCGTAGAGTCTGTTAAGGACACCATTAAAGAACACGAGGTATTGTGCGGTATACGCAGGGACGAGTGCCCTATTACGTAAATTGTGTACCATTTCCCGACATTACCTTTTATCGTGCGTACAAATGCTGAAATTCTTACGTGCTCTAAATTCTTTTAACATCCGTCGAACTCCTCGTTTATTTTTATTTGAGTCTTTCCTGTCTCTATTTTAATTGGTAACAGTTTGATTTCGCAATTTGGTAGAGTAATAATTATTCCTAGAGTTGCAAGCCCGGTTGCGCGTCCAAAACTTTAATACCAAATTCATTTAGAGATTGAAGGAATAAATAAATATCAACGCAAAGAAAGGGTAGAGATCGAAAACTCGAATAAATCATCTCTTCTAACACCCTCAGTATCATTATTGGAACTTGAAAAGCTTTCTTATTAACGTGATGGAAAGTTTGCTTGGAAACACCTAGGTACCTTAGTTGACGAGGTGCAATAAGTTATTCAGTTTCAGTTCTGTCCTGAAAAATTACTATTTTGCGATTATATTCTGTGAATGCGGTTTGCAAGTTTTGTAATTATTCCTAGAAGCTAGAACTTTCCAAGAGCTTTTCGATAATAGTCAACAGGTTGGCGCTTTAATAATTTCATATTGAAAGCTTACCCAGTGATAACGAATAGTTAGCAAAGTGTTTTTCTGTCACTTCGTTCGCAATATTAATCTATTATCCAATTAATTGACTATATCTACCTACATACATACGTCTCCGTAATTCGACCAGTATCACTACCATCATCTGTCATCCGACCAATCGCGTTCTTGGCCTGACTGACGAAAGTAAACAAATTCGTTTCATAAAGCAAACAACACCTCTTATCAGAGGTCCATATCAGGCCCGTGGTAATAAAATTAAAATCAATTAAAAATTACTGCCGTTATGTCTCATGTCTTTCCGTTATCGCCATCGGCTGGAGGACGTCCTTTATTATTGATTGGAGCGTGCACATATAATTATGTCAATTTGATAACGAACTAACCGAGAATAAATTGCGTCAATATAGGCGGTACGCCGTTCGGTCACGAATTTCCCCTTGTACCCCGAAAATAAGTAACGAACGTTCGGTCGGACGTCGTTCAGTGAGTGTTTCTCCTTTCGGAAAGGCGTCCCATAAGCGGTCACGAAGATGGGCAGCTCGCCGAACAGAGGTCATACTCTACCCGACGTTATCGAAGACGAAGACGACGCTTCCTCTTCGACGTGTTCGGATCACAATCACTTTCAGGTATAACATTTTTATCTGAAGTTTTCCTCGGAATTTACCCTGTTATAAAATTCTGTCTACA
Source organism: Chrysina gloriosa (assembly GCA_038088585.1). NCBI lineage: Eukaryota > Metazoa > Arthropoda > Insecta > Coleoptera > Scarabaeidae > Chrysina > Chrysina gloriosa. Next base: position 95,298,444 of record CM076087.1, on the reverse strand, counting down.
TAACATACACCCTCTGTCCCAAAAGTAACCGCAATAGTTCGAAATAAAGCACGCTATGTATGTTATGTCCACAAAAATCATTGTATTTATTCGAAATATTCTCCATGTGCTACAATACATCGATTTGCACGGTCAACGAGTGCTTCAAACGACTTTTTCATGTCGATCTCTGGGATGGCCTTTAGGATGCCGGTCGTCGATCTTTGAATGGCGTCTACGGATGCATAACGAACTCCTTTCTGCTTCAAATGAAGACGAGGGAACAGGAAATAATCGCATGGGGACAGATCAGGCGAATACGGTGGGTGCTGTATCGAATATATTTCATTTTTCGCCAAAAAATCGGTGACAATGGTTGCTCGATGACACGGTGCGTTATCGTGCAGTAATCTCCAGCTGCCTGGCTCGCGATATTCGGGCCGAACACGACGAATGCGACCCAGCAAACGCCTCATAACATCGAGGTAATATGCACCATTAACCGTTGAGCCGTATGGAACGAACTCCTTATGGATAATTCCCTTCGAATCGTAGAATGAAATCAGCATTGACTTGATTTTCGACTTCTCCATTCGTGATTTTTCGGATTTCCTTCTTCTGGTGACCTCCAGTCTGCGCTTTGACGTTTGCTTTCTGGTTCGTATTGAAAGCACCACGTCTCGTCACCAGTCACAATCGTTTTCAAGAAGTTTTCATCTGCACGGGCTCGTGCAATAATGTCTTTGGAGTGTTCGATTCGAAGCGTTTTTTGGTCGTCGGTCAATTTGTGCGGAACAAACTTCGAATTGACTTTCTTCAAACCAAGGGTTTCAGTCAAAATGCGCTGAATAGTTGTTTTAGGGATGCCAAGCTCCATTTCCATAAATCTCACTGACGATTTCTTCGAAATTTTCACAAATTCGCGCACTTTTTCCACATTTGCCACTCGAACACTTGCCTCTTCGACAAACAATCGTCGCCATAAACAATTTGCAGCATTTCATACGTCTCGGTTGCAGTTTTTCCAAGTTTAAAACAAAACTTAATATTGACTCGTTGTTCGTGACTCATTTTCTGACCGTTTACGAAAAACACTCTCACAGGATGCGTGATGTATCAGCTGACTATGCACCAAATGTCATGAAAATTTGTCAGGTTGGTAAGGAAGAGTCCCACTACAATAATCAATCAACTATCAAGAGATGACGCCACTGGTTTCTGATTTATAGACGCATTGCGGTTACTTTTGGGACAGAGGGTGTATGTATGTTGCTGGTGTTAGCATTTTCGCTTATTCGATTTCCGTGCTAAAAGTTTTGCACATACAGTAGACCCCCTCCCATAATACAGCGGAAAAATTGTGATCGTGTTAAGGAATAAGACAGATTTTATTACGTTTTAGCTCTAATGATGAATATAACTTTTGGCTGGTAACACTAAACGTCATTGTGCTTCCAAAATTTCGGGAAACCCCAATTTTAGAGGCAATCTTCTCCCTTTGTTTCTAGTTGTGATCCACATTAAACGTGTCTGAAAAAAAGCTTTAATATCATATAATTTTCAACTTAAATTTGAGGAAAATAAATCTTTGCGGAAATTGAAAGATTGTTTAGCTCCATATTTTGAAATAAAAGGAGCTTTAGAGAGTAACAACAATAAATTGAAAGCACAAGAAGATACCCTTTTAAGCAACGAAAATAATGGAGAAGAAACAAGCGAACCTTCAAAGTATGAAATAGCACAACTAACATTTGAAAGAGCTCCGACAGTGAATAAATGTCAAAAAAGTGTAACTGCGTCTTTTATTTAACGTAAAATAAATAACATTTGAAATAGCAAGAATTGTCAACCTTGCGAACCTATGAACGATAAAATTACTAATTTCTAAAAACTTCCTTTGTGCCGATTCCCCAAAATCCTACAATTTTCGAGTTCGAAACGAATAACTTTTGTCATAGAATAGCGTTTAATTAACAACAGTTACCTGCCAACCATACAATATAGCATATTGTACACGTGTGCGATGTATTCCCGCAATCTGAGATTTTCATTACACGACGGTGATGGCGTCGCTTGTTCGCACGGGATATGAAACCAGATCGGAATATTTAGTGTATCCAATGTAATATCGATTCGCATTTTTTAACACCAGGTTACACGACGAGGAACGCACGTGTCTAGTCAAAGCAACTTTTTCATTAAAGGGACCGCCGCACAGTGAGGTGTTTCCGCTATTAAATTGCTTTCGGGAAAGTTTCCCTAAGAGCTGACAATCGTTTGAAAATGTAGGCAAATAGGGAATTGTGTCCTATAAAAAGTTGGGAGACATTAATATCGATTAATAAAATTATCCAGACGATTCTTTCCAATTTTATTTAATCCTACATTTATGACGAACTTTAAAGCTTTTCTGTTTTGTGACTGATATATTACCACATCTTGTTCTAATATACAGTTATGTTCTTAGGGTCCACAATCTCTTAGCCCTTACAATTAAACTGCTAATTGGAACTAAGGTTGCGTTATTTTTATTTTGCAGCAAATATACCATCGCATCCTGTTATAAGATCCAGATATATTCTTGGACTTGCACGTATTGTAGCGAAATTCCATTCCTTTCCCAACGATTGTTGTTGAGGTAATCATTAGTTGCAAATTAGGCACTTTCGTTGTGCTCCAGGATGTGTTCTCTTTTTCTCTAGATTCAAGGAAAAAAATTGTTTGTCTGATACTAGGAAGAGGAAGAGGAAAGCAGCTTATTATATAAATTCCTTAACCGTTTTCTGTCTCACACCTCTTCCGTAACTCAGCACTTCCACCTTACATCCGTTAATTCTCCTGAGAAACGTAGGAAGCACATCCGCCTCCACTAAACTTATTCGATGCATCGCTTTGATTTCAACCTACACATTTCCCTAAGTTATTTCAAGGATCTATTTTCCCCTTCCGGCTTAGCGATGTATCTTTCATTTCTGAAATTCTTCCTGCTTTGCGCAGGGCGATAATTTGAACGGGAGGGAGCGTTTCTTTCGTATGCGATTATTAGAGGCACATTCTGGCATAACACGGAAATACCTTTACGTACATAATGAAACGAGAATACGCCGCATTATAGAAATTCCTTACACGTCTGCTTTTCCACTTAAATAACGCAAGCTACATATTTCCGTCGCCTACTACTAGTGATTCTAAGCTATACGCTTCCGTCCCTTGAAGAATGTATAAAAAGTGTTCGTTTTTTCCTTAGATGGAGGTATGCAGAAATATAGTTTTATGTAAGGTTTATGTGATCGTTAAATCGAAGTAGAGGTGAGCAGTGAAAATGAGTACTTCTACTCTCTCGTATTTTAGCAAAATGTATTCATTTTGGAATGTTTTATTAACTATTCATTATTGAATCATTTCCTTGCCAAAAAAAACTTAGAGTGCAAAAAAATGCTATTCGGTTAGTTCATTCAATGTACAGTAATACTCAATTTTTGTTATCAGCAATTTCATTTTCATTTATAGCCCATTGTCTTGTTATGTATGCATTATTGTATAATTATGATTTAACCCTTTCAAAACGAGTCTTTTTGCGAAAAGTAGAAAGAGAGTAGCATTTTTGCAATTTATGAACACAATGTCCACTTTTGAGCAAATATTGTTGAAAAGGGTCCTAAAGAGAGTGATAGGAGTAGTGGTGAGTATATGTACTACCAGTCTTATGTAGTAGTACTAGACTCTTTTAATTCATCATCACGCTCAAACGCGTCGACCGACTTAAACCAAACTTATACACAAGGTAGCTATTGGGACCTATATGGTTTATGTTAAGTTTGGTTGAAATCAGAAATCGCATGTGTACAATAAACAAATTTAATTTCAAGATACCATAAATAGCCTTCACGTTATTAGATGATGGTTGCACAGTTTACTCTGCAGTGAAGTTATTCCTCAATATGAATGTCAATGAAAATCCCACGTGTAATATTTCCAAAAATTCTGGAATGGGAAAAGTTTTACAACAATGCCAATTCATTGTCTGGGATGAATGTACAATTGCACATAAGAAATCAGTAGAAACATTGGACAGGACTGTGCAAGATTTACGCAATAGTCGAGCAATATTTGGTGGCGCTTTGATATTATTGGCTGGTGATTTCCGTCAAACATTGCCTGTGATTCTTCGTTCAACACCAGCAGATGAAATAAAGGCATGTTTAAAATCAACTCATTTGTGGAGACACGTACAAACACTCACTTTGGCTACAAATGTGTGAGTTCAAATACAAAATGATCCATCGGCCGATGCATTTTCTACGCAACTACTGGCGATAGGAAATGAACAAATTGGTATTGATCGTGCTACTGGCTTAATCACTTGGCCCGATAACTTTTGCAATTTCGCACCAATAAGACAAGAATTGGTCTCAAGTATTTTTTCAAACATTGCGCAAAATTATACATTGGTAAGCTGAAAGAACGATACTGGCTACGAAAAATAAGGACGTTGGTGCATTGAATGCAGATATTTTAGCTTATGTTCCTGGGGAGGTTGTAACATGTCAATCAGTTGCCACGGTTACAAATCAAGATGTTACTGTTAGTTATCCCACAGAATTTTTGAATTGGCATCATTGGCATTGTGTGGAATTAATTATATGTATCGTGTTCACGTGTAGGCAAGCCATCAATTCTCTTTATTTACACTACAACTCAGGGCAAAACAAAAAATGTTGTTTACGAAAGAGCTCTGCCATAGTTTAAGTTAAAACATAGGATTTATATTGTAAACAAATAGAAATAAAAGTAGATGAATATAAGCCAAAAAATCAACTTTGTTGAAAACTAGTGTGTTTCATTTCTTATTTTGAAAATTTCTTATTTTGTTTTGCCTGGAAAAGCAGGCACAGGGTCCGCTAGTTATTTATAAATCCAATGTATGCTTTTGGGCATGACTAGTTAAAGAAACCTCCAGGGTCTAGTGCTGGTGGAACTAATTAATTGCAGCAATGAAATTATTTTCTTCTGTATTTCGTTATATATTATCCACGAATTTACAGCAACTAACATGAACGAGCAGTAGAAATCCTTTCACCACCATTTTGTTGATTTGCTATCCATTGTCATATGTCATTTCTAAAAGATTTACTTCGAACAATGAATTACATCATTACGTACAATATGTCTTAAAGCTTTCAGTAGAGTTTTTGGGTGATGCAAAATACATCTTTGAAGATAAGGATTTATATCTACCTCGAGACATCGCATTATTTATCAGTGCATTGCCCAAAAGGCATGATTAGACCAGTAATCACTTATTTGTAGAACATGGTTGTAGCTCATGACTATCACACAATCGAGCATTACTTTAATTTCACCATATTGTGTTCAGCCGAGCATTTCTTTATATGTGTATTTGAATTCTTTTATTGGTGCATTGGGCAATATATGTATAGGGAAGGCGGAAATAACTTTTGGAATAGCGCAAATGGTGCTAGACTGTTGTGTATTTGCGAGAACAATACACACTTCCGTCTATTAGAAATTTTGTATTTAGGGACAAAATCCTTATTGGGTTGTGACCATCACGTGAAAGATTCGGCGGAGCCTACATTTGGCACTGTAATTTTAACACATAACCGATTGACGCTTACTTTCGCTGTTTCTACACGACTCAGACTGACTGCCGTCCAACTTAGATTCTTTGCCAGAAGGTTCGTAGATGTCATCTCATCACTATCATCCGAATTAGATGAAAACCCCGATATATTGTTTGCAATTTCCTCTAATTCCCTATGAGTAACTGCTCTTTTTCGACCCACACTTGTAAATAAATAGAATTGGTCTGTAAGTTCGGACTACTGGTATATACTAGAACCAGCTTGCAGGACTGGTACCAGGTGTACAAGTATGAAATGCGGATTTCAGACAGCAGATGCGTACCAATGCAGTTTATGCTATAAAGATTTGACACTGCGCCAATTTGTTGTGTTATCAACAAGTGTCAGACGCGCACGAATGATAAATTGGAAAAGTGTGTGCATAGTGTTGTGCTGTTGTGTTCAATATGTCCAAATTTATACCGAACAAAGAGCATTCACGGACAGCATTAATTGTTTGTGTTCATTTGAAGATAACTGCTGCTGAATCATACCAAATACTTCGAGAAGCTTATGGTGACCATCGCAAGATACGTGTGAAGGATGGTTTCGGCGTTTCAATAGTGGTGACTTCGATCTTGCAGACAAGGAACGTAGAAAACTGCCAAAAAAATACAAAGATGTGGAATTGCCAGCATTGTTGGACGAAGATAATTCGTAAACACAAAAATAATTACTTCAAGAAGCTTGTGGTGGATATGCCCCATCGCAACATACGTGTAAATGATGGTTTAGGTGTTGGAAAAGTGGTGACTTCGATGTTGCAGATAAGGAACGTGGAAAACTGTGTTTGGTGAGACCAGAGGGACATGACCTATTATGAGTTCTTAAAATCTGGGGAAACGGTTAATACTAAACGTTCCCCAACAACAATTGACCGATTTGAACCGTTCGCTGTTTGAAAAGAGCCCAACACAAAGTCGTTTTTCTTCATGACAATGTTCGATCACATACGACAAAACCGGTTGGCGACACGTTGCAAGCACTCAGTTGGAAAGTTCTACTCCATCCGATTTACTCAGCAGACTTGGATCCTTCCGATTACCACTTGTTTGCATCGATGGGTTACACACTTGCTGAGCAGCGCTTTGGTTCGTACAAAAATGTGAAAAAATAGTGCGATGAATGGTTCGCAGCAAAAGGGAAAGATCTTTACTGACGTGGTATTCACAAATTGCCCGAAAAATAGGAAAAATGTGTTACAAGCGATGGAACATACTTTGAATGAGGCACTTTTTATCATTCTTCCAAATTTAACATGTTCCTTTAAAAAAACGCATTTCGTGCTTGTACATTTGATATGTACCGCATCTTGCTATTCGTAAGCATTTTCGTAACACACGACACAAAAAAATTAAAATACACTTACGGTGTAAAAGAAGATTAATTGTTGCATATAGGTATCTTCTAACAATAAACAGTAATGAACAGGACTAATAAATCGCATTCAATGCCCAAGTACATAGAATTATTTTTAATATAATAATGCATTAAGTTACTGAATAGTATACATCAATACCAATTCAAATGACAAATAACACTCGTAAGCCAAAACTTTTACTTAGTGGTACACACGCGTACCAAGAGTCTAGAAAGGGTTAAGTTAAATTTTAAAAATAACTATTTCATAGTAATCCTAAATAAATATTATAGAGTATGTTTTTCCTATTTTAATTTTGCTTCATATTTCATATACCTACTGGTTTCCGGTATGCGCGAAAGATAGTGGAACCAAACACCCTACTGTACTACATAACAAGCAAGTGAGGTAGAGGCATAAATCAATTTTCCAAAACTATTAATTTCTCGTTTGATGAACTGGTGACAAGGAAGTGATGACAAGTTTCCTTAATTAACACGATAGGAAGATATCCCTTTCCCAAACCTCTGTAGGACCTCGATTTAATTGGTATCATTAACGATCTCATATAATCCTCGAAGATAAATTATACCTTCTCGTGGATGGCACACTTGGCATCCAATAGGATCATGTAATCAATCATTCTCGTGCGAGCTAGTCCACTCACTTTATGAACACCGCAAATAATCCGAAGCTCGACCTCTCAATCGGCTTACAGTATCCGCTTTAATCCTGCTAAACGATGAGAGGAGATTAATACGGCTTCCAGAGCCGCTTCTCCAAATATTCAAATATTTACTCGCGACATAACTGAGTTTGCGGTGTGCATATCCAACGCAAACCATGTGCTGAAATCCGTACGAAATTTATTTAACTGATTGCTGCTGTTGCAGTTACAAATATTGGTCACCCCATGCCACGGCCCGGACGGCGGCACCGAGATTAAAGTCTCCGGGGGATCGGAAATCCGAGATCTGGATCGAGGAAACTTCCGCCCATCCATAATGTACAAGGTAAGGGAGAAGTTATATTATTGTGATGGCGGCGCATGTAATGTAAACTAACTGAAGTTTGGGGGAGTCCGTGCACGGAATATTGTTATTTGTGTTGCCAGAATTGGGAATAAAAGAGAGCTAAGGGATCGAAAGTAGTTATTTAAGTATTCTTCGTGCAATTCGCCTTTCCTCCTTTTTTCCTTTCGCGTATGAAATAGATAGAATAAAGCAATTGGAAAAATTAAGGATAAGGATAGCGATACAGGAACATAAGTTATCGTTTTACTGTTGTAACGCTTTTGGAAAGTCTTCAAGAGAAAATTGAACGCGTAATTTACTCTTCCAAACAATTTCGCGTGGAATAAATTAGAATTTGTAAAAATAAATTTCATTTTCGAAGTTGATAAAATAGTTATCCGCTTTTAAACGAATGTATGCATTGTATTTCTCTCATTTTGGCATCATACAATATTTGGAGAGGCATAACCAGCTTGCCAAAACAATTCATATTTAACTGATTATTCAAGCAGACTCCATTCCACCTCCATCTAATTTTTCTACGACGAATACTAATATTTACCAGTCATTGGCCATAATTGACCTAAAATTGTCGTTGTCAACAAAGCTAGATGGAAAACGCTGTTTCTAATATCAGATATCTCCTTGCACAAAACTTACAGAGAACTGAACAAAAAAATGAGAAATTATCAGTACCCATCAATTAACTAAACAGTCCAGGAAACATGCGCGATGTTGTTGTTGAGTGCTTTCCTCTAAAGTTCTTAGACAGACAAGTTTCTACTAGGATTGAATATCAATTCTTTGTACAATCTGGGGCTAAAAGAGCATCAAAATAAACTTCTAAAAGGTGAAATTAATGTAATCAATTACTCTTTTAGGTTCGTACTTTATAGATTTAACACTTTTCTCACGATAACCGGCAAAGTTCGTTGATTTTAACAACAAATTTTGTTTTGTTTGGTATAGGTTCATATCATTCACAATTTTGGATTTCATTGTTACGAGAAATTTCTAACTCTCCTTGACCTGCTATAAGACTGGAATAGTTGTCAGAATAGATATTATTACACCTTCTACATCTTGCTACAAACCTATATAAAGAACCAAGAAACCAATATGTACTCTACGCAGTGACTAATTCCAGTCGATCTGCTTTACTGCTGTAGCAAATAAAAACACATACGACGCTATCATCATCTTGAGATATGTGTTTGTTTGCTAGCACAATTTAGGCGGATCACAACAATCCGTGAACAAAATTTGAAATTGCCATCCTGCGTGGCTGTATATTTGCCAGTAAATAATCTTCGTTTAGTTTTGGATCTACTTTGAAATATACTTAATATTATTGCGAATAAATTTAGTAACAGAATTTCATGCACAAGTTTTCCTATGTTTTCCGTACAAGAAGCAGAAACTAACTAGAAACCTAAATGAAACATGCCCGGGTTTTCATGTATAATCGAAAGTGGTAAATATTGATATTGTTAATAGTATAGAATCTATCTTGTGGTGAGCCCTATTGCCACGCAATATCTGGTCCCGAAATAATGACCAAGAGGTTTTCCAAAAGTCTGAATTCTTCTCACTGTCCTTCAAGAAACCGTTGTCTTGAATACTCAGATGACGTAGGCCCTTTTGTTATTTTAACTTCTCCCGATTCTTCTCTGCTACATATACCTTTTTCAATTCCCTAATTTCCGGTCCTTTTAAAATCTTCAATCAACTGAACTACAAACCTTCTCTTGTTTTTTCCGTAAAAGAAGGCGAAACTAACTGGTAGCCTACATCAAAATATCGCGACTATTCTATAGCGTTGGAAATTGATGTTGCTAGTAGTGAAATCGTCTCTTGCCGTGAGACCTACTTCCAGGCAATATCGGGTTCTGGAATAATGGCCAAGAGGTCCTCCAATAGTCTGAAATCTTCTCACGGTTCTTCAGGAAATCATTGTCTTGAACACTTGTTACATGATATTGCCCTTTTGTTATTTTTACTTCTTCTGATTCTTCTCTGCTGCAGTTTCTTTATGTTCTTTTCAATTCCCTAATTCCCGGTTTCTTTAAACCTTCAATTAATTGAACTCCAAACCTTCTCCTGTGTTTTCCCTAAAAAAGTGTATAATCACAAGCGCTGAACATTGATGTTGTTAATAATAGAAGACCTCTGTTATCGAGGTACCTTTTCCCACGCAATATTGAGTCCTGGAATAATGGCCAAGAGGTTTTTCTCAGGTTTGAAATCATATCGCAGTCCTTCAAGATACTCGTCACATAACGTTGGTCATTCGTTAGTTCTGCTTCTTCCGATTATTCTCCGTTGCAGTCCCTTTATCTCCTCTTCAATTTCCCGATCCCCGCTCCTTTTAAAATCTTCAAACAATTTGATTCCAATCCTTCTCTTCTATTTTCTTATGGGTCACAAGAGGAGGCTTTTGATGTCAAGATATGTTCAAAATTATATCATTCATCCTGACATCATCTTCTGTATTCTTCTTCACTGTTTTATAACGAATTTACACTTTTACTTCTTTTTCTTCTATTACATCAGTTGTAAGATTGAGTTTATCATTTTTTTCATTAATCATTTTATGTCATCCTTGGCCTTTCTGAAGTTTTATGAATGTTTAATTTGGTTTGAAAAGTTTAAATTAAATAGCAAAAAAATAATGAAATGACAGTAATGATAATATTCTCGATTATTTTCTGTTCGTTTGTTTCTTGAAATAAAAGGGGATTGAAAAAATTCTTAATTTTGCGATTTTTCCCCTTCCTCCATGCTTTTCTGTAATGTTTATTTTGTTCCTCATTTTCTTTCCCCATCGTTCCTTCCTTCTGAGGTGAATGTACGTTTGAAACTTTTTCATTTTCTTTAGTGTTGTTTTCTGTATTATCTTTTCTTCACTTCGTCTTCTTCTGTATTATTTCTCTATTACTTTTGTTATACAAATTCTTTGATTCATATCAAAATATCGATAAAATCCTGACGTTTAGGCTTTTGGTTCTTTTCTAGTCTATTCTTATATCTACATATCCTAGCAATTTTCTTTATTGAAACCTTGGCTACTTAGCCAGTTTAATTTACATCCACATCTCCCCTTTTTCACTGGTCCGCTGTATATGTCGGAAACTATCTCGTATAGAAAAAGCATAACACAGACAATAAAGTTATAGTATTTTCTATGTTATGCCTTTTTCATAATGTTAAAAAAATCGTTGAAAAGGTTGCCAAAACGTTAAGGTTGGCAACAAATAATAACTACTAATGCAACATGGATACTTTACTTCAATGCTGAGACCAAAAGTTAATCGAAATAAATAGCATAAATCAGAAGAAAGACCGGCGCTTTAAGTATGTGGAGTTCCATTGGCTGGAAAAATAATGCTTGCCGTATTCTGGGATTGCGAGGGGTTTATTTTTATGGATTATTTATCTAACGAAAGGTGTTACAATTAACGGAGAATATGAATCTTTATCTTGGTCATTGCGACAGACGCTTTGCAAGAAGCAGTCCGGAAAGTTCCTAGACCCCATACAATTTTGGCGTTATCAATTCTGGCTCCCAATAACTTTGGTCTGTTCCCAAATTTAAAAGAACCGCTTCATTCGGAATCTTAAACAAGATAAAACTTGCTATCAATAGGTGCATTGCAGAGACCCACAAAAAATTCTTTAATAAGGACTGTTTAAGGAAATTAGTTTGACGTTCGGATAAGTGTGTTCTATTAAATGGAGATTACGTTGAGAAACTACATTGTAATTTTAAGGAAAATGGACGAAATGAAAAAGTTTGCCAAATATCTAGAACCTTAGAAACACCCCTCGTAATTTCACTTTTTGTAACAAATATTTTCTTTACAAACCATCTTGCATTTTTACCAATAAACTCCACTTACTTTTACAATTTTCATATTTACCTAAGAAATCTTTCCCACTACCATATTCTGTCTATAAAAGGCAGTTTATTTGTCCAAATTCTTCGCATTTAAACAAAGAAGTTGCATCTTTGTTCTAGAGGCAAATTTTAGCACGTTAAACTGGAAGCGCCCTTGACATCGTCTTAGGAAAAATATTTTCGCAACGCCTGATGGAGTGGAGAACTGGACTCCGTTCTTTTATCGTCAGTTTACTCAATCGAATTAGATATTAAATTATGTACCCTGGAGGTTTGCAAATTTAAATTTTCCCTTTTATATTTTAAAATTGCACGGATAAAGTAATAAAGGTAACTTATAGAATTGTCGTTGCTATTCGATAATCTTTCTGATAATTCAATATTTAGAAAGTAAGTCTGGGGAAAATGTTGGTTTTGTCTCTCGTTTCCGGTCCAACGAATAAGGAAATTTATTCATGACTTTACCGTACTTTCAGGCTCCCGCTGGACGAGCCGTCAGAATTCCGGCAGCGGCGAAGCCACCGGTGGCTCCAGGGGCAGGCTTCAGACGTTCCCAGGAGATGGTACACACGGCGACTCGATTCCCATCGTCAGACATAAAATTGCATCCACTAGGAAACATAAATATATCAACAGTAAGCAAATTACAGTACAATGACTTAAAGTGAATCTATTGCATGTTGCATCCGATTTCGGACTTGCATATTGTATTACTGCGTTGAGTTCCTAGGACCTGCATGAATAACTTTGATACCTTTAAATTTAAAAAGTGCCGGAAATTAATAAATAATTAAGTATCCTCATCGATTTGCATTTTGGGAGTATACTCTTTAGAAATTAGAAGTGCGCAGTCACCGCTTTGAAAAGATTTCCAGCATTATGAGCTCTGCACCTGCATTTTCAATGACTTATTATTTACGTTAAGTGTTCTTAATGTAAGTTGAAACGCTGGTAACTAAACGACAAGATAACGCAGTAAAAGTTAACAACCTCCGAGGGAGCTTATAAATGTAATCTTAAATACCACTAAACCACCAGCAAACTGCAATAATAACATTCCGCATGCAGGACCAACATCGAACATTAATTCGGTGGAAGGGTACTGAACACTAAAGAAACGTTATATGGGTGGTTCCTTGCACTATACTAGGTAATAAATAGGACGCATTCGCTCCCAGTCATAAATTTCGAACCTAAACCCGAAATGCTGATTATTACAAAACTTCCGACTTGCATAGTAAAACCGTTTAGTACCAGGAAGCAAAATTCGTATTCGTGAAGAAACTAGGGCAGCGCATCCCTTTTACTATTTCTGTCGTAAAATTAAATTAAAAAGAAAAACGTTGAAGTTTACTTTAATTTGCTTGTTTTAATGATACCACTTTCGTAATAATAGCGAAAGCCGATTATCGTTTGTAGCTCGGAGATGAAATCCTGAAAGCTGAATAGAAACAAAAATAAAGAAATCGAGAAGTTTCCGAACTGTCTTATATAACTTCCACCGGTGGAACTAAGCGTTTGGATAACTTACTCGCGCGAATGCATTTTCCTACATTTTTTGAATTCCGCCATTCGACTCTAAATTCGATTCCATAAATCAAATTAAAAGTTTATTGAAGTTGTTAGTAGGGTCTGGGAAAACGGGGAAATACGAGAAAAAGAGTCGAAATTGCTTTCTATGAGTTGGTAATGAGTATTGAGATATATTGCTTTTCCGCCGTTTGAAATGGTTTACGACTAATTGTGATCTGTTGGAAGAGGTTTTCTTTTTGCATTGACTGATTAACTAGTTGTACATTTTCAGAAACTTTGAACGTACTTCGCCAAATGTAACCTACAGATAAAATGTCTGGTGTTTTAATAAATTCTAATTGCAGTTTAAATTACTTTGATCATAAGGGAAAGTTACCATTCAAATCTAGTTTTCAATCTTTTATCGTAATTAGCACTAAACTTTGCTTTTTCTTTAGTCGCCTTCAGATAGGGGTGCTTGTTTATTATGAAGAATTCACAAACATTTTCAATACTCATGAATACTACTTCCCCAGTATTTCAACGTTTGAATTGGTTGTTGAGCTCCAGAGTTCGATACCGACTGGTTGTAGATTAGTAAGTTATTTTCTACAGATGGTTTAAATTTTCTTCACATAATCTTGCAGAATTTTACCGATTATTTGAGCTGAAATAAACGGCGGAGTATCCGCAATCATTTTGCATACTTTCGACCGATACCTTTCCAGTATTTACAAGTTTGAGTTGGCTGGTGAGCCTCAGAATTGGATTGCAAGTTAGTATCTTGCACATATACTTACGACTTTCTTCCGATAAACTTAGAGATTTTTAATATCCACAGATTACATAATTTGAGATAAACCTTGGAGCATCCACAATCATCCTCAATATCTTTTCCGATATATAGGTTATATGCTAAACCGTAGAGTTGGGCATTGTGTGAGCCTAAAAATTTAAGGATCGTTGATGGTGGCTGATTTAAATCATTATAGAGGTCTTTATTGATTGTTTATCTGAGGACGAACCACGAAGCATTCACAACCAGAGTTGTGATGTTTAATTTGGGCGCCGAGTCCCAAACTTGGCGACTGTATGACGATATCTGCTTCAGGATGATTTTTGTTAATAATAATTTATTTTACAGAATTTGATATTACTAGAAAATAATCTTCTGCACTGTTTTCTTGATTTTACTTCTTTTACTTCTTTACCTTTATTTTCCATAATTAACAATTCTAACATTCAACGACTTCAAAGCATTCTAGAAACATTGACCTCATGGACATTATATACCAAGGATATATCATTAGCGATTATTGTTACTAAGCTATTGTCCGATTTACACTACTTAATCACAACACGTCATCCACCTTTTAACAAAATCTATTGATAAGTCAGGAGACTATAGAACAGAATACATGGGATATGAGTGCTTCCATGGGCAATTTCCCTGTGTAATTTTGGAACTGATTTTATATATTATAAGTTTTTGTTTATACGAGTACTATATCCCGGTAGTTAGCATTAACGTTGCGGTCTCCTATGCAGGACTTAAGAAGAAGGAAACTGTTTAAAGCAAGTACTTTTCAGAGTTAACAAAGAAGACCTCCATGTCATACCTGCAAGGGTTTAAGTTATATCCAAGAATCTTGCTGTGCGGTAGTTCTATCCTTTCAAGGATTGGTTAATTTTATGATGCGTTGAACTTTACCAGTCAAAAGTTCCTGTCTGACACACTGTTTTTTTTATGTACGAGACAAAGATTTTTGGCTCCGTACAAAGATTTTCTTTTGGGTAGTTCAATTACTATTATTATGTTGTACAAACCAAAAATCTCTCGTACAAAGATTTCTTTCGGATCTTTATACCTGCCCAAAGAAGCTCGTACAAGAAAGAAAGCAGTGGTCTGACATTGAACTTGTGAATTGGTATAAATTGACGGTATTAGCAAGAGTCTACTAACCAAGCCTTTTTGTAACAGTTTTGACGTGACACGTAACAAAATCATCCACCTACATAATGTAATTTATTCCAATAACTCTACTGGCTTTGATAACATTACAACTACGACAATTTTCCATCGAGAAGAAAAGCTTCTTCTTGGTTTTATGCTGGCAGTAAATATTGAAAGTAGAAGTTTAGTTAGCTTTAAAAAGCAAACCCATATATTTATATTTGCGGTTATTTGAGCAAAGCAATATGCCATTTTAGACGTCGTCTTGTTCCATTGAAGCTCGGAACTTGCTGTTTCATACAATTCTGGCCATTCGTTATATTTTTCAGCCATTAGGAGCAATATTGGAGTCTTTTCGAGAATATTTTACAAATGCCTTTCTTTTTATCCCTTTTGGTGCAGTGATCAGTATTTGTTTTTAGAAAGAGGGCATGAACTTGTAGATGGTAAACTTTTTCGTAGTTCTCTAAAGGAAGCATTCTCTCCAAGGCACCCTAGTCGGGACCTACTACGTTGTTCTTGAGTTACATCTCACGCTATAGAGCTGACGGTTTATGCGGATAACATGACGGTTTACACATTCCCTACAGACAAAAACTTGATCTGTTGCCTAATATTGACTTTGGAAGTGGATTGGCTGGTAGAGGTTGAAAATTAACTTTGATAAGCGGGGTGTTATTAATTTCACACGATAAAGAAATCTTCTTAGAGTGAAAAACATATTCATTACTGACGTCTATCTCCCGTAAAGCTTTTCTGGCTGATCATGAACCATAGGGTGCTCCCCGGCAGTACACCGCATTTATACTGCAAAGTTTCAGCAAACAAGGCGAATAATACTACTACCAATCTGCTGACGTTCTACCTCGGATCTTAGAACTAAAATGCTGTTTAATGGGGATGCATAACAGCCATTTCAATATACTTATGGTGGCGCAAAATGAGACATTATGGATGACAGTTGATACCGCCTATTTTTTCCACAAATACACAACGATCTGGAGCCCTCCAAAAATATGCAACTAACTCTTTAGATCCACGCTGAAGAAAGGCGGCCCTGAAGCTGAATAGACCCCGTTCGAGTTTCCTCTTCGGAAGGTGGAGAAATTCCTTCAGCGAACGAATCCATTCTGGACGTTCCCTCCCTAAAGGAAAATGACATCTTTTAATGACCTTCTGTATTGTGATCAACATCACCCTCTGGATCCTTCTCCACCACGCGATCAACCCGAAATTATAGATAGGAGGACTTAAAGGGGTATGGAAGTCATTTCAGCCTCAGAGAGAACGCCAATCACGATCATTCAGAAGAAGCATTCGATGGTCTGTGAAAGCATGAGTTTCTTAAACTAATTTTGTATTCCAGAATTTTTTGATTCATTAAGTGTATCTTTTATTTCTTGTCTAGCTTGACTTGGATTGAACTAGTAGAAATTTTCACTCCTTCTTCATTGTTAGCTTTCTAGTTTTCCCGATGGGATCAATTCTATTTCACTCATAACACAAGTCTTTTTGGAAATGCTGCTTCGTTGCTTCAATTAGTCCTTCCTTTGTAATTATTTTACTATCCCCTACATTTGGGGCCCTTTCGACATCATCATCATCGTGGCGTCTAGATGAAGTGAAGGAATAAGTGGTGAGCGCTAGATCAGTGCTGTACGAAGGGTGATCAAGCTGTTCCCAGCCATATGATGCGATAAGATCTTGGGTTCATCGGGCCACACGTAGACGAGCATTGCCATTGAGCAAAACAATTTCTTTACAAAGCATACCACGCTTTCTGTTTTGAATTGTTCGACGCAATTTAGTTAAGGGATCATAACGTCAGAACGGCCGTGCTGCAGTGGTTGGTAAATCAGGTAGCAGGATTCTATGAGGATGGAATTCAGAAGCTAGTTGTATAATGGGATAAGTGCCTTGATATTGGTGGAAATTATTTTGAACCGTTGGTTAAAACACAGGATTTCTTATAAAAATAGAATTGTTGAAAAATTTCACTTGTGTTCATTTCTTTTATCGAACCGTACTTACTTAAACGACAAGCTTTGTAGTTCAGTATAGAATTTTTATCATCCATCATTCTGCTCAACATAATCCCGCTTTGTAAGTTCTTAGAATTATTTAAATTACGTTCAAACTGTTTGCATCAGGTTTGGCTAGAAATAAAACTGCATAACCGTCCCAAATTCGTTACTTTCATTATATTTGATATCGGGAAAATCTTCTTTATGTACCGGGGTACATCGGAATCGAAAACAAAGAAACGGTTGATAAAGTAGCCAAGCGGGGGTCATCGCCATACTTTATCGAATCCGACACAAATTTAAAGGAAATACCGACAATATTCGGCAGGGTCTATATAAATTGTAGACTATTATTTCCTTTAAAATACGTCCCTTTGGGTCAAGAAAATACGACAAAGGAAAACATTCGGCTTTTCCTTCTATTATTCTTTAATTATCGTCCATTTCTTTCTTTGCGCATTTCGTGTACCGACTACAGTATGAGAATTCATCCAAAGGTTTCATTATCAAACTCAACTGTGATCCAGGCAAATTAGCTAATTGCGTCCCAATTAGAGTAATTAAATCCGCGAAAGGAAATTTCAGATAATTAATGGTTCAACGATGCTAGCCGCAAAATTTGCAAACAACGACCACGTTACGGTAAATATCCGGAGTAATTAGAGCTTCAAAGGTAATTCGCTGAATTTTAACTTAAATAAAATACCGCCACCATTTTTGCATATTGAATTGTGTTGGTAGTTTTAAATTTATTTATTTCTTTGTGGGTATTAACAGAGTTATGCAAATAAAGGGATTTATACCGGCGATAACAAGTACTAACGTAATAATCAGAGCAAATATAGAATTATAAATTATAATTTTAGAACCGGTTGCGGTGAGTAAATAAATTTAATTGTTTTAATCTTTAGAAAGCAGATATCGATATTGTAATGGTAAATACACCACTGTGTTCGTTTTGGAAGCATTTCCCATGTAACTTACGCACGCCATACATTTCTTTTTCCAAAGCTTTGTATATAAGTTTGTTGGCCATCACCTCATTAGGTCAATGAGACATCATTCAAAAGCTATGACTTCAAACATACGAGGAACGATTCGAATGTTCTAGTTCAATTGCGTAAATTTTATAAGTCACGCTATTGCAAAGAAAAAAATGACACGTTTATTTGTGAAATTCGTGTTAGATGCATGACAGCTTCATGAGATCTTACGAACGTTTGCGGATAAACAAGGATTTCAGCTCGCTCTCTATCTCTATGTTGTTTAGGAGCTGAACAAAAGCTCAACAGTTCGACATATGGCGCCAACTTAAAGATCTTGTAGCACTTTTCGGTGACCAATTTTACCAACGAAAAGCAGCTAGTGATAAAACGTCGATACCTTACTTCAATCTTGAAACCAAAAATCAATCGAAGATATGGTGCAAACCAGATGAAGGGCTTCTGCTTAAAGCATGCGCGGTTCGGTCGGTTGGAAAAATAATGCTTACTGTATTCTGGGATTGCGAGGAGATTATTTTTATAGATTATCTACCAAAAGGTGTTGTACTTAACTTAGATTATTATTCTAATCTTTTCTCTAGCCCATTGGGGCAGACGCTTTGCAAGAAATTTCCTCAAAAGTTGCAATATCGGCATTTACTGCATCAAGACAATGGAAGATGGGGTCTTCTATTGTCCACTGCACGAAGAACGGAGGATGGTTTAAAAGAATTGCCCTTGCACTTGCTTCCACATCCCAAATTTGAAAGAACTAGGGCGGGATATGCATACCATACTTCAATCCTAAGACCAAAAATTAGTCGTTAGAATGGCACAAATCACAGGATAAGACCGGGATTTATTGAAAACAGAATAACTGGATAAATACTTTAGGTCCAAACTCTTTAAAAGTTACGATCTCTTATTTAGCACCTCTTAAAATGTTGTTAGTACCTAAGTTTAAAGTAGATGGAGTTCCGTCAGTTACTGTATTCTGGGATTACGATGGGGCATTTTTATGGATTATCTACGAAAAAATACGACATCCTATTCGCCAGATTTGGCTCCCAGTAAGTTGTAAGTTGTTCCCAAATTTGAAAAAACCACTACGGGGTATTCGATTTGAGACCTTTGATTGACGAAATGACAAAGTTATAGCCCAAGTCCTAGAAGTTTAGAAAAATCCCTCGTATTATAAATTACTTATTCCCGGTTTCTTACTATTAGAATTAGAATTAAAAGTTTTAATCATTTTCTTGCTAACTTGAGACTAACATATTGTAATAAAAAAATTGGTGTGTGTGGTTTACGCACGTCTAAATCACACATCAACACACACACAACATCACATCAAACCGCACATCAACCTCTCTTTGCCTCTCCTTCTGTTTCAGACGAAGCAAGCACTCACGTATTCTTTCTCTCGCTCGCACATCCTACTCTACGTTTTCTTTGTCTTTCACACGAAGCGAAGCTCCGCCTAAATTTAACGCTCTTGCGCTTACGTTTACGCTTACGGTTACGCTTACGCGCGAGCTAGTCCGGTGTCCCTTAAGAAGTATTCACGTCAATAATTAATATAATTTTGAACTAGTATATTTTCGCATTTCTGACGACATTCAGTATACATATACCGACTCGGTCAATGCTTAATTTGGGTGTGTAATCAGGCAAATGTGAACGAGAACGAATAAAGGGCATTTCCTTTACAATCAGATCGAATAAGAGCCTGAGGCGTTGAGACAAGCATGTCTGCATGACACATGCAGTATCTTATTCGATCTTATTATCACAGAAATGTTATTCGTTCTTGCTTGCGCCCTCGAGATTCCAAACATACACGAGGCACTGGCCGAGCTGGTATACCATTTTATTAATTCATCTCGGACATTTGAATAGTCATTTCGAATCGACAATATTGGATTTTCAGATATTAACATTCTCATACGTCGTTGTCGCAAATACCAGTAATTTTACACTTTATCTCTCTATTTGGCGTCGCTTATTAGATACCAGCTGACTTACGATGCTGTTTGTCGTCATCCTCATTTCGACATTTATTGCACACAGTAAAACCGTTTAATCTAAAGTGCGGTAGTATCAGCCGCAAGTTACCTCCGCTTTCGGGCTTAATGTACTTCGGCGTGACGTGTAAGTACATCGAATTACAACAAACTAATGAAGCCATAAAGGCTAGTACGAAATATAAAGTCGAATGGCTACGGTATTGAAGCGCATCATTCGATTTAATGTCGAGACGAAAGACGTAGTTTCGCTTACTAATTGTTAGTGTACGATTCAATTAGTCTCTGCTCTTCTCATTAATTAATTAATTAATTTCAATATGCTCAAAACTAGTAAACTATATGGTAATTTGCACGAATGAGCAAACCTTGTGGGTCCACCTTCTTGAGTGGATGAAATCAATGTTATTTAATTTAATTGATTGGTTTTGAATGAAATCTAACATTTTCATCTATAGTTTAGGAAGAACCAATATAAAAAATAAAACCTAATTTCCACATCGCCTTGGGTACTGTAAATATGTACTATACATGTTACAATCCTCGATAAAAAGACCACAAAAACAAAAATTACGAATGTCACGATCTTTACTTTGTCCTAAAGGGAATATTATCTCCACTGAGGAGTTGAAAATGACTAAATCAATGTAATAGGAATAAGAACTATTTATGTAATTTCAAATCAATTTCGAAACTGGAAAAGGAATTTTACGCCAACCTACGCGAAGTATGTGTATACATGTGTAATTTGAGAATCCTTTAGGTGGAAATAATAAATGCAGAAATTGAGGACAAATATCAATTAACAACTTAAAATATTCAACATCTTTACAACTCCAAGAAAATATTATTAACTGGCGGTTACCATGTAATTCTCCTTTTCGTAAAATAAATATTTACTTATTGTTAGTTGCGATGTTTTTGCCTAGACATTTGTATTAATCAGTATTTATCCAAGCAGAAACGTCTCAGCGACTGTTTCAGGAGTGAAACTTACTAAACGTTCTTTACTTCAATCTTCTTCGTTTACTCGTACAGAAATTAAGCATCGTTCTCCTTAGTAAAATAGTTTGATTTGCATTTAAAATTAAGGAATTGCTGATAACTTTTACGACAAAAGAAGTTCAAGCTCGTCGTTCTATGCGCCGTACGATTGTAGATGCGAATCTAGCATTTTATGGTTGGTCCATTCTTAAATCATTATAAAATATGATTCATAATTAAAATATTACACTTTACGAATCTATGTACATAAGAGTTGGAACTAAACATTCCTTATTTTATCTTTCTCTTTGAGACTTTCTTTGTATTGTACATTTTGTGCGCTAGTCAATGCGACTCTAACCAGACCTAAATGTGTAATGGAAGTAAAGATTCCTGAAGGCAGATGACTTCCCATACAATTTCAATTCCATCAAGTCCTCCACTTTTATGGCAATAAGTATAGATACATAAATATATATTAGAGATGGGACGAATCCAAATTTTCTCGAAGCCGAATCCGAATCCGAATCCTAAAGGATTCTCGAATCTCTCGAATCCTTCGAATCTCGAATCTCTCGAATCCATCATATAATTACAATAATAAGAAAGGACAGAGAGGAAAAACAATTTTACAGGAAAATTTTAAAGCTACTTTAATTAAAAACGATACAGTTTTTAAAAATATTTATTAAAAAAGATTTTTTTGAACATATTTATATTACAAATGAAATTAAAAAAAAACAAATTACACAATATTAAAAGATAAATTATGTTAAAATCTTGATGATTATGCAACAAGTTTTTATTTATATTTAATTTCCTTAGCATATGGAAATTAATATATCAATAACAGTACCGATATCTTTTCAGAAACTTTTGTGAATGAGAATAAGGGAGAGCTAACATAGATAAACAGCAAATATTGCACATGAAAATCTAAACACATATTTTAGTATATAAAAGAAAGCACTCAACCTAAAAGAAATAAGTGAGAATTTTAATTCAGATTTTTATTTAAGAAAACCAGCTTTCGAACTCGCTCTGGATCCAACCGACTACGTTTTTTATCCACTATGATGCCTGATGTGCTGAATAGTCTTTCTGAAATCACTGTTGATGGTGGTGTAATTAAGAATTTTTGCTAGTTTCATCAAATTTTGGTATTTTGTGTTGCCCTTCCAGTATTTAAAGATGTCTGCAGTTGGTGGGAGCAGTGGTTCTGCTAAATAGGCATTTATTTCTTCTTCAGGAGATGAACTGTAATCCACATCACTGCAGGTAGCTGGGGTCATCAACTGAGAATAGTAAATCCACATACTATGACCTTGTTCAGTTAAAGATATATCTGTGGCATTTGCTTGAGTTTTCTCTGATGACTGCAGATCACCATTTGTTTGCATATAGATGGATGAAATTTCATTAGCCAGTGTCAATTTAGCTTGCTCAACGTTTTCTTTATTCAAAAATACATTCCCTTTGAATCGGGGATCCAGTAAAGTACCAATAGTATACAATTTCTCTGTCTCAACAGAATGGTAGCGCCTTTTTAGTGACGCAAGCAAATCATTTCGGAAACCCTGTACTGAACCTAATTTTGGTTTGAAATTTTCTAGAGCACGAATGGTGCTATTCACTAAAGGAATTATTTCTGAAATTGTCACTTTACTTGAGCTGGCCACAAATGTAGCTTTATCAAACACTTCTAATATTCGTATAATATCTTCAATAAGTTTCCACTGTCGAGGACAAAGGTCTATCTGAATATTCAAGTCAGAAGCAGACAATAAAATGGCTTGCTTTTGTTCCACAAGTCGATTGAGCATGTGAAGCTGAGAGTTCCATCTAGTCGGCTCGTCTTGTATTAAACGACGACCTTTAAGACCTAACTTAGCTTGAGCAGTTTTTAACATTTTTGTCGCTTTAGAAGAGTGTTTGTAATGTCCCACAATATTCCGACAGGATATCATTATTTCCTTAATTTCATTCTTATTCAGTAAACCATCTTTTATAACTAACTGAAACGTATGGGCTAGGCAAGGCAAGTGGGTGAAGATGCTACGCTCTAAAGCTGCAACCATATTAGGACCATTGTCTCTCATGAAGCATACAACTTTTTCTGTAAGATGCCATTCTTTTATTATGTTGCTAATGAAAGTTTCTATAGCAGATGCTGTATGTGAAACCTCTAAAAAAGGAATACATTCTAAGCACAAATGATGGTACTCAAAGTTTTCATCTACAAAGTGCACTGTCAGGCTTAGGTAGTCATCAGATGATGTTGATGTCCACATATCTGTTGTGACTCCAATGTATTCAGTATTTTTAAAAGTTCCTCGACTTTCATTTTTTCTTCTTCATACATATCTGGAATTACCTTTTCAGAAAAATGTTTCCTACATGGGATGACATATCTTGGTTCAAGATGGTTAATCAATTTTTTAAGCCCCTTATCTTCCACTATGGACAGTGGTTGATTATCTGTACATATCATTTCAGCAACCAATCTGGTAATTGTTTTGCCTCTTTTGTCCCCAGGCTTAAAACTTTGCATTTTATCAAAAAAATTTTCAGAGTAGGTTGGTTGAAAGGTTCTGCTTTGCGTTTCACTGCGCATTGTTTCAAAGACCTTTGTTCGCCATAAGAACAAATTTTTGAACCTGGACTAGGAGTTGAACTAATTGACACAGGACTCCCAAAAGTAGTTATATCATCTGGATTATTTGCTGTCTGTATTTGACATGTTCCATACCTTTTCTGGTCTCAGGAATAAAGATATTTATTTATTAAAATACCACAAACATTAGGAAAGCATCCCAGCTTATAAATACTTTGTGGCTGAAAGAACGAGAACCGAAGAGAATCGTCGAGATCTTTCTAGTCAGTGATTCATATGTGTCGTGATTACATGAGTCATCATTATTGTTATTTTTTTTTTTGGATTCGAAAGATTCGAATTACGAAAATCGTGCGAAGATTCGAGTTTTCGAATCTCGAATCTTTTCAGGATTCGATGGATTCGAGGATTCGCGGATTCGAATGTCCCATCTCTAATATATATATATATATATATATATGGACAAGACTCCAGGAGATAATTCTTGCTGCGTATTGCTCTCTATTTAGAAATATTGAACTAACTTTTGAGCATACTTACAGAGAATAATTACAAGAATGGTGTATTGAACACCTAACATCTTCCAAGGTTGTGGATGTGATTTCAAAATTTATGTTATAAAATCGTTCGGCAAGAATCAATCATTTATATATATTGTTGTATTTAAAGTTGGCTGCTGGTATCATCACAATTCTTTGGTATTGTGGTTGACGCTCATTCTGAACATAAAATTCTATCTTTCAAATGGCCCATTTTCCTTCTTCGCTTATCATAATTTGCTGGCTTTTGCGGCCCTTCTGATTCTGGTGTGATTTCCTCTTTGTCGTCATATGATCAATACGACATCTCCCTTCACCTAATCTAACTATCGCCTCTACGGTCTTTTCTTACCTCCTGTCTATGAAGGAGTCCAATTCATTATTCTAAGCATATCCTTCAATAATTCAATATCTGATCTACTTCAATCTTGGTGCATTGATTACCTTCACGTTTCCTTGTAAGTTTCGATTCGTACCGTACCGTACGTTCCCTTTTAAAGTTCTTCCTTATGCTCCTTTACTCCCTGTCTAGTCGACCACGTATTTGCTAGCTGGAGGAGAATACCCCAGATTAATTTTCCATCGCAGTTCTTGACAAATAAAGATCAGTCTCGAAAACTAAATAGCTGCTGTTTAATTTTGGACGATAAACTGTCCAGTTCCAATTCCTCTCACGTTCACACATATATTTTTAAATTTGGAAGTTTCAGAGCTGAACTGAAGACCAAGACTAGTATGTGGTAAATCAATTTTCAGTTTATTCCAGCTGCTGACTTTGATGTCTCTGGATCGTCGTTCCCTGCAAACATCTCCCGCAACAATCTGCACAGAGGCAGTTTGATCACGAAATTATTTAAATTAGAGATTATTTGCAGTCAGGCATTCAGAACGGAGTGCTAAATAAATGGTCATTCACGATTAGTGAGTTGTTAGATTTTATAAACATGATGGTATTAGTCAATGCCGGGGTTACTTTTGTAAATTAGAAGCATGTGCAGAATTGCAATGCAACTTGTAGTCTAAATGTGTACTTTTTCTTTCTGAAGATAATGCTTAGTAAGCTGTTGCACATTTACTTTGTAGCTGCCCATTAATATACCTAATTTAATTAACTCGTTATATAAAAAGTCCTCCGGATTTTGTTTTATTAAGATTTTGGCTGTCAAAAATAATTCAGTTTTTTTCTTTGTCGTAGATTGCGTTTTTGCCGGGTATGCCAATACTTCTTCTGCTCGGGAGATAGGGTCACAAATGTGATCATGCCTGCGACTGGCAAAGCTTAATTCTCCTCACGGATTATTGGCGTAGGCAAATTGTCCTTACTTTATAAGCTTTTGCACAGCTACTTGATAGCATTAACGCACCAAAATTCATTAAGTCGTTATATATTGAGTCCTCTAGATTTTATTTTCATTAATAATCACCTCCTATATCAATTTTCAAATTATTACTATTAGGTAATGCTCGTGTAATTCATCCTACAATACAATTCCAATAGAACTATCAATGTCTATAATTTATCAACACAAGTACGCCTCATCGAAAGTGTGCGCTTCACTTATTTTCGAACGTAATGACGTTGTAATTGAAGAGTAGTAGATACTTCAAAACCGACCAGCATCGGTTAACGGCTGTTTGTGGAAGTAATTCGCGCCATAGGTAGCGGTTTGACTCACAAATCTATGACATTAATTAGCACCTTCGTATCGAAAACAATTTTACAGACGATTACTTCTTTCACCATGCATAACGGAATGGCAGATGAGAGCGGTTAACACGAGCAGCCTACGATCGTACGTGCGGGCACGTGATGTTATATTTTTCCTTCGACTGATTAGTTTTTGTTAGCTCTAGCATGATGTAGCGATATTTATTGCGGAAAGTACTGATTATGGTATCAATAAGCATAATAAAATATTATTGACATATCATGAGAAATCGTTCTAATAAAATTATATTGTGAACATACGCTGGAAACAGTATCTTCTAGGCAGGTGTGCTTGTGCCTAAATAGTTATTGATTAACGCATTTGCTTCGCTTGGCTGAGGCCAAATGTAATTGTAACATCGTTACAAACCCTTCCTTCAAAACTGCCCAGAATTCCAATAACGAAAACTTGCTTTCGATAAAATCGTACGATAATGGATACGTAAGAACTCGTTAAAGTACTTAAACTTTCGCAGCTTTAAAGTTAGTACTTCAAGGTCGCAAAGTATAACATCCGAACCGACTTCTTGGAATTATCGCGCGAGTTCGCATCCATTTATTTCTTAATCTCGATGCAATAAAACGTTTGAGAGCACCGGCCAATAATCCAGTGGTAAATAATACGCGTTAAGCCGTAACGGGCATTAAGTTAGCCGCGAACTAAGGCAGTTGCCTGCTATTTGAACAGTATTTGTTTTGCAAACACAAATGAACAGTAAAATTTTTTCGTCCTCCCGCCAACCGCTACGATCGGATCAAACGATAGGTAGAGCATTTCGCAACGTCGTGTAAACACGAATTTCTATGTGGTCCCGTTCTACGTGCGATTTTAATCGTACATAAACAGCGTGTACGAATCCCGCCCGTTCCTGCGGTGGTTACCGTTCGATCGGTTCCATTTGACCCTACAGTTCAATTTGGAATCCGACAGTATAACACATGAGTTGATTAAAACGGGGACAGGGGATGATTTGGGAAAATACGCCAACTGGAAGCGAAAGATCAAATTTCAATTACTTCAGCCTTATCGCGAATTATCGGTTTAATTTCACCTAACTTCCGTGTTGAAATTGCTAATGCAAATTTATACGAGGTCTATCTTCATAGTGTTGAAAAACAATAGATCGACTAAAAATACTGCGTTGATTTTTAAAGTATCCTCCGCAAAGATTAATATTTTTGTATTCTAAAGACTAGTGCTTAGCTAGTTAGCTTTTCCTATTCATTTCCGATTTTGACCTCCACGTGTTGAACCTCGGTAATCTAAGCAACCCTTGAAAATTGGGTGACCAATCTCACTAGGAAGCAGGAGAGCGGTAAAAATGGTTCTCCAAAAAGGGGGCTGGCACATGGCCGACACTCCGGTACATAAAAATTCTAACGTTACAAAATCTCAAGTTGAAATAACCGGACGAAATTCACCGCGTTGATCCATGTATCGAAATAAGAATAGGAATGAGGTTAGCGGCTTTCACAATTATATAAAACCCTTATTGTCCTGGTTTTGGTCTATGGATCAGAGGCTTGGACAGAGAGCAAAAGTACTACGAACCATCTTTGGTGCAGTGTACCAGAGTGGAACGTGACGTAAAGGGTACAGTTTTGAATTGTACTTCGTATACGCAGAAGTGGCTAAGGGGAAGAGCGTCAAAGTGACAAACAAAACTGCATGCTTTAGATGGACAGGCCATACAATAACAGTTAATGAGACATACCCAGCAAGCAGCATTTTGATGGAGAAACCAGTTGAAACATGATCCAGAGGCCAACCGAGAGTAAAATGGAGAAATGGAGTGAATGAAGACACCAGAGCAATCGAAACGGTAAATTGGCAACAGCTGGCATTGCACAGAGTTCGAAAAGAAGTAGCGAAAAGACTGAAGAGAACCGAAGCGCACACAAGGCTCTAGAGCTAATGATGATGATGATTTGTTCCAACCAACTGTTAAAGTAGTTCTTTAGTCGTTATAGTCAATATTGCTAATTTGAAGGCATCGACTGCTCCTTTCGGCGATTGGAATTGTTGAACACGTACTTCATTCTCAATTATTGAGAGCGTAAAAAGTCGTTGGGACTTAGGTCGAGACTAAATGGAAGAGGATCTAATAGTCTGATGTGCTGCTTTGGACAGAGTTAGATGGCAAGAAAGACTGGAAAGAGCCAAGGCCCAGACGTACCTGTAGAGCTAATAATGATGGTAATTTGTTGCAACCAACCGTTAAAGCAGTTACACCAATCTCCAATAACGATGTTGTTTTGCCAATTTAGGCTTAATGTGTGAATATGTAAAATTATTATTTCTATGCTCCAAACACTATTTAACGGATCAACATTAGATTCACTTATTGTTAGTTAAAATTATGTAAAATGGATTAGTTATATAAGTGGCTGTGCAGAAAATGTGTGTCATTTATTTTTATATTTCGGTACTACTCTTACTATTACTAGTTTTAACCGACAATTCTAAATGGACAAAAGCTGTTAACCATTTAACGAATTTTACACTTTAGCTTGCGTTATGAAAAAATAACTGCTTAAAATTAAATATCTTTATGCAAACTTTCAGGATTTTCCTGCTATAATAATATTCTTTTTATGTTTTACACCTAAAACAACCCACCTAACCTGGGGGCAATAAATCCGTATTAAAAGCGAGCATCCTCTAGTACTATTAATTAAATAAATGTGGCGGATATTTTAGACCCAAAATAAAACAAATGGCTTGGCTTATCTTGAGGATCTCCATAAAACATGTCCATTTTTCAAGCTTACCGGATTTAAAATTGCCAAAAAAACTTCCCCAAAGCTCGGACAAGCAACTTTTAAATAAAGTTACAACGATTGTAATATTTTTGCAATATTGCTGTGAATACTGTGAGAAATAATTGCGACAAATGAAACTCGAAATCAATTGCATTGAAGTAGTCATTGTATCTATGCAAATGAAGCCGATTATATAAACAAACAAATTAACCTTTTGTATTTAAAGAAACCTAAATCCACCAAAACCGTGTAGGCATCGGGAATTATTGAATGACGGGGTATTAAATTCATGCTACCCTTTCCGTGGTTAATGCGGAAATTTATTTCCTCGGTCCAGTGTATGGATTTTCACGTTGAAATGGAGAAGGTCAATGTGTATATAATTTACCGAATTTTTCATTGCTTTCCTTTTTCTACTGACCATATAATCCAGGTTTTCCCCTGATAATTAAAATTAATTAAATTTCATTCGTAGGGTTAGGGTATATTTCATTTAACTCTTTTTGTGATGGCTGTTTTAGTATAGGGTGATGATTTCTATGGGATATACTAGGATGCTGTGGTACAGAATTAAAGTAATTTAGCGCAATTTAATTATGAAAGAAATGCGTAGGTCATAATTTCATATGTAGATAGAGGGGGCCTTCTCTCCCTCTTCTTCTTCTTCTTTTTCTTCTTTTTGTATTACACGGGGAAGAATCAGAAAATAAGTTACTTTCGTGCCGTGTTATAAAATAATATGTTGTAGTGGCAACACTGCCTATATAGTTGTCTTCCTATTCGCCAAGTGGAAAGCTTGTGCGTCATTCAGTTGAGTATGCAGTCATGCTATCAGTATGACGCATCGCATACAAGTTCTATCTGAGCTTGATGACGAAATTCAAGTCCGATTTTTGTGGAACAAACGCAATCGATGTGAGATTTATCCCCAACAATCCAGGTGTAAGGTGAAAATGCAATGCCAGGCCCCATAATCGCGAAATGGTGCCAAGTATTTGAAAAGGAAGCGAAGTTAATTGACAAACGGCGTCATAAGCGTCCTTCGATTGCAACAACGCAAAGCGCGTAAATGAAATGATTCTGTATGACCACCCCGTAAACATTGAACAGATTACAAGTGCATTAAACATCTCTTGTGGTAGTGTGTTTGCAATTATTCACGGTTAGCTTAGTTATAGATAAGATCTGGGTGCCTCGTATTTTGACGGGCAACCACAAAAATCAATGTTGCAATCCTTTCCTAGCCCTTCTGAAACGTACTTCCAGAGATTGCCCGCAATTATCTGAGAAAACTATTACGGGAGATGAGAGGTGGGTGCTTCACTACACTCTCGAGACTAAACGGTCATCCAATGGATGGAGACACATGGATTCGCCCCAGTCAAAGAAAGTGGAAACAACTCAATAAATTCAAAAGATTATGCTAACGGTCTTTTTATTTATTTATTAATTTATACCTCGCGGAACAACACTCAATGCAACATCATCTTTTTGGGTTTTTATTGGGTAGAACCATTAGAGATCGAGGACTCGCTCTTCTTCCCCACAACACTACTCCTCGTTTAGCTTAGTTACCCAGAAGTTGCTGCAAAATTTCAAGTAAAAAGTGTGGTGTCATCCGTCTTTCAGTCCTGATCTGGCATCCTGCGACTAGCACCTCTTTGGTCCTTTTAACCTACGGAGGTTTTCGCTAATGATGAAGAAGTGCCAGAACAAGTTCTTAAATGGTCACAGGAAATTGGACGAAATTTCTATGAAAGTAGAATAGAAAGTCGGTTTAAAAGGTGTTGCGATTCGGTTGAGAAATAGATAAGCTTATGTTCCTTTTTGTTTAATAAAAGTATTTTTCCGTATATGTATGTTGGCTTCAAAGGCACGTGGTGTAACTTAGTTTCTGATCCGTCCTCGTATATGTCTGCCGCACAAATTTCAAAGTTCGAGTACGATCGTAGGGCTTTGCATTTTGTCGGTAGAGTAGCAGAGTTTGAAAAAATCGTGTGGTAACGTTTTGTATACAAGGACAGGGAAGAAACAGAGCTGCGAACATTTTCATACGCAGACTTTTAGGTCCTTAGAGGTAGTTTAACTCAATAATAATGCCCGAATCACCTTTTTCAGGCTTTCGATGATCAAGGGCCACAATTTATTACCGGTTTCAAATTTAGGTGTAGTAGTATTTAACTAATTTTCCGACATTTGTGTTAGGCTGTGGAAGCATTCAAAACTTATGTTTGTGATATAAAATCTTTTGAATGGAAAAAGCTCTTCGAAAACTGACTTTAGCACATGCACAAATGTATTGATTATGAAATAGTGTATTCTGAAAGGTATCTGGGCTTCTACAGTAATCCGATTTTCTCCCGAAATTGTTGTAAGATATTTCGACTTTGATCCGAAAAATTAGTCAATTTTTTTCTCTCCAAATGAGTCGAAAATGAATAACTTTGCAAATAGAAAACGCCTGTCCAAGAACACTTATCCACAAAAAAAAAAATGGAAATAGCGAAACCTCAGTTAAGAATCTAGTCCTACTGACATGAAAGATTATTAGAAATTGTTTAAAATTTAGGGAAAAATCTAGATTATGCCAGAATCTCCCAAATATTGTTATAACAAGATCGCGTTCAATATAAATAGCGATACCTCTTTCCCAACAGGTATTGAGTGCTTAGCTCTAGTTGTGAGGTGTTAGTAACACTATTAAGCTACCATAAAAAAATCAAACAGTAGAAATCCTTTTAGTGCGTCTGCTCTTCTTAATATATCCATTATCAATGTCAACTGTGTTTCGTTCAGGTGTTCAATGTGTCATGTTCATTGTACGCTGCTTTAGAGTTGCACAGTATTACGTGGTGTTTGTCTTTGGCGTTAGCCGGATATCGCTGGTGATACTTAATTCCCCGAGCTTTCCACTGAGAAGGGCAACTTAGTTGCCGAAGTACGTATCTGGAATTATTTCCGAAAAGGTAATTTTATTTATTTTTTTAATATTATTTTAACCACAGTATATCTATTACGAATCTTATCAAATTTTAGTTTAGTTTTTAAACAACAAACATTAGCCCTTTAGTTTAAAACAATTCCCATTGAAACTATAACATTTTCCAAGAATTTTTTCGCTACGCTACCTTCTTCAATTCAACGACCCCTTCTCGTTAGTAAGTAGCTTATTTATCTCCGTGTTCCGTACGCAAACCATAACAATGTCGCGTTATTATTCCCATCGCGTTTTTATCGAAAGAAAAAAGAGGAAAAGAAACCAAAGGAACTCGCCCATCTCATAAATATTTCTCAGTCGGTGATGCTTCCTGATTAACTCCCGCAGCGGTGGCTCAAATCCGTCGCCCAAACAAGAATAAAGAAGACGCGATAGCGCGAGAGAGGAATACAGGAAACTACTGA
Organism: Chrysina gloriosa; assembly: GCA_038088585.1. Classification (NCBI taxonomy): domain Eukaryota; kingdom Metazoa; phylum Arthropoda; class Insecta; order Coleoptera; family Scarabaeidae; genus Chrysina; species Chrysina gloriosa. The sequence continues at coordinate 95,266,042 of CM076087.1, read as the reverse complement.
AAAATTGGAAAAACAAAATAAGATACAATGGAGACGGCTCTCGGTCGTTATACTGAAATTTTTGCGTCATTGGAATTCGTCCTACGCCTCGCCGTCTAGGAGAAATTAAAAAAGGTAACGTAAAAGTAGTTTTGTCGCTAACTACCTCATACAGTGGATGTTTATTTCATTGCTTTAGTTGTCGAAATATTTGTGCGGATTTTACCATTAAAGCTGTCGCATGATGAAATTCTTTATTTCTTCTATTTCTAAAGTGGAAATTACGAGGAAGACTGCGACCGCTGCAGGTGAAAATTGCGACTTCGAATGGAATGGTGCTTATTCTTCTCTTACCAATCTCGATACACAAAGAGGTCTTGATTTGAAATTTTGCAATTATCGTCCTTGGATATTCCAAGCCTAGGATACAACTAAATAAAAGTAAAGAAAGTCCCATCTCGACTCCAACGATTTGTAAATTTATTACCTACAGTCTCAAAGTAAGTTAAAAAAGATAAAATCCGAATTTTGTAGAAATGCATAAATCTTATTTAATTACATCTAACAACTTGTATACAAAATAAATAAATAAAAATTACGCTTGCCACACCTTTTTGGAAATAAGTGGATACTTTATTCCCGTTTCCACTGAAGATGGCAGTTTAGTTGGCGAAATACGTATCTAGAATTATTTCCAAGAGGTCTGGTAAGCGTAATTTTTATTTATTTTATATATAACTTCAGCCACAGTGCTCTTAACCCTTGTGTACACTGATAGGTACATATGTACTTTTGCGTTCGAAATAGTGTTTTGGAGGTTTTGTTAAATTTAAATTAAATGCATATATATATATATTTCGTGACCTTTTTTATACTTATCTTATATGATAGAGATCTACCACTAATAGGTCAATAAAACAAGGCTGGTTTGAACGATAGTTATATTTTCAGAACGTTTACAAACGTTTTCGAACACCTTCGTCAGTGAAAATATAACTAGATAAATATATAAACAAACTTTTGTTTTTTATTTGGGACTATCAACAAAATAACTAGTGACTAGGATTTCTTGATATAGAGGATGTGTAACCAACTTTTATATATATATAAATTATAAAAACTAAATTAATGTGTAAACATACATGCAAATTAAGTAAAACCTTATATCAAAAATCTTTGTCGAACCTTAACAATTCTGTTCAAGGACTAGGGAAAACCAAATTCAAAACCTAGCCAAAGGTTTCCTTCTTAAGAAATGCAAATGTCATTTTAACAAATTGCTATATACATTACTTAAATTTTGAATATCGGTCCTGAAATTAATAGTTTTAGTGTCTTTCTGTATATTTATCATTTCATATATTAGTCTTTTTTATAATTATTCTCTGTTTTTAATATAATTGTGTTTTCAAAATCAAGGTAATGCCCAAGATCTTTTGTAATGTTTTGTTACAGCGGTCATTGCACCAAAATCATTATTTAAAGAATACTTATGGCTATACAACCTTTCTTTAAATATTGTTTCGTCTGACCGATGTAACAACCATCACAGTCTTTACAGTTTATTTTATAAACTACATTACTCTGATTTTGTTTAATTATTTTGGATTTAGTATTAGTAAAAAGAGATCTATTACTATAATTTGGAATGTTTATGTTGTTTTTATTAAATTCTTTTTTATTTTTTCGCTTAAACCTTTTTTATAAGGAATAGCGCTATAACATTTATTGTTATTAATTTTAATTCCTCTATTATATAATTTGTTAATTCTATTTTTTATTATGTTTTCATAAAAACTATTTGAATAATTATTTTTATCTAAGATTTCTTTAACTTTGTTTAAATTCTTTTCCCTAAATTCAGGATTAGCTAATCTAACCGCTTGATCAACTAAACCGGTAACTACATTAATTTTATGTAATTTTGATGTTTCTGAAAATAATTTAAATGTCTTCCTGTATTGGTAGACTTTATATGCCAATTTGTTTTCACAATGCCGTTATTATGCATGACTGTCACGTTCAGGAAATTCAATGAGTTATTAGATTCTCTCTCATATGTAAATTTTAATCTATTATGATAACTATTAAATGAATCTAATATCTCATCAATATTATCCTTTCTTACGGAACAAAAACAGTCATCCACATAACGTCTGTAAAAACTTACACTAGAATTTAGTTTTGCCAAACAAGTTTGCTCTAGGTCCTCCATTACCAGGTTTGCGATAACTGCTGATAATGGAGAACCCATTGCAGTACCGAAAATTTGTTTATAAATTTTATTTTGATATGTAAAATAAGTAGAATTTAAACAAAGTTTCGAAGCTGCAATGAATTCCTCCTTTGGAAGATCTGTAAAATCTTTTATGGAATTCCATTTTTTATCTAAAATTTTTAGTGCTAAATCCATAGGAATATTAGTAAATAAAGAAACAACATCTAAACCGATTAATTCGTAATTATTAGGAATTGTTTGATTTCTAACCGAATCTACAAATGCAATGACCGCTGTAACAAAACATTACAAAGATCTTGGGCATTACTTTTGATTTTGAAAACACAATTATATTAAAAACAGAGAATAATTATAAAAAAAGACTAATATATGAAATGATAAATATACAGAAAGACACTAAAACTATTAATTTCAGGACCGATATTCTAAATTTAAGTAATGTATATAGCAATTTGTTAAAATGACATTTGCATTTCTTAAGAAGGAAACCTTTGGCTAGGTTTTTGAATTTGGTTTTCCCTAGTCCTTGAACAGAATTGTTAAGGTTTCGACAAAGATTTTTTGATATAAGGTTTTACTTAATTTGCATGTATGTTTACACATTAATTTAGTTTTTATAATTTATATATATATAAAAGTTGGTTACACATCCTCTATATCAAGAAATCCTAGTCACTAGTTATTTTGTTGATAGTCCCAAATAAAAAACAAAAGTTTGTTTATATATTTATCTAGTTATATTTTCACTGACGAAGGTGTTCCGAAAACGTTTGTAAACGTTCTGAAAATATAACTATCGTTCAAACCAGCCTTGTTTTATTGACCTATTAGTGGTAGATCTCTATCATATAAGTTAAATTTAAATGGCTTAGCGTTAATGACATATTAGATTTAGTAAATCTTTAGATAGGTACTGAACGGGAATGTATGTTTATGTATTAGGCGTAGTTAAGATTCACTCATACAACTTCTTATTCCACGTTACTTCACGGATGGGTGTTCCTTACTACACATTACGTATTGTAAAGACCGGAATTGTGAAAACATATAAGCTTTCCCACAATAAAAAGACGTAATTAATAGAAAACAAGGACAAATTTAATGCTTTATTGGAAATTAAAATCTTTCAACTCCAGGTATAATATTTAAAAATAATTTCTGTATGTTCATCGCAAATCGAGAAGATTTTGCTGTTCCCTTTGCTTTTTCTTTTTCCAGGGCGCAACATATATAACATGAACCAACCACAAGTTTAGGTGCTTTCTTATTTTTGGCCAACAGCGAACGATGATGCATGTAAATTTCTAACAAACGGGTCACCAATAATGGCTTCTACCGCATTCTTTCTTGAAAATATTTTAGCAAGATGTGGATTATTTGACCTTGCTTCTATTGAAATTTGCTAAATAAACTAAAATAAAATGTTCGGTGGCTATGTGAAGACTTCTCTGGGTTTTAGTGGTTCAAATGGTCATCTAAAGATCCTACGCTTTGTTAAATAATGTGTTAGCATTTTGTTCATGTTGTCCACTCCACCTTTGGTGTTATTCTAATAGTGGATAATATCAAGTTTTCGTGTGGCCCACTGACACTGTTATCGCTATGCATAGTTGAAAGTAAGACAACGGATTTGGTTTTCTTGGGCATTTATGAGGACAGAGCAACATGTGCATCTTCACTAAATCCAAAAAGGGATGAAAAACATTATCGCTACAAATAAAAGGTAGAAAAATAAAAATCTACATAATTCTCACAAAAATATCCTCACTGAGGCTTATTCGGCAACTTTCAAGGAAAGTTGTGCAAAGACATGGTTACCGGTGAATCCTGTTTTACAAGAAATTGTATTGCTAATTTTCGAAACATCCATGCTTGAAGCGAAGAAAACCCTCATACGACTGCTAGTACGCATTACCAACATACCTTTTCGTTAAATGTCTGGTGTGGTCTTCTTTGGGGACAATCCCATCGGCCCCTTCTTTTTACCAACAAAGCTTTCAGGAAGATCTTACTTGTATTTTTGCAAAATGATCTGCATGACCTTCTAGACAACATTCTGATAGCCAATACGCAGGGGATGTGGTTTATACTTGGCGTTGCCCCTGCTCATTTTTCTCGTATTTTCACTGATTATTTAAACATAACATATCATTACCTTAGTAATCAAGGGCTTGGTCAAAACGGACCTGTTGAATGACCACCACGATCTCCTGTTCTAACGCCATTAGATTACTTTGTGTAGGCGCTGATTTATTATACGCCTATTGGAACACAAGAAGAGCTAAGGAATCGCATCGTGGAAGCAGCAGCAACTATCAAGGATCGTCCTGAGGTTATAAGGCGTGCCAGAGAAGCATGGATTCGTCGTATTGAATGCTGCATTCAACAAAATGGAGACCACTTTGAACAGTTACTCTGAATGCTATATGTTTGTATAAACTTTTTGTTTATTTCGTGCTGGAGAACGCATCCCCCACAATAGCTTAACTTCGGACTTTTAGCTGTTTATCTTTCACTTTCAATGCCTCGGTAATAAATTATTTTGAGCCATATGTTTGTATGAACTTTTTTATTTATTTCGCGCTGAAGAACATATCCCTAAAATAGTGCCGTGTAATTATGAAACATCTGGTATACATAGATGTACAGATGTACCTACTCATAAATTACACAAGGGTTAAACCGATAATCCTAAAATCTCCCGTATTCAGAAAATTGGAAAACGCTAGGACCTCATTCCGATCTTGTGTTAATATGAAGACCAATTAAATAGACAGAAACAGTTGTCGAGGGATATCTTATTAAGGTCTCAAAAGTACCGGAGCGAGAACGCGGAAGGGAAAAACTTTTCCTCCGGGGACGGGCCCGAACGTAAAGCTTCGTCGACGCTGACTGCTATGACGACGTCGCGTACATGTGGCGCACGCATTCTAGAGTACTATTTTACGCTCTTATCAAAATTATAGGAAGACGTCGACCGGTATGGTACGAACGTTAGTTTCGATCGCGCTGTGATGCAGAAGCGTACGTGTCGCTCTGTCCGACGATCGCAATGACATGTGGAGTGCGCTGACGCACAGGCTGGCTCTGCTATGTACAGACAAACGTCAGAAACGTGAGTGTTTTTCTGGCTATTTTTAATCGAGGATGAAATATGTTTGTCGACCTGATATCAATTAATATTTCGAAAATTTTTCTAATTAGAGAGTAATATTTTCTGATCAATTGCTAGAATTTGACAAAGTTATAACAAAACTTTGTCAGAAATTGTTTTGTTTATTTCGAATATGCCCATTCGTGTATGTACCTCATAGTTTCACAATTTCCACAATTCTGTTTTAGCTTAAATTTTTATTGCAAAACTTTTTACATCTTGTACCTCAAGTTTTCAATAAAGGTGATTGTAAAGACTGCGGTGTAATTTACTGACACTATATCACATCGGTAAACTCCTCACCACACAATTGTTTCATAATAAATTCGGCAACACGCGTTTCGTTAGGCTCGAGGAAAGGTTTATCACAGCCGTAGAAACCGAAGTGACCGCAAAAGTTTCTTTCCCTTAAAGGTCTAAGCATGCATTTTTACCCCACTTTTTACTGTAACCGTGTGTGTCGCGTGAACAAACATATTCCCGTTCGAAAACCGCTAGAACGCCTGTCACCCCCGTACATGCCCTTTCTTACAAACCGTATCAAGTGGACGGTCAAGGGAAAGTACCTGCTAACTCGAATAAGTTTAAACGTTACGAAAGAAAACACGAATTACAAGTATCATTGTATGAATAATTTGGTTAATTCCCCGAAGAAAATTAAAATTGATGGTTACCCTCTCACGAGCAATATTACATAATTATTTAATTTAATTATAATAGCCGGAATAAGCTAGATTGAATCGGCCCGCCGTCTCGATTTAGAAGATTTGTATTTTTGTGTATGTGTATCGCTTCATACGCATCAAGTTCTCGCCTAGAATCAACCTGTCTTATCAATTTTAAATTTTCCATTTTTACGTCGTACCCCGTATCGTTCATATGTTTTACGATACTTGACGAATCTATCCTACCATAACGGTAATTTGCCATATGTTCTTTAAATCGCGTAGCTATTGCGCGTCTCGACTGCCCTATATATGCTTTATCGCATTCACTGCAATCAATTTTATAGATATCCGACCGTTGTTCCCAAACTATTTTGTCTTTCGGGTTACCTAGGAGATTCTTTAAGGTGTTCTTAGATGTCGACTTATTCCTTTTGAAATCTTATCTGTTTGATAAAATTCTTTTCACGCGTCACTACCGGAGCCACAGCCGTTGAATTTCTTATGTAGACGTTTCTCTTAATTCTCTCTAACCGTTTTTCAACATCTCTTACGGAGTAACCATTGTATGTAGCTACTTTTTTGATTATTCCAATTTCGTTTCGAAACCTACTTTTTCCAAGCGGAAATTTTTCTTACTCAATATGTTAAGTTGAGTAAGAAATTGATACACGACATTTGATGTTGCGTGCAATGGTTCTGATCCGCTGTTATGAACCAATATTAATAATAGATTGGAAGTGGACGTCTATAGGAAAAGTACAAATGTTAATCGGTTCATAATGACGGATTCGAACCATTGCATGACACAACATAAAAATGGAAAATGTAAAATTGATAAGACAGTTTGATTCACCGCGAGAACTTGATGCGTATGAAGCGATACAGACACACAAGAATACAAATCTTCTAAATCGAGACGGCGGACCGATCCAAGCTAGTTTATTCCGGCTATTATAATTAAATTAAATAATTAAGTAATATTGCTCGTGGGAAGGTAATCAGCATTTTAATTTTAATTTTCTTCGGGAAATTAAGCAAGTTATTCATACAACGATACTTGTAATTTGTTTTTTTTTTTTTCTTTATAACGTTCAAATTTATTCAACTTAGCAGGTACTTTTCCTTGACCGTCTACTTGATATGGTATGTAAGAAAGGGCATTTACGAGCGGGAATATATTTGTTTACACGGCACACACGATTACAATAAAAAAGTGGGGTAAAATGCATGTTTAGAATTTTTTTCGCTCACTTCGGTTTATATGGTTGTGATAATGCTTGCCTTAAGCTGAGCTAGCGAAACACGTGTCACCGAATTTATTATGAAACAATTGTGTGGTGCGGAGTTTACCGATGTAATATAGTTCAAGTTTTCAAATTACAATCACGATATTCTGATAAGATTTTAATAGAACTACAAAAAAAACACCCAAGTCTCAGTTTAATTTTTATAAAATCGAAACTAAATGCAGTGAATTTTTGCGTAAGTTGCTGATTATGTTTTAAGTGTTCCAAATGAAGTCAAACAAAATCTTAATTTCCGTTTTGGTCACATTTTTAAACGAAGATACCGTAACTTATTGTTTAAATTAATTGTAGCTAGATTCAACCAAAAACGTTCCTGTGAACTGCCAACAATTGCGTTAACTTTTTAAGTTTTAAACAGGAAATACATCAATATTTTGCGATAACGTAACTGCTCTTATGCTGAAGTGTTATCAACAATACTTTCATAGGTAAATATTTTCTACTTCTTCCTTTTTAAGTTATACATCAGGATCATTCGAATTTGAATACGAGAATAGATAAATACAGAATCGAATTGAATGCGATATGCGAAGCAATATTATAATGAACGAAATCTATGCGGTTTTATTTGATTAAGATTTCCCTCTTCAGAGTGATATGCAATATTTTGTGAATTGATAATAATTGCCTGAATTGCGGTGTAATAGTAGCAAAACTGTATTAGATCGACAAACTCTTCACCGCCCAATTATTTAATTAAATCCGGTGACACGTATTTCGTTAGCAACGAAGTAAGCATCTTCAAACCGTACCTTATCAAATGAACCGTGATTTCTTAAATTCCATTCATGTACAACCAAACTTCCCCCTCTATAACTCATGGGCGTACTTGTTTATCTACTACGGTGAAAAATTTATTTCTCCCACATCGTCTCAGATCTCGTAAACACGTTCCTGATTTACGTGGGCTGCACGAATCTCTTCTTCGAACAATGTTTCTATTTAGTAAATCGTCCTCCAAAGAAACAAACTACCCCCTTCCTATGCAATAAATCGATTAGCACAGACCGACCCGAAGGACCATTGTCTTTGTTTAACAGATTCGTATTTTTAGGTACACGTATCGTTTCGTACACATCTACTTCTCGCAGCGAATTTACATATTTCATTAACTTTAAAATCCCGATTTTAATGTGTCCTTCGTAGCATTCAACTAACCTATTCTACCATAACGATAGTGTGCCACCTGTTCCTTGAATCGTGTAGCTACTGCTTGGAGTGGAGATTACCAAAATGGTAACTGTGGAAAAAGAAGGCAAAATGTCTGAAATCACTGTAATTGTGGGGAAGAAGAAATACCAAAAGAAAGGGCAACACATTATCCGCAATTTAAACCAGAAAATTTTATACTAATTAAAGAGTTGTCGGAAGAAAACCTGGAAAGAAGGTAGTTGAGAAACATGTAGTCAAAAATGAAGCTGGAGACCAATAAGAGGTTACCGAAATTGTAATTCTGGAACTTGTAAAAGAGCCGAAACTACTGTGACTGTTAAAGAAGAAAATTATATCAGAAAAAGAAGCAACTATAGTACCACTTTCTAAGCTAGAAGGACCTCGTATAATTGAAAAACTACGGGATTAAGTGCCGATGAATTGTTCACGGAAGAATTCATACTTTACTTGAGCAGAAAATGTTCCTTTTCCTCAATTGTCATAACGGCCGTGAATTCTAAAAAGTAAAAATATGCTTGAAACTCTTTTGAGACCAAGCAGGGCGGTATCCCAAAACATTAAAACGAGGTTCCAAAACTTTTGATCAATTATACCTATAGTGAAGTTAAACCGGGAACACACTGTACATATGTAGATGAAGAAATCAATGAGTTTTAAATAGAGAGATCCATCACCATCCATCTACAAAACCAGATTATTTCATTACATAGTACCAGAGTAAACCAACATAAATGAAGTGTTTTATGCTATGTGTATTGTACCTGAAGAAAAAAAAGGTACTGCAAACGTTTTTAAAACAACAATTAGATTTCTTCTATTTAAACAACAATATGCCTTTACATCCTTTACGACTAAGAAATCTCAAATCCGTTATTCAACTTCTACTAGAAAGATATATAAATTTCATGAGAATTTCTACGATGTCCGTTACGTGTCGTACAACAAAACACGATCCCGAGCTGTCCAGCCCTCGGGGTTTGCGAGCAGAATTGTTTTACAACCGCCCAAAAAGGACGACTGCAATATTAGTTCTGTGAAGCTGCCTAGTCCCGCGTCCTTAGTTGCATTATTATTTCAAACCGTTGGAAACTGGCCGCTGTTTATAAAATACATATTAACTTTCCGCTAGATTCTAAAAATAAATTTCTCTCTACCTACAAACTACACTGGTAAACAATGTTTTGGTTCCTTCGACACTGAGTACTGTCTCTTATGTATTTTTCGATGCTGATTTGGAATCCGTCGTCAAAGGTCGTCCATCAGGTACCAGCACTTTGCAATTGCATTTTCCATTGTTGGTCTTTGCCCTTCGACCAACTCGCTTCGCATCTCGTATGCCAGGCACCTTTTGCGTAAATTTGAAAGTCAATTGTCCTTATACTCGGTCTTCAACCAGCACATACCAAATTTTGCTGTTTGTTGTGCGAGCGGAACAGCAAAGATATACAAAGGTAGATAAGAAAACAATGACCACCAAGACGACAGCTCGTTCCGGCACCAAAACATGTCATCAATCAGCCCCTGGTCCATTCCCAGAAAGTCTACCCGCCACCTCTACAGATTAAACTCAGATTGATAAAAAGGGTTGTAACTTTTTAAGAAACAAATTTCCACGGGTCAGTGACGCAAACTGCAAGGAAGGCATATTCGTTGGCCTTCAAATTCGAAAATTAATTAATGATCCTGAATTTGATGCCATCCTAAATGAGCAAGAAACATCAGCATGAGGGTCATTCAAGAAAGTAATCCAGCACTTTCTGGAAAATAATAAGGCGAACAACTATAAAGACCTTGTAAAGGAATTACTTCAAAACTATTAGGCTCTTGCTTGCAATATGTCAATGAAGATAAATTTTCTTCATTCACGTTTAGATTTTTCGGAAAACTTAGATGAGCAACGAGGAAGGTGAGCGATTTTACCAGGACGTGCCCATGAAATCCCGTTATCAAAAACAGTTTGAAGTACCAGTCATATAAAAATTTAAGCTTTTTAAGTTGTAAGCAAATGTGAAAAATATACGTTTTTCAACATTTTAACCACGTGTTACTCAAAAACTATTCACACATACGTTTCGAAAGCTGACTCAGAATCAATGGGGAAAATACTATAAGAGTCCTCCCTATCTGATCAAAGACACACGCAAAAGGTGGAATTTTGTTTATAAGTGTTATTTAAGTTATGTTTTAGATTTTATTATAGTGGAATATTTGACTAACTATAATTTTATTCTTCTTCTTATTCTATAGAGTATACCATATCCCATATAAGTAAGTTAATTGCCGGTTATGCTCCAATTAGGGTTCCTCCGAAGTGGACGTCCAACACTCCCTCCACTTCTTCAGTGGTCTGTCCATTAAATTTGGCCCTTTAAGTCTGTTGTCGTCCATTCGATCTACGTGTCTGTTACACATGTTTCTTCTAGCTGTAGTCCACCTAGATATTTTCTGAATGTTAACTGTCGTAAATCTTCGATTCAAATTATCTGGCAAATAACACTAATCAACGCTACTAAAATTATGAATATTTTGGAAGTAACTAGATTTGAAAATTTACTAACCCATTAATGGAAGAATATTATTATTATTATTACTACATAATTCAAACTGCATCTCTGGTATTATTGCCGCCGATTTTTTTTCGTTTCTCTTAAGAGTGTGGTGTTTAGCCTATTGCACTAAAGCTTATTTAAGTCGGTGTTTCCCATGAAACCTATCATCTTGCGAAGGGGGAATCCTAACACTAATGAGGCCCTGGCACTTACAGAGAACATATTACAAAGTTTCCAGTTCCCCACAATAACCCTGCAGATAGGATCCTCCATTATTCCTGTGTCTTAAATATTTCCTACCACATTTTTAGGTCAATTAAACAACAAACTGGGATATAACAGCTATATTCAAAATATATAATATTACATCCAGATTTGTTCTTCAATTGACCTGAAAAAGTAGGCTTAGGCTGTACCTCGTCGGGAAGCAGCAGTCCGTCTTTACTACACGGCCCTCTCTCTCACACAGTTCGCACAAGGTCAAGACCGTTCCTATATTTGACTCGCTGTACATACATTTACAATTCCTTTGATATGCAGATTTTTGTTAACCCTGCACTGTCCTGTCAGCAGGGCCCTTGCCTTCCTGATTAGATTTTTGTTAATTCGAACCCATTGCTTTGTTCTGGCATGTGGAAGTGTCGCAGTTAACAGACAAGGTTGTCTTGCCACTGGTAGGATTCTGTTGTGTTTTACATATGGTTCGTTCCAACACACCACAAAACCAAATTGTGAATGGTCGGCTAGATACGCAAATCAAAGTTGGAACGACAAATTTGCTCTGCGTATGTACCCGACGATCCACAAACTGGTTTTGTGCTATGTTGGAACGAACCAATAGTGTTCTTTTAGAATGTTGTCCATCTCAGTTCTTATGGTTTGGTAACAAATTTCGTACGTAAGTTCAGTTATCTCCTTCGCCCCCATTCAAAGAGGTTTCCCGATTTAGAACTAAATGTTGCATAAACTCTGCGTTCCTTTTATCTTGTCCGGTTTGGGAAAAATTATACGCAAGCATACACAGAAACTAAATATTAAGATTCATATAATATCATGAATATTTAAATTACAATTCAATAACCTCCAGGTGTTTTCAATAGACTTTATAGTATCCACCTTTCCCAATTCCTTCCCTTTGTTAAAGGATACCGACTGTGTGGATATCAATTCGAAAAAGTTTCCGTCCAAAAGTTAGAAAGCAATCCGTATCGACCAAAAAAACTTTTTTCAGTTTTCTCGGTGGATTTCTTTATGTAGAAATTTTCTACGCGTAAGTATTCCTGGGTAAAATTAATGAAAACCTACACAAACCCGAAAAGCGTCCCCACCGCTGTAGAAAAAGTGAAACTGTTGCAAACACAATTTACTATAAAATCATATCGAACTACTCTCTGACGTAATTAATTATCGCGAAGAATGACTAACAAATGGTCGGGCTCCCGAAAAGTAATTTATCTTTTCGCCTAAAGCAAACCTGTAAATTAGATTTGCTACGAAATGACAGCAGCAAATTATCGAACGCTATTAACTGTTGACTTCCTTTAATGTACTTCTAAGATAAAAGTAATTAAAAACATAATTTATTATATATTTATTATTCAGTTAGCTGCGAACGGAACGAAAATGATTAAATGGAAACGTAATCTGAATTAATTATTCATGTTAGCCCGCTGTACTAACCAATCAAGCTAATAACACTTTTAATTCAAATATAAGTCTTGATGAGATACCGGGACCCTGCTCCTTTTGCTCTAGTAAATTTGTTAAAGGAAAACCTAGTCGATACGTTTCTTGCGACGAAGGGAAAGCTCCGCACGTGTTATGACTCCAGTTTATTGCTGGGGATATATATGAGGCCTACTTTAAATAATAGCCAATTACGAAAAAGCCGGCCCTCTGGACCAGGTAATGATTGTTTTTTACTCTTCACTTACTCCTCTTTGACCTACTAAAAGAAAAACACGAGGAATCCGTCTACTTTTAGAATCGCTTTTAAGCGAAGATAATCGTTTCAGTTTGTCCTGAATGTGGGCTGTAGGACGTAATTATCGCTCTTAGAAGTAACAGTAATGTTCCTGTCCTCATTTACTGGAGGCTTGAATACAAGAATTTGGACAAAATACGAAAGGGGAACAAATATATTGAAATCGTTAGGGACAAATTTCGTACCTAGTTGAATCTAAACTTTGTTTTCATTTAAGAGTGCAATTTCTGGCCGAGTTTCTGACCCATTGCTCCATAAGTCAATCCTTTATTGATCTGTGTGCTCGAGGAAACCTACCACCTTGCCAACGGGAAGCTTCTTTATCTCTTCTAGCTACATGAACGGATATCCAAAGTGGCACTACTCAGTCCGTGACATTCACTACAGATTCATTCGCTAACTCTATAGTGTGGAAATGTTCGTACTCTGGCAACATTCTCACTGCCTTTCCAATTTGTCTCCCGCTCATTCGCACAACCGTTCTATTCTGGAATCCGAAGATTCTGCAATGAACAGGTGAAACTGTCTTAATTCTGGTGCGGTTTTCAGGTATTTTACATCCATTTCTTGGAGGTAAATAACGTCGTCGAGTAGATAGTTTAGTTCTTTTATTCACTTGACCAACAGAACCCCCAGAAGGCGCTAACAAAACACGTCAAGTAGCTTTTCAAATCTAACTCGAATAAATATTCTCTTTGTGTGCTTGGCTCCCTACGAGCGCGAGCCAACACAAAACACACAGACAACACAAAAGAGAACTTATTGAAACTCGTGCTAAGTTCGATAATCCGGTAAAAAATGAGTTGCCTCCTTTGTTGAGCACCGATATCCTATCAGTTGGTCTTCTTTTGCTCTAGAGTAGTGCTTATACGTGGTGTCACCAATGGCACTTTGCGTTACGGCAGCAAAGCTAGAAACTTTGACTTTAATTTTAAAGCGGCGCCCGAAATATAGCAAAAGCCGAAAATATTGATTTCGAAAACTGAAACTGTAACACTGTGTCCTGCCACTTTATAATACTAGAGAAAATAAGGAAGTCGGAAGTTTAAGTTCTTCAACACCTCATAGAAGTGGACTGAATAACTGTTGCCACAAGCGTTCTCTGGATTCGTCAAATCGAGCTTTTTAGCGATTGTTATGGAGGGTGAAAACTTGATGACGAAATCACGAAAATGTTATTCGGAACAAACAATGGGTTGAAAAGGATAAACTCCCGACACAGGACATAAAGGCAAACCTCCACGATTGCAAGATTTTGTTGTTTGTGTGGTAGATTCGTGGTGGTATTGAGCCTTTAAACATCTAGAAAACTATGCCAGAACAGTTTTATGTTCAACAGAGCTCAACAGAGTGTAACAAAATCTGCGAGTATCCAGCTCTCGTACATTGGAGCAACGTCGTGATGCTGCATGATAAAGCAAAGCCACGTCCAGCAAGAATCGCCCGAAACAAAATGTTTGAGCTCCAATGGAGTGTATTACTCCAGCCAGCATACTCTCTAGACATTCTGTCCAAGGTCGAGTGAAAATGTCTTAATGTGAAAATTAGAAAGTATAAATAGTATTCCTTCCTGCGACGTTTGACTCGTTAAAAAGAGATAGCACTATTCGCTTGTATTAAATGCAAAAAAATATAATAGAATTGCCTTTTTCCTTGTAAAACCGCTAATTAGAACAAGACGGCGTCAATATTTTTATTAAAATGTTTGTCTCACGATACCTTATTGGTTAGAGAGAGTTCGCAATAACCGCGTTCATTAAATATAATAACTAACATCCATTTTCTATTATTTTAATCGTTGTTTATGAATCAACTCACAATCTATAATAAGTTCTTACTTAAATTTTAAATAATGTTTCAACTAGAACCTACAAAAATCACAAAAGATAAAAATACGTCTTTCAAGGAATTCGATACCAATTTCCTCCTTGACGTGATAGCAACGGAACGCTTGATAAAGGTATCAATATATATAAGATAGTGTTATCATACCACAACGCTATGTGAGTAAACTACGCCTTCATGAAACCACATAAAACGATGAAATCGATTCCTATCGGGAAACACAGCAACACCGATAGGGAAATACACGTTATATTCGATGTAAAGTTTTCGTCTTCCGGACATACCGTCCGGTCCATACATTTCCTTTCAGGCCCATTACCTGTAAAACTTTCCGATTAAATCATCAGTTTGCAAACTATTATCGCTAAACTATCAGAATTGCATCTAGTAAATAAAACAATGTTTTATTGCAAAACGTTTCTAAATTCTATTACGTACTGGTTTGAAAACATAAAATCATCAGACGAAGTTATAAAATTTGCATAATGTTATGCAAATTTTATTGGTCGCGCTAATTTACTATGTATGAAATTCTTGCTCGGAATCGTATTGTTATTAAACTATTAAATCTATATATAACTTCGTGAATAGGGGACGACAAACACTTCACGTTTATGTGGTCGTTATGTAAAAGCCATACAAAAGACCCAGTTCATTTCGTATTCAAATTTGTTCTAAACGATGTATACAGAATCGGCGGTGACGTGCAAACATTAAATCTGTTTTTGTATTGGTTTTCGTATTATGATTGTAACACCCATAGTTCCATCATGCACAAAATTACGCAGATTTTCTCCAATTGCAAGACTGGATGTTTCAATCTACGATATCTTATCAAGATTGAAACGAATATTTCTGATGCGAAAGTTCTAAAATTCCATGACACTAAACCATATGACAAACAATATTACATTTTCTTCATACATAGAAGTGTCATTCCTGCAAAAACTTTACTACATCCGGATGTTAAAGAATAAAAGAAAGCAATTGTCGCCAGCAAAATTCAACGCTTTCTTCAATTTCCTACAAAAATTTTACAACAATACACTAAATCGTATAACTCCATATATGTATACATGCCAACGCCTCCGTAATAAAATACATCCATCACTCGCCTGAAATATGAACAGAAATCCTTCGTTTATTGTCTTTTCCCTTATACATTTCGTTCCGTCATTTTGACCGAAACTAAGGAACGAAATTCTTTGTTCTTTAGATAGGATTGTGGAAATGTAACACGGGGTGTCAATCCTGCACACATTGGCGTTTTCCCACCCTACTGTACGAAAAAATTATCTATAATTCATACAATATAAACCGAAAAGGGTCTGGCAAAAAAGGAAATATGGAACGAAAATTGTTAATTTTTAAAAAGCTTGAACGTGCGACTGTTTTGTTCGCTTTAATAAAATTCCAACCGTTCCTTTATGGATATTATAGAATTACTAATTTGGTTACAAAATATTGATATTTCTAATTTTCATGTTACTGGAGTTACATGAGTACAATTCTGAATTCATTATTTATTTAGGACGGGGTTTACCAGTTCTGTAAGCAACGCATTTAGTATAATATTGCGTTTATTATCATTTATTCTACACTTCTTGAACTGTTTAAAGTATACTACCATCGGTAGATATTAAAGCAAAAGAAGTCAAGATGTCAAGATGCAGGAAACAATGTCTATGTTATCCGTTACATTTTACGTTTTCATTGTGTGGAGTTTCTGCCTGTTTGGTATAGGTGCTTACAACAGGAAACTGGTGCTAAACATTTAGCTAAACAGTTATTTTTATATACATACATAGGTGTATGTCTAGGAATTTTATTTATGAATTAATTTCTCGTCTATGGTTTAATGTAATTTACAATAGCTCCTAGTTTTAAAAGTGTCACCCGTAAAGATTTGTTAACATTGCTCTAAACCAGCCATGGGCAACCTTTTTTGTAGAAGTTTTATGCTGTGAGTAATCTTGAAAAATATACATTTTTGTAGTATCCTTATGATTCATTATGAATTAAGTTTAGACGGGCCGTGCTAATATGCAACGAAAGAATTCAGTAGCGGGCCGGACAAACCTTACTCGAGGGCCGCATGTGGCCCGCGGGCCGGAGGCTGCCCATACCTGCTCTAAACAATCATACTTCATCATCTCACAATCGACATAAACGGGGTAGAACACAAAAAGCGAAGATGCTACCCAGAGGATGGCCACTTGATGGTTGAAATTCGCATTTTGTGTTTCTCAAAAAGCCAGTATGGTCATTTATTTACTTTTCTTCAAGCATAGATTTCACGTTTAACAAAAGGAAGGAAGATAACATATTTGTCTCCCCAAAACCTAAATTAAAGTAAAATACCACTTCCCTGTACTACATCGATTTTAGTACCTTGAAGTACGTATATTGACAGTCAAGTTTTAATTGCCAATGAATAAAACGCAACCAAAAGATGCCATCACTTATGAACTTGCTTGCGTTGATAAAGAATGAAACTGTTCTTCCACACTTTTAATAGTCTCTCCGTCCTATTTCCTTTTCTTTTCTGAATTTTGATAAATCACATTATTATAATGCTTGGCAAATTTTTGTGCTTTTCAACTTATTCTTCGAATGGTACACTATTGATATCAACAAATACGACTTCTACTTTGATTTATTCCCAAGTGCTTCTTTAATTCTCGATGATGATGGTGTTTCCCATTACATTCGCATTGGTTCGTGTCAAAATCACATTGTATGTTGTCCCAAAAGACGCTTCTCAAGCGGAAGTTGTCGTAGGATATCAAGTTACTGCAACATGTCAAAGCAAACTTTCTTTGGTGTCATGTGAGAACCCTACGTTTTCGTTCTGTGATTTTCACATGAGACTTTTTCATCATTTCGATAACTTATCAATTCTCATAACAGACATTTAGTTGGTGGTGTTTTGGAATAACCTGGTTACCTTTTTTAACGTTCTTTTGATTCTTAAAATGGAGGGATTTGCTGAATATTTTGTATTATCCAGATACAAGTGTGTGAGACACTCTTTCTCATAAGCATCAGAAACGTTTGCGAATTATTCGATTAATTTTCGTCAGTTTTATTAACAATAATGAAGGTCAAAGGAAAGCTTCCATTATTTCATGTCACAATAATTTTGCACGTCTGTAGACGTGTATTCTTCTCCATAAGTCTGAGAGTTTTCAAGTGATAAGTATAAGTGGCTAATGGCTAACGTCGAGGCCATAATAATAATAATAATAATAATAATAATAATAAGTCTGAGAAAACGTTTGAAGAAATTCCGTTGGTATTTTGTTTATTTATTGTAGACAGTGACAACAGCTGTACAAACACCATCCCCAGATTTTGGTTACAAAATAAAATAAACAAGAAAATCAACCTATACGTTACTTCCGAAGGCAACTGCTTGCAAGTTGCTTTTGACTCGAACTAGTGGCAAATGAATCAAAACTAAATTTTGATAACTGCTGTTATATAATACAACCACTTTAATCCAAGAAGAATTTTTCCAAAAGTTTGTCTTACGAACTGCCTTCAGAAATAAGTCGTAGTTTCTTAAACTTCCAAGGATATAAGCTCGATTAAAGGCAACAGAGACAATTTATCGACGAGACCATTAACAATTTTGTACAAATAAGCAACAAATTTTGTTTCGCAACAATTAATTTGTTGTTTTAGTTCAATGTCTGTCTTTACAAATTTGTTGGATGAATAGTGATAATTTTGTTATCTTTCTTTAATTAAAATTAAATTAAATTAAATTAAATTAAATTAAATTAAATTAAATTAAAGGAACGCGATTATCTACTGTTTTCATATTAGAAATACTATGGAGTAGAATAGATCTAAAACATAGAGAACAAAAATGTAGATTGTTAACGTACGCTACTGAAATAAGGGCCTGGAGAAGGAAATAACTGTAATACTAAGATATTACTCCAAGAAGCACAACAACGAATTTCAACAAATGCAGTTAACATGAACATTTTCACCGCTTATAAAACTCACGACGTGTCCTTGGATATTCCCGTCACAAGCCGATGGTCTTGGTCAATGTGTTTAATAACAAGAACTTGATTCAATCGAAAAAGGATGTTAAGTAAAGCTTGTGGTAAAAGGAGTGAGAAACAAAGGAAGCAACAGAATGACGCTATAAGTAGAACATTGAATGAAAGAATATCAAGTAAGAACGACCAGAAATGCACGATAATTGGCCGCAATTTCCTCAAAACAAGGATAAACTCGAGTAATAGACAAGCATTGCATTTATAAACAAGGAGAAGGAACGCCTTCTAGACAAAAACAAGCAATTATAAACAGCAACATGTTTTCTATATCTCTCGTTTCCTTTCGATAAAGGTCAAAATATCATTGGTTATAATTTATATAGGGTGCATATATGTATGTACAGTATAATAATTGAAATAATCATTGCTACGTAATAGAAGCAATAACCTCTAAAACCTGCTTGTAAATTGTGGTGAGGCACCTGTGAGGGAGTATTGCTTACAAAGCGGAACATAAACAATCTCGCATCTTTGCTTTCGCGCTCGGTTGCGGCGTACAAATCCATCCAGGAATAGTATGTCGTAATGTGGTGAGCATCACAGATAAGGCATCTGTCATTATTACCCCTTCCTTCACAATAAATGTAGGTAAGGGCCACTCTCCCTTACCTACCTTCAGTGCATCATGGGATACAGTGTGTCCCTCGATACTAGATAACTATGAATCGCATATTACTATCTCAAGCTTGAGTTGAGAGATCTACATACCAAAATCACAGAAGAAAAAAAAAGTGCTCGCTATAATTGGATAGTGACTCATCCCGGAAAGACAATGAATTGCAACTTATGAAATAGCGGGCCAATAAAGAAAATCATCTGAAAATTATATTTGGTAACCATATTTCCAAAAATCGAATCACCAGTGGTGGAAGTTACACCCCTGTTACCATCATATCAAACCTGAAACTAGTAGTTCTCACCCAACCTCCAACCCAATTAACAAGAAAAATTTAATTGCGGTTTTCAGGTAATTTCAACGAAAACGCTTCTTTATACAACTGGAGGTACTAAATAACAGTGTCAACCGAAGCACCCAGTTGAAGTGGCTTAAACAATTAAATGCTTTCAGTTGCCACTCAAAATCACCCGAAATAAACGATCCTTCCATCAATGAAAAATTACACCTTTTCGATAAAAAGGATTCGGAGGAGAAAGATATCAAATCGAGCGTGAAACAGAATGTACACAACAAAAATTTATACGAACCGAAATCACCGCGTCTAACTCCATTTTACGTTACATCGCCTTTTTAAAGTCGGTTTCATCGATTATATGACATTACTTTGAGTTATTGCGCATATATCGGAGCTGCAATCATTTTTATTCGCCAAATTCGTTCTAAATGGGTTTTTGCAGATAAATCACGCCATCATACTAATTGTATGAATAAAAATTCCAAATATATCTGAATAAATGTTAAATTTTATTCGAATCTAATCCATCAATTTGTTCCTACGACCTAACGTGTACACTACCGTCCTTATTAGTTCGGACGCTAAAGTACATTTACAAAATTGTAGAATATTAACATTAAAATATACTACAAAATGAATTGTTATTGTTATTAACATATTTATAACATACGAGAAAAATAAGAATAAGTCTCAACATACATATTATATTAAAAATTATTTGCACGAAGGTTGGCACTAACAATTCTAGGCCAATTTTCAAGCACTGTATATGGCATATTGGCCCACTGGCCCCGTATAATCTTACATAAATGTTTCGTGGAAGTAGGACACACATTTTGAATTCTTCTGTTGAGTTTATCCCATAACAATTCAATTGGATTGATGTCAGCACTTTGCGGTGGCCACATCTTTATTTCAAAACAATTATTTTGTTGTTGGTTATTGAAGTAATTTCTGCTTACCAATACCGTATGTTTGGGGTCGTTGTCATGCATGAATATAAAATTATTACAAATTAAACGCAACTTGGAGGGTATTGCATTTTCTTAAATTTTTAAAATAGTTTTCTTTTCTCAACTCGCTGGAAGTCTCCCGTCCCAGCGTACGAAAAGTAACTCCAAACGAGCACAAAACTCCTTACTAGCTTCACAGTTGGCACGCTACAATCCCGCAACAATCTTTCACTCTTGTATCTTCTTACGAACACACTCCTTGCTTGTCCAAAACTTGTTTGTTCAAACTTCGATCATTCATCAGTTCATAACGTCCTATAAAGTCTTCGACTGTCCAGTTTCTATATGTTTCAGCCCACTGTAATCGTCCAGCCTTCTGTATCGTTTGCTTAACAATTTTATGCGCTCATGGTCTGACCTTGTTGTTATTCGCGAACAACCTGGTCTTGCGCTGGCTTGCGAACCGCCGTGTATTTTCTTGCCGGTACAATTATAATAGCACGTTTTTCTCGGCTTGTTAGCTTTCCTCTCGGCATTTTAATGAAACTATCTGCTTCAATACACACTTGCTATCGATACAAGCGCAACCACGTTTGTCGAACAACTAAAATATTGATTATAATATGCAGCACTGTTACAACAGAGTAATGTAAACTTTTTAAGCTGATTCATTAGTCATACTCATATTGCTACCTCGTAAAGAAACATAATAAAGGGATGGTAAATTTGTTCCACAAGTGCCATTAGAATGTATATTTTAATTATTATTTGATATGGTTATTACCCAGAAATTCTGAAGGTGTTTTTCTAGAACTGGAACTAGAAACTTTATACCATAATATAATTTACATTTTGAAGTAATAGTGCAATCAATTAGACCGCTTTACAAAATTTTACCAAGTTTCCCAGCTAATATGGACGGTAGTGTATATACTAGGTACATATACTGAAAATTACATTACAATCATAAAATCCTAGCTACTCAATCATATTTGCAAATTGGGAATGTTCGTCTCGATATTTCATTAAGAACAGTCAACAAACCTTTCGATATATTTCATAAAAATCGAGCTTATATCATTTATTAAACTGATATTTTCATAAACTTTACGTTAATCCCACCAAACCACGATATAAGCGATAAGTACGTACATGCTCTTGATAGCTTTCAATAAGTTATTGCAATGACACGACGTAGTGGTATATTCCAGTCGAGATTCGCTCAGAACCGAAAACACCACGAACAATAAATTTTCCTTTGGATACAAAGGCTGTGAAATTCATTTCCGGAATAAGGATACATTTCCAGAGTATGGCGGAGATTATGCGCCGCTATTACCCTATTTCCTCGCATATACGTGTGTGCACATAGTAGCTAAGAAACATCTGGGAACAAATGACAAAGAATAGTTTGAACGTGAAATTTCGCGTTAGTTCTCGAACTAGTTGCCCGGGAACTTCGAAAACTACGAAGCGTGCTGTTCCGGTAGTTTGCGAAGCACGTGACGACGACGTTGAGTTTGACGTTACGAACGTTCTACAATAAAATTATTTCTGGATAATTCACGGGAGGAAGTTATATGAAATGATTGCATAAGAAGCATGTATGTAAGTGTTTCTGCGATTGTATCGGTATTTATGGGGATTTATTGGCACCAAAGACGCCAACCTGTAAAAATTTATTGCGAAACATTATTTCATCATTTGGCAAAATTATAACCAAAACACTGTTTCATGTATAAATTCAGATGTGCATTATTGATAAATCTCTGCGTCTTAACACTTGATTTGAAGGTAGCAACATTGCTTATCTAGGATCAGATAATTGTTCAGATTCATGTAAATCAGTAGAAATTCATTAGAATATTCGGCCTACTATAACGAATAAAAGGAGCTTTGTTTCTACATCCACTTTTGATAAGCTCCTTCATTTCTCAAGGTATGTCAATACCATCTCTATTTTGCTATCTCCGGCGTCCTTCTAAAACAGGGTTCTCCAAACTTTTCAGCCTTGGGGCCATACTGATTACTTCAGTGAGTTCCATGGGCCAACACCGTTTTAATTTCCCTGTAAATAAATCCGAGTTATTATCATTCTTTGTTTTTTATCCAACTTATCACAACAACAATAAGCTATTAGCTGTCGCGGGCCGGATTGATGACACTGGCGGGTCGGATTTGGGCCGCAGGCCGTAGTTTGGAGACCACTGTTCTAAAAGATCATCAACAACTGACAAGGATGTGGTCTGAATCTCCCTTCAAACTTAACAGCATTTCTACGGAATGTAGCAATCCATAGCAATCCGATGACCAATTTATTTTCGCTAAGATCCTCTTACCTTGATCTATAACTGTGTTTTCATTTGAAACTATTCGATTACGTTTGTAGATTTTATTTTTATACACTATGTTAAACACACCCTTACAATGGAATTAATTCTGTAATCAATCCCTCAACAAGTTGCAACCAAAGTGCTGAACCCATGAAGTTTATAACTAGAAAATTAAGTAACGTGATATTTAACAACGGGCAGGCCAAGAAGTAGACTTAGATCGAATTACCAGGGTGAAATGAAAGCAGATTTACAACCCTGTAGGAATGGGGCACTAAAAGGAAAAAGTCAAATATGGGGCTAGGCTGAAAATCAAAGGAAAAGTGTTACTGTCGTTTGTCACAGTTTCGAGTTGTTACTTGTGACTTCTCGCTTCAACTTTTGACGTATTAAGCATTCGGCTTCTGGCGTTCAGGTGAACAGGTCGTTTTCGGTGAATAAGTTATCCCGTTTTCGCCTTAAAGTCTCGCTAGGCGAGAATATACACGGAAATTCTACTCTGGGAAGTTTAATATTATCGTTGTGTCAATCTCGGAGTTAAACTTCCCCAATTTTGCTGTTCGAACTAATCGTCTACGCTGTACGTTTGCTTTTCCCTCAATTGGAGGTGAGTCTTTCTTTGTGTTAGTATCGGTGCCATATTTTTCTCTTTCCCGTTGCTGTAGGGAGCTAGTGTAGGCTAGTGTGATCTAGTACAACTAGTAGAGAACTAGTACACCCTAGTATACTCTGGTAGAAACTAGGATAGTCTAGTAGAGAGAAATAGTATAACCTAGTAGAGTGCTGGAAGGACTTCAGTTTGCTGTGTTCGGCTGGCTTGCTGACATTTTTACAAGTGCGAGATAACCCGCCATCTTGGACAGTTTCCGTCCCGATACCGATTACCACACCGTATGAAGGTTAACAACCGGAAATACGTTGCGCTAAGTCCCGCCTTTATTTTATTTTTGACTCGTTGAGTTTTGGGAAAATGTCCCTAGAATCTTTTAGTGTATTTAGAGTTAATAGATCGGGGATTTGTACTCGAGTAAAAAGGTTTTCTTACTTTTGAAACATTCAATTCTTTTAGTATTGTAAGGCGGGGAGGAGAGATTGGTTTTCGGGCAAAACGGATTTTCCTTACTGTTGCTAATTTAGTAATATATGTATTGGTTGAATGAACTAATCAATTCTTTTAGTAGTTTAAGGGAGGATTATAGTTACTTGTCACTTGCATAAAGCTGAAAGGTGGATGTAAGGCCGCTGGAATTCTGACGGTTACCGAGAGTGTTGCAAGCATTAGGTAAGAAGCTAGCTTAATTGAATTTAAATTAATCGATACACCTCAAGTGACAAATAAAGTGCTGTTCAACGTCATTCTCCGCCACAAGTTATTTGTTATTTCGTTTATATTATTTGCAAATGGAGTTTTCAAGTAATTTTGCTGGTCACTTCACGACCGACTAAAAGATCCAGGACGTAGACGGTTCGGATAACCTCGTTCCACTTACTAAAGAAGCTGGAAGGTCCCTCTGACTCCAGACGCTTAGATGTGATTCAGTTCTATAATTGGAGAGTGGTGGCTTGTTACTAAATTCTCGAACTTGAACCTACGCCGTTTCCATTGGGCTAGCACGGCCTGGATCTCCATCTTTATCACCAACTACGGGAGTTATTCGAACTGTAACGCCGAACTTCCGTATCGGTCACGTTTCCGACATTTCCTCGTAGTAGGGTCATTTTCTATCAAGAGTTTTGAGGCCAGTAACAAAAGAAATCCTCATATGATTTACCACGAAAATCTTGAAAGCTAAGACTGGGTACTAATTCGAATTAGCACGGCAAAATGGAAGAAGATTTACAACCCTGTAGAAATTGGAGACTAAAAGAAGAACATTGAGTATGGCAAAAAGGCGGGAAAAATGTATAATCATGGAAAGATAACTGATACGAGTTTAGTTCAAAATTTATTTAACATTCTAGTAACGTAAACGCGTGAATATTCCCCAATTTTACGCGAACCAATTAATTCGAATACGGTCCATTTATTACTAATTAATTTTGGGAGGAGCACCAACAGGCTACGCTGAATTGAAATAAATTACGGCAAGTAATCAACGACTCCGATCGATTTCTTTGAGTTCTGATTAAATTTGCAGCTCTGGATTCGATATAGATGAGCTAGAAACTATATATAAATGTATGAGCACACTTTATTTGATTAGCGTCAAAATTTATAGTGCCGGAACTTCAGCCATTAGGTGAGACGAGTCCACGTGCGCTCTTGTAAATTGAATTTTGTAATTCGTCGAGCACAGCCTTATACATAGATGATGGAATCCTGGCCACTAGACATTCCGTCGCTCAGTGTACGTACCAGTACGTTCCTATCTCAAAGGGCACCAGTTCTATAGAATGTGATATTGTACGTTGTCCTTTAGAACAAAACTCGGTTGAAGTATTCGCGAGCTTATTTGACTTCCAGAAGAATATTAGTATTCTTTTCCAGTAAGATATAGTCGAATAACTGGGAAAATACTTTTTTAATTCTTATGAACGTTAAGAACTTTATGAAAGCTTGTGGTGAATATGAAATTGAACCGCATCTATTCGTCTGCTTCATAATTCTGTTAGTCTCCAGTGAAGTGTGGATTTTATAATGAACATAAAAATTTCTTGGAATTTTAAAAAGACAATAAAGAGGAAATTATTTACCCTTATAAACTGGATACTGCTATTGCTGTAATTCTTTTCAGTTGTCAGTTGTGTATTTCCTAAACGTCTATAAAAGGTACTGATACGAATAACATCTATACGTATTTCAACATCTACATTCTTGATTGATCGTAACTGTAGTAAATATCCTTATAAAAACTACGATTTTGAAGGATACAAAAGTAGAGGAAAAATCTTTGTAGATTAAATACTGGTATTGCGGTAAGACATTCTTCCCATTCTACTTCATTATCTTTTGTAATGCGAAGACAAACGGTGCTGGCACGCTTTGAGGTTCCTGCGGTTTTACCAGTTCGTTACTTCGCATTTAACAGTCCTCAAAATAGCGAACGTAGGCCGGATAAAATTTGTACTTTCGAAAGCGGAAAATGAATCGTTTAAATCCCAAACTTCAGTCGTACAGGAAGCGCGCTGGCGTAAAGCCAAGGATTTATAACTAGAGAGAGCGGGGATTTATTCGGTGACCGATGACAATGGGGGTAACACAAACGCTGCTGTTGATGCATTAAGGGTTGGCTGGTTTAACTTCGGCATTCCGCAATTATGAAGGGCGAAATTTCAAAATGGATATTCTCAAATTATAAAGGGTGAATTTAGAAGAAATTATGCGATCATTATTTAAGATTGAGGGATGGAACTAAATGAAGAATTTAGATTAGACTTTGATTTGAAATTTAGGAAATGCGCAGAAATAAAATGACTAACGAGATGTTTCGCTTAAGAAAATTACCACATCCAACTGCGGAGGTACAATTGCAGAACATCTGTTGTAATTGGTAATTGGTGATTGGTATACGCATATATTGATATATAGTTTTACATATTTCAACATTCTTAGTGGATTTATAGAACTAAGGGTTAAGAAAAAGGGAAATTGCTCAAGTAAAAATATTGGAAGAAGGAAATGTTTAAAAGCAAGTTAGACGTTGGACGCAACATCATGTTGTTGAGGATTATTTAAAACTTGGCGAGAATTATGGAAAATTTGCTTAGAATAAAAAGTTATGGGATCGACACCGGCACAGAATTCTTCGGGGAATTCGCGGAACGTCAACAGCAGCAGCTGAAATAAAATATAAATTACAGTTTTCACTGGAAAATTCTCAGATTCCCATTACATTGCAGAATCTAATTTATACGAAGAGATTGAAAATGCTGTCATTTTCACATCAACATAAAGAAGCTCGTTTACGGTTCGCTCGGCAATACATGAGTTGAAGCCGAGAATGACGAGCAGTAATATACACCCTCTGTCCCAAAAGTAACCGCAATAGTTCGAAATAAAGCACGCTATGTATGTTATGTCCACAAAAATCATTGTATTTATTCGAAATATTCTCCATGTGCTACAATACATCGATTTGCACGGTCAACGAGTGCTTCAAACGACTTTTTCATGTCGATCTCTGGGATGGCCTTTAGGATGCCGGTCGTCGATCTTTGAATGGCGTCTACGGATGCATAACGAACTCCTTTCTGCTTCAAATGAAGACGAGGGAACAGGAAATAATCGCATGGGGACAGATCAGGCGAATACGGTGGGTGCTGTATCGAATATATTTCATTTTTCGCCAAAAATCGGTGACAATCGTTGCTCGATGACACGGTGCGTTATCGTGCAGTAATCTCCAGCTGCCTGGCTCGCGATATTCGGGCCGAACACGACGAATGCGACCCAGCAAACGCCTCATAACATCGAGGTAATATGCACCATTAACCGTTGAGCCGTATGGAACGAACTCCTTATGGATAATTCCCTTCGAATCGTAGAATGAAATCAGCATTGACTTGATTTTCGACTTCTCCATTCGTGATTTTTTCGGATTTCCTTCTTCTGGTGACCTCCACTCTGCGCTTTGACGTTTGCTTTCTGGTTCGTATTGAAAGCACCACGTCTCGTCACCAGTCACAATCGTTTTCAAGAAGTTTTCATCTGCACGGGCTCGTGCAATAATGTCTTTGGAGTGTTCGATTCGAAGCGTTTTTTGGTCGTCGGTCAATTTGTGCGGAACAAACTTCGAATTGACTTTCTTCAAACCAAGGGTTTCAGTCAAAATGCGCTGAATAGTTGTTTTAGGGATGCCAAGCTCCATTTCCATAAATCTCACTGACGATTTCTTCGAAATTTTCACAAATTCGCGCACTTTTTCCACATTTGCCTCGGCCAAAGTTGTCGAAGGACGACCGGCTCTTTCGTCATCGTTAACATCGTCTCTGCCTTTACGAAATCGTCGATGCCACTCGAACACTTACCTCTTCGACAAACAATCGTCGCCATAAACAATTTGCAGCATTTCATACGTCTCGGTTGCAGTTTTTCCAAGTTTAAAACAAAACTTAATATTGACTCGTTGTTCGTGACTCATTTTCTGACCGTTTACGAAAAACACTCCCACAGGATGCGTGATGTATCAGCTGACTATGCACCAAATGTCATGAAAATTTGTCAGGTTGGTAAGGAAGAGTCCCACTACAATAATCAATCAACTATCAAGAGATGACGCCACTGGTTTCTGATTTATAGACGCATTGCGGTTACTTTTGGGACAGAGGGTGTATAGCGCTGGAAAAAAGTTAGACAATCCTGACGATTTTTTCTACTGGCATAATTTTCGAAAGGCCAAAAAAGTCAGAAAAATCCGCAATTTCAAAGATGGCACTTATATTCATTTTCGTCCCACGAAAAGGTAAAAATTGCCTGAATAAACTCTCGAGTAAATACCAAAAGTTAGCGATTTGGTGACCACTACTGAAGAGCGTGTATTAGAAAATTGCATTATCTGATAGACTAATGTAGCCAAACATACCGAACGAGTTGCAAAAAACGATTCTGAAAGAGAAATACTTGTACTAACTTGGTGATCAGGAAGGAAACCTATGGGGACTCCTTGCTCGTCAAGTCTACGGCGATGGACAT
Source organism: Chrysina gloriosa (assembly GCA_038088585.1). Taxonomy (NCBI): domain Eukaryota; kingdom Metazoa; phylum Arthropoda; class Insecta; order Coleoptera; family Scarabaeidae; genus Chrysina; species Chrysina gloriosa. Next base: position 95,237,236 of record CM076087.1, on the reverse strand, counting down.
ACTATAATTGCGTTCAAAATATATAAAATGCTATTCATTGCACTTGAAATAATTTAATTTTGCCCAATAAATTATTCAAGATTACTCGCAACCATGAAGGAAGCCCCAACATGGGAATACCGGCAAACCGGACTCCCAAAAAATTTAACTTTTGTGAATTTCTAGAGGGCTCCACTGTAAGATTATCGCATTTATTCTTGTCAGCGAAATCCTCCATTTGTGGAGTGGAGGACGCTCTATTGAAAATACTATCCCTTGAAATTTATGTAAATACCTCGACAACTATTGGAGATATTAGAAAACAGTTAAGACAGCTTTTTAATTATCTGAAGACTAAATGGTAGAATAATCGCCGTTGCAAAATTTATTCATTTAAATAAAAAAACTATCCCCGCTCCAACTCTTTTAAACCAACCATAAGCTTTATTTCCTCTTGTTAATTACATTAAAATATACCTTACTGAAAGTTTATATTTATTGTTACAAAGTTATGGGAGTATCGATTAAATAAGTTGGGCTGTATTTCCAATACATTTTGAAAACATTCCCATATATTTAAGTTCGATGTTTTCTCAAAAGTCAACATCGAGAAACTGGGATGTGCTTTGCATAATGAAATTGCAAAAGGACAACAGCTATACAAGTATATCAATGACTAGCAAACATTACTCGAATATCGAATTAGCATAGATTTTACATCATCACGATTAACATATATGCACACCTATGAGGTGGTTTAACAAAAACAAACCACACATTTCCCAAAAGAAGAAACGATCGGCGTAATATGTGTCAAGGCTTGTAATGCGGTTTTCTTGTAAAATTCCAGCGAATCCGTAAAAGATCGTCGCATAAATAAATTCGTATGTGTGTAGGTGTAATTGGACTTTATTCGCGTTAAATCCTTGGAGTTTATTTCTTTTCGCGAAGGCATCTCAACTTCTTCTAACTAAATTAATTAATTACTAAAAATGGTCCGAAACGCTGCGCTAAATGCAGCGCGAAATTTACTTAATCTGATTAGATGCATTAGCTTCACGCATAAAACAGACTACTTTCGTTTTAGTGGATTTTTCTGCTTGAGAAAGGTTTACTGAGGTTTTAAAAATCTTTTAGCTGGATTAGGGTTCTGAAGTAATTTACTAGTTGTACAACAAAAGAAATGTAGCGAGAAGTAAGAATTTCTATCGGAAATCGTTGTAACGAGAAAGTCAAGTTCGAATAAAAATAGAGATGAATTCATTGCAATTATTTCATGTTTAATATTCTTTAGTTCTTCGCCACAAGAATCGTAATATTCGTAGTCATCGAACATCTAACGTGCGAATTCATGACTCTACCTTAACCTTAATTTAAGTTGAAGAGCATTTTTGTCGAAACAAACGGATTTCATAGGCATCACAAGATTCTTTCTGAAATATCGCAAATATCAGAAATTAAGGAGGAAATGTTAGTAAACTGTATTGACTCCATAGACTTAGTTCGTCAGGGAAACTTGAGCCCTGAAAGATAATGTCGTTTGTCATCGAAATACTTGGGAGTGATACAGCGTCTTTTGGAAATACGCACGAAAATAATTCGGCGCGATGCTCTTATGACTTTTTGTTGTTACAGGAAAATCTTGAAAAAGAGCAAAATTGAATGAGGAAGTCTTTCATCTGGAGAATAGGTCCTACTTAAGTGTTTCAAATTGCAAATATTGTAGTAGAGGAATATAAAACGCGAAGTGAGCAATTTATTGGAGCTAGTTTCATTCTACAGCATGAAAATGACGAATCAAAGCATAAAGAAAATTATTCAAGAACAAACGAGAGAAGATAAGACTAGCATAAACACCGTCAAACATATGTACATACATACCTATATAAGACTTATCTTAATGTAAAAGGAATATGAAAGAATAGCAAAGAACACCGGCGAACTATTAAACATGCTGCAATAGAAATTCGGGACGGTTTGATTAAAAATTTATTTGAAATCGTGCCACACAGAATGCAAGACGTTGGCAAGAATAGAGGTGGTCGCGCAGAGTACTAAAATATTTATATTTATTTGTACATCAAAGTTTTATTAGGTACTTATCTCGAATTTTTATTATGTCTTTGCAATCAACCAACGTAGAAGTTATGAAAGTGCTTACCCCTTCGACAAAGCGCTATAAATCTTATATTTCTACTTGTGAGTGAACCAATGTAAAATATCTTAGTAAACTATTTTTTAAAGCCAAAATCTTATTAAAATAAAATCTAGATGACTCTCTGTGCAGCAACATATGCATATGCAAATTGTACTTACTTTGTACTTTTGCACAGTTACTTGATAGCTGCCCATTAACACACCTAATTCATTAGGTCGTTATATAGAAAGTCCTCCAGATTTTATCTTATTAAGTAAAATGTCTTATTCAAAAACGTATGGATCGAGTGTTTAGAATTCTAACATATTATTAGATAAATAACCGTATATCATCTTCAATGAGGAAACTTCAATCTTTTTGACGCAAATTCCAATTTACATTATTCCGCATGTACTGCACAGCATAATCGTCTAGATACCGGACAAAAGAAACTTTTTGAGTACATTTACGTAAGTACTGGTGCACTCTCAAAACGAGAGGGTAGACGTCGTTTAGCACAGACTCAGATTAAAGGGGACGTCTTTCTCTGCACGCCATACGCTTCTTCTCCCCAATTACAGGACGGTTTTCCCTTGCCGTCATAATTTAAAGGCCTCATATTTCGCGCTCGCTAGCAAGCGACAAAATCAAACGGTATATGGTAAATTGGCGTCAGCTTTGTGTGCACTTAGAACCCCTTCATTATGGTGGCTTATGAGATAAAAATTGATCTCGCGTTATTATTCGCGATTTAAAAAATTCTGTGGGGAGGAAGTATTTTTGTGATATCGTAAAAGTGAAAATTTAATATTTCAGCAATGATCTCGAATGAAATACGTAGTTATTACTCTTATCACGTCGATTTAAGTACCTCCAAATACGTCTACTAATTGTTAGATGTTCATGAATTTTGTTCAATATACCCCAATACTTAATTCTCACGATAGTCTCTTGTATCTTGTACTAATTTTGCAGCTGATCTTACCGTGTCTCGCTCGCAATTCCCAGCTGTGTCTGAGGACAAATTGCATCTATCCCTATCCCTTAGAGTCGAAGTTTGAATTGGGCTGCAAATAATTCTCCCTCGGCTGCGGTGTGTCGGTATGGTTTCCGAAAAGCAAATGTTACTACCTTATATAACGAAATTCTATCGGCTGAGTGGTCCGTGCTGGCTTCATGTAGAGATGTCGACTTGCTGGTTTTTATAACATTCTTTATACAATCCTTGACCGATCTGTTCCTAAATATGCTCAACATTCTGAAGATCAAATTTATTTCTAAAACAATCCCTCAATTTTTCTCGTAGTTATAATTCTTGCAAAATTATTTAAATCCAAAGTATCGACTACCTCTAACTGGATTCTAAACACTCATAGTTTGACCGCTATTGTTAACATAAATATTTAATATTGCAGATACGTTCACACAACCATAAAATACATAAATTTATGATTACGCTCCAACGTTCTCTCTTGAATAATTTCTGATTCATCTGTTGCCATTAAATAACCTAGGGTGCTAAATTATACATTCTGCTTTTTTCGTATGTGTATGTAAACACATACATGTGCCCAAAACAACTGAGAAACTGAATAGAATAAAATATGATATGTACATTTCATAGCATGGAAGTTATTGTATTCTAAACCTCAAATCGCCGACGACAATGTAATCACAAAATTGTAATCTAATAGAGAATAACACAGTACAGGTGGTAACTAAAAACATTGAACTTAATTTTTGCAATAAAAAAATAATTGATGGATCTACTCTAGAATCTAATAGTTACAATATCCACAAAATATTTCCAAAAGAAATTCAACTGATAGAGTCGGAAACTATTACCGCGTAGCAAAAGTCATGTTTCCTCCATTGTAATATATGTGTTTCATTAGTCATCATTGGTCATTATCATAGGAATTACTGTCTATGAGTTAATACGCTGATTTGGAATATATGATACCGTTTATTGGCTTGTACGAGGAAGGATTAAAAAGTAAATTACACACATGCCGTGTTCCTAAACTGAAAGGGGTAACATAATATCTTGTAGTGGTACCACTATTGTGTTCCCATTAGCCAAGCGGCAATTCTGTACGTTATTGGATGAAACCACGCTGTCAGTATGGCGAGTCGTATAAAGTTTCATCCGACGTTGAATTGAACCACAAAAATCAACGTTCGAATTCTTACCTTTCCTTTCTCCAATGTTATTCTAGAGATGATTCACAGCTTTTAAAGAAAATGTGTTCTATTATACTCTCGATACTAAACGCTCGTCGACACAAAGATTTGCCACAGCTAAAGATAACGAAAATAACTCTACAAATTCAAAAGGATGTGCTAACGGTTTCCTCCATTTCGAGAGAGTTTTTTATAGTGGATTTAAGCTCCGTGGAATAACAATTGCATCATACTATACCACTAACATCATTAAAGATTTAAGTCACGGAATAATGACTAATGGTATGGTCCTTCTTCAGGAAAACGCTCCTCATTCAGCTCGTGTCACCCAAGAATTTCTGCAAAATTTGAAGTGAGAAGTGTGACTCCATCCACCCTAGAGCCATGATTTGCCTGCCTGGGGCTAACACCTTTTGGTCCTGTCAAGCGAGACCTGGGAGTGAAGTATGATGTATGAAGTATGATGAAATGAAAGAAGTTAAAGAAGAAGAATGATTAAAGGAGAGAACGTATGTTCTTTTCAGTTCAATAAAAATATGTTCCCTGTAAATCTATCCTTTCTTCTTTCCTTCATAAGCAAGGGGTGTAACTTAGTTTATGATCCTTTCTCGTAAGTGATTGTTCCGGTGGAACCCCTCTTTAATCTGATTTTAGATTTACTAGCCAACGTGTTTTCGGTCTTCGGTTCCGAGGTTATATTCGATTGTGTTAGCACAAAAAGAAATTATTTCCTACTAACTTTAAATTTTCCTGCTAGAAACGTAATTGGGAAGACACGAACCATTCTGAATAAGTTCCCGCAAATTATGTAAGTCACTAATTAAAATGTGTAACAGATTACGTAACTATAAAACGACTCCTCTAACATTGTAACACCGAATATCCTGGACCGGCAGGAAGTATTGTAAAGAACTAACTACAACATTACTTAATAAAAATCACAGCCTTGAGTATTCCGAAAATCAATTCAGAACAAAAAGTTCGTTAAGTTACAAGAAGTTAGTTAATAGTCGTCAGCAGTTTTCGCCGGGTGGTTCGATCTGATACGATAAAAGATGCTAGTCACGTTACCGGACCAAATAACCAATCAATTCCGCAATCAGGAGTGCATCGATCCTGTTTAGTATCCCTTTTAAGAACATTAGAAAACTTTATCATGCTTATTGGTAAATCGAGAGTCTTTCCTTGTATTTGATTAATTACATTACATTACATTACATTACATTTAAACCACCTTTCAAGGAATTTCTTATGTACCATGTATATCTAATATTGTACTATAACTTTTGGGGATGTATCAAAAGTATGTAAGTAAGTTAGTTTTAACCAGTCTTTATAGGGCGTGGAAGTACGGTAACTTCCCTTGCAAAAGTCCACCGCGTGTTTTAAATTCCGATATTCGATCTTTCGATGTTTATGCACTTGATCAGATTTAAAGTAAAGATGCAATGCCCTTCCTCTCATTAAGACAATAAGTATGAATTATTTTTTGTCGTAGTTTAAATTTTGCTCGGTCAATTACGAGACATATATTCATCTACCCAGCGGGTAACTGCAGAACACGGTATTAACCGCTCTACCATCTTACACCAACTAAAAATGCGTTATTCGCTAGAAATTCCACTAGGTGCATATTCTTCCTTCTGACATAATATTAAATCACGAAAGCGTGTTATTACTGAATGGTCTTCTTTTATCCCAACTGACGACATGATTTACTTCTTACTTGAAGCCACAATTCGATGCCTAAACCAATCATCAATGAGATTCAACCATTATTACCAGTTTAAAAATGAAATAGCATCAATTCGATAATAGCGGAGTGATTAGCGCAAATGATCACTCAGAATATCCGCTGATATGTGCATTAGAATTTGTAGAAGGAGAATTGATCCAGAACGATAATAGGCTCAGAATATAAAACGATTATGTTTTGCAGAATCCTCTGCCTAATCATGGCCTATCTGAACATTAAGAATGACAAGGAAAAGTAGGAGGAGATAAAGAGATGACATCGTTTTAACGACCTGATTCCTAACCAATTTTAGTAAAAAAATTTAAGCCATGGGAGTAGCTTCGAAACGAATATGGAAAATCGCCAACTTCCCTCGGGAACAACGTTCTTTAGTTCGCAAAGAACGACTGATCCTGATCCACCACTGGACCAAACCAAATTGTTCTGGTAGTTTATAGTTTTAAGAAACATTATCAATTTAGGATTAGACATGGAATGCTTATTGACCAATTTCTGACCAAATTGTAATTATATCAACAACAATTGATGTTTTAGTAAAAAGACAAAAAAGGCGATCACTTTATCTGCTCATAATTCAAACTAAACACGATCGATAACAGAAAAACGTAAACAATTATTATTCAGTCAATATTTACGTGTAAATTTTGGACAAACTCCGTCACAATTACTTCACAATGACGACAAAACAACGGAAGAGACGCTCTTAATCGACCTTCGGGTATCACTGGAAGCTAATAGCACACAATACTATTTGCGTCAGTAATACCTGCTACTTTGTTCTCCAGGTCTCGGCGTCAAGGAGATTTATGCCGGGCACGTGTCCGTCAGAATACTGCTCAACTGACCGTCCAAAAATTGCTTATTCAAATCACGCCCATTACCTATTCAATTTTGTGCCGCGAACGTCGTTCTTTTCGTGTATTTACGTACGTACGCACGTACGTACTTATGAAAAAATTTCGCAGCGAAAGCGGTGCCGAAACAATTTTCTACCAAATAGATAAAAATTTATGAGCTTGCGAAAATATTTACATACTTCGTCGGCTTCACGGTGTAGTTGTTCGTCCGGGAGCGATAAAACTTGCACGCGTATGCTGCGAAAGTACCTACCGCGAGCGTAATTTATATTTATATGCTGCTCGTTAATTCCGAAGAAAAATTGAGTTTGATGCGGTGATTTTGTTAAAATTGCTTTGTTTGATCAATATGAGTGTCAGTGAAATTTATTGCCTCCGGCAAACGAAGTGTATGGTGTGGTAAGTACATGCATACGTAGATGATATGTACATTTTAAAATTATCTGGCATTTCTCGAAGCGAAGTTGTGTTTATTGCTTTTGTCAGTTGACAGGAGTACACCTATCCCCCGATTTACAGTGTTACTTCGTTTACACGGTTTTTCAAATATGGGATTTAAAGAAAAAACAAGAAATTTCATTTTTTAATTGCGTTTGTGTGGTCAAATTGGCACTTATATTTGTAGTCATTTTTACTCCAATCTAAAAATGGGGATTCCCGATTTTGTATGATACGTATAATCAAACTTTCTGTTCATGTGCTTTAGTGCAGTAAGATTTTAGCAGCAGGAAGGTGTATATCATTGTGTTTTTCTATTTGGAATTCTTTAAAACTTCATATGTACTAATTAGAGATAAACAATTATAGTTCCTTGTAGTATTTTCATAACTTCATTAAATCTTTCGGGGTTTGACCATGCCAAAAGAAATTAAAAACAAAACAAATGAAAAGAAAAGCTATATCTTTAGAAATCAAAATTGAAATTTTAGATCGTCTACATAATGTGTAACAGATGTTATTCCATGAATGAAGCCACAATAGGGACAGTACGAAAGACTTCATTACAAAAAGTGGAACAGCTGCATCTTCTACGAATATGAGCAGAGCTTTATACGTAAGAGATGGAAAATATGGAAAAAGCATTAATGATGTGGTTAGAAGACACCGCTCAAAAGCAGATTCTAATTGAAACCAATACAATTACAAGAAAGGCTTTGAAGATTTATGAAGAAACAAAGAATCAGTTATCATCTACTTCTTCAGCTAAAACGAAGCTCTCTTTTTCTGCGAGCCATAGTTGCTTTGAAAGATTTAAGGAAAAATATTCTCTACATAATCTAAGATTGAAAGGTGAGCAAGCGTCTGCAGATGGAGCGCAACAATATCCGGCAAAATTTGCTGAAATTATAGTCGTTAATTCCTACATTTCTGACCAGGTCTTCAATGCTGGTGAGTTAGGATTATTTTGGGAAAAAATGCCAGAAAGAACCTATTTACCTAAAACTTACAAATCTAGCTAGTGGTTATAAATAGAGTTGCTCGCTTTGCACCAATAGTACTACAACTATCTGAAACGGCTGTACTAGAATAAAATAACATTGCGCTATACGACTACATTTCATACTATACATTTCAGATAGTTGTAGTACTATTGACGCAAATTGAGCAACTCTGGACATAAAGCAGCAAAAAGTCATATAACAGTTCTTTCCTTCAGCAATGCTTCAGGTCATCATATAATGAAATCATAATCATCATAATGAACATCAACAACGTTCCCGTTTACTGGATGACCACTGAGAAGGCCTGGGTTACTGCCATACTTTTCAAGGAATGGTTTCATAACTTTCTTATCCCAGACGTCAAAAGATATTTAAAAAGATTATATAAGTAAAGTAAAGATTATATAAGTAAAAGGGGAGGTGGGAGGGGGGGCCTTTTGAGCCCCTTTTTAAATTGATAATACATCAGACCATTCTCAAGATTTACAACACGAAAATGTGCAAGTTGAATTTTTACCCAAGAATACGACTTATTTATTGCAGTCGTTAGATCAATGGAGAGAATTACAATCTTAGACTGTGTTAAGCATGTTGGAGTGTCATATACCGAGATTAAGCAATCAACGCTCTATGCCTGCTGGAAAAAAATATGGCCAGATGTGTTGAAGGTGAGAATTCTAGATTACCATTAGAGCATGAATATTCCCGGATAACTGATGAGATGGCGCATACAATTCGTGGGGAGAAGGTTTCGATGATTTTGCTGAGGCAGATATTATAGAAATAATGGCGGATAAAGAACTACATAGATGAGGATGATTCAGTTGACATGGTTAATGAAACAAAGAATAGCAACACTGATCTTGATGAAGAGGAATCTGAACCAGTTGCGTTCACAGCAAAAGTCATCCGGGCAAGACCTAAATTAGGGCGAAAATTGAGTAATCGTTTTCTACGAAATGTCCCAAATGTTAAACGAGTTCTCCTATTTCAGCGAGATATTAATAAGCGCTTAACTCAATATAAGGAGGTCTATAAAGATTTGAACAAAAACCAAACACAATTGTTAATTACGGATTTCATTACTAAGGTTCGCCGATCTGAAACTGTTTAGTTCATCTAACATCGAACTTGAATCGCAACAAGTACTAGATATCGAGTGATGAAAGTGACATAATGCCAAAAAGGAGGGAAAGATTAAAAATCTACAAAAGTACAGTAATCAAATTTTTTAATTTATATTTCTTGTTTTTATATGTAAAATGAATTACGTACATACATATACCTTCATATTTTTTTCATTTTATGAAAAGACCGTTATTTCTATGTTTTTTAGCATATACTTAGTGCTATTTTACGTTGAAATAAATGGCTGAATTATGCACATTTTAATTTGTTTTCGATTTACACGGTTTTACGTATAGAAATCCACGATTACGATTTACACGGGTTTCTAAGGAACCTATCTTTAATGTAAATTCGTCCCCGTGCAGGTAGCAACCCATAATCCTACCCCCAAATTCGTCCCACGCTAAACAACCTAACACTAATTACACAACTAAATTCGTCCCCAAACAAGAGATTATATATTCTTAGAAATTACATTGGAATTTTATTTGTTATTTATTCTATACATATAACTAGATTCTTAGAAATTATTGCATTACATAGGGGTGGCAAATTGTTATCATGTTTCGTTATCCCAAAATCTGAAATTAGTTCCTTTTCTACCATCGTTCGAGAATAATATACGACTTGTGATAGTTGCTGATACGAACTAAGAAGAATTATGGAAAACTTTGTCGGTTTAACTGAACGTGCAAAACAATTGGTAGTAGTGCACTATATGAAATTTACAAAACGCAAAGTGTTAACAAGTGGGAAGCATGTACAAATCGTTCTTGCAAAGCGACAGTCTATACTGTAGGCCCAGAAAATCTAATTACGCATTCTAATATACAACATAATCATGAAAAAAGTGTTCAAAAGTTAAACAGACAGATAATAAGTGCTAGTGTTACACGTAAAGCAGCGGATGATATTTGTGGGAAGCCTTCTAAAATAATACATTCCGATTTAAACGAACATACCGACCAATTAAATACTATCACAGTGAAAGACATTCATAATATTCGCAACAATCGTTATAATAATAGACGAAAAACTATTCCACCTTTATCTAAAAGTAGAGCAGTTGTTATTGAAACTTTAAAAATAAGGACTATCAAGACGATAAAAGAAGAAAACTTTGTGTTCAATTCCGACGATGCTAAAGAAATTGTGGTATTTTCGTTTTATTACAAACTTTACGGTTCAGTGTGAAAGTGAAAAATTGTATGTCGATGGTACAATTAAATACTGTGCTAATCACTTCGTGCTGTTTTTGTTTACGTTGCGTGTGTTAGCGAATGGTTATTATATTCCACCAGCGTTTTGTCTACTGCTGAATAAGCAAGAGTATTCATAGAAATATCTTTTCCAGACTTAACGAAATAAATGTAACAGTTTTGGTATAAATCTGAACCCAAAGGTCATTGGCAGATTTTGAAAATTCACAATGCTAGAAGAACAGTGGCTGCAACAGGTCGGAAGTTTCATTTGACACAGGCCTTGTTTCGTAAAATTCGAAATCTTGGTCTTCAAAGCAGTACCATTGGAAAATCGCTGCGCTCTATATTTGGTTTAACATTTCTGAATCGGAGACAGGTAATTCTTTTGCTTACGATTTTGCAAAAATACAACCTAAGGATGATCGTGTATCACGATTTGCAGACTATTTGGTTGAAAATTGCGTTAACGAAGAAGCCGTTTTTCCTCCAAGTTTGTTGGCCGAACTCTGTTGGCGAATCTTTCCACGGTAAATTCAACGCCAACACATCCAACCATTTTTCCTTTTCTTGATATTTTGGAACAGTTGCAAACAGATGCTTACATAAAAATACAGAGGTTAGGTGAAACTTCATGGGCGATCCAGCCTTACGGCGACGTAAGCAATGCATTGGTAGTAAAATAGAAGAATAGAAATTATAAGCGTTAAGATTTTGTAATTATTTCTAGTAAAATGTTTGTTGTATTATTGCGAAGTTTCTTCGATACCGACAGAAAACAGAGAAATACACGTGCATATATATACTGTTATTTAGTTACTTCATCCTTAAGCCTTTTCTACCCCTTTTCCCGGGGTGTAAGGCGTGTGGAAAACAGAGAAATGCACGTGCATATATATACTGTTATTTAGTTACTTCATCCTTAAGCCTTTTCTACCCCTTTTCCCGGGGTGTAAGGCGTGTGTGGAGTTGAGTTCTCTATATTGTCTTCTTGCATATTTCCTCCATCTCTTTTTATCTGGTATGGCTCGTTGTGCTTCCTCCCACGATACTCCTCTTTTACCCAATGCACCTCTTACGTTCTTCTGGGCCTTCCTCTTGGTCTCTCCTTGTTAGTCGTGGCTTTAAACATCTGTTTAGTTATTCTTTGTTCCGGCATCCTTTTCACTTGCCCATGCCACCTCACCTGCGCTTCTGCAATCTTTTCCTCCATTGGTTTCAGTTTCAGATTACCTCTGAGTGTTACATTTCTAATCCTGTCCTTTCTTGTTTTATATCCCATTTTTCTCACAAATCTCACTTCTGTAATTGTTATTTCTGTTTTCTATTTCTCAGTCATGCTCCATGTTTTCCCACCGTATAAAGGTATTGCAATAACTACTTTTTTAAATCCTTTTTCCCCAGAAATTCTTTTTTACTATTAAACAGACTTTCTCCTACTGTTCTTCTTTCTTTTCTTGAAGTGACTACTTCTTAAGGGACACCGGACTACCTCGAGCGTAAGCGTAACCGTAAGTGTAAACGTAAGCATAAGCGTAAACGTAAGCGTAAGAGCGTAAAATTTGGGTGAAACTTCGCTTCGTATGAAAAACAATGAAAGCTGAGAGAATGATGTACGAGCGAGAGGCGATGAGCGAGAGAAATGATACGTGCGTGCTTGCTTTGTCTGAAACAGAAGGAGAGACAGAGAGAGTATGATGAACTAGCGAAAGTGTTCATTTTGGACGTGCCTAAACCACACACACCATTTTTTTTTATATTGCCGTCCTCTGATAGTATTGAGACCAGGTATCTAAATTTCTTTACTTGGTCTAGTATTTCTTCTCTTACTTTTATTGTGTGTTTTTGCGGATTTGTTCCCAGTATCATTGTTTTAGTCTTCTCTATATTGATATTCATGTTTATTTCCTCCAATATTTTATGTATACTGTTGCAGGTAAGAAATTGACAGAGGTGAAGTTTAAAATTGGGGACGACCCTGCACTACTCGGAGATGCATTTAGGTATACTATTCCAGATCAGAAATTGACTAAGAGATTAAATTGCAATCTGGGGGCGAGTTTAAGTACGTTCATCTGCGGATAGGTGATCTGTGATTGAAAAGGAAACTTGTACAAAGCATTGTTGAGAAAGTATCGAATTTCTGGACTTGTCCCTTATACTAGTTATCGTAACCTCTTTGATGTATTTTTCTTTTGATATAAAATAATGACCTTCCGGTTCCTTCATTACACCAATTTCCTACCCTACAGTGAAGAAAATGACGCTATAAAGCACAATCAAAGTTCGTAAACTAATTCAATAAAAGATCGAAACGGCCGGCGTTAAGGCTTTCGAAAAAATTCACCCTCGATTTCCTATAAATTCTTATCCCCGTTAATGATCCTATCGATATTGTTTCAGGAGCCCAAACGATAAAAAATGACGTCAACGCAGCCGGGACTCAATCGACGACATCGACCAATATGCCGCCCGTACACGCCACAGGTAATAAAAATGATCTCACTATCTCCCACCGGATCCCCTTTATCGTCGTAGTCGTCTCCGTGGCGTTCGCCCCAATCAATTATCGGCAAGTCCGCGCGAAAAACGCGCCGCGCGAATCCCTCGATTTCCTCGATTGATCTCGTTCGAACGAAACCCTTTCGAGTATTTCAATTATGGCGAGAATGTCGTAAAATCGACGATTTAATTGCGCGAAACTTAATTAGTTCGAATAATGGATCGATTAAGTCGGCGAATCGGGGATTCCGTAACCGGGTGTATCAATTTAGTATTGTCGCCGAAAACCAATTAAAAAAACTCTTTTAAGAAGCAGTCGCGTTTTGAAAACTCCGTACGTGTTTAATAAATATACGAGTCCTAGTGACGAAGATTGAAAAGAATTTCATTTCGGACTCTTTTATTTTCTCACACAAAGCTTCTTTTCCGCTAGCTACGCGCTGAATAAGTGAAAGAAAAGTGTCAAAGAATTTAATTCGTTTCATGCCCCGACGCTTTCAATCGTATTTTATGGAGATATGGCGTTATTTGAAATGTATAATCAAATTTGGGCGATGTGAAGTGTACAGATCGACCTTATGTCACTTAATACGTATATTGCTCCACAATTCCCCTGTCGTCCATTAATTCCTTCTTTTGAGTTCAGGCCATGTTCGAGACGTTGTGCAAATTAAATCTACGTATTTTCGAGTTCATAATAAATTGGGGGAGGAGAGTCTTCGGCACGTGGCATAAGAAATAAATTTTGTCATACTTTATTAAGTGCAAAGGAAGAGAGGAAAAGAAAATTATATTTACGTCCAAGATATTTGACAAAAATACTAATAAACTATTTTAGAGAGCCAAATTCTTAATAAAATAAAATTTGGATGACTCTGAATATAGCGATCTAAATAAATTAGGTACGTTAATAGGAAGCTACCAAGTTACTGTGCAAAAGCTTACTAAGTAAGCACAATTTGTATATGCCAATAATCCGTTAGTGTTGAATTGAACTTTGTCTGCGATATGGAGCAAATGCTACTGAATGTTTCCTATTTATTTGTTTTTGGACATATTCTTTCGTGTTTGCGCACTTACAAGCTCATTCAGTTACAGATATTAAAAATTGAACTTGAAAGTTTCGAAATTTCCATATTTGATGCCTTCGATATCAGTTCCAATTTTAATCTACAAATGTAGAGTTGTTTCATTATTTTTGGACATTGACTCAGTTACCTAAAATGATGAATTCTCAAGAACATCGCTTTGATACGTAAATAATCCAAAAATATTTTTTAGAAAACTTTTCGTTTTCGGAACGTTTCGTATGATAGCCATAATCCGTGCTGAAAAACTTGTGTTTAAGTTTTACGGAGAGCAGCGGCTATTTCTTTTTGATAGCCAGGCAAAAATTCCACATTACCATTTAAAATTTAGTTAGATTAAAAGAAAAACTGTTCTACTTAAATTTAATATTAAATACTACGTATTACGAAACAAAAATTATGGTTGGCCCCACGGTTAACATTAGCAAAATTGGTTGGGCAGTCATCGTGTTGAAAGCACTCTAACTTATGCAAAGGAAAAGTTACCAACTTGGGCACGCCGATTTATATGAAACTTGGTAGTTATGTAGAGAAGGCATTACTACCTATGTAAAACGCCGGTTTCTGTTTCTGTCACTAAAGCCTTTGAAGAGGCGAAAAGCGCCCCTGGAAATAGGGTTGGTTTTCGTTTTCTGCCAATTTCTCTGCAATTGTTGCAAGAAGAAAGTATTAAAACATAAGGACATATGCGTTTCAAGAGGGCTATCGAAACATCCGTGATTTGGTAACCCTTATTTTTAACAAAAAAGTTAACCCCTCTCACCCTCTTAGATTTTCGGAAACACTGATTTCGACGAAACTCGGTTAGTTATATGGAACTGATACCGGTATATAAAATGCCGATTTCTGTTTCTGACCTAAAAGCCCTGGAAGGGCTGAAGAGGGCCTCTGTAAATGCGGCTGCATCTCGATTCTTTTTTCCAATTACTTTGCAATTATTGCATGAAAAAGAAATCGAAGCATATGGGCGTATGTAGTTGCAAGAGGACAATCGAAACACATTTTAATCCTTAACCTTTATTCCTAACATAATCGCCTCCTCCTAGCTCCCTCGTTTTACGGAATCGCCGATTTCTACGAAACTTGACAGTTATGTGTAGCCGAACTACATATGTCAAAAGTCTGTTTCTGTTACTGCTCTAAAAGCCTTTGCAACGGTAACAACCGCCCCTGGCATAGCGATTATTATGCGCTTTTTGCCAATTACTCTGTAATTATTGCAGGAATATATTCAGATATGTGGATGTATGAGCTTCAACAGGGCTCTGGAAACATGTATGTTTATTAACCTTCCTTGTTAGAGGTTGAGAAACTGGACTTGTAAATCCACAAAATTTTCACGTTTGATATCATTAATTTATATCTAACAGGTATAAGTAAGTAACAAGTGCTACTAAATGTTTGTCCTCTAGTTGTTTCGACATCTTCTTTAATATTTCCATACTTTGAAGCTCAGGAACTTACAGACACGAAAAATTATACGTAAGAGATGAAAAGTTTCCATATCTGATGTCTTCGATATTAGTTTATAAAAATAACAACTGCTACTTAATACTTCCTCTTTGCTTTGCGGCAGTTATTTCTTGCTTAGAAACTTTCTAACTTAAACACAAGAAATTGATTCTCTAAGTTCCGAAACTTTCGAGCTGATGTTTTCAAGCAAACTGGACGGAAGCTAGGCATTACGAACCGACAGGATCTAAAGGCTATCTGAGACATTTGTTCTCTTGATATTTAAACTTATCTTCATTTCCCACCCCGTTTACATTTCTCTCAAGTAAGAAACGTGCTTGTTGCTACTAGTCGCTATTAAAGTTATAATTCTCCAAAATGAAATTGTAGAAAACAAAACAGTAAATGCCCAGCCCCGAACGTGCTAAGGAGATTATGTTTCAATACTTGCATCGTATTAATAGTTCATGGCGAGATCTTATAGTTCATATAGCAGCACACCTTTCTTCCAAGTTATGGAAACTTAGTTAAATTTATACAAAAAGAAAACGTGTTTTCCGGAATGCCCAAATAGTTAAAACTACTAACAACTTAACTGTTAACATTTACAACCCCTTTTTACTACTAATAATAAGTCCCTCCGATCTAAAAAATGTAAAATTGGATTAGCTTGGATTCTCTATCATTTCCTATTTTGGTACCAATTTTTGATATTGAATTTTCTTGTTTCCTGGTGAGGTTTCACCTCGTTCTGCCATTTTCTTCTTGATTTTCGTTTTCTGTTCTTTCCTATTGGCTTCGTCCCATAGAATATTTATGTTGATCTTTTTGTGGCAATCCACGTGAATGCTCCAACCATCCTACTTGTCTTCCTTTCATCGATTGTACATAAAAGGTGTTCCCCTATGTGTCTTATTTTCTCTTCTATTCCTCCTGGAAATATCATTCCGAATACATTCAGACCACTGATATTTTCACATTCATGTGTGAAATTACTTTTCTCACAACCTTAACCTTAACACTTTTAGGAATTTCGTTGTTTTAAAGAAATGATATTTTACAACTAATGAAATAATAATGGCAATAACTTTACCATTGTAGTGAAAGAATTCTGAAATTACAGTCAAAAGATCCAATCAAACTCTAACGAATAATCGCTTTTTGATTAACGTAAAACATACTAGATGAAAATCTAGTTGCAACTTCTTTTAATTCATCCAATTTCTTCGGCTAACTGTCCTAAATCATTTTTCAATCGTTTCAGCTGAACAGGTCACCGCATTCCTGCGATCGCATCCGGATTTCCTCGAACGTTTCGTCATGGAGGAAGTCGAACTGGAGCAGCTGGAACGATGGATAATAAGACGGTCGCAGCGCATGAGAAAGAAACCGGAAGCGAGCTCGAAAAATAACCGGAAAACTAGTCTGTCGCGATGGAAGTTCTGCGTACACGCGGACAAACGACAAATGCTGCAGGATCTGACGCACAGTCTACAGCTGAAACCTACCAAAGATCACGTGTTATGGGAATTGGCCACCTGTATTTCCTCGGCTGTCGGCGCGGACGGATTTCGGTAAGTGTATGAATTCAATCTGGGCGACGCGGCGGCTTATTCGAGTTAGTAGTTCGGAGTTATGCTGTTTGTTTAGGAAGTTATGGGAAATTGACGACACCACAGAAACGGTAGAGGGTGAAAAGTTTGAGGGATAGAATTCGAAATTGGATTTCGAATATTTGTTTTGGAGAGGGATGAGGAAAGAATATTCGGATACATAGGGGAAACGCGAAAATTAGGGGTGTACTTTGTATAGCGAAAGTTAATTCGGAGAAACAAGGGAAATACTCGTAGTGAAGCAGATTGTAAAGGTGTATGTTCATAATTAATAAGGAAATACGTCACTGAATAAAATATATAACGAAGTAAGTTTCAGAAACAGGTTGTTGGATGCCACCCCGTGTTCATCCGAGCTTCGACTCCCAGCGAAGGAAATTTTATACTATCTAGTGAATAAACACGTCGACCTAATTGTCTTCGCTCTTCTTCAGACATGCTTGATATGAAAACCACCTGGTATATACACGTTCGTTCTCATTCTTCTGAAAAGACTCGTGACAACGGTAAACGAGAGCTGATTCGTCAAAGTTTATTCTTGATGATCATGAATCTTCTAGACTTTGTTCAACACCGTTTTTGATACACTGGTGGGGAACTCAGATTTACAAATGCTTTTAGTGATTCTTCCAATTCTTGCAGTTCCAGGACTTATACAAGTTTTGTCCAGGTCTACTCATTTTTCACGCGATTATTAAAAGGCGGAAATCCAAACAAAATGTTGGATTGAAACAATAACATTGCTCCTAATTGATTGCATGGTGTCATTTGGAATCACTTCAAGGCTTCTATTTTCATCAATCGTCCTTGTTTGAGTTAATTGTAGGAATACTTTTCTGGCATCCCTTAAGCTTGTGATCAAATGTTATCCTTTGTGGGTTGTTACTTTCGGTTATATCTTCCTAGATGGGATTGCAGAGGAACTAAACTTTGATAGTAGGCAATCATGTGATTTTCAGGAACAGTTGACTCTTTCGACCAACAGTAAGCAATTCATCACTCATATTGGCTTGTGCCGTACATACGTAAATTCGCCTCTAGCATAACTTATAATTTAGCAATCAATACCTCAAACAAAGTCGTTGTAAGGTAGAATTACCTCAACTTTCAAATGAATTAATAATTAATTCATTTGAAAGTTTCAGTTTTAAAAACACATCGCCTAAATGATTTTTCATCTTCCTTTGAGTTTCAATTACCTCAGCCCCAATTTTAATTCTAATTAAAACCGAAAAACCCAACTCAAAGTCATTTCACTTTACCCGCGGGACGTGAATCCTCTTAATCCTCTTAAATCGTCAGCGTTCGTTGCATCGGGTCCTTTTTCTTCCTCGGTGCAATACCTCAGCGCAGACAGCTTAATTAAAGCACCAGCGGCCCGATCGCATTCCCTCCCACCTAAGTATCAGGGGGACATTTCTCGTAAAGATTCAGACTGAACCGAGTTTGCGGTAAAATCGAAAAGGGATCCGTTTCGTCCGATGTTACGTGCGACTATTTTTGGCCTCTTATGCGCTTCGACGTGCTGACTTCAACGGCGTGCGATTTATTTAGATTACTCCAAACAGTTACCGAGAAAATCGCCAAACGCCGCAAAAGAAGTCGTAACAAAATCGCACGCTTTATCGAAAATAATGCGTTCTACGTTCGAACCGATATGTCCTACGTACTTACCGAAAGCCTAACACCAGATAACTTTGCAATTGGAACATGAATTTTTCATCGAATCGGCAAAATGTCACCCTTTGAGGTAGGAATTGTTTTTGATTAAGAGACTCTTTTAGTCCAATCGGTTTCAAAATAGGTCCATCCGATAGATTTTTGCGTGTAAAATCCAAATCTTCCGTCGCGGTTATCGTATCCATTACCGATTGTAAAAGATCGCAACAAAATAGAAAAATCGCATATCCGTCTCAGTTTCGATGGGACTTAGGAGGTTCAATCCTGCATCAATCTACGCATCTTGACGATATAAATTGAACGGCATAGAATTTTTTCAAATTACTCCAACGGTTATCGAGAAAATCCCGAAAAAATGCAAAAATTCCGCAAAACATCGCTAAATGGCACTCCCGGACTTAAGCTTTTTCAAGCTATGGCATTCGCTTCCACACCATTTGAAAGAGCTCGATTTGTTGATTCAGAATCACCCCCAGATCCGTTCCCTATCTTTGACAGTTTAAGCGCTACGAGTTTAAAGCGTTTAAAGTTTATTCATTTTCGCCCTATATTTACCCCTATATTCGGTCTATTATACATACAAGCCCGAACTTCGGATGGCGTTTTTTCGAAGTCTAAGCGTTCCACGTTCGAACCGTTATGTTCTACGTAATTACCGGTCCGATTGTGTATATTCTGACGCAAAATATCATCTAAATTCGAACATGAATTTTTCATCAAATGACGAAAATTCTGTTAAAAATCAGTGTGTAATTTATTCCAAACTGTTGCCGAAAAAAGCCACAAGAAACCCCCACAATCGTATACCCACACCGATTTCTATGGTACCTAGCGGGTTCAACCCTTACGTCAATCGACCCGTAATGATTCTCCTCATAACGATTTTATTACGATTCCGTAGTATTCGAGGTGGGATGACGGCCGCTAAATTACTCGGCAACGTTACACAGAAGTGTTGATATTACGGGATTTTTACGACTTCATAGTTCGGAATTGTCATTAAATCGGAGCAATAAAACGATTTATTCTCGTAGCGGTCTTTCATTGTGAGTGGTGAATTGTCGCGCATGCATCGTAATAGGTCCTGAGTCGTTTAAAATGCGAATAAAATGGAAACATAGCAATGTTGATAGTCAGGATGGTTTATGAAAATTATAATTATGTTTTAAGCTTTTATTTTGATATTTTTCAAAACATGCCGACTAATATGTAGGCATGTTGGTACCAATTTGCATTTTTATTCGATCCTGTTTTAGTACGTTAAATGAACGTTAACAACAACAATAACAATTTTTTGTTCATATCTTTCGTCTCAAACTCGTGATTTTGAAAGGACAAGTTGTAGTCCTAGCCTTCGTCTTGCTTGGTTTACAACAGATACGGCGCCAATCGAGAAAACTTTGGTTAAAATGTAGCACCATGAAACATTGCCATAAAACACAAATATTTTCTTCTACATTTTTCTCTTCTTTTGGGGATAACATCTTTCCGTTAAAAACCTTAACATTCTTCGGCATTCTCTCACTTTTGAAAAAAGTTTTAGCACGCCGAACTCAAGAAACCGCATATATAGGATCTGTAATAGTTTTTGAATTATAAATAACTGATTTTTTTCTTAAAAATTATTTGGATAATTATTTTTACCTAAGATTTCTTTAACTTTGTTTAAATTCTCTACGCTAAACTCGGGATTAGCTAATCTATCGCTTTATCGACTAATCCGGTAACATGAATTTTATGTAATTTTGATGTTTCTGAAAAATAAACAATTAAAGGAATCCAATATCTCATCAATACTAGCCTTTCTTACGGAATAGAAACAGTCATCCACTTAACGCCTGTAAAAACTTACACTAGAATTTCGTTTTCTAGAACCCAATGAAAAAAGATGTAAGACTTTGCTAGAAAAATAGGTCGTCAAAAGAATAGGCGTATTTTCTTTTTGAAATACAAATGTCATAATATCTTTCCAAATTTCATTAGAAATAACATGAATATCGGGTTTGAAATTTTGTCAGTGAAAAGTAAGTTTAACAAAAATAAGTCTGAATTCTGTAAAAGGCATTATCTTTGTCCATAAATGAATGTTATAAGAACAATTAAAATTTTAGAGGATGACATTGTTAACATTAAGAATGTCATTCAAATGTCGTTACAGAATTCAGATGAGTTTTTAACATAGCTCATATAAAGTATGGAAGAACTTTTAATAAAATAAAACAAAATAATATAAACAAATTTAACCAGTTAATAAAAAATACAGGGGTTGGTTATCCAATTTTACAAGAAGATTGGATAATCAACCTAACTGATAAAGATACTTGTCAAAATGTCAAACTAATTTTGGGTCTAGATCCTAAGTGTTCAATAGATTTCAATATCATACCAGTAGATAATTTTATTTGTAGTATAGAAAATATCGTTCAAAATTATAAAGAAACTTAGAACCTAACTATAAGTTGGTTAACATTTTGACAAATTACAAAAATAAAGAAAACAATAACAATGATAACAGTAACAACAATCATAATATCTTAAGAAAAGCTTTTAATGAAACAAAAAAAAAAATTTGAATTTTGATTACAAAGCTAAGATGAATTCTTTATTTGAAGATAATCAAACTCATTCGGTATTATTATCAGAGCCAAGAAATAAATTATAAAATGAAATAAATAAATTAATAAATAATTACCTTTCAAAAAAGTTATTCCCAAAAATTTAAGTAACCATTTACAAATTCTACATTCTATACATCCTGTAATTTACGGTATTCCTAAAATATGTAAAGATAATATTTCTTTACGTTCAGTCGTAAATTGTATTGATTCCACCACTTACAATCTTGCCAAATTTTTATCCAAAATTTTAAGCAATGTTCTAGGTAAAACAACATATAATGTGAAAAAGTCATGGGAATTTGTAGATTCAGTTAGAAATCAAACAATTCCTAATAATTGCGAATTAATGAGTTTAGATGTTGTTTCTTTATTTACTAATATTCGTGTGGATTTAGTTAATAAAAATTTTATACAAAACGGAATTCGATAGAATATTCTACAGATTTTTCAAAAGAGGAATTTATCTTAGCTTCGAAACTTTGTTTAAATTCTACATATTTTAAATATCAAAATAAAATTTATAAACAAATTTGCGGTACTGCAATAAGTTCTCCATTATCAGCAATTATCGCAAACCTGGCAATGAAGGACCTACAAAATTGTTTGGCAATACTAAATTCTAGTGTAATTTTTTACAGGCGTTATGTGGATGACGTTTTTGATGATGATGTTTTTGTTCCGTAAGAAGAATTGATGAGGTATTGGATTCTTTTAATAGCTATCATAATCGACTAAGATTTACATATGCAAGGGAATCTAATAGCTCATCAAATTTCCTGAACGTGACAGTCATGCACAATAACGGCATTGTAAAAACTAATTGACATATAAAGTCTACCAATACAGGAAGACATCTAAATTATTTTTCAAAAACATCAAAATTACATCAAATTACAACACACGCTCGATAACGTAAATACCCGATATAGGAAACATTGCGGTAATGTGAACACAAATTTCCTAGTATATGATTATACGGAAGGCTCGATAACGTAAAAGCATCATAAGTTCGATAACTCGATAACATAAACAGATCTACGAAGGCGATGACCAACGAAGATCGAATTTTATCGGGACGGATCGCTTAGGCGTAGGCGCGTTTTTTAATGTACAATTATAAAGCGCTATTTTGAAAAAGGTTCGAATATTTTTTGTATTTTTACTTTGGCATATTAAAGGTCTTTTTTAATAATTTGCTTGTTAATAATCACCTTCACTAATGTAAACATTTCGGTAATGTGAAAAATCCTTGGTCTGAATTAGTTCACTTTATCGAGCATTTACTGTAATGTAGTTACCGGATTAGTTGATCAAGCGGTCAGATTAGCTAATCCCGAGTTTAAGGGAAAAAATTTAAACGAAGTTAAAGAAATCTTAGATAAAAATAATTATCCAAATAGTCTTTACGAAAAATAATAAAAAGTAGAATTAATAAATTATATAATAGTGGTATTAAAAATTATGACAATAAAATATAAAAAAAGGTTTAAACGAACAAATAAAAAGAATTTAATAAAAACAATATAAACATAACTTTCATTGCAAATTATAGTAACAGATTTCCTTTTACTAACACTAAATCTAAAACAAATAAACAAAATCAAAGTAATATAGTTTATAAAATAAACTGTAAAGACTGTTATCGTTGTTACATCGGTCAGACACAACAATATTTAAAGAAAAGGTTGTATAACCATAAGTATTCTTTAAATAATGATTTTGATGCAATGACCGCAGTAACAAAACATTACAAAGATCTGGGGCATTACTTTGATTTTGAAAACGCAATTATATTAAAAACAGAAAATAATTATAAAAAAAGACTAATATACGAAATGATAAATATGCAGAAAGATACTAAAACATTAATTTCAGAACCGATGTTCAGAATTTAAGTAATGTATATAGTAATGTATTAAAATGACATTTACATTTCACAACCTTTGGCTTGGTTTTGGATTCCCTAGTCCTTAAAGAGAGTTATTAAGATTTTGACAAAGATTTTTTGATACAAGGATTTTGGGTGCCTTCATAGTTTGTATGTATGGGTTTGCACATTAAGGCAGTTGTTTATAATATAAATTTTTTTAGAAATCATATATATCAAGAAATCCTGGTCATTAGTTATTTTGTTGATGTTCCCGAATAAAAGAAAACAAATGTTTGCTTATACATTTATCTAGCTAACGTTTTTAAACGTTACTCTTCTTTAATTGACCTAATTGTGATAGAAAACCGTCATATAAGATAAGAATATAGGTCACGAAGTATATATATAATTAAATAAAAGGGAAGAAATTAATTAATTGAAACCCGTCGGAATAAGATTACGTTGTTCGATGAAGTGGGTCCACTTAATGCACGACAACGTTCGGAATGTGCTTCGACGAGCTTTAGGGCCATAAAACGTATTTCCTCCCCAGGAAAGGGGCCATTCGTCCACTCGCTTTAATAAAAATAAAATTTACTACCACCAGACGATCTATTGCGTTCCTCAGTCGTAGTATGTCTAATTCTCAACGCAACTTCCTTTCAGTCGAAATAGAATTACCGGTCTGGCGATAACAACAAAGAGTTCTTTTGTAGTTCTGTGTCGCGTGAACCATGGGTGGAAACCGAGAGGTCGGTGCGAACGATGGACTTTTGAGGTCGATTCTTTCATCCTACGCGAAGAAAATTCGACAAGGATACATTACAGCAGATGGAAGTGGGGCAACCATCGATCTTCGCGAGAAGACGACGAGTCCTTTAGTATTTATTTGTACGGTCACTTGAATACAAATTGCATACGACTGTTCTAAATTCTTGTCGCGTCCGTTTTGTGTTGGAGTGGAGCATAACTTTTATATCTTGAAAAATTGAAGCTGGGGTTATGCTCTTGTTTACGTTTAATTTTGAGCTTTACGTATTACTGCCAATATTTATTGCGACGAATGTAGAAATGCAGACAATGTCAGGCTGGCAAAGTTGAACAATGTGAAGGCAACGAAACTTTTGGTTTAGAAGTGTCGAATGTATGAAATGTATTGAATGTATGAATAGACGATGCTATAAAAATCATAGTAAATTGTGACAACTGAAACGTCTCCAATCCAATCTTGATACACAACATCTTGAAAAATGTTTCCCATCTGTCTCCTGTATTTTCTAAATTTTTACCTTTCTCCCCCTTTTGGAGGATTTACGTCATAGCGTTGTATGTATCTAGATGCATTTTTAAACTTATTCTCCAAAGGGTGGTAAGATGGTAAATATTTCATTTGTCCTTTTGAATAATATAGACGGTGAGGTTGAACGAGAATAAATTTCATGCGGGTAAGCTTTAACTGGGACGAACATATGTACGTCATACACCGCCACTATGAAAACCTTTCTCCCCTCGAAATAGGACACTCCAAACATTCTCTCTCTCTCCATTATCCAAACCAACGCGTATCTACATATAAACCGTATTAACAAGGAAAATGGCTTTTTTATATCTCCGAGCTTTCATTTCAGATTATATTTGCCGGACCGAAGCAGTCCCGTTAAGCTTTCCCTCTACCACGGACCGGAATCTAAAAATGGCGCCGAGGAGACGACAATAATTCAGAAATTAAAAAGCGGCGTTAGCGTCCCGGCTTACGTCGCTAGAACCCTGGAACCGGTTCATCTATCCAGAAATGAAGCTGATCCGCGTTTTCCAGACGTTATATCGGACGAGGTAAGAGGATTTTATTTCGGGCAACCAAAGCGGATTATCGTCGTATTAAACAAACTTCGGTTACCGTTTCAACATATCGCGTTCTATGCATGAAATTCTCATTTAAATATTTTGTCCGCGCTCCGAAGTACGTACGTGAAGAGTAAATTGGAGCGCAGTAGGTGGTGCTATATATAGAGGAACTGAGCGGTTGTTATTGAAAATGTTTTTGCTGGTGGTTAAAATTAAATAAAATGTATATGTTGTCCACGCATCAGTGATGCTTTTTCTAAAAAAATATGTTTTCACGAGAGTCTTTCTAAATTGCGCAGTATACTAATTAAAAAAAGTTAAAAATATATAGTGTGGAACCGATCCGCTATTTAGGGTTTGTTTAAAAAGATTTTGTTGTGTTATTAGTCCTTGGAGTATACATAAAGTACTAGTTATTAAAACATTTCATAAAACTTCTTAAGATAGATCTATCATTAGTCGGCATTGTACAGTGAGATGCAAAATGAATGTGCCGCTTCCGTTAAAAAATATAACTTTCTAATAAATGACGCCATGCTTATATTGCTGTTATAACTAGAGTTTCTTAAAGAGGTGGTACCGGCAGTGGCGCACCTTATAAAACGTAATATACAATATTAAAGAAAAACAATATTGTTACAGCAACGCTTCAATTGTCGATTTATTCAACCGTCGACGGTGTAAATCGGGCTTTCTCGTTAAAATTGCTTGTAAATTGTTTGTGCAATTTAATGTGTCTCGTGTAGATAAGTGATAGTTTTCTAATTTCTCAATAACTTGTACAACTTCATCCATTTATTGTTGAAGTTGCGAATTGGGAAACGTTGCTAACTATCTCGAACTACTCCAGAATCGTTCGAATCAATTTTCAAAATGACATTTTTCGCTTGTGAAAAATATTTCTGATAGATAGATACTGCCTGGAGCCATGTTCCCCATTGCGTTAGTACAGGCTGAGGTCATGCTGGCAATTTCAAACACAATTGTTCGAATTAACGTAAACGCCATCAGCTACGTCTTTCGAATGGTTTCTGCAACGAGGTGACATGCGTGTATGAGGCATGTTTTGGGAAGAAGAGTCAAAAAGCATATTTTCAACATCCTACCAACTTTCAGCATTGTTGTGGTATCGTCATTAACAAAGATTGTGACTTGGGTTACTGTGACAGAAAATTCTCTTAACGAATTTTTTATTACCTTGACAACGGTTTGTGTATCAGTTTTCTGAATCCTTTTACTGGATAACAACAATGAAGCTGGTGGACCATCACGTTCTAAAGGACTGTGTTTCTAAGCATCAGTTGTTTAATCCTCACATAGGCACATTTTCTTATTTCTCAACTCATCTTGTATACATTCCTTTACTGTACCTTCAACACGTGGCAAATTGTATCGCAATTACATAGATGTTGGCAACGTACGTGAACAAACGTACTTAGCCCAAAATAGACGATAATGTTCATTAGATACTAGATGTGGATGTTAGATGTTGCACACACTTAACATAAAAATAAAATGATATATGAATTGCCAGTATGGAAAACGGTTACTTAAATTGAACACATGACGTTTACTTTTACAATGTTTTCTATATTCAAACCTATCGCGCCTTAGCAATCCGCTATGGCATATTATACAATAAATATGCGGACTTTTGTATTCAAATCCGAGAAAATGCCTGAGATATTTATTCACGTTCGATGGGAACGTTACACCCTTTGCGCGTCCTATCTCCGCGTACTTATTTAGCGTGCATCGTGCTACGTACTGTCGCTTTGAACTTTCTCGCGGTACTGTCGAGATCGACAACGAGTTGAAAATTATCCCTATCCCCGCCCCTACCGCTACGCTACTGCCATCCGGTACCACATTTTTAACAAACACTATTAACAATAACATATGACTAGTCTCGGCAAACAGCGGTAACAGCGTACAATTACGAAATAAGTTACGACAGCATCGCCGACTACCCTCTCTCAATAAATAGGCAATCGTAACAGATACATTGAAGTTCACGAGAAGTACCATTACCACTATATTTCAAGGTATACCTTCCATTGACAAACAAGTGATGATTAGAAATAATCTTATATGATAGATCTCTACCACTAATAGGTCAATAAAACAAGGCTGGTTTGAACGATAGTTATATTTTCAGAACGTTTACAAACGTTTTCGGAATACCTTCTTCAGTGAAAATATAACTAGATAAATATATAAACAAACATTTGTTTTTTATTTGGGAACTATCAACAAAATGACTAATGACTAGGATTTCTTGATATAGAGGATGTGTAACAAACTTTTATATATATATATAAATTATAAAAACTAAATTAATGTGTAAACATACATGCAAATTAAGTAAAAGCCTATATCAAAAAATCTTTGTCGAAACCTTAACAATTCTGTTCAAGGACTAGGGAAAACCCAAATTTAAAAACCTAGCCAAAGGTTTCCTTCTTAAGAAATGCAAATGTCATTTTAACAAATTGCTATATACATTACTTAAATTTTGAATATCGGTTCTGAAATTAATAGTTTTAGTGTCTTTTTGTATATTTATCATTTCATATATTAGTCTTTTTATAATTATTCTCTGTTTTTAATATAATTGTGTTTTCAAAATCAAAGTAATGCCCAAGATCTTTGTAATGTTTTGTTACAGCGGTCATTGCACCAAAATCATTATTTAAAGAATACTTATGGCTATACAACCTTTTCTTTAAATATTGCTTCGTCTGACCGATGTAACAACCATCACAGTCTTTACAGTTTATTTTATAAACTACATTACTTTGATTTTGTTTAATTATTTTAGATTTAGTATTAGTAAAAGAGATCTGTTACTATAATTTGGAATGAAAGTAATGTTTATGTTGTTTTTATTAAACTCTTTTTTTTTATTTTTCGCTTAAACCTTTTTATAAGGAATAGCGTTATAAGATTTATTGTTATTATTTTTAATTCCTCTATTATATAATTTGTTAATTCTATTTTTTATTATTTTATAAATAAAAAAGAGTTTAATAAAAACAACATAAACATTACTTTCATTCCAAATTATAGTAACAGATCTCTTTTACTAATACTAAATCTAAAATAATTAAACAAAATCAAAGTAATGTAGTTTATAAAATAAACTGTAAAGACTGTGATGGTTGTTACATCGGTCAGACGAAACAATATTTAAAGAAAAGGTTGTATAGCCATAAGTATTCTTTAAATAATGATTTTGGTGCAATGACCGCTGTAACAAAACATTACAAAGATCTTGGGCATTACTTTGATTTTGAAAACACAATTATATTAAAAACAGAGAATAATTATAAAAAAGACTAATATATGAAATGATAAATATACAAAAAGACACTAAAACTATTAATTTCAGAACCGATATTCAAAATTTAAGTAATGTATATAGCAATTTGTTAAAATGACATTTGCATTTCTTAAGAAGGAAACCTTTGGCTAGGTTTTTAAATTTGGGTTTTCCCTAGTCCTTGAACAGAATTGTTAAGGTTTCGACAAAGATTTTTTGATATAGGCTTTTACTTAATTTGCATGTATGTTTACACATTAATTTAGTTTTTATAATTTATATATATATATAAAAGTTTGTTACACATCCTCTATATCAAGAAATCCTAGTCATTAGTCATTTTGTTGATAGTTCCCAAATAAAAAACAAATGTTTGTTTATATATTTATCTAGTTATATTTTCACTGAAGAAGGTATTCCGAAAACGTTTGTAAACGTTCTGAAAATATAACTATCGTTCAAACCAGCCTTGTTTTATTGACCTATTAGTGGTAGAGATCTATCATATAAGATAAGTATAAAAGGTCACGAAATATATATATATTAGAAATAATCACATTTACTCAATATTGTGTAGTATAAGAGCTCTGTTTACTGCAAAGCAACAAAGCGCTCGTCAATTCTGACGAGTTACAGAAAAACGTGACAAATACGTTGATCCGTGCTTAATTCATATAACCTAGATTTAGCAGTGGAATATGCGTAAATATTTTCTACCGTAATAATCCGTGACATGTCTCATTCGATGATAAACCTACCTATTGATCTGTTTATGAAATTAGCGGATTGCTAAACGTTTAATGATGTTATTGTTTACTCATCCATAAAGCGTGTAGATAATACTTATTGTTATGGTTCTGTGTGCATGCTGGCCAATGCACTTATACGTATAGGTAGATGCACTGGCCCCCATTTCCGTGATAGATAATGTTAGTCGGGATTATACGCGAGTTTTACACCAAAACAATCAAACTGCTTTCAAATGTATTTTGCCTACGTCATAATCGTAAAAGTTTATCAAGAAGTTGAACCTTTTTTTGAACCGCCGAATTTGAACCACGGTATCCCTTTTGCTAAAGATCTTGATCCCTACCTTCAATTTTACTACTGTGAGGAGCATCTTCCGTCCTCTCTGAGTGAACTCCTTAGATTTTATCCTCAACAAGCATCTATATTTGATTCTCATAAAGCACATCTTCTCTTAAAGTAGGATCTCCGTTAATAATTCCACCAGTAACTAGAAAAGCACAAATCGTCCAAAACTAAACGGTTCATGTCCTAAAGAAATGTATTCGGTAGGCGGAAGCTTTTTTCATTTGATTTTGCCTCGGTTCAACCAGACGATGACAAACTATCATCATGCAGACTAAAATCTAGTTCGATGTAAAAATAACCTCTAAGGTCGGGTGTATTTAAGAGGCTTTAGATAATAGACATACAGACAATCATTTTTTTACCACTTACAATTATAGTTGATAATTACCTGATGACTTACATTGATGATAATCCAAAATGTCTTTCAAAGTTGTGGAGTTGCGCTGCAGCGGTGGGTAGGAATGTGTATAGGAACTTTTGCCTACCCAAAATTTCAGTTCCTTTGTTTTCGAATGCATTGATGGACCATAGACAAAACTGTTAATTCTAGTTAGAACCGAAAAGTTGGATTCAGAAAGCGCCGTACCGCAAGCAAATACCCTTGCTATTGCTAGCACACTATAAGTTTTTCTCATAAGCCATTTTCTGTGTGTGTATTTGTCTAAATACATTTTATTTGGAGATTCAACATACCATTTAGAAAGTTTTTGACAACAGTCAGCCCTTCATTGGAATCCCAAACGAAGATAAATAACCAATACCGTTATAGTACAAATCTTCGGCTGCCTGAAGTGAATTTACGAGCAGTCTGTTTTCACTAAACCGCTGTTACACTTCGGTTAACATTATGTCGATTACTTCATAAACTGCAGGTTTTAACTCTAAGGTAGAAGAAAAGTGTGCAGTTGATTCCATTACTACAAAATGTACAATTCTAAAAGCACACAAACGTTCCTATCTGGGATTTATCATTTTTTAACAGCGGGAATTTGGTATTTAGAACAAATATAAAAATTTGTATGAAGGCGGCAGAAATATGGAAAATATGTGCGGGGCTCAGTCTTTTCTAATGATAAAGGTGTAGGTTTAAAATGAACTGAATTTTCTGGGGCCAAAGGAATGAACGTTGTTGAATCTGGAATGATACAGGAGATTCGTCAGGTGCCCAACTTGCTCTTCACCATCCCGTAACCGATAATCTTTATTTGCAGTGCAATTACTTCTTAAATTATCAACAAGCTACAATCTATAACCAGACAATTTTTTTAGCAAATCTTATAATTTATTGAAGCAAAAGGAACATATTTACAATGTCTGTAACAAACAGTTTTAGGTTTAACAAATTTTCCGATGCGCTTGTTGTTCAGAGTATACATAACTCAATGAGCTCCATAAGACCGATACCACGTTTCGCATCAATTGGATAGTTATAAAAACTGCAGCGTGTCATCCATATTGAATACATACCACGATTTTATCTTATCGATTCCAATTTTTGGTGCCGTTCTTCCAGTTTTACCGTATGACCACGCTCACTTGTCTACCGTATTGTGTAGTCTTCTAAAATCGATTTTACTAGGCGGATATTACAAATTCTTTTGACTAGTCTGTCCGCATCCTCGTTACTGTTTGATTTACAACGTCTAACAATAAGACGTAGTTACTGGAAAAGGCACATACACGTATATGGTCGCGTCGTATATCAATATTTGCTCAGTCTGATATGAACATTACCGTTTCGAAACGATTTCGTTTTACGTAAACGCTACTTCGGTCTCCTTCCCCTTTCAATCAAAAGCGCCCTGTCCTCGGATTCCTCTTACACACGAGTTGATGCTAAACTCCGAGTTCACCTCGAAAATGTCTTAAGATATCGAACGTTTTGCTTGGATAGGCATAAGGGGGATATCAGTGACTAACCGGGCATATAATATCCTGTTTAACCGTGCGTTAATTCGATTCGATCTCGAATATATCAAAGATCTTCTCGAAGTCTTTCTTTAATCTTAAGCTGAAGTCACCACCTGGTTTCACCTCCGAGCATTCGATATTATAAATTCACAAGATCGAGGAACAATAGGTAGGCTCGTATTTTCCATGCATTTATGATCAAGCGTAAACCACCGTTGTAACTCTAACAACCCTATTTATTTTAATTAGCTATATTGTTGCCCTTACAGAAGAATAGGCGAGGTTACGAACTACTTAATTATTCATCGTTACTGCCGTGACTGATTGAACAGGGTAAAACTCCACGATTACGTTAGGTTCGTAGGAGTAGGTAATTAATTTGAATAGTTAATGAGGCAAAATTAAAACGGAATGGGCTGTAGCGAAGTCCAGTTTTCCCAGATGAATATGTCTACGAATATTTTGAGAAATTTGCATTTTATGCTTGGCTTCGTTTTCCAGTGTTTTTATTATGAAAGTATAGTACCGACAGCAAGGTACTTTAAGAAATATGGTCAAAGTAAACTTGTCAAAGGGAGGGATGTGTTGAGGTAAATAAAGTTGTCGTCAGGGTTGACGATCTTAACCTTGTCTTGGTTTTAATCGTTAAGAAATCGCGTTGTATAACTAAAGCAGATCTGAAGATTATAAATTTTCAAGAGGGTTACTTGACAACATGTGGCTCCGAATTACTTCAATCTATCACAGATCTTTTGTAATATACGAGAGAAGTAGTCAAAGTCAATAGAAAGTCCAACATTTGGAGCACCTAGTACCGAATGAAGTTGATTACTGGGAAGCACCACATGTGAATAAACTACTGCCAAATTGTAAGCCAAGGCGATCGCGATCTCATCAGTTGAGACAAAGAACTTTTGTGATTTTCAAAAAATGGAAAAGAACGAGTTTCGTACGGTGATTAACTACTTTCGCTTGAAAAGCAAAACACTGAAAGAGATCAAAATCGCAACGGGTGAAGTTCATAGCACATCTGCACCAGCGTTTAAGATTGTTTACAATTGGGTAAATGAATTTAAACGTGGCCGTACCACCGCAATTGGTGAACCTCGTTTGGGGAGTCCAGTTGATGCAGCCACGCCACAAATTATCAACAAAATCCATTGTTTGGTTTTGAGTAATCTGCGATTTAAAGTGCACAAACTTGTTGGGACTACAAACATATCACACAGACATATCACACAGACATATCATATTGCACGAGACCTGTGCAGTTTCGTTAGTGAAAATACACGAACTAAAGTTATAACTGTTATAACCGCATTCACCAGATGTGATCCCTGCGACCTTTCCTCTTTCCACACTTGAAAAACTGCTGGGAAGAACGAGATTCGTTTAAAACGGCGAAGTCATCATCGAAGCAGGAATCTATTTTGAGAATCTTACGACATCTTACTTTTTGGGCGGCTTGAAACAATTACATAATCGGTGGATGAAATCTATCGAGGTAACAACGAACTATGTTGAAAAATAGAAATGAAGCTAGTTCAAATAAGGTGCTTTTCCGTTTTTGTAAGGACGTCCTGATCCTTGATCGTAACACTAGTGTACACTGCAGTTAGCCACGAAGTCTTCATGGTCTGTCCACTTCGTCAACCTTAATAGCAGCCTTTCCAAGATGTTTTATTCTTGAGCGAAGCACGTTACATTGGTATATGTGCTCCGAAGTTCGTGTAGAAGCATTGCGAAAACTACTGTTATCGTCCGTGATCTCTCCTATGATCTTAAGATGGTATCCTAATTGACAATAACCCGTAAGCAGATTTAGATTTTCTTTCTCTAGCTTAAGAGATTTCTGGGCATTTTAGGAAAAATAGTTTATGAACTTCTTAGTCCTGGAGTAGTCCTCCCATATGAGATCCTTGCCTCTTCTTCCCACTCTGGCTTTCTCCCCATAACATATCCTATTATGATGCCGTTAAACGGAACCAAACCTATATTCTTTCTGATTTTCTTCCATTTTCATCCAATACATCGCACTTATGTATACTTTATTCCGTATATCTCATACATAATTAAATAGTTTCAAATCCCAACTTCGTCGAATAGACGAGACATATTTTGACGGCAAAGCTTTGGGCACATGTTATTGTTCATACATACGTTATAAAGCATCACGGTGGGTGGGCCACAGGATATTAGTATTTGAGATAAACACGACGCCGACGTTGCTCGTATAACATTCGCGGCAGGATACATTTAGATTATAAAGCTGATTTAAATATGAATGGAGCCTTAATATGAGCTTGAATTGACTACAAACTATTTCATTATTTTCGGTTATATTTGAACGAAAAATGATCCGCGAAGGTACGGCTCTTCGAATTTCATTTCCTGCCAGATACATACATATACAATTTACTTTTCAAACGAAACAGAATAAAGGCAAAGGATCTATGACAATATTTATTAAAACGACTCCTCGGGCTATTTCCCGTCGTTAACGATTCCCAGGCAAATTTAAATTGCACGCAAACCTATCTTCTTGTTGGAAACAAATATTTTCCGATGAAAGTAAAATAAACGATTAAACATCAAAGGAAGATAAACAAACGAGAATGCCCGAAATATTTAAGGACTGAATTTTGAAATTGTTTTGTACAGACTTTATAATGATATTTCCTTCAATTAAGTTGTCCCTTGTTAGAAAGAGGAATGTCTATACCTACATATACACTGAGTCGGTATCGCTTAACTTGAAATATTCTTTGTACTTATGTATATAAAATGAATTCCCGGTGATCATTATTTAAATTATTTGATGATAAGTAGTAATTGTTTAGGTTTTGTATGTCCGATTCGCCACTTTTCCCCCTTATCGATCACCTACCCTGTTAATTTTCGGAGATTGCTTCTGGTGATTTTTTTAAAAGTCCTTTAACGTTGTCTGTCTACGTTTGTTGACACCGCAAAGAATACATAGATCGTTAACGATTGGTTCATTTCTAACCGCCGCTTTTAGCATAGATCATTGTCATTTTTACCGAAGGGTTTGCAAGGAAAGCACAAACGACAACGAAATGAGGCGCTACAAGTTATCAAACAAATCCTGACTCCCGTGACGATGGCGAACTATAAATTTAAATGTTATATAGTAATGAACATGCAAGGCCAAGATTGATTGTATGTCAATAGAATCAACAAACACCTTTACCATTTCAAAGCTCAGATTATGAATAAGAACGAAAGGAAACTTTGTCGAATAAACATTATAGGAATGAATGTTGTTTTCAATCATGTAGCGAAACACCTTTCCAAGTTTTTATAAGCAAAGATAGTATAAAAACCCTTTGGTTCCAGAAATGACATTCTTTTTAGTAATAACAACGATTCCACACGTATTATTTTCGTACCCACTTCCAATTTTTTCATGACGTAAGTCTGAAAAAGCTGCCATAAGATCAATATGTGCTGATGGAAAAATTAGAACTTCACTTAAAAGTTGTTGATTAAGTAATGTTGTTCAACTTAAATCATCTCAGTTGGGGTATGTACAAATACTTATTTCCAAAACTTTTTTGTACAGAAATCTCTTGATTCCAATAAATCCTTTTGAAAGAGCATTTATTTTGGAAAGTACCATTTGGAAGGTCCCGTTTGAAAGAAGATCGTGAAAGGTAATGCTTCTGGACAATGTTTTATAAAAGTTGTATCTGCTTCGACAATCGTTTCTCTAAACGAGCTTTCTTGAGAAGCATTAGTTATGGCACGTGTTTGTAGCTATTCCATCTGCCTTAGCAAAAATGCTTCCTAGGAAGTAATGTCTAGTCTAAGAAATTTTGCATTCTCGGCGTATCCGTTTGAAAGAATGTTTGCTTCGGTAAGTGCTTCACTCGTCGCTAATGCTTAAGAAGGGAAACAATTTGGGAGACTATCAGCAATGCTTCAGGGAAGATTGGTCCACGACGGACAGCATCCGTATACTAACAGAAATCATCAAAAGATGCCATGAAGACAACACAGAACTGCGCAGATTATGTGCATTGACTTTAAACAAGTCTTCGACGACGTTAATAGCAATTCGCTAACAATATAAATACAGAAAATAAACATCCCACATAAATTAATTGTATTAGTAAAGATGACAATGGACAGAACAGATGCAATTATTATAGCATACGATCGCGCTAGCAACCCTATAACCATAGCCATCAAAGTGAGACAAGGAGACGCCCCTATTTACTCCCGATATGTAATACAGCCCACGATGGGATATCAAAGGATTATGAAATACAGGTAACATGATATCCAAGACGTCATAGATTATTACGTACCCGGATGATATCGCATTGATAGCTACGGACAAGGAAAGTGTAATAATCAAACTACTGAATTTTGGAAAAAGCCGCGGGGAACAGAGGGCTAATAACGAACGAATTTAAAACCAAATACCTTATATGTAGAAGAGGGAACAACACAGTGCACGCAAGACAGATAAAAATTTGGCCATACAATTTCGATAAAAGTCAAAAAGAATATCTCAGGATACTAACGACAACAGTGACAGGAGAGACAAGCACATATAACCAGGGAACCGAGCTTCTTCTACTATAAGAAGCTGCTGACAGATAAAACGGTAAGCAGGAAGACGAAACTGAAGATATACACAACAGTAATTAGATCAGTAGTGGTCTATTCTGGGGAAGTAGTGTGCTTAGCAAAAGACAGTGGGACAACAACGCATCTTCGAGGGTCAAATTGTCATAAAAATAACTGGACCTATAAAAGTTGAAGATGGAAAATATAGAAGAATGATGAACTTTGAAGTTGGGGAATTACTAGAGGTAGACATAGTAAACTTCATAAAATACACTGTACTACAGCCAAAATGTATCCGAAGTAAAAATAGCCAAATCTTAAAGATTTTGTCGTGCTAAATAACAATATGGTATTTAAAAGTTTCAGTTGGCTCTGATTTTCTTGATACATTAAGGAGCGTACATACTCTAACCTGCAGGTGGTGCTATCATAAATTCCGGTATATCTTGTATCCAAGGGACACATATTGTGTTAAAACCTTTTTATTAGAAAAATTAATCATCAGCAAATATAAAACTGATATTTTTGTGGGATCTCACATCAGAAGCCTCTTCAAGGGCTGCGAATTTGACGCCATTTTGGAAGGTGATGCGGAAGCCTTTAAACTAATGTTCACACATTTTTGCGCAATAAAAGAGCCAAAAAACAGAAATCTTGTTACGAATCTGCTTTCTTCTTATCAGAAGTTAGGATACAGTAGGTCATTAAAGGTAGAATTTCTAGATTCGCATCTAGACTTTCCTGATAATTGTGATGAAGTAAGCGATAAATACGGTGAAAGATTCCATCAAGACACTTTCAGTATGGAGAGAAGATATCAGGAAGAATTGAGTTCTAAGATGTTAACAGATTGCCGTTAGACTATTATATAGAAGATGTTCCAGAAGTAATATATAAAAACAAGCCACCAAACGTAAGAGGAGCGATGAATGATTCGTTTCTTATTATATAATATACATTCTGATTTATTTTCAAAAATGAGATAAGTAAATTTAATTTTTAATTTTGCATATTTAAAGCGATTTCTGATTTAAATTATGTAAAAATTAACACTGCTTTAGTTATTTTCTGTATTATTTTTTTAGATCCAAGAAAAATATTTTATGTAGATATGTTGTTCCAAAAATTTAAAATTTAGATCCAGAAGAATACAGAAAAATGATTTGGCTAAGGGATACGGAATAAAAATCAAAATTTCTAGGACTGTGATACCTAAGACTACAATGATTGGGACATATGTATATACAGCACGAATGACAACACTATTATAAGAAGAATAAACGGACAGCAAACCAGCAAACAGACCGAAAAGAAGACCGAGGATAAGATGGGAGAATCAAAGGACCAACGACTTAAGCACCATAGAGGTGACGATCTGGAAAAGCACGTCGTTAATAGTCACGATTGGAAAGGAATAGTCAATAAAGGAAAAACGGAAAAGCAAGTTTTAGTAAACAAAGTGATCCACCATATCAAAAAAATCGATAGATCCGTACTGAAGATTTGTTGCAAATTCCGACAACGAATCTATATCCTAACATGATGGATTTTTAAGAACATCGCTTTTATAAATAATCCAATTCTTTCGAAAACTCGTTTTTGGAATATTTTGTTTGATAATAAATTCACGTCTTCAACAAAAGACAATGTTGCAGAAGAGGAAAATATCTTATCCAAAGATCCTGCAAGTTTCTTCTTTCCTTCATCGCCTTTTCACTGAGCATGGCAACTTAGTTATCAGAACAATATTACATATTCGGAAGTATCCAAATTAACGTAGTAATGGAATATTTTATTTGATTCTGAAATTTCGTTTTGTTACTTCGTTGAAGATTGTCCCAAATGGCAAATGTGTAAACCCGAACAAAACAACACTTTGGAAATAGGTCAGGGAGATAAATTAGGTTTATTTAACCCAAAATAACCTAAAGAATACCACGCGGTTATTATTTGTCCTAATTACTATTAAGGGCACTAATACGCTGTATAAACTAATGAATACAATTTTACATAAACCCGTACAAGTTCGTTACACCGGATTATCTCTGGCATCTACTAATACCTTTATACATATAACAAGTCTAGGGATAAGTGTTAATATTTCGTATTATACCTCGTCTACATTACAGACTAAATACACGTATGAAAACGGACGCGTGTGTATGTCAATTTAACGTGTAATTACAACATGTACTTAATCAGTATGCCCTTGTGTACACAAAGATAATAAAGATACCAAATACGTAAACATTTTATACACTTTAAACGTATAAACTATGCTATGCAAAGTCACCTAATAACAAACTATATACCCAGGTAGTACATATGTTTCAATTGCTTCCTGCTGATTCGTCATTGGAACATCATTCTTACGATAACATTCTTTCGATTACATGTGTTCTTATAGTTCCGAATAGTGTACTGGAAGCGGCGGTGGTTGTTTCGCTCATCTTCCGTATGCAGTAAGTAATAAAACAATAGAATGGGTCTCGTAATCGTTCTAATTTTATAATTAACATAGCTACGAATGCGACTTAAATTGGGACAAGTAACGTTGACATAATAAGGCGTAATTAGCGAAGGAAATTGCGAGAGGACGCCGCCAAATTTCATCGCCGATTTTTTCGTGAATGGAATTAACGAGAATTGCACCATTTTACGTTTTTGGCCGCGTAATGGAATTTGTTAGCGGCATTTCGGATTGTTTGACATTAACTGAACGATAACGAATTTGGATTGGATCCACTTGAAATTGTTTATCTAATAGCATTTTAAAATTGCAACCGTTACCAATATTTCACATAATACAGAAATGAAAAACTGGTTGGTTTTGTAAAAATTATTACCTTTCTTCTCAACATTGCCTTATTACTTTCCTTTATATCGTAGCAGAGTATGGGAAATAGACAAACTGCAAGTTACGAAGCTAAACCTCTTCCTTCAACTATAATCTTAATTCCTCTTTTGTTTTCCTCATTTTCATCTTTCCAACCTCTCCCTTCCATGACTTCATCTCTCTTATTCTGGACCTACCTGTCCCTTCTCCCCCTATAGAAAGGCATCCTTGGAGGAGACCACTCTAAACCTCTCCGTTATCTTTTCTCCTATTCTTATTGCTACGTTATTATTGTTGTCTAGAGTCCCAATTCCTTCATTTGAATTCCTGACGATTTTCATTCCTTCCTTTGTTTCTTGTGATTAGTCCTCTCGCTCTTGCTTAAAAACTAAAAATTTCGAAGCAAAATTTCTTCTTAAACCCACAATCTCCATTTCCTTTGTATCTTCTCTATCTTCCCATTTTCCCCCTTCCATGGCTGCATCTATTTTATTTTCTACCTGCCCATTTTCCTCCCTTTATACGATTTCAATCTGTTATTTCTTGATATATTTACTGTTATCACTTCTTCTTGCATATTCGTGAGAATTTTTAAGGAATTTTAAAGAGCGTGAATGATGTGAAGCATCCTTGGAGGAGACCTTACGTCACTATATACCTCATTGTTAGCTTTTATCCTATTCTCATCGCTACGTTATTGTTGTTGCATAACGCTGCTTAAATTGGATTCTTATATATTTTTTATTCCTTCCGTTTCCTGTAATTTGCTCTTGCTTACAAACCGAAAGTTTTGAAATTAAATTTCTTTCTTTAACCATAATCTCAATTTTTTTGTCTTGCTCATCAACCATCCTCCCCTTTCCATAACTTCATCTATTTTATTCTCAACCTGCTTGCCATTCCTCTTCCTATTGGACTTTAGTCTGTTATTTCTTGATCCATCTACTATTATTACTTCTTCTTGCTAATTCCTGTTAATTTTAGAGAAATTTTGGAAACCGTAAATGGTGCTAAGCATCCTTGAAGGAAACCTCACAACACTAAACTTTCTTAGCTTTTCTCCTATTCCAATTTCTACGTTATTGTTCTTGTATAGAGTCCTAACGACTTCAATTGAGTACCTGCGGATTTTCATTCCTTCCGTTGTTCCCCGTGATTCGTGCTCTTAGCACCCATAAGTACGAAATAAATTAACAAAATATGGGACAAATACGTCCTAATCTCGTCGAAAATTTGAAAAATGAAAAATTGCATTTCTGTCAGATTGATCAGACAGTTCTGTCAGTAACCATTCATACCTGAAAATCTGGAAAATCGGCATCCAGGGCGTCTTCACTTGCACAAAATTTCAAAAAAATTCGATCGTGTTTATCGCATTAAACTAAATCTATAAGGAGTTTTTGTCGTCCATCTTTAATCTTGTCATATCTTATATGATGAATGTGGCAGGCATGGGTTATAACTCCAAAAATCCCTGGTGTTCCGCAAGTTTCCTACTTCAGATCAACTTTCTTGTTAAGAGAATGTAATCAGATAGTTTGTTCTGATGATTGGAGCCGTGACAACACAGTAACAAATCCCCGGGGTTTTTAATGTCTTCAGAATCAAGTCAATATTGTGCAAACTTTGCTATCATATATAAATTCGACATAAATATTACCATTATTATATTGTTATTTTGATTAAAATCTCCAACATCTCATTTCTTGAATTTTACACATTATTTAATTATTATATCCTATACGATTGTCGATAGACGAAGCAATAGAGTTAACCAAATAATTTGTTCTACAGCCATAAATCTTATCTAAATCAAATATTACGTTGCAAAATCAGTCTTAATAATAATGACGTAATTAAGATGATTACAACGTTCCGGTTATTGTCTGGTAGCTTTAATCGATAGCATGAATTAATAGACCTTTATTATTCCTATACAAGGACGATGTCAGTTCGTTTACAGCGACCCACAGCATTATGCAATGTTTATAAATACTGTGTATAAAGTGTGTTCTAAAAGAATGCAAACTTTCTATCTTCAATGAAAGAACTTTTCTTACGCGCTTACTCTGAAACAGGCTGTATATCCCACATAAGCTTAATAGCTATTATATTTTCGCATAAAATTGTTACTCGCTGTGCTTGGAAAATGTAGATAGTATTGATTTCCGCTTTCACACGAAATGGATATGTGAGAGACCAGATTCTCATATTTAAGAGGCTGGAATAGCAAAAGAGACCAGAAAAACTTGGTAGCCTACAATCTCAAAAGAGATCGAGGTAAGTATCCAGAAAATGTAAACTAAGAATCTATAAAATGATTAAAAGTTCATCACTAACATACGCCCGGCAGACATGGGTACTGCCAGAGAGATGGAAAAGAAAAACACTCACAGATATCTTGGGGGACGGGGGAGCAAGGTGGCTCAACAAAGTTCAGGAAGAGCTGAGGAGTATGAAGACTAAGGACTAGAGAGAAAAAGCAAAAAGCATCGTATACCAATTCCAACACTGAGAAAATGAATAGCACTTACTTTATGAATAACATGGTACATTATATTTTACTGCCCTAGGCCTCTATGCCCGGTAGAGCATTATAAATAAATTGAGAGCATAACTTTTATTGCTGTTTTTGAACTGATGAAGCAACTGACTTAAATATGTTTCTTCACTGACAGTAAACAAATGCTATTCAAATCTCAATAGCAGACGCTAGGGTGTAGTCATTCATACTAATTAATAGATAGATAAAAATAATTCTTCCGTCTGTTTGAATATTAAGTGAACATTCGAGATGCCATATCAATTTTTATATCTTTGAATCATAGGTAACGTCCTTGATCAGATCCTCTTTGACGCACAATTTTGCCCGTCAAAGAAGATCATAGGAACTTATAGGCGCTTACAGATCATTGTACTATGGAAATTATACCCTCGGGGGATGATAAAAACATGTGTTTGTGGAACGATGACCATTTACGTCTTCCTCAAGTAAATTCATGAAAGTCATTTCGGGTAATGACAAAATTATTGAAAACATCTAACGACTTCATCATAGAAACAATATTTGACGTGGCGTGAAGTAGTAATAACTGCAAATTTTTATTTAAATTGAACAAACTCAAATAACATAGAAAAGAAGGAACGACCTTGGATAAACTGTCCCAATTCAAGATCTAAAATTTTGACATTTACTCGATTTTCTTGTAAACGCGTATACACTTAAACTGCCAGGACTCAGCTTATCACGTACTCCCAATCCCATTGTACTTTATAGTTACTCCAACCTATAGACGTTAATTCCTTCCGATCGATCCTTCGACCCTTGCTAATAAGTTGGCGCAGCTTCACCAATTGTACATATACGTTTTTGTTTTTAAAATTTAAAGTTCTCGACCCCCTCCCTATTCCTTCATTTATTTATTCATTCATGTTTTAAAGTCGATCGCCAATAGACCAGGCACTTCAGCATTATGCTCTTTGTACCGATCCCGAATAACACTCTAATTTCCGTTCGAACAATCGCGGGTCCTTCACAAAGGCCACTATCATGCTCAAGAGAAGCTTGGGTATTCTCGTAGGCTCCAGTAGATCCTTGTTGAAATGCTTCCGCCTGAGTCCCTTCAATTTCTCACAGGCGCAGATAATATGCATACTGCCATACTCTTGTAGTTCAGATCACATTGCCATTCTCACGTTACATAGATGCTTTGCAAGAATCCCTTTCTCTCTCCTCAATAGTAGTTATTTTTTTAAATGAGGAATAAATACAGCCTAATTACTGATTACATAACAATATAGCACAAGAGCTTTAGACCTAAAAATATTTCAATCACTGTCATAGAACAAGGAAACGTTACGTTAGTATTTTACTTTAAAAGCATACACAAGTCGAATATCAAAGCAGATCTATTTCTTACGTCCAGGTTTCCAAATTAAATGGATGTATGTACAAGTACATATTCTCACAGATATGCATTAGCATTTGTATTTGTAATACTCTATCGCGATCAAAATCGGTATTGATAATTACCACAACAATCCCCTTTAGCTCCACCAGATAATCGCGATCTCATTTAGCAACCATCATGTTGAAAGAGGAACGGTGGATCGTTGCCTGAATTTATTTCTATACGAACATGATGCCAATTCATATATTGAAATCGTCCGCTCGATCGTTAAAAAACGGCCCAATAAATTGCCTGACCTCCGAATTAAAATCGCACCAACAGTTCGTATGTCGAATCTGCCAAAATGTAACTGCCGACATTATATTTTATAGATTTTATAATTAGCTCGACGATACGTCCAATTCAGGTTTACCCGATGGGAATGACGACGCCGCAAATAATGATAAATATGCAAAACCGTTATTTTCGTCGACGGCGCACTACATAAATTCCAAATGCGTCCATGTATTGGCAGTCGTTCCGTTCCAGATTAACGATAGGCTGGTTATCATTTCTGTTAAAATTATTGAAGTAAGTGAAGCCAAAAATTTCTTAAAGACGCATAAACTATGATTGCAAGAGGAATTGTTGATTTCTCCTAGCTTATTCGACAAACATTTCATTAAAGAAATTTCCTGGTTTCCTTGTCCAACACGATTGAAGGGATTCTTTCCAGACTGAAAGAAATGTGTATCCGCAACCCAATTAGAAATACTTCTACTACTATAAATCTATTGCACATTCCTTCATCCGTCGTTTCTTTTCAGGGCGAAATCGCGCACATTCTTTGCCAGCCAATCGTTCAACCTGATGGAACTCTAGCCGCAGTATTAGAACTTTGGCGCAGGGAAGCCGGGGGACCTTTCCATGAGGAGGACGAGGAGATAACCTGCAGCTACCTGGTCTGGGGCGGAATAGCACTGCATTACGCCCACCTGTACTTAAACATGGATAAGCAACGAAAGCTGAACGACTTCCTGCTGGCCGTCGTCAAGTAAGTATCGTCAAGTAAGATAATTTTTAATAAGGTGCTTCGGGATTGAGTAGAGGGAAAATGTAATGTTCCATCCATTTACGTACATACGGGAAATAAATATCCTTTTTACTCACGTTTAGATGG
The DNA here is from genome assembly GCA_038088585.1 of Chrysina gloriosa. Classification (NCBI taxonomy): domain Eukaryota; kingdom Metazoa; phylum Arthropoda; class Insecta; order Coleoptera; family Scarabaeidae; genus Chrysina; species Chrysina gloriosa. The sequence continues at coordinate 95,193,056 of CM076087.1, read as the reverse complement.
GATTTTATAAACAAATCTGTCCCACTTTACATTTAGTTATCATTTCAGACTTTTTCAAAAATTTTAAATTGTCATTAGTATTCAGATTGTACATTGTGCTACATATACGGGGGATATTTCTGAAGCTCTAGGAATTTGATCATATTTTTTAGGAGTTCGTTTTTCGAATCGGCAACACTCTTTCCAGCGACAGCCAATTTGACTGTGTTGTGCTCGAGTTGATTCGTCATTTTATCAAGGATAGATGTACACCGAAACAGTGCTTGCAAATCCAGAAAATTTATTTCGGAAACCGTGGTTAAGTTCGCAAAACTTAGCGTGCGTAGCGTCCATTTCACATAATCATCCTAGACACTAATTCGAATAACCATAGACTCCACCACGCATACTTTAATTGATAATACGCATCCACAGAGACGTCATCAAAGAAATTGTTGCTGCTGTGATGTGGGTAGTATTGAGGAGAATCCGAATGAGCCGATTCGCCATCGTCCGCAGCAATTGGAGCTGTATCCATCCACTTGGTGGAAGATTTTGAGGAAAAGGTTTACGAACTTCACGATCCAGCTCGTGCAAGAACTGAACCCGCTTGACCACCTTGTGTGTCGTACGTTCGATGAATGCGTCGAAAATGAGGTTACTCTCGATCCTCATTTTTATCACAAAATTTTGTTCACCTTTGAGGCTTATGTTCGGTTCAATGGCAACGTCCACAAGCAAAGTTGCCACATTTATAGTGGAGGAAATCCATTAGCCATAAGCCATTATTGAAACGCCGTTACATCCACAAGAAATCACTGTTTGGTGTGCTTTATGAGTTGAATAGAACTGGCTTTTATTTGGTCAAGATCCATAATAATAATGAATAAAACTCGTACAGTAAAGACTTCACTATATTGTGTCACTAATATGGTGAAGTGTTTACTCTACGAGTTTTATTCATTATTGTGCTTTATAAGCTAGGGCAATCATTAGTATATATTTCCTCAAAAATGATGCCGGTCAGAACATTGCAGTCAATGGGGAGTGTTATAAATCCATGATTACTGAATTTTTCGTTCCCCAATTGAATGGGATTAATATGGAAGAGGTGTAGTTTCAACAAGACGCCACAACATGCCACACAGCGAGTGCCGTAATCATTTTATTGAAGAAAACATTCGATGAGCGCATAATTTCGCGTAATGGCCTCCAAGATCGTGTGATTTAACATCTTTGAATTATTTTCTGTGGGGATATGTGAATTCGTTAGTCAACGCCGATAAACCAGAGACGATGGATGAGTTGAAAGCGAAAATTCGCGCATTATTGTCAAGATACAATTTCAGCTGCTCGAAAAAGTCAAAAACGGTGGTTCCAAATTGCGTTTTATTTGAGCCAGCCGCGAAGCAGCGCTTTTTATTCTGGTGTACGCCATTCTTTCGTCTGACATTTTGCGTCTCGGAATTGAGTATCCAAGTTTCGCCAGTCGTTATCATGTGTTGCCAAAATTAGTCACCGTAATATTGTAAGAGCTCTTGAAGTTAGTCTTAAATGTGTCCTATCTGTTGAGTTTCTGTTCAGGTCGCAACAGCTTCGGTGCCCAATGAACTGAAATCTTGTTCAAGCTCCATCGTTCATTGGAAAATCCCGTAAACCTGTGGTGTACCAATTCCTATACTAACACTGATTTCACGAATTTCGCCTATCATTTTTCAGTAAGTTATCCTCGACAGCAACATTTCTTTCATTTGCAGTGGTGTTCGGCCGTCCACTGCAAAGGTCGTCTTCTATTCTGCCAGCTTAAATCATGATTGACCCATCGATAGACTGTACTTTTAGATTCTGCAGACTATCTAAATACACCTTCTAAATATTGAACGATTCCTGAAGGTTTCACACCCTGTTTAAAGGAAAGGAAAATGGAAATACGTCTGTACCAGTGCGATGGCTGCGTAAACATGTCAAAACGTGTCTTTGACCTATAAGATTTACGCAATTGAACTAGGGCCAAATTCCTACAACATTAGAAACATCTCTCGTAGAATCTTGTTTGATTATTGCATAAAGTGGGAAATTATAGAAACTTCGAAGTTGATATTCAAGTAGAAGCACATACTGAACTTAGAAACTTCTTAATCGAATTATTTAGATGGAGTAGAGTGAACATCATAGATAGTATATGATGCAATTATAACTGAAACATGTGTGCATACGATTATATGTAATTAACTATAATGCACAAACACAAGGGAACTAAGAAGAATAGGAAAATCGGTGGGAAAAGAAAGACATTGAAGGTAGTTTCCCAATTCTTTTGCGTTTGCAATACATGTATTTCCAATTCTATTTGCCTCAATTGCGATTGAACGGATTGTTATTACTGATTAATAGAAAGCTAATTACTAAGGTTCGACAAACGAGTGCATAAGTCATTAAGTACTGGAGATCGGACTGACGTTGTCACTCCTCCGAATTTTAATGTCGCGCCTTGCACGTAAGGGAGGACAAGCGGTGGAGTGACAGTGTCGGTCCGATTTACACTACTTGATGATAACTTATCATGGACGCGTTTGTTGAATCTTATTAATTACTCAAAGAAAGAAAATGTAATCTGCATGGATCAATAGCACATCCTCATTTGGACAATATTTCTTTGAAATTCTGAAGTAGTCTTTTAAACAGATCAACATATATTGTATGTGTATGTATACATCCGTTGGGAAATAAGCGGACGAAATGAGTTCTGCCCTTATTTGTTTTATGACCTTGAGTTCTGTGCATTAACCTCTCTTAATCTCTATTCGCCTTCTATTTGATTTGCATGAGAGAAATATATGCGCCGTAATCTTCGTCTGTTCGGATACTTCTCGACGGTCGTGTACATATGTATGTGTACATATGATTAAGATCCTTAGCATGTTGGAGGCGGACTATGACTGGTATTTTTAATTCTATATGGAAACGACGAACGCGGAATTTCCATTTAATATACTTAAATATTGCTCTTCATCAATTTCGCTGCTCAGAATTTAATATTTTCTACACGATTTATGGACGCACGGGGGCTATAAAAATATACAACCGCGGCTATGTTTTATTAGCAGGAAAAAGGAATTTTACGAATTTAGTACCTGACATATTTTACGGTAAAGTAAACTGTTTGAAGGAAAGTTTCTGCGATATATCCACTGAATAAATCGGCAAGTTCGTTCGGACTTTTACAAAAATGAAAGTCAACTAGGATATGAAGGTGCAAATACAGTTTGGAGATATCCAAATTCGTTTTGTTTGGATTTGTTGTAAACCACAGATATTCCAACTTCTCTTAATACGTAAGTTGAAACCGATTTTTAAGATTGGTTTCATCAAAAGCGCCTTGTACGCCTTATTCCACAAACTTTCGTAATCCCAACTTTATGATTTAAAACCCAATGAAAAAGTTAGATTCGTAAAAAGTTCACCACTTTAAAAACCGGAAGCAGACAAGAAGTTATTTCAGAAAACTTTGTCCTCTAACCATGCCCTAATACAGAAACTTAGCCACATTCAAAATCCTTCTATTTCCACTTGTTCTTCTTCTTGTGTTTTCCTTTCCGCTTTTTATTCTTCTTCTTCTTTCTCCCCTTATACTAAAACGTTGTTAGTCTCTGATTAACTTTCGCTATGAAGCAGTCGTTAGATTTTGCTTGGTCTTCTCATGTCACAATTTTCGTTCTTTCCCCATAGCAACAATGTTTATATTGCTTCTACGTTCTACATTATCACACTATTATGGTCTTCGTCGTCTGCGTTAAGCAATTCGAACCTAGGGTCGGGCAATGAGTCGTAAACCCTCTTATATCCTTTGGGAAACTGCTGCAATCGCGCCGTTTTGGAGGTGATGAGTAGGTAGTAAACTAAATAGGGAATAAAAAGACATCTTTTACTAAACTTTATTAACAATAAGAAGTTGATGATCGTGATTGTTAAAGAAATCTGCTAGGCGACGGATCTGCACTCGAAGGTGGATGTTCGATCTTTAGGCGTCCACGATCATCCGAACGCAGAGGTTGTCACTGACGTGTGCTTTTACCAACGCTGTCTTCTGTAATTTTTCCAGATGTTCTCACAGAGTCGGGAAGTTTAGATTCCCAAGGATGCATTCCTTACATAGTAGAGGACGTCGACTAGAATTTGGAAAGTCTTCTTCTGTAAGACCTCCAGTTTTTTCACGTGCCATAGCGCCATAGGTCAACAGCAACGTCTTCGTTATGTTGTCCATGTCACAATGTCTTATACGTTGTTTTTTGTTCTAACGATATTACCTCATATTCGATCTTACAGTCTAAATTTTGTGACTAACTAATTACGAGGGCGATTCGTAAAGTAAATACTTATGGTTATTAAAAGGGGCACCAATAAATGAAGGCATTTTTATTATATATAACTTAAAGTTTAACTTGCCATTAAGATTGAGACGTTTGTCATAGCGACGAACCAGTGTTTTAATGCCCTCTTCATAGAAGTCTGCCGCCTATGAATTAAGCCATGCTGTAATACTGTCATGCGGCTTTTCATGGCTATCAAACTGTTGTGATCCGTTCTGACTCTGAATCCCCGACTTTCACGAATTTCCTCTTCGACATTAACCAAAAGTTGGTCCGTCACAAACGTTGGCCTTTTACTCCGTTCTTCATCATGGACATTAGTTCGTCCTTCTAGAAACATATGACAGCAGCTGCTAACCATACTGTCATGATATTTTCACCATAAACAGAACAAATTTCACGATAAATCTCAGCAGTCTTCATGTATTTTGCACACAGAAATCGGATAACAACCGGCAGTTCACAGTCGACGGGATTTTCAATTCCAGCATCCATTTTAAACGACCAAAATAGCAGGAAAAAATGTCCGAATAGTTCTCTCACTAGTACTGCCAGACTAACATTGAACCAGACTACTCCGCAGCTCTTCGATCGCGCCAATATCCCCATTCCTCTGCTCACTGAGATGGAAGTTAAGCAGATGGGTCCCACATGAATTGTCAAATGATAACAAATTAAGTCGTCTTACTATTTGTTTAGCGAATATTTCACGCAACGATAATGAACCAATTCTTGTTCGGTTGTTAACCTGCGACGAAAGGTGGATATTGTACTCAAATTCTAAGCGTTCGTATTATTGGTTATCACCTATTGACTTGGTACCACACACTCCCAAAGCTTCCTTGCACTCAAATAAGATTTTATTGTGTGTTTGGTGGACAACAGAAGGAATTGTCCGTTATGAGATTTTGGAAACGGGTCAAACCATCACTGCTAACTTGTATTGTGAATAGCTTCAGCGAATACAAGCAGCACTCATTCAAAAACCGCCTTCTTCGGTCAATTGAAAGAAAATGATATTCTTACAGGACGTATACCGCAAGAGTGACCCGGGAAAAATTCTGAAGTTGGCTGGGAAGTGTTACTACACCCTCCATATTCTTCGGACATTTGGCCAAGTGATTACCACTTTTTCTTGTCTTTTGACAACTGTATGAAGCATAGACAGTTCAAAATTCGAGTTGATGTAATAAATGCATCCCGTCTAATATTTTGATTCAAAATCCATAGATTTCTACAATATCGACATACAAAAATTGGTGTCACGTTGGCGAAAGGTCATTGAGTGTGGTGGTAATTACTTCGATGAATAATAGTGTATTATTGTTTCTTAATAAATATTTTATGTTTTACCATCAAAAACCGCACGAAATTATTTGGTTAGCTGATAGAAGACATTTCTATGTCTAATTACATTTGACCAATGAGTAATAAATCACTTTTACCATTTCCTTCGATTCATTAAAACATTCCAAATTAAACTCAACATCCTCGTTCATATTTTACCAAAGTAAGTTCATTAGCGCTATCGTCTTTCACCTAATTTATCTTTCTTCCGTCAATTTGTCGCTTATACTTCACAAAACGGACAAGATGAAAGTAAATACTATTTTCCTTCCGGCCGTCCAATTTCAATTTTCGTCTCGCTCGTCATAACTTTAACCATTACTCAAATTACGCCTTATTCCTTTCCGTCAGATCAATTTTCCAAGACATGGTCAGCATGGATATGCTCATAATGAAGATAATGAATTTTGCCCAACGGCTGGTCGATGCTGACAGGGCGTCGCTTTTTCTCGTTGATTCGAAAAGCAAGGAGCTATACGCGACAATATTCGACGTCGGAGTGGAAACCAAGTCGCATTCCGGCGACAACACGGAATCGGAAAGCGAGGAGTCGGTCAAGGCGCATACGTCCCGGGAGATCCGTTTTCCGCTCGGGACGGGAATCGCGGGACAAGTCGCAATGACCGGCGAAGTACTCAACATTACGGACGCTTATTCGGACGAACGTTTCAACAGGACCGTCGATCAGTTGACTGGTTACAAAACGCAAACGATATTGTGCATGCCCATTTACATTAGGGGTTCGATCATTGGAGTTGTACAGATGGTTAATAAACATACAGGTAAGATATTTTTAATGGAATTCATTCTTACGATTTACGTGAAAGGATACTTGTTTAAAATGTAAGCGGTAATAGTTTTGGAACAAGCAAAAGGTTATTTTTTACTTCAAGTAGAAAATCTCCGAACAAATTCTTCAAATCCAGTGATTCTCATCCATCCCATCACAAATCCATCGAAATTCTCGCTTCCATCATGAAACCTAAAGCTAAACTACATACACATATACGTATATCTCCTTAAAATCTCTCATGAAAGGCCTTAAAATTGAAACTACTCCCCCGGCAAAATCCACAAACCTAAACAATCAGAACCCACCATCTCTGCTAGATCTGTGCCGGCGTGACCCATCAAAATGAGTAAGATTGGAGCAGAACAAAGAAGAAACTGTTAATCTTTCATTACTGTCGTGTATCCCCATATTCTCAAAAAATCGGGCACATCCTCTTGCAAAATTTTCCCAAATCTTGCAGTCAAAATTTTCAAAATCAAGCGAAAATGAATACTTGGCAATGTATATTACATTTGGTACAAGAAACCCCAAAACCGGATCATATCTTCCACCTAAATGTTGCCAATACATTACATTCATCCATCAAAATTTGCAAAATTGCTCTTGCAAAAATTTCCTAGATCCTGCAGTCAAAATTAACCGCAAATGAATACTACGCAATGTATGGTACCTTTGGTACAAGGAACCCGAACTGGATCATATCTTCGACCTAAATATTGTCAATTCCATTACATTCGTCCATCAAAATTTCTACAGTTCCGTTTGTGTTGTCAAAGAAGTCTTTCAGACTTGTCCATCCTCCTATCGTCAAAATTTCTGAAGAAAACAAGGAAAGAGCTGGTGAATGAGCAAATGTGTATCACAGTCATTAAAATGGTATCATCCTTCGCCCACCTCATCTAATTTAATCCAAGAGAAAACAAGACAAGCGCTTCATTAGCACTTCTTTTGGAATTCCTTCCATCAAAATCCTCAAAATCAAACATTTTTCGCACAAATTCTCTAAATTCTGTGACACCCCAAATCTATGAAAATTGTATTATACATCTCCACCTCGAATTCGATCTATTCTTATTCGTCAGAGCTTCGAGAACCTTAACTACTTTGATCCATAAGACACCAGAAGCCCTTCACTAGTGCTTTTTCTAACAAAATTCTCGAAATCAAATATTCTCCGAACTAATTTTTTAAATCCAGTGACTCTCGTTCATCACAAAACTCTGCCTTTATAGTCAAAATCTTTCATATTAACGCAACATCTTTGGCGAAAATTCAAAAATAATTTCTGCTTGCTATACTTAAAATTTTCAAAATCAAATTAAAATGAACAATAAACGTTGTAATACGTCTTAAAATTGGGCGTGAAACCAAAAAGACCGAAATAATCCAAAATCTAAAAAAGTGAAGCATATATTCGTAAGTTACTTAAATTGCTGAATTTGGGCATGCTTTTCCATTGTCTAATAAGCCCAAGCGTATAATTTTCAAAAGAGCAAAATATGCTGCAGACTAATTGATTTTTGTGTTTCTTTGGCGGTGTCGACGAGACAAGAAAGAATTTCAGGCATTAAACGTAAGTTTTGAGGACATCACCAATGTTTCAGCAATTTACATTGTAGAAAAATGATATACGTTGAGTAATTTCCCTTAATTCGAAAAAGAATTTCCCATATTATATTTTTCCCTTATTTTCGTATTATTTTCAATTTTTTCTTGAAGGATTTATTCTCTTCTAAGAGAACAATAACATCATAATATATTTTGCTAAAATAAATTGCTGTTGCCATTGATCTAGAGGGGCATGAACTCTCCTAAATCAATATAGATGAGAATAAAAATATGTACTTATCGATACTATTCCCAAACTAACCGTTTCATTCGTTTATACAGCTATAAACCCCAACAAATTGCGTCAACGATAAAATCGTTTCGATATATTACGTCTATCTTCACTTCCATCCATCTCCTAGCCATTTCGCTCATTCTAATCTCAATTTCTTTCGCTTCGTCCCAAGGTTGCTTCAATAAAGAGGACGAGGAAGCGTTCGAGATGTTCGCAGTTTATTGCGGCCTCGCCCTGCATCACGCCAAATTATACGACAAGATTCGGCGTTCCGAGCAGAAATACCGGGTCGCTCTCGAGGTCCTCAGTTATCATAACAGCTGTTCCGAGGAGGAATTTCACTTGGCGGTGAAGGACGGCATTCCGAGCCAAGTGGTGAATATCGACGACTATTATTTCAATCCGTTCGACGTCGAGGACTACGAAAAGGCAAGACAGTCGATCTATATGTTCATCGACCTCTTCGGATTAGCCCGTTTCGATAAGAACAGTCTGCTGAAGTTTATGCTTACCGTTCGGAAAAACTACAGGAGGGTGCCGTATCATAATTGGACGCACGGATTCTCGGTGGCGAATTGCATGTATAGCATCATCAAGCATTCGGATAACGCTTTCAGGCCTAACGAGGTATGTAGTATGTACGTATAGAATGAGATTATTTTTTCTAAACTTGAAACGAGATAATTTAACCAATGGTTACTACTTTTATAAAAGCATAAAAGAAAAACGAATTATTATCTTTCAATGTGATCTACCATTACATTAATACATTTATTACTGATTACATCTAAAAGTGTCCTAACAAGAGCGGAAGATTTAAGTTTGGCGCCATTTTTGCTGTTGCTCTTTAGCAGTCAAACCACTAAGACAGTTCGATGGTAGGTAGTCCACCATTATTAAAAAATGAATCGCACAACAACGCATTCTTATTGTTAAACGTTATTTAAAAAATGATGAAAGTTTGACTGCCACAATGCGCAAATTACGTCCAATTTTTGGTAATCAAAATGTTCGACCTGCATTAACTATGAAGTGAATTGTCCAAAAATTTGAAAAGACTGGGTCGATTACTGATGTCAGATCATCGACACGTATTCGACCAGGCCCGTTCAGCAGACAACATCACGAATGTTCAACAGAATGTAGTCAAGAGCTTGGAAGCATCCATTCGCTCTTGTGCTCAAGAATTGAACATTTCAAGAAACACTATGTAGCGCATTCTAACGAAAAATTTACGTCTACATGCCTAGAAAATCCAAATGACAGCACAAATCAAGCCTACAAACCAAATGTAGCAAAGAGACAACAAGTGATCGATTAGTTTTCCAAAAAAATTTCTTCAGCGATGAGGCCCATTTTCATATTGATGGCTTCGTAAACAGGCAAGATTGTCGTATTTGGAGTGATGAAAATCCATATATGTTTTATGAGAAGAAATGCATCACCAACGCGTCACTGTGTTCCGTGAATTATGGGTTAGGGGGCATTATTGGACCATTTGTCCTCGAAGACGCTGTTGGGAATGCACAATCGATCAATGACCAAAGGGGCATGATAAATTACCCCGTTTTTTGTGCTTCAAATGGATGATACGGATCTCGAAGACATGTAGTTCTAACAGGACGGTACCACAACAATGGCATTATTACACCAGACATTCCCTGGTCGTATAATCTCCCGTTTTGGCGACCTGAATTGTCCGCCAGATCGTGCGATTTGGACTTCTTTCACTGGGGCCAAAAGTTTATGCCAACAAGCCAACGACCACCCAAGCTTTGAAGCAGAAAATTAGACACCGTATCACTGATATCCAGCCACATTTATGCCAAACCGTGATTAGAAATTTCAAAGCCGAGGAGGGCATTCATCGCATGTGTTGTTCCATACATAATTCCCACATCTCTACTTTATGATTATAGTCCAGTGAAATTAGATGTTAAAAATAAAAAATGACAGAACCCAGTTACAGTGAATGGATTTGAATAATTCTTTTTTATTCTTCTTTTTTAATATAATTATCAGAATTTTCAAACATTCATTTTAGGAAAATAATAACTATGATTGTTTTCGAGGTCGTTTACAAAAGAATTGTGAAAAAATAAAACTTTTCTTGCTAAATAAAAATTAATTTGTGGATGACAGAAGCTTCAAAAAGCGAAATGAACAAAGGAACGTTATACAATACAAATACGTCAATTTTTTATAGAAAACAATTTATTCACAATTTATGCTAAGTAATAATTATTTAAAGTTGATATGAATGATATGAAAATTATCAATTTTTATTTAAAAAATAAACATGTAAACTTATGTTTTTCGACGTTTTCGACATCATTCATTGATATTATTGGTGCATTCTTTTTGGTGCAGCTAACTCCTTCCATTCTAAACATACCATAGAGCAATCTAACCCAGTTTTTATAAATCCACAAGCAGAGCCCCATCTCGTTTTACATAAACAATATATCATTTTTAATACATTTCAGGAGGTGGTGGTTGATTCATGCAACTGGTACTAATGAATTATTTTTCCTTTTTCATCCCTATTCTTCCAGCAACTTCTCATGTCCCATCCACAACTGTAAACAAACTCCTTTTACATGCTCTTAGCCTAGCATCGAGTCTGGGTATCAATGAAACTGATGGCTCTGATCAGCGATTGGTAACGATAATTACTTATATTTTCTTCATTTCTAGTAGCACCATATAATGCTAAAATACATAAAATATCCGATCGCAAAATAATTTTTTTAATAATTTTGCAAATTTAGTTTTACCCATTTTGTAAAACCCTGAAGTTGTATCACATCCAGTTTGTATGATTAACGTATCTCCATCACCATCTGCTTGACACGAGAAAATATTGTTATCAGCTAGTTTCTTCCACCATCATTGCTCCCCCACCCTGCTCCATATTGTATACCCTACTTTTAAAGGCCGTCTCTTTGTATATTTTATCTAGAAATTGAATAATAAAAATTAACTATAGATCCATCTAGCGATGACCTTTGAAAGGTTAAGATGGTCATGGATAATAATGATAATGGTACCAATGGTCATCACTGCTAACATTTTGATGATTATTCAGGCATCTTTCAGCACAATTTCTTCAATATTTTTTACATTTTCTTCCGTAGTGATAGTAACCAGCACGCCCGAGCGAGTGTCATCTACAATGCTTTTTCTGCCCCTTTTAACTTCATTTAACAACTTTTAAACAGTAAATAATCAATCAATTCGTGTTTGTTTTTATAACTTTTCCCTGGTTTAATTACAGCTCGGTGCCCTATTTTCTTTAACAGTGCTGGGTCAGTCATTACGGTCGTGTTTTATTTAAAAGAAAAAGAAATTATTAGCCAACTAATAATCATAATTATCTGAAATTTTTATATATACCTTCACATAGTGTCGTTAACTAACGAAATGATTTATTTGCCCAAATCACCCTGATACCGAAAATACGCTGAATGTATAACTTATCAATTCGTTACCTAGAAAAATATTTTTCCTAAAGAAAGTACAATTAAACTTGCCACAAACTTACTCTAATACCCGCCCCAAGACTTCATTAAAGTTCTAATCAAAATATATCTTTCTCAAATGTTGGCTGATTCTTGAACTTGGCAGTATCTCAAACAACATACGTACATACAGAAAGTTTGCTATCTCCAGATCTCCAGCAGTTCAAACAAGGAAGGCGTTATTAAAATGTTAACATCTGCATAGCCAATTTGCATTTACTTAGCTTCCGTAGTAATTGAAACGGTTTCTACTTATGCATATTGCATATACGTTCAAGTCCCGAACTATCACCCAGGGGTAATTCTCAGCGAAGCGGATATCCTGAATTCGTTCATTCTAGTACGCCAATGTCGATTTGACGTAATTGAAACGGGTTCTGAGGCAAATTCGTTTCGACGACAAGCGTATTCGCGACATTAAAGAGAAGTATGTAATGTACCGATTAATTATGGTGCATCGTATACATATGTAAGACTACAATTTAGCTGAAATAGCATGCAAAATCGATAATGAAATAAGATCCATGGTAGCATGGGATTACTGGTACTCGTTCTACAAAATGGGGCATCCCAAATGTTGGTTCTCAATCTAACGATAAGTTATCAAACTTAGATTCAATTAGAAAAGAAATTCAATGGTAATAACTTCTTCCGAATTTTATCATGTATTCATATCAACTTCTCCGGCTTCAGAAATAGTGAAACTGATCCTCTGAAGTCAAATATTTGAAATTTAAATCTCATACCTTTGCGATATGTGATTCTTCTACATACATGTACATAGATCCAAATGTAATCCTTCCTATTTAGTAGAACTGGGCGAGAAACATTGGTTTACATTATTCACTAATTTTCGGGGCAATTAATAGTCACGTACCGCAATCATACTGTGATTTAACATCTATATCTCTTCTAACCGACACTCGAACTAGGACTTTATTCGCTCTAAACTTGTGGAACGTATACCTTTACGCGTCCGCTTTAATTTATGGTAATGCCCTCTTGTATTTTCATTGGCAATAACTCTTCTGTAATACCACATATTTGCGAATCCCAGGTAATATTGCCATATATTGCTTATGTGTTATCTTTTTACATTGCTATCGAAAAAATCGACGTTCTATAAAAGCCTCTTTATCTTCCACCTGTTCGCTTTTTTCAAATGGGAAATTAAGTTTTTAAAAATCTACACATACAAATCGAAAGATTTAATCATTGAGGTGGCGATGGTATTCGATTTCGTGCATGGTTTCAGTAATTGGCACTGAAAATTTATGGAACGAGGAAAATGATATTTTTTTGGTATTCAGTTTGTATTCTGGATATTTCTTGACGATGAATCTGTAACAATACTACTAATTTTCAAAAATAGTTTTAGATTTATCTAAGAAAAAGCTTGAGTGATTAGTGTGATTACGAACAATAATTTACAAAAGTGAGGAAAACAATTAGTGATAGTTTTGAGTTTGATTTCTGGGTCAATAATTGTACGTATAACAAATGTATCTCTGGTTTTTCTTTTGAATTATTTTCTTTTATAATTTATGTATATCTTTCGGGTTGCCTCTAGTCTAGATCAAATGAGAAACCAAATTTTAAGTTAGCAAATTATAGGTCATAACGGTATTTTAAACCCAAAAACTTCTTTACAAAAACAGTTTAAACTACCGTCATCCACTAAGTTAAAATCTGATCTTTTATGTGGTCGAAAAAGTGGTAGAGGTAAACTAAAAAATAAGTATCTAAATAAGTCACCAAATACATATACAGTACAGTCCCATTGACCCGAATCACGATTACACGTGTACTCGTATTAATCGAGTCAATCATTTCTTAAAATGGCGTTCATCCGCTTTATCCGACCTTCAAGTGGAAGGTACCCCTATTAATAACGCAAACGATGACAAAGCAGATGGTTGTTTGTTTGCAACCGGGTGTGCTGTGGAATGCCATATGTATTTTTTTACCTAGTCGGTTATATCGACACGGTTCATATTTCTTGCGTCCTGGCACAAAACAAGCGAAACAACGTTGTTATGTCTATCGAAGGAAAGTTAAGGGCTATTAAAAGTGTACACACTGTAGCAAAATATTATGACGCAGGTGACATAATAGTCGATGATTGGCGTTCTTTTTTTTAACTGCGATATCTTCCTTGATTACAAAAGGACGAAAGATCAGTTTTAATAAAAGAAATACAAATACATAAAATAATTCTTGTAGTTTCTCGCGAAACATTTATACTATTTTCCGTCTAGGGATTTACATATAAAACTTTTCAACCGTCTTGCTTGTGGCGATCTGCCGTAGGTTAGAGAGAGGATGCACTACTAGCTTTTATTAAATATTAACGTTTAAAATGCACAATAACTTTCGAAATCATAACAATAAATATGGTGGATTATATAGATAATTCAGATAGTTAAAAGTCAGTTCGTAAATAGAGCTCAGACTAATCCTGCCTAGGGGACTAAGGGTCTGTAAGGGCATTGTGATTACGTTGACATATCATAGAATAAGTCAAAATATCTAAAAATATACTGAAGATGTTGGAAATAAAAAGATTGGGAGAAACATAGGAAAGAAACTGGAGGAACGGGAGTAAACACGAGAAAATATGCGAGATCGGATATGGTGCTGGGAAAATTAAGGTTCTAACATGGATAAGTTAGGAGAAAGAGTAGCAATAGACCCGTATTCATCACTCCAAAGGAAACTTAAGCCTGCGACCACCAGTGAGATCCTCTAAATGATAGGTCGAAAATAGATCCTAATTTGATTACTAAATGGACTGCTGGTCTTATTCAAGTCAAAGAAAAAAAAAGCTCCACTCAAAGAAAGAAATACACAAGCTTCAATCATATTCGGATGTGTGAAAAATTTTCAGCGTAAAAGAAAAAGATGAAAATGTTACAAAAATGGGAAACAATAGACTATGCATTGGTCTTCTTGATTTCGTGGAGAAAAGAAGCAGCGTCTGAATTTGGAAAGGGAAAGGTTATTCAACCCATCAATGGAGAATTTATCTATACTGTAAATAGTGGAGAGTTCTTTTAGATTGTATGAAGTGTAGGGATATAAAGAATTGTGGATACCTGCGAATTGCCACTTGGAAGAATATGAAATTGAAATTACCTGAGAAAACCTGCAACAACTAATAAAATCGGCCTGATTGCTTGAAATTAAGGGTTGCTAAACTTAAATTATGCTTTCCTGTACCGATCATTCATTGAAATAACTACGGCCTTAATAGCGGAAAATGGTAAAAATAAACAAACAAAAAATAATAGAGAAACTAATGTTGACAGCGCTCATCACTTGATAATCTTCCTAATATTTTCAAAGATAGATTACCCAAACCAATCTTTCCTCCATTTTCAGCGACAACTAACATATGAAAATATTTCTAACAGCTCCAAAATTTAATCTTATCAGTTACGAATGTTATTCACCAATAGAAATCGATGACTTTCAGTGCCTTGCCCTCTTCATTGGTGCCCTTTGTCATGACCTTGATCACAGAGGAAAAAATAATAAGTTTATGCTGGATACGGAATCTCCATTGGCTGCCATTTATTCCACTTCAACTATGGAACATCATCACTTCAACCAAACTGTAACGATATTACAGCAGGTATGCATATTGCGACTATTTATGAGCTCTCATTCTTATCCTTCTTAATCATGCTTACACTTTAAAGATTTGTGTAAAGAAAAAATGTCAATTAAACTTTGCATTTTGATTTTCCAGGAGGGCCACAACATATTCAGCAAACTTTCCAGTAGCGAGTACAAACAGGTGCTAGGCCTTATCAAACATTGCATTTTAGCAACCGATCTGGCCCTGTTCTTCCCGAACAAAGCCAAACTAAACCAAATCGTACAAGACCAATCTTTCTCGTGGACCAATCAGGACCACCGAATGCTAATCCAAGCCATTGCTATGACCGCCAGCGATTTATCGGCCAGCGCGAAACCGTGGGACATCCAAAGCGAAACCGTCAAGATTATTTTCGAGGAATTTTACCAACAAGGGGATGCGGAAAGAGCCGCCGGTAGGAAACCCATACCCATGATGGATCGCAACCAACCCGACCAGCAAGCGGCCTCCCAAGTCGGGTTCTTGATGGGAATCTGCGTCCCTTGCTACAGTTTGTTATACACACTGATACCGGAAACCAGACCGTTATTAAATATGTGCAAGCAGAATTTGGAGAGATGGCGACAAATCGATGAAGAGACGCGGAAAAGGGAGGAATGATTTAAAGGGAGGGGGCGTAGCAAATGAATGATGTAAATATTAATTATTATATAAATGTATTTATTTATGTTTAGAATGTAATTGTGAATCTCTGATGAAATAATCTCCATGCAGTATTCATAGTTCATCCTCGTCTTTGAAAAATGTTCGGATAGTGAATTTTATCGTAATTGCAAATTTTAATTTTCATCGAAGTTTCCCTCGCGTTTTAACGTCCAGAAATTAACAATACCATTTTGTGTTGCCTACATCAAAACGGCATTTATGCTAGTTTCCTAAATCGCTCAAATGATTGGAAACAAAAGATTCAACATTTCTCGGAGCTAAAACACTTTACGTACATTTCGAGAAATTACGCTCAGTTAATGGCGGAGAGATCTGACGTATTTGATTGAAATTGAAGAACGAAAGGTAAGAAATTGGATGTATGTACAGTTCACCAACACTTCGTAATTCAATATAACAAGGACTAGAAGTAAAGTATGTAGTTGTAAAATAACAATAACAACGTATATCCAAACTTTACTAATGAAGGAAATACGGATGTATTGATTTTATTGACAATATGTGGTAAATGAAAGCTGGCCAAAAATTCAGAATAGTCTTTTCTGCACCAGCAGTTGCACTTTGGCGCAGCGTAATTTTATGTAAGATTTCACACAATGTACATATTATGGGTATGATGTGCAATATAGTAAACATGCGATCTGTATAACAAAAATTATTGTTAGATAAATCTTTCGGCACTTGTCGAATCAGTCTGAGATCAGACGAATGTTTATTGGTTTTGCAATTACTTCGCAACTCCTGTCCTTTTCCCAAATCGTCTGTTACTTTTACTAGCACTTTGAGTGACATTCCTGCGATACCCACACAAATGTTATGCTTTATTATTACATTACTTCTTTTTGTTTACAAAACACCCTTTTTATCAAAAATCCACATGAAAGATAACTAGAAGCCATCAGTTTCGAAATATTGAAAGCCAATGTTAATTTTGTTTTCAGAAATATTATATTATTCCGAAATGTGTTCCTGAGATCTTTGATTTCAGAAATGTGTACTGTAGTACCATCTTTTTCAAACCAATCTCAATAGACTTCTTACTCGTCCTGTCTCAGAGGTAATAAGCCTTTTCGTATTGTGCAGATTGTATGTACTAATTAAGTGTCAAATTAGAAAAAGAAACTGCAAATAGTCTTATAAGATAACTTTTTCTACTATATCAACTAAAATATATTACCAATGTATCTCCACATTTTACTAAAACGAAAACTATGTATGTATGTATGTACGTTTATTACGTTTATTATATGTATGTACAGTCCGTCAAATATGGGAACGTACTTGAGAGAGAGAGGCGTACGACAAAGACGGACTACTTCCTGACAAGGTACAGTCTAAGATAAGATTGCAACTGTAATCGATGTTTGCACGATCACAACCACTAGGTAAATGAGGTGCGCTGTGGAAATTTACATTTTGCACCTGATCTTGAGAGCGTTCCTATAATTGACACACTGTATGTATACCTACACGTTGTGATATGCATCCTGATTAATTAATAAATGCGGCAAAAAGATTAAATATTCATTGTCCAATTTGTGATGCATTGCCTTTGGGAGTGTATCAGGTTATACAGTTTCGTGGTACTTAAGTAGAAAAATACATTATGATGGAAGTTCTATATTTTCTACATTAAAAACTAAAACGTCTATTAACATCACAACGAACACATTTATGTACTTATGTACTAATAGATATGTATATGAATTTTTATACGATTCTTCATGTGCCATACTGAATTGTATCTGTAACTTTTATAAACACTATTATCTTCCCTGTTTTCCAAGGAAATATCTTGTTATTTGTGTAATTAATTCGATGTGTAACGTAAAAAAGAATAAAGGGCCCAATAATATCTATGCTGTTTTAATGATTAGATAGTACATTGGAAATAAATTTAGAAACCGGGAAGCTGCAACGTGCTTCCTTCCCCCGGGTGAATCCGCAGGACTGAGAACTTAGAAACAACAGCTGAGTACTTGATACTCCCGAAGATGCAACACGAAAGGGATATGACACTTACGACCCACTTGGCGCTTACGTCGCCTATGGAAGGTTTCTTCACAAGCAGAAACGTTTCGTGACTAGTACAGCGTAGGACATGGGTCAAAGCTGACTTTCGACAAAAGTCTTAAAAAAGTTAGTTATTAAGCCTTTCTACGCCGACAAAAATAAAAACCAGTTAGTGATATCTAGAGGTTATGAACAAAATTCAAATAAAATGATTGGACCGTCAGAAGCGTTAGACGAATCGTATTAATGGGCCAGCAATTCGATTTGTCTACTACTTGTGATGGTACATTGCTGACAAAATCGATCAGGATCAACCTCCCTAAACTTTCCAGGGTCTAGTAATGAACAAATATGAATACAATACTACAATTGCAGTATAGATAAGTGGACATCGCA
Organism: Chrysina gloriosa; assembly: GCA_038088585.1. NCBI lineage: Eukaryota > Metazoa > Arthropoda > Insecta > Coleoptera > Scarabaeidae > Chrysina > Chrysina gloriosa. Next base: position 95,174,467 of record CM076087.1, on the reverse strand, counting down.
TACATTTTTAAATTGATGAACTGAATGTTTGAGTAATCCCCGTCACTAATACTGGATCTTCAAATTAACCTGTAAATAAGACATTTTCTATTTAGTTTTCAAGTGTTACCAATCTATAGGTTATGCAACCAATGTAACAGAAGTTACATGACTTGCAAACAATGTTGAATTTACTTTATAAAATAATTGTGAAATACTCAAATCAACAATAGTAGCCTAGCAAAACTCGACGAATAACGAGCATACATTCGTCTACAGGTGGTCAACGCTTTACTGAATCTTGATAAATAAATAAATAAAATTCCTTATTCAACATTGCCTTTTGCTTGGCACCATATTTCAAAAAGTATCACACTAAGAAAATGCAAGAAATACAAGTTTAGGTATATTATATCTACGCAAATATTTGTAACCTAAAAAATGGAAGAAAGAAAACAATACTAAAAAAATTGGTGTGTGTAGTTCACGCACGTCTGATGTGAATATCCCTTAATTGTCGTATTTCGTACTTAGATGTCATCGCGTTTTCGTTCCACTATGATTTGGAAATCAATGGGATTAGGTTGTAGAAAATCTTTTTCGAATGTTTTATGTATAATGTGTTTATTCGTTCTTATACGTTAAATTAGGATCATCCGAAAGTCATTATGATTAGGTTGTATAAAATCTTTTTCGGAGGTTTCATGTATAATGTTTTATTTTATTCTTTTAGTTTTGTGGTTTAACGTGCGCTGCCTGGCTCGTCGTCTCTCGCTCGCACTTTATACTCTCTCTGTCTTTCCTTCCCAAACTCGCCAAGTATCCCCTCTGATATGACCGCCCCACTCGTCACTTCCAGCTCGCACATCATACTCTCTCTGTCTCTCCTTCTGTTTCAGACGAAGTAAGGACGCACGTATCTTTTCTCGGACTCATCGTTGCTCGCTCGCACATCATACTCTCTCCCAAAATCTAACGCTTACGTTCTTACGCTTACGCTCGAGCTGGTCCGGTGTCCCTTAAGAAGTATTCACTTCAAAAAGCAAAAACAGTAAAGAAAAAATATAAACAAAAGAAGAAAAATATGGAGTTGCAAAACTTTTTATGTTACCAACCAACCGTTAGCTGTGACGTCGACGGAAAGTTTTATAGAGATAATTACGATTCCAGTGTATATTTAAACTCATCTAAGTTGGTAGTACTGATTCTAGGTAGAATTCTATCAATTTGTGTTGAAAATCATCTCTAAAAACCCGGTGGGAAAGAATCCACACCTGTGGCACCTCTGCATTCCAGTGGTCGTCGGTCCCCAATATCGGTCCCCCACCTCGAGTGAAGATTTATCGCCCAGCAGATTTCTGTGACATCGGCTGAGGTAACATCGTAGGTCTTTGGACGACAATCAACTTCTTAAATACAGAATTCTTGTTCTCCCCATTTAGTTTACTTCGTAAACTAATTCCCTGCTCATCACCCCCAAAACTGGGCATTGATTGCAGCAGTTTCCCAAAGAAATAAAAGAGTTAAAGACTTTCAGCCCGACCCTAAGTAAGAACCGAAGTTCCACAGTTCCTCCAGAATCGTGTTAAATGATGTCCAAATCCCTTATCAGCATTAGCATTCGAATATTGAAAATGTTTGACATTGCTCTTGTCGTTCAGAATCATGCTCGCCACTTTAGTGGCTATCAACAGACTTGGACGTGAGCGGAACATAGGTTTTACATATAAATAAATTTTCCGCAACGAAAAGTTAGATTTACTCGCAAAATGTCTGTCCTGAAAGCGTTAAAGATAAAAATTTGCTTCTAAAACTGAAATTCCTAATTACGGTTAACCTCCACTTCGCCATACGGGATGATAAATAAAGTAATGTGACTGGGTAGCGTACATAATAATAATAATATTTATTCAAAAAAAAAAAAAAAAAAAGAAACCATTCTGTGTTCAATATGTTAATGGAACTACAATACACTGTATACAATATACAAATGAAAACAATACAAAAGAAAATATATTACACAAACTATATTGACATTCATGTCTTATTCAATAAATTGATCAAAACTTTCGCATAAAAAATAGTCTTGTACTTCAGTTTTGAATCGGACAACATTGGTGACGCAGGACTTGGAAGGAAGGCAGTTGAACATGTGATACGCCACCAGTGCCAGTTGGAACTCGCTAGAGTCACGTGTTTGTCAGTAACGATTGTTTTATTGAAGCAGGTTTTGGCTTGCGCGTTTTAAAAATGAGCGGCACGAATTTTAAGCAACACTGTGCTTCATCAGGTTTTGCTTCAGACTTGGAGAAGGTGCAACGGAAACTTTTATATGGTATACTCCATGCTCTCCAAGGCCAAAAGAGAGCATGAATGAGCAAGTCAAAGATCGAAGACATGCAGATTTGCTTTTTTGATAGCTAGGAAATCGTTCATTGTTTGTGGTTTGTGTCTTCTCCCAAAGGGCTGGTCAACACATTTACCGAAAAACTTTGAAACAGAATCATGCGTATAAGACCAAACGTCAAAAATAACTGAATGTTTCATGACGACAATGCGACTTCTCAGCAATTTCGGTTAACTGTTTTTTGGCCAGTAAGAACTCAGCCTCCTTATTCACCCGAATTGAGTCCTTCTGACTTCTTCCTCTTTACGAGATTGAAACAACACCTCAAAGGACGTGGTTTTGGGGCGCAGGGCAACATTCAAACCGCTGTAACCGACCAGATGAAGGTTATTCCAGTCTGATTCCAGTATCCGAGTTCGAGTACTACTATGGGAAAGTGGAAAAACTACCTCCAGCATTGTATGGCTTCCCAAGACAGTTACTTTGAAGGGAACAATGTTGAACGGTAACGCTATTGTAATAAAACAAGTGAAGGAAATCGGTCTCCTTACTTTATTTACACACCTCGTACGTATTTACTTTGCGCAACTCTGACTTACGATTTAAATAAGAATTGACAAGCTGTATATAAATAGTCAAACCGATAACATTAACATACGTACTGATAGAAATCCCCTTATCTCTACTACATTCACCAGCGCGCGTCTCCTCATCATTATTAAATCAACGCACCAGACATTATGTCTTAAATTGCACAAAAAGAGCATTAATAAGTCCGGTTTAACTACAACAAAAGAGCGCGTACCCCAGTTCCTCTCCAGATCCGAGAACGACCTCAATAGTACGCAGGCGTCCACCAGAAACGTGCCGACAAACAAAACTTGCTCTCGCCTATAGAATTCCCAACTTACAATGACAAATATTTCGTGAGTTAGTATCGTGTATCGTGCTTTGTGACTAGATAATTCGTATGCATTTCCGCGCGTGTGTTGGAACAAAGATGCGGATTATCAAGACTATATCAAAACTACGCGAATAGGAGAATAGTGAATCAGGTACGTGCGAAGCAGAACGATGCACGGAGATGTGAACAAGAGTGGTAAGTTACTTTCTTTTTATGGTGTAAAGATCTACGGCACTGTCTTTTCCTTTTACCAGATGGAGTCAGTTGCAGCACCTGTCGGGAATGCAGCATTCGAATGGCAGAGGAATCAACACCGTTGATTACTAACCCGAGATCAAACGCCAATTGTTTCGTTATTACATTATTGTTCTTTGCTCTTTGCTTCGGAACTGCGATAGGAACGTATTTGTTGATAGAAGGTAATGAGAGGTGTTTAAAACTGTCCAATCTAATAAATGAAATGAATGGAAAAAACGCTATTTTTCTATGGTAATGAAATGAGTCATGGTCGTTTATTTGCATTCATTGTGTCAGATGCACAGTCAGATGTCATTATTAAAGTGTATGTAAATCCCTGTGCAACCTAAACGATTCCTACAGACTTAGCAGCTTATCAAATTGAAATGCTCTTTCCCACTGTTTGAATTTGATTGAAATTTTCGTAATTGCATAGGGAAACAAAAATTTGAGATGCGACGATGATTATCATCATCACCATCAGAAATGAGTGCATAAATAAATACATAGACAAATAATACATACATATTCATGTAAATACGAATTCTAGAAAAACATAAATGTTGATAAATACTAGACCAATGAATATTAAATGGCTTATATATTCTAAAGAAACGTATGCAACATTATTCTGCATCAATGTTGCATTTCATAACCACAAACCTAAAAGTTGGGCAACATAATAGTAAAGCGCACGAGAGGGCAACCTGCCAATAAGAAATATTTAAAATTGTGTAAGGTTTGATAAAACTTTAGTAGTTGACTAGTCCGTTTGGAACAGTATTTTTTCTTCCATTGAAGCTTGTCTGAAACCACATTGGTTTGATGCTGAATGATTCTTATTTTTACCAGTTTTCCATTGATTTATATTTATTTTTTAATGAAACACAATCAAAATAATTCATTTCAAGTCGTATCCAATTTTTTGCCCGTTTTTTTCATTCTTTTTAATTGACCATGCATTTAAGCATTTTTATTATATTGAGTATAACATTCTCACATCCGTTCGAACAACCTCGTTTCCTCTACAAACGCCTGAATACTCTCGTAGGCTCCAGTAAATTCTTTTCGAAATGCTACCACCCGAGTCCTTTCAATTCCTTACAGACGCAGATAATATACTTTTTCAAGAATCATTATCCGGTTACTAGACCGGTAATAATCTTAATATCTATTTTACTTCCTTATGTTAGCTGAGACTTTATCATCTAGCCAAACCTAAGAATGTCTTATGATTATTGTAGAATTCGCCTGTTAATTCCCATTTCTTCAAATGTTCTCTTTCCAGCCATAACCTGATCTCCCACTTGTGGCAATATTTTGTTGTGCCACATACAGGATCTGGTCCTAGTCTAGTTTAAGTTTCCGTTTGAAATTTCTTTGGCCAGCTCATTGGCAATTAGGATGCCTTTAATATCCTGATGTCCTAGCACTCGAGTCAAGGGCACAGTGTTGTCTCATGCCAGTTCATTGGGGACCTCTTTACAATGTTTTGCAAACTTTTAACCTTGGTAACAGGTTTCATAATGGCTTTAATAATCATCTGATCATCGTCCGTTATGTTTATTCTTCTACTTGTGCATCCCTCCACTCTTTTCACTCTTTTTCCCTTCCCTCCCTATCATTTCTTTAACACAGGGTTCTACTGTAAATAGCTCAGCCTGAAAATCCGTCGCATACTTTCCCAGGTTCGGGAATATCCTTTTCTAGAGCACAGTCTGCAAATACCAATTCGTGATGAATATGAAACGTTTTGAGGAAAAAGGATTATTTCTACCAAGAATTTATTGCGCCTATTACATACATTTATAGATTTTAAACAAACGTAGTTCTATGGTTTTTTTTTTTTCCGGAAATGGTGTCGAATCCGGTCATCAGATTTCCCGCAAAATGTTTCATTCAATTCAAGTTTGTGATATCACCTGCACTAAATAATTAACAATAATTCTTTACTGATCCTTTTTTTTATTTCAATTAATTCTAATTTTAATTGTAATTCGCTGCATACCGTTAAATTAAATTAGTTTCAAACTTTCACCTGCTTGCAATACGATAACGATTGTTGTTTAAAGCTACGGTAAAAAGCTGGGATATTGAACACTATTATATCCTATTATTCCATTAATTATAGTAGATAACGGCTAGCCATAACAAGCAACTTCCTCTTCATATGCGATTTGCCTTCGTAGAATCGTCGGTATGTTTGAGTCGGGGAATTTAACGCAAAACTTTTCTGTTCCTATGTTTCTGTGATTTTATGACTTCATGTATGTTATTTCATAGATAAATTTGTGGATATTTTGCTTATCGTCGCGATACATGACGAACATCAGCAATATTTCCGGGTATTCTGCAATTTCCGCGGTATGGCTAATGATATGCAATATCCGGTAAAAAAGCAACAAACAAAATAAAGTTAATTAAATAACACCACCTCTTTTTAAAATACGTAATCAAAATTTAGAAATAAATGGCATATCGCTTCATCTTAAACCGGTCAACGATTATGTGAATAATTTGTGGGATGAATGGAACGAATTTTTCAAGTATCAAATGATAATAAATTTGCGATTAAAATTTATCCGAGCGCAATTCAATATAATTCGCAAGGTTCATCGTAATGTAAATGCACTAATAAATATCGTATTACTCTGCTGGCCATATCGTGCATTTTCATAGTAATATAGAGATACCCGAAATCGAAAATACTAATCACAATCAAAGTGATTTGTAAACGACTTTTCACATTTTGATCCAAAGCATGTCTTGCACAAATTTTCCACATTTTGACTCCATTAGCGATGATTTTTTTATTATTTCGTTAAAGTTTAATTTTTCGATAATTTATATAATTTAGCACAGCACAGTCCCAGTTATTCGAGATAACCTGTTTCGTATAAGCGAAAATCCGGATAACGCGGTATGTATATTACTGGATACAATTTATTTTCACAAGAGCAATGGATAGAATTGGTTCTTACATATTTTCATTTTTATATACGATATATACGTAAATTCTGAATAATACATGCAACTAAAATAACTGTCAATCCTTGATTGTTTCATATTGGTCCAACGTTTTAGAAATAACACGTCTACTACTGAAGCTTTTGTTTGTTTGTTGTTCAATATATAAAAGTCCTCTTTTTCAAGGAGCAAAATCTTCCTGCTGTGCAATATGTTCTTCAGCCATACAATCGTTTCCATCCTCTGTTCTTTTCTCCAATTTCTTCATTTGTAAGGTGGTGTCAGTTGCTAAATTCTTGCTCCTCATCATCGGATGCAACCCACTGTCAAAGAGCATGTTCAATGATATTCCTTGAGCCTTCTAGTAACCGCATCAATTTAAATAAATCCAATCCATCACTCCTCCCCCTCATTAATTTTGCACACAGTTTACTCAAAGGCATCTCGTCATTACCGTCATAATCACTGTCATGATCACCTCTCAAAATTCTAAGCAAGGATTTTTGTATTGTCGTTTCCAGCGCATTATTCCAAGCTTCACTGATACATCAGCAGATAGTTTTTCTAAGCCTAATTTCACTTGCCTTACATTGTGTGTTTTTTCATCTAAGAAGCCAAGCAAAGCTCTCTGTGAATTGATCCATCTCAAGAAATTGTTTAGTGCAGATCTTCGCCGCGTCAACCACATTAATAATGCATTATCAATTTGTTCGTATTCACTGCATTTTATCGATTTTCGGCAAATAGACCCAGACGCTTGATCAATACATCGTTCTTCAACTCTTCGCCAATGACCGACGTTTCTCCACCCCATCCCATTATATTTTGCTAGAACCATTATTGTTTTACCCTGTTCTACACTTTTAGTAACCTTTAACTTCCCTTAGCAGTTTTCTGGGCTTATTTTCTATCGTATGAACGAATAGGTACAACGATATGTACGTAAAATAGTACATACTTCAATCCACAGCACATCCGACTGCAAGTGAACAACGACCTACTTTATCATAAATAGGGGAATACCCAGAATAATCCAGAATTTTTTAAATGATATTCAGGTAATCGAAGCTTGGATAATTAGATACTTTACTGTACTCCGGAATAAGAAACCAAAGCTCTCTAATTATCGCTTATTATAAACTTATAGTGATGTATCTATTAGATATTACAGAAGAAACGCATTTGTATTTTAGAAATCGAATGGGAATCCGATCAACCATTTCCACTCCCCGAAGACTTCATTCTATCGAAGGCATCAAAGTCCAGCCAGTTTTGGCAGGTTATGGACAAAGTTAAACTCATCGAAGTTCCCGATCCACCTTGTGATAACGACAGCAGGTGTCTGGGACGAATAGACCACTTTACTCGGGAACACTTTAACCAAACCGGTAAAGATGCTCTCGCATTTTTCATCGATGCCAACGCTACAACCTACAGACACCTTGGCCTCAACAATAGCTATTCAAACTGTGATAATAGTACGATAGTCATAACGTTACCAAGTAAGTGCTTGAAATTTAACAAGTAACGTTTCAGTTTCAAGGGAAAGACGAGTCTTAGTTCTAAAACTGCTTTGCTTCTTTTTCAGGAGCCGATACTGAAGTATTCTTCCCTTCCTATAGCCAAATGTACAAAGTAGAAGAAATTTTAGATTACGGTGTAAAATATAATAGATTAAAACCATGTTGTGTGATCTCCGCGACCAAAGATGTAAATTGGTTACAAAATTTAGGTGGTAATATTCAGAATGATATTAATCAACGGTATAATTGTACCTCGAGTGACTGATTAGATTTTGGACGTATAATCATCATGGCAGATTGTAGAAATACTTATTATGTAATCGATACTATTTTGATAATAAAATATCTTTCATACTATTACGTTATCCTCGAAATCAATTCTAATCCACTAATATTTGAACTGGAGAAGGGCAACTACGAATAAAGAAAAGTAGAAAAAAATTGTAACCAATCCATGGACCTTCTTAGGTCGTAGTGTTGAATACATACATTTAATATTTGAACTTTTACACCGATAATAGTTAAAACATTTTGTTACAAGATGGAACAGAAGCAAGGGACGCCTTCGTTAAAGGCAAATATTTTTAATTATTTAACTTGCTGGCGTATTTTTCATGTAAATACTTGGATTGCAGTAAAGTCCCTTATCTCAGTTGACCCAGTATTTTAGATACATACTCCACATTCCAATTATCAGTTATCGGTTCTGTTTCAGTAATGACGATTTGTTTGCGTTGTGCGTAATTTATTCGATAGCGTTCTAAATGTTAAAGAGCTATAGTAATGCCGATGCCTTTGTGATCGAATTTAATAAATAAAAAAGGTAGATGTTGAAGTAATTTTCAAAACAAATAAATATAACAAAATATGTGAACGTCTTGGACCAAATACATTTTTTTTAATTTATGATAAAAAAATTTCCGAAGCAATATCCACTGATCAAATTTATTAATCAATTGTGTCGATCATTATTGTCAATTACTTATTTTCTTATCTAGATCATTTAATCTTCCTATACTCTATCTGTGGGACCGACTTATATAGTATTGTATACGTGTTTCATATTTTGACGTGAGTATAGGAAAGTTAATCAAGGCTTCTATCTTAAAATCGAAAGTTTAATTAGAACAGATTGTACTATCCCTTCCAAAATATTTTCCGGCGGAGATATCTCGTAATATATAAATATGAAGGATGCACTAGTGTAGAAAATACACAAATTCACAATTATATAATGTGCAAGTACTCTAGAGTACCCCAATCATCTGATTACTTTGGTCAACATTATATACGTTTAGTAAGCAATAATAAAATTAACTAAATTAGATCTGCGGAGAGGAATATAGAAGAATAACTTATGAAATAGGGGAAGAATATGACGATGATATTATCAAGGAAATAAAGGAACAGAAAGCGAAGTGGATTGGTGACGTACTAAGAGCAGGAAGACGTAACATCACAAATATAATAACCAACTGGGAATCGGCAGAGAAATGGCAAAAACTGTTTGAAGGAGATTAAAGACGACTCCGAAATATAAGGGAATGAGTGGAATATAGAACGAAATGGTGTAGGGGGATTGATGCACCCCAAAAGTAGATCTGTCCTAGTATATATGGCGCCCTTAAGCTACTAACAATAACGCACCAATCTTCATAAGAAAATATACGACAGGGAAAAACGGGTATCGAATGGAATAGTGAAGTTTTACAAAATTCAAACTGGTTTGATTGCAACCAATCATCATACATCTCCCAAGAGATGTGTGAGCCATATGCAATACAGCATAATATTAGATCCGATAACAAACAAAATTTAAAAGTAGAACATTTTATGTTAAGAAGTAAGTCCCATCAAAATGGTCATCAAAGTTGGTATCCACACCTATAAGTTGCAGAGGGCATTCTCAAGTAGCCATTGAATTGAATAAATTAACCAATTAATACCTTGTCAATATTTATTGTGGTACCATAGATGGTGGTCATAATTAACAACAATCAAATCAAATTTCTCCCCACCAAGAACATTTTTCGTGAATAATGGTTCATTTAGCGAATAAAATGATTCTGATTCTTATCGCAGTAATTTGGACGCGTCCAAAAGCATATGCCGGCAAGTAACACCCCACCTCAGGAGAGAAAAAATCAGTAACAAGCGTTTACCACACCGTAACGTTATTTTTCTTTCGTGTTTTGTCCACTTTGCTTTCCATAATTCGAAATACATTCGTCAAAATTAGCATAAACGTGGTAATCGTTATTTCGCTGATTTGTTTCAAACCGTCATGTTTTGCTATTATTACCGATCGGCGATTTATTGTTTTAGCTTATTGTCGACAGAAATCTCAAACAATCTAAAACAAAATGTATTAGAATTAATAGAATATGAAAAATTATAAACGTTAGAATTTGCTGTGGCAAACTTCCAGGTTTGTAGGTTTTCTAACATGAACTATCAATGCGGGGTAGGGGTGCTAATTTAGAATTTCTTAAAGAAAACGGAGGTATGTGAGTCCACCGACTAGAAAGAATCTCTTACGACGTCCTCGACTGCTAGATAATTAAGAACCACAGCTTTAAGGCTCGTACTCACTTATCGACCCACTACCCTACGGACAGCAATTTTTAGTTTTAACGCGCACTATCGGCAAAATTGTCGTAGTGTAATTAACAGTCCAAAGCTCTCGTTCAAGCACTATTAAGTGAGGAGGAAGAAGGGGAGAACAGGAGGATTGGGTACAGAAAAAAACACAGAGTAGGTAAATGTGTTTCATTATTTCATCTAATGTGCGACCCTGTTAAGTTCTTCCAATACTTTAGAATAAGCTACGAAGACTTTAACGAACTTTTATCAATTCCTCAGCTCGAATTACTGAAGCTAAACAATACTTAGAATGACAGTTTCCGCTGAACACACGACACGGGTAAAAAAGAATTCTCTCGGCAGATTTCCGTTAGCTCCGTGGTGTGGTCGGGCTCAACTCCATTAATACACCTAGAAAGAATAAATTGTCGTCCGTAGTAAAAAGGAAATCTTTAAATTGAGCTAAATTTAACATAAAGGACATTTCTAAAACGAAATCACATTCTTCCAATGAAAATTCGTAGAGTCCAGCTCGCCAATTAAGAAAGATACCTTGAATTGAAGCTGGGGAAGTTTTAGAATCGAATAACCGTCTGCCGAAAAAGAAATCTTTCAATACAGAATTATATAATATTGGATCAACATCTCTTCAGTGAGGAGACCAGCATCAAATCAAACCATATCCTTCTGAAGAAGAAATCTAAAATTGATTTTGTTAACTAGAGCCTGCCAACTAAAAAAAGGAAAACTTTAAATCAAGTCACCTACCTAAAATTCCTGAAACTGAAATTTTTCCCTAAAAAAACAAAAGACAAAAACAAATCTCTTTCACCAGAAAGACAACTTTTCTTATACCCAATCTGGAATTTAATGTAGTTTTTCTACCAATAAGTCATCGACGTTATCGAGTTATCGAAAAATTTGTTTTCAAGATAAAAAAATGTATGTATAACGCGTGCCCAAAACGTATGGGATAATGGTTCCATAATCCAGACATTATATTTAAAAAAGCTTTAAATAAAAGTTATTTAACATCGTGCGTATACTTTGACGTAGCGTAAAACATTTTTATTGACTTCACTTGGGGTGATGGCGATTTTCATCTGTTCCTAAATTTAGAAGAACCACTGCCGAGTTGAGGCTTTAAATAAAGTAAAATTTGCTATAAATAGATAGATTGGAGAGATTCCGAAAAAGTTCTCTGAGGACTATTTTTAAAAAAATAGTTTTAGGTTAGGATATTCCATTAAACGTAGATTATATTTTAAAAAAATACATTGTAATTTTGATGAAAATTCACGAAATAAGAAAATTATAACCAAACTCCCAGAACTTTGAAATTTGAAATCATGGAAAAGATATTTTATTATTATTATATTAAACTGTCCGTCATCAACTTTATCAGATTACTTACCTTTTAGTTGTCTCACGACCTTGAAATGAAAACAATTTCGAACGATGTAGAAACTATTTTAATAACATTTTACAGACAAAACCAAAGCAATGATGAGTGGATAAGGAAGTGTCGTTAAAGATATAAAAAACGTTTAAAATAAATGCCACTTTATTGCAAAAAATATGGATAGAAATACATACTATGTAGTCATTATTTGCGTTCTAAAACTAACTAAAGAATGTGTTTATACTCGCTTAGTACTAACAATAATTTCGTCACCAATGACTGTAGCAATTAGTCATTAATAATATTGCTTTGTTTAAAATTTTCGCTTTAAACAAATTTCGCACTATTCACAATACTACTCATAAATAAACAACTTACGTAAAGATAACAAGGTGAATATCTGTTTGTCAAAAAACCCTGAATAGATAAAGGTCATAGATAATTTCATTTCAATTGTTTTGTTTAATGAAATGAATATTAGATTAATTGTGATAAATACCAAATGCGAAAATATATCCACGTTTGTCGAAATGTGTATATCTGATCAGTAAGCCTAATCCGCAAAAAATGCGGTGAAGTACATAATATTAATCTAGTTCTTCATTATTTTGTACAAGCAATCTAATAAATAGACATTGTGATCTGAGTTTGAGGAAACTGTAAGAGTGGTACATACTTCCACATCAAATTTAGAAGAAATACGTTCTTGAAGCTCTGAATTGGTCAAAGTCTAACGAATAACGGTTTTACTTCTTATTAAGTAATTTTATCCAACTGGATCTGTATAACTTCTTTAATTATAAATTACTGATAAGTTTATATTTCACTTAATCACTAGTTCCAACTATTGTGATGTTAATTTAGTGGTATGCCATGTCTTATTTATAAAGGGAAAAAAGTACAATGCAAGCCTATAAATCTAATCTTATAATTACACATAGAGTATGTAGTCAAATCTCGTACCTCTGAAGCAAAATATAATCGAAAGGTAAAGAAATCACCAGTCATTTTAAAAAACGAGATTGTCTTTACCGTTTTCACCCTCACGTCACTAATTTTCTTAAAGATTACCCCTATCTTCCCACCGTAAAAAGCAGCAGAGGTGAGATTAAAAATATGTGTAAAAATAAGAAACAAATACGTAGGTAGATACTACCTCCTATTTCGAAAGTATTGCTAATCTAAACTAGAAGGAATCACAAGAAGGCATAAAACGAAGGATAGAAAGATCATAGAAGCAAGAAAAATATTAAACCCTACAGCAGTTATGTGGGATACACACGTCTCTATAGATTCTCAATCTGCTAACTGATTAACGAAAATGTATGAAAATGTTCATATAGAGCTTTATGGATAAATATCTTCGATAAGTGTTCAAAAGTTCTAGCCAAATATTAGAAATGAAGAACTTTGCGGAAGAACAACAAACTAGATTAGACACACAACAGAAGGAAGAATACAATATAACAAAACGAACGTTAGACGTAGGACAGAACAGGAGAAGAGGAAGTAGGAAAGTGCTAAAGGGAGTTAAACAAAATAGCAAAGACCTAGAAGAAAAATAAAAAGTAAAAAAGTAAAAATAAGAAGTTTTGTAGAAGTTTTAAGCTAGTTCTAAACTCCGCAACGAACCAAATATATTTTTCTAGCTATTAAAATATGATGAGCTTCCATTCAGAAATAGCAAGAGACAAACAAACAAACGGAGTGTAAATGTGTAACACTTTTATGAAAAGGAAATTTTCTTAAATAGAACATGCAAAGTTCAAGTCATTAATTAGAATTAATCCTATTTCTTCTCAAATACAAATAACTAATTCTTGCAAATTTTTGCCCTACTTTTATTACTATTCTACAAGAAAGTCGGTCGTTTACAGTTTATAAAAAAGTCCATTACAATTGATCTTGAAAGACTTAACATTTGAATCATTATGATCAGAAGTTCATCACATTTAGAGTTGGCCAATACGGGACGAATACATGACCGTTACAAAAGAGAGCAACTGTATGGTTGTATTACTAATATTAAATTATGATAACTTTTACTCCCATAAATATGTAGATATTTACTTTCATCGAAAACTTCATTACGTAACAAAAACCGACAAATATTAGTTAATAGTAATAAACATGAAGTCAAGAGTCGTTTCCTGTTATTGACGTAGTACGGATAAACAATCTCCAGACGTGCTGTAAAATCGGATCATCCGGTAGCTTTCTATGGGCAATTCTGATAAATGTCGATGTTTGTCGATGGCTTCGTATGAATGTTATTGATTGTTCCATTGACAAGAGGGTATCCTTGAAACCCTTAATGTGTAATGTTGTGCAATAAGTTCTACATCTGCTACAACTTTGGAATTCTTAAACTGTTCTCAACTTTTGCATCTTGCGGGGTTAAAGTCTAAAAATACATTTTCCTTTTGGTAAAATGGTTGCTCTAATATAAAAGTACACCAAGCCACGTTCCTCATCTCGTTATAACAAACGGTGGTGGTATTGGAATTCCTGGACACAATTGAATGTTTCGTTTTATTGATTACTGCGTCAACTGCAGGGTAACAATTTCGGACAGAAGGTGCACAGTATGCAGCGTGGAAGAAGTTTAGAAAAATGTATTTTCATTGTCCTAGTGGTGTTGTATTTATATGAAACTCCATCCGTCACTAATATACGTACTTCCTTGGATTCCACTGCAAATTTAATCAGGGTAGCTATAATATGGGACGCTATAGTTTGTACAGTAACTTTGGTAAATCTAGTGCTACATAAGAGGTACGGCACCGAAGGTCCATTTGCTTTCAACATTCATGCTAGAATATAAAGCATGCTACTTCTTTTTTTCATCCGTTGTTTCGTCCATTTTGAACTGTAGTGATTTATTCTTTAGTTCAGATTTTAAATTTGCTCTCACCAGTTTTTTATACGCGGTAAATGATATCGTAGAAGCTTCGAGTTGGTAACTTGCAAGCAGGTTCCAAAATATTTCAAAAAGTTCGTTGCCAGCTACGTATTGCGAAATGTTACACACATTTAACAAAAAATGAAAGAAATCGTATAAAAACTACATACAGTAAACTGCCTTCTTTCTCTTGAGTATGTTTAGTACTGTTTACATGGCCACGCCATTTACTTACATGATTATGGTACCGTTCCACATTATGTAGAAAAAAGTGCAGTTCACCCGATTTCTTCCACATTCCAACTCCGGAAACCGCGAGACAGATTTTTAAAGTGCACAATAAATGGCACGCGTTTTTAACGCGACATCGGTAGCTTTAAATGTGAAATACACAACCCAAATACCTTGTTACAACTAATACAAATCGACATACCGACAGCATATATCTTCGCGGCGCCACTCGAATTCAAATCCGTACAACGAACGAACGAATTACAAATGGGATTTAACCGATTTTGGCCAACTCTCTTCATATCATAAGTAAAGAATTTAAATTTCCGCTGTGTATTGGATTTACATTCATTATAAGCGAATTTCTACTACATTAATGGTTATAGTACATTTGATATGCTTAAATCAAATCTATAGTTATCTAAAGTAGAGTCTTTTCTGCTTTTAAATCATTGTAACTAGTAGATACAAAAGAACCTTACACTATCACATTGCCCTTGGGCGCATGACCACCTGTTCAATTAGAAGTTCATTATGTTTTCTTCAATACTATGGATTTTTAAGCTTACAATTTTATAATTGGCGCTGTATAATATTAAAAGCTTGTCGAATGTAAGAATAACAAATTACACTTTATACTTGAAATCGATATTGCATCTGAGGGCCTGCCTATTTAACTAACATTTTACCACAGTTTCTTTCATTCTAACTCTAATCTACCTCTAACTTCCTAAAACTACCTTGCACACCAAACTCGTCTTCCGTCGAAACGTTATTCCTCCTAGTAATAATTCCTTTATCACTCAACAAACGCATCCTATCGAAAGAAAGCAATCTTTCTCGCTTTGCTGTCAGTTCTTGTTTCCAAAGGCTGACCATTTCCGACATCGGGATTTCGCCCCCGTATTCTTTGGGCAAAACCTTCGGATCGATGTTCTTGTGCATTTCGCCTTGCGATTCGAATAGCTAATAAAAGTGTATATGTGCAAAAAATAAATCGCCGAATAATCTCAATAATCTACTTACGAATATGCGATCTCCTAATTTTTGACTTAGTCGCGTTTTGGCGAAATCCAAAACATACTTTATGGTAATCGGTAGATTCATTATGTTGAAAATTTTATGGCGGATTGGATAAGAATGCTTGAACGAAATATAGAAGAAAATCAAATAATTAATTAGTACCAATACAATAGGTAGTAGGTTCGTTCCAACACAGTACAAAACCAGTTTGTGGATCGTCGGGTACATTCGCAGAGCAAATATGGCATTCCAAAGTTTGCATTGCGCGTGTACCTGACGATTCACAAACTGGCTTTGTGGTGTGTTGGAACGAACCTAATATATTAATCTAACATAACCTAAGCCAAGAGATAAGCAAAAATAGAGAAATTATAATTAATTACACACGTACTTCGCCCCATTTCATGAGGGTTGCGAATTCCGTTATGTTCCACATCGAAACGTAAGAAGGTTGTATACCCCTAGCGTCCGCCACGTAAGATAAACCCATAATTTGATTTCTTTCATCATCTATTAACGTCTCTAAAGTAATCAAAACCGCTTTGGTGATATCTGCACTGGTATGCCTGTACGGGTCGATTTTATCTGGACGAAATAATAATTTTGATAACGTCAAGAAGGAACGTAGCTTATTAATGCAACTTACGTGGAATACAAACAACCACCCTCCTATCGAAGGAATCCCTGAATGGTGAAGCGAACATAAATCTGTAAGTCATAAAAAATTTATCATCCACGCAGTTTAAGTAAGCGTTTTTAGAAATCACTACTTACCCTCGATCTATTAAATCAAAACCATATTATCTCTATAGTCCATGTCGTAGCAGACTCGTTTGAAAATCTTTCGAAAGTTCAGGTATTTCAGCAACATTTGTTGAGCCATCGGTAGACTGAATTTCTTGGCACGCAAGAATCGCAGTAAGAAGTTGTCATCTACAAGAACTCGATTAATAACAAATAAAATTGCATATTCATCTAAATAATGCTAAAACAATGAAGGAAGCGTCTGGTTCATACACCGATCAAGAATGTATACTGAAACTGGAATGAGTTTGTACGATGCAGGAACAATATTTTCGTTAGTAAGGTTATAGGTTTCATAGAAGACACCTGATGGAGCAGATATCTAAGGACCACAATAAGCCAACGAGCTTCAGTGCGATGGGGGAAAACCACGTCTTTGCGAAAGAAAAGGTGAACTGCTGGAGGACACACTAAAAACATCTAATTTGAAATCAGGTTGGATAGAATCGATAAAATTAACGATCTCTAGAAAAGAGCAAAAAGTATTCGAATGAAGTGAGGCTTAGAAAATAATGTACCTGAAATGCTATACTTTTCACATTCGTTAGAACAACCAATCAAGTATATGTAGATTGTACGCATTCAATGTCATAACTGAAGACGAAAAAGCTAAACGAAAATCTCGAAATGTGTAATTAACATTCGAAATTGGTGATAAGGAAATAAGTAGTAAAAAACAAAATCCATGAAAATAATACACAACTATACAAAATAAATTCAAGGAGAAAAAGGGTAGAAGAAATGCAATCCTTCAGCAATTTAGGTATCAGAATGAGCAAGTAGAAGAGGAAATCAAGCAGAAAATTAATGGGTAGAAGAATTCTTCAATAGAATTAAACGCAGGTTACTGGAAACAAAAAAGAGGTCCCAATTCAAACAAGTTGAAATATTTAATAAGAAAGTTACATCAATTTGATGGCATAAATACGGGGAACCACAGGCTGGCGACACTTAATTCCCTCAGTTTTCCGCTGAGGATGATAGCAGCAGTTGCCGAAATACGTACCTGGAATTATCTACGAAAAGTGTGGTAAAAATAATTTTTATTTGCTCTATATACAACCACAGGGAAACAAGAAAATGGTATTCAAAACAGAAACAAGATACTCAATAAAATAGAGGGATTGAGTCATTCAGATAGAATAAAGGCGCCACACCTAGGGAAAAGCTTATTGTCAAATCAAGCTGGATGAAAATAGTAGGAAGACAACTCTAGACGGCTGAGGCATATGATGAAAGTATCATATGTGAACCGAGGTCGACAAAGAAAATTAAAGGAGACCTGGTAAAAAGCGGTTAGAATGGAGGAAGGTGTAATATAGGTTTGAAAGGAATAAAATAAATGATACGAAGAGATGATACGAGATATGAAAAACAATCCCCAAAAAAGTGACTCAACAACAACTCAACAATATACAGCCTTGTACTATAGACTTAGTCAGTTAGAAAGAATCCCAAAAATGATATAAATGAGTAGCCATAGATTTGATTCGGGAGAAAATTACCAATTTCATATAGCAAAGATATGTATGTTGATTTGCTTCTTTACCCACCTGTTATGCAATTTTCTATATCTTGATTACGCTGTATCCATTCTCGAAATAATATCAAACATTGCTCGCGCGTGGTCGCCTCCTCTCTAAGCTCCTTTTTGGCTATGATCCTCAAATTGTTAATCTCTTCTCCTTGTTTTTCTTTGATATCGCCTTGTTTCTGTATGCATGGATAAGGCATGATGATCGGGTTTTTCAACTGAAAGAAATCGAAAATGCATTTTGTAAACAGATGATATAAATAAAATAAAACCGTTGTTATTTTAGATACAATTTTAGCAACTAATTTGTACAGTGATAATCACATCTGACTACTTAGTTGTGGAAGCATTGATTTGGGCTTTGTTGATTACACCCTCCAACAAAAAGACATCTTTTGTTTGGTGGCTGGCGTTTTACAACTGATTTTTGACTCTATTTAGTGTACTGACAAATATAGAAATTGTTTCCTTTTACGAGAGAAATTTTTTGAGATACAACTCCCCCCTCCAACTTTTAAACACGTTATTTCCATACAGACGTACATCGGTGCTTCGATCTGCTGATTAGTCGCATATAAAATTAAATCTTAAGTCCATATTGTCCCAATGTTGGATTACCAGATTCGCCAAATTGCTAGCATTCCAGCATATAAAGTTAGGCATGAGACAGTTTATGAAGGTTCCTGCTCATCATGGACCATGTTTTGCGTACATAGAATGAAGAATAGCTGGATGGTCCCCGAATAAAGTAACTTAAAAGTGTTCCTATTTCATGCATTCAATGATTGAACTTGAGCAAAGTGCGTGAACGACATTTGTTGCTGGTTGTTAGACACTTTTTGGGTAATCATAAAGCTGATAACTATGTTGAGCTACTAAGCATCATGCTCAATGACTTCAGAAACTTTGAATGTAACGTTAGAAAAGACGTTGATAACTTGACCACTTGAACTGGTTTCGTGAAAATTTGGGTAACAAACACAAGGTAAAAGATTTTACCAGAATATAAAAGCAAAGTAGAACCGCTACCAAGGAAGATGGTATACACACATGATGGCAGATTACTGCTGGAATTTGTAGAAAGACTGTTCTAACAAAATTCATTCAAGAATGTCCCGCAGAAGAAGCTTCCGAAGTATCAACTTTTCTTCTTCCATGTTTTCTTTACTGGGCCATAAGCCCAATCCAGTTTAGCGTAAAATATGCTGTTGTCATATCTAAAAGAATTAGAGCTTTTAGGTGAAAATACCTGTCATATTTGAGTTCAGTAGATCAAATATAAATAATATCAGCTCAAAAACCTCGTCACCAAAATGTGTATTGAGCTGTGCTATATTCTTATTATCGTGCCCACATTGGTACAGTTCAATTGCGAAAACTGTTTCGGCACAGATAAATCATCCAGATAGCCCATCCAATGTATTTACGGGAAAACATGAGGATTTTTTTTCCTGTTCTGATACATGGTCTAACATGGGAATCATTCCCATTTGAAGCTGATTGCCGTTGTCAATTCTCCCATAAGGATGGGTTATCTGTATGAT
Organism: Chrysina gloriosa; assembly: GCA_038088585.1. Classification (NCBI taxonomy): domain Eukaryota; kingdom Metazoa; phylum Arthropoda; class Insecta; order Coleoptera; family Scarabaeidae; genus Chrysina; species Chrysina gloriosa. The sequence goes on along the minus strand of CM076087.1, from coordinate 95,154,487 downwards.
TTATTTGCAGTTTTAGTATTGTTACTGTGCCCTTCTTCAGATTTTTATTTTGAAACCAAAATCTTATCAAAGAAAGCGGGATCACCAAAGAAGAACATGAACGATTTTCATCAGTTAAAGATTTGGTGAAGGCCAGATACAAACGACTAGGAAAATGGAAAAACACGGTAATATGGGTAGAAATGGTGAAGAAAATCAAAGAGCTGAAACTTTGCCAAGAAAACATGCCAAAACTATAAAAACAATGTAGGCGCCCTTAAGACATATAATATGAGGAAGAATGGGAGTATTTCCAACAAAAATGTTTATCCTACAAAAACGACAATTTCCAAAACTAGAACCACATAGAAGTGGGTCAGCATACATAACTATAACGCATCAATTAACGTCAAATGTTGCAAGCATTCAGGAGCGCTAATAAAACGCGTTAATGACCGTCGATTGAATAAAATTCCAACGGTATAATGATAATGTAAATAAAATTTGATTATCGGTAGTCATACTCTAAACGTACAAACCATTTCGCTAAAAGCATACGACGTAACTTTAAGGAGAGCATGTGTGTGTGTACAATATATAATCTGTACGCGGTCATTTGTGCATAACCGATGGTAAATATTCCAGCAAGTATAGAGAAAGTCATATCGTTTTACGTAAACGCTTGCACTTTCATCCCGATTTTTGTTGTTATTATGCTTCCTCGACTTGCCGATTCAAGTTCAAGTTACGTAATGATCTGGCACACACGCACAAAAGGTAGTCAAGGATAAATAATTGCTGGAAACGATAACTATTTAAAAGTCAAAATTGCACTTACCAGCGCAATTATAGGATTTTATCGGTTTAGTGTTTTGTATTGTACATATGTATTTAGGTAGCAATTATTTGTCTTCATGTTTGCATGCAAAGAGGATTAATTAATAAACAATTCAAGTATCTGTCAGCTCATCAACTACTAAGGCAATCAGTCACCTATCATATTAGTTAGAAACTATTCACTAAAACAGTTTCTCTACGTTAACTACGAGGACAATTACGACTCGGTTCATAGCAGAAGATAATTGTAGAGTAGTCTCTTCTGAATTGGAGCCCACTAACACACTGTAATTATTCAATTAGTGAGTAACTTAATCAAAAAGATGGTATACCAATCTTTTGATAATTCGGCCAGTTAGTGAATCAGATTATCAATAACTCAATAAGTTGGTTTTATCAATCTTGTTTTAAAACTGCACTCCTGCATTTTGTCTGCATTATGTTACTCTTAGATTCCCCACTCTCATTATCAGCTTTAAAAAAAGTAGCATTAGCTTCTTTAATCTATGAAATATATTGTCATTATGTGAATAATGTTGATTGTTCAGGGACAATTTTTAACATTTGGACTCTTATGAACGTTGCTGAATGTTGAAATATATTTCAAATACTGTTGTGGTCAGATCAATAAAGTTAACATTCAGCTGATAATATTGCCCATTTCTCCGCAAATGATTTAAAGACTGTTATTAAGACGGATCTTCTAAAAGCTTCAGATAATTTCGGAAGAAACTTGCACCATCATCCAATTGTTGAAAGAACTTGCTCGGTATTCGAATACAGATGTCGATATTGATAGGTCTTCTCATCCTAAAAGAATTCTGGGTCAATCTGTTATTACTCTAAAAAGTCTTCAATTGTCGAAGAAAGTTGCCCGGCTTTTGAATCAGTTGTTTCAAACCAGATGACGAATTTGAGACGTATTCTTGTAACTGCCAAAAAAAGTATGTGGACAGTTTCTGCAGTCCTCATTTCAAAAGAATTCTGAACCAATCTGCTATTAATCTAACAAAACTTTCATTTGTCAAAGAAAGTTGACTGGCTTTTGAATTGAATGCCTTAAATGAGATGACAGATTTGAGACATCTTCTTTTACTATCAAGAATTTGTCTGGAAAGTATCCACAGTCCCCATTTCAGAAGAATTCTTGACCCTACCTGCTAGAAATCTAACAAAACCTTCAAATGTCGAAGACAATTGCCCGAGTTATGAATCAAATGTCTTCATCGACGTGTCAAATTTGAGGCAGCTTCTTGTAACTATCAAAAAAGTGTTTCCAAATGTTTCCACAGTCCTCACTCTAATGAAATTCTATAGCAATATGCTATTGCTCTAACAATTATCATAAGAAAATTATTGGTATTCCAACCAGCAATCTTAAGCAATTCTACACCGAAAGGTAGATGGACTGAGCAGTCTTAAGTAGGATGGTGCAACATTTTATCACCGATTTTCTTTCTTTAAAGAAGTCTGAATTATCCAAGCTTATACTTCTTCGTGTCTCCAACGAACGATCTTCAAGCTTAATAGAGTTAAAAGTATTAACTCATGGGGATGCAAAAATTCTATAATTGCACGTAATATTTGGAATAATTTCTGAATTAATTCTGATGGAAATTTGAATCTAGCTTACCAAGTTAGGTTCCCAATTTACTCAGATATTTCTTCATTATTACAGACTAAAACTTAACACCTATCTTCCTTAGTTTAGGCATTAGCTTAACGAACGATTCAACGGCAGCTCTTTTACTTGGCATGACCATCAATATAAAATCTTCTCCGTTCTTGCGTATGTATTTCCTTTTTTGAGTCATTTCTAACTTTTCTCTTCCAAAATAAGTTACTTTAGAAGTTTCCCTTTAATAAGAATATCAATCCTCTGGCAAAGCCAATTGACATCCAATTGATTGAATATCCAAATTTCGGTCCACCAGGTCATTCACTCTATAAAGCAATTCAATGCAAATCTCTATATGCAAGAGTATATTTCCAAACATCTCTTATTGATATTCATATCTGACTTTGGTTCGTGTCTACACATACATTTCTGTTTACAAAAACTGGTAGTTTTTACCCAAAATACACACAAAATTTGACATCTCATTTCGAAGATTTTCTTGGAGAACATGGGAAATGCACTGATGTAAAGTAGTAGTAATTTGAAAACAGTATCAGTCAAAATCTTCTTTGCGCAACCGTCATTAACAGTTCTAAATGTCTATATTTCATCATAAAATCTATATTTTCTTGCTTCGACCGGATCGATCTTGTTATGTCTTCCTTATGAGCTTTTTAGTTCTTCTTTAGCTTCTTCTGTGATATCCCTCCATTGGTTCCGATTTACGACATTCTCTCTCCAATTCCTTATACCCAGTTGCTTCGGGTCTTCCTCCCCCATATCTATCCATCCCAACTTAACTCGTTAGTAACTTTCTTACAGTTCTAGAGTCTTTTATGCGATACAGATAACCAATCCCACTTATCCTTCTGCTTCGTATTATAGGCGATGGCTGGACATTTCGTTTTTACTTTCTAATAGTATCCTTTCCTGACTTATATAGATACTTAACGAATAACTTTATTCTTCCAGGTTTCGCTGTTCCTTCTTTGTCACGCACCAAATTTCTAATTAATCCATGGATTGTCAGTTTGGAACTTAAGTGATAATATTTCTGTTTTTGATAAATTCTGCATCGTGTAGATACATCTATGACCTTGTTAGATTCTAAAGTTAATTTCATCCCAGGTGTCGAAGAAACTGGTAAGATTTAATCAAATTAAATCATTCACCTTAATCCCATTCAAATTCCTAATTTTACCTACGGCTAACAGTAGATCCATTGCTGAATTATATGTTCATAAATGGACCACAGGGTACTATTTGTAGCTTTTATATCACCGAATTGATTTTCTATTCGAAGAAAATTGACACCACCATTGATATATTGACATATTCATGATCAGACAAATAAGTGAAAAGGTATAAACAAGAACAGACAAATACATATTTGCTTCATAGACTTGAAGAAAACTTGATAGAATTCGAAGGAAAAACATGTGAGAAGTGCTAAGAGAGAGAGAGAAGTAAACAAAACTATCATAGAAGTAATAAACAAAGGAGATATAAACATAATTAGGACAATCATTAAGTTATCAAAGGAGTTAGAAACAAGACAAAACAAAGATGCGTATTAAGCCCACTTCTGATCCTAACGGCATGGAACGACGCAATGAAGAAAGTCAAAACAAATATGAAGCGATTGACATTAGATTGTTAATAAATGAAACACAAAGAAATAAATGAATCTGATGTTTGCAAACGACATGGTCTTGATGGCAAATATGGAGGAAAATCTACAATACAACCTTAAAATCATGGAGGCGAAACTAGGGAGGTCAAACGTGAAAATCAATGTTAAAAAATGAAAGCCATGATAATACGAAAAGTCAAGAAAAACATTATGTAGGGCCGAATAGAAAGAAAATTGAGCACCTAGGTCACTTAAAGTGCTTGGGTGTAAATACAGAAGAGAATCGGAAAATGGAAAGGGAAATAAATGAAAGAATGGGAAGAACATGGAGAGCGGGATGGACAATAATCCAAAATTAATGCAGTGGAAATAAGATATCTGAGAAGAACAGAAAACAAAAATGGAGGAGACAAAACAAGAAAGATGACATTCAAACGAAACCTGCAAATAGGCCCTATCAAAGAAAAATCAGGCAGTGAGGGCCCAGCGGGTTTGGACATGTGTGTCAAATACCGCAGGATAGGCTTACAGAAATGGTGTTTGAAACGTGAGTTCCGGAGGAGGGGAGGGGATTAACAGAATTAAAGAAGACACAGGGAAAATTAGCATAGCATAGAACAAAGTACGAAGTTTAACACAAAACAGTGGAAATAAACGGGCATTTTCAAGTCTACCAGTCTGACACCAAAAGGTAAAAACACTTAGGATTAAGTAACCTATGTGCTTGTGACCATGTAATTACTGTTGATGATGACGTCCATGTTGCCAGCGGAATCCGTAATCACAATAGTTAACTGCATCATTAGAACTGTCTCAAAACATTTTGGTATCATTCATACTACACTTTGCTCGTTAATTCTGTGAAAAAGGACAATACTAAAACTATGTAATTTTCTCTTGTTTTTCCTGGACACGGAATCAGAGGATGCTCGACTACGAGTATATTTTAGTGAAATTTATGCTGCCTCACATTTTTTTATAATAATTGCTCAGAATAGAAATTTGAGATGGTTTCTTTTTCTAAAATTTCTAACATATGGTTCATGAAATTTTTGTGAAACTTAGTTAGCTTAAGGAAAAATGAAAACACGGCTACGTAATTTTGAACAATTTTGCAAGTACCCTGAAAAACATGGACAATTTATAAATCTATAGGTAAACCAGGAAGTGACAATGTTAATGAGATTCGATTACAAATAGACCATTTTCTTTTAGCTGTTCCTCCGTTGCTTTCGGTGTTAGAGGGTCTAGTTCTGGAGCAAATATCTTATTCCTCCCTAAAATGTTACTGGTAAAATATAGAGAAGAAAGTAAACAAAACTGTGCAATCCCACGTCAAACTAGCGCATACACATTTTCTTCCGCATACTTACTACATTTTAAAATGCTTAGTTCAAATTTAAGTGCTTTACCTTTACCAAATATTTATACATTCTGAAACGTCTACACTAATCTGACGAAATCTCGCACTTCCATACCTACCTACTTCTTTCAACGTTAAATTTAAAAGCAGACCGAGCCCCCTTTTAGGTATTCATCCGTATGGTAATGAACGAAATTGTTAACCGCAAAGACACAATCCACGTAACGTGACAATAAGCGCAGATTGTATAATTAAATTCCGAAGAAAGTGAAACGGAGGATTTCGAAATTGCGACGAAGAAATTACTTTTATCTCCTGAACCGGAGATTTTTCTCAAAACATATGCGATAGGTAAACGTTGAGGTGGTGTCTCTTGGTGCGAGCAAAGCAAACGCGTTATGTAATAATACATGTTTCGCTTTGCGAGCTTTGGAAAAGTTTCTTCGCTCGTTATAGAGTTACTTGTGCTCGTAAAGAACGATGATTAATAATTGCGTGTAAGCGTGGCGCTAGGGTTTCCAAATTGTTATAAGAAAACGTTAATGAAGTTAATAATATCGCACGTTTAATGTATACTTACGTACGTATGCGTATAAATTATGTAATGGCGTAATTGTCGAAATAAGCCTTCAGAAGAAACTATGTTTTTCGATTAGGTAAACAAATTTGGTAAAGCAGGAAAGATTCCAATTGCGAATAATTTGTAAACCAGTGAAGTAGGATGCGTCCAAGAATTATCTGTCGAATATAACATTGGAGTGCGTTCAAAATCAAAGTAGAAGCATTGATTTAAGATAGCAACAAAAAAAAATCTTAAGAAAACGGCAAATATTCGGTCAATAGAAACCCATTTTTGATTAGTTTAAGATTTGAGTGGAAAATAAAATAAAATAGTTAAACAAAGATGGAAACTTATACACTAAGTTCACTAGAAGAATGCAGTAGGTGGCGCTCTGATTTGAAAATAGGATAAACCCCTCGGATAAGTAAGGCTGTGTTAGACAAAATGACAACACTCAAATGCCATGATGCCAGATATGATGCGCTGCTGTGTAATTTGGGCATCGTTATTAACCAATCAGATTGAAGAATTTTCTAGCCCTATCTATCCCTATACTGTACGCTGTAAACAAAGTGTAGATTCGTTTACGACTGATTTACAGTGATTTTCACAAAATTCACTACAAATCCAGCAGCAATGCTGTTACGACACGTATTATTCCCATCACACATTAAAGTGTGCACCTCTTTCATTTGAATGTACAGTTAAGAAATTTAGGGTGGAATAGTATGGTTGGAGATGCCTGCCATCAACCACACACATTCTCAGGATTCTAAAAGGCAAAGAAGAATAACAATTGTTTTGAGATTCTTCATTAGCATGGGAGACATCGGTAAGGAATTCAAGTTTTCTGCAAAAGAGGGAAGATTATTGCGCATCTTTGAAATGACAAAGAGTGAAACCAAGAAGTATGCAAATTCTGTGGTGGAGTTGCCTATCATCATCCACATATTCAAGATTCTAAAACGCGTAGAGAGATGACGAATGCTTTGAGGTTCTTTATTAACAGTGGGGAGATCGATAAAAAATGCAATTTTTGCCAACGAGGAAGGGCTATTGCGTGTTGACAATGGCGAAGACCAAAACCAAGAAATATATAAATTCTTCTGCAAAAGGTAAAGAGGAATGTTCAAATTTCTTAAACAGTAAGAGAATTATTTTACGTATATGACTAAACTGAGAAATAAACAACGAAAGCCTTCGAGAATAGTAAAGAGACAATAGGAAAGAAAGGAGACTTAGATGATTTGAAACAAAAACAAAGAACTTCGAATTTCCTAAAGGACGAAGACCCAAAAGGAATCAATATATCCCCAATGTGGTGACTTTCAAAAAACATCGTCCTTCCTCTCTGAATAGCAAAAATTTCTTGACACATCGCTCAACTTAACTATACCAAAATTTTGACTTTGGTTAGACGAAGTTAAAACGTCGTTGGAAAGAATGATAATTTGCGACCCTTCAGTTTATTGTCCAAAATATATATTATTATTTCAAACACTCTAAAGATGAGATAAATTACAGTATTCGCGAATTTAACAATATTTTTTGTAGTCGAAGAAGTACCAAGTTACATATTTGTATCGTTCAGAAACTTAAATGATGATAGTTGATGGAGGCTCCGTCGTTAACTTTAACAAGCTTAAGTAGTCGAATTTTCTAGTTCAAGGGAAAATTTTGCACCTCATTATTTCAATAAATTTGGAAATCTATCTAAGGAGATAACATGATTTTGCTCAAAATAGAAGGCAACTTCAATAATAAGGCCACGTACGGATGGAAAGGCCAATATAATCATTTTTGTGAACTTGGTCAGCGCATTATCAAACTTAATGATTCAAATTGCCCAAAATTAAAGCACCAACTTTTCCTCCAACCCCTTTTCGAGCTGATTTTGGGAATTTATGCAACGCAACGTTAAACTAAAATTCAATAATAATTAAAAATTTGTAAAACTGAACGCTAAAACACAAATTTTTCATTGAATCTGTAAGCTCACTACCAATTTATTAAATAAATTATTGCAAAATAGCAAATAAAAAAATGCTACCAAACTTATGTAACACCAAGGACACATGCAGAAGTAACTTTTTCCATAATTAAGACTGTTGGAAGAGTTGTGAGGTTACTACATCGATGAAATCGTGACCCATTAGCACGACAATACAGACAGGAAAAGTGCATCAAGTAACGAACATTCTTCACCTTCCCTACAACGCCGAAATGTCGCAAAAATGTTCGAGTACATATAATTAATTTTATGGTTTCAAGCGACGATATACGAAATCAATTCCGGAAGAGATTGCGATATTGAAGAAATGCAGCTTGCCCCTTAAATACGCCTTTATTCCATGAAACACTTTCGATTTTGTTTGTTGGTTAATTGCAAAAGTAACATTGCTTAAATGTACGGCTTAATGCAAAAAATGATGACCTCAACTCGGATGGATTAAAATATTTACGTAACTAATTGTAGAACGAAACACAACGATTTACAATTTAAACGTGTATGGATGCCGCTAATACCAAGGAAAAAAAAATATATACGAAATGCACAATTACTTTCACGTTGTTACTCCCTCGGAAGTCACATATGGTTAGTTGCAGTTTAAATTAATAAAGTGTAAAAATTATGAAATGAAAGAGGGAATAAAGAGAATGAAAAAATAATTAAATAATCAGCGTGTAATGATTTAGTTCAGTTCAACGTTGGAAGTGCCTAAACCCCCAAGAATCCACGGCAACTTTACTGGGGCTTTACCACCCAACTTGGAGTGCGAGCTACGTGTAAAATTTTCTAAAATATACCTAATTTTGAAAAACTTGAAGAAATTCGAATTCACCATTCACACCAAATTCCTATTTCCATGTGTCAGCAATATATTCTTTATATATAAAATCCGCGCCTTTTTATTGTATTTGTCTAAAAAGTTTGCATGGCTGCGACATTGGGGTTCATGGCAAAGACATAGATACCCGGGCATACACAACAAAAAGTGATTTAGTACCATTTTTACTAGAATAGTTGCTAATCCTTACCATTTTCAAAATGTATAAAACAGTAAAGACTCATTATGTACACGTAAGATTAGCTATCGTACTATCACAATTGGGGCCAAGCTGTAAACGTTAGAAGAAGGGGAAGAAGATTCATTAATGGTATATGAAAGAAAGGCCAAAACAAACACATCAAAGACAACATTGGATACTAAAAATGAACAAATGATACAAAGCGAAACTTTAAGAAATAGCATCAAAATAAGAAAAACTTAAGGATTGAAAGTAAGATGAGAATGCGTGAAAATTGTTAAAAAAGGAACGACTCAGTGAAACAAACGCATAAAAAGCTTAGATAACCATCGATTTGGCCAATGAAACCAAAATACATTGACCAAGAAAAGGGTTCAAAGCAAACCCCCGAAATATAAAAGGGATTGTGTACACCCATATGGGCAGGTACTTAACCCATTGACACAGAAGCTCGTTAACTTTTTAAATATGAAAGGGATTGTGAACACACATTATGAGAAGAGGCTTACCCATTAACATGGAAGTTCGTTAAGTTTTTAACTTGTTTTCGAACGTCATTTGTATGTTTGATAAATATCGACATGGCTAATAAGACTACGATGCATTAACCAAGAAGAGGATCCTAATCAAATCCCCCGAAACATGAAAGGGATTGTGAACACCCATATGAGAAGGGAAATAACGCATTGACACAGAAGCTCGTTAACTTTTTAAATATGAAAGGGATTGTTAACACCCTTATGAGAAAGAGTTTAACCCATTAACACTGAAGTTCTCTGATTTTTTAACTTGTTTTCGAACCTCATTTCTAGGTTTGGTAATTATCAACTTGGCTAATAAGACGAAAATACGTTAACCAAGAAAAAGGTTCAAAGCAAACCCCTCCAAACAAGAAAGGAATTGTGAACACTCACATGAGAATAGACTTAACTCATTAACATGGAAGTTCGTTAAGTTTTTAACTTTAACTCACTTCTATGTTTGTAATAAAGTAATAAATGAATAAAAATTTCCCAGTATTCTTTTGGTGTGCTCTTTCGAAATCCGGACTCAGAATTGAGATTTTTCTTCCAGAAAATTAAAAATGGCGGATTTTGAATGAAAACGCAGAATGAAATTGTAGGTTCTCAACTTTTTCACATTGCAATTGCGCAAATATGGGAAATCCCAACCATCGGTGCACAAAATTGTTAAAGTTAAGCAAAAATTTTTTTTCATATTCATTTTAATGACTATTGTACTATTCTAAAAATTATTGGTTACCATTGGACTATCCGTACAACCTAGACACGTTGAGCTAGGTAAACTTTCATGTTCTTTGAGATAATATTTCTTTAAAACATGTTTAACAGCCTATTATTTTCTATTTAGTCAATATTAGGAGTAACTATTACAATACCACCACTTTGAAATATAAATATCTTTAACATAATATGAAAAGAAAACTTGTTAAACTTCAACAATTTTGTGCACCTATGATTAAGCAAGATCTTTTTTGACCATTTTTGTACAATTTCAATATAGAGAAACAATTATAAAAGTCTAAAATGTATTTAATTAATTCATTTAATTAGTTAATTTTCTGACAGAAAAATCTGAATTCCTAACCCAGATTCCGAAAAAGCGCACCCGGAAATACTCGAAAACATTACCTTTTTTCATTTATTTCTTTACTATAAACATTAAAATGTGGTTTGAAAACAAGTTAAAAATCAATAAATAAATTGAAGATTATTTATAACTATAACCGAAATAATAAAAGCGAGAGATTATGCAGAAATAAATTTTATTTAACTGTAAGATGGATTCCTAAAATTCCCAAAATTGAGGCGAGGTTCGCTTGAAAAATAATTACTACTACACGCAATTTTCTTTTTTTTTTCAAAAAAAAAAAAAAACTACCCTTAAACTCATCACCACGGAAACCATAAAAAGACTTCCAATTATTTTAAAAGCGTAAATTAATCCAACATTTAAAACCTACCGAAAAGCAAGTAATTTAAAGAATGCGCAGCACAAATTTGGTGATTAAAAGTGATTAAAACGTTTGCAAAATTTACTTCATATTTTCTAAAAAAAAAAAAAAAGGAAGCAGAAATTTATATAAGCAACTCTTACCAACATATTGAACACAAAATATGAAACAAAATTTAAAACTACTTAAAAGGAAACAAGCACTCATAAACCAAGAAAAATAAATTGGAGAAACATCACTTACCCGGGCTTCTGAAAATCTGGCGGTTCATAAGTGAACAAATTGGCGATAATGTCACCGAAGGAAAAAGAGCACCACTCTGGTCGCCGTAAAGGTGGGGATGCTCGACTTATATGAGTCAATTCCAAGGTAAAAGACAAGAAATACACAACCCGTATTGCAAAATATCTTTTTTTTTTTTGTTTATTATTATTATTTCTACGACGAGTTTATAAAATATGCAGGATCCAGTACGAGGAGCACTTCGCAATCCGTTTACCTTCATCGTCACCCCAATTAATGTTCGTCTATCTAAATCAATGGATTAAATACTAATGCAGAAATGCGAATAAAATCTTAATTAGGTATAGAGAATTATATCTTATTGATAACGAGTACTTCCTATATAAATCAGTGCAATAAAGTAATTCGCTGTTACTTTTATTTAATTTTTGTTTATACGTTTGGCTGGAAGCAAAAGTAACCACGTGATTTCCGCGTAAGAATGTCGCAATATTAGTTCACTATTGTTATTTTAATTCCAGCATAAACATATTTGACCTTTACCTACACTTTCTTATAGTCAATAAGATACGTTCTACTATGCATAGATAAAGTAAATGTGTAGACTTTCTGCTGTGGTATTATCATGACAATGTACCTATAATATACAAAATCACGGAAAGATTATCTTTCAATCTGCCCACTCCATGTTAAGAAATGAAATCTTATCTTACGCCATTATTCCATGATTTTAGTAAATAAGTCTTCTTGTTCCTCGCCAAAGGATTTCATATGAAGGAACGTTTAGTCCATCTTGTATTCTCGATTTTCAACAAATTGCCGAATCATTGAAGAGTTCTTCTTTATATTCTATTCACTACTGTTTTTAGTATCATTGTGTTTCTTATTGCTCTATTCCTTTCTCTTTCCATTCTTGATATTCCCATACACAGCCACTCCACCACCTTTGAAAGCCTTTTTGTTGCTCTTCGATTGATTTCATGTAGTCTATCTTATATTCTCGATTTTCGACAAATTGCTGGGCCATTGAGTACTTGTCTCTATTCTATGCACTACTCTTTCATTCAGGCTCATCGTGTTTCTCATTTGTCTATTATTTTTTCCGTCTATTTTTGATATTCGCATAATTCTTAGGTACGTCATCATTCCATCGTTTTCGAAATCCTTTTTGTTGGTCTCCGATGGGTTTCATCTGAATGAACGACTAGTCTATATCATATTCTCGATTTGGAAGAATATTGCCGAACCATTAAAAACTTCTTGTTTCTATTCAATCCACTACGGTTTCATTCAGATCCACTGTATTTTTCATTTCTCTATTCCTTCCTCTTTCCATTCTTGATATTCGCGTACTGCTAAGGTAGATCGTCGTTCAACCATTTTTGAAGGTACACTCGTTCCTCTCCGGCGGGTTACATGTGAACAAACGTTAAGTTTATATTGTATTCTCTGTTTCCACCAAATTTCCGAACCATTGAATTGCTCATTTCTCTATTCCTTTTCCTTTGCATTCTTGATATTCGCGTACTGGTATGGTACGCCATCATTCCATCGTTTTCGAAAGTCTTCTTGTTCCTCTTCGGTGAGTTTCATGTGAAGAAACGTTCAGTCTATCTTGTATTCTTCAAATTCAACAAATGACTGATGATAGTTCCTCTCTATTGCTACTAACTTGTTTTCGTCTTCTTCTCATAGTTCTGTACCATCCTAATTGTAACCTGGTTGATATTCGTTTTAGTTTCGTCGCAGATTTGTGTATGCCACCATATTAAATTGAATGTTCCAGTTACTTTTGTACTCGATTGCGTCATTTGCTTAATTTCTTTTCCAACAATTTAATAGTCATTTATTGCAAATCCTAAGTACGTATTTTAACTTCTCCCCTTATTTAACTTATCATTCATTATTGATTAAGAGAATTTTGCATCTAAATCCACTGCAGGGTACTCCATTTTGTAAAAAAATCCATGACATGGTTTTGACAGATCGCCGAATAAAAGTCCGCGAAAATGAAGAAGCGGCGAGCATCTCTTATGAATGAATACTTGGTATTTTTCACACTGAATTGGGTTTAAAAAAGTTTTCTGCAAGGTGGGTGCCGCATTTGCTCAATTGAGAGCAAAACCACATTCGAGCTCGAACCTCGGCCAATTCTTTGAAAGTGTTTACGAGGAATCCAGCGGATTTCATTGATGAGACCTGAATTTGTCACTGCACACCCGAAACAAAAATGCGATCAAAACAGTGAATTGCATGCGGTGAATCGATTCCGAAGAAGGCAAAGACCATTTACTTGGCTGGAAAGGTGATGGCTTCGATTTTTTAGGACGCAAAAGAAATTGTATTTTTATACCATAGTCTAGGTACTGGTTCACTTTTCAGCGAAATCAACTTATGAAATATAAAGCGATGTAAAAAATGTTCACATTTCCCGATAGCCTCTACGTTTGTTCGTTTCGCATTAGTTTCATTTATTATTGATTCGACTGAATCCTTGTCTTTTTACTCTGCCATTTGATTTCTATGTAACTTTCTGGATCCTTCCTGTCTCTTCTTGCTGATTTTCCGAGTTTGTTCCAAAATGAAAAAATTCTTTCCTAGTTTTTGTAACACTATAAAAGGCGCTCCTCATATGGGTTTTGCGGGTTGCTTCCAATTACAAATACACCGTTCCAACTACAAAACTTGGAAAACTGGATTTTGCTTTCAAGATATGATCCCCTAGTGAAAAACATTCGCTTCTTAAAGCTCAAGGAAACGGTCTTGCATATATCTCTAATTTGTTGGTGAAGCTATTAAAAGTTGTGGAGACGTTTCCTGAGATTTAATGACGTGTCCTTAGAATATATTAACCAATGACGGCAATCTTCAACACTAAATTGTAAAATTTCCTAAAATACGAGGGTAATTCGAAAAAATACCTCCGTTTGGTGATCAATGACACGCAGTTACAAAATTTTTATTATATACATTTGAAATCTAAACTGTACTTTATTTTTCGACATAATCGCCATTCAAATTGACGCACCTGTCATAATGTTTAGCAAAAGTTGAAGTATCTTCTGAAAAAAGTCGCCGTATCAGCCGATATCCACATATTAAAATTGTATTGTTTGTAATTGAATGTCCTCCCTTTAGTACTTACCTTGTGCTGTAGCTTTATGTTAGCTCGCTTTTATAAGCATATGCTTGAGGATATTCAATGACAATGAGTTAATTGAGGCTTGAAAAGGGAATGTGTGGAGCAACAACAAAACTCTATTATTTTATAAAAATAAAACAATTTAGGAAAATAGCTTTTATTTAATATTATCAAAGCTTTACATATGTCTAGATAATGTATGTATATATACTACACATACCTACAAATTCCAAAATATAAAATTACACTATAAAGAAGATACCAATGTACAATAGATAAGACAGATTTGTTCATTCCTGGTACACACATAAATGCTGAATATCAAGCCAATATTCCATTTCTTCTATTAAATTTCCTGCGTATTTATTTTCGCTTAGTAAACTATGGAGTCATCTAATAACTTTAATTATCTTAAAAGATAAAAACAACAAACATTTATAACAAAGAAGTTCGAATAACAACACAACTAGAAATCTATACATACATTCCATCAAATATTACGTACCACCCACTTAAAGTAAAACCGAAAACTTTAAATATCAAAGAATTTTAATGATTCATTCTCTTCATCCGTCTTTCCATTTTCTTCTGCTTTTTATCGCTAACTTCCGCATCGGGTTGCCCGGGTTGGAAGAAATATGGAGCTAAAATGTTTTTCCACAGAATCCAAAAGCCTCTAGCAGGCGCGAGTAACCATAACAGCCAAAAGTAATTGGAAATAATGGAAGATGTTAGTTGACAGATGGCTGTTAATATTATTATGTCTTTTACGTGCCTGGAATCGTAAGATTAATTTAATAGGAAATGGAAAGCATGGTCGATACTAACTCGGCGATTCCGCCCTCCATATTTAAATCTACTCCGCTGTCGAATAATTGCCCCGAATCGGTATATTTAGGTTTTGCCATGTAAACCATAAATTGGTACGTACCTATATAAATTAGGCAGGAAAACAAATATAGAATCTGTAACAGTAAGAAAGGGAAAATTTGGTGACATCAATAATAACGCGCGTAGTAATCGAATCATCAGCAAAGTTCTGTGGATTTTCGTGCATTCGAAATTCTGAAATAGCAAGAACTCGAATAAAAGGGCGCATAAAATTTTTGGATATATATATAATAATAATGGTGAGGCACTAACGCCCCATGAAGAAGCATGGCCTGCAAGGTGGTGCAAAAACTCTCGTAGGAGTTCCTAAAAGCTTCATATTCTTGAACGGAGATACAAATCTAAGAATTGGCTTCGAATTTCTAAAAAGGTGGAGAACTTCAGCCGTTTTGGAAACGGGCAAAATCAAGAACTATGAGTTTCGGGAACAAAAAACCAACAATAAAACAAAGTTTCGAGTTTCTATAGGATTAAAAAATGAAATGTTTCGGAAAAACAAAATGTCCTTCCTTTCTTCATATTTGAAACGGAGGAAATAAAACGAAGAAATATGTGAAAAGGCAAGCGGCAACCTGAAAAGGAGCTGTGAACATTTTGCAGAAGGAGACAAAATCAAACATTTCGAATTTCTGCAAACTGCAAGGTGAAAAGTTCTTAGCACCAAACAAAACACAGATTGACATTTAGTTGGTAGAAAGAATAATATTCGCTTTCAGGTTTAAAACTTCTAGAATAAGAATATTTGCGGTTCTCCCAATAAATTCAATGAATGAGGGATTGGAATATTCAGAAATGTGAGAGAAAGAACTGGAAACAACTTAGAATGTTTAGAATGGCAAAAAATAAAATGTAAGTGGCCTTGCAGTATCCAAATGGGAGGAGCACAAGGATTTTCGGATTTTTACAAGAATGGAAAACTCAGACTATCTGCAAATATAAAAGGGAAAAAGCAATTTTCCTGAAAATATCAAATAAAATGGTTCTACCCTGCATCACACTAAATTTCGACTACTGCCTCGTCATCTTCTAAAAAAAATATATACAGAAGACGATATTTGAAGGTACTCAAATTGCTGTGGTGAATATAGGAACCATTTTATTTAAATTTATTCTAAATCATAGACTTTCTTACGTTTGTAGATCAAATTTCTAAAACAACAAGAAGGAATTTCCTAAAGCGTGACAGCGGCCCCATTCAATACTCCGTCTGGTTCAGTCTATTATAATTAAATAATTAAGTAATTTTAATTTTTCTTCTGGAAATTAAATAAATTGACATGTTATTTATGAGGGTCTCTTGCGACGGACGGGCGTTTCTTGCCCGTTTCCCAAAAAAATTTTCTTTACGCCTCACACATGATTACACTAAGGGTGGGGTAAATATGCATGTTTAAGAACTTAAGAAAATCATTTGCTTAATTGGTTTTATGGTTTTGATAATGCTTGCTTCGTGCTAGCAAAACGCGTGCCACCAAATTTAATTAAACAATTGTGTGCTGAAGGGTTTATCGATGTGGCAAGGTGTCAGTAAATACACCACAGTCCTTGCAATCCCTATCATTAACAAGAAGCAAAATGAAAATGTTTTCAATTTCGGCAAGTACAAGCGACAAGCAAGGGGGAAGTTCTTGGAAATAGGAAAACTAATACCAAAAGAGACATTCGTTTCGAAGAACAAAAGGCAAAACAAAAGAGTAATTTTGGGTTTTAAAACGCCAAAACGCTTTGAATATTTGCAAAAGTAACTTGAATAATAAATAAGGAAAAAACTTTGACTTTAGACTTGCATTAAAGAAATTAATAACAAGCTAAGAAAAATCTGATTAGATAAATTTATTACATATATGGGAAAGGGCTGTAAAAAATATATAAACCTGTATTCGTATTTATGTGCTTTATCATAGCAGGTATGATATTCCCAATCCTTCATTTTGCAGATTATACCCCTTGATGGGACATTAGCTCCTTACCATTAGACAGTCATTGAACAGCAATCTGAATTGCAGTGTAGATGTTGTGACAAATTACATATTGGCCAGAGAGACCACATAACATATTATTGCTGTGTGAAGACTCTTCCAATACATCGAATGTGATGGTTTATGAAAATCTTACCTTTAGAAACCCACAGAAGCCCCAGATGACCCAAATATTTATATTATATACTTACAACGCTAATTGTGGAATTGTAGAACACTAGGATGATTAAGGATAGGGCATTGGAAAATATTGCCATGTTCCTGTAAAAATTAAGGGTGGCCACATTTTCTTCTACAATTTGTTTAGCACCTTTGGTACCCTGTTTTCCCTTCTGTGGAGGCTGAAAGAAATTGTTTTAAAAATGATTAGACAAAATCGCATTAAAATTTAAAATAAGATTAAGAATTACTTACAGCCATCGATAATATGAGAATTTAAGGGGATATTTACAAATGACTAGAATGAAAGATGTTCTAACCTCCACGTTGTAACATTTAAATTATGACAGATGGTAAATTAGAAATCTGTAGATTCCATAATGGAAGAATAGATCATTGAGTTATAAAGGTTTTTGCAGAACATGACGTTGATTATGTATTTCAAAGATCAATTACACATGAACATTCTTCTATTGTTATATTCCGTTATACGTTTCCTCGGTTTTATTAAGGGGAATGTTAGAATTTAATAAATTTGAAAGGCAATGTTCTTCTTAAGTTTAGTACTCGATGATAACTACCTGTCAAATTATCACGCTGTATTTATCTGTCAATCATCTGTCAGTTTTGTTTTAACAGGCTTTTGTGCATGTTAGCTAAATGTGCATTGTCTTTACTCTCGATTGAGATTTTCTTCGAGGAGCCGGTGTACCATTAAGTATGAATAATAATGTAACAAAAATTGGAAATAAGTTTGAGCTGGAGCATGAAAAGTGCAATTTATAACCTCTTAATATGTAAGACAGAAGATAACAAACTACTTATAAAAGCCACATTTGCAAGAGAACAAAATGTAATTTCTTAACCGTTTTTCGGAAAAAATGATGGAATACGAGTACAGTGTGTTTCGAAAGGAAGTAGACCTACATAACAAATGTTGCGGTGGGATGTTCTGGTGTATTCGTGATATTTGCGGTATTATTTGTGCAATGCTAACATGGTTACTTATTCTCTATGCCGAATTCGTCGTTATGACCGTCATACTTATACCTAGCCCCTATCCTATTTATAGCATCATCAATATGATATTATTTCAAACGCTAGCTTTTATGGCTTTTGCTTCGCACCTTCGGACCATGTTTACAGATCCTGTAAGTATCCAAATTTGTTATGATTTAAATAGTTGCAACGGTTAAGATTTGCAGGGCGCTGTACCCAAAGGTAACGCGACCAAAGAAATGATCCAGCAGATGGGATTTCGTAAAGAGCAGATAATTTTTAAATGCCCCAAATGTTGTAGTATTAAGCCTGAGAGGGCTCATCATTGTTCTGTATGTCAAAGGTGAGTTTGATATTTATAAATTTAAATTTAAATCCATCCAACGCCCGAAAGTTTATGAGGAAAGCAAGAAAATTGGATCAAACATTTTTCTTTTCCTCATCCTTTGAGAGAAGTTTATGTTTCGAAGCGGTGCGCTTGGCATACAACTTAGAAACGCCAATCTGACCCGGCTATGGCTCACCACAACTTCACGAGAAAATTAAAATTATCAAGAAGCATTTTGGGCTGAGATACAGATCAGAACCCGCCATACCAAATACTGCTATTTTCTGTGCCTCACTTTTATTCCTACCACTCTAATTTAAATAGCTGAAGAAATACATATTTTGACAACTATGTTGTCATTTCCAATCCAAACTCAGGAAAAGAGGGATTAAGGTCGGTCCGAACTCTTCATACTATAAGTCAATATTTTGCCATCCCCTAACTTTTATCCTTACAACTCCAATTTTAGTATCTCAAGAAACATTTTTGGGCAACTGAGTTCTCATTCCCAGTACAAAGTGACGAAAAGACGAATCAAGGTTGTCATGAACCATTTCAACCGAGGTACGAATCTTAACCCTCCATAGCCAAAAGCCACCCCCTAGCTGTTGATACGAAGCGAATATATAATAATTTGAATATCTCCAAAAAAGAAAAGCATTTCTCGTCACCTGAGTTGTCATCCCCAGTACAGAGTGACGAAAAGACGAATCAATATTGTTTTCAACCATTTCGACCGAGATGCGAGTCTGAACCCTCCATAGGTAAAGTTGATATTTTGCCATGCCCTACGTTTTATCTTCAGTACGCTTATTTGAATATCTCTAAAAACTGTTTGGGACACTGAATTGTCATCCCTAGTGCAGAAATCGCGAAGGAAGAAGAAATACACATAAATTTTACCTTTTTCAAAACCGATTGTAATTTAGGAAGGGAAAGATTTAAAATCAAAATAATAACTTTGTAATTCGAAAGTTATACTACTGAACTATCACCCTTCTACAAGCTTTCCAAGAAAAAAGAAGAAATCAAAGAGGAAATCGAATTGTTTTGTGCAAGTTATGTCACAAGATGAATATTTTAATATCTCACCTACACAAATTTGGGGTTATTAATATCCATGAATGGATTTGATCGTTATCATTTTACATACAGATGTAGTTTTCATCTAGGGCTCTTACACAATGAATTTTGCTAATCATTGGATAAACAATATGATAATAAATATTATGTATGTAGTACTAACGCAATAATTACAAAATCGATATTTTGGTGTGGAATTAATCATGACTAAGAGCTCAATAAGGTTTTTTATTGTTATATAATTTTGTTTCCTCGCCGGCAAGAGGTAATTAAATTTAATTTCCTGCATTAGCTGAATAGAAATTGTCAAGTCGATACCGCTTCGTTTGCGTTAGTGCAACGGTCAGTTTACGTGTAGCACCTAGCTTTACACACTCCTATTGTGCGTGTAAAACTTGAAATAATCAATGCGTATATACTTCATGTATATTCATTTCGCTAAAAATATAAAAAGACATCCTTGACTCGCGCTAGGTCCCGTATTCCGGTCGTATTCTCGGAATTTATAGTCCTGTATACCTTTCTAAAATACATCATGTATCCATTTGCAATTGTGTAATATTCGAGTGCCAAATGATGAGTCGGTCCATTTTTAATGAAATAACTTATCGTTATCAGGCGCTACGTGCATTAGAAAACCTTTAAAATTTTTCGCAAAATAATGGAAATATTTTTAGATAAGAATTACAGAGATTTTTAAATTCTACCGCTCTGCGCGTATACGAGGGTAGATTGAAAAGTCCCCGGAATGAAAAGAAAATAATACGGATTCAAGTTATATTTTATTTTTCAATATAATCCCCTCGAAGCGCAACAGACTTGATCCAACGTTTCTCTAGCTTCTCGATTCTCTCCAGGAGGTAACTTTCTTCGAGGTTCCCAAAATGATCATTTACAGCGTCTATCAGTTCTTCATTCAACCAAAATCTTTTTCCACCCAGAAATGTTTTGAGTTTCGGTAACAGGTGGAAGTCTGATGGAGCCAAATCAGACCAATGCGGTAGATATGGAAAGACTTCGAACTTCAATTCTGTCAATTTTTGCTGAACGATTGCATTTGAATGAGGAGGCGCATTGTCGTGGTGAAACAACACTTTTCTTAAACGTTCCCGGGCGTTTTTCCGTAAATTTCTGCTTTCAATTTGTCCAAAATTCTTGTGTAATATTGGCCGGAAACAGTTTTGCCTTTTTCAAGATAACCAATTAACAAAATTCCTTTTGCGTTCCAAAAAAGCGAAACCATCACCTTTCCACCGAGTGAATGGTCTTTGCCTTCTTCAGAACCAATTCGCCGCGTGCCATTCACTGTTTTGATCGCATTTTTGTTTTTGGTGTGTAGTAATGAATCGAGCTCTTAGCCATGGTCATGAATCGTCTATTGAAATCCGTCGGATCCCTCGTAAACACTTTCTCAATCGGTTTACTGAGGTTCGAGCTTGAATGCGTTTTTGTTCCGAATTGAGCACATTGAACCCAACTTGCAGAAACCTTTCTTTAACCCTCCTATACTCACGCATACGGTCTGTGAGACCGATTTATATAGTATAGTGTACGTCTTTCATTTTGACGTGAGTATAGGAAGGTTAACCCAATTCATTATGTAAAATACGAACTACTCGTTCATAAGAGATGCCCACGGCTTCCTTACTTTCGTGCACTTTTATTCGGTGGTCTGCCAAAACCGTGTCATAGATTTTTTCCACAATTTCTTGCGTGGAAAGCCGTTTTCGGACGTCGTAAACGTGGTTCATCACTTGTATGCGTGCGACCACGGTTGAATTCCGAAACTCAAAAACTCACGGTGGACAACAACTTTGCACCTAAAGTAGGCATAAAAGTGGTTTGAAGAGACAACCTAGGTACATGAAAATTTACTAGGGCTGGGAGATTATCGCTGTCAATCTGATTAGGGATAAGTTTATAAAGCAATCTTGGGCTATGATACGCTGTTTAAGAGATTTCAAATTATAAATTTCAGGACTGATATTCACCAGAAAACTTGAAAGTCAGGAATTCTTTTTTAAGTTTCTGAACTTGTTCAATTATCAAGATAGTTGTAATAAGGATGCCGTAGTAGTGAGCTGCAGTCTAACTTACTACAGATAGGACGCTATTAGAGCGAAATACAGATAAGGTTTCGATCAGGTCTAAGTTGATGAAATATTTAGTCGTACGAATAACGAAAATCAGTTAAAAGTAGAAATACACAATTCTTCGATGTGAGATTGAAATGATAAGCGAAAATCAAAGATAACACCGACATCCTTAAAAGGAACAGCTCGCTTGAGAATCCGTCCAATAATCAAGTAATCAGAAGTGATTGGCGATAAAAAGATAAAACAGCATTTGTCTATATTTAAATGCAAATTATTCTTCTTAGCCCATTCAAATGCAATGTCAACATTGGTCTGTAAAAACTAGTATCTTCACGACTACGACCGCTGGACAGGGTAATATGAATAAAAGCTCATTCATGAAAATAATGAAAAGTAATGGTCCTAAATTAGAGCCCTGAAGTGCACCAGATGTTGCGGTAATTTATGCTGAACAATAACCGTTGTAAAATACCCAGTTGACTCTATCGGCGAGATACGAGGTCATAAGGCATAGGAAAGACGGATTGAGGCCAAAAGTACAATAATTTCGAAACATTAGATATACATAAAGTTATTATTATATTATTATTAATTTTATATTATATTATAGAGTGCGCGTCTAAAGTATGGAATAGGTTCAGTAAAAGCGAAATAATTTGTTTTCCACCATCAGATGTTTTTTGACTAATGACGAAAATCAACTGTCGTGCAAAAATGTGCATTTTTATCAAATAAAATCCACCTATTGAAGGATTTCTTCCAGCCTAATTTGATTTCCCTTTTACTGAATTTATTCCATACTTTAGGCGCGCACTGTATACATACGTATGCTACTACAAATATGTCTGTATAATAGCATGAAAATTCGTGTATTTTTCTGTAATTTTCTACAAAAGTAATAACCTGCAATGCCGTTTTAGATACGTATATCCCGCTTAGTCTGAATTTCTCGATTATTTAGTCTCGTTTACATTCTCCAGAGCTATTTTTACATTAGAATGTCGCACAGGTATTGAAATTCGAAGTATGAATCAATTCTGACCTTTTCACATAGCTAATGTCATCATGAATTAATTGTACTTCCCATAGGATATCGTCGTCCCTAATTTTAAATCGATTAAGGTGTATCCCATACGAAATGCATAGTCGAGAATACGTTTTGTTGTATCTCGTTTGTTTGGCAAGTAAAGGAAAATATCGACGAATCTACGCATATTCATTAAAATTTAATACTTTGTCCATAAAGAGCATTAGCATTATATTACCGACATGGGTAATGAAATAGGAAGAATACTAATGTCATTAAACAGTACATTAATGAGTCTTTTGCGCTCATATTGAACATGGAGTCGTCATCCAATACGTCTTGGCACAACTTACAGCATTTACGATTTATTGTTGCAGGCATATTACTTGGAAGTAGCTGATATCAGACACTTTCGATATATGTCTTTATTATTTCTTGTGGATTTAAAATATTCGTGAAAAAGCTCAAATATTAGTTCCTAAAGAAGCGACTCCAAAGATGCGATTTTTCTATAGGAACAACGGTTTTAATTGTCCGCCCTGGTCTTGATACTATATGGATTTAAACGACTCCCTAAAAAAAAGAGATTTACTCAAAAGATACTTGAGAGAGTTTCAATTACGAAGAATATAAAAGTAGAACATCTGCATAACTCTCCAATGAATGACCATGAAAGTTGTGCAACAGCAGCACTTCAGCCTGCATTGCATATTCCAATAATTATCACGAAGGGAATTGCGCTTTGTCAATCGCAGACCGCAACCACAGACTAGTTTTATCCTTATTAGGACTCATCAGTACGGTACAGCACTTCCAATAGTTTTCGAGATATTTGCACAAATTTAAAGGGATAGTATTTTCATTAGAGCGTCCTCCACTCCACAAAGGGGGGTTTCTGCCGATAAGAATATGTGCTATAATCTTACATTTGACCCCTTACAAATTTACACAATTTCGGTTTTTTTAGGAGTCCGGTTTGCTGGTGTTCCCTTGTGAGCGATGTTTTTTTGTTTCCGACTAATTTTTTACAAATTTTGTTAAAGTGTTAAGCCCGAACGATTCTTAAATAACCGTAAAAGCTTGTGATCCTATCTATTAGCGCTAACTTTCGGGTTGGGTGAATTTTCCGCTCTAGAAGTTGCAAAACCTATAAACACGGTAGTTTTAAAACTCATTCACACCTTATATGTCCATATATCTTGCGTGAAAAGGCGTATTAAAGATTTTTAATTTCTTTTATCAGCATCTTGATCTCCATATGGAGTTTAAACGAAGATATCTTACACCTACACGCGGGATCTACTTAACTGATTGATAAATTTGCACTAGAATCGTTTATTAAACATAGCAACCATCTAATACAAAATTTATTCCATTCCAGGTGTATTCGCAAAATGGACCATCATTGCCCCTGGGTAAACAATTGCGTGGGCGAAAACAACCAGAAATACTTCGTACTATTCACCGTAAGTGCATTGTGCCTGTTTACCTATGTAGGCAAACATTTCCCCATATAATACGTAAACGTAAACTGTTCATACATATCGACCGTAGGTCGATAAATTACGCTCTTATCACCTTTCCCCCTTCACGCGTCACGCTATTAGCCAACCCCTTTTAGCGGCGACCGAGTGATGGGCTTAATTGAAGTTTTTGTTTACACTGGAAATTCTAAATTCCTCCGCCATTGTCCTTTTGTAAACGATATTTCCCGAAAATGTTCGTTTAAGCTGCTCGGATAAGATTTACATTTTTTCCTTATCGATGTCTAGTAGATATTGTTTTTGAAATTTGACGATGCAGAAGAATACGTGTTTTGACTCCGATCTGAAATTGGGTAGGTCAGAATCATAGCAATTTTAGTATTAATTTCTGATACAAACAATTTATCGGGAATATATTAGAGTTTGTTAAAAAGGTGGATGTCATGTTATCATTAAGTAGTCTAAATCGCACTGACGCTGTCACTTCTTAGAATTTTATTATTTAATGATAAGTTATCATTGATAATCATTACCGACTCTAACACTGTATCACAGAAGTAAACTCGTCACTACACAATTACGAGGGTAGATTGACAAGTTTCCGGAATCGTTGCTAAGGTTGTTGCTGTTTTTTCAAATACTTCATGTTGTTGTGTTGGCAACGCTTTCATATCAATTGATTGCAAATGTTAAATCGATCTGTCAAATAGTCTGGTTTTGTAACCAGTATTTAAGTCAAGTACATTTTTACGTTTTCAATTACGGATAAAAACTCATCGCCTTCATTTTCTACTGTGAGTTTTTGGGTTTCGGAATTTGAGCGTGGCCGCACGCTTACAAGTAATGAAGTTCGTTAAGGATGTTCGAAAACGGCTACCATGCCAGAAATTGTGGAAAACCTATGACATGGTTTTGGCAGATCGCCGAATAAAAATGCGTGAATCCTAGAAGCCGTGGTCTTCTCTTATGAACAAGTAGTTCGTATTTTACACAATGAATTCGCCGCGTTTGCTCAATTCGGAACAAAAACACATTGGGGCCCGAATTTCATACGTTTGTTTTGAAGTCTTTACGAGGAATCCAACGGATTTCAAGAGACGATTCATAGCCATAGATGAAGAACTGACAGAGACGATAAACGATTGTTTTGGGAACCTGTGTTTTGAGTTTCGAGGGGATTATATTGAAAAATAAAATATAACTTAACTACATGTCATTCCGGAAACTATTCAATCTACCCTCGTATTTAATTAAATCGGGTAACGTACTGTTTAATAAGTGCCTCCTTGCTAGCGAAACACAATTGTGTGGTGAGGAATTTACCGATGTGATATAATATCTATAATACTACACCAATCCTTTCAATCACCTCAATTACCGACTCTATAATTATTATTTCAATTTCAGTTTTACATCGCATCTATATCCATTCATTCTCTCTTCCTCTCAATCAATCAGTTCCTGATGTGCGTCCGACACGAATGGAAAGATTGTTCGGCGTATTCCCCGCCGGCGACGGTGGTATTTCTCCTGTTCCTATGCTTCGAGGCCCTCCTTTTCGCCATATTTACGGCCGTTATGCTCGGCTCTCAGGTGCAGGCGATCTGGAACGACGAAACGGGTATCGAACAATTGAAAAAGGAGGAAGCAAGGTGGGTGAAAAAATCGAGATGGAAAAGCATCCAGGCGGTTTTCGGGCGATTTTCAATCGGGTGGTTTTCGCCGTTCACCCAGCCGACGCTTAAATCAAAGTACGACAGCTACCTGTATCCAGTGTGAAATGCGTAAATTATATCGACTTATTATTATATTAACTTTATATCGTCTTTTGATTTCAATTCTTGTTTTCCTAATTTATAATTGTGAGCGTATTATGATTATGGTATAAAACCAAATTTACCTGTTCGATTTGCTAAGTATGTAAATGTACGTACATTTCCTTCTAATTATGTAATAGTATTGTGACCTTCACTTACATACATACACCTACTTATATCATGTGATCATTCTAACTACATAATACAAAAGAAAACTATTGCGAGCAACACTTATTTATAATAACTTAAAGCACCCGATTTTTTTATTTTTATATGTGTATAAAGTATATTACGATATAATGCATAAATAATTACATTAATCATACATAGATGTGTCTTACATAAACTGTAATAATAAACACGAGAATTGATTATAGTATCTAATACCTAGCTAAATACGTATATGTATATTTTTGATTTGTTTCAACGGGATGTAGTAGATTGGTTCCTTCGATTTTTTAGATCATTTTGTTAATTTATATGTTAATTAATGACTAGGTGACTGAGTATCGTATAACACAAAAGAACATGAATGTGATGAACATAACTATCTCTAAGAAATATACAATTTTCTTTTCACACTTGGTTCTATTATTTATTAAATTAGCTGGAATTAAGAAATAAACTAGGGATAGAAGTAGATATTTCTTCTCCAGCAGAAGTGTTTACGTAAGTATTCTATAATCTGTGGCTTACAAAAGAAAGATGTTTTCGGCTTTATTAGTTTTTTTCCTCCCTGAAAATACCTCCTAAGTTTTGTGCCCCTTTCGATTCGATTCGATCGCCGTTCATTACAACGCCACAAGAAATGAAGTTATTGTCAAGCATCTAATTGCGTTTTAATAATTGTTAGTATTTGTTAAAAGGGTGGTACCAGGCAAGGGCGCATGACGGTGAACGCAGCGTACTGGAGTGAGTTGATTAGGGAATAAGTGAGAGGGCGACTATGTCGGTTAAAATTCGCGCTAGTCGCTGCGTTCACTGACATACGCCCTTGCCCAGTACCACCTTTTTAATAAACACTAGTAATCGTCTTGCCAAAATGTTATCACCAGCCGTCCAAGCCCAAATACGAATCTGCCTTCTCCGCTTTTTTTTTTTGCTTATTCTATTTTTATAATTATAATTAAAACTATTCTGTCATATATACAGGATGAGCAAATTCACTTGAATGTAGGTAGTTAGTAAAATGTGTAATCTAATGTCTATGTAAAATAAATTGTAGGGCTACAGTCTATTTTCGGAGGAATAAACTGAAAAGGCTCAATTACACTAGGAAATTTTTGGTGCTAGATTTTTAGAGAGACATTTAACAGTTTTGTTATAGAAACTTGATAAGGAATAATCGGAAAACAAACAATTAGGAAAATGAATCTAATACCGTTACGACACAGACACCATGAACGATCTACTGTTACAAAAGTATGGCGATCAATTACTACAGTTTGTTCAAAAGGTGGATGACGTTTATCATTAAGTAGTGTAAATCGGATTGACGCTGTCACTCCTGCAAGTTTTATTATTCAATTATAAGTTGTCATTGATAAGGTATCATTGAATAATAACATTCGGAGTGACAGCGCTGATCTGATTACATAAACAACATGTCAAGGGGACAGCCTGTCTAATTTCCACAAACATAGCAAAGCAAGAAAAAGTACCTGCTAACGGTTGCATTCTGGTTAGAATAAGTTTTAAACGGTAAAAAGTATATGTATCGTTATGTGACCAATGTAGTTCATTTCCCGAAGAAAATTAAAATGGTAACTAACCTTACAGGCCAATATTATTTAATTATTTAAATAACAAAGAGTAATATTACTACTTAAATATTTAATTATAATAGACTGAACCAGATGCAATATTGAATTGGGCCGCTATCACAATTGGGAAGAGTGCTTCTTGTTGTTTTAGAAATTTGAACTAGAAATCGTAAGAAAGACACATTTTAGTACTAAAATCTTAAAACTTAAAATTCTCTGAATTAGCTGGCCTTGATTTCCTGTTATCAGTTTTTATAATTTTAAAGTAAATAATGAAGCCAATAAAATATTTTCGATACAGAGAGATTTTCAATCTTACTTACTACCATTTTAATGTTTGAAGTTAGCCTTTTATTAGGAACTTGTCCCAGAAATATGGGGAAATTGAGGGAAATCCACTGATTTCCCCCAATTTCCTATATTTCTGTCTTGGTTGTATGATTGTTACTTGTTCCGCATAGGCGCACTATGTGCCTTTTTGTGAATTTAATATTCATAATTATTTTGCGTTTCAAGGTCTTTCTCTAGGCTACACGTACTTACCGATTTTTGGTTCGATACTAAAAATGCCACTTACAGTGGGGATTTTTAGTAGCGATATCGAGACAAATTTGCTCTAGACGGTTTTATACGATAAGTTGCATAATTATATTATTTTATTAGAGCGAAGCTCTTTTCGCGAGGTTCTGCGGCGGGAGTTAACTGGGAAAAAGTGGGACCCTTTTATCCTTTTCTTTCATTAGTTCTTTCTCTCTCTCACACACATATTCATCGCAGGAACAACTATGAAATGCGCCGTATTTGCGTCTCCTTCCACCAGATGGGGCTCTTATTATTCGGACTCGAATTTACTTCAAATTCAACTTCAACTTATTTACCATCGGTTTCGGAATGAAATACTTTTCCTTTACATACATTCCCATACATTGTTTATTCCATTATAAAATTTTGCTTTTTATTCAAATAAGCGGAAAATGCGTAAAGAGCTTCACTCTTGTTGGGTATCCCATAACACCTCTCCTCTTTTTTTAAAACACCATGGCACTGTAAAACGTTTTATTTATATGGAAGTAAATATTGATGTGAGTACTATGGAAAGCGGTGTAGGATCAGGGCAATCATTTAAGATATCTCTGTATAAACTCTGTGTAAACTATTGTTGAAGATTGCAACAGCATAAAGTAATGTTATTTCCTTGAATTCACGTACAGTAGTTTGCAGCAATGATTTAGAAATAAATTTAAAAAGCTTGTAGTACCAAACTTTGAATACTTAAGGTTTTTCGGTTTATTTAAATAAATAAAATTTTAATGTGAGAATTAGAGAATTTTAAATGTTCCCGCTACTACTATTTAGTTCTTGATATATAATCTAGAGGCGCAGGAGATTGTTTTGATTGAGTTTGGGGATTTGGATGGACCAGTTGGTAGCTATATTTGGTGTGGGTAGATGTAGTGTACTTTTTAGGTTAGCTATAGTGTCAACGTACTGTCACTTGAATTATTTGTAAATGTGTTTTAGTTCTGTCAAAATTTCCCATATTTTCAAACAAATATGTTTAAAAGACACCTAATTTTCATTTTTTCCGTATTGATACTGGCGTGTTTTCATACGGTTCAGTGTACGCACCTGAAAGGAACGTTCAGCAACAAGGACTTTTTAAATTTTTAGTGAAGTTCGGGTTTCAAAAGACGGACAGGCACCAAAAGGAAGCCACTCACGGTTACATTTTCGGAAATATCACTTCTAGACATAGTTTCCCTGTAAATATTACGTTCGCTGTACTGGATAGGGTCCTATTTCTAGATTACTATCAAAACAGAGTGATTTATAATAAAAAGGAAGCGTGTAAACATATGTTCACTAGGGTAAATGCATCGGCTTTCGATCCTGTTTGCAACCCCCGCGGTAAGGACTACTTGAGACGAATACCATGCCCTAAGAACGAGTTGTGTATCGATGAGGACAATCCAAATAATGTTATAAAGGGTCACCAGTTCACTTATGTTATTCAAGATTTACAACAACCATCGTAAGTAGTGTTAGTTCTTGTAAAGTACAGGAAATAAGCTCAGCTTATCAAATTTATTTTGATTGTTTAAGATTACTGAGGCACAGGCAAGCATTTTACATGCCATTCTATTATGCATTCAACCTTGAGACCTTAAGATAGATTTGATAAGCCATACATGGAATGTATTTTACAAGGAATTGTATTATGTGTGTATTTCTCATTCAAATATTTTTTCAACTCTACCACATTATTTGCTTATTGTGATGCCTGTACCGAATTTGATTTTTTAAATGGTTACCAAACACCATAAATAGTTGTTTTAATTTTAAAACTATTCAATGTTCGGTTGTGTATATTACTTTCACTAACAGACCTGAATCAATTCACTTTCTAACTTGTTTTCGAAATAAAATGCTGATTTCATCTTAGTCTGTATATGATAGAAGATACATTCTAATTTTAAGCTTGCTCCTTGATTTAGAAAGGAAATATTAAAAAAAAAAGTATTTCGTTTAGTTTAAAAATGCGATTATTGCAACATGTATCTCATATTTATAAAAACTTTGTAATACAAACACTTGAAAGCATTTGGTTTTAGTAACAGTGATATCAAATAAACGTTTGATAAGTTTATTGTTGGATTTATAGTGTTGATAAATAAAGTAGCCTGCACTACATGCTAGACAGAGGAACTGGAATTATCAAGACAAATGACCTTAATTCTTGTTTATGACGATTCTCTTTGTTTCTTATAAGGACGTTTATATTTGGTGTGTTTGCCAATCATCATACTTCACAGCTACGAACAGAATGCATGTAGATATGTTGCAATTACATGCAATTATTTCATTGCTGGAACACGTACATAGTTACATAAATGTGCGTTTAAATTCTCTGTATAGTTTCGTAGATAAATTTTGCACGTGTATGTCTGCACTGCGCTTTAAATAGCCCACCTTTTCATACAAGTTACTTTAAATTACAAAGAATTGAACTTCCTCTGACAAAAAAGAAAGAGAGTAGTACTGTCCAATATTCCTTTTTCCCAATCCTCGCCGTTAAATGCATTTCGTTCTCTTACATTTGTTTTCTTTTTTTTTGAATGACGTCTCATACCACCGTTTTCGATTGTTCTGTTTTTATTTATGGTCGGATTTTGAAGCAAGAGAACCAGTAATTTAAAATAAAAGCAAATGAAATGCATTTTAACCTAAATACGTATTTCTACAGAGCCCATTCTCACCCATCCTTATCACACCGATTCTTTAAAAGAATCCAAATACGCATTTCCACCATTAAGTGGTCATCATCGTGGAGAATACAAAAAAAACGAAAGCGGGCTCATAAAAATTGCCCGTGTACACTGGGTTAATGTTCATCAGTGACATTTTTTTTCTTCGTGCTCTCCACTGCGGATAATCACTTGGTGGTCGAAATGTGTATTTGGAATTTTCCAAAAATCGCTCTGGTAAAGGTAAGAACTAATTTATTTTAGTTCTAAATCAGTTTCCTAATTTAATTTTTTTATTTGAACAACTGTAGAAGTTGCTTAGGTTAACGATTTTACGAATTATATCTTCGTACTTTTTCTAGCACATATTTTGGCCCATAATGCTTCAAGAAATTCGGAAATAACCATGAACACAGAATAAAGATATCAGAAACAACAATAAAAAACAACAGATATATTACAAACCTGCATTGTAATATTCCAGCAAGTCTGACTGGACGAATTTTCAGTTAATGCTTTACAAACTTTGTCCTCAAATTCTATGTTGAACATGAATTGTATTACTCTACAATATATCGTCGATGACGGACGAGAATTTTGTCATTTGCTGCATGTATTTTTAACAGCACAAATGGAAACAAAAAAATATTTATCATCATTCTCGATGTTAGAGAATTTTTACTTATATCTACTATGTCAGCCCCATTTACTAATCAAATTAAAACTCAAAAAAACCTCTTCTTGAGCCATTAGAATGTGTTTTACAGTGAGAATTAAAATTGATTGTAAATTTATGCTAACACTATATTCTG
Source organism: Chrysina gloriosa (assembly GCA_038088585.1). Classification (NCBI taxonomy): domain Eukaryota; kingdom Metazoa; phylum Arthropoda; class Insecta; order Coleoptera; family Scarabaeidae; genus Chrysina; species Chrysina gloriosa. The sequence continues at coordinate 95,122,422 of CM076087.1, read as the reverse complement.
TTATATCAATCGTATCATTTTCTGTAGTGCAAGCAATTTTAACCTCTTAAATACTATATGATTCATATTAGAGGTGCTTATGCCAGCCATAAAACAATGCTTTTTGTCAAGTTCGAATGTGTATATTCCGATCGCTTTCGAATAACTCCGATTTCGACAATTTTGGGCCATATGAGCGACTCTATGATATACTATAATATTCTATGAGGGTAGATCGACCAGTTTCCGTAATAGCACTTTATGCCGTTGTGTTGGCAACTCTTTCGTATCAATGGACTGCAAATATGGATTGCGTTTAAAAAAGCTTTCTGCAAGATGTGTGCCGCATTTGCTCAATTCGAAGCGAAAACGCATTCGACCTCGAACCTCAGCCGATTGTTTGAAAGTGTTTACGAAGAATCCAACTGATTTCAAGAGACGATTCATGACCATTGATGAGACCTGGATTCATCACTACACACCAGAAATAAAAATGCAATCAAAACAGTGTATTGCACGCAGTGAATGAGTTCCGAAGAAGGCAAAAGAAGGAAAGGTGACGGTATCTGTTTTTTTGAAACGCAAAAGGAATTTTGCTAACTGATTAACTTGAAAAAGGCAAAACTGTTACTGGCCACCATTACACAACACTTTTGGACAAATTGAAAGCAGCAATTCAGGGTTAACGCTCACGAATGGTTAAGAAACAAAATGTTTCGCCATGACAATGCGCACGCCCATTGAAGTACAATCGTTCAGCAAAAATTTACAGAATTAAAGTTCGAAATCCGTCCGCATCCGCCTGATTTGGCTCCGTCAGACTTCCACCTGTTTTCGAAACTCAAACCATTTCTGAGTGGAAAGAGATTTTGGTCGAATGAAGAACTGATTGGCGTCGTAAACGATTATTTTGGGAACCTCGAAGAAAGTCACTTCCGGGAGGGAATCGAGACGCTAGAGAAAGGTTGCACCAAGTGTTGAGCTTTGAAGGGATTATATTGAAAAATGAAATATAAGTTGAATCCGTATTATTTTGTTTTCATTTGTCATTTCGGAAACTTTTTGATCTACTCTCGTAGAATATATATAATTCGAACAATTTAAAGAGAAGAATCCGAATTTTATTGCAATTCGTGAAAAGGACATCAGGAAGCTATTTTCATCCACAGATTTTGGTACCTCTCCATGGTGGCTTGCTACTACAACCAAACAACGTGCGAATGGCATCACTACGAACCTTCTAAATCCTACGAAGTCGACTACGACGTATGGTTAGTCAATGGCAGTCCCAACGTATCCGCATTCAGTAGCCTAACTTACCAGTTCCCATTCGATCGTCAAAACACGATGGAAATGTACCTGATGTTCTGGTTGTTCTACATGATACTGGTTCCGTTACAATTGCACGCCGTTAGAATACAGAAGCATCCAGTAACCAGACTTTTTACCTCCAGTCTTTTACTGGATTTCATCGCGCTATGCTTTATTCTAATACATACCTTGAAGTTCTCCTTGGACGGGATTGGATATCCTAGATTATCGATGGCTGGTGATATATTTGATATTCTTTCGAGGGTGAGTATTATTCAAGCTGTTATTTATTGAAACGGTTGGGAGTATTTGATTTTTTCGTTTTTAGACATCTTTCATGCTACTATTGTTGTTGTTAGCAAAAGGATGGGCGGTAACGAGATTGGAATTGACGTGGAAGCCGCTGGTATTTGCGATCTGGTTATGCTATGGTATCGTGCATATACTTCTATACGTTTGGAACTTGGTAAGTCAGATGAATATATTGATGTAATATAGATATATTGCAATTAGATATCGATAAGTTCTAAGTTAGAAACTTACGGTATTATTTTCAACAAGTGACGGTAATTATAATTGGAGATAAAACAAATTGAACTTTGCTATCATCGCCCTCATCTAGATTGTTCGTTTAGAATGTTGTTTATTGTTCGCAAGTTTTTATTGAAGGAATGATATGGGAACGATATCATTATTACATGACTATAAACGACTTTGATAAGAAAAAAAAACAGCGGAATAAATTGGTCTAATCTGGTCCTTGCAAAAGATCTGTTCTTTAGTCTAGAAACTTACACCTAATATGGCTTCAATAATTTCTTCTTATAGGACTAAAGATTTCTATCTGTGATCCAGCTTCACTATCCCTCTGGCCGAGTGTTCATCGTTTAGGTCTTGTATGACGAAGTGTATGTTTAGGTTGTTATGATCAAAAGTCGTTATTATTTTTGGTACGAAAGGACCTGGATTCGTGCCATAACCAAGACACACACACCCGTGATTTATCGATTTCTTACTGTCGCTCGATCGTGTAGGGATTCGAGTATGAATTTGCATAGGGACAGCAGCTGAGCATTAGATGATTCTTTAGTTTTCAGCTAATATACCAGTAAAATTTCTTTTAAAATTTACTGTTGGTGTACGGTAGTACCGAATATTTTGAGTAAAGTTCGGCTTAAGTCTCAAGGAAGGAGAAACGAGCAGTCCAGAGGCTTACTAATTTGTAGCATATAAAACTCTCTGTTGGGGTCATTGGAATAAATTTATGGAGAATGGCTTAACTATTTCTGTTGGATGAATAGGGTACAGTGCCGGCTGAATTTCTCTTGGGAGCCCCGTCGTTATAAGACTAAAGTAAAGCGAGTTTTTTTTTTAAATAATTTTGCATCTAATTATCGCGGGAAGCACCCCGTCGTAGAATACGCTGCGTTGTAGTGTTCGGCACAGTGACGTCAGCCAGGCAAGTAACGACGTTGGCTCGCTCTCCTATTCGACGATTTTCTTTTGTTTCAATCGAAACAAATATTGTAACCTCGTTACATGTTGCCCATCTAACGAAATTTTCTGAATTATAATTGTTCGCATCCTAAACGTATTACTAAATTGTCTTGCTTTTTCTTAATACTTTAATCTTTGTTTTGAAATTTGTCAAAGCAAAGTTATTGAAATTTTTATAATTTTAGTTGCCCATCTAACGAAATTATCTGAATTATTATTGTTCGCACGCTAAACATATTACTAAATTTGACCATTTCTCTTACTTTTTCTTAATACTTACTTCTTTCTTGACTTTATTTTAAGACACCCTCAACGTTGAGTTTCTAGCGGGAGAATGTTCTGCATGGCAACTTCACAGCTGCCTGCTTCCTTACTCTCAGTTTAATTCGTATTTTGTGAGTCCCAAACACTCGGCGTTTAGCAGTCAGTTTTTACCCAGCTTGGAACACTCTGTAGAAGAATTTTAAGATATTTAGTTTTCGATGATGTACGTCCGATTTTTTAAGTCATTGTCTTCAAATCTTCATATTTGGAAAAAGTTCATTGGTTTAAATGTCTCGGATATCTTTCACTGGACTGTAAATTGGTTTTTGGAATATTCTTCCAAATTACCTGAATTTTTAAGAAGTTCTTCTAAATCATCTTATATTCTTAACAAAATATTCCAAATTACTCGGATTCTTAAGAAATTCTTTCAGATTACTTAAATTCATAAGATATACTGCCAAATTATCTGAGTTCTGAAGGAACTCTTCCAAATCATTTTAAATTCTTAAGGAATTCTTTCAAATTACTTGAATTCTTAAGATGTACTGCCAAATTATCTGAGTTCTGAAGAAATGCTTCCAAATTTTCTTAAATTCTTAAGAACTCCTTAATAATTACTTGGATTCTTAGGATGTTCTTCCAAATTACCTGAATAATTACTTGGATTCTTAGGAAATTCTTCCAAATTTGCTGAATTTTTCAGAAATTTGTCCAAATTATCTGTATACTTAAAAATGCTTCCAAATTATTTTAATTCTTAAGAAATTCTTCCAAATTATCTAATTTCTTAAAAATACTTCCAACCTACCTGCGTTTCCTGAAATTGCTAGACGAATGCAAAGAAATATTGCCACAGTTATTCGTTGCAGGAGAGAAAAAGGGACAAATTATTATTATTATAAATTAATTAGTCATTGAATTCCGTCAAAATAATTGAAGATGATAATTCTAACAGTAGCCGAAATACGAGAGGTTAAATTACTTAAATCGTTTGATACAGAAATGGCCATGGTGTTCTGTTATTTTCTCTCTTAATTTATCTAAATTAGATTTATTTCAGGATATGGATACCTCGCTGTAATATCATAATTTTGTATTTTAGACCGAAGTTGACATTATAGAGGATATAGATGAGTACCAGACGTGGCCTGGATGGCTCATAATCGTTTTCAGATCTTTGATAATGGTGTGGTTTCTGTACGAGCTGAGGACGACAATGCTGTACGAGCATAACACTCAGAAGTTGAATTTCTTGTTACACTTTGGCGCTTCGAGTTTAGTTTGGTTCATTTATATACCCATACTTGCCATAATAGCACTACATGTTTCGTCGCTGTGGAGATTTAAATTATTATTAGGTAAGTCAATATTTCAATCTAGAAATAAGATAGTTTTCTGGATATATAAAAATTTTTGTATTCAATAGTTATAGCGGATTGGTAGACGTTTTGCAATCCTATAACGAAGTTCTAGGACCTTGGGTATAATTATTTTATTTCTTCAGTTTTCATCAGAATTATTTTTTGTAATTTTCGGTGTTATTTCTACAAACATGCAAGAGAAAGAAAAAGTACCTGTGAAAGGTTGCATTTTGGTTTAAATAAGTTTTAAACGTACAAAATTTGACTTGTATCGTTATGTGATTAATTTAGCTAATTTTCGGAAGAAAATTGAAATAACAAATAGTTTGAACAAAGAGTGGTAACAGCGAAAAATTACGAAGTAAGTTACGACAGCATCACTGGCTCCTCACTCTGGGCAGTACTAAATCGATGCTGTATGCGAGTAGTTCTGTGTATGTGTAGGCCCTTGTAACTTATTTAGTAGTTGTAGGCTGTTATCGTTGTTTGTCCAGACTAATGATAAATATACCTTACAAAGGACTGATATTACTTTATTATTGAATTATAATAGACTGAACAAGACGGAGTATTGAATGGAGTCGCTATCATTTAGAAGATTTTTCTTTTTAACGTATGTGTATCGTTTCATACGCATCCAGTTCCCGCGGTGAATTAACATGTTTTAATCTTAAATTTTCCATTTTTATGTCGTGGCCCATACCGTGCATATGTTTCGAATCTATCCTGCCATACCAGTAATGTGCCACATGTTCTTTAAATCGTGTAGCTATTGCGTGTATCGACTGTCATATATGTTTTATCGCATTCACTACAATTAATTAATTAATAACACCTGACCATTGTTCCAAATCTGTTTTGTCTTTGGAGTTACCTAATGGATTCTTTAAAGTGTTCTTAGATATCGAGCACGCCTTCATGTTTTGTTTCTCTAAGATATTACTAATCTCTTTTTCATGATATCCTTTTCACAAGTCAGTACAGGGACCATCCTCGTTGAATTTCTTATGTGAACTTTTTTAAAATTCTTTCGAACCGTTTTTCAACATCTGTTAGGGAGTAACCACTGTATGTAGCTACCTTTTTGATAAACTCTAATTCTTTTTGAAACCTACTTTTTCTGAGTCAGTAAGTACACCACAATCCTTCCAATCACTATCATTACCTTCATAAATCAACTATCCAACCACAATAAGATATTTTATTTACTATTTTACAGGTATAACCTATTCAATAGACTGCTTCGCGTACTGCGTCATGGCTCATTTGTTATGGCCGACAAGGTCCGAACAGTACTTCCTGTTAGCCGGACCTTCTTTCGCCGAACTGGAGGAGTTGAACGAGTTCAACGAGGCTCCCCACATTGTAAATAACTCATATACATCGCTCAGTAGCGTTAGCTCATTAGAAATAAGTAGGTACGACGATTCGATGAAAACTAAGCTCACCGCGTAAGCCTGTTGGCGAGGATGAGATGGCGTGATAGACGTGTGTGTGTGATTGATGCTACGTTATCGATTTAACGGCGTATTGTTATACTACAGGTGATTTAAGTCAATTTCGCGCTCGTTCTGATAATGTTAATAGGCTCGAGTTTACGTACAAACGTACAGTGAGTCAAAGATTAGAACGCACTTCAAGGACAGGTGCAAAAAGCAAGTATCCCACAGCGCACCCCCTTTACCTAGTAGTTGTGATCATGTTTGGCATCTGACTTTGAAGTGCGTTCCTATATTTAACTCACTGTACAAAGGGATAATGGTTCGAAAAGGAGAGAGGGGGTGACAGAATTGAGGAAGAGGTGATTTTCAATGTGGAAAGTTGAAAGATTAGCCAAAAATTGGTTATTAATATATATTTGTGATACGTGTATATTACAGGTATTGCCCGTATTTTTTAAGTTTTAATTTGTATATTTATTATTATTATTCGATGAAGAATAAAATATTGGAATATATCGTTTATATTAAATGTTTGTGCAAAACATATATAGTCTAACCATTTACTCGTGCGAGATGGAGATTGAATGGGTCGCAACTTTGGAAAAAGTGGAGGTGGTATTAGTTTGTCGCTAGTAAACGTCTAGTTCAGAATGATATACAGTTTAGTAAAAATGGAACTGAGTAACGCTTCCCACTCACGAGTAAATGCTTCGATTGTATGTTTCAGGTATACACTTTAACGAAAGTTTTTGATCATACTAACAAGTGTAGCTAGTTCTTGTGTTTTGGATATTTTACTATTTCAGATTTGCGTGTTGAAGGTTTTGACATAAATTTTATCAATTTTGAATATAAGAAATTTACATCAACCGTTTAGTTTTGCGATTTTGAGCTGGGAGGGGATGTCTCGGTTTTAACAGTTTGATGTGGGAGGAGATGACTTGCGAGTTTCGAACAGTTGGCTTTGTTTGCCGATTTATTGGGTGCAATTTATACAGTAGGTGTTCAACGAATTGGAAATTCTTGTAATATTTATTTGAAGCCATTTTATGTAAAGGGAAATAAGTGGTGAACACGTTTGATCCATAGAAAAGATTGTTTATTTATTTATAACACTCAATACGTCGTGGAGAAAATTTCCAATTAGAAAGCGACTCTCACCATCCTTATACCCATTTCATGGTTATACCGATTTTCAGTACGGCTTTGTGAGATGTAGCTTTCGTTTCTTTACCAGCACAGATCGTGAAGACTTAAGGCAATAGTATGCAACGTACTATATTATTGATACAGTAAATTTTATTTCATTTCTTTGTACAGTCGAGTCTCGTGTATCTTTAGTCCTCCGAAACGAACGAGTTCCGTTTATCTAAGTCGGGAGGGATCCCCACTACCGCCACCGTTGCCATGCCAACTGTAAATGCGTCACTTCCACCCCTCCTATTTCTTCCACGCTCACTCTAGATTCCAAAATTGTGAAACATGGAGGGAGCGTAGAACTTAAATAAGCGAGACTCCCAAGTTAAGTTAAATGAAACTCAAAATAAATGAGCCTCAGAAAAACGAGACTCGACTGTATTAGAATTGGTGCATGATGTTCCTCTAGCCTCTTCTGCTTTGCGCCTTTTCCCTTTAGTCCTTAACCATCATCAACCTCGAATCTTCCTGCACTTTGTCGAATTACCTTTTCCTTAGTGTTACTATTCTTCTTGTACCTATCGGATTCTTTTGAAGAACCAGCATGTGCATTCTCTTCGGACATTCTTCCTACGTAGCCTAGCCGTCTGATTCTTTGCGCTTAGGCAAACATGGTAATGCTAGGCTCGTTATAAAGTGCCATTACCTGTACATTTGTTCGTCTTTATCAACCCCTTCATCTCTCTAGCAGTGCCTCATCTATCTTATGTAGTATCCACGTCTCGCAGGCGTATGTTACTGATGGCCTTATAATCGTTTTATAGATTTTTAGTTCACATTTTGTGGATACATACTTCAACCTCAATTGAAACTTTAAGCTTCCTAACTTTTTGTACCCTTTTGGCATTCTTGCGTCGAGTTCATATCTTTCGCCTCCATTTTCGCCAATCACCACACCCGGGTATATATATATATATACTAGGTGACCCAGCAAACTTCCCTTTGCCCAACATTTTTTGACTTTTCTTTTTTCCTAAACCTTCGCGTAGCAATTACGAACAAACCCGCAGATGGAAGTATCCAATTTGGTCCAGCCGTTTTCAAGTTTTAAGCATCCGAACAAACCACGATCCATTTTTATATATGCAGATAATTTTTTCTACCCTTTCGAATTTTATACTTTTCTTGGTTACTCAGGATCACTCTTAATTCCTTTTCTTTGTTTACCTTTGTAGCTCCCATACTTATGTATTTGATCTTACACCTATTTCTAAACCGAATTTCTTTGCCTCCTCATCGATTATACTCAGTGGTCTAGGCAAATAGCGGTAATTACGAAATAAGTTACGACAGCCACTTCTTGTACTCCACGCATCTTTTGATGAAGATTTTTATGTTAAATAATGATCGTTTGTTCTACTGATAGTTTCTAATCCGTTGAACATCTACTGTAATAATAATAATAATAAGTGGAAGGTAGTAATAAATTGTAAAGATTTCTGTACAACGTAATCATATCAAAAAAAAAAAAAACGTATTCTAGTTTATCCTGGTGAAGTGTTAAGCTTTTTTTAATAGAAAGTAGGCTATTATTGTCATTAATAAGTGAAAGTTGCGTATCATCTCCTATCTTAATATCAACTAACTAAAAGAGTTCGTGCAGTTTCATTTAATACAGATTGTAATGGACTTTTTTATATACATAGAGTTTGTCATAACTAATGCTACTAACTGAAATTATTTACAATGTTATATGAGGTACAAGTACGTCATTGAGTTAAAAAAATTGAATTAAAAAATGGGCAAATAAAAGTGTTGTTTTAGAACCACAGATTTATGTATCGTCGAAAGGCGAAACGCTGGAGTCGTCGCACTCCGTTAGATACACGTACAATCCCGCCATGAAAGTAAATAGCACACGTCCTATCAAAAGAAACACTTCACCGTACGAGATATATCGCCCGTATTTTACCAGTGCTTATATTCCTTTTTCTAAATTGTAAAGATTCGCCTTTATTTTTCAATCACATCTTTGAAGAGTGCTCCAGACGTGACCTGAATTTTACTAGCGTTTATGTTACTACGTCTAAAAATAAACATCCTATTTCATCGCATACTGTCAGTGACTCTGCGTATCTTCCTTATGAAACTTGCTGTTTTTCTGTGATAATAAGAAAATATTTTCTCTGATAAATTTCAATTGAAGTTTCTTCTGTGTTAAATTGATACATGCATCGTGGAAAACACTGTATGATGGAGCTGATGCTGTAAATGATCGAACAGCGCAGTTCAGGTTCAAAAAATGTTCTTCAGGAGATTTAAATTTGATCGATGAGGCGCGCTCTGAAGGCCGAAGATCATTAACAAGTAGGATTTTGCAGTAGCTGTGGAGACATTTCAATACTACGTGCTTAGAACTTATAGAAACGTTCAATGTGAGCGAGAAGACCATACATTTGCATCTTTAACAGCTCGGAAAGACGCAGAAGTTAAGCAAATGGGTCTCAGATGAATTGTGAAATGATAAGAAATTAGGCCGTCTTATATTTTGTTCCGCAAATCCACCCACTGAAAATGAATTTTTCTTGGTCGGTTGTTAATTTGCGATCGGAAATGAATACTGCACTTCATTTGAAACCTTTGTCTCATTGGTTATTACCAACTGATGCACTACCACACACACCAAAGGCTTCTTTGTAGCCAAAAAAAAAAAATATATTGTGTGTTTGGTGGACAGCAGCCGGAATTGACCATTATCAGTTTTTGGAGGTGGTTCCAACCCGGTTCCAACCATCACTGTTGTTTATTTTGAACAGATTTAGCGAGCATAAGCAGTCCTCATATAGAAACAACCTGCTTTGATCAGTCCAAATAAAAGTGCTATTCTCATAGGACAATGCTACACCTCGTACCGCAAGTGACCCGGGATAAATTTTCTGAACTTGGCTGGGAAACTTGATGACACTCTTTTATTCGGACATTTTGTTAAGTGGTTACCACTCTTCCTTGTCTCTTAACAACTGTACGAGACATAGAACGTTTCATAGTCAAAATGATGCGATAAACGCAGTCCGCCAATTTTTGATTCAAAATTCCTTTGTATAATGCCGGCATACAAAAATGGGTGTCACCTTTGCAAAAGATCATTGAGCGTGATCGCAGTGAATAATAGTGTATTTCGGGTTTGAAATAAATTTTACCATCGAGAACCGCACGAATTTTTTGGTTACTTGATAGTTATTGGGGAAAACAGAATTTTTTTGAAGTAACTGAAAAAATCATCTCCATCTCAAGCTAGTTAATTTCATCACATTTAGCAATTCATAAATAGCTCAAGTCGGTCATAATCGGTAGACTGGAAATTTGCTCATTATTTTCTTTCTATCATAAGCCGGAAATCTTATAATGTTTTTCTCATTATCCTTACGCCTATCAGGGCATCGGAATCTTATAATTTCAAAAACAATAGTATAAGATATCTCATAGCTAATCGATTCAATCTTATTATTTCTGTAGTACATATTTTTCTTGTGTAAAACGACCTTAAGAGGCGATCAATGTGGTTATGGTGCAATAAAAATAGGAAACGAGTTGTAAATATCTGGAAACAAGTTAGAGAGTGATCTAATCAATGTGCATCGTACAAAATCCCCATGACACATCTACAAACTATCGTTTAAATATAGGACGTACTAACTCCAGCCCAGTATATAACTGTGCACCAAATAAAAATAAAATAAGGGTTAAAATACGTTCATGTTTTTAATATTTTTAAAATCTAAGAATCTTTTTTGAAATAAATAGGAAAGAATTTAATTACGTTGAAATATGCAAGTAATTATAATTTCTTATGCACCACTATAGGTAATATTTGTGATACAGCACTTCTTATGAACAAGAACCATAGGTTTTTAAGTATTTTTAGTGACATAATTAGATTCCCAATTTCTTGCAAAAATCTTTTTCTAGTATGGTACCTTCATTTTGCTAGTTTTACGATAATGTGTAAGTCGTCACTTTTCCCTACATTGGTATAGAGACGTAATGATGATTTTAGTGGTAAAGTATAAATAATACAACGATTAAATTGTTAATAATTGTTTCCTTTTGAGATTCTATGTTGTGATATATTTTAATTTAACATGATCAATGTTTGATACTCAGTGTATGTGCATAAAGTTTTAATGTAAATTGTAATTTTACGTAATTGATCATTTATGTTTAGATGTGGGTTTGCAATATCGTAAATATACGTTTTTTGTTTCAAATATATTCAACGGTATTTGTATATTTTTATATACTTCCTTTTAAAACTAAATAAAGTTACTAAGATGAAGAATAAAATTTAATTTTTTGTGGAATGCTTTTATTCATACTTAGGTTTGGAGTAACTGATATTGCAAGTGTTAGAGATTTGGCCACGCTGTCGCGCTGCACAGCATTGATAAACACGTGCAATGTGGAGAAGAGCACCGTGCGAAGAACTGCACCCACGACAGGGTTATAAAAGCCAGAAGAAGAAGAGTCATATGCCATGAATACGTGGTTCGTTAGTTTGGAAATGAAGTCCCGAAAGGGCGACATTCAGGCTTCACCAAACCACGTTTCTGACAATTTAACTAAACTATTCGTCGTAAATTGCATTGTTAAACCCCTCAATATAAACAGAAAAGGTAGGTTAAATAGGTAAGATGCATGTACAGTGAGTCAAATATAGGAAGGCCAGGAGTGCACTGGCAAAATGTAAGTTTCCACAGCGCACCTCATTTACTTAGTGGTCATGATCTTTTGATGCAACTTCTATTCCATGTTCACACAATCACAACCACTAGGTAGATGAGGTGTGCTGTGGAAACTTAGATTTTGCCAGTGCACTCCTGACCAGGCGCGTTGCTACATTTGACTTGCTTGATATCTCATAATCATTGAATAGTAAGAAAATAGCGTAATTAACACTAGATCCATATAAACATTTTTATTTACATTTCCAAATTATAGTAACTTGAACCCTTTAGTAAGTGAATCGATATCTGCTTTACTATTTGGTCCTATACCTAAAGCAGTCAATGTCCCTCTTTCCACCTGCGTCCTCCCAGCATCGTAAATTAAACAAGCATTTAATTTTTCTCCAAAGCTTGCTGATATAGCCCTCTGAGGGTGGCTTCAGAATTTTCACTAACTTTCAACACTATTTTTGGCTGACCGTTTGCCAGCCAACCTCTCAGTTCATTTCTAGAGGATTTCGAAGTTGAATGGCACAACATTACAGCCACGTGAGCACACTGAGCTGCTATTTTTCCTTGTCCCATTTGTAAGTCTGTTCGTACCAATATAACCATTTTCGTTTCACCTACTCCAACTACACTTTTAAACAGTTGTAATAATCTATTCATCCTAATAAGATGTTAACTATTATTCTGTTGTCTCTTCTTCATATGTTCATCCATGCACTTTCGGAAATCGGTCACTTGAGTCTGGCACTTCCTCCAGTCTTGGGTCTCAGCTATACATTCCTGTAAATATTTGTGTAATGAAAACGTGTTGAAATGAGCGCTGTTGATAAAATTACTTGAACTTTGTAATGCAGCTCAATACAACCTGTCTTCTTCAGCATCTCTTCTACTGGGTCGGTGATTTCTGTCGTGCCATGCCCTTTAGTCATGTTATTTGTAAATATTTCTAAAATTGTTTAGATTCCCAACGAAATTGGTTGAGGTTAGGAAATTTAAATTATGAACTCACATGACATTCGTTTAATATTTAGGTTGGCAATAAATGGAAATCGCGCTAAATTCGTTACTTGTGCTAGGGTAGCTACCATCCTTACCACCATTTGTTCATTGGCAACAATGGTAACGTACAGACTAATTATGTTGTTTTGTAATACAGACTGAGCAACCGCAAGTGTGTCCACGACGTGCTAAAACTTTTAGTTGGCACAACTGAGACGTTGACTAACGGAATTTGACAGCAAATGCAAGCAACATATATAACCTAGCTAGTATAAATTAAAGAATAAAATATAGAGAAAATAAGCTTAAAATTCTTGCGTAGAGAATAGATTATTACCTTATGCATCCACGACAGCTTTGGAGTCTATTCCCTTCTCCATGTGATGGAGACGATGGTGAGACTGCAGATTAAACTATAATACAAATCTAACTAAAATAGGGAATATATCAGTAAGGTTTGTTAAAAGAGTGGATGACGTGCTATCATTAAGTAGTAGTATATTATGTAGTAAACCGGTCTTTGTCTCCACTTATGTGCACGGTTTACACTACTTCCCAGTAAACACTTTCTTAATAAGACGGATAGTTTCTGTTGGTATTTCCGGCAATAGTGAATATATTCGCATGCATTAGGCTTAAAAATTGGCGAGTATGTCCACCATTGCCGGACCTGCCAACTTAAACTGCCCACGAAATTTAAAAAACCTTTAATGGGTTAATGATTACATGTCATCTACTCTTTTATCAGACCTTATATATCAGGCAATGCAAATATTATAAAGATCTTGGTATAAAAATTACGAATGACAGCACGTTAAACCAAACAATAAGAGAAGGAAACATACAGACTTGGAGAGCAATATCGATGCTGGGTGGAATCCTCTGGTATCAGAATAAAGAATATATACTATAATCTGAAGATTATAATATAACGTATGGCAGTGAAGTGTGGCAAATAAAATAAAGAACTGAACAAATGCTGAAAGTCACCGAAATGGAATATTGGCGAAGATCGGCAGGAAACTCAAGAAGAGATGGAGTAACAAACAACCGTATCAGAGAAATAATAAAAGTAGAGCACACAATTGTAGGCCATATTAGGACAAACCAACTGATGCGGTACGGTCATATGCAGAGCATTATCGTAGAGAGGTTATCCAAACATTCAAGATTGTTTGCAACAGGTAACTTCTGTCAAATTGGTTGTATAACTTATACATTGGTAGAACTTCGAAACTTACTAGAAAATATATTTATGGTATAGAGGTTATGAACGAAATTAGGACAGTACTGTCAGCAATGCAATCTTGGTTACATACATGGGAGTAAATTCAATTCTTCTTTCTTACTCCCTTGTAAGCATCTACTGTTTAAATTTACATGGATTCCCGCCATCTTTTGGCGGAATTGTTTTGTGATCTCTTTCCTACCGATATTTATTTCGGCATTTCTTGAGATATAGCACAAATCGGCAACTTCAACACTGGCAATTACATTCAATCAATCCCAATCGCTTTTATCCTTGATGTCTCCAGGGATATTTTACCTCCAGCGGTTACCGTGCCTGATATATATTGACTAACTTCAGTCATATCCCCAAATTCGCGGAAATTAGGTGTCAGAATGGTTGTCTATCAAACATTTAACTTGCTTCTTCTTCGGACTCCAACGAAAAATATCCAATGGTAAAATAAAAGACTTTCTAAAACACAAGAGGCAAGTTGTGTTCTGTGATGTGGGGAGACTACCTTTGACTACCTTAGTGCACATTGACAATTTTGCTGTCATGTGGGTCATCTGGAGTTTCCGCCAGTTCGCGAAAGAGAACTTTACGGAATTTCCATTAATGACGTCGCTATCGTGCCATACTTTTATTGGAGGCTCGTCCTAAACGCTAGAAATTGGTTGGTCGTTGCTGGGACCGCATTTTCCGAAGAGTTCGCGACGCTGGATTTCTAGGTTAGGATATTGAAAGGTAGGGTGCTTTTGAACATTTTTCCAGCCCTTTAATAATTTTAGTAAAAGAATATTTTATTAAGCTACATGTTATTATTATGTGTTTCCTTTTATAATCGATTTCCAATTAGAAATATCAATTTGATGAGGGTGGTTTACTAAATATAAAGCACAGCTTATTCATTTATGTTTAAACTGAAACTGGAGCTCCTCTCCTCCTATTAAGTATACACATATTTTGTAGTGTTTGTATATAAATGCCGTTCAGGTTTGATGCGAATTTGAGATGCAATTTATGTGCTACTACTTTCATAATTTTATTAGGAAAAAGGTCTTATTCTCTATTGGTGATTTAAAAATCATTGCGCAATTTATAGCTTTCTTACCAAATTTAACTTAATTTTCCTTTAGAATCTTTAGATCCTATCAATTCTCATTGAGCGTACCTAAATTGCGCTTAACATTTTCCAATATTTTAGACTGCTATTTAAAATCCAAATCTATTATAAATACGAGTAAAATAATTTATGAATATGTTTTTTTTTCCTATGCATTAAAAATATATATTCAAGGTTGGTTAGTACGTAGAATTATTCGTATTCGCGTGCTTGTAGAATATTTTTATGATTAAATGAAACAATACAATATTGCTTAAAAGAACGACCAATGTATATATAATTTTTTTAAATATTCCTAAAATTTTAATTGAATTAACCCTTAACTACATTCGTGGGGTAAATTTTTACCCCACATATCATATTTTCGTCCATAACTTATAATTATAAGTAATTAATTATTTTAATGTTTGTATCTGTGAGAGGGATTCAATAAAGAAATCTCCCATTATGTATCTAATTAGGCATGTTTGCAGCTATTTGCTTCTTCAGAAGTGGACAACTCACGTTGCCACAGACTTCTGCAATAGCCACAATTGCGCTCTTCGGAAACCTGCCGTGGAAAAATTGCAATTAGAAAACTTTTGCCACTGTATACGCGTTTCACGATTATAGCGATCATCAGTACGGCTTTGCGAGGGATGTAGCTTTCGTATACAAATTTTATGTATATATTTAAGGACTATTATTGATGGTTGTACCTATGGGAGGGATTCAATTAAGAATTCTTCCATTATGTACCTAATTACGTTTTTTTGCAGTTATTAGAATGTTGATTAGAACCTTAGATTTAAGGAATGATTGAAAAAGATCTGATTAGGTCTGGCAAAGGTAAACAATGTGAACGAAAAACGATGTTTCTCATTTTTCTTTATTTCCAGTCTCTGCTTCGTTTATTTTTCTTGAATTGGTTTAATACTGTATACGTCAATTATAAAAACATTCTGAAATATAATTCTTTAACATTTGATGCTCGTGTTTACTCAATTACATATTTTAGAATGTCGAGTTTAAGGAGGCGACCAGAGATTTTGTGGTCAATAGATAGCAGTAAAATCAAAATGTGGCACTAACTTATAGGATACAAATCTCAAGAAACAAATATTTTTTCGATAAAATCATTGTCGAAATTTTGTTTTGTGTTTCACTTTTCGTATTCACCGTGTCCAAGATAAGGATGAATACCATGGAGATCTTTGAAACGGTAAGGGAAATCGATTAAATGGGACGAAAGTTACAGAATCAAGAGAGTACATGACGTAAACAAATCACAAATGTCTGGTTCGGTTTCGGATATATCTAAGAAAAAACATTGAATCTTGCCATTTTCGATTTTATTTTTTTCCCGAATTTATTATAAGTGATACCAAGAAAGTAAAAACATTTTGCCGTTGCCACTTTTAATTATCTACATCATGGCGCGAAGAAAAATTTTGTACGACATTTTGTTTCCGAGATAACATCAACTTCATATTTTAAATGGACCAAGAAAAATTAATGTTGCTCTTGGATAGAACTTTTTATTACATAACTAATGAAATATGGAAAAAAATTTTTCTTATGTTGATCTAATTAATTGTGCATGGAACCTAATGCTATCGACGACTTGGCTAGAATTCTTTAAGAATTTTTTGATGATCTGCGTCAAGTCCAAGTCCTCAAGATAGTCTCATGTTCTGTCTCAAATTCACACATTCCCATTTTTGTAATAAAATATGTAGATGTCAATACTTTTCTGCTGTTTCCTGCATATAAATTTTCTAGTTTTCAATATTCATATTTACGCTCATTTAATGTTTCTGCTCATTGCATCATCTTACATTTTAGTATCTGCAAAAGTTTACAATAATAATTTGAAATATAGCTCGTTCATATTGAGCAACGCTCGCCCTTGGTTCAAATCAAGGGGTTATACCGCGTTGTGTAGCAGAAATGACTAAAACACCGGTTTGGAGGCCAACGACCTAAACGGACTGAACTGCCACGGGGTGCATGGTATTGAGCAATGTATTTAACCTACAATTTTCCATTCACACTGTATCATCCACTTCATCTGTGTACACTATTTGCTTTTCTTACTGTAAAAATCTCAAAAGGCATGTTTCAAGTCTTATCTGTGTTTACCCATGAGATTCTTGTAATCGATAAGCTCATGATATTTTTTATTTGATGGCACCTGAGAAATTATGGAGATTTTATCTTTTTTTGTAATCCTATGGTTCCGCCATAGATTACTCTAAATGTGTGCTACTTAATTCGATTTTCCTAATACATTTCTTTTTGCGTTGTTGAAGAAAAAATAACAACAGAGAATTTTGCCTTAAATTCTTCCAGAGAATTTTAATGATTATTTATATAGGTACATAATTTTTCATGTTCTACTGGTTTTAATATGCCTAAACATCTAAATTACACCTGACTTTCTAACTTCTATAGTAGTGTATAATTATTTATATAGTTTTAATAGTTTGCTCTATATCTTTCAAATATTTGGCCGTGTTTCGGAATTTCCATTTCATTCACCTTTGACTTTCAATTCTCTATGCAGTGCCATTTCCTTGAATAACTTTTCAAATACACACATATGTGTACGTTATCTACCACATCCTACCTTCATTTAAAATCTAAATAATTTTTTGCGGAAATAAATTAACACTTCTGAAAGTTATCAAGTTTGTTTTCCAGCATGTTTTGTTGTTTATTGAGTACGAAATCAGAGGGAATCATTGTCATAACCAAGTGAGTTTTGGAAATTTATTGTACATTATACTGAATGCCTTTTAATAGTTTTTGTGGACGGTTATTAAGATTACAGGATAGTTTAAAATTCTTTATTACCACTACGCCACTAAGGTGTACCACAACCTCAGCAAGTCATTTATAGGTAAATATGAAATTAGTAGAAGAACAAAAATGAATAAAACAGTATTTCGATCAATATTGATTTTCGGGAATGAGAGCTGAGTGCTACCCAAACAATTAAAGAGAAAGATTCAAGCAATTGATAGGAAATACCTAAGACGAATTAAAGGTATGACTCGAAGAGATAAAATAAGAAAGAGGGTAGTAAGTAAAGAACTGGGTACATACTTTATACTAAATGCCATCGAAAACCAATAATTAAAATGGCTTGGGCATCTGTACAGAATGAGACCACCAGGCCGGTAAAGCAAGTTTGGCAGGCCAAAATCTAAAAGAAACAAAAGTCAGAGGACGACCAAGGAAAGCATGAAATGGTGAAGTAGTGCAGATTCTAAAAAGAAGGGGGGCACTTTTTGTAGATGCATAATATAGATTAAACACCTTACACCTTAGGGTAGAAAGGTTCTGCTTAATTCAAGAGCCGGTAAGAGGAGGTGTTATTTGGGAAAAGTGGGAATCTTCCAGATAAATATGTTTTGAATATGAGACAGTACTACTAAACACTCGATATCAAAGTGTTTCAACTTTACTGGCGCTTGTTTTAATTTAAGGGTATCACATGGATGTGATCGTTGGTCCCTCTTGTATCAGCAAAGATTTCTTCTTCTCCCCTTATATTTAGACAAACTAGTGCAAATAATTCGATCTTCATTTGTCTTCAAACCGCCATTTTTCCGAAAGAATTTTGAAAACTAAGTTGGTCTCATATCGGCTGTAATTGCTCTGTATATCTCCCTAATCAAAGACAATTTAGGAAGGAAATATTTAAAGTTTCTTACTACCTAATTACGAAATTAGCCACTTGGAGATGCATCGAAATCCAAACCGCCGGTTTTCGGCCAGAAACATCTAACTTACTGTTTTATTCACTTTCTTATTCGCCAAATTTATTAATTTTTCTTTGAATTGTCCTCTATTATGGTATAAAAATATACCAAATTCCTTCTAGATTAACCTCCATACTTCTCTGCGACTTTTTCAAATTTAAGCTATTTTTAAAGAAAAATCTATTGACTTTCAGTTTTTGTTCGCTACATTTACGAATTTGCCTTTGAATTAATAGGGAATTCAAAAGCAAATTCGAATTGTAAAAAATTACTTCAGTCTCTAAATTCTTTCCAATCTCCTCCATTTTTTGTTCATTTTCTTCCAAGGAAAATGTATTATATATTATTCTTTTCTCTCCTTACATTTCCAGTTTTCACACTTACTAGTTTTCCTTTAAATTACTGTTTAATCCTGCAACTCCTTTTCAGTTACTGAATGTGTCTCCAATTTTCATATGTCTTTCTTAATTTTAAAAATTTTAAATTTGAGTAAGAAACGAAATGTAGGTAATCTTATAGGTCACGATATTGGTTCAAAGTTTGATTTTTGACACGCTTAGGCATCCCGTGCAATATTGTTTAGTATACTTCAGCTACTTGACCGATACAGACATACTATTTCCGTACCGCTCAATTTACAATCATGCAATACCTTATTAAATCACAAAGAGATATCACTTTATTTCTATTTAAAGAGGGTATGAAACCTTCAGAAATCAGCTCGATCTCAGGTTATCTCTGGTGACGCGCAGTAGAAATGAAAGAAACGTTGCTGCCATGTATAACCTGCTGAAAAATGATGGGCGAATAACTATTTGTTAAGTTATTATTAGTGTAGGAATAGGTACACGACAGTTTCATGAGATTTTACAAGAACGTTTAGACGTGAAAAAAGTTTCAGCCACTGTTAAATGGGGACGATATTGGAAAACTACATTGTAATTTTTATGAAAATTGATGAAGTAAGCTTGTTTTTGTTAAGATTATCGAAATGACCTACGTACGTAGTCGATTGGGGAATTTGAATGCATGTTAATTCCATGACGACCTCTCCATTCAGATAATTCATGAAAATAACAAACATTAAAGGAATTTAATTACACTACGCAAGAGGTCAAGTTCCAAAACCAATATCTGTATATACAATTGACAATATTTTGTCTGCGTTAATTATGTTATTTTTAAAACGGAGTTCTCGTTTAGGAAAGTATGTTAATAACGAGATAGTGGGGTGAAAGTACATTTATGTTTATCTCAAATCGCGTGCGTGTGTTGCTCCAATAATCTGGAAGCCTTAGCAATCACGTCCTTAGAATGTCTCCTTCTCCTTCTTACTTCGTAATTCCTTTATCCTTTTCAGTTTTTATCTAAATTAAAGTGTTTTTCCGCTGTAATTATTCAGATCTCCGAATAGTATTTAAATTTCGATGTTTAGGTTTGTACTTTATTTCCGGGGCGAAAATTCTTCAAAATATTATATCATCCTATGCGTTCCTCGTATAAAATGAATATCGTATGTAACTAACATACATTCTATGTACATTATCTCAGTTATTCGTAGTTGGTGAAATTATTAGTTACTATCATATTTGCACATACGCTGAAAATTCAGGGATGTGCTATTGTTATATGACGCAGATTATTTCATCAATCATATTGCATATTTACGCATTTCGTTGAATAAATTTATTTTGGTGGAATACTATACTATACTATACTATACTAATATGACATTTGCCGCTCCACATGCACGCGTTTAACGATAAATTCCATAGGCGTGCCGACAATCCATTTATTTTGTCTGTCTGTAATTTGTGTAACTCTCGAAAATGTATTACATTATTCGATTTTCGTTTTAGTCTGGAAGAAGAATGTTTGTGATAAAATAAGTGGAAAACTTTTGGAACAATCTCTAAAACTTGCATGAAAGTGCTAATAAAATGACACTAAAATGACAACTGTCAATGTTATCTGCCACAACGACAATACAGTTATCACGTGACCGTCAATCATTCTGGGTCACTGTGTATATTCAACTGCAGATTGTTTATTCGAAATTTGACAAATTACATTAGGCAGGTTTCAATATGCCAGTGAAAGTATATTGTATGTATAGCTTTTTCCTTTTTCATTGTCGTGATTGCAGCGTATCATGTGTATTATAACCATTAACTTGTAGTAGAAATTCGCTTGTAATGAATTTAATTCCAAAGTAGAGCGAAAGTTCAAATTCTTTACTATGATATGAAGAGAGTTGACCAAAATCTGTTCAATTCCATTTGGGACTCATCCGTACGAGCAGTTGGGTAACGCCGCGAAGCATGTATGCTGTCGGTACATCGCTTTCTATTCTAGCCGTAACAGCTTATTCATATTGTGTATTTCCCATTTCGTACACGATTGCAAAATTTCCGAAGTTGGATTGTATCGTATTTCTTGTAATGTTGAACTATCCAGTGCTCATGTAAGTAAATATCGTGCCCCTGTACTAGTGCAAAACATAGGCAGAAGAAAGAAAGCGGAGTTTTTATACGATTTAATTATTTTCTTAAGTTTGCGTAACATTTTGCAACCTGTAGTTGACATCGAACATTTCAATGTCTTTTATATTATAGGAAACATTTCAACAAGGTGAAAAACGTAGTTTTAACTTTTAACCCGTAAGATACGAACTTTATGCAGTTTTCTACGATTGCATTAAGAGTTTGCGGGACATCTCCTTGTCATTGGAACAATCAATAACATTTATACAAACGATTGAAGCCATGTTGAACAAACTAATTAATTCTACAGGCCAACAAATAGCTGAAAAATTTCGTTCGGTTTTTGCGGGAAAATCCGGATTACGTCAAACGTCTGTTCCCGAGTGACATTGATCCATACTTAAAATTTGATAATCTTCCGTAAATTGATGCCGAACATTCTATTTCTACATTTAAATATATTTTTGGTTATAAATGTACAAATTTTGTACTACTGACCATAGAAAGCTACCTGATACTCCGATTTTTAAAGTGTCCTGTTTACACTACTTCTATAACAGATAGTGATTTCTCACTTCATATTTATTACTATTATGTAATATTATTATTATGTTTAGGTAATAGTTGTCGCCATTAAATTTCTGGTGAAAGTAAATCACCTACATATTTATTAATGTGTGTATTTATTAATGTAAGCCAACAGTAGCTGCCTTTTGTAACACTCATGTATTCGTCTCGTGTTTAGTCAACTCTACTGATGATAGTGCTTTCGACTTTTCATACCTCATCTTTAATGCATTATAAAATTCTAATCTGTGTTTTAGTAATTTTAGGAATGTTCGAAACCAATCAGAAATATTGATCCAGCTGATTGCTAATTCCGATTTTAGTACAATTTTCTTTTAACAGAATCCATCAATCTTTCTTTTATTTGTGGCTAGGATTTTATTGTCTTGCATGCATAGGTCGTCGTAATGCAGGAAAATTATCTAATGAAGAAAATTGAAAGATGTGAGAGAGCATGCAACCTGTATATGAAATTATGCTCCCACTCCGGCATGTGATCCTCATAAAATCATCGCGACGAAAAGAAAATAATATCGTCTAGGTCACCACATCTATTTTTATGCGACTATTTGTCAAGGATAAATTCGTACTGTACAATGTTCTAGATTTGTTTCGTAACAACTAATTTGAAAAACTAAAAGTAGTGTGTGTATGTAACTATATAAAAATAATGAAGCAAAGCTAACAAGGAAATGAAAAATGTAAAATTGTAATCGTCGTTAGGAATCGCTATTTACATTGTGATGCTATTCGTGTGTAGATCTTGCGAAACCGTTAGAACTAAAAATAAACTTAAAAATGAAAAGAGGTCTAATCCAGGCAGATTTGTATTGAAAATATTTTCTCTGAAAATTTCTCGTAATACAGGAAGATAAAAATATTAAGCGAGCCGTATGATAGAAGTTTTCCAAATGTCCAGAAATGCGTTTGGCCTTGCATTTTCATGGTGAACCACAATATCCTTACCATTTGCCAATTCTCGTCACTTTTCTTGAAATCCAATTCAATTTATGCTCAGTTTGGTTAGTTCTTGAATATATAAGTTTACTTAAATTGGTGATTAAGTTACGTGGTAATATTCTAAAACAGATAATTCCTTTATAATTCCACCAAATCGATAACAACCTTCACGGGCTGAATATCAGCCTTGGATGTTGCTTGTGCTGGTTTATCTCGTATGCTACACCTTGTTTCTTGATCGAGATTGTTTTCATCATAATCCCTTTTCCATCAATAGTTGCCAATCTTTTCAAAGAACAAATTATTTTTCTTCCGTTTCATAAGTAAATTGCTATGCGTCTCACATGTTATTCAGTGGCGATCAGAATCGATTATTGGTTTGTTGATCAACTTCAACTGGATTACTTGAAAGTTGTTTACTTTACTTCAGAACAACATAAAGAAATTTTTAAACGACGTGAAACAAGATAGGATCAATTCATAGAATTTTTGTGGGTATGCATTTATTTAGCTCGGTATAAAATATTCTTATGGAGACTGAACGAAACGGATCTATGACGTATAGTGTCAATCAGTCTTTAAGGTACCAACAGACAACTAGATGATTTTTTTACTTTTCGAATACGTAAAAATTGCCAAATTCATGTTTTAAAACCTAAAGGTTCTATTCAAAGCTGCCAGAGAATAAAAATATGCACTAGCATCAAGATCAGAGCATAACATAATTTTTTTGTAATGAATGCTGGTATACTTATACATCTTTAGCAGAATACAATAGAGTGAATCTGTAGTAGGTGTTGGAACACCAAAATATACTTAGAAATGAAGAGGTGAACCCCTGCGGAGGGAGAAGGGAAGAAGACAGTTTGTATAGTATTGAACCTATACAACTGGCGAAATTTCTTATCGAACAAGCAAAGGATCGAAATCAGGTGTTGAAGGAGTAAGCAACAAGGGCTGTGTGAGAAGTGTGACTTGTCTACTGGTGCGTCGTTAAACGCAGGAAATAAGAGTAATTATTGCAAAATGGTTAATGAGAGAATTAAGAAGACAATTAACTTTTTGGAAAGACATTGTCGAATTAGCCAATACTTACAATTGTTGAAGTAGTGGTAGGAGATTTTATCTACAGAAGCTGAACATGACCACGTGTAATTTTCGCCCTTAGTTTCTGCATCAACAAAAGGTGGAAAAAACTTCCAAAAAGAGAACTGATGGGGTAGACTAGCGTTTACTGATTGGTTGTGTCTAGACCCCCAAGGACTAACAGCCATTTTACACCCGGTCTACAGCGAAAGTTAAAAAACAATGCGAGTTCACCGTTCATACTAATTTCCTAGATTTATATATTTTTATGTATAAAACCGGCGTCTTTTTATTTAGTTATACAAAAGAGTTGTTTTGCTGCGGCATGGGGATTCATGGCCGACCATAATATCCGTGGGTCCACGACAATGAGATTTGGGAACCGTTGGAGTAGACTATTTGGTCATTCAAGTTCAACGGTTGGGGTATCAAAGTAACCTTTTGACTGTGTACTGTACCTATGGATTTTAAGGTGGTCGATTCAAAATGCTGCACCATACGATTGAGGCGTTTAATATTCAAACCTTTTGCAGGTACAAAGGCAAGGCGATCTCTAAAGCAGTGAAATATTGAATTTAAATGCGCAGCTTGTTTTGAACGACTTTCTTAGGTACTCAGTTCTGGAAGATTCGATATGAGGATGAAAATACTAAAGAAATTAAAGTGTTGCCCAATATCTTAATGTTTAAAATGCTGATTTGTAGTCACGTTGTTCACTTTAGGAAGACAAAAGCTTTATTAGACTTGTATTACTATATTGCCCTTTCTAGTTTGTTGCCAATCAAAGTTTTCAAGCAAAAGTAGAGAAGCACAAATTCAGACTGATGGTCCACGCAATTTTGGAGACGTCTCCCCAGCTATGTATGCACATTTTGTGCAGAGCTTATAGTCTAATCAGAGATACGGTGTTCTACTGCTGTAATTCTCACTGACTACAAACGAAGGAATCTTACCGAAACGTATTCACAGTTGTAGTAACTGTGCATTCTTTAAAATATCAATTGTCTCAAATTCCCGTGGAAAAAATGTAAATCCAAAGCCGTCTAATTAAGCATTCGTTTCATCCGGTTCCACCTTTGTAATCGTATTCTCCGCTCCACGAGGCAGCCAGTCTATTAATCAGTACCACGCATCAAAGCCGGAATGCAGATAAAAATGCCCTCGAGTTCGTACTGCCGGTTTTCTACGTCACACTGACGTATGGGGGTGTGGTACCGTCTCGCCGGGGGCTTTCTCTCGCTACTGCGTGTCGTTGCATCACACACACGCACACAAAAGCAATAGTTAACATGGATAATGCTATGTAGCCGACCAACGTGAATGACGGAAAATAGTTATTATTTGATTGATAGGTCGTTCTAATAGTCGGTGAATACTGTCGGGCACATGGAGATTTTCTGCGTGAATGCACCGCCGAACAACTCTATTCGCCCTTGACTTATTAGAACGAAAGGAAATTCCAGATTAGACACGAGTTGCCGCTTTTACGTTTTCTCGTAACCTACACATGCATATCTGACATATCTCGTTCCGCATGATCGGTCGGGTCGTTCTTGTCGCTTAGTAAGTTGCTTCATTAGCATATTTATCGGTTATTGATTTTCTGATGGAAAACGAAATTTGGGTGGCTAAGATGTAATCTTATAAACGAAGCAAGAATCTCAAACGAGTTTCTCCAAAATACAGTCGGGGCTAAAAGTGTTAAAACATTCCAGGTTGTAAATAAGAATAAGGCGACTGCGGCTAAAATAATATATGAAATAAATAAAATTACTTTTACCACACCTTTCGTAAACAATTCCGTATACGTATTTCGGCAACTAAGTAACCATCCTCAGTGGAAAACTGCGGGAATTCAGTGTCACTAACGATATCGGTCTAATGCCCAAGACAAACACTACACAACGAATGTCTTAGATCAGGGGTGAGCAAACTACGGCTCGTGGGCCAAATCCGTCCCACGGATGCTCACGGATCAAGATTGCTTTTTACATGAACAAGAAATGAGAATAAATAAAAGTACACGCTGTAACATGTAATAAGATAATAGTTGTAAAAGAAGGTACATTATATGTCATCATTACCAAATTAAGCACGCGACACTATTCAAAACTGAGAACTTAGAAAATTAACGAACGCTCAGATTCAAAGGTTTAAAATGGCATGCTTCATCACAACGCAATTTATTCGTAAAAATACAAGATGATAATGACGCAGTAACAAAAGTCAGCTTCACGAAAGGGAAACCATTTACCGATGGTGAATTAAGGGTATTCGGTACTTCTTTTCAAGATCGGTTAAACTTAAATTTTTTTATTGGTTCCAAAACTATTTTGAAAATTGTATATGTGACCTTTAAAAGTAGTGTGTGTAACGATAAAATACTAGTTTTTACAATGTTAAGAGCTTCTACAGCTTTAATTTTTTTCAATAATAAGTGAAGAACCAGGTGCTTTATGGGCTCGAAATTTAGCATACCTTGTATTCGTTTCCATAGCTACGTCTTAACGGCGAGGTTTTTTGTACATTTCTTGTTTGTTGTTGAATTTAACTTAAATTACAGAATAGAAAAATCACCATGGGCTTAGCGTCATTTTTGGACTTCAAAAAAGCAACAAAGGAATTTACAAAAATGCTCTTTGCAAGTCTTAACTACCGTATCGAATATGTGGTATTCAAAATTTCAAGCCTGCAAACCTGCTGATTCTTCACTTATTATTGACAAAAGATTAGACCTGCCTGAGTTCTTAAAATTGTTAACAATTAGTATTTTATCGTTATACATACATCTTTTAGAGCTAAAATATACAGTTTTCGAACCGACCAAAAATATTAACTTTAAGCGATCTTGAAAATACGTACCGAACATTTAATTATTATTGCTGGTGGCAGCTGAAGAAATGTGCCCAGAAAATTTATTTGTCACTCTATCGGCGAGAACAATTGCTACAAGAGTTGAGAACTGTGGGAGTCACATCAAGAGTCAATTAAACGCCAAGGCAAAACATTTGGAGTAGTTTTCGTTGGCTCTTGATGAGTCGACAGACATCACTGGTACTGCCCAATTGCTGCCGTTTCTTCGACGCACCTCAAACTCAGGTGCCTGACGAAGTAATTTTTATGAATAGTTTGCATGGAACAACTGCTACCAAAGATATCTTTAAGGAGGTCGAGAAAATGCTAACACAATACGATTTGCAATGGAATTAAAATGTGTTAACAACTGATGGTGATGAAATATGTGTATGTGGAACGGGGAAAGGATTAGTTGGACAAACTTTAAAGGCTCAATCTGTCACATGTCATTGCACAGCGGTTTGTTTTTTTTTTTTTTTGGTTATTAGAAATAGCCGAATATCTTTGCCCTTATACTGCAGTTCGATAGATTAGCAGTATCACTGAGACTTTTTTGAACTCACAATCAGACAAGAGGGGAACATTAGCAAAATTGGTTGGGCAGTCAGCATGTTAAGATGCTCTTTGTGAACGGCGGAACCCACCCTTCCGGTTTCTGTAATGTAATAGAAACTCCTTCTGGACATTAACAATTCATGTTAGAAAATCTATGAACCTGGAAATTTTGGCGCTGTAAACTCGAACGTTTATAATTTTTCATATTATATTAATTCTAAACACATTTTGGTTTGTTATATTTTGGCGATTGTGGCGGATTCCCCTGAGAATAAATTGGTGATCCCTAAGGGTGCACACACCACGATTTGAAAACCACTGCCTTAGATGACGGTGACGTACATTGATAATACACGTTATATGACGTGATTACGTAATTCATAATACAAACAGCATCTTAAATGTACTAGTTCTTACTTTTTTCGCATCAATTGGGATACTTCCAGATACACATTTCGACAACTAAGTTGCCATCCTCAGTGGACGTGATGTAGTAAACCATACAAAACCAGTTTATTTGAGGAAAACCACATCACCTTGATATTTTTCCAATTGCTTCAAATGCTGTATTTGAAATATATTTTTGAGAATTCTCGTTCTCATCACCACCTACTACCCACTATACTTCTGTAATTTACATCGATGGTTGTTTTGCGTATCTTCTTACTTCTCGTAACTTTATTCATGTTTTCAAATTGGGGATATTTTCTTCTCAGATTCATGTCACTCTGTCGCCGATTCGTTGCAAGCGGTCGTGACCAAACGACTGCTAGTCAAAAAATTCAGTTCTTGTACTGTCGATAATTCGGTGTCTTTTAAAAGCGCCTTTCTCGAGCTGAGCATCCTATTAAAACTGGCGAGTAACATGCAGATTTTATACTAAAACTCGTACAATGAGGCTTATAATGTAATACATTTTATTAGGTTTTGTATTATCATTTTGCAAATATCATATTTCAGTTTTTATGAGGGAGAGCGTATTATTGAAGTCGCTGTCTTTGGCGCCTTTGAACGTTTTACTCGTTTACCGGGACTAAATCAATACTAGGATTTATGCAGCTATTTAACAAGTGCCGCAAACTTGATCCGTTACACCAATCAAGAACCGGGAAGAACTTTTGACTATTGGTGCTGCAATTATCGACAAAAACTGCATTTCAATTGCTGGGATACTTTACAAAAATTAAGTATTTGAAAGAAAAGGACCTGTTTCGTTTATTTTTTTTTGTTTCACTCAAATGTGTCGAATGGATACTTAGAGAAGTAGAGGACCATTAAATACGAGGGGCGTTCTTTTTCCGCCGAGCCTCTCTACCAGGCCATGATATTTTATTTGTCGCTTTAAGCTAGTTAATAATAGGAGTTATTAATAGTAGATAATATTACTCTACGGATGAGACAAATAATTGACAATGCCTAAACTTATTGATATTTTGTGTTATCATCATAGTTTAGTAGTTACAAGTACTCTTTTTTCTTTCCGCTGATAACACTGGGCACCCAAATTTCAAAAAGTTCGGGCTTCCAAGGTGAGAATAACCATTTACAGATAAAACCTTCAAGCTCTGGAGGTTCGTTGATTTTTGTGATTTTTATTTGTTTTTAACCCTGCCTCTACACCGAAAGGTAGAATAGAAACGATTATGTATGTATTTTTAACCTGTTGTCTCTGATTTCCTCAAATTGCTCTTAGTGATCAATCGTAATATTGTGTGCAGTACAAGTTACCATAAAGTACTTGTAAAGATATCAGAGACACATTAATTCAGTTTTAGTTGTTTTTTTGTAAGTTTCTGATTTCCAATTCCCAACTAGTTCTTTTTAGTTATGAATTTTTTATTTTACTCTAATCGACATTGCTGGTGATCCGGTTTCATGTTATACTATTTATTAAATTTCTGACATATTATCTTTACAATACTTAATTTTATCCCGTTTAACGAAACGACTTAAATACGTATGTTTTCTACGGTTAGTCAAACTCAACAATAGCCACACCTTCCGCGCGTAATAGTTTTTGATAACAATTTTTTATCAATCGTTGCTGCTTTGTAATACACATTCCTCGATAACGATAAGATTATCTGCCTAAGTTTTGTTATGTTCGTAAAGTTTAAATAATTATTGGTTAGTGGTTGTATGTTGTGATGAACGTCTTTAGACAATTTACCGATAACAAGTCGTTAAACCCTAACAAATATTCCTTTTATGGGACCGGATATTAATATTTTTACAGTAATTAGTTGCTTGTATCTCCAATACTTTCTTGGAATTATTAACTATTGACTAATGTTTAACAGTTATAATGAAATTAAAAAAATAATTAAAGACGAATACGAATGTATACATTACTCAACTTTTTTATATTTAATTATATTTTAATGAGGATCATTTTTATTATTTATAACAAAGAAAAAGTACATGTCCGTATGCATATGATAATCTCGATATCAATAAAATTACTATACCATATAATGTGATGTACATACGTATATGTATGTATATATAAAGGTTACACAAACTTGCACTTTAGACTGATTATTTTAGCATGATTGTCAGACTCGAGTACAGTCTATCAATCTTTGATACACTTTTATATTCATTTTGTATATAGATTTATATAGATTTTCGTTTTATTTTTAGAAATTGTTGATACGTATATACATATAGTAGGTATATCGTGTTTGACATTGATATTTGCTCTGACCTTTATTTTACATTATATGTACATATGCTTTTTCTTTAATTAAATTCAATCAAATAGAAATTGTGAAGAAATGAAGGCATTTTAATTTTAACATTATTTAATACACTTACTTAATTAGTTTATAATAGGAAAAAGTGTTGATATAAGTGATGGGCGTAAAATCCACATTGGTACTAAAACTTCTTGAACTTCATCATTAAAATTTCAATATGATTTGAAATTATACCCGGTTTAATTTTTTACTGATAAAGCGAATTTTATTAGTACCAAATTATGATACCACCTGAAATATAGCAAAGAATTATTGATGAAAATGGACAATACACACACAAACGTTCCTCAATAAAATTGTATGGTTCAATGAAAAAAGTATCTTTCATTTTCTTATAACCTAGGTTTGATAAAAGAGTGGCTGACGTGTTATCATTATGTAGTATAAACCGGTCTTTGTCTCCACTAACGTGCAAGGCGCGACATTAAAATTCGGAGGAGGGCATCAGGCCGGTTTACACTACATAGTGATAACACGTCATTCACTCTTTTATCAAACCTTACTTACTCAACTATTCGCAATTACTTAGTTGCCAAATCAAATATTGATTTAATTTCTGAAGAATGTTTTAGTATAGCCTTCTATTTTGTGTTGATAGTGATTGCAAGGACGGTGGCGTAGTATTACTGACACTGCATTACATCCTTAAATTCCCTATCACATAATCATTTAATTAAGTCCGGTGACACGTGTTTCGCTAACAACGAGGTTGCATCTTCAAGCCATACCGGCCTACTGAATCAACTAATTCTATTCATGCGAACTAAACTTTTTCCTCTACAATTCGAGAGCATACTTTCTCTATTTCCTAACGTGATAAACTCGAGACAGGTCATCCACGTCCTCTTAATTCTCGTAGAAACGTTTCTTTACGTTGACGGCACGTATCTCTCCTTCTGACAATTTTTCTGTTTACTACACGCACGCGAAAGGTAAACGAGCTTACCCTATAGTAAATCAAAAGCACCGAACGACCCACCGAACCGTCGTCTTTGTTTAAAAGATTCATATTTTTACCTATGTGTATCGCTTCGCATATTGTTCTCGGGGCGGATTTATACATTTTATCAATTTTAAATTCTTGATTTTAATGTCGTGTCCTGTATCGTTCATATGCTCATATCTCTTTTACCATAACGATAATGTGCCACACGTTCTTTGAATCGTGTAGCTATTATCCGTCTGAACTGTCCTATGTATGCTTTATAACATTCGCTACACTCGATTTTATAAATTCTCGACCGTTGTTGTTTCTTTCCCGTTTCTACATAAATTCTTTAAAGTATTCTGGGATGTCGAATATGCCTTCATCTTCTGTTTTTCTAGGGTATTACTAATCCCTTTCGAAATCTTGTAATATGGTAGTTTAATGAGATTTCCTTCACGAATGTCCATAGGAACAAGGAAAGAGGGAAGTTTAGTTTGCATGAATAGAATATAAGAGATCTCGGTTATTTCGGTAAGGTACGGTTTGAAGGTGCTTGTTCTGTTGCTAGTGAAACAGATGTCACCGGATTTAATTAAATGTTTGTTTAGTGAGGAGTTTCCCGATGTGTAGTACTACTTAATTTCTGTGTTTAAATTTTATGACACCCACATTTAAGATGCTATAAAAAGACGAATGATAATATTTTTGAACAAGCTCCACCTCCCTTAATTGAGGTAATAATCTTTGTTACAATACATATATCTAATTACCAAACTACCATCAATAGAAGTACATGTCCATTTTGTGTCATAAATTTTCGTTGCCTCCAATTAACGATAAATTTTCATAATCCGTCAAATTATTTTATTGTTGTTTTGCAAGTTCATCTATCTATATCCTTTTTCAGTTATCTTCATTCATATTTCATTATCTTGATTATTTTACGGTTATCGCTATCCTATAAATCGATTTATTGTTGACTATAAAGTATCGGATTCTTAGTTACGTACCTACTTGCACCGTTGTTTTGCGACTAAAGGTGTACATTTCAAGGTCTAATGCTAATCAAGCAAAAAATTGTTGACATTTATGGCGTCAGTGTCTAGGTGCCTACTTAGCGACTATGTTATTTATTTTTTTACACATGAAGTTTAAAGCGTCATAACTTCATGTATATTAACTGGCTCTGATCGAAATAAGCACCATTACAATTAACATCGTTTTCCCACTGAGCGGACAGAAAAAGAAATACATGGGTGAAGAAATGTGGGTGTCTGGATTCGGCGAATTTCCGGCAGCCGTTTTTGGCATCGTTTTGACTTTTGAACTGTGTTGTATGTATGCAGAAATAGTTTCGAATGCCTGAATTTGCTGAATGAGATATAGTCTTGAAGTTTAAGTGTGGCAGTGTCTGGATAGTTCAAAACACGACATGGAGTTTCACGTTTCCCAAAAGAGTCGAAATGTTACGGGTTTTAGGGATACAGTACTTATATTTCGATGTAATAAGAGTTTTCTATAAACTATTATTGCAAATATAAAATATTTCCACAATAGAAGGAACCTATGCATAATGGAACACCTCCCTGATTGTCTACCAAACTGTGACTAAAGTCTTGTAAGGGTGAAGCGAAAGTTTCCACATCTGTTCAACCATTGGATCGACCACCTCAGATTGTCGTATAGTGTCCACTTTTCATTACACATCGTCACACGATCAAGAAAATTGTCTGATTTCTCTCGCGGAGGGAGGGAGGGAAGGACTGATCTTCATACGAGGTGTTTCTTTCAATTTTTGAGGTACTTATTTATTCCCTCTTCTAACTTTTTCAACCACATTCACCTTCAAACGAATTTCAATTATTCTGTGAGAAATTCTGAATTGCTCTCTCATTGTAGTTCTTGAAGTTCGTTCAACGACAATTCTTAGGCGGTCGTCATCGATGTGTGACGCCCTTTAGCATGATCGTCGTTCAAACTTTCATCTGTCCATTGACACCTCCTAACCCAATCTTGCACGGTGGCTCCTCATGTAACTTCGCTGGCTGAGTTGCCCAGAAGGAAGTCGTAAAGAAAAATCACTCGAAAATGTCGATTTTGGATGATGACTTTGGTTGCCGGTAAAGCTCCAAAAAAAAATAATAAAGTTTTTATTAACAGTCGCAATCTGGTGTAGTGAATAGTCTTCCTTTAATAAAACTATTTGCTCCAATACACAGTTACTATCGATACACGACAAGCACGTTTGCGATTAACTAAAATATTGATCATAAAATGCAGCACGGTTAGGACAGAGTAATGTAAACTTCTTAAGCTTATTTATTTCTCATACTCATTCTTCTACCTCAAAAATAAACATAAAAAGGGATGGTGAATCTGTTGCACAAGTGCCATTAAAATGTCGTAAATGTTAATTATTATTTGATGATGTTGTTACCCAGAAATTCTGAAAGTATTTGCTCTTTGCGAACTAGAAACTTCATAAATAGTTGAATATTATACTACAGTTATTAACAATACTTTACGAAATTTTACCAAGTGTCCGAATTAATATGGACTGTGGTGACATCATACTTTTTCTTTGTGTAACGAAGTCTATCGCTTCATGACTTTGTCTGACCTGTATATGTCGTCGTTGCGACAAATCGGCGTTTCTGATGATTTTGAGTTACGCATTTCATCTCATAGCGATAATGTGTTGATATTACCGACTGGCGGTGATACGTGTGCGTCATATAAATACCATTCACACTCCTACTACTAGTACTACCACCATGAAACGCCTCCTATTGATAAGACTCTGTATATGCTGTGAATACGTTGTATAGTACACACGGCTATAAACGATACACGCTTCTAGATTGCGTCAGTTCTGTTGTGGCCATTTAGCAGGTACAGAAATTAATCGGTCAAGTTGACTTGTTTGATTTGTAAGTTGCGGAGACTTTGAAGATATTTTAATTTTGTTGCATATTCTTTATTTTTGTAGTGAGGCGTTTTATGGTAATTATCTGGGAATATTTCAATTTTGTAAGTATCTTTTATTTAAAAATTTAAAAATTTCTTGAATCGGGTGTTTTCTTATTTTTCTTTCTTCTTCTGAAATATATGTATACCACCGATTTATTGTACTACGTCTTAAAATAGTTGCCGTTTTCAAGATTTCAAGGAGGACTAGTAATTTCTTGCACAATAAATTTCAATAAGATAGTATGATAAATGAAGTTGTACCCAAAGTATTTAAAAATTTCTTGAATCGGGTGTTTTCTTATTTTCTTTCTTCTTCTGAAATATATGTATACCACCGATTTATTGTACTACGTCTTAAAATAGTTGCCGTTTTCAAGATTTCAAGGAGGACTAGTAATTTCTTGCACAATAAATTTCAATAAGATAGTATGATAAATGAAGTTGTACCCAAAGTAACTGGAAGATTCAAAAAATTGAAAATAAATCCTTGTACTATTTGCATCTTTTGCATATACAGCCATTCAATTTACCAATTATAATTAAATAATTACATAAGCTATTAAACCGTCAGCATTCTCTAAGATACTTTCGCTTTCTTTACAAATCGTATTAGCATACTGCTTTATGTTTGTCAAGTTATTATAGTCGAGTATAATCGCATTAAAAATTGATTTCTATAGCCATAAACGTCAATACCATTATTTTTTCATGGCTTGTGGTTCGAATGCATATTTATGAAGCAATTTGAAAAGCAAAACACCATTACCGAGAAACGTTGACACTTTGTTTTAGCAATTTACTTACGAAACAAATACGAGGACTGTTATCGTTCCGCTGAGTCTTGTAAACTAGCAAAGCAACACATAATATATTGACAAAACATATTTATTTATACTTTCTCAAAGTATTTCCTTGTACAGTCAATGTATTTTTGCATCGGTGAAAACCAGTCTCCAAAATTTTTCTTCCAATTTTCTTACCTCAATATGTCGATGGTTCATCTACGAGGGCTGTGTTTCCTTGCGTTGAGTTTAGTAAATTAATACACAATATATTTAAAAAACATATTTACGATTCTCCTTTATCATGCAGTCAATGCATTTTCGCACCCGTAAAAACTAATCTCGATTTTTCCAATTTTCCCCTGTGAAGTAGTTTATTTCCTTTTTTTTTTTGCGTGTCTACCGTTTCCTGACCCATTATTTAAATGTTTTGAGCGTTCAAGTACTCAGTTGTTCGAACAGTAGTCCGAGCCCAAGTTTTATCAAAATCAAAGATGATGCTACCTCTTGCGACCTACATTAAATTCTTTCTATTTCCAATTGGTGCAAAAGAGACATCTCCACTCTCCACCCATTCGATACCATTCTTTTTGTAAGGTAGAATTGAAGTGCCAAGTACCAGTATAATTTGGTATTTGAATACGGAAAAATATCTAAAACATTCTATTCAAGCCATCTTATGCGATGTATGGTATCGTGTTAGAATTGATCGCTTTGTTTGCCCAATGTATTTTATACCATATCCCTGACAACTGATTTCACCCTTATTCTTGGTGTTTCCCAAAAGATTATGTAATGTACTAACTGATTTATATGCAACCTGTAAATTGAATTTCTTGAAAACTTTGGGAAGAGCCTTAGTGCAATAACGGAATGGTAATTTAACGATTTTTTTGGCTTGTTTATCCAAACTTAGACCTGTGGATTCTCTAATCAAGGTTTTGAATTTTTCTTTCCTAATTAAGTTATCACTCAATTTTGCTTCGAAACCATTGTATACGCCTGTTTCTTATGTATTTAAGTTCTTTTTGATGTGTTTCTGTTGTGGGGAGAATATTAATAACCGGTATATGTGCTAGAAGGGTAATTTTATTTATTTTATATATCGAATTAAGAATTACCTCTATGCGTTGACTATCCATAAATTTAGTTTTAGACAAGCAAAAAGGTGATCGATGTACGCAAAATCAATATTTGTGGAAGATGTATGCATATCAACGTGTATAAATACAATTTGCGTTCGTACGACCAATTGAAGTGCTGCTATTTACAGTAAATTATACGAAGCTCGGCTTCGCACTTGAAGGATATTTCTAATCGATTTTTTCTCGTGCCGTAAAAAGATTTAATTCAAACAATTTAGGTAGAAAGATAACTATTTTGAATCAAAGTTTTAAAGAAAAATTGCCTAAGAAATTTTGTATTGAGAATATCTTTGATAGCTGAATGAGAAATGTAGAATTTTTGTGTTTGATAGTCTTTAAAGCGTCGTTGTATTAAGAATTCTACAATAAAATAATTATCACTGTATGTAATTAAATGTATATATATATATATATTTCGTGACCTTTTTATACTTATCTTATATGATAGATCTCTACCACTAATAGGTCAATAAAACAAGGCTGGTTTGAACGATAGTTATATTTTCAGAACGTTTACAAACGTATTATATATTATATATTACGTTACGAAGGTATTCCGAAAACGTTTGTAAACGTTCTGAAAATATAACTATCGTTCAAACCAGCCTTGGTTTATTGACCTATTAGTGGTAGAGATCTATCATATAAGATACTGTATGTAATGTAAAAATTTTACCAAGTTTCTAAACATGCAACAACTAACCATAAGTTATACAAAATAAATCTTTTATTGCACATAAAACTTGAACCAAATATCGTCCTGAATACTATGCAATGATCACTGATCATTGCGTGATCAGCAAATGTTGCTACGACATTGTGCTTGAAAGTTGGCAAGCCACTAGTGTATAGGAGATATAGGATTAGGCCTAATACACTTCCTTTCCAGTCGCACTATTAATTAAAACTGTTGATATAGATATATCTTAGTTTATGAGTAGACCCCGGAAGTTTAGGGACGTTGATAAGAAAACTATCCGTTTATTAGTGGTAGGGCCTCTAATGAACGGTCCGTCTCCAAATCTATACCGGGAGGGTTAGTAAGCAAGGACGTT
This sequence comes from Chrysina gloriosa, assembly GCA_038088585.1. Classification (NCBI taxonomy): domain Eukaryota; kingdom Metazoa; phylum Arthropoda; class Insecta; order Coleoptera; family Scarabaeidae; genus Chrysina; species Chrysina gloriosa. The sequence goes on along the minus strand of CM076087.1, from coordinate 95,085,450 downwards.
AATACGATTCGTCGAGCGCTTACAACGTACGTTGTTCACGTAATCGGTGGGGGCCAACGCTTCTAAACGTTACAGGGTCTAATGATAACTTTATAATAGGTTTGCCATAACGGAATTAAAGTTTATATAAGTGCTGGTAGCTTTGCTAAAGACAGCTTTAGAGTGCCGTTATTTGGACCTAAACTATTTGTTGCATAAGCACTGTATCACAACGGTAAACTCCTCACCAAACAATTATTTAATTCAATCCGGTGATAGGTGTTGCATTAGCAATGGTGCAAGCATCTTCAAACCGTCTCTTACCGAATGATGTGATATTATGTCAGTAATTACACCACAGTAATTGCAATCCCTATCAATTGGATTACTAAAGGTAAAGATTCTAAAGTGACAAGAAGCAAAGAGCTGTACTTGAAAACACACTCGTATTTTAGCGTTAATGAGAAATTAGCCTGTTATCTTTTCTGCTATAATTCGTCAATTTCGGGATACGTTTTCTCTAGAAAGATGTTTTTCCCAATTTTTTACTGTTGAAATTTCTCATCGTAATGGCAACGAAACTTATATTCTGAATACATAATCGTTTGTATAGTGAATGAAAGGCTTGAATTTTACTTTTAACAGGCTTTAAGGATCCCAACGAATTGGTCTATCAAATCAAAATTAATTACCTAAATCTAAACCAATGACACCAATGATGTTAAAAGATTTGTACAAATTCGTGTATGTGACTGCTGCTACTTCTACTCGTTACTAACAAATGTTGATTTTATGCAGGGATATAATGCCTGTTATAGCCGAAAAAGAACCGTTAATAGGAGTAATAGACGCTGGCACCAGAACGGTAAAATTTTGCATCTTCCGCAGTAGACATACGAAAGAATTAGCGGAACACGCAGTCGATATAACGCCGATTACCCCTCAAGAAGGATGGCACGAACAGGACCCGCGAGACATCTTAAACGCCGTCCAGCATTGCATACATGAAGCTACAGCAAAATTGCCTTCCTTAGGTATTTCTTATCGATTTTGGTCATTATCACGAAAAGAATAATTATTTTCGTTCTTAGGCTATAGAATATCGGACATCGTGACGATAGGTATAACCAATCAAAGGGAAACTACAATTGTCTGGGATAGAACTACGGGGCAGCCTTTGTATAATGCGATAGGTAAGTCTTAAGACGTAAAATCGTATTAAAATTAACCGTGTTTGTAAAGCGTTTCCCTTGATATTTTGATCTCGGGCTGTTTATTTTTATGATTTAATATCGACACTTATGACGATGTGGGCGTAAAAATAGTGGACGACATTAATACCAGGTTTTTGTCGTTCTTCAAGTAATGGTAATAATGTGTTTATTTGGTTACTCATTCAAGCCTAATTTGTTCAAAAGAATTAAAGTTGCCAGACTTCTTTTCATTTTTATTTTTCAATTTTCCTTACCAATACTTTTGGAATTGTGTTCAGCTTAACATCCTTCGCGCTCAAAAGACCTCGTTCCACACTCATTTGAATATTTTCAAATGCACGTTTCGCTTTCTAAATTTTCAAGCAAACGGGCACATTTTGACTAACACTTTCACCTTACTTTTCAGTCTGGAACGATATTAGAACAGATTCTACCGTTGATAAAGTGTTAGCCAAGCTACCGGATAATAACAAAAACCATTTCAAGCCGCTATGTGGCTTGCCAGTTTCACCTTATTTTAGCGCTTTTAAACTGAAATGGTTGATAGATAATATTCGAATGGTTAGGAGGGCTTGTAAAGCAAAGAAGTGCCTTTTCGGAACGGTGGATACCTGGATAATATGGGTGAGTGCTTCACCTGCGAATGCTCGTATTTGCCCCAAACTTCCTAACGGAGTTTCATATAGAATTACATACCAGGGTAGATTGACAAGTTTTCTGAATTTCTGCTAGGGGTTGGTATTTTTCCTAATACTTTATGTCGTTGTGTTGGCAACTCTTTCATATCAATTGACTGCAAATGTTATAACGATCTGTCAAATAGTCTGGTTTTGACTGGGAACCTCGAAGAAAGTGACTTCCGGCAGGGAATTGAGAAGCTAGAGAAACGTTGATATTGAAAAATAAAATATAACTTGAATCCGTATTATTTTGTTTTCATTGTAATTCCGGAAACTTTTCAATCTACCTTCGTATAATTAATATGACGATATTTCTTTTTTCTTCTGGTAGGTTTTAACGACCATAGTATTAATGGTGAAAATGACGTTCGAGTTCTGCTGTATATCATTAGTTGAGGTGGAGGCTACGCCAGATTTCTCAGAAAACTTCTTCTTTCGCCAGCTTGCTTAGGTAGCTTCCTGAAGAACTGAACGTAAAGAAATGGACAACTTCGACACCAACTAGTGATATACGGCGTAGCTGGAAAGAAGTTTCCACCAATATCTTTCTTTTTCTCATATTTTCATGTACATTTTTTTGATGATGATGCAGAAAACCAGGTTGTAATTGAATTAAAATATGATAACAGTTTTTGCAGTATCCCCAAGAAATCTAAAACTGATTTTTACTTCGTCTCCAGAATTTAACAGGTGGACCGAAAGGTGGCATCCACGTTACTGACGTCACTAACGCTTCAAGAACATTCCTTATGAACATCGAGACGCTGCAATGGGATCCCCTTTTACTTCACACGTTCAATATTAGTTCAGATATCTTACCTGAAATTAGGAGTAGTTCCGAAATTTACGGCAAAATTGAGTGCACGTCGCCAATAGATGGTATCCCAATATCAGGTGTAAGTTAAAATTTCCAAATTTGGAACATCAAATAAGATAGTTTTTACCTTTATCACACCGATTTGTACGCTTAAATTGCCATTTTTTAGTATAGAAAACAAAGAAAAGAAATTGACACTAGAATTTAAGGAAGTACTGGCTGTACAACGTTAGGAACAAAAGTAAAAAGATGGTCCCCAGAAGTTTCACCATCTTTTTACTTTTGTTCCTGAAATTTATACTGTTAAGTAAAATTCAAATTTTTCTTGCGCTGTCATCCATTGAGGGTTACGACCAAACTGTTGAAATCGATGTGGTAAGAGTAAGAAACGTTTATTTGGGTTCTAAATCACAGACATTCTGACCTTTCTTACCTTTCATTAATTACATGTTTAGATTTTGGGGAATCAACAATCGGCTTTGGTAGGACAAAACTGTTTCAAGGAGGGCCAGGCGAAGAACACCTATCGAAGCGGATGTTTCTTGCTTTACAATACCGGTACTAACGTAAGTCCGAACTTAAATTTTGAATCAATTTCGAGTTCCCAAGAACGAACGCGTAACAAACTTGTCTTTGATCAAACGCTACTGCGCGAAATTGGTCTTGAAACTTCAACTTTCTCAAATTTTAAATGCCAATTAATTTTTGCAACATTTCCAACTTTCAGAAAGTCCAATCTACTCACGGTTTGGTGACGACGGTCGCTTATAAATTCGGGGATTCACCGGCGGTGTACGCGTTAGAAGGCAGCGTTGCCGTTGCCGGTGCGGCTATGAATTGGTTGAGGGACAACATGGGACTTATCCAAGACGTGCAGAAAGATACCGAATCGTTAGCGCAAGAAGTGTTCAATACCGGAGACGTTTACTTCGTACCCGCGTTCAACGGATTGTACGCGCCGTATTGGAGAAAGGACGCTAGAGGGTGTGTAAGTTTCAATTTCTTTTAATCTGGTGTTTGTGTCAAAAAATTACGGCGTAAATTTTAAGATATACGGTGAATCTAATATTGGAACGCGCTTCAAGCTCATGTGTGCACTGGCAAAATGTAGGTTTCCAGACCACACCTCGTTTACCTCCTGGTTGTGATCACGTGAACATCGAGTACAGCAACTGTACTCGATGTGCACACGATTATAATCACCGTGAAACTTACATTTTGCCAGTGCGCACTTGACCTTGAAGCTGGTACTTATATTTGACTCGTAGCCTGTAAAAGTTAAATAATTTAAGTTACGACTAGCAATTAGGTGATCGGCGTTTGGCTGCCTGCCACTATTGAACTTACGTAGCAAGCAGTGAAGTTTTCCCTCTTAACATTAGAAGTAACCCGTCTGAAGAACTAATCGCGCGGTAAAACTAGTGGCACTAAATTTGAAGCGTTTTAATGCCAACCACCTAACTGTGGTTATGATTTGTATTTTCGTGTAAGAAATTCAATAGAATTTAGGAATTACCCCGGTCTGAATATGTTTTTAAAGAAATGTTTAAGTGGGCATATCAATCAGGAGACTTGTTATTTAAAAAATGGGATGTGTTATAGAACAAACGGCTAAAGTGAAACTTCGAATGTGTTCAGCGCTTCATAAATTAAAAACAAATACAATCAAATATTGAATGTTATGAAATATTAAGCAAATAACAAAAGAGCAGGATGCAATGCAACCAAATTCAAATAAAAACAAATAATTCGTCGAATGACACGTTTCGTTGGTTATGTTATTTCATGACGCAAGATGGAACGTTATGCTTTGAATGAATGCACTAAAAAAAAACAAGCGTAGCTTGATTTCTACTTTCCACACTTATTTTCACGATTTTGAGGAATCCTCGTACGACCTCGACGATTAATAATGAATGATTCCCAGTGATTCCATTTGTGTCAACTCGTTGTGAACAACGCGGGAATCTAGTGAGAGCGAAACAAAATCTGGCTCTGAATAGTAGGTTCCAACGAATGGCAACATCAGTTACGAAATCTTCTTTCACCTCCCACTCTCGCTTTCGCTCTTATTCATTTCGCGTGTAGTTCTCGATTTACCCTAACGGGACTAAAGAAGTTTCACTTCAACAATAAAAATTTAATCTTAAATGTTTGGTGCGTAGTGACGAACATTCTTGTCCATACAATTTGATCGTATTCCTAGAAAAATGAAAATATTTGTTATATACATATATAAGGTGTAAATTAAACGATGATGTCAATGTCAGTAATTGATTCCTTGCCATGTTTTATGAGAAAATGTTCATATAAACATGTGTCCCAATTTATTTCGTTTTTGAGAAACAGGGTGTTAAAGTTTTAATTTTCTTTTAAAATTAATTACTCAAAAGTCTGTTGGACGATTTCGATGAAACTTGGTGTGTCTGTTAGCAATAACAAGGGGCTTCTTTTAATATAATTAGATTTAAAAAAACAATTCCAGTGGCCTTCTAGAAGGACAGATTGATGTGTATTGTAAAAAATTAAAATACAACTTTCTTGTCTTTCGAGTTTTTTGTATCCCATTTAGTTTTCGAGAAAGAAATAAATCCGTCTGTGAGGATATCGTGATAAATTCGACGGACTTCTGTCGCATTTATATCTGCAAGTCCATAAATGAAGTGCAATTGAGATAATTTGACGTTTACTTCACAGGATATGATAGTGCTCGTACGCTAGAACAAACGAAGCAAGCTAAGACACATGTTTATATGAACTTTTTAAAAAATATAACAAGAAATCACTTAATTTATAGCCTGCATATTATATATACATACAGTGTGTCCCCGGATTGACTTCATTATAGGTATAATTGATCAAAAATTTTGGAATCTTGTTTTAATTATTTGGGATACCGCCTTGCTTGGTCTGAAAAGAATTTTAGCCATATTATTACTCTTTAAAAACCATGGCTGTTATGACAATTGGGAAAAAAAACGCTTTCTGTTCAAGTAAAGTACCATTTCGGTCAACAATTCGCCAAAATGTTATTGACAAAAGTTGTTCAAAATATAAAATTAATATTTTATGCCAAATTTCACAAATATCGGACCACTTTGACTAAATCAGTATTTCTTTTGTATTCTTGCATTATAGGTAAGGTTTGATAAAAGAGTGGATGACGTGTTATCATTAAGTAATGTAAACCGGTCTTTCTCTCCACTTACAAGCAAAGCGCGACATTAAAATTCGGAGAAGTAAGAGCGTCAGTCCGGTTTACACTACTTAATGATAACACATCATGCGCTCATTTATCAAACCTTAATTATAAATGCAGAAAAACGAGTATTTTGTTGTAAAACAAATTAATGGAAGTTTCTAATAAAGTATTTTATTCAAAAGAAGTGAAAATATACAATCACTCAATTTTAATTCTCCACGATCGACACAATCGATTCGAAACAATTTTTTAAGATTTGATTTTAATCTTAGATAATGATAATTGAAACTGTAATTTATTTTATTATATTTTCAATTATTATTCAATTGTTTAATATGTACTATGCAAGTTTTCGTTAATTACATTAAAAAATGAACCGATCGCGGAGGAATTCAAATTGAGTAATTGTTGTGTATTTTATCTTTTTTGAATAAAATACTTTATTAGAAACTAACATAATTTTTTTTTTTTTGACGGCTTACACATAATATATTTTCTGTGGTTATAATGCAAGAATACAAAACAAATACTGAATTTTGCATAGGGTCATAATTTCATATTCTGAACAACTTTTCGGCGGTCTTGATTTTTAAAAGTAAAAACGTGTCCAGAATATTAAAACGAGATTCCAAAAGGTTTGATCAATTATACCTATAGTGAAGTTTGTTATTTTTGCCTGTCAATTATTTCCATCAATTATTTATTTTACAGAATAATCTGCGGCTTAACGGCATTCACAACCAAGAAGCACATAATCCGTGCTGCGCTTGAAGCCGTATGCTTTCAAACTAGAGACATCCTCGAGGCTATGAACAAAGATTGTGGTATTCCTTTGACGAAGTTACACGTCGATGGAAGAATGACAACGAATAATCTCCTGATGCAATTGCAGGTTATAATCAGTTTTTGATCTTGGTCGACCTCCATTATTTTTCCGTGCCGATTGGTAATATTGTCTCTTATCGATTGTAGGCTGATATTAGCGGAATTCCGGTGTTTAGAGCTCAATCTCAAGATATGACAGCTCTGGGGTTGCAATGGCCGCTGGCAGCGCCACCGGCATTCATGTGTGGGACCTAAATGCTCATGATAAAGAAGTAGTGCCCAGTGATACCTTCCTACCAACTACTACAGATGATGGTAAATCTATATGAGCCAAACAGCTTCGTAAAAGAAGCTACTTCCCGGACAAAACTATCATGTGTTTTTGCACAGCTTTCGTTTCACGCGTGCTTTTGTACGGGGGTAGTAGTTTTGTAAATGAAGCCATCGAAACTAGACTCAAGTGTTTTGCTCTTTGCAGAACGGGACGCCAGATATACGAAATGGAAGATGGCCGTTCAACGATCATTAGGTTGGGCGACCACGAAAAATCTCCAGACATGACAGGTACAATAAAACCCATTTTCGTTGCTCACTTATGACAGCAATCATTCCGCTTTTTCGGTTACGTCCGGTGTACGTTGTAGATATTCATCCTGTTGTTTGTCTTAATTTATTATTAATAAATATTTATTTGTTTCGAACGCTCGTGGTTTTTTACTTTAACATCATACCCCGCATAAATCCTCCACCGCTTTTACTACGAACATCGCTAATTAACCGTTTGTGATTTCCTATTTGTCTTTTTTATTTTAGATGAGAGATATAGACTTCTATCTAGTATACCGGCGAGTTTGTACTTGATATCCAGTTTCGGACTACTAGTTTTATCCAAAGTGCTCGTGCAGGCGGAAGCATGACACGAATGATCGGGTAGTATAAGAACTTCGCGTTAGTTTATTCCACTGATTCTTTTTCTCCTCGTGTATAAAGTAAAATAAGTCAAAATGCAGTTTGTACATTCTAATTTATTTAAAATTTTAAGCATAAATACATTGTGTCAGATTCCGGTGGTGTTTAGTCACGGACATCCTGAAATGTATCTAGTCGTTTCAACTACATCTATAAAATTTGTAGTTTAAATATGCGGTATTCACACTGTTACAATCAATATCCTGGATGTCTTTGACTAAATAAAATCCGAATTTAACGATTATATAGTTGCGAGTATTATGCCTTTCCCTTTTTCTTTTTAATTATTGATATGTTAATCATGAATTGCTTTTATATACTCTATAATAACTAGCTGTTCACCTATCTGGGTGATATTTATAAATCTTGAAAGTTTTCCCCGAAGATTAAGTAATCTTTTTTATCGATTTACTGTTATAATACTTCTTGAATTTTTATAGTATTGTAAGGGCGCATTCTTATCAATTAGATAGACATGTATCCTCAAGTATGATTAATTAATTCCTTTGTCTATGCCTATTTCTTGATTATGTCATTTCAGAATATATTCGTGCGTTTTCGCGTCGATTGTACATTATTTGGTTTTTATTTATATTCTATTTAATTGCGTAAGTTTGTTACCTCATTTTTTATATACAAAATAAAGACGAATAATTTGATATGTTTTTGTTTTAATACTTACCTTCAATATCTAAATCCTTGTTTTGTACTGTAATTCAATATCGTAGAATTTATGATGGAAAAAGAGAAAAATAACGAACTTCCATTCCTCGATACTTTAGTAATCAGGAACAACACCAAGTTAGAGATACATATATACAGCTGGCGCGCAGCGTTAACAGTGCACAATTACGAAATAATTTACGACAGCATCTCCGACTACCCATCGCCTTATCTAGCTGTATGCGAGTAGTTCTGTGTAAATGTAGGCTGTCGTAACTTATTTCGTAATTATGACGGTATGCTCAGACTATAGACGTATATCGTAAAGAAACCAATGCCAACAGGTTTATAACTAAGGATTCTAACCACAGTGTTCAACAAAAATTGCATCTTTTAAGCTTGTAGTATATCGGTTTTTACATTTTCCTTTCACAACTGAAAGATATCAAAAAGAACTTACATACATAACAAACAGCCGAATACAATAGTTTTGAAGCAAGATTGATTGATGGCTTAATTAGGAAACAAAAATTGAAAACCTTGATTAGGGAATCCACAAGTCTAACTTTGGGTAAACAATCCAAAAACTTCGTTAAATTACCATTCCATCATTGCACTAAGACTCTTCCCAAAGTTATCCAGCAATTCAATTTACTAGTCGCATATAAATCGGTTAATTTTATTACGTAATCTTTTGCGAAACGCTAAGAACGAGGGTGTGAATAAATCAAAAACCAAGTAGCTACCAATCAGGTGTCGAATGTCGCATAAAATACATTGGGCAAACAAAGCGATCAATCCTAACACGATGCAAGGAGCACATTGCTCATTTTCAATTCAACAGGTCGGAAAAATCAATTATGGCTCGACATATTTTAGATAAAAAACAGGCTATCCCAATAGAAAGTTTGAAATTAATTAGTGCGGTAGGAAATAGGGGAACCAAATAGCTACGAAAGTATATATATTTAAATTCAAAATTATAGGACCTATTGAATTAAATTCAGATTTATTGCAAGATCATTTAACCGTTACGACATGCTCCATAGAGCATGCATTTTAGGTTTAGAATTAGTATAAATACACGGTCTTTATGATGGGAGTTCAGTGTCAACAGTGTTTTGGTCTGTTTCACGCAGGCGTTCACTGTGTGATGTTCATTGTGCATGCTTTAGAGTTGTGCAGTGTTCTTTATGTGGTGTTCGTCTTAGGCGTTAGCCGTATAACGCTGGCGATACTGAATTCGCCCTGTTTTCCACTGGGGATGGAAACTTAGTTGGCCAAAATCTATCGGATATCTTGAACACTCTTGGACGCTAAAAGTTTTCTTTGTGTAAAAGAGTTTCTAACTCAGAGCGTGCAAATTTTCTCAATTTTTCTACATCGCATACTTTTAGCCTTAGCCGGTTCCAACTGCGTAGGTTTGAAGTGCTCAGAGAACTAATTAAAATGAAATAAAACGCAGAACTGCAAGACTTCCGGTTCTGGAAATATGGCGCTGTGAAAGTTGAAAAAGAACAGATCACAGTGTAGCTTCCTAAGGAATTTGGTAACAGGAGATGAAAATGTGAAAAAGTTATAATCTTATATGATGGATCTCTACCACTAATAAAAGTGTAAAAAGGTCACGAAATATATATATATGTATATATATACATTTAAAAAGTTATAATAAGAAGTGGGCTGAAAATCAAACGTAAATGATGAAAACTCCGATATCCTAAGTTTCTTTTTCTTTTTCCCGCAGTTCTGGCGTTTAAATCGATTTCAAATTGTCCCAATGGCACTACTTTTGGCTATTCTCTTTCAAGAGCGAATGCGTTGTTGTTTCTTATATTCCGTTTTTACTTCATTGTTATGTAGATAATTTGGTAATATCTCTGACTGAAAGATTCTTTAGGGCGGTAGTATTTAAAAAAGGGCAAGTATAGGGTTGTGTGTTCATAAAATTAGGCTCTTCGGAAAACCATAAACACGATGCGCTGCATTTTAGTTCTTCTGGTTCGAAATAAAAGCCATATTGGCTAACTCACTGATTGTATTTGATGTACTCAAAATACAAGAACCCATGTTTGTAGACGATGTTAAGTTAGGCCTGTAAAGAAATGCAAACATACGGTGCTACTCTGAATAGAAACCAACCGGTTAGTCATTTCCTCTACGTGGAAAACGACTAGGGATGACTGAATATGATTATATAAACCATATTTTCAACCCACATCTAATTCGACGAGCGATAATCGCGTTTGAATCCTACAAATCCGCAGAATCATATGGAGTATTTCCTAAGTTTTTACAGGAGTGAATTAGCGATATCTTCCGGAAATATTTAGAGCTAACCATGCCACGGGGCCTATCTTCAAGGTATGGAGAGAAACTAGAGTTGTGATCATTCCTAAACCGGGGAAAGACATACTTATCAAGTCAAAGTGATTTACACCAACTAGTTTTACATCTTTTATGTTGAAGACCATGGAAAAAATCATATGCTACTTCCCCTCTACATCCTCTGCATCTCGGCATACGAGATGGGGAAATCAGGAGAGGCTGTCCTGCACAGTTTGGTCGAAAGACTCAAAAGGAACCTGCGTCGAAAAGAAATGTCTTGCAGTATTTTTGGACATAAAGGGTGCTTTTGGCGATATCTCTACGTCCTCAATTATCCGGTCTTTCCAGAATGGGAACATAAACAGTAATATAACAAGCAAATGGGTAAACTGTATGCTTCGGAGCAGAATAGCCCAAGCTTAAATGCAGAATAAAACTACGGCCATGAGGATAACAAGGGGGTGGGAAATACTATCACAACTGCTGTAGAGTCTAATAGACGATCTTATCAGGTTATTAAATGATCAAGGAATATGGACGCCAGGATTCGCTGATGACATCATTATCGTGCTCGAGGGACAATTCTCTGGGACAGCTGCAGGCATCGTGCGAAATGTGTGCATCGTGCAAGCGAGGTTCTGTCTCTTAATCTACAAAAACAAAGATTCTAGTTTTTACCAAAAGGATAAATCTAGAAGACTCGGGCAGAATACGACTGTTTGGCCAGAACCTAACATTAATAAATGAAGTAAAATATTTGGCCATAACACTTAGTCACGTTTGACGAGGTGTTTGCTCCAATTCAGTTTTCCATCAAGTGTTATGCTACACAGCTGTTCTGACAATGCAGAAGAGATATTGGCTGAGCCCGTTGCAGTAGTAGCCTGCGCTGAGGAAATCAGGGGAAGCTATACGAAAAAGGATAAACATAATGACTGATAGTCAGGCGACTATTAAAGCCGTTACGAAGCCTATTACCAGGTCAAAATTGGAAAACATTGTAAAGAAGTCCTTAATGAACTGGCCCGGGACAACATTTTATCGTTGGTCTGGGTGCCAGGACATGAGAACATCAACGACGAACTAGCCAACGAAAGTTCTAAAGGAAGCTTTGTATGCGGAATATCAAAGGATTTCGCCAGACGGGAAATCTGATTATGACTAGAAAGAGAACATTCAAAGAAATGGAAATTGACTGAAAGTCAATTCTAAACTAAGACATTGCTGGGTGCGCAAGATGCAAATTTTGACCACAACCTAATTAGAAGAAGCCAAAAGAACATAAAGATCATTACCGATCTAGTAACCGGACACTGCGTCTTGAAAAAGCCATCTACGCAATATGGAATGTAGGAGATATGTATTAAAAGAAACCACTAGGATACCTATTATTTGCGTGTGTGAACCCAGGCGAAAGCATTTCAGCAAGGATCTACTGTAGCCAAAGAGAATGTTCAGACCACCCTTAAGCAAGATAGTGGTCTTTTTGGATGATAGGTGGTTGCTTCAACGGAAATGAGTACGTAATTGGGGAACGGCACAGAGAGCATAATGCTCAAGTGTCTGATCTATTGGTGACCAGAAAAGAATGAATAAATGAATATACTGTCTTGTGTGGATCTTGGATCTTGATTGGGGATTCTTAACCTGGTGGATCACGGATCGATGGAAAGATTTTTGGGGATTCATAGAACGCAGCAAACGTGATGTTAGATTTCTTTCTTCTCCTTTAATAGATAGGATATTCCACTATTGAACAGGATTTCTGAAAACATCTTTGGTGCCAGTGCTCCAGATCCTCTACTTGCCTAATTGGATCCCACCCCTGAGACAAATAAAAAACTGGTTGAGAAGTCCAATGGTAGAAAGTCGCGTCCATGGTCTTGTAATGATGAGTGTTTATAGAAAACTTATTATATTATTGATAACCTAGAGGATTTTATTAATAAAGTGGTCGAGAAATTCACAACAAAACTGAGGAGATTACCTTTTACGTAAGATTTTATTTTCTTGTATACTATTAAATTATTGAATCTTCACAAATTGAATTTATTGTACCTACAATTCACATTTCATCCAACGTCTATTTATTACATGCACCCCTCTTCTTCCTACACCACCCTCCCCCTCTCCGCAGTCGGGCAAAGGATGGCGACGCCCTCGATTCGCCTATCACATTTCGGTAGGTTTTCCACGGCAGCAACGTTTCTGTCATTTACATCGGTAGACTGTTTTAGATTCTGCAGGCTCCCAAAATATACCTTGACGTTGAACGATTACCGAAGGTTTCACACCCTCTTTAAATAAAAGAAAATGATAGGTCTTTGTGATTTAATTACGTATTGGATGATCACAATATCAGCGGTATGGCAATACATCTTTTCACTCAAGTAGCTGAAGTATACTAAACAATATTGCACGGGCTGGTTGTGTAAACGTAAATAACGAAACGTCCCTAATATTATGACCATTGAGGGATCATTAATTTTTGTTTTTAAGTTTTGTAATATTTTATAAATATTTTTTAGTTTCTTTATTGATTTGTTTATTAATATTTGTTAAGGAATGAAACGAATTATTTATCATTAGTTTTACCGTATCGCTTTATTTTATTTGCCTTATATAGAACAATTACACAATAAATTTATTTACATGAATAAAAAACATAGATTAATTCATTAACCCTTTATATACAGACTTTGGTATTTCTTCCTGAGGAAATTATAGTATATATATATACAGTTTGCACGAAATTATGTACGATTCATATACAAAGTCAAATAAACATTTTTGATTGTGTCATTTTACAGAAATCGTGACGAAAGGAAATCCGTTCAAGAATCATCCGATTCGACGAATCAGAAATACTCGACGTCGGTATTAATATGTAACAACACGTTCGGATGGATATGATCAAATAAATAATAAAAAAATAAATACACTTAATAAAAAAATCAATATATATCAGCCTTTTATCGTTTTGTATTCAACTACAAATTATTCATTTATTTATTTATATTGATTTCATCAGCCTATATATATATATGTATATATAGGTATCATATAATTGGATGTAACAAACATTACGATATGTAAATATTTCTAAAGCGTATCTTTTAAATATTGCAAATAATTTAGTTGCATGTTGTAACTCTTATACATTTAAAATTCTAAGAAATACACCAATTCTTACTTGTCTATTCCGTCGAACTAAATAGGGGGCCATACGAAAATGTCCCCTGTTATCGCTTACTATGCGTAAGAAAATTTTTAAACGCTGAAATGTACTAGGCGTTTCAACACTTTATTTTTAACGTTATTATTATTATTCTCTTTTACTAATTAAATTATAAAAATAAAATATCAAGGTCGTAGAAGACAAAGACAAAAACGTTTTGGACCACTTCGATATACCCTTTTTCTCTACCTACACCAATTTTCTTTTTTCTTTTTTTCCTATTAAATACGTGATTAAAGTTTGTCATCTGATGCGAAAGACCGATCACAAAAAGCTTTCGTTATTTTTTTTTATTATCTTCTATGATTGAATGGGAAGAAGACGCCAAGATCACTCTATCGAAGGAATTTTCCTGGCTTAAGGCAAATGAAAAGGTTCGCGTCACCTTTTCGACTGAAAACACCAATTACAATTACGTTTGATCACAGGACTTTTCACCGGACGGTGTTTATTAAGATATCTCAACATCTCTTACGATTCTCTTGCGAAGTTTTATAAGACAACTTTACACACGATTGAAATATCTTACGTGCGGCTACTAATAAGTCGGGCGAAATTAAAACTATTCTTTCCCAGAAACTTGACTTGATTGAAAATTTCGGAATTCGGAGCTTATGGAAAGTGCGCCTACTTTTCTGCTCCTTCAGATAAGCCAGGGCAAGCCTAACCTCAACCATAAGTCGAGTACATCGTAGGCTTTGAGTCTTTTAAATTCGTTGACTTTTAATTGAGTGTCATATTTTCGCTTTCATTCTTTACTTTTTCGCTTTCTTAATGAATAACTAAGTAACATCCCGTCATGAAATTTTTTCCTAAACCCCAGAAATGATCCGTGAAATGAAGTTTTAACAAGCATTTAAGTCAAGTAAATTTTGTGTTTTCAATTATGGATAAAAACGAAGTTCGAGCGATCACCTAATTTTACTATTTGGAAGGGAAAAAACTAACGGAAATCAAATTAAGGTTAGATGCCGTTCTTGAGGATTCGTCACATCCATTTTGCACCGTGAGTTTTTGGCTATTGCAATTCAAGCGTGGCCGCACGCATACAAGTGATAAACTACGTTCAGGACATCTGAAACAACTACGCCAGAAATTGTGGAAAGATCCACCACATGGGTTTAGCAGATCGCCGAATAAATGTGCGTGAAATTGAGGAAGCCGAGGGCATCTCTTATGAACGAGTAGTTCGTATTTTACATAATGAATTAAAAGCTATCTGCAAGATGGGTACTGCATTTGCTCAATTCGGAACAAAAGCGCATTCGAGCTCGAACCTCAGCCGATTGTTCAGAACTGTTTACGAGAAATCCAGCGGATTTGAAGAGACGACTCGTGGCCATGGATGAAACCTGGATTCATCACTACACACCAGAAACAAAAATGTAATCAAAACAGTGGCGTGCACTAGGTGAAACAGTTTTCAAGAAGGCAGAAACCATTCACTCGACTAGAAACGTGATGGCATCTGTTTTTGGAACGCAAACGGAATTTTGCTGGTTGGTTATCTTGAGAAAAAGCCAAAACTGTTACTGGCCAATATTACACAACACTTTTGGACAAATTGAAAGTAGCAATTCAGGAAAAAACGCCCGAGAATGGTTAAGAAATGATCCCGCATCCGCCGTTTGCGCCTGATTTGCCTTCGTCAGGCTTCAGACCTATTCCCGAAATTCAACATTGCTAGGTTGAAAGCGATTTTGGTCGAACGAAGTATCAGTCCTTCAGACTATAAACGATTATTTTGAGAACCCCGACCAAAATTAATTCCGGGAGAGAATCGGGAATCTATTGAAGCATTGGACAAGTATGTTGAGCTTCGAGGGGTTACATATATTGAAAAATATTATTATTTTGTTTTCATTGTCATTCCGGAAACTTTTTAATCTACGCTCGTATATATAATTATTTTAATTTTTTCAGTTGGACAAATTGCTTGGAAGAAAAAGAAAAAGAATTGCTAGTATCTACATCCAAACAATCCAATGAATGTGAACCAAATACAGCACAAAGTGGACCGGAATTTGCACGCTTGCTGTTTCTACTTTTATTTCCAGAAGTCAAGTCGTTCTTCAAAGGATTGAATTATACGAACTAATGATAAATAACCTCAACATTAATTTCGTCAATGGACGTTTGATGATATAAAGCGTTGTCGACAGAAGATGAACGACATTCTTATTGCTTTTTTCATGTAAAAATGTCATCGGTATAAGTAATTTCGTGTTACATTGCATTCATTCGATCCTAAATGTGATCTCACTTGTTTTCACTTAAGCACGCCCCTAAATTTCGAGATAATGGATTGAACGTACAGTCGTTTAGCAAAATTGCCTTGCTCGAAAGTGAACATCGTTCCAGATTACAGAAGAGTTTTACTTAACAATCACAATTTTTGCTCAGAGCTTATACGTATGCCTATTGAGCGAAAATAAAAATTCTGTTGGCAGAAAGGGGAAAAAGGATAAGAACAGATCTTACAGGATTTGCTTGAAAAACATTTAGGGATTACACCGGTACAAAAGTAATTCACTTTTGTTTAGTGCTAATCATTCAAAGGCCAAAACGATGTAAGTTGTAAGTAACTAAAGAAAACTGGAAAGAAATCAAATTTGCAACGCCGTGAATTTAGGCTAAATCTCCTACGATCTCCTTTTCCTAACGCAAGTGCTGAGTGTTGGATTCCAATGTCGGTGATATGACTTTGGTTGGTTAAAGATGAAAAATGAAGTATGTGAACTTACTCACCACGTGAAAATTTGGTTAATAATAATTAACCAAATTTGTTTTTTCTTTAACGCTTTCTGGGGTTAGAGTTATGTTTCCAAAATATTTTCATATCATTCGAAGGCCAAAACCAATTAGAGGGAACTGAAAGAAATTGGAAAACAATTAAAATTGCCAGGCCGTGAATTTAAGATATCGGAACCTCCTACGATCTCGTTTTCCCAGCTCAAGTGCTGGGTGTTGGATTCCGATGTCGGTTGGTTAAAGAAGAAAAATGAAATAGGCTTACTTACGGACCATGTGAAGATCTGGTTGGAAGGTTAGAGAGTCCCAAGCGAAACAATTACAATGTCCAAATAAATGTTAAAGTCTTCATAATAATAATAATCAACCAAATTTGTCTTTTTCTTTAAAGCTTATTGGGGTGAGAGCTATGTTCCCAAAATATTTTCAAAACGGAAATAGGTAATTTCTTAAGCGCTTTATTTCCGTAGCATCCTCAATGCCATCTTGAGTTAAGTTTTATAAGTTCGTCGAGATCCCGGGATTAAGGAATTCAAAAGACTTGGATGCAATTGCCTTGATTTCGAGAGTGACTTAAAGCTGGAAGTGCAGAATGTCGAATATCTTATATCCCAGCCCTTAAAATCCGGAGATTTGAAACTCCAGCGCGTTTCGCTCTTGCATTTATTATTATTCCTTTTACAAAAATCCAATCGATAATCTTTTTCCGAATTTTTACATTTACAAATGGCAATTTATTGAAACATCTGCTAATTATAGCGAATTAGCAGTTTGCCTTTCGGCATCAGATAACAAAATGTACACCCTACTATCCCCAAATTCTCGTCTGTACAAAGTGAAAAGTATACAAATATGCAGTAATTTGTTACGATACTAACGAATACTATTTTAAATATACTATCCATGCTTCGTACCGAATTCGTGTAATATATCACAAGCCATATCGACATTGTTCCTAGTGATGCCTAGGGCTTTTATTACGGCATCTCTAGAATAACCTTCACTCACTAATTTCTTTATGTAATCCATGTTTAAGTTCTCGTAACAAACGGCGCTGGTCGTCGCCGTTAGGGATTTATTTTCTCTTTTGCTTTGGGCGGCATTTTAACGTTCTCGTAAACGTGCTGTTCCTCACTTACATCACTACTATTTAAATTTGGGGTCGTGCTGGACTTCACCGGGCAATTTACTTGCTTCTTGTTCTTAGAGGTCGGGCAGCTCTGATGCCTCGTCTGAGTCTTCGTCATATTCGTACTAAAATTCGAACTAACGACACCGTAAATAGTCTCTGGCGAGCTCAGCTCGATCGTATTTTCGGCACTGGAGGTGACTACGTCTCTGTGCATCTCTTGCATCGAAGTGCTCTTCGACATTTGCGGTACTTCCATGACGGTTTGCGATAGATTAGTGACGGATTGGGCTTCGTTAAGGCCGTTGTAGTGTTTCGGCAGAGGCGGCTGTTGTTGGATGCCGTTCGATGTCGTAGTGGTCGTGGCATTTTTAATCGCGATGGTCGCAATCGCGTTTGCACTCGTTGAGTTTGGTACTGAAATTTGTTCTAGGGTGGGTGAACTGCGTCGTGGCGGTATCGGGGGCGGAGTCATGCCGGTTACGTTCACCGTTGGAGTCGTACTTCTTCTGGTGCTTCTCGGGCTATTCCTTGGGGATATCAAGGGACTTGCAGAACTCTGTAACATAATAAGAGATGAAATATTATCACGTGCATAAATTTGGACAGGCTGAGCGGTTTTAAAGCGGTAGCAGGTTTGGGGATTTTTGCTTTAGACTGATGTACACCTTTCTTGATTGTATCGTTTGTGATTGAAACCAATAAATCGAATTGTTTATGTGTTAGTATTGGCGGAATTGTAACGAATCTAATTGTCTCATCCTTCAGAAAATAGTTGTTAAAAAGAAGGAAAAACCATACAGTTTTTGGCAATGGTTTGGCCCTATTGAAAATAGTGAAGAATTTTGTTTAGATTTTTTTGCAGGCTTTGCATTTATTTCGCCCTAGTCGACTAAAGATTTAATTCAGAAAGGAAGAGGTTAAATTTATTTATTTTGCGATGCAAATTTAGCAATGTAAATAGGCCATTGACCAGTATCGCAAGTTACCATCTCAATTTTTTGGGCGTCATTCTTTCCAGTTTTGCACACATTTTCTATTTTTAGGAGAATTGCTCGTTGACATTCATTTTTTTCTTTGCCAAGTATTACGTAACATTTGGAAATGTTAGAAGAAAAATAATCCTTGATTCTTCATCTAAATTTCGGCCGCGCACGATTTTCTGTTTATTTGGAGTAATGCATGTATCTAAACTATACATATTCGACTGTTCAAAACAAATTCTTACACTTGCCTTTTAATGCCTTTTAATAATACTGCCATCTTCCATTTTACTTTCTTAAAAACTTAAATTTAAATATGGAAAACTATTGGGGATAGCGGCCAAGAATGAGCAGAAATAAAAGTCTCTCTTTTAGTAACTCTAAGCTTTCGAATTCATTTAATCCTTCATCGGAGAGTTAACCCGAAAGGCAATAACAATCATCAGCAAAAGCAGCATTAATCACAAAAAATGACTCACATGAGAGCTGAGAAAACAGCTTGTCAGCAACTGTAAGTCATGTAAGTCATTTTCTGTGATTAGTGCTTCTTTTGCTGATGATTTTTATTGTCTTTAGGGTTAACTCTCCGATGAAGGATTAAATGAATTTGAAAGCTTAGAGTTACTAAAAGAGAGACTTTTATTTCTATTCATCCTTGGCTGCAATCCTCAATAGTTTTCCATCTTTAAATTTAAGTCCTAACGTTGTACAGCCAGTACTTCCGCCAAAATTTGTTAAAAACGTTTCTGTTTGAGATCTTTATCCAGTTGAAGAAAAAAAAGGAGATTAGATGGATACAGGATGTAAGGCAAGGAAGTGTAACATTCATAATTGCTTAGGATAAGATATTTTAGTGATAGAAGGGCCACAAAATTAACAAACAATCCAGACTGTCTTCATCCAAGAAATATGGATGGAAACCAAACAACTCATATCTGGTTTGTTCTTCCCAAACCAAACACGCACTGTCTCCGGCTTGCAAATTCTGAATGCACCTTTCTTATATTGAGAGAATAAAAGGATGTCTTAACCTCACTTAGCAATAGTGTTTTTCGAAACGAAGAGAGAAGGGGGATTCATCCATTGTCTGGATTATAAATGTAACTTCATTACAACATAATCGGTTTATCAATTTTGAAAACAGATTAGACTTCGGCCAAACAGTAAATAATACAAAATTAAGAATATATTCGTTTGATAAGAAAGTAATTTCGGTTTCGTAGTCTTTTTTATACAAAGAAAATCAATCACGTGTTTTCCATCTTATTCAATAACCTTTTCCCATTTTCTTTGCAGGTTCATGATTCCGCGCTCATAGAAATTTCGGTCCTGATCGTTAAAAAACTGAACCAAGTGCGATTTAAGGTCAACACCATTTCTGAAAGTTTTACCATTCAAATAGTTTTGAAAACTTTGAAATAAATGGTAATCAGATGGCGCCAAATCAGGGCTGTATCCATGCGATATCAATTCCCAAACAAGCTCCAATAATTTTCCACGAATTACTCAAAATGTCTGAGGCCTCGCCTTATCATGATGGAACACAATTCGCTTGCGGTTTGCTGGTTGCTTCATCCAGTTCCATTAGTTGTTGACAGGAAATATTCGAATTAATCGCCTGATTTCTTGGAACCAGTTCAAGAAACGCAACACCTTTGTAATCCCACCAAATTGACGCCGTGATCTTCTTTTGATGCAATTCCTCTTTAGATGTGGTTTGTGCTGGTTCATCACGCTTACACCACGATCGTCTTCGAATGATATTACTGTACATGACCCATTTCTCAACACCAGCGACGATTTTTTCAGAAAAGGGTCGATTTCGTTGCGTTTGAGATGAATATCGCAAATATTGATTCGTTGTAATAAGTAAATCTCCTTCAATTCATACGGAACACAAACATCGAGCTTCTTAGCGAGTTCAAGGCATTTTAAGTGATTTTCAATTATCGTCTGCTATCTCTCAAACAGTTATATAACGATTCTCTTCAATTAAGGCCATCATCAACTTCAATAGGTCGGCCAGGACGTTGGTTACCTTTGAATGAAAAATCTCCAGAATGGAACCTTTTAAACAAATTCTGATACGTGCGTTCTATTATACAATCGATACCATCAACCTCACATATCTGTTTGTGAGCGTCACCAGCTATCTTTTCTTTACGGATGTGGAGAAGTGAAATAGGCTGAAAATGTTCGTTTCTTCACTCCATGGAAAGATTGAGCCTAAACTAGTAGCTACTAAAAAAAATTACGCACAACTTGCTTCCAAAGTAACTTTATAATGACTGATATGAAATGTCAAAAGAGGAAAGCCATAACACTAGTATAAATCTTTCAAAACAATTACAACGCTCTCGATGTGTGGGAACCGAAATTGGTTTCTTGCCAAACTCATTTGAACCAGTTGGTCTGAAAGAAAATAGGAGAGTAGATCCCAACAGAATGATGAAAACCGAGAAGACGACCACACGATTGAAATGAAGGAATCAAGAAAGCAATGGGAAAGGAATCAATGAGAGATAATGATAGCCAAGATAAGATACGATGACGTTTAGGATGCAAAAGGACGGCCCCAACAGCTCTAATACGGAATGTATCTGATTTCGCACTTGTAAATAAACTAAAGAAAATCGTTAAATTACTACGATTGTCCCATTTTCTCTGAAGTTAGCATAAGATCTGTAGCAATTGATCCCACGCTAAACTTTTCCCAAATCTACTGACATGAACTATTTAGTGCCAGTTGCTTGCACGAGTTTTCATCGGTGATTCCTTGGATATTTCAAGCTACTTCCACAAGATTTTAAACATATTTTTCTTGTTACATGTTTATTAGTAGGATGATAAAGAAATTAGAAGAACGAAGGAAGTAATGGAAATACATTACTATGGATTATTAAAAGAGGTGAAATAATAAACTGGATTCTGGTCGTTCTTCAACAAACAAACACTTTACGGATTTGAGCTTCCCGAGTTTAAATTATAAATGCACGATTCCTCTTACCTAAAATAGCTTCTTAAAAACTGTGAATATTTTTCTTCTTCTTTCCCTTCTGAACTACCTCTGCCCTACCGGGGCGTAGAAAAATTGTAAATCAAAATTAAAAATCCAGATCTTAACGTAACATAATCGTTTAGGCATCTATTTTAAATGATCTGGAAAATAATTCTAGATAAAACAAAGAATCATTGCTACATAACAGGGTAACGATAAAGATTCTGTGTGGATCGGTCTTCTAAAGACGCGTGGAGGAAACGACGGAGCGTGAAAATCAACAAAGAGAAAAGCAGGGAAAGAGAAGGACAAGCTGGAAAGAATAACCAAGGACCATCTTAGGCCTGCACGACGCTACAGAATTAGATTCTAAAACTCCCCGTATGACCATCCTGGAGAATAAATTATAAAGATGGCAGGCAGTTAAGTTAAAACATTGCGGATGAGGAGAAATGCCTTTTCATCGGCTCGTTTATAATTTTCTTTTCTTGGATTATAAGCATATTCAACATCGATTTATGACTTTGGAAACCAAATCAAGGTTTAGTTTCTAAGCATTCCTTCAAAGCATGATATGCATTAGCTATAGACCGTTGTTTCTCTGTTTGCAATTTTCACGTCAAAATTCGGTAATAGGAATTTTGCGAAATATCCGTTGCTTCTATCAGTCTATTGATGTTCTAACTGAAATCCTCCTAATTTGATGTAGTTTCGTCAAAGTTACATTAATATTTTCAATAAATCTCGTAATGTTTTTCTCCATGGTGGTTATTTTTACTAGGAAGAGAAGAAGAAACATAAAGTGGATGTGTATAGTATAAAGGGGGAAGTAATGGTTCGAAGTTATGTGATAGGAGGACCAATTGGAAAAAGATCTATTGTGGCCTTTTTGCATAAAATGGGGATAAATGATTTCCGTTTAAAGTTTAAATTAAATGAGAAAGAGGATTCTTGGCGATCCATTTCCAAATATCACGAAAAGTTTAACAAGATAATATCCGCAAAATCGCAATTTCTAAATACCGCTGTTTCACCTCATTTATGCACAATTGTAGTACCCTAATTACTTACCGTCAATTACTTTGGGTTATCAATTTGTTCGCACAAGGATTGTTCAATTTTTGTCTTACATTTGAATATAACAACATTTTAACTTAAATATTAGTAAGCTTTAGTACCTTATTCCAAAACTATCTAAGTGCTTATTAGGTGTCCATTTTCGATTTCAACTTTGGTGAGAAATTATTTGTGAATACATTCAAAACAAGTACAACTTACCGATAATTCATTTCTAGGCGAGAGAGCTAATGCCTGTAAGCTACTTGCAGTACAATTCCATAATTCTCCAGTTTCCTAAACATAATTCGTTATAAATACCACAAAAATTATTGATAGACCTTTTCATTGTTAGCGATAGTTGTCCAGTATAGTCGGTACATAGTAAGCGTCCAAAACGGAAATTATATTCGATTGAGTGCGCGTTTGCCTTTCCAGATAGATAATGCTTGTCTATACTAATTTGCGAAACTTCTAATATAAATTAGGTCGGATATCTAGGTACCTACGCGTTGCTACGTATTAATTTCGATAAACTTTAAACTGGACCCGGACTAATGGATATTTAATTATAGTTGCTTTTGCTTTCAGAGACGCTCGCTTCTTGCGGATTAATTATATTCTGTCCCACAATTGCGTTACGTTGATTTCTAGGAAGGACGGGTAATGAGGGAAAACCACAGGTAGAGGGTTGAATCGATAGACTTTACTTTAATGCGATTTGTGGTTATATTTCAGTATCTAAAATAGTTTACCGCGTTCAATAATTTCCAAGTCAGTCGATATCCCCCAAACATGTAAGAAGTTATGAAGCAGGTAGAAATTGGTAAAACACTGCTAAAAACGTGTTTTGGTTGGATGAAATGGACAAGTTGTAAATTTTTATTTTTCGTTGCACAGAAAAAAAAATGGCGGTGGAAAAGTTAATGTTTTCTGAGGACTATATTAAATATGGATTTATCTTCACTGAAGATGATGGGACACAACTGCCTCATGGTGAGATATGCTTGAAAGTTTTGAGTAATAACGTCCATTCGCCTTAACCTTCCTATACTCACGCATACGGTCTGTGAGACCGACTTATATAGTATACGTCTTTTATTTTGACGTGAGTATAGGAAGGTTAAAAGACATTTGAGCCAGCAACATCGCTTCCAAATCAGCAATACTCAAGCGCACGAGATTGGATAAGTCAGGAAGTTATCTCAAAGGTGCGTCACAGCAGCTCAAAGCTCCAGTTGAAATAAATTTTTGATAGCGAAGCAGAAGAAACCTCATACCATCGGCGAAGAATTAATCAAGTTATGTGTACTAAAAGCCACGCAGATAATATTATAAGAACCAGAAGAAAAAATGAAGTCGATTTTCTTTCAAATAACAGTATCGAACGTAGAATCAATGATATTGGCGCAGACATAAAATCACAAATAATAAACAAAGCCATCGCCATTTTTTGCCATAAGTTGCGATGAATCTACAGACGTCGTTAACTGTGCGCAATTAATCGTTTATGTTCGATACGTCAGCAAAGATCAAATTGAAAAAGAAATTTTGTACTCCTGATCTTTGATAGCAGGCACTAAATCTGACGATGTATTTGATTCGATATCCGACTTCACAAGAAAAATGATTTGGATTGGAATAAATTCATTGGACTTTGCACAAATGGTTCCCTCGAAATCTGCTGCACGATCAGGTTTAACTCTAACACTAAAGAAAAAGAATCTCACCCCGGCTAGAACACATTACGTTATTCATCAACAAGCTTTGGTGTCAAAAACATTGGCACAGAATTTACGTCAATCTTTTGATTCGGCTATAAAGGTCGTAAACTACATCAAGAGCAGGGCATTGTATAGCGGATTATTTAACTTACTTTGCGAGGATCTCGATTCTGAGACACAGAGTTCTTCTTTTCCACACAAAAGTACGCTGGTTGTGTAAAGACAACATGTTAGCACGCCTTTATGAGTTGAAATACGAGGTCATCCTCTTTTCTGAGTTCAAAGAAACAAGACGATTTTCTGCAAATGTTCAACAATGAACAATTTCAATGGAGGTTGGCCCATTTGATTGATATATTTGAACCCTTGAATCAGCTAAACTTGAAGCTTCCGGGCAAAAACGGCACTAGTAACTACGATCACATTTAAGGTTTTGTATCAAAGCTTCAACTTTGGATTCCAAATGCGACTGTTCAAAATATATTATCTTTTTCTCGACTACACAAAAACAATTAACAATTAAAGATTGGACGAAGAGTTAAAAACTGATATAGAATCTCATTTGCAAGCATTGGGACACGAATTTTATCGATATTACAGCGACATTAATTCGGAATCACCAATACGGCATATGACTAGAAATCTATTCGTGTCTGTCTTACAATTATCAAAAGAATTTTTCTCGAACTGAAGCCCAATTCGATCATGGAAGAGATGGAAGTCATCTCTTGACATTGGAGAAGTTTTAGAAACGACGTTTCCTTGTTAATTCAAAAGTTGCCTCTCTTGCTTTACGAATCCTTGTCCAGTTTTCCTCAACTTATGTGAGACAGGTTTCTCAGCTTTGGTTCAAATCAAAACTAAGCGAAAGTGACTTCAGCTCTGGCAAAATCTAGAATCGACCACCTGGTTGAGAACATGTAAGGGCAAGCATCGCACCCCTACAATTATTTAATAATACTTCATTATTTTTAGGGCGAACGTCAAAGTTCTAAATTGGACCGAAGTTCATTCGTATCACTTATTTCATTAGATTATAGTTGCAATTGAGAAATAAATGTCGTAAAAACGATGTGCGTTTGTTTTCTTTTATCATGCCAATCTAAAAAAAAAAAAAAAAAAATTAAAAGGCGGCAGGAAAATATATTTAATCCTGGGAGATTCCACGTAAAAAATGGTTGGGAAATCTCTGTATTAGAGTGTTCACCGTAACGTTCTTGTGGGACAAAGCACGTGAAAATTTGTACGCTTATTTGTGGGGGAAGCAGAACAGCTTAATCAAATCGATGCCTTATATAATAAAAATTGCCTTAGAAATTGATTTTTGAAAGCGTATTATTGCTTCGTCGATCACCCAATCAACCCTTTTAGTTTTCAGAACTTCTAATTGTACTCGAATTGAAAAGATTTTATGATTTTTGTGTTAATTTCAAAACGCAAGAAATAAAATGACTTCCTTCATTTCCAAATTACAGTGGAAATTTATGTACAGGGTTTGTAACCTTATTATTATATATATGTACATAATTTTCGTACATTCTAGTGATTACTTTCGTTATTAGAGCGATTTTTCTAAACGAATCTACTAAGCTTTTTCATCCTATCGATATGGATGTACTTCATTGACTCTCAGAAACGAAAATCGAATTTACTACAATTCAAATATAATTAATTTGATCATACATGTTTCTTGATGAAGGTCTCTTTATATGTAAAGCGATTCTCTCAGTATATACGTCGATTTTTTCGATATCTTTATCCTATTTTAAAAAAGGTGTGCTTATACTTACCCTTGTGGTTATAATACAAAACAAAAAGAACAAGCGAGGCAGTTGCGGAATATTACGGAAAATATGTGGTTATCACAAACGTGAGTTAAGATTTTTATAATTAGTTTTCGTGTAGGTGTAGTTAAAGCAATCAGCTTGATTAAATATTATGCAAATATGCGCAGCGACATTATACGATGTTAAATGTGTATAACGTGATTACGATAAACATTTCGTGCATGCATAAAATACAAAATACATATATACATACACATAAAATGCGACATGGAACAGTTCATTCTTTAAAGAGCCCTCGGAAAAGAAATATAAAAGAAAATAGCTTGGAGAAATAATTTATTGGAATTATATTAGGCAGTACACATATCCCAATATTTACAGCGTTTTCCCAGTTTATGGAAAAAATCGAATTACAGATATTTTTATATTTCGAGAGAAAAAATGGAATAATATCGAAATACTAATGCATAAAGTATTTTAAGTAAAATTGTGATAGTACACGACTGAAACGATGTTAGTTGGAAAGTAAAGGAAAGTAAGGAAGGCCTGTCATTTAGAATGATCTCATATCGTTAGCATAAAAGTTCGGAACAAATATGTGTTTTGACAAGGAAATTATCATTCTCACTGGAATAATTATAATATTTAGGTAAGGGATTATGATGTTATACTATAGGGAACGTTTTTAAGAAGTTAATGATTCAGCTGTTGAAAAGCCACCTGATGGTGGAAAATCCGACGAACACTATCGCTCAAAAGTATTTGCCCGCCCATATTTTTTGTATCTTACGTATTTACAGGCAGATTTATTCCATGAAATGATTTTAATATCTCTTTAATTGATACTTCAAGTCTGTCTAAAAAAAAATTTTTTGGAGCTGTAATCATAGAATTTACGGAACTTTTTGGAATAAGGGTGCATAAGTACCTAAAGCAAAAATCATGTACCGCTTTGGGGTGGAATTTCCCGAATTAGAAAACCTAATCTCCTTTTCTTTTGTATTATCAGAAAATAATACAGCATTTTAGTAAAAATGCATCGAATTTTTAGTTTATTTTTAGCTTTTACGGAGAAATTTGACACTCCCACAACTCGAATTTCTTCCTAATTGTAAGTAATTGTAAGTTCAGTTAACTTGAGCGCTAGAACTTTTCTCCTTAAGTCGAACAATTTGGAATGGCATATAAAAGTATGACTTAGGTAAGTGCTATGGTACATACTTTAAAAATTAAGGATTATTTGCAAGAAATCTCGCACATTCTTTCGTTAGGAAATCTTCTAAAATCCCGGGAATTTATCTTAAAGGGTGAAAATCCGAATTTTGAGAAACGATGCTTTCATAGTAAATAAATTCACGAGTAGATTTTTCTGCTATTGAAACTTTGTGGAATAAAATGAACAAGGGACTTGCGTAATTACATATCTTGAAATATTTTAGAAATTATGAAACCGCTTAGATATTTCAGAAAATTACCAAAATCTTGTCTGATCAGCAACTGAATCATCGTGTGAAATTCTTGATGTTAGTAAACCATATATCTGCTGGTTTCCAATTAGTGCCAAGTGGTTCACAAAATGCTGGTTCGGTACTTATAGGATTAAACTTTAACTAAAAATGTTAAAATTAATATAATATGAAAAATTATAAACATTTGAGTTTCCACGGTTGTACGTTTTCTAACAACTATTAATGCGAGGTAGGGGTGTTAGTCTGTAATTTATAACACGTTAAAAGAGCGTCTTAGGGTGTCCTTGATTGGTAGATAATCGGGAACCACTGATTTAGAGTCTTATGAAACGGAATGACGAAAGAATTACGTAGTCGTACTTTTAAACTACTTTAGAAATTGTGAAACCATCCTCAAGAAGATTGGGACTCCCTTGTTTCCTGAAAACGTCCGAAATCTTATCAGATCAAGAATCTGTCATTCAACAAGAAGGAAGACAGCTTGACATCTAACAAATTATGTGAAATTTTGAATATTAGGGAGCGATATTTCCGCTCCACAATAGTCCTTAAATGGTATAGATATTTGCTTTATTAAGATTTCATGGAATCTAACAAGTTCCTTGCTCAACCGCTGTTACACTACTTTAGAAATTGGGAAATTATCTTCAAGACATTTGGGATTTTGCTCGTCAAAAAACTTTGTCTGGCTTGGAATCAATTTTTTTTTCAAGGCGTTTTCGTGAGACGCTAGGTCAAACAGCTTCTCAGAAACCGCGAGTTTGAGAAAGTTCTTCAAAGTAAAGGAAAACAGATTTGGGATGCGTATCTGTCAAGTGATAGCAAAATTCCTAACGACATTTCATGAATTCGGCCCCAATATGTCCTTAAAGATCCAGTTTCTTGACTACGACTTGAATTTCTTCCCCAATGTGGGAACGTCAGTGATGAGGACAGTGAACGTTTTTACCAGTACATTGCCAAAATGGAGCAGCAGGACCAGAGAAAAATGGTGCACGTCACTGCTGGCTGACTATTGTTGGGCGCTCATCAGATCGTCGATTACAAACGCCAGCCCAAAAGAAAGCGAAAGTCCGAAGCAGATTAGGGTATTCTTAATACGTGTTATAACACTTACATATACGTTACCGCTCATAAGTATTAGGGCACCTTAAATTTCAGGGTAAATCATTAAATATTTAAATACAAATATTAAAATATGCATTAGGCATTTAACTATACACAAATATACAACTTTATCGATTAAAATTATTTATTTGCCCTAAATTTTAAATTCGTCTGTGACTTACTTTTAATGATTGCGTCGCATAATTGGGGGATACATGCAAATTAATTTTAACGACGTTTCCGGAGTTATTCGAGCCCATGCTGCCTGCAGTTTATTTCACGTCATGTGCTGAAGATTGGAGCAGTTTTTCTTACTTCCCGCTCGAGTTCTTCCCATAATAACTTGATTGGATTCAAGTCCGGGTTTTGGAGTGGCCATTTCATTATTGTTAGGCGTTCCTTCCCTCCAACTGTTCTAAATATTGCTTGCACAATTTTGAAGTGTGTTTTGGGCCATTGTTCTGCTGGAATATAAAATTTTGACCCAAAATGTTTACACCAGAGAGTATTGCATTTCCTATAAGATGCGTTTGTATTGCCCTTCTTCTCATTATGCCCTGAATGTACCAACAAGCCCCAAATCATTACTAAACTAGCCCCATATTTGACGGTAGACACTGCGCACTGGTGCACGTTCACCTACAGATTTTCTTATAAACACTCATTTCCCCCAAACGAAAATCTCCAATTTAGATTCGTCGGTTCACAATACGTTGTTCCAATCTTCTACCGTCCAATTTCGATGTTCACGTGCTCATTGTAACCTCGTTTTCTTATTTGGCGAAACGAGGGTTTTCGCATCGCAACACGTCCGTGAAGACCGGCTTTTTACACAAGGAATTTAACCGTGGACGCGCTAATCGGCTTCGGAACTGCAATGTTGATTTCTGCGGCGATTTCTGGAGCTGTTTTCCTCCTATTTCGCTTGCTGGACACCACGATTGCAATATCTTGAGTTGATGTTGCCGCCTTTGGTCTACCACTTTTTACTTTATTTAGAAAACTGACACTTTCACGGTATCTTTTGATGTTATATCCAACAGTAGATGGATTTAAATGTAATTTTCTAGCAATATGACGATTGCTTATGCCTAAGTTATGTTTTGCTACTATCAGAGCACGCGTATTAACAGTAATTTATTTCCTTTCCGGCATGAAAATTTTGAACGAAATTATAAATATAAATTATACATACTATTCACTAAGAGATGTTGTCGTTACTAACATGGAACGATAACTGATCGTAATTTAAAATTATTATTTCAAATGGCTTTATTATAGCTTAATGACTCACAGTAAAATTACCAACTGTTACATCTTTTCAGGAATTTCAAGCAATATCCTCTTTTACAACGATATTACTTCTCATAGAGATAAAAGAAGTAAAATGGCCGATATTATTTAATGAATTTAAGTGAATCTTGCTGGTATCTACTATTCAATAATGCTGGAATATTATTTCCTAAATATGTACATTCTTTGTATACAAAAATCTAAAATCCAAAGGTGCCTTATACTTATAAGCGCTAGTGTATACATTCTTCTTTTTCAAAAATGTGTGCATGACGAAGAAATCGTAACCAATTCAGGGTTTTATTACAAGGAGAGGTTCCCAACTCGTACACGCCGATTTTAATGGAACTTGGTAATTATGTAGAGCTGGTAGGACTATGTAAGAAGTCGGTTTCTGTTTCTGCGATTAAAGCCTTTGAAGGGGTGAAAAGCGCCCCTGAAAATTGGCCTGCTTTGCGTTTTCTGCCAATTACACTACAATTGTTTTAAGAAAAAAGTTTTCAAGCATATGAGTGACATGTCTGAATCGGTAACCCTTATTCTTAAACATATTTTCCCTCCCACCCCGACCCCCACCGGTTTGCGGAAATACCGATTTCGATGAAACTTGCTAATTATGTAGGGCTGGTTGAATTATGTAGAGGGTCGGCTCCTGTTTCTACCGCCCTTGAAGCGGTTAAAAGTGCCCCCAAGGATGGGACGATCTTTTACCAATTACTACTAAGGAAAATACTCAAACATATGAGAATATGAGCGCTTCAAGAGGACTACTGAAATATGTCTGAATCGGTAACTACTGTTATTAAAAATATTACTCCCTCCCACCCTACCGATTTCGTTGATACTTGATAATTATGTAGGGTTGGTTGATCTATGTAAATGGTCGGCTCATATTTCTGCTAGAAAAGCCTTTGAAGAGGCGAGAAGCATCCCCAAGGCTGGAAGCGTTTCTTTTGCAATTATTCTGTAATTGTTGCAAAGAGGAAATATTAAAAATATGGGTATATACCGCTTCAAGAGAGCTATTAAAACATATGTGAATCGGTAAGTCTCATAAAAAAATATTCCCTCCCACCCTCACCGATTTCGACAAAACTTGCAAGTTATGTAGAACTATAACACTATATAAAAAACTGGCTTCTGTCTCTGATCTAAAATCATTTAAAAGCTGGAAATAGGGCTGTCTTTTTTGCCAATTACAATTATTCCAAGAAACAGAAATTTACTGACCGACAGTTCTTTTAACCTTCCTATACTCACGTCAAAATGAAAGACGTATACTATACTATATAAATCGGTCTCACAGACCGTATGCGTGAGTATAGAAAGGTTAAGCAAAAGTTAAAACTTATGCCTTTATATTGTCAGTAGACGCAAGGCTGACGCTGGTAGTCATAAGGAGCTTCATAACAAAAATATTTTGCCACTTTTGTTTTAACCCAAAAAGAAAGTGATAGTTGTTCATTATACGTACTGCATAAATGTTAGTTGCCTTAATTTGTTAACTTCTTATGAGAATAACATAATTACACTTCAAATGTATTTGCATCTTCTCTTTGTTGTGCATAGAGTATGTATATAACTAAATTGCGATAAGTATTATGCAAGTTCCTGGACAGTACCAATCGGAAATTTAAACATAAATATTGAATACGAGTAAAGGCCATTTAAGTTTGTAAAATTTTAAGAGTAAGTGTTGTCCATTCAAGCATGTTTAGATGGTCCTCTTGAAACTCCTTATACCTACATATATACAAGTTCCTTCAAAATCGCAAAACGACGACGACGACGGGAATTGGAGGAGTAGCAACGGGTATTTTTAAATATATAATAAGCGTACCGATTCATATAGGATATGTTTCGGGAGCCCTGTCGAAGGTAACATATCTATATGACTAAATATTTATTTAGCCGCTTTTTATCACTTCAGAGGCGTTTGGAGCAATGACAGAAACAATCTTTTTATCTAGTGTAGTTCCACATAACTGCCAAGTTTCATTCAAATTGGTGTTTCCGTAAATCAATGAGGGTAATTTTTTTAAGAATAAGAGTTACTGATCCAAACATGTTTCAATAGCCCTCTTGAAGCGCTATATGCTCATATGTTTGAATATTCTTTTCTTGAAACAATTCCAGAGTAATTGGCAAAAAATGAAAAACAGATCAACTTTCATGGGCGCTTTTCTCCTTTTCAAAACTTTAATCGCAGAAACAAAGACCGGTCTCTTACATAGTCCTACTAGCTCTAGATAGTTACCGAGTTTCATCGAAATCGGCGTGTGCAGGTTGGGATCCTTTCCTTGTTAGTCACATTCGTGTTCAGCACATTGAATTAATTGAGAAATGACTATTTTCATCTCGGAAGCATGAAGTTTTTGAAACTTTGTTGCCCAGTGTTATCTTTAATAAATCCGCCAGATTTTCGCTCTAGAAAATTACAGTTTGTTCGGGAAATTAATCCTATCTTACACTGATAATATTCCAACGCGATGTTACAGAAATGAGATATCATTTTCGCTTATTTACACGAATAAAATCGTATCGAAACGGAAACAAATACAACCGTTATGTGCGAAAACAGATCGTTACATTTAGCCAAAAATAACTGCGAAATAAAGTAAATACGTGATAAGTATATTCGTCAACGATTAACATTCGATACCCATTGCGTATTTTAAGAATCATTTCGCGCGCGCCACACACACACATACAAAGAAAGAAAGAAAAAATCTTGTGTAAACAGGAACATTTTCAATGTTACGCGTCTATTTCGGATCGACGCAATTATCAAAGACCTTAGGCGATTTAATTATAGCATCTTTCTTCTTTCGTAAACGTCTCAATGTACGCAACTATAAAAATAAAACGCTCTAAAATAAACAGAGCAGATATTGAATGGGTCCGAAATAAACATCGACCATTCATTTTGTCGCTCGAAGTCCGGAAGTGCTAAATTATAGTTTAGCTTTTTTACAATCGGCGTAGGCCGGTGCGTTTACGGATCTTTAAACATCCGGAAAGGAACCGACGACGGGGAGTTGTAATTTCGCGGAAATGCGAAAATTTTCTGAATTCTGCCCACGTGGCGTACCGAGATCAAAAGAGAAAAGAGAGAGAAAGAGAAAGTTGAGAAGATATGGTTTGAGGTGATTTGACTAATACTTTATTTGCATTGGTATTTTCGATAATAATAATAATAATAAGGAAAAATAGCTTAAAATCTGATAAATAAAGCTAGGCATTATTATTATTACGTACGTACACATTGTAGACTTATTAAATTAGTTGAACATAGAAGGTGGATAGTTGTATTAAGATAATCATCTGTACTATTGTGGTATTTCATTGTCGAGCAAAACGCAGGGTGATTTCTTTTTGTTGCAGACATTGTCAAGTGAATTCTGTATTGTCCATGTAACGCGAAAGTACTCCAGAGTACTTCTATATTAATTGCAAAAATTTACTAAAGCATCAATTGAAAAACAATCCGACGCATTCAATTTCCCAAAAGGAACGGAAAAGAACGCGCGCTATTATTTACCGAATTGTAATGTTTTTCTTGTTTCGAAGGCTCCACGCTGCGCCCAGAACAGATTTCCCAATAGGCAAGCGTTGGTTCCTGGGGCGATCGGGTATTGAAGCGTGGCGCATTTTGGCGGAAATAAATTTTTGAGCGCTTGTTTAAAACGCAGGGGTAGAGAAACCAATCGCGTTTTCTAAGTATTTTTTCGTTATCGATCGGTTCAGATCCAACCCCTCCGTATGAAAGGGAGGGCAATAAATAACGGTTAACAATGGTGGGTGGGCAACAGAGAAAGTTTATGTTATTAGGTTCGGAATTGTAAAAAAAACAATTGTATTAGTGCATGAATGTCCATTGTACAAAAATCCTTTTTATTCCCTACCATCATCATCATCATCATCATCATATTGATAAGGAATAAAGAAGATTTTTAAGGAACGAATAAAAGTCTTGCGTGTCAATAAGATAAGAGAGTAACTAGTTGTGAAATCCAAGATGCGAGACAATTTCTTGCGTTTGACTGTTAATCTGAAAAATGGTAGGTTTCCTACAGATCGTTTGAAGATTCGCAATTCGGATTCAGACCAGGAAGGGGAGTGACAGATACGATCTTTATCATAAGACAAATAAACGTGAAAATGTTAAGAGAACGGGACGAGCTACACCGTTGCTTCATAGACATAGAGAAAGTCTTCGATCGGGTGAAAAGAAAGGACGTATGGAGTAGATGCAAGAACAACCAATGGGATAAAAGCCTTACATACGAGAACGACGAGTGCTATTAGAATGCATTGCGAAAAAAGCAGAATACTTTGAGACGACGCAAGGAGTGAGACAAGGATGCATTCTGAGCCAAATTCTGTTCACAATAGTACTGAATGAGGTAGTAAAAGGAGCCAAAAGAGAGGTAAAGCAGTACAATGATAAAGATGTACTCTTAGGAATAGACGAAAATATTAAAACATACAACGAATACCTTAAAAAAGCTATACTGAAAATAAATGGGGAAAAGTCTAAGATCATGATTACAAGTAGGGAAATATTTCTAAACGAACAAAAATTGCAACAGTTGGCTAGGTCCAAATGCTTGGGGGCAATTCTCACTGAGGACGGAAGATTCGATGAAGAGATAAAAACAAGAAATGAAGCAACAGGAAGATTATTTTATAGCGTCAAAATAAATTTCCTACATAAAAGGAGATACCCAAGGGTACCATTATGGTTCGGAAATGAGGTTCCTACGAAAGATTGATAACAAAATGAAAATGGATAAAGTAAGAAATATCAGAGGAAACTTAGAAATAGAGAACAAACAGAGAACAGAATAGAAGAAGGTCGGCCGAGGTGGTTGGAACGTGTAATGAGAATGGGAAGAAATAGGATATTGCGAAGAGCATTTGAAAGCAAACCAATCAAAAGAAAGTAGACAGCAAGACCTAGGAAAAACTGGACGGAGGAAGTGCGAGAAGCGGCCGAAAGAAGAAACATAAGCTGGAAGAAGATTAGGAGGCAGGCACAGAATAGAAAGGCATGGACAAAAGTATCCCCATTTAAACATAGACATAGTCCGTAAAGACTAGACCAAATACATCAAGAAAACTAGAAGTCCATGGAAACAACAGAAACGAAAATATTAAGACGAATTTCCGAGAAAATATGGTTAGATAGAAAAAGAAGTGAAGGTATTATAAGATAATGTGGAGTGGAAAGCATTAATGAATGGCATGAACACATAAATAGAATGGGGAACGATAGATTAGTAAACATCGTACGGGACAGGATGATCTGATGGTAGGCCTAGAAAAAGATGGAAGCTGAAGAAGAAAAATTATGGAAGACAAATGAAATTTTAAATTTTCTATCATTAGGATTCTATAGTTTACAGCATGATCACTCACTTACCTTTCGGCAATTGGCAGGAACTAAGAAAAACAAGAGGATTGACATTGTTTCTTCCGAAAAGATTTATAGTGAACGAAATATAACTGGTTGATGTGTGCTATTCAAATTATTTCGTTGTTATCCTTACAAAACAAAATCCACTAAGAACGTTTTCTTAGTGGTTTCTTGATTTTTACGTCTCAAACTGGTTGGAGTACTTATTTTTATAAAAATATTCTTCGTCCTTTCTGCCTTATTGCAATTTAGGGAGGTGTCACTAATAATACTTTTAAGATACATCGCCATTTAGAAAAGGTTTTAAGATATATATATATATACAGGGTGATCATTTGAAAACTTCCCACCTTGAAGAACGCTTTAATTAATAAAATTATCAAAAATCACTAAAACAGGTCAATGTTATTTTGAAGGGGGACATTTAATAACCTATTCCAATCAGTTGGGAAACGTTCACCCTCCCCTTCAGCTATCCCCATCCCAAAATTTTAAATGGCACTACCCCATATGTGATACATCATTTTAAAGGGTATAAAATTCTCAATATTTTAAAGCAAAGAAAATTAAAATCGGCCGAGCCGTTCATGAATTAGAGACAAAAATGTATTAAACCGGAAAATTAACTGACAAACGTTGACGATATCGATAACAATCACCTATTTATGAACACAACAGTTGCAAATAATTAACTACAACAATGCAAAATAAACTTTCATTAATTAACAAGAGTTTACAAATTACCTAAAACTAAAACTCAAAAACGTAAACAATTAAATTTATCGTAATAGATGCTCGAATTGCGCTCCATTGGTTGCTAGGCAATGATAAAGCCTATGTTCAAACTCTCTTCTAACATTTTCGAAAACTCGCCGCGGAATCAATCGGCATTCGGATGTTATTCGTTGTTTCAGTTCGTCGATGTTGGCTGGGGAGTTTTATAGACGACGGATTTAAGGTGGCCCCAAAGGAAAAAGTCGAGGGGGAAAGGTCAGGAGATCTTGCTGGCCACTCTACTGCTCCTCTTCTTCCAATCCACCTCTCTGGAAACTTGTTATTCAACCAGTTTCGAACTGGTACCACAAAATGTGGTGGGGCACCATCTTGCTGAAAATAAACTTGATTTTCATCCAAAAGTAAGTTTCCTTCGTCGTCTACTTGATTTTCTATTGCTTCCGTAATCAAGGGATCTATGACATCTTCCAACATATTGAGATAAATAGTACCATTTAAATTTTCATTAATAAATAACGGACCAATGACCGAGTCCCCAAGTATACCAGCCCACACATTAATTTTTTGTGGCCACTGAGTATGCGTTTCTCTAAATAGATTCGGGTTTACATCATTCCAATAACGACAATTATGACGATTAACATAGCCATTCAAAAAAAAGTACTAGATTTGGAGTGGTATTTATCATCAGTCATTTGTTCACAAAATTGAAGTCGTCTATCGAAATCATCTTCATTTAGAGCTTGGTGATTTTGAAGTTTGTATGGATGCCATTTATGAAGTTTTAAAACTTTCTGAACAGACCCATACGAAAAACCAGTTATGTTGCACACTTGCCGAATTGAGCTCGTATGATTTGCAGCAAATTGTCCTAATATTTCTATTTGAGAGTCCTCATTCACAATTCGAGGTTGTGCCCTTTTTTTTGTTTGCTACTGATCCAGTTTCTTTAAATTTTCCTACCAAATCTAAAACGTATCGATGGGATACATGGTTATTTGGATGTCTTGCATTAAATTCCTTGGCTGTTCGTCGAGCACACTGACTTTCAGCTCCATAAATGAAAATTATTTCAATTCTCTCTTCTAAAGTGTATGTCATTTTAGTGACACAATTAGCACAAACGCTACCCCAAGTCAAAGGAATCTAAAGTTATCTGAAGCGGCGATATTTAATTCCTGAATTCTACAACAATTGACACTTTGAACTTGTACGACGCACGTTCTTTTGTTTCAAAGCAAAACCTAGGTAGATGGCTTGATCAACCACTCAAAATGGGCATTATCAAGACACGTAATCTGACACGTAATTAGATAGATTAAATAATCAGGTAGATTAAATAAGTGTTGTGTTCATAAATAGGTGATTGTTATCGATATCGTCAACGTTTGTCAGTTAATTTTCCGGTTTAATACATTTTTGTCTCTAATTCATGAACGGCTCGGCCGATTTTAATTTTCTTTGCTTTAAAATATTGAGAATTTTATACCCTTTAAAATGATGTATCACATATGGGGTAGTGCCATTTAAAATTTTGGGATGGGGGTAGCTGAAAGGGAGGGTGAACGTTTCCCAACTGATTGGAATAGGTTATTAAATGTCCCCTTCAAAATAACATTGACCTGTTTTAGTGATTTTTGATAATTTTATTAATTAAAGAGTTCTTCAAGGTGGGAAGTTTTCAAATGATCACCCTGTATATATCTCGGTTTTTGAGATGTCAATGCACCTTTTTCCAAGTTAGCTTAAAAGCTTGGTAATATAAAGTCTTAAAGCTTTCAGAATTGTCTTCATCTATTCGACGATTTCCATTAAAGTATAAAACTAATTTCTTTTTCTTTGTAACTGCTTTATCTGTTTATACCGTTAAGTGCCAACGGGACTACCATATTGACGTACTGATAATTGTTGTCCATCGGTCCCTCTTTCTCCAATTATTTCAAAAAATCCTAAAATTCTCTAGAACGATCTGTGTTAAATCAACCATTCTGTTTCATGGGATCAATATAGCATACAAGCTCAAAAACTATTGAGATATTTCCTCCAGTTTTTAGATATTCATTCATTTTATCTTTTTTTTTTTCTTGTCAAATTAGCTTTAATATTTCATTATTTGAGATATATATTTCAGGGATCAATAAATCTATTAAAGA
This sequence comes from Chrysina gloriosa, assembly GCA_038088585.1. Taxonomy (NCBI): domain Eukaryota; kingdom Metazoa; phylum Arthropoda; class Insecta; order Coleoptera; family Scarabaeidae; genus Chrysina; species Chrysina gloriosa. The sequence continues at coordinate 95,046,931 of CM076087.1, read as the reverse complement.
CGGTTTCTCGTAATGCATCGTTTTAAAAACTTTGTTAAGAAGTTTTTCAATTTTTGAAATATTAACGTTTTTATATCAAGTTAGCATTTACACTGTGATTCCAAGGCCTAAACTTTTGGGAAATGTCTTTGTCTTATCAGGCATTCGCTTAAAAGTGATATGAGTTACATAACACTCTATTTTAAAGATATTGAAGGTATCTTTGTTTGATTTTGCGATATTGCCCATTCCTTGTCAAATTAATATAGAAATGCAAGTAAATTTTTGCGTTTTAAGATACTGAAATGCGTATATCTCTGTCAAATCATTTCTTATCTTAAAACCGACGAGTCGCCTACTGCTTCATTTCAAAACTTTTATTTATTTATTTATTTTCTATTTAGAAAATGTTTTAAAATATATCTTTACGTTTTTGAGATATCTGCCCTTCCTCGCCAATAACTAAGAAGTTTGATGATTTGAAGCTTTACACCAATATTTGTTTCCCAAATAAAAATGTTATGAAATGGAGATTGAGATCACAATTTTTTAGGTATCTCTTTCAGTTGATGAGATAGCGAAGTTTTCAACATTTTGACGATATGGAGGGTTTATGTTTGAAAAAAGCTGTTGCAATTGCAATTTCAAAGTTTTTTCAAGACAGCCTTTTCAGTTTTAAGATAACAACTGCTGTTTTCCAAATTCGCTTAAAGATTTAATTATATCTTAGAATTCCCAAATATATTTTAATTTAAAAATTGAAATCCATTAATTTTACTAAAGATGGTTTGAGTACCCTAAGAAGTCATTTGGAAAAGGGTTTTAAGATATCTTTCAATTTTTGATGTATATGCTTTTCCTCGCCAATCAGCTGAAAAATTGTGAAATTCAGACTATAATACGGTATGTCTTTCAGTTTTTGAGATATTGAAGTTTCTTTATCAAAATGGTTCAAAGCTTTGATGACATGGGAGGTTACGGTATCGAAAACGAGTTTCAAAATTCCCTGTTTCATGGATTTTTATTTTTGAGAAAACCTCTTATGAGTGTGAAGTTCAAGATATCTTTTATCACAAATCCAAAGTGTTTGTTTTCAATCTTGATTGTAACTAAAAATATATAAAAGAGGTACTACCTGACATTTCAAAATGTCGTGGATCTTGAATTATTAAATTCGTGATTCTTTTCATGGGAACGACGAGACCACCTAATACCAATTATGTTTAAAAATTCAGATTATTGATCATCATTTTGACCATGTTACATCTATTCCCGGCTAAAAGATATTGTTGTCAGTTGCCGGCATCTGTGAAGATGTGCTTCGCAAAGAATTAAAAAAAAGATATGTAACGGAGTGTAATAATATTTGAGTTTTGTTATTTTTGGCTTTTTCTGAGGTTTTTTTAGTTTGCATTCAAATCAAACATCTCCATTAACGCTTTCTACTTTTGGGACTTGCCCCGAGCGTATCCAGTATTTAATTTTTCGTGTAAGCTTTCCAAAAAAGAGTAATGGTTTAAATTTTTTCTATTCTCACACAATAGATACGTAGCAGTCAAGATTAGAGAATTTTTCTAGGCTTTTCGTTAGAAATGTCTTCCACCCGTAGAAGTAAGAATTCTGCATACGCGAATTCGTTAAGTGATTATTATCATATTTTTATCTGTTTTACGCAATAAGACAAAATTTTCGATAACGCGCCTTTTTATAGAAAAAGAATAACAACTTTAGGACGTATGTAGTTTTTATAGACAAACACCACAATCAGTACACATGATTTCATAAAAATCTTAGGTGTAAAACATCACACTGCGAACGGTGCAACATATTCCATATAAATAAATAATAACATTCTTTTAAGAAAGCAGTGTCGGAAACAAAAACACATGCAACATACAAACGGCGAGCTTCGCCCTCGAAATCTTTCCTCCCTCGCATTTTCGTTTTCTCGGGAAGGCCGATTTCGAGAGGGACGTGCTCTCGACGTCTTAACACGTAAAACGAGTACAACATACAACACATCCCAGATAATTGACACAAATAAAAAAGAAAGCTATAACACATGACAGAAGCGAGGGCCCCACTTTTGGCGTGTGAATCAACAAGCGGCATATTTCATTCTGTATATTCATTCGTGCAAGAATCTGCGGCCTGTACCTCAAACTCGTCGTCGTCGTCGATGTTCCCTTGGTTGAGGGAGCTCATTGCGACGCATTTCGCTTTGTTGTGGGATTTTTTCGGATCGAACGGGTCGACCACGATTTGCTCCGTGCCCTTGATTTCCGCCCTACAGAATGGACAACCCTGACCTTCCGAATCCTAGTTTGACAGATAATAATACACGTATTAGCACATTTGATAAATTGCAAAGACATGATTAACTTTGACATACAATGAGGAGCTTCGTCTATAACACAACTACTGCTCGTACAATGTATTTAAAATTCAAAAGGCGGTAATGTTTCTGTACGGATAGTAGTCGTTTCGTGGACGAAGTCACCTACTGTACCATATCAATTTCATTATTATCTGATTCGTCCAATAACTTCCTTAGATTTAGACTGTGGTACTTACTATTTGCCAGGCTTGTAAGCACGGCGTACAGAGCAAATGACCGCAGGGTTCGATTCTTACGTCCTTATCGTTTTCGGCGCAGATTTTGCATAATTGAAACGTGCTTCCCATCTCACAGTATAACTCGTATTGTTCTTGCGTTACGGCTATATGGTCTTCTGGCGTTTGTTGCACAGCCCACGATAAGTCGGGATTAATATTTCTACCATCAGGATATAGATAGCTGAAAAAAGTAGCACAAATGCAGATGTAGACGTCATTTACTTATCTCCCTCTTATCAATAAATAATTGCAAAAAATGTTTTCGAAAAAATAAAAATGACATCGGATTGGCCAATAGGTAATTGTTTCTTATTCGCGATTATTTCACACGACATCGAACCTTTGGAAAATAGTAGGAGAAACCAATAATGAACTGAATTAGGAAGAAAGAAATGGAAAAACGAAAAGAAAATCTTAGAACAGGTAGAGGAGAGTGGAGGGAGTGAGTATAACTAGACACTGATCTAGAAATGTGTCAAAAGGGGGATGAATCCATGAAGAAAATGAAGGACACATTTTTGTACGTTTTCGAACAGATATCTTGAACTTGTAAACAAATACCTAAATATATCGCGTACTTTTCTATCGGGTTGTACACGAAGTAATACAGTGAAATATGGTGAAAGAATTCATCAATAGCGTTTGTTAAAAGGTGGATGACGTGTTATAATTAAGTGGTGTAAATCGGACTGACGCTGCCACTGAATTTTATTATTATTTTATTATTCAATGACAACTTATCATTGCATAATAAAATTCGGAGGAGTGACAGTGTCAGTCCGATTTAGACCACTTAATGATAACACGTTATCTACCTTTTTAACGATCTCTATTCATCAACCAGAACGTTTTTGAAATCGATATCAACGGTTGTTGAGGAAACTACATTTTTAAACAGGCTTGCGTTGCTAGCTGTAAGGTCATGTAATCAATCTATTGTTAATTAGAATTACTTTTTGATTAACCCAATAATGAGGTATTTGTTTATCATATTTGAAAAAAGCTTAACCCATTAGTTCCCGCGGTCCTCATTTTAGTACCGTAAACTGTACCTAAATAAGTACAGCGGGTACTAATGGGTTATTAACCTACTACTTAAAGAGCTTGATAAAGCTCAACGATAATATTATACTTACAATCCTTCTCGGTAGCCATCTAATAAAGCTTGTATCAGACTTTTATTCTGCGGTATGGTCTGTAATATTTCGCCTTCCGCAGTTACGTAACCGATGGCCCACTGCCCTAACCTAGTGCACGACAGCCTAAACACATAGCTTCCGGCCTTGTTGATGTACTTCTGGAGTCTGGCCTTCACCTCGTCGTAGGTCAGAAATGCCACGTAACCGGGATGCGTGACCGCCAGTATTTGCCAGTTCCGGAGCAGCGTACCCCACGGTTGGAACAGCCTACACACACAGAACACGAAAGGGGAACAGAGATCGTATCGGCTTTCTTTTTATTTGTATTGGGGGTTGGGGCGCGTAGGCGCGGAGAATTTCTCCGAAGCGACTCACCTCGTGAATACGTCGAATTCGAAATTTGATATGTAATCGTTGCAGGTCAGGTCTATAGTCGATTTTAGCGCCATTGCCTCCAGACCGGAACTTATAGGATGGACACGGTTCAGTTCTTGGCGGAAGATTTTCCACGTTACTAAGGTACTGTAATAAAACAAAGAGAGAGAAGCGATTAGTATAAGTATAATATCGACGATATGAGAAAACAAAAAATAAACAAGGTAAAACTATAAATCCCGCATTTATAAGATAATTCGCGTGGATTGTGATGGCTTTTCTACTGCTCAAGTCAAAATAACGTTAACGTATGTCCAAAAATAAAACCGGACTTGGATTAAGAAAAGTAGAAATATCTGCAGTTTAGAATGAACTTATCTGACTTTTATTGCTATTGCGGAAGGAATAAGGTCTCACTTCAAATCTGCCTAACATTAGCTAACAATTCGTTACTTTTGTAATGTTTATGGTTTCATTTTGCAAAATTATTGAGAGAGAACTAAAGAAATAAGAATTAGTCAAAGTCGGTAAATAACGGTGGATGTTCCCAAGTTTGCTTTATATGATTCTAAATACATGTAGCTAACAAATCTACTGAAATATATCTTTATTTCTGTAGATTTATCTAAAATGACTTCTTAATAAGTTGTTTAAATTGAGCTTTTCAAAACTAATCAAAGTATCCATAACACCTGGTTAGACTGGCTCTACACAGCACATCATTTCCAGTTGATTACCTAAGACCAATAGATTAAGTGTTAATTAAAGTTTATTTCCTTCCTTCATGTTTCCGCTGAGGATACCGCCCTTGTAAGTTTTCGAAATAAATATTTTGTTAGGTGCCCAACGATACGTGGATATTAAACCAAGGAGAGATAGCAAATTTAGATGTTTAGGAAAGAAAATGCCGTAATTAAATGATTTGAGCGTTTACAAGGGATGCCAGAGAAAATAGTAGCTAATGCCTTTAGAGACACAGAAGCGGGAAAGGGAAGGAAATGGGCGAAATATGGCATTTCGTTAGTGTGGGTGGAATACAGTAACATAGAGGACGTCGGAATGAAAGAGATAACATACTTCGATGATATGGTGTTAATGGCAAGAAATGGGAAAACTATGAACGAAAATCTAAAAGCGTACAACGAAAGCCTTCGAGGCATGAAACTGAGCATAAACGTGGAGAAAACAAAGACAAATCTTATAATTTAAAACAAGGAGAACAAAAATAACACGAAATATATCTACGAGACAAAAAAAACTACAAGTGGATAGCTTAAAATATTTGGCCACAATGGTCATTAAGGATGGAAAGCTAGACGGAGAAATTAAGGCAGCAGCTGGAAGATTTTTCAAAAGCATCAACAATACTTTCGCAGGCAAAAAAGAACTACTAAAACCAACACGAACGCAAATCTTTAAAAAAGTGGCAGCAATACTCATATGCGGGTCTGAAGTGTGAACAACAACACGTTAGTTAAAGAAGCAAGATACGAGGCACTGAAATGAGATTCCTTAAAAAATATTGAAGGAAAAACAAGACTCGGTAGAGTAAGAAATGACAACACAAGGAAAACCATGACGATAAAGCCGACACAAGACAGTTGAGGTGGTAAGGTCACGTTGTGAGAATGAATCACTAGAGAATGGTTAAAAAGTCTACGAGGCGCGGACAATCAAGAAAAGAATTGAAGCAAGACCTTGGAAACCTTAGGTAGAAGAGATAGAAATGGCAGGATAAAAAAGGGGAATAAAATGGAACGAATTCGAAAACAGAAAAAAAAAAAGAGAGTGAAGAAAACTCTAGAAGAAGGAACCACTAGCCCAACTCCGAAATAACTTACACCCAAAATGGTAGAAAAGGCTTTAGGATTACGTAAGTAATTTCGTTAGTGGATAACGAAACCAAGGCACTACGATCTCAAAATCCAATCATTCACCATACATCGAGTGTATTTCTACTTGTACTTTTATAACTTAGAAATGTTCATAACATTTTCTTTAGTAATCAACTATAAACATAATTTTCTAATAGTGTCAACTCATTACTACTTTCTTATCACTTCACAAAAGAGAGCTGCCGCGATTCTCGTCATCATTCTTAGCTATTTTCCTTCCAAAGCAAAAATACATTTGGTAGCTCTAAATTCTGCCTTTCAGGAACTTGATACTAATGAATGTCTCTAGTTGTGCTTACATTTGTGCCGTGCGGGTGTCCATTTTACGATGATGAACTAATGCGCGGTGTTCGTAATGAGTTAGCAGGTGTCATGCGCGAAATTTAATTCTTTTAGTGTTTCAACTGAAGATGCTATCTTAGTTGTCGAAATACGTATATGTAACTTGCCAAATAAAAGTGTGGTAATAGAAAATGTCTCTATTTCATCTACTTATCAAACCACAAGCTGCAATAAGATGTCTGGGTTAAGATTTTCCAGTGTTGTGTCTAATAACTAGCACCCACCGAAAGGCAAAAGTGGGTTGAAATGAAACCAACTCGGCGAGATCCATAGCATACGGAACTCTTAGCAAAACGGACTTTCTCACTCGAAAATTTCTCCTGAAAATGATTCGAAATTTTGGAATTTGTTGAAAATTTGTATCATTACGTAAGATCGTATATTGAGAACAATGCCAATGGTGCGACTGCAGTTGAGCATCTACGTCAAAGAAATTTGTTAAAACTGCTAGATTTGGATGGTCCCAGGCGTCTTCTTCCGTGCCAAAAAAACAACCCCAAGGGGTCCAAACGTCCCCGAAAGATAGCGATTTTCTTTGTTTAGGTTATTATTACGCCCTATTCCCCTTAAAACAAGCTGCCACACGCCACTGAAAAGTGGTGGATAAAGTCAATTGTCACTAACCTAACCAATATTTAATAAGGTGGAAAATTCAATCTATCTGCAACCATGCAAAACCACTCGATATATTTGCTGGCGTAGATTTTTTGGATCCATGTTCTTTTCCATTCCTTTCCGTTTGTTGTTTTGACTTTCTAGTCCTGCACCTCCTCTACTTGTAGATCGTTTTGTACTTTATCATACCATCTTTTGTTTCGGTTTTCACCTGCTCCAACTTCCTATTACATCTAATTCTATCTCTTTGCCGTTATTTGCTTCGACATCCACCCTAAGTGTCTCAACCACCGAAATCCGGTTAAAACACAGTCTAGGACAGTCAGCTTTGCCGCGTGTTCCTCATTCCCGTTCTCGAGAAGAATACTGCATTGCTCTTTCCTGGATGGATGGAGATTTTACATGTGTTTTGCCACGTACCAGGTGGTCCAGTGAATTTTCAAGACGGGTTTCAATGATCCTTGTGCTTCTGAAACTAGACAAGATGCAAACGTCGACTGTGTACATCGTCTGGTTGACGTGGCGAAGAAGTTGAAGAGAAGTGAAGAAAGAGTTGAACTTGGAGGAAGGATGCGCGAGCGATGATTCTGAAGTTTAACCCGGAAATTCCAAACTGAGTGTGATGGGGCATGATAATGTCTTTTGAGATCTACGTCCTGGATGAGTTGACGGTGCAGTAAACGCTCTGCTATTGTTCCAAGGACCGGGAGAAGACTGATGGGCCAGAAGTCTGGGAGTCAGATGGGCGGTTGTCCGGGGTTTGGGATGACGACCGTGTCAACGCATTTCCATTGAGACGGAAAGTGGCGAAGATAGATTATGGCATTCGCGATGCCTGTGGAGAGTCTTAGAGCTTAGCTGAGCGCACCCCTCAGTTTCTTGGGCGAAGCTGATGGAATTTTGTCACGGTCCTGCTTTTCGGAGAGCAGTGGCCTCACCCTAGGTGAACTCGTCGAATGTTGATGACATCAACATTTACATAGTTTGGACTACGTTCTGTCTACAATCAGTTAGCGAAGGCTTTGGGCTTTCCCCGGTGGCGAAGGACGGTCCCCGTTGGGGTGAAAAGTAGTATTTCAATGAAATCCCTTAAACAAAGTGATTGTTACTCCAAAATCGATTTTGCTCGTCACGAATCAGCCTGCATCAGTGCTTTAATTCTGTCAGAAGGCGTCCAATGTACTGCCAAAAAATTAATCAACCCGTTTGATTTAGCCGCGGCTTTGATCTTTGTGAAATCACTAATTACGTAAGCAAAATCTTTAATGCAACATTTTTGCCACAATCATGTACTTACTAGAGATATCTCTTAGCTCAGTTATAAATCATCTACTACTGTGGGAAGCCATCGGTAGAAATAAGCAAGTGAATAATGAGGACGAATTAAATTTCAACGAATATTAATTTTTGCAATAATCGTCAATCACCTTTCACTTCGCGATTTTTGCAAATTACGCTTACCGTAATCTAAAACGCCTCATGAAATACAATCTCCGTAGTTAACGGTATCCGAATTAGTGAATTCCTTAACGGTAACCTAAATGCCGTCATGTGTCCGTAACATCGATCGCTATCAATAAAAATTAGCCAACAGTTTACAGCTATTTACGAAACCATAAACATATATTCTCCTTTACGTATACAATTCCGTCTTTTAAAACATCGTATCCACGCAGAAAAAAAGAAAAAAAAAACGTAAAACAATGCTTATTTACAACACTACACGAGGCGAGCACGTTACTGAATTTCAAGCAGAGAATAGAACAATAAGTGAATGATTCATTGTCTGGATAGCCGATTATAAATATTAATAGGACGCCAGTTTGCGTCTTCGAACGAAAAAGACGTTCGTATGTACCATACGACGAGTCGATTATACCTGTACCTTGTCAGGTACGTAAGTACAAAGCTCGTAGACAATAACAAAGCGCATTGACTCCTTGTCATGTAATTCTAGAAGACGGCAATCTGTCCGAACCAATGTCAGTGGAGATAAGTATACAATACGTTGTAGATTTTTATCGACGAGTTTTTTATGGGACTGCGGGTATTTATGGCCACTGCAGTGGTATCTGCATTTTACAATGGGCTATAAAATAATGAGCTGTAAAAATAGTAGTGGGTGGCGGCAATCAATGGAAGTTGGCACTTAACTGTAGCAATAAATGCTGTTAGGTTGTAGATATACTAGCGTCCAAAAGTCAAAAAAGAACTTATGGTAATTTTTCAGGAAAATTTACGAGAATGCGAATGGTAGATTTAATTTTTTGCCTAACAACTGATAAACTATCAGATAATGCCCACGCGTTTAAAACGTATTAGCGCGAAGAATCTAATGGAACATTTATTTTAAAATATATATTTTTTTATTTTAAAATGTTACTTCTAGATTATGGATTTTCGTTACAAAAAATTCCTCTATACAAGATGGTAAGTTCTATCGAGGATATTGAACCGAAATTATCAATCAGGTGAAAAAGGGAGGAGCAAGGGTACAATAAATCATTGGACTTCAATGCTTTAGGAATTGCAAAATGAAATGGGTTGTTTCCTACATTTCTGCAGTTTCCTCCGGTTATGGCTCTGCCCCGTCTTTGTATTCGAGGGATTGGACGCATACTCGAGGCCTATGTTTGATTTCCACGCTTAAAAATATTAAGACACATCTTCTCTCGAATTCCCGATTTCAGAGACGAGCAAAGATTACAAGTCCTCGAGATGGTTTGGCAATAGATACCTTTTTAAAGATTTTCGACTTGCTTGTAACTGGTATTTTTGACATTGTGACACTCATAATGTCTTAAGGTTCGGTTTCGTTTCTTGTAATTACGATCCTTCTCTTCATTCAGTCATTTTTCTATCTAAAATTTTCTAGAGTTATGGTTCTGACCATGTAAATCTTGCCTAAAATCAATAGTAATGTACGGGATAAAAGCAAAAGAAGAATACTAGGAACAATAGACAATGGTGGAGGTTGGTAAATGAGAGGCCGATAAGAAACCGATCCCCAGGCATGTTGTTTAATAAAGCCTACAAAGAAGACGAGATTGGACTTAGCACTTGAGTAAAATGGGAAGCAAAAGAGTAGCTCAAATAATTACTGTAAGACGCAGAAATGCCAGGTCGATTTTTGAAACGATGGCCAAACAAGTCGGTAGTTGGCAGCATCGAACCAAGACACTGGCCTAATATACTCAGGAAATAGGAACATCCGAACATAAATGAAATAATTCATAACCTCATTACAGAGGAGGGCAGTGTAGCGGGAATAAGTTGAAAGATTAACGATTTTCCAATGGCGTCAGGAGCAAGGAGTTTCGCAGATCGCTCACCAAAGAGATAGGGAGAGCTAGCAGCCTGCATCGCAACAACCTTAATAAGAACGCACCGAAATAACCGGATATATGGTAAGTCTAATACATGAAGGAGAAAAAGGATTGTTTTAGAGAAAGTAGGATGATCTGAACTCGACTAGAGTAGTTCTTAACACTATTATAAGGAGCAATGCAGTAAATAGAGGTCGAGAGCTTGAAGAATTTTCCCCACTATTTCAGGAACAAGAACATCAGGTTAATCTCCTAAGAGATGGCGAGACAGTCTTCATATCCAGAACAGCATCCACTACTTTGTCTTCTTAAGGATGTTGATCCGAGCACACTCCGTCAAAGCTCAAGAACTTATCACGTCCCCTAACCAGTTTACTCCATGAGGTCGGTGTCCTCGATAAAAGCTAGCATTTTGTCAATGGGAAGCTTCTTTATCTCTTTTGGCTGCAATAAGTGGGATCGAAAGTGTTTAAGTGTCAGATTGCTCAGCCACTTCTCCTTCTTCACAACAGGTTCTATTGATTTGGTCGTCTACTATAGGATGATTGCTAATACGAAAGTGCCCCGCTAAGAGTTTCAATGCATTTTCACTTTGTTGTAGCAACTGTTGTAGCAACAATGAACAGGCGCGTTTTTGAATATCAGTGCCGAAGAAACCAGAGGAGAGGCTGCACAAAGAACACTAAACAACATGACCGATAGTCAGGTGACTATTATAGCCGTTATGAAAGCTACTACTAGGTCAAAACTGGTAACATATTTCAAAGAAATTGGAAGAACATGGAGACATTAAAGGCAACTTAATTCCCGACGAACTAAGCAAGGAAGGCTCTAAAGGAAACTTCCTAGGACTATAATCTATGTTCAGGATAACAAACAATTCCGCCCGACAGGAAAACTGGTTATGGCTAGAAAGAGAACATTCAAAGAAATGGAAATTAAAACTTAAGGTCAATTCCACAGTAAGGCACTGTTAGGTAGATTAGATGTTATTAATTTTCAACTAATCTAATTAGAAGAAGCCAAAAGATATTAAGATTACTATCGGTCTAGTAGCCTTCTTGAGAAAGCATCTAGGTAACATGGGAATGGTAAGCAAACCGTGGGATAGGATATGTGAACTACAATGCATATTATCTGCGCCTGCGAGGAACTTTGGAGACCACGATACTACTCAGACTTCTCTTCAGCAAGATTGTGATCTTTCTCAAGGACATGGGGTTCCTCACTAACTTAATACGTTTAGCTCAGCGTGCACTAACATAAAAGTGGTCGCAACGGTCGAAGCGAGTGCTTACATAATCCTTTCCTTGCAACTCCTCCCCTTGGTTTCTGATTCACGCGACTTTGAATATGAATAAAATAATTTCTTGTCTTTAAAAGAGCAAACATTTCCGACAAACGGAACGTTTCCACGAAGACAACACAGCTTACTCACTATCTATCTAATCATAGTCAGGCGTTTCTTCCAATTATTTAACCAACTGATTAGTGAAGATCTAAAACATTTTCCATCGTACACCGTTCGTCTTTGCGTTTACCAGCGTGAATCACTGCAAGTCCTACGCTAATAGGGGCATATCACGGTGGCGATCCATTCAATTTCCTCTCGTCTAATCTGAACACGCACACATTACAATGCACGCAACATTGGTGTCAAGGTGACGTTTTCCGTCATCTAATCGCAAACGAACGCCGAGCTTGAAAAGATCCAGCTTCTGTTTTGATCGCCTCTCTCTTTACGAGGTCCGCCTCGTCTCAATCGGGCCGGATTTATCCGGTTAAAGTGCAGGTCACGTCGCCGTTGCACGGACCGAAATCGCAACAACGTTCGGGCGTTATCTAATACTGTGTACTACTCTGCAGTACTGTGCCTCGGGTATTAACGGTATTGCGTAATGTTTATTGTGTTACGAACGGATGAGCAGATGGGTTTGGTTTCTTTCTTGCCGATGAGATTAATATGGAGTTGATGATGCAGATAATAGATAAGTTTCTAAAATCACCTTCTGGTTTTGGACACGTTTATAATCCGGGAGAATCTTCGCCATTGAAGCACATAAACACTTGCAGTTTAATCTTCATGCGCAGATTTTGGGCTTGACAGGCACAATAGGTTCAATCCAAATGAGGCAAAGGCAGTATGAATATGTTGCAATGTTTGGTATTGGAAAACTGTGGTGGGATAATTATATTCTCAGTAAAGAATGCTAGTCTAAACAACGCTTACCGATAACACACGTCAAAAATGAATTGACACTTAAACACAGGTCCGTCGGAAATTATGTACTTAAAAGGGAAACATAAACTGCCCTACAAAGGGCGGATGTATCGCAGTGTTAAACCGTATATATACAGTTTCCGTATGTCGGTCATGTTTTTCCTTGTTGCAAATCGGATATTTTTTATAATTATTATTAGTCTTTATTTATTCTCCTATTCCAATATTTGGAATAGAAACTCTAAAATTCCACATCTCATTTTCCTCCTGCTTCCATGGATAGTTCGCGTATATCTAAGAAATCATCCAAATCCTAAACTGGGAATTTTCATTACACTATTCCTGCTCTCTCTGCTACTTCCACGTGGATCGTGCGAGTTTACCAAGGAATCCTAAGCTTGTTCAGGAACCATTCCTTTGGAGCAATAATAGTTGTTTGCATTTTGTACTGTTTTTAACAATTTACTCCCATGTTCCAATTCATATGATCTCAAGGTGTTCTTCGGTTCCATCTACTTAACTTACATGTGGTACATCTCTGCTTATCTTGTCTTGTGAGGTGTTCCTATTGGATACGATTTGCACCTAATTGGTATTAGTATACAAGGCGTGTAAATGAAGAATGAAACTGCTAGCGTAGTGTTCGATTGGGCAACACAGGTAACGTGGTACTTGAACGAGAGGCAAGTCATCGTATGATACGCCATCAGTGCGAGTTGGAACTCGTTAGAGTCACGTTATTTGTCCATAGCAATTGCTTTAGCGAAAGAGATTTTGCTGATGCGTTCCGAGAAACCTTGCCTATGACCAAGAGGACATGAGGAGGGACAAGTGCGTTGACTTTTTGGAATCAATTGAAGATGACTCCCGTTTTCTGGAACATGTTATTACTAAAGTTTGATCAAAAAGTAGATGACGTGTTATCATTAAGTAGTGTAAACCGGTCTTTGTCTCCACTCTACGTGCAAGGCGCGACATTAAAATTCCGAGAAGAAAGGGCGTCAGTCCGGTTTACACTACTTAATGACAACACGTCATCCACTCTTTTATCAAACCTTTGTCATTACCGATGACGAGAGTTGCGTGGTTGAGGACAACCCGGAAACCAAGTGCTAAAACATAGAATCGCAGAGTTCTTTTTTCAAGTTGCACATCGGTAAATCCTGTATTTCTAAAATAATTACAAAGCCTCGTCGAATATCAAATTTTTATCGCGATTTATTGAGAATCTGACAAGCCATAAATACAAATGAATACAGGCGTTAACTCTTTGATTTGTCGTAGGAAACGCGTGGTTTTAACCAATTCATGCATCCCGGATACTGGGAGATCAGGTTTGATACGGACCCGACTCGTTATGGCCTGCCTAGTGCTATGTTTGAATACAACGTGTCGTTAACTGCAAGGGGAACGCGAGAAATTGAAACATAATCGAACGAAAAATGTGTACCGTAAACATTATTGAAATTTTATATTGGAAATGTCAAGGTAAAGTACTCGTAATTTAGAAATTAGTTAAGTACGTTAAGCGCAATGAAACGAGAATAAGAAATATGTGGTTTTAAGAAGCTTGAATCTACGTAGTAGCATTGCACACAATCAATATCATGAAGACTGAATGGTAGAGGAGTTATAGGAAACGGATTAAATGAAATAACAAATAAAACGATATTTGTAAGAGAATATATTTTCCTACTATAATAGGAAAGCCGCAATTAATTGAAGTTTTGTCCATTTTATAAACAACATTTAACAGTTACTCGTAGTATGCGATGTTTATCTTTCTCACGTGGAAACCTAAATGGTAGAAGTCGGGTAATATCTGGAGCAAGATCAAGTATTTCTTGTTCTTTTTATCAGGCAATAAATAATATGTGTTGAAGGACTTCGAACATGTAATTGGAAAATGAAGGCGAATTTTTACAAGTTGGAGGAAGAAATATAAATACGCGTGTAAATCGCAGCCATATGTCAAGCAGAAGTCTTGAGGACGTGTCTTGTTTACGCATTCATAGCCGGAACTTATGAGTGTTTTCAATACATTTTTCCGCAATTCAAAACCACTTATCATTTCCTTTTCTTTGATACTCATTGACTTATACTTCACATAATCTTGCAAATAAATTTGACGCATTAATTATGACAAACCCTCTATGTACATTAATCCGTCTTATTTTTATTGTGATTTAGTTTATTTAATTGTATGTACGGTCAATAAACTGCTAATAATATTGTTATTATTATTATTATTATTATTATTAATAATAATATTATTTGGAAATAGTAATTTTCTTTGTATTGCTAAACCAAAATAAACCCAATATAATTGCGACATATGAATGAACAAATAAACGTTATTACCAAAATTTAAATATCATAATATCCAAAATTTTTCCCAAAAAAATAACTATTTTCTTCCATGTGGATATTAATTACCACTTTTATCACGATTTCGTTCCCACGAGATCTTTCCGCGTCATCAATCTATCTGTAGACGGAAGAGGAGAATAATTAATACGAGAGTCCTTTTCGCAGTTTTTCATATAAAAAAGTATTTTACGACTTTTGCTTTGTGGAACTAGACCAGAGACTCGTTCCATTATATCACTACTAGGCGTCACGCTGCTTTTAGACGACTCTTCCCGTTTCCCATGCGGCGAGCATTAAATCACGTTCTCAAATAAAAGAAGTATACGTATAGTAGAATCCGAACGAGTTCCTTTCTCGTTTTGTCCACGTGTATGTAAGCGTATGTTAGAATGCAAGTCGGTTTAATATGGGAGTAGACGACGATATGAATCCAATGCGGTATACATGGTAATTAGCTTTTACGGTGTTCCATCTGGACATGATAATTACATGGAGTTAATATGATGGCTGATGATGTTGAAGCAGAAACGCTCTTTATGTTGCATTGGTCGATGGAACAGATATTATGCTTCGAATTGATGCATTTATATTTTTGATGTTTTGATGCTTTATAACTAGACTGGGCAAATATGCGGTATGATGAGTCATCCGTCCTTTCTCCTCGGTAATGTAATATTACATTGTGAAAAGGACAGAGGACTCATCATAGCGCATATTTGCCCAGTTTATTTATAAGAAGTAAGTTTTAAAATCAAAATAGTTAGGCTAGTTATCTAGTATCTTCTTATTGTGGTTGGGGATAGCAGTAAAGTTGATAATCTATACTTTATCTTCACATAAGACTCGATATCGATGTATGAGAAGAAGGTAATGGACAATGCACAATTGGAAAGGTACGCAGTAGTGCACTGATCCAAGGCTAAATTGGCAATTTACTTAAGTGTTCTCATAAATAATCCATGGCCCAAAACCTTCTTATTAAAAAATAAATTAAAAACGTACATCCGCTAGCAAATCCAGATTTAAAATCTAAGACAAAAATTAATGTACGTTTAATTTCAATTCCAATCAAATTCACAACACGCGCATCTCATCCAATTACAAATTTGGACATCGCCGTTTATCGTTCCGTATCTACGCCTTACCAAAATAGCATCGCGCCAAACTAAAAAATTAATTGCAAGTAGAAAAGAAAAAAAGCCGAGCTCCACGCCTGCGTCCGCCCACCGATAATGCCCAAAACAGTTACCGAACTTTACTTTTTTGGATGTCTTCCACATTCCTCTTCGCTAAATAACACGTCAATCCGGCGAACGTGCGGGGCACTACGCAAACAAACAACACACACCTATATTGAAAAATAACATTTCTTCTGTATTGGTTTGCGTGTGCGTAGCATCAGACTTCGACCGTTGTGGGTAATGAGACCAGCAAACAAACATCGCGCAAACATCGTCGACCGTCCTTTTCGCTTTCCGCCCTTTTTCTGTTACGTAGTGCTTTTACGAATTGATGGAAACCTATTGAGTTGACATTTTAACAAAGAGGAGACGTTTTGGAATACGAGGGCGGTTTGATGGAAGAGTGACTTTTCAATAAAAAAAAGGTTATCTTACTGTATAAAATACCTATATTTTATTTTTCAACATAATCCACTTTTAACTTTACACACTTAGCCCGGCGAGTTTCCCACTTTTTTCCCACCATCCAAAAAATAATATTTCGGAAACACTTCAAAATATGCATTCGTTTCGGATATTGCTCCGTCATTTGTCTGAAATTTCGTTCCATCGAGCCACTTTTTTAAATTTGGAAACAAGAAGAAATCACTGGGAACCAGACCCGTTGAATATGGTGGATGAGATAGCAAATCGTAAGGCATTTCGGACGAATGTGATGGCGCATTATCGTAATGGAACAACACTTTCTTCGGTAACCACACATGTCAGCAAATAAGCAAAATATTTGCCAGTTACTGCTTTTCCTTTTTGTAAATAATCAATGAAGTACCTCTGGAATGTTAGAAACCTGTGCGTATGATCCTATTGGCCGAAGAAGAAGGCGACACACGCATTTCAATATAATGAAAAATTCAGTTTGTATTCAGCTTTCGTATTGCAAGCAGTGAATGGTGAAGAGTGTGTGGAATATTTTAAAATAGCGAATAACGTTAAAGTAATGTCAGCAAGAAAGGAATTATCCCCAGAAACGCGTGCTCAAATATTGGCATACCACAACATCGGCCAGGATGACCAAGAAATTGCTAAATTACTGGAATTAAATCGTAGAACCGTGGATAATAATAATAGTAATTTATTTATTGCCAAACAGCCCAAGAACCATTTACAGAGCAAAAACAACAACAACAACAAAACAAAATACAGTATGAATGTGCACACCATACACAAATGATATCCAACAGATATCTAAAAAAACGGATGCGCAAATACTTTTGAGCGGCAGTGTACATACGTATAGTACAGAGAGACACATAATGTAAACTTAAATATTATTCGGTAGTGGAAATGTTTATGAGAAGAACGGATAAATTTCAAGCCCATTTCCATTCCTCATCATATGTGTTATTGCCGTCTTTAGCAGTATGTTCGTCTTAGTTCTGGGAAGATTAAAAGTGTTAAAGTGTCGAGTATTACGAGCAGGTACAGTGAAATTATTTAGCGATAGGAGAGCGGAAGAACCAATTCTATTGGTAAGGAGTTGAAAAAGAGAATTCGCCCTGGTGTTGTCTCTTCTATCAGAGAGAGAAATGAAGCTGTCTATAATGTTGAAAAGTATGAAACAAGTTGTAGTGCATCCAATAGCCAGCGACACGGACGACCAAGCATGAAAACACTGGCAGAAGATCGCGCAAAGATAATCACAAGCAGACGAAATAGACGAAAAATTACCGCCGAAATAAATATTTGGCGTCCATAACCAGTTCATGCCACTACAGTAAAGAGGCTTTTACGCCAAGCCATTTTGTACAAAAGAATTGCTATCCGGAAACCGTTATTGCGCAAAGAAAACACAGGGAAATGCTTAACATGGGCCAGAGAGCATATACCAGGTCTAGTAGTATGAAACCGGAATTTCCCTATAGATGGTGCCAGCGTTCAGTTTAATCACCATAAGACCCCTGTTACACAGCCATCGTCTTCTTCTAACAGCTGAGAGTGTCAACAAACATTAACCCACGTTCCGTACACTAGTATATTTTTTATGACCTCAAACATGTCAAGTTTCGAGCCTAATAACTACGATTTGCGGACTGCATTAATTTTTTGTTACCATTTAAAGAAAACTGCTGCAGAGTCGCATAGAATGCTTGTCGAAGCATACGGTGAATATGCTCTCGGTAAAACACAGTGCTTCGAGTGGTTCAAAAGATTCGAAAGTGGTGATTTTGAGGTTAGTAACAAAGAACGTGGAAAACCACCAAAAAGTTTGAAGACAAAGAGTTACAAGCCTTATTGGATGAAGACGATGCTCAAACTCAACAAGAACTCGCGGATCAATTAAATGTATCGCAGAAAGCTATCTGCAATCGTTTAAAAGCTATGGGAAAAATTCAAAAAGTGGAAAAATGGGTTCCGCATGAATTGAACGAAAGACAGCAAGAAAACCGAAGAACCACCTGTGAAATGCTGCTTAACCGGTTCAATAGAAAATCATTTCTCCATCGAATCGTGACAGGTGATGAAAAATGGATTTATTTTGAAAATCCTAAGCGTCGTAGATCATGGCTGAATCCAACCGAACCATCGACATCAACTGCAAGACCGAATCGCTCTGGAAAGAAGACGATGCTCTGTATTTGGTGGGACCAAAAGGGTGTTATTTATTCTGAGCTGCTGAAACCTGGTCAAACCGTCAACACTCAACGCTACCAACAGTAAATGATAAATTTAAGCCGAGTAATAACTGAAAAACGACCGGAATATGCAAAAAGGCAGCACAAAGTGATTTTCCTGCATGATAACGTCCCACCTCATACAGCAAAACCGGTCAGGGAAACAATTGAATCGTTCAATTGGGAATTACTACCGCATGCGGCTTATTCCCCAGACTTGGCTCCATCCGACTATCACTTATTCGCATGGATGGGTCACGCTCTCGCTAACCAACGCTTCAATTCGTACGAAAATGTATAAAAATGGCTTGATAATTGGTTCGCTTCGAAAGAAGAAAAGTTTTTGGCAAGGCATCCATAAATTGCCGGAGAGGTGGGAAAAATGTGTACAATCCACTGGAAGTTATTTTGAATAAAATATTTTTTATCACTTTCGAATAGCAATCGTTTTATTTTTACAAAAACATTCCGGTTTTAGACCTGGTAGATTGGACGTTAGAAGATTTGAAGAAAGTGTGCTGGATTGACGAGTCGAAGTTTCCTTTTATCTTTGCTTCAAACTGCTGAAAATTTATCCGTAGATCGAAACGGAAATGAGCACTTGAATCTTGTATTTCACCAGCAATAGCACATGGAGGAGAAGCAGACAGGATTTGAGGCTATTGTGGGTGATTTTATCAATATAGACGTTATCCTTAGAAAAGAAAGTTGTAGGGAGATTTTGGATTTCATCTGAAACACGAATATTCGATGAAAACTTCGTGTTCCAGCACGAAAATGATCCAAAGCACACTCCCAACATATACCGCGAGTATTTAGAATAACCGAAGCTGAGCATGGACGTCTGCCTTACTCCAATTCTGATACCAAAAATGACAAGAAAAACTAATGCTTACTGTAGGTATGTTATTGCTACAAGACAATGGCCTATATCACACAAAGAACAAATGATGTCTTAACGTAATTGGGCTATTCGCCAGATCTAGCTCCTTGTTATTTTCACGTTGGAATAAATGTATTCAAGTAAATGGAGATTATATTGAAAAACTACATCGTAATTTTGATGAAAATTGACGAAATAAAAAATTATAGCCAAATCTCTAGAACTTTGGAAACATGCTTGGTAAGTATGATAAGGCTTGAAACCAAATTGCTTGAAGATCGACATTAATTTAAAATCTGACCTAAAAATTAACGTTTGATTCATTCTAGCGCGGTTATCAAAGGCTTTTTGTTTGCCTCATGTTTTCCTGTGTATCTCACGACACCCACTCATCTATCGCCGTGCGTGGTATCACACCGTTTCGCTAATAAAACTGGTTTCTTGCAAGTCGCACAGACGAACGACGCGTTTGATTATTTCTTTGAACTCTTCGTGACCGTCGTCGGCTGAGGTGAGGCCCTCACGTCGGCGGTTTGCTTATTGTCGTCGATTGTGTGTGTCGAATGGAAATGATAAGCATGAAACGTTGGAGAATATAACTACCTACATGCACATATGCGAATATGTCTGGAAAGCCAGAAGTCGTTGGAACGCTATAAGTTAGTTTGCATTTCAATGTGGTAGTCGATTAGGGAGCGAAAGCAAATTGCTTTTGGAATTCTTAACTATAATTGACGCGTCCGATTACTTCGGTTAAGTCGTTTTGATTGTAACCAAATGATAGTTTTTTCTTGATTAGATAGATTCCCTTCGTAGATTTGGGAAATTATCAATATTTTCGATTAAAATAAATATTTGAGACAGCGGATGTTGTCTGTAATGTAAAGGAAGTTAATGAACATAATTTAGAGGCAGCTCACCCAATGATTGTAATTTCACAGAATCTTATTATGGTATTAATATTTATGGAACGCAACTGATGGTACCTGGAATTTTAAACGTGATTCAAATTGATATTGCACAATCAAACCAACCGTAGTTTCTGTTTCGATCATAAATTGCAGCAATTTTCTAAGAACACGAACACAACCATTAGGAAATAAGCGGACGAAACGAGTTCTACGCATCTACCTCTTTCCGCGTTGTACCTGTTTTGTATGGGGCAGGTACATACATCCGGCGTAGCCCCCGTCTGTCCTAACACTTCTCAACGGTTGTGTATACATATCGGACGAGTATAAGCTTCTGGAACAGTCAATTATCTTCACTACTTTCAAAAGCAGTTTTCCTTAAAAATTGGTTGACGATAGAATAGGTTGCAGAAGTATTGTTAACTCAGTCTGCAATTCTAAGCCGAAAAGGAGTAAGCTCTTGAGATAACAACTGTATAATCAATGTTAATTTTGCGATTTCCGTAGTTTTAGAAGCGATTTGAAAGTCTGACAGTGTAAGCACCTTACCTCGTCCAACTAAACTCAAATGTTCGTTGAAGTAGTTGTACCAAGCGGAAATGCTTTCGAAAGAGTTGAAATTTGTCTGTTACCTACATGTTCGGAAGAACGGAACGTGGGACGATTTTTCATAGAATGTGGAACGAAACAGAGGATCACAAATCAATAAAAACTAGCTACGTGTAATTCCGAATTTCCGAAATTTGCATATTCTTACAACGCTAGGAATCAAAATATATCTATGGTAAAGGGACGGTTAAAATTACCTGTAAGTAAAACGATGTCAGACAATGTCACTAAAAACCAGTTAGAAACCAATTAAATAAATTTTCAAGGAAATTAACTAATGATGAATGATTAATAAATAACTTTAATGATTCCCTTTCTGAAAATACGGGTCAAAAATTACCCTTAAGTGAAACGATGGTTTGGAGCAATGTGATTAAATGAGAACAATCAGCTAAAAACCAGCTACAAGCAATTCCGAGAGAAGTAACTAAATTTGTGTGATTTATTCTCGTAAAAGATCAGGGAAAATCTGCCCTTCAATAGGACGATCGTTTAAGACAATGTAAATAAACGAGCAGAGCTAAATTAAAAACTAGCTATATTGTATTTCCAGAAAATCAACTGGACGATTAAGATTAACCTTTGTAAAAGACAGTCAGAAACTACCCCGAAGTAGGATGATGTTCTGAAATAATGTGATGAAACAAATCAGCTAAAAAGTAGCTACATGAAATACATCAGTGAAAAATTGCCCTTCTACCCTCGAAACGCAGTCCTAAGCTATCCCTAAGCAACACGATTTTTAAAGCAATATAATTAAACGAGTAGATCTCAGTTAAAAATCAGCTACATAAAACTTCAAATTAACTGAGATTTTGTCATTGATTCTCGGACAAGATCAGTTAACAGCTAATTGTAAGTAAAACAGTGTATTTGTACTATGTGATATTCATTGTCAGTTGGAAACCAGCTACGTCCTACTCAGAAGGAATTAACTGAATCTCTGTGTTTGGTTTCGAGACAACTAATTTAAGTAATCAATACAATTTGAACTGCTTTTCAATCGAACGAATTGAAAACTAGTTAAATTGTGCTTCGTCCGCCTAGAGAGACAGAAAAGTGAATATCTTACAACCTAGTTTTAATCCTTCTCTTGAAACATTCCGGAGAAATATGATCAAATATCCAAAAACTAGTTGATATATCCCACTGCCAATTATGATAGGATGTTTGCTGCGATTTAGTGCTTTCATTGTCAAAAATCAATGAAACAGTAGCAAAATGATATTCTGCTGTCACCTAAGAACATTGATAACTCTTTCGGTTTGAGTTTGACACAATTTCAACCAACTAATGTTAAAAATAACAATCAGTAAGGTATGTTAGTAAGAATGGAGCAAGACAGGCTAGTAAGGAGAATATAGAAATAGGGAAAAGAAATAGAGGTAGACCGAAAAAGACCTGGAGGGAGGAAGTTAAAAGAGTAGAAGAAAGAAGAGGAGTGGAAGGGAAAGATCCCAAAATTCGTCCAAGATAGAAGACTGTGGAAAGAAATCTAGAAGAAGAAAATCGAATAAGAAGAAACGTGAAAAAGAACAAAGTGTCCGATACTCGACTCCCGAGCCTTACACTCAAAGGTAGATAGGCTCTTGGATTAAGTAAGTAAGTAAGATATGTTCATTTTCAGGAAAGATCAGTTAGAAACTAGTTACGTTTTCGGAAAACTTAAAAATACAAACTATTAAACACCACTCTCTAGGTCAATCAAAGACAAATTGCTGTAAATTTCAAGTTTGCTTTTATCGGCCTAGAAAGTGGTGGAGATAATCCAAAAGATATGTAGAACTTATGTAGCACCTATATTCGTCTATAATGTGATTTTGAACAAATCTTTCCCAGGATAATATAAAAGATGGCAGCAGATTATTGATGTCATGTACGGTAGGTTTCATGTGAAACTGCAAATTAGGGTCGTATTAAATTGAATCAGAAATTCTCTGTTTGTTTTTCTTTCCTAATTATCTGAGTCTTCATCTTATTAGACACAGAAATTTTGTGATTTTCTATTCTTATTTCGTACGACCAGTTATTTATCTTTGTTGTTGTGGACAGTTTAACCTTCCTATACTCACGTCAAAATGAAAGACGTATACTATACTATATAAATCGGTCTCACAGACCGTATGCGTGAGTATAGGAAGGTTAACTATTTTGAACTTTATCTTTATGTTTTTCAACATTCTATTTGCAATCGATTGACTGATTGTACATAATCAAAAGAGTGGTGTTCATCCAAATTCTACTTAAACTTTTGGACCAGAGCATAAAAAGCGAGCACAAAAGAGTAAAAAATGGAAACGAATAATCAAGGAGGGAGCGCTTAATTTCCAAATATATTACATTTCATTTCATCGCTTTCCATTTAATAAATTTAATACGAACAGATCCTTTGTTAACACAGCAAAATTTAATTAGTATTTCACATTCGGCCTTGATCCTTTCGCAAAAAAACGGGAAACTCAAAGCAATAATGCTTTATATTTCATTCGTGTACAAAGAAAAAAAGTATCTCTGCGGACGTTAATTCTGAACGTAAGCTTCGCAAAGTCGCAATCTACATTTCTGATGGAACACAAAGAATCCTTTGAAATTCCATCAAGCGACCCGGGCGCCTTCCTACGAACGTTATTCGAAGCGCAAAATGGAAATTGGGATCCGAACATGCTCGCAGAGAGAAGCAGGTGAGTATACAGAGAGAAACGTGTAACTGATTTACTGTTGTACGCTCGACTAGGTTTTATTCTAATTTATTTGACGAATTTTGCCGTCATCCTTAACCCTTGGCGCAACGTTTTACGTTTATGGTAAAATGAATCGTTAATAGGTCAAGCTCGTGTTAAAGACGTTCAAGATTGAAATCCGAAGGCATTCGCCTGAAGGTGCGGTTATAGAAAGTTCGTCACGACCGCAATCCTTCTTCCATGGGAACGTCGAGACTGGCATCTCGAAATGTTCCGGTCGTATCACGTTTTTTTCGCCGCTAAAATTACGCAATTTGCAAATAAGATGCTTGCGATTTTATTGCTTCTTTCGCTACAAGAGTTTTATTTAATAAAATCGCACACTTAACTTGGTTGGTTAGTTTATGCACGTACGAGACGTTGCGGGCCACCTCTTATTTCCACAACAATGTAAGTAAAATGAATGCTTGTACGCCCATAATTCAAAGTTGAGCTCGATACTTATTGAAAATCAAAGAACCGAGAACCAGTAATCGAAACCGAACGTTCATGTGATGATGCGGATCACGAAATTGCAGTTCTCCCTAAAGGTAGGATAATTACCTATCATTTCGTCGAACATTAATAATTCAAACTGAAACTATTTCTTTCTCTCTCTGTTTCTGGCATGTATATAAGCACGTACTTAGGTACGTTCAAGTAAGTATATCATACGTGGCCATCTGAAAGTTTCAACTAAATAAATATTTTTAGAGCTTTTTCGTTCTTCGAAAAATGCCTAATCCGTAATAAAAGTTCGAACCTATTTCCAGATATAAAAACCTTTTAGATAAAGGAAATGAAATAATAAATAATAAATCATTTTTACTCCAATAATCTACCAAACTCGGTACTTTCGCAATTCCCATCTAACCAAGGAGCCCGATAAATCTCTTCATCGCTACAGCACACATAGGGCACCATTCTTGAAGCCGGGATTGTGGAGCAACATCTGAATTCATTAGATATTGAGTGGCGTATAAACTGATTTCATCAACCATTAAGTTTATCAAATCTTCGGTCAGGAATAAACTGAAGTATTCAATTTGCTCTGCCATAGCATAGATTCCACTTACGCTGAAATCCATTCCACTTTTTCTAGTAAAAATGAGTTGCTTTTGGTTTCGGATGCGTTCATGGAAGATTTGAGAGGTCACGAGAGCAAGGACCATCATGATCGTTTTGTAAAGTGGTGAAGCTTTCTAGATCTATTGGCCGTGGTGGATCAATCACCACTTCTCAAGGTTCCGACTTGCCTGCTGATATTTCAGCACAGACTTCTGTCCGCCGTCTTCCACTGCCAGTTCCCTCTTCCAACCCGTTTTAGGTCCTCTTTCACCTAATGTAACCATCTTAATCTTGGTCTTCCTCTTCTTTTCTTACCACCTGGCCCCCATTGTAATATACACTATATTGGTAATCTATTTTCGAGAGCCAAAATTTTAATAAAATAAAATGTAGAGGACTCTCTATGAACGACCTAATGATAAAATTAGGTCCTTTAATGGGCAGTTAGCAAATAACCGTGCAAAAGCTTACAAAGTAAGCACAATTTGCATATGCCAATAATCCTGTAGAAAATTTTCCATCTCACCGAGATATCGACGTATCACCTGGAAATTTGTACTGTATCACTCGTAGAACGATATACTGTACTGACGAGTCCTAATGAGGACGAAACTAATTAATCTGCAGTTGCGTTTTGCGATTGACATAGTCAAAATTTCCTACAGAATTATTAGCATATGTAAATTGTGCTTACTTTGTAAGCTTTTGCACGGTTACTGGTTAACTGCGCATTAACGAATCTAGTTTTATTATTAGGCCGTTGATAGAGAGTCCTCTACATTATATTTGATTAACACAGTATATTGTTGAGGATTCTCCCGCTCTTCATACATGACCTATCCATTTCACCCCTCGCTCTTTGATTTTGTTCACAATATCAACACCTTCCATTTCCCGTGCTCTTTCATGATTCAAAAAAGACTGGCAAATCAGAATAAATCCATTATAGGACAATATCAATGCGGATTTACGAAAGGAACATCGACTGTAGATGCAATTCACACAATAAAACAAATAATTCAGAAGGCCCATGAATACAAGTTAGAAACTGAGATGCTTTTCATAGATTTTCGACAAGCATTTGACTCAATAAATATAACAGAACTATTACTGGCATTAAAGGAATGATTAATAATGATAACGATGAAGAGAACTGCAGTTAACATAGAAACACAATTTGGAGAAACAGAAGAGTTCATAATTAACAAAGATGTCAGACAAGGGGATGCACTGTCGGCCACGCTTTTCAATCTAGCGTTGGAACACGTGTTAGCGAAGATAGACAAAGGAATACTTAGAACTAGAGGAGGTCAGATAGTGACATATGCATATGATGTGGTAATTATAACAAAAAACAGGGCAATAATGAAAATCATGATGGAAATCATCGTTACAGAAGGAAAAAATATGGGACTACATCTAAATGAAAATAAAACAAAAATAATGATATTTGGAAAGAAACTGGGAAAGAAATATGTCAAAATATGTAATAACAATTTCGAAGCAGTTGAGGAGTTTAAATATTTAGGTGTGAGGATATCTGCTGGTGGAGACAGGGAAACCGAAATTGAAGGAAAAATAATGTCACTTAATACAGCTTTCTATGCCAACAAAAAATTACTGAAAAGCAAAATCCTAACAAAAAGACAAAAATGAACCTCTATAAGACACTAATAAGACAAACCGTACTATACGCAGCAGAAACTAGGAGCATGTCCAAAAAAGATGAAGAAAAACTGACAATAGCTGAGAGAAAAATACTAAGATAACAATTCTAGGACCAGTGAGGATTGATGAGAACGAGTATAGATCGAGAATGAATCACGAAATATACCACAAAGAAACTTAAATAATTATTACAAAAAGCAAATATAAGATAGTAAACATTAAAAAATAGCATATGCTTATGTAGCAAAAATCTTGTTTTGCCCTACAGTGACCAAATTTCAAATTCCCTCCGACGGCGAGTGTTAAATATTCGACAATTAGATGATTGGATTTGCCCATAAAAGTAAAGTGATAAAATACAACCCCGAAATGTGCAGGGAACGATGACCATGACCTATAATAATAGCACCCCAAAAAGTTATCCCGCTCCTTCAAAATTTCTCGGTAACAGTGTACAATATACGCGACATTCGCATATTCTATCCACGGCCGAATATAAAACACTAACGATAGAAAACGACCGAAAATATCCTTGACATGCCAACGGAATGCAAATACAACATCCATGAATAGTGGATGTGCGACGCGTTGCATGCGAGATTGTCAATGAGTTCCGGCCTTTATGCATTCATGAATGGACGAATGAATGAAACGTGTCGACCGGCGAACGAACGCGACGTCGTCGTTGGACGGACTCGTCGCAGCGCGGTACAAAAATTGATCGAACCTTCTAGCAGCGTACACGAGGGCATATTCGTTTCACGTATTTATTCATAAATCCTTACGAAATGCAGTGTATTGGTCTAAATAATAGCGGGAGGGCTAAAAATAGAATTCGCAACGTATGGAGAGTTAAAATAGATTCAGCATAAGTTCGGGCGAAATTCGATTTTATTAATTAGTTATTAATTTTAGTCAAATCGTTTTTACTTTGTGTGTCATATCATTTTTATCATATTAGTGAATATATACACTACCGTCCAAAAGTATTTGCTCACCAAGTCTGTCTATAATTTTTTTGTAGATGTGGTTAGTGATGGGCATTCAATCCTCGCTCTTGCGAATATTCGATCAATTCAGTAACTATGGAGTTTCGAATCACTTCGAATATTATTCGAATTCGTACAATCCTTGATAGGTCGCGAATGGTTCTGAAGATCTTAAAAAGTTTTTAAAGGTATCACGTTTATCAGCTTCTTGGATTCTGTAAGACTTTGTTCGTTTTTTTCGGCATTTTCTGTGAATGAGGGATAAGCTATTGAATAATTTAGCACAGCATGATGAAAGAGAGCGTGTTTATTATTGCTTGTACAAAACCAAAAATAATGCACAAACATTTCCATTCAATCGAAACTAATCCTACTTACGCGTTGGCAACGGTTATTGATTCTTGATTCAAAATGTTAGGATTTGCGCGATAAGCTAACAAATTTAATTGAGACACACACGAACACATCAGTCGCGGCTAATAACAAATCGTATAATGCGGATCACAGTTCGTCTTTCTGGTCTTCTTTGGGCAATAATGTATTTTTGGAAACGTATCTAATACAAAGAATTCAAGATCTATGAACGAAGTACGAGGGTAAGTCAATTATTATCCGCAATGTAGTTATAAAATTTTATTGTAGTCAAATAGGAAACTTACAGGTACATCACTTTTCGACATAGTCCCTTTGCTTTTCAACGCACTTGGTCCATCGTTGTACAAGCTTCCTGATGCCCTCATAAAAGAAGGTTTTCGGTTGAGCTGCGGGCCAGGAATGAACCCAAGTCTGTTGTGGATGGTTTCGTAGACAGAACCGTGACTAATTTGCAGACGATGTGCCACTTCGTCAATAGTTACTCGTATATAGATTTCTCAATGTATCAATTATTAACATACATGCTAGGACCGAGAAAGATGACTTCCTTAAGAATATTTGCTATCAAAAGTTGGAAAGAGTCTTCGACGCCATGCCTTCATATGTTATTAAGGTCCTAATAGGTGATTTGAATGCCAAGATCGGAAGGGATCCAAGCTTATTTTTTATAGTTGGAACCCGTAGTCTACAGAGTGAAAGTAATAACAATGGCGATAGAATTAAACATTTTTCACCGTCGAGAAACATGGTTATAAGCTCTACGAAATTCCCTAGAAAATATGAACCGAAAATGAAGCTTTCAATTGAAATGCGCTCTACAATAATTTGTTATCATAAATGTGGCAAAATTAATCGCCGGATTTCGAGAAAACTGAAAGTACCAAGGCGAACAGTTGACTACAACATGAAGAAATTTAAGACCCATGAAAGTATAAAGAAACAAAACACGTAGTGGAAGACCCAGAATCGCGACTTCGGCTGAAGATAGAGAAATTGTGATTTCTAGCAAACGTAATAAGTGCCTGGCTGCACCAGGAATAGCAGCGCAAGTGAATGTGAAAAGGTTTAATTCTCTCAATGTGTCAACCGTCAAACGTAAACTTTAAGAAGTAGATCTTCATAATCGAATAGCTTTAAGAAAACCGTTGTAACGCGCCGTCCATAAGAAGAAACGATTGCAAGGGACTAAACAACACAAAAACTGGACATTGGAAGAATGGAAAAAAGATTTGTGAAGTGATGAGTTTAAATCCAAAGTTTTTGGATGGAGGCGAAGAATCTTTGTGTCTCTCGGCCAGTAGGAAAACGGACATCCTATCAATCTTTAGTGCCTATCGTGAAAGATGGTTGCACATTAACTTTTTAAATGCCATGCAGATGAAACTGGGTTCTAGTTGGAGTTCATATATAGAAACAGGAAGAAAATAGGTCTTAGACTCTTTAGTGGAGTATCGGCTGAACAGCGACCTCTCCCGATTAACTTTCTTAATGGATTACTCCGTGCCCTTTTTATTTAGGTTATCTCTGATTCTGTTGGAGTGATAATTAGCTACAGAGATATTAAAATAAACATTATTATGTATTGCGTTAAATATATTTTAGTGTTTTGTTTTTGTTTTGCAATTAAAACTTTTTAAAAGTTAATTCCGATATGGGCAAAACAAGTCACGTACTAACCGAGGAAAAACAAGAGTCAGTGTACTATTGGAAACAGGATTGTATTCACAACGTGAAATAGTTCAGAAAGAAGCTGTTCCCTATCAAACTGTAACGAGAATTGCAAAACTAGTCTAAGAAAATATTCCCTGTACTAGCACATCTCGACAAAATTGTCACAAAAAAGAAAAAACTACTGTTCGTTATGCTCGTCTAATTATCAAAACAACAAAAGAGAACAAACAAATGTCACTTAAGTTGATACAGCGAATCTTGAGAGAGTAGGGCTTAAACCCATCAACACGAACTACTCGAAGACGAAGAGATCAGACTAAGATGTAGGCGTCCGGTAAAAAGGCCAAATTGAGTGATGTAGGATGAAAAAAGCACGGTACAAATTTGCCAAACTATATAAAGATTACACAGTAGACGATTCGGAAATGGTCATCAATACTTTCATCGTTTTCATACCTCATTTTCAGTGACGAATCAAAAGTAGAGGCGTTAACAGAACGTGCTGAGTAAGGGCGAAGATTACAGTCTGAACTTTTTAAAGAAGTATGCACCGCAAAAACGGTGAAATATCCCCCTTACGTTATATGGTCATGTATCATAGCAGGGGGTCCTACACCACTTTACTTGGTTTAGAGTACGACGAATCAAAACAAATATAAAAAATCATAGATGAATGCTTAATGCTTTACATTGATACTTAGGATTAGAAGCAAAGGACCATACGTCTTCGTGCACGATAATGATGAATGCCATACGGCAAAATCTGTGAAAAATTACTTGACTGAAGTAAATTTATAGTTATTGAATCGACCCGGAAACGTTCCGGGTATGAAGTAGTGTAATGTTCATCATCATCATCAATTCATCATTTATTCTGTTCCATAACCTAAATATATATAAGAAAATGACATAGAATGTGTTGTCGAATGTATATTTATATCCGGATCAACAGATTTATTCCCCCTCAATTTTGCTCCACAAAACAGTAAAACTATTGAGGACATCGCGATCGAACATACACCCTACGGAACGGTTCGAGTATTTCCAAATGGTAGCGCAGCATAAATCACATCGGACTGCTGTTATTTCGGTAACCCATAAAAGAATTATTGACCTGCAACGGTGCGGATTTCCAAACAGATCATCATTATCTCCATTTCAGAACGACTTCATCCCGGTCAAATACGGCTGCCATAATAACTGGTTCTTCTGTGAACTTTACCGTTCGGTCGCGCTGTGACTGTCGTCATTCAGCAGCGGTAGGAAGATCGCGCGGCACGCTTATTTTTGGCCCACGGGCACCTATTTTCGAGAGAGGCCTTTTTATGCAACGGCCGCGCACTTCCGTCGAGCAGACGGACGACCGGTCGACGGAGAACCAGATGTCGATTATGACGATGACGACGATGTTGATGTTATATTCTGAAAGTCGAAAGTTTATTATTAGTGTGCGGAACGCACGGTCGACCTTGATCGAAAACGGCGACCAGACCTGGCGATGGTCGCGGGAAGAGACGCGAAGGACGAGGTCGACGAAGACGTCTCTGACGGTGTTGTAAAAAGTTTAAAATTAAAACTCAATCAACTACTATCCAAGCAGCTTTAATAAACATATGCTCTCTTTTGCGTTGTAGTTAATCTGCCTGGATTTTTCTAAGTTCCAGTGGAAGTTTAATCGAAGCCAATGCGACACCATAAATCCGGTGTTTAAAGATACAATGACCACGATGCCTGGAACTAGATGTACGAAACATCCCTTTCTTTCTCCTTTAATTTCGAAGCGTCTTAATGGTGTTTCACCTCAATAATGGACCAAGTCTATTTGCTATTCGTTGGCGATCCACAAATCAACGAGAGTAGACATCAGGCAATTCCATTGCTGGAAACAAATTTATGACTTCCTCTTAATCGCATTTACATTGTAGTTGATTGGGTGTAAACCTCATTTGATTTTGTGTATTTTTATCGACGTTATTCCTGTTGTCATTTACTATTTGTCGGGCATTCCAGTTTTCTCCCCAGTTATGCTCGCATTGAGAAGAAAAATGTTAGCATCAATCGCAGTTATACTGGGACAACATTGTGTCCTTGACCTGGGCGCCAGGTTATGGGGACAATAAAGGCAACCTAATTGCCGAAAAACTAGCCAAAGAAGTTTCAAAAACTTCCTAGGAATAGAACCTGTATTCGGAATAACCAAGGATTCCACCCGACGGGAGATCTGATTATGGCTGGAAAAAGGACATTCAAAGAAATGGAAATTCCAGGCCAAATCCACACTAAGACACTGCTAAGTAGATTAGGGGTTAAATTCTCAACTAAACTAATTCGATGAAGTAAAAATTGTATAAAGATTAGTACCGGTCTAGTAATCTGACACTGACCCTTGAGAAAGCATCTATGCAAAATGGGAGTGGTAAGCGAACCGTGGTGTATAAGATATTAACTACAAGAGGAGACCAGTACGCATATTACACAGGCCTACAAAAATACTTTTTGAAAATTGTCTTTTTATGTGCTTCTCAGTGAAACCCATTTTTTACTATCACGTAGTGTCTTTTCACAAAAGAAACGCATGTATTTTAGGAATAGTAAGCTACATACAAAAAAAATTATGGAATGCATATTTTACTTCACATTATATTAAGATCTTAAGTAGCCAAACATTTTTCATTAAAAAAAACTCAAAATTAGTAAAACTAAACGTTCTTCATGTTTAAAAATCTTTGTAGTATCGTTTTCGTTTGACATCAAAACTTGGTTTTGTGCTTTTTCTGCTATAGGATCGCAGGAAGCGTCTTTTTGAGCATCCAATACTAGTCCGCTATCATATTAACATTCCACCTTCCTTGGTATCGCTTTTCGATGTCCTTTATATCTTGATGAAATCGTTCGCCTTGTTCCTCGGTGACAGCACCGAAATTTTCTGGAAAGTAGTCAAGGTGCGAGTGGAGAAAATGTAGTCTTAGGCTCATGTTAGAGCCTAAATTCTTGAAGGTTACATACTCAACTTTAAAAGTTGCCATAATTCCAGGGACATGGTTGTAATAAACAAGGTGTCCCTCTTGAGAAAAAAAGAGACCAAATCCTTTTCTCTGTTTCGATACCATCAAAAAGACATATCAGAAGCCAACAAAATTGTTTCCTTCAATCTTGAACCTAAAACCTACGCTGAGTCCTTTGTAAGACCTAAGTCTCTTATCAAATCATTCAATTTAGACTGAGTGAAAGGTATAGATTCGTTGTGCCAGGATCATAAATATCACTGACCTCACTGTCTTGTGCACTAACAGTAACAAAAAAGAGGGAATTAGGCATTAGGTAGCGAGTGGTAAAAGACCGGTGACGAGATCGGAAGAGGTTATGGCTGAGAAAATTTAAGTGTGTGTATCGTTTATCGAATTATCATCAAGAAAGTATTTACCCTGTAGTGGGGAATTCGCCAGCAAATCCTCTAGTGTATTGTTTAAGTACATCTCCCGTTCGCGGAGGAAAAAAAAAACCGAGATCGAACCCCCTACACCTCGTCGTGCCTAATAGAACATCATTGTCTTTATACCTCCCCATCAAGGTATTAAACGAAGGAAAAGCGATCGTCTAATCAGTCGGACAAATCCGAAAGACCATTTCCAACATCCGAGGCAGACAAAGGGTAGAACCTTATGCGATGACATCACCCGGAAGCCATGACAGCTAAGTATTCATTCTATATGTCTTAAACCTTTTCTCTTTGTTTCAAATATTTCGTATATCGTATCAATAAGTTCAACTAAATTCAACGTTAATATTCACTAGCTTGTAAAATCATTATTATCTAGATGGCCGTATTTTCTTATTAAATTCATTGGTATTCATATATATATATATATCGAAATTTCTACTAGACCTGTATCGTATTTTGCATAACTCACGGTAACAATTAACATCACGCATTTTGTAGTTTATATTGTGAAAGTTTAGATAAAATGTTTTATGCTGACTTACGGTTACCGCACTGTGCGCATTATTTAGCTAATTTTATCTCAAATTTTATGTAATTTTTCAATGTTTTTAATGAATCCTAAATACACAAGTTCTTGAATAACCGGGTGTAGTTTTTCAAGTAGAATTTTATTGTTTTCGTAACAGAATCTAAGCATATAGAATCAACGTGCATTTCCCAGCTGATCTTGGTCGCTCCTGACGTCAGATAGTTCTTTGATCGATATAAAAGTACCGATTATTTGACCATGAAAATATATCTGGTAAGTTCTTATGACCTTTGACCCAAAGTTCATGGTTGGCGCCCATACCATCTTTTTCCCTGACAAGACTTGTTGTATTCAACGACCGTTATTTAGAGCTTGGAAAAGAACCGACACGACCTCCCACTGAGCTGAGCACGGCATTGGCTAGCCTGTTGCGACAAGCGTATGTACCGCTTCTTGTTTTGTTCTTGTCGTCGGCACTCTAGCCAATTGTTCCCCTCAGGTATTGCTATCTCGGAGAGATAGTAGTAACGCAGTTTTGGGGGTAACAATGGGCAAGGTTTTTCTTGATCGCCTAACTTAATGCCAAAGTAAGCAAAGTAAACTTGTTTAACGAAACCGGAAATATTTCTATGTTACCTTTTATCACATAATTACCACAAATCTAGCGGAAACAATCGGGTGAAGTAACACATCTTTTAGAATCCATCCTAAATTAACAACACAAAATATAAAACGAAACACTTGCCACAAAATTAAGAAAACACATGTGTATAGCACAGAGTCAAGAGACAGAATAAAGCAAAAAAAAGGCTTGACAGCTACTGCAGTGGAGGAAAGGGGGCAAGACTGAGGGATAGGTGCGCACTGGAAAATATTCCAGTTTGAACCAGATTTAGTTAGTTCTACTATTGTCTGGTCAACGTAAAAATGGCTAATTCCTTAAAAGAACTTTGAAAAGCTTTGCTTATTAATTACCTTTAAGTGGTTCCAAGAGAACATTAATTTTTTTAAGCCTAATTAAATTGAACACTGTAGTGCTTACTTGCCTGAAATGCTTAATTCTCGATAATTTTAAGTGGAATTC
Source organism: Chrysina gloriosa (assembly GCA_038088585.1). Taxonomy (NCBI): domain Eukaryota; kingdom Metazoa; phylum Arthropoda; class Insecta; order Coleoptera; family Scarabaeidae; genus Chrysina; species Chrysina gloriosa. The sequence continues at coordinate 95,012,251 of CM076087.1, read as the reverse complement.
GTAACTAAACTGTGCGTGATGGAATTTTTTCATTGTTTTTTCCGCAATCAGCACAAGAAAGACTATGAAAATCACTGATTATATTTTAAATAATTTTTCTATCTGCGTCTGTGAGGAACTGAAGAAACTTGAGCGGAAGCTTTCCGGCAAGGATCTTTTGGAGTCTATGAGAATATAAGGCTGCCCTTGAAGAAGATAGTGGCCTTTTTAGAGGACACGGGGTTGTTCTAAAGGAAGAGAGAGGGTTGTTATGGTGTGATCCAAAGGAGATAAGGCTTAGGTGTCCCTGGTCTATTGCTAACCAACTCTAAAAATGAATAAAGGAATGAATGTACGTACACAAGATAAGTTCTTCTCATTCCTCATCTTCTTTGGCAGAGTATTTCGACAAAAAAAAAAAAAACATACATTCCAACGGTTTCGAAGAAACCGCATTCAGATTTCTTAATCATAACGAAATACCAAATAATGTTTTCAATAATTCACCCCTTCACAAAAACCAACTCAACTAAAACGATGTAGGAGAGCTTCCGACATTTTTAGAAGCAACGCACTTACTTCTTATGCCCAAAGCTAAGAATAAAAAAACTTAAATCTCTCGTCGTTACATAACCTAAGCTAAACATTATTGCAGCGCTAGAACTAATATATTTTAAAGGAAAAACTTGAAACTTCGTCCGAAGAGAGTTTCAGCGCTTCAATGCAATTTTTTCCTGAAATTGACCCTTATCTCGCAAAGTTTGTATCTTCGTGGCACGAGAAACTTAATTCTCTCCAAAGTTTTATCGCAAAAAGAAGAGACCCGCAAAGTTTCGCCCCGAGTCCGTCGATCATGGGGAAATTTGGAAAGTTTTTACACGGCGACAGCCTATCAGACTAGATACGAGTCGTATCGGTACTGAAACCATCATTAATCTCAAATGTTGCTTTCATGAATACACCTGTTTATAAATTTTAGTTGCAAACACGGTTGATATATGTACATATATATATATATCGACGTTTACGTATATAAATATCCCGTTGTGGTAAACATGTTGTGAATTTGGATAAAGTTTGAAGAAAACGGACGTAAATATTTTTTATTTACGTTTAAAGTTGGAATGTTCGATTGGTCGTTACAATTAAAATAGCTTGCAGGTAAGTTAAGGATTTGATAAAAATGTCCATCACCGAAAAGGACGGTTGTGTTTATTATTTTTCCCACGAGCTAAAGTTGAATTTGTGCGCAAAGCATTAAACAAAAACCCCTTACATCTAATGCAACAATAAAAGCGTTTACGGCTTCCTTGTGCCGTATAGAAATAGTTAGAAAATTGCGACCTCCATTCAAAACTTTTACAACATCCGGCGTTTATTTATTGTAATGAAGCGTATTTTGAAAAAATCGTTTTATTACGGCAATCACGAAGATCTAATTTTGAAAATTCGGTAGTCATCTGGGAACGCAGACTGTTGATAACGTCTACAATTTTGGGAATTAACATCCTGCCGTCGAATCTGTCGGTGGCAAGAATTATAAACCGAGCGACCTCGAAACTGAACAATAATAATTTATACGGCCGCACTAGCTATGTGCTGAATCTAAATATACAATACAAGGTATGTGTAAGAATTTGTGTATGAAAAATCGACCGTACGTCCGAATAAATGAATGAATAAACGTCGCAGCCTACTACGTCTAATTGGAGTGCTGAAAATCGTATTTCAGTAGTCGGGTCGCGGCGCAAGATCAATACTTCATTCATGGCCTACGCAGAGAGTCGCAGACGAGCTAGCTTGCTTGCTTTTGGTAGCGCGCGCTTCGAATTTGGTGTGTACATTTCGACTTTGTCGCGAGTATATTAAATTTGTTGCGGTAAATAAGTTCGTTTCGGAAGGAAAAATTAAACCTTCGGCAAAGGGGACCCGTGGCTGTAAAATGATTAAATTATCCGGTTTTCGCGATGTTCCGTCGACATATATAACCGACTTCCTGCTTTTAGATGATTCAAACTGCGCTCCTAGCGAAGTTTAGAATAAGCAAGCGAAGATGTATTTCGATTGGTTACGTCAACGGTGTTTTCGGAAATAGGTGTCGTAAACTGTAGACGGTTTCATTCAGAAATAAACAGAAAACAATTGGGGAGCACGTGGTTATCTGAAATCGAGCTTACATCTTCGATAGTCACAAACGCCTAATTAAAATTTATTTCAGAACAATGCTGATTTTAAAAGGCAAGATCGAGAATTATTTTTGAGAGCATCAGATTTGCAAAGTACGGGGTGCAATCCAAAAGTTCTCGGACTGGTGCCATAAATATCTGAATGAACCCACTCGTACGCACCGATTTCAACGTCTTCTTTTAGAAATATCTTTTAAAGTCCGCTTCTGTAAACGAATCCAGCACAGCTCGAATTTCTTTGATCGTATCCACGTTTCAACTCAATTTTCACTTCGGGGAATCTACCCTACAGACAAGTCGCAGGGTGTTAAATGCAGTGCTGCAATGCGAAGGAACACCCCCATTTCCTTACTCAACATTCACTGGATATGTAACTTCACACTTATGTAATGTCATTTGAATGTTCTTTTTTCTTTTTCTTTAGTCATATTGACTGTTTTCGTAAATGCTTATGTATAGTGACATGTATGTATGTATTTATTGAAAAGAATAAATTTATTATATTATTATTATATTTATTATATGTTCCATAACTGATTCCAAATTTACCGGCAATATCTCGAAATGTCTGACGACGATCAGATGATGTCTTCAGGCATGGTCGATAATACAAACATGTTGTTCTAAATTTTGCAATACGACATAATTATCACTTTACGCAAACAGCATATACCAACTTCCACTGCGGCGTGCAAATTGAAACCTAGATAGATGTTCATCAGACATGTAACTACTGCCACCTATTGTATTGCAGGGTAGTGATGATGCAAGAGCTTCTGGTTCCCCAAATTCGTATACAAATGCCTTAAGAATTGTTTGAATCCTTAAAAGGTTTTCAAAAAGAGATTTTTTTGAGTTAGAATATTTAAAAACCAATGACCCACAGTTTCGAAACCATCTTCTTCGGGAGAAATAACAAAAAAAAAAGATCCAGGGCGGCAAATATATTATTTTGCTTTGGTAACGTTTTTAAGGTATGTAAAATAATAACCCTAAAAATTGCGCTGCTTTAAACATGTTTAAAACGGTTGTTTTTGCACAAAATATTCAAAACAAAACGCTGCCTTCCAGGCTTGTTAAAGAAAAGAGACATCAGTGAATATATAGCACATTATTCAGTCTAAAAACAAACAGTCGCCCAAATTCGGCAGTTGTTCCAGAAAACAAAAAGAGACCACAAAATGGTTTTGGCCTACCTTAAATTGAAGCTGCGTGAGACAGATGACACCTTAAAGGTATCAGTGTATTCACCATTTTGTATGAACATTTGAGCATGAGAAAGCTCTGTTCAAAGTGGGTGCCGCGTTTGCTCACAAAAACAACGCATCGACGATTCAGAAGACTGTTTGGACCTGTTTCAGTGCGATGAAAAGAATTTTTCAAGCGGCATGTGACAATGGATGAAACATGAATCCATTACTACAATCTAAAGTCAAATCGACAGTGAGCTGTGGACAACAAAGGATGAAAACCATCCAAAGCGACCAAAAACGCAAACGTCAGCTAGTAAGGTTTCGGCCTCCGTATTTTGGGATGCGCACGGTATTTCATTGATCGACTACCTTGAGAAACGAAAAACCATGAAAAGTGAATATATTATACACCCTCTGTCCCAAAAGTAACCGCAATGCGTCTATAAATCAGAAACCAGTGGCGTCATCTCTTGATAGTTGATTGATTATTGTAGTGGGACTCTTCCTTACCAACCTGACAAATTTTCATGACATTTGGTGCATAGTCAGCTGATACATCACGCATCCTGTGAGAGTGTTTTTCGTAAACGGTCAGAAAATGAGTCACGAACAACGAGTCAATATTAAGTTTTGTTTTAAACTTGGAAAAACTGCAACCGAGACGTATGAAATGCTGCAAATTGTTTATGGCGACGATTGTTTGTCGAAGAGGCAAGTGTTCGAGTGGCAACGACGATTTCGTAAAGGCAGAGAAGATGTTAACGATGACGAAAGAGCCGGTCGTCCTTCGACAACTTTGGCCGAGGCAAATGTGGAAAAAGTGCGCGAATTTGTGAAAATCTCGAAGAAATCGTCAGTGAGATTTATGGAAATGGAGCTTGGCATCCCTAAAACAACTATTCAGCGCATTTTGACTGAAACTCTTGGTTTGAAGAAAGTCAATTCGAAGTTTGTTCCGCACAAATTGACCGACGACCAAAAACGCTTCGAATCGAACACTCCAAAGACATTATTGCACGAGCCCGTGCAGATGAAAACTTCTTGAAAACGATTGTGACTGGTGACGAGACGTGGTGCTTTCAATACGAACCACAAAGCAAACGTCAAAGCGCAGAGTGGAGGTCACCAGAAGAAGGAAATCCGAAAAAATCACGAATGGAGAAGTCGAAAATCAAGTCAATGCTGATTTCATTCTACGATTCGAAGGGAATTATCGTGTTCGGCCCGAATATCGCAAGCCAGGCAGCTGGAGATTACTGCACGATAACGCACCGTGTCATCGAGCAACGATTGTCACCGATTTTTTGGCGAAAAATGAAATATATTCGATACAGCACCCACCGTATTCGCCTGATCTGTCCCCATGCGATTATTTCCTGTTCCCTCGTCTTCATTTGAAGCAGAAAGGAGTTCGTTATGCATCCGTAGACGCCATTCAAAGATCGACGACCGGCATCCTAAAGGCCATCCCAGAGATCGACATGAAAAAGTCGTTTGAAGCACTCGTTGACCGTGCAAATCGATGTATTGTAGCACATGGAGAATATTTCGAATAAATACAATGATTTTTGTGGACATAACATACATAGCGTGCTTTATTTCGAACTATTGCGGTTACTTTTGGGACAGAGGGTGTAGCATTATTGGTGCGTTTTAAGGAAGAAATTGCGAAAAGAACTGCTCTTTCACCAAGACCGCAACCGTGTCGCAAATCCATCGCAACAATCACAAAATTGTAAGAATTGCACTTTGCCCTTTCCCATCCACCGTGTTCTCCGAATCTGGTTCCTAGCGGCTAGTACCTGTTTGCAGACCTAAAAAGAATACTCCAGGGAAAAGAGATTTGGCTCCAATGAAGAAGTGATTACTAAAGCTGAAGGGTATTTTGAGACCAAAGATAAATCCTTCTACACAAAAGGCATTGAACGGTTAGGGAAGCGTTGGAAAGAATGTATCACTCTTGAAGGAGACTAAATTAATGAGTAAAGTCGAATTTGGCTTAAAAGTTGTTGTTTTATTAGTCATCCTACGGACTTATTGAATGATGTGTTATACTGTAAATTATTTATTGGGCCAGATGCATATTTTGTCAAAAATCATTTTCGTCTATGCGTTCTAATCTTGAATTTCCGTTATGGTACATCCATCTTCATGGATACGTGTTAATTTGACGCGATCGTAACTATAGACGCGACTATAGATATTTCGAAATCTCAAATCTGTAGTGATTGTCAGGGGGTCAATGCTTTTATTCTACGTATTTATGAAGGTTAAATCTAATACCGATAAGCGATAAGCATCAAGAAAAAGAACGAAACTCTATATTTTAGCTTCATTCATGGTTAGTTTGAAGACGTGCCAGAAGTTCCAGTTATTCTTAGTTTATCCATTCAAATAATAAGTACAAGCTTAGTGGAAGTATCTGCAAAAATTCAGTTTTACAACGCTTTGATAAATAATCATTCTTTACTAGAAAATACCTGCAAGGGGTGATGACGCATTGAAAAAAAAAAATAATATGTATAAGTGTGGATTGGTCCGGCACAGGCTGATAAAGGAGTGGAAATGCTGTCTCAAAGCCAGAATAAAATTGATATTTTCGATCAAGATGAAAGTTCACAAATAGTGGAATCATCAGACGGCGAAGAACATAAACTTCGGCCATTTACATTTTAACAAATTATACAAATATTTTCTTTACCTTTGTGGTATTACACCGAAGGAAGTGAAATGAATAAAAACATTCAATGGGGACGTTTTATCCGACATATTTCCCGATTTTATGACATAGTAAAATATTTATATTTTGTTTGTGTATGTGATACATCAGAACGCACATTCAACACCTATTTTTATGGTGAACTGATGCAACCGCTGCTTCATCGAGAGCAATAAAATATGATTCATATCTGAATCAAGAAATTTCGGTGAATTTCGGTAAAATTGGAAGACGAAGTTTATATTTTCGGCGGTCCGAGTTAAAAATGCTTATACACAGAATAAACTTTATTAGGTTTATAACGGCGTTCGAATATAAACAGAGCGGTCTGAAAAATTCGTGAGCGTTAGTTACACCTTGCCAAGCACCTTAGTTATTGATTAATTTAAGCGTTCCGAGAACTGATGCGATGGGGCTTCAAGTGAAAATATTTTGGAAGGAACAGCTGCGATGTACAGATCTTTTCAGGCTGTGTGTTAAGCCGAGTTCGTTGACAGATTTTATTCTTTGAATTTCTGGTGTTTCCTTTCACATTTATTTCTTTTTCTAATAAGCAACTATACGATACAGCGCGATCTCTTTTTACTCTCTCAATTCAACATTTATCATCTTGAATTAATTGCTAAATATCGAAACATCGTCTAACATGGCTCCTTTCCCTCGTCATCCATTCAAATCTAAACCCCTCGAAAACAACCCGCCTACGCTAAACGACGGCAATTACCCAACAATCGATCTCGATACAACTTTGGAGGGAACACCTCGGCAATCAATCGCCCCACTGAATAATCGTCGACGCCTGAAATCGTTCGGCGAGCTTAAGCGAGCGCGATGACACAAAGAAACGTCGTCGAATGCTTTCGTTCGTTCGCCCGTCTTCCCGTCCCATTAGGTGCCAAAGTGTGAGTTTCACGCACGATTTCACGTCTTTAATGAGTTCGCGCACAACATTTTTATAAATACATACGGCCCGAGCTTTCAAACGAACGCATTCCTGATCGAGAAGAGCGACGGTCGAAAGTCAAAACTCAAACGGCGTGCTCGATTTTGTTTAAATTAATTTTTAATTGAGAATTTAATTCTTCTCGGTTGATCGTGTTTTGCTAACTATAACGTTGACACAAAGGAAATAAGCGGGGAAATGGCGGCCTACTTGATTTGATATTTCAGAATTTCCGTAAATGAAGATGCTATTGCTAGCCTGCGTCCCGCCATCAGTAGCTAAATTGCTCTCAAAAACGATAAATACAAAGATACAAGATGGGTTGATTCTGACAATGAGTGAAAAAGCGGTTTCCGAAGTGGGAAATCGTGCTTGGACAACATCCACTGCGTAAGACGAGTAATTGAACAGCATAAAGTCAGGAACATCGACACGCATATCTTTTGTTGAGAAGGCATAAAGTAGCTTTCCCAGAGTTAAACTTTGGTAAGCAATGAGACGGCTGGGAATAAAGCAAAAATTGATAGATCTAGTTCAAAAAATGGACAACCAAAATTCCGTAAGACTAAAAATCGGCCAAAGGCTCACACGACGCATAAAGATAAATAAGAGACTCAAACAAATGTGCAGCTTATCTCTGACCTTATTTAATACATATATGAAACAAGCATTAGCCTTATGGTACAGAAAGCTTTTAGGTATGGGAATTGAAATAGATGACAAGACATTACACTCGTTAATCTTTGCTGACGACCAGATCATTTTTGTGCAAGATCAAGATTATGGAATACGTGCTCAGGAAACTTAAGGAGGAGTATGGAAAATGGGGTCCCTCTATTAGCTGGAACAAGACAGAATATACGAGCATAGGTAAAGAGATAAACAACTTAGCAATAGAGACAGATACGATTAGAGGAAGTAAAAGTTGCACCAAGGTACCATCATTGATAAAACAGGTACCTGCGAAGTTGACATAGAAACTAGAATAACATACGAGAAAAGAGCAACAAAAACTTTGCATGGGCTGCTGTGGAATAGCAATATTATAGAAGATGTGAAAAAGAATATTTCGCAGTATAATCGAAAATATAGTTTTATATCGGGCTGAAATGTGGCCTCTTTCTAGAAATTTTAGAGATAAAATCTGCACACTAAAGTCGGACTATATACAACGATGCCTACAAACAACTAGAAGCGACGATCTGAGAACTGAAGAGATTTGGAGAAGTTTGGAAATAAACAGCTCAATCACTAGAACCTTGGAAAATAGGGCGCTACAATGGTACGGGCATTTCAAGTGATTGTCTCATAATAGATTGCTCCAAAATTTTTGGAGTGATATCCCAGAGGAAATAGGAATGAAGGAAGGCCTGTCCTGGAATGGGAAGCGTACATCAAGCAAACAATCCCAGAAAGAAACCTGGCGACAGGAGATTGTGAAGATAGATGGCTGTGGAAACGGAAAATGCAAACTCATAATGGGAACACGCCGTAGAAGAAGAAAAAGAAGAAGTTATTGGAAATCTGTGCTGATTGCACTCGTGTATAACGATTTTGTTACAGGAACAGTGTTCTCGCTAATTCTTACGTAATTTTTCCTGCTGAATCCGAATATGCCATCAGAACTTGTCCATCACTTACAATTGCTTTTGTAGTTGTGTTCTGTCCCTTATAGTTTATTCTTAAAATTTCTAATCATCGAAGGCGCTTTAAAACAATGCTTCTTTAACCATTTAACATTTAACATTTTTATTCAACATATTAGTCTGGATAAATGTTGGAGACTCATAGGACAATTTGGGGCTTCCCGGCAAAGAGTAACTGCAGGCGTTCTTGGGAATGACCCGTTATGTTTTAAATTGTTCATTTCGTTACTGTGGTAATAATTGACTAACCAAATCTGCGAATCATTCAAGCTTTGTACAATTTGCTTTTTAACGTTACAATCTGACGCAACTGTGTGCATCGTCCTCACAACTTTTGTTACGTGTGAGATTAAGTGACTTTCAAGCTGCAAAAAGAATTATAACATCACTTATCAGAAAAAGTTATGACCTGTTATTTTGGGTCTAAAGTGGAAGATCAAGATAAGTTTTGGGCCCCACATATTTGTTGTTTAACATGTGTTCCCTCATCTCATTGGCTGGCAGAATGGAGAACTCGTTACATGCCGTTTGCGGTTCCAATGATATGGAGAGAGCCAAGTAACCATTCTTCAGACTACTATTATTGTGCAACTAACATCGCTGGTATATACAATAAATCAGGAACTAAAGTAAAATATCCAAACCTCTCTTCAGCTATAGGAACTATGTTGCACAATCCTACGGAGTACTCCATACCATCCCCACCGGATTCATGGACGCTGGATCCTTTGAAAGATACGATGATGATGACTTCGAGGGCCCGGAAAGCACGGGAACGGACAATGTCTTTGTTGACATATCTGAGTAACCGCATAAAATAAGCCAGCCACTCATTCGAGATCTCAATTTGTCAAAAAGTCAAGCAGAAGTTTTAGCTTCTCGGTCCAAAGGATGGAATTGAATAGACGAAGGGATAAAAGTAAGCCCGTTCCGTAATAGGGAGAAAGAACTGTAGCATTTAATTTCAGAACAAGATGATATGGTATTCTGGAACGATATCAAAGCTTTATTGGAGGCAATAGACAAGCATCACAATCTAGACGAGTGGAGACTCTTTACAGATTCCTCATAATGTTGTTCTCTTTTATAATGGAAATGCCAGAGTACCAGAGATTCCAATAGAACGAATATGCGGATTTAAAAGTTGTAGCTCTAGTATTGAGTTTGAGTTTGCAACTGGCATGCACGGAGTTTTGCTATTGCGAGTGGGATAGTAGGGACAGAGAAAACGAAGTAACCTCCCTCCTGGTTTTAAGAAGGATATCTGTAAACTTCACAGAATCAGCGAAGCTAACATAAAGGAGGGGATATTTGTGTTACCTCAAATCAAAGAAATAATGAAAGATGTCAGTTTCGATAATGCATTAGGCACCTGCTTGATTGTCCTCTAAAACTGTGGTAACAAACTTCCTCGGTAACAAAAAGAACTGAAAACTATAAACGCCAATTGCCAACTGACCAAGATTTGGGAGAAAATGTGTCCAAGATTCACTTGCTCCATTGATATCTGGACTCTTTCCAAGAGAATCTTGGTGAGAATCACTTTTAGTGCATATAATATCAAAGTTTAATTTTGTATATCAGTGTTATGTTTGTATCATTTTCTTTACATCATCTGGATAAAACATATTAATTGGAGCGAATAGTAAAAGACATTAATAAGGGCAGAAAACCATAGGACATTGAAAATCATTTCTAAAACCACATAGATGGATGAAATTCGGAGGAAGAAACGATACAGCGCATTGTAGAACCTCATTTTCTCAGAAGCACGAACTATAATAATAATTGCTCTAATAAATTTTGATTAAGCAATTCATTCTTTACTCCGCACATTCCCACCGTTCAGTTTCCTAACCTAACATTACGCGTTTGATACGTGAGCGTTTTCGTTTCAGGAATTTCCACACGACCAAAACAAACAAGTAGGAAACAAATTCATGAATGAAGAGAGAGGCGTTTCCTCGCCCACCATTCGTCGTTTCATAGTTCGTTCGCGGTGTCAACTACGTATCTTTGAACTTCCGAGAATTTTCCCTGTCGCAAAGATACCCCAACGTTCACGCGGGATATCGGCGGGCGGGTGGTGTTTTGATAAAATTACAGAATCCGTGAAGCACTGAAACCGCCCACGGATTCCGGAAACCGACGGGACGGCGCGGCGGCGTTGGGAACCCCTGACTAAGCTCGTAAATTAACTAAATAAAATTATGCGAGCGCTTACGCGGCGAAAGGGGTTTTACGCGCTTCCAGAAATACCAATTAACTGATGCAGAAATAGCGAATATATACATACGTACACGAACTGCCGGAGCAGATATCTAAATGGGTAATTGTCGGGTTGCTTTTTCGAGAAATTAATTTTCCGCGAAATATCTTTGTGGAAAAAACAACCGATGGTAAATATACGTATGGGAAAACCTTAACTCTTAAAAACATTCAATTTAGATATATGTAATTGTACGTGTTTATTTGGGCCACCATGAATAAACTTCGAAACAATAACAATAACGGTCGAAAGACGGCTGGATTATTCCCTCCTGAAGGAGCTCTCCCGTGTATTCAATTCTATTCAAAACATGTAAATTTACACTAATTTATTCTCTTACGTTTGGAAAATTTCATTGTTGTAGATAAAGTCTGAGGCATGGTAGGGTGTCATCCTAATTTACATATCATGATCAAAATTCCAATAATATTATATTGCAACGCACCTCGCTGGTTTCTTTCGTTAAACAATCGAACGGCGAAAGAAATTTGCTTTTGTCCAGAGCTGTATTCAGAAAACTAAAGTCACTAGATATATAAAGTACCGCAATACGTAAAGTTGAAGAGAACTACATTTTGGACCCAAAATGGCGGTTATGACACGTGACGAATAACCTTTGCAGTTGCAATCGAGTTTTATAAATTTGTGTATAACAATTTATAGTGCAATTGACTCTTTAATATCAATCAATAATCATAATGCCTGGGTATTGTGTACCACAGTATTCAAACAGGTCAGATAGGGTGGCAGGTAATTTGTTTTAGTTGTATAGAAAAATGATGTGGTTTGTGAAGTATGCTGGTCTTTTGTACCTAGCAAAATTGCATCAGTTAGCAAAATTGCGAGAATATAAACAGAATAAGAGTTTGTCATTCAAGTACAAAACTTTATTCTATTATATCTAACAATGTGAAATAAAATTTCGTGTGAATGAAGAATTAATTTTAAACAAGAAGCTCACTTGTAGAAAATTTTAGGAGCAAATACAACAATCGGAACAATTGCCTGATGTTCCGGATTGTCACAATATCAGGGTAATACCGGGACATACGCCCCACTTCCTAGATTTACAACATATGTTTATGTGATTGGAGCGCCACCTGAAGGAAAACAATGTTTTAGTGTGAAATGCAAAAGGTGAGTGGAAAAAGTTGTACTTTGAACTCTTTGACCACTTTTCTGAAAAAGAAAGCGGAAACAGGCCGAAAATTTTTCTAGCCGTTCATAAATGATACATTAAAGCCAAAATACCAGCTGATATTGGTTGAAGCAACACAACCTCCAAATGTTAGGAATGTTGTTTGGTATATGAGCTCTTCGACATTGACTGTAAACAAATATTTTTTAAACAAAAGGATTTTACATATATTTTGTGCAATGCAGACGTACACCCCATTATTTTTCGAGGACACACTCCCCACCAAGAATCTGGATCGAGAAGCTTATTTTATAAATACTGATTAATATTTATCACTGTGAATTCAATATTTATCGATATTCATCTTAACATTTATCAATATTTATCAACTTAAATTAGATTCGATCAGTATTCACTACAGTTGGAAATGGCATCAGCGGTTTTGCTTCAACTAGAACTTTTGCATTGAAACGAAACATAATTCCTGTCCATTTTTTTCGCAATCTCAAACAGCATTACAGTTGCAGCCCTGGATCAGGGAACTTCAAATCGTTGACAGAGTATTAACCAGCAATTGCGCGACCAGGACGTGTCAATAGATCAACTGCCCATCCCTTCTCAAGAGTTTCTGTCCCCAACGAAAAGGCTTCAAAAGATTTCACCGTTTGCGACCTTGCCAGCTTCTACATCAACCAGAAGCACTGGGCAATCTGCTGTGTTATTGACGTCAGACGAAAACAGAAAAAGAACAGGCTACTATGAAGAAAATACAAGCACAAGGAACGAGCACTGTAAAAATAAATGGGAAACAAAAGCAGGACCTCGAAACACTAAAAATTTCACGGTGAAAAATAATACAATACCAACGCCAAGAAAGTCAACGAGAGTTCCGAAAAGAAGGTTGATTTAAGAAGACACGTACAGCGAAACATCAGAAACGCAGCATGTCGATGAAGATGATGTTTAGGAGCCTTTGAATGCGAAAAAGGAAAAAAGTGCAAATAAAGTTATTCTGTAATCGAGAAATATTTTTATCTGTTAGAATAAATTATAAAATGGAGTGGAGCGCGTGTCCCTGAAGATTTCTCGGCCAGCTGATTGGGCACTTTTCACAAATAATTCAATGGTACTTTTCTATTGTCAAATAGTTATGAAACAAATATTGTCCCAAGTTTTACACATACAACACGATGTGCAACAATTGAAGGGCCCTCACAAACGTATTCAGAAAGTGTCAGTTTATATCTTAACCTTTCTATACTCACGCATACGGTCTGTGAGACCGATTTATATAGTATAGTATACGTCTTTCATTTTGACGTGAGTATAGGAAGGTTAAAGGAAGTGGCGCACATATCCGGAATTACCTTACATCAAAATTCTTGCTTAATATATAAAACGTCGAATTTTCTTTTCCCTAAACGAAAAAAATAAGACCACCGGGAAAAAATTGATGAAGACTGACAGCAAAAGTAGTCGCAGTGTAGTAATGAAAAATAATTATATATAATAATGATGTTTGAGTTTATCTATTTACATTGTTATAGTTAGATGTGTTATAATTTATGCTACCATTTGTTGTTCTGCAACTTCTCCTATCTCCGATCTCTATCCAAACTACGCTATACTGATGAGGGCCAATGAGTTCGAAACACGTGTCGAGCATTAAATTTTCTTGTGGGATTACCTGAGAATCTCTTATATGTTGTAACATTACGTTGTATTTTATTTTGATACTATATTTTCCCTTACTGATGTTTGATAGTACATAGCACTGTTATTACTGTATTTGATAATTACTTATAGTTGCAGATCTGTAATACTTACACAAATTATGCCTATTACAGACTATTTGTCAATTAGTAATGAATATGGAATTATTATATTTCTTCTCCCTAAATATAGAGTCCACTTTTCCAAATACATGCATATTTGAACTTTAGATTTGTACTTCATTAAAACACTAATTCTTAACCTTGGATTAAAAGTGCAACAGATAGAATGACCTCCATTAGTACACATAGTATCCACAATAAATTGCCGGTTATCTTAGACCAAAATGGATGCGTAGTTACGGTACTTTATATACATATCTAGTGACTTTACAGAAAACTTGTTTCGAGCTCCATATGTGGTTTTACAGAACCCACAAGAAATGATTCCATTTTGACCTCGGAAGTAGCTTATAAGTCGAAGAAGCTAGATAAAAATTGATGGTAATGAAACGCTTTCGAATAACAATGCTTTACTTCGATAAAGCGACGACTAATGGAAATAAGGGAGACTATTCACTTCAAAGTAGAATAAAGAAAACCAAAATTGTATAGCAATCAAAATTTAATAAAACCTGAACGAAACACTAGACAAAGTAAGGCATCGAGATAAAAAGATCAGAATGTAAATGTTGGTAAATTATAGACACAATCCAAAAAGAATGCTTTAAGGTGAGTGCTACTCTTGAAAAAAGAAATTATTCAAAATTGTTAGCGATTGCAAGGACTTTGGCATAATATTACACAATTATTTAATTAAATCTGGTAAAGTGTATTTTGGTAGCACCTTTAAACCGTACCTTACCGAATGAATAGCAATCTTCTTAATTCTACTAATGCAAACTAAACTTTCCCCCTCTACAACTTGGGAGCATATTTTTCTATTCTATTTACTAAACTACTATGCAAAAGGAAATTATATTTTATTACTTCTTTTGTTCTTGGACTTGTTTTAATCTTGACTTGATCTTACTACAATCATTTAATGTGCATAGCTTTCATAAGTTTACGATGTATATAGTTTTGATGTAAATAAAATCAATTGAACTACCTGTTTATAATAGATCGAAAAGTGTGGAGAGACTGATAGGGCCGATATCTCTACTTAGAAGATTCGTATTTTTACATTATGTGTATCGTTTCATACAAATCTAGTTCTCGAGGGGAATTTACACATTTTATCTATTTTAAATTAGTGCCTTTAATGTTTTGGCCCTCTATCGTACGTATGCTTCGCAACATCCGTCGAATCTATTCCACCTGGACTGGCATACATATGCTTTAATAGCATTCGCTTCAACCGATTTTACAAATTTCCGATCTTTATTCGAAATTTGTTTTTTCCCCAATAAATTCTTTAAAGTGTTTTTCTAAGACATTACTAATCCCTTTTGAAATCTTGTGACACATATTTCGATAAAATTTCTTTCGCGCGTCATCGTAGGGACAACGTTTGTTAAATTTCTTGTTCCTTTGATAAAAATAAAATGTATAAGGCGTAGTCATAAAAATTTTCGAGAACAAGTAGGATTGAAATAATATTTGATGGACCATATATGACCACGATTCTTCACTTTAAATCTAGATTAGGATTGTTTTAAGTCCGCAGTTTATAAATTCTATAATTAAATTTCTGACGGGATTGCAAGAAAACGTAAACCTATAATAAATCAAATAGCATCGATCGACTTCACAGACCGTCGTCTTTGTTTAACAGATTCATAATTCTATCGATTTTGATTTCGAGCCCTGTCTCGTTCAGATGATTCACAACACTGGATGAATCTATCCTATTATAAGGATAATGTACCACATGTTCTTGGAATCGTATAGCTCAGCCGCATGTGGAATGTCCTATGTATACTTTACATTTGCTGCGCTCAATTTCATAAATTCCCGACCGTTGTCCCAAATTTGTTTTGTCTATCGGGTTTTCCCATAAGTTCTTAACTACTCCAAGGTTAGTTCCTAACTTATTCGAGGCTCTTCAACAGTTTGAAGCTCGTAATGTAATGAGGTGGGATCTGGCCCAAAATGGCCCTTTGCACTGCGACCACGTTGATCTATTGTGCTTCCCCTTGTTTTTATTTGTTTAATACGTCTAGGAACAGGATCAGCTCCTTCAATAGGAGTGTTAATAGGCCCTCTTCACTCAGCGTATATGCATGTAGTATTCTGTATCAGTTTGAAGCTTACTATTTGTTAATTCGAATTCGGTGGAGGTGTTGAAAACGGCGTTTTATACTGTCCTATTTTAACTTTTTACAAGTAATACGCAGATGTTGAAACCTAAATCAAGTCCATCATTGTTTCTACAATCAAACTAAATCCATTCGTTAAATCACGCACTCCAAACAATTCGTCAAATTCCATCTAAATTTTCTCATCCAGTTCGATGAAAAACCATTTCCTGTTGCGTTCTTTTACATTTATACAATAGCGGCGTGGTGCAGCAATTCTGACTATTGCGTTTTTAGTGCCGCGCCGTCATACTTGTATATTTATGAGGGATTTTTATAATTCACGACGGTTGATTGTATTCTAAACAGCGGAAATTATATTCGAAACGTTCGAGCCCGTACATAACCGCGACCCGACAATTCATTTGATTAGTAAGTGGGCACTTAATTTGCAAATTAGGCTGCCTTTCATCGAATATGGAATGCGATTCCGAGCGAGCCGTGATGAATAATAAAACCTGGCGCCGTGTTAACCCTGCCGTTACAAATCGCTAGAAAACATGCAAGGAGTATTGTTAGAATCTGAAATAATGCGCGGATAACAAAGGTTAGAGTCGTAATTTTGAAAAAGCAGCAGAGTCACAATGATAATAATACTACAGTCGAACCTATCCGAGTCGAATTCTTATGTGCCACTCCAATTTGTTCGACAAAGAGGATAGTTCAAGTTAGAAAAAGTCATTAAAATTTATTTGATCTGTAATGAATGTGTATTAGTACTAGAGCACGAACAATATGAATATAAGAGGAAAGGTTACTTTGAACTTAGATTTAAACTGAAATTAAAGCTGTTTGTGAAAATACAACCAGCTACATAATTTAAGTAACGTGAGAAACTAGTCTATTAAGCAGATTTAAAATAGAATGATGGATACGATACATCGTTAAGGTGAAGGTTAATAGAAATCGTTGATCTGTATGTGTCGGTCTGTTTTCTATTTGAAGAAAAATGTGGACAAAAACCAAACCAAGAACACTGCTGTTTCGGCGTATACCGAAATGGGATTATTTTCCTTCACATTATGTGTTACATGTAATAACGGAGTTGCCCATCTTACCATGAATCACTGACCCATCTGGCACGTCTACCTACCTGCTTTCGTTCTATTGAATATAATCGCATTTTAATTAGATTTAATTTCACGAAAGACGAATATTTATTAAAGATGTCGGGCATTACTGTTATACTACATAAACTAACGGTTTTTCGAGATTCAAGTGTTACGGACTCAATATTGTCGATTGTTTTGTGATGACCAGAACATTTCGGGTTGACTAATTGTGAGCCACGGTCCTGATCACCATAACCTATTATTTTTTAAGCTAGTGGCAGTCGTAGCTCAGCTCAGGCAGTTTTAAGCACCACCGCGCAATTGTCATAGTAATCGTCGTGGTAATAAATAAGTGAAGTCAATCAGTGCATTATTATTGTCATCACCATCTCGCCATCATTCTTTTAAAGCAGGAGGAATCAACAACTGCTACGGATATTCACAAGACCACGTATTCCATACATACAGTATCTGCTAACCGATTTATCGCCACGTCGCGATTTTGTAGTTGAAATGATTATTTTACAAAATAAAACGTTAAATTTCCTTTTGTTTTCGAAACAAGGGAGTACCGGCAGTTTTCATCTAATAGACAAAGTGTACTCGTCTTGGCTCATATGAGACTTTGGACGTTCGTTACGGAAAAAATTGCGAAAAATTCCTAAATTAAAATTGACTCCCATGGGACTTACAATAATGTAACTTTAAGATAATTCCGCGACAATGAGATCTAGCGTTTTATGTTGAAGGTAAGTTCTTCTTGATGAAATTGGGTAAAGGTCGACCGGGATGGTGAGATACATTTTCTGTTTTAGGAGTACCTCGTTGAGAGTACATGCCGATTTGTAATAAAAAAATACAAAATTCCCAAAGCCCATTTCGAACAAACTATTTTTCGATCATTTCGATTACCAAGTACTCTATGTCGATCGAATAATACGTTATTTCATTTATGAATTGAAGATATTGGAAGAAAATTTGGTATTGTTTATACAAGAATTGTTGTTGATTCGAGAAACTGTCACTGTTGAAACAAACGCGGTTTTCGTTATGAAACATGGCGGCGTACAATTGACGTTAGACTAAAAGAAGGTAACTTACACATAGTTTAAATGCAAGTGCCAGAAAATAACTCGATATAAGGAGTTAGACTTACAAAATTAAGTTGTAAAGTTGCATTGTAAAAGAAAATTGTATGCTAGCCAAGTGAAAAGTTCGACTTAGGGAGAAGTTCGAGTTATTTGAGTGTCAACTTAGGGAAGTTCGGGGTATTTAAATTTTTATATGAAGCATGCCTACTACTAAAGCTTTCCTTTATCTTTTATCGATCTAAATGCGCTTAACCGATGTTGGTAGCACACACAGACACATCCAGAGATAATTAAACTCTATTTTTGTTTCAGTATAATTCGTTCGTTATCTATTTATGATATCGTTACAGCTGCAGAAAGCCATATTGTTCGTTTTATCATGTTACCACGCGATAGCGAACTATCAAATTACTATTTCTGTATATTGACACGCACAAGAGTTATATAATGCTAAATATAATATAAAAAAATCTGTGTCGTGTAATGGGAAATCTCTTATCTGCTCTGATAAGTACAATAGCATGTGAAATACAATGAAAGTGTACATATGGCACTCGCACTCCTTTCATTTAGTCGGGAATTTGCACGTAGACATGTTTTGCTTTCGATATTTATGTAAAACGAAGTAATTTTTAATATGAACTGTTTTTCAGTTTCTGTTTCATATTTTGAAAATCCTATCCTGAGTACATTAGAATGAATCTACAACAGTGGTCTCTCTCCGTTGCCATTACACAAAACTCCAAATTTAATCATTAGAGCATATTTGATGTTTTTTTTTTAAATAAACAGATTTTTGAGCTATTTATCGCTCTAAATTGCTCTTCTGAATTAGGAGCCGTTCCTACTGGAAACTTTCCTTCTAATGTGGAGAATAATTTCAAGTTCTTGACAAAATTTGCTTTGCGTTGTTTTTCCGAGGTTTTGGTCTATCAGGGCTTGTACAACTAATATAGGTACATACAGGATAATCGGTAATACGGGACATTTTGAACGTAGTACTGGTAGCCCTGAGGAGTTGGTAAACAGGTGGGAGTGGCATTCTTTAGTGTAGAACTATTTGTCATTTAGTAACCATGGAGCAGTGAGATGGTTAAGAATGTGCAATTGCTGTGAAGTGGTTTTACAAAATATGGTGACAATGTGACTGCTGCTCAACGGGAATTGCGAGGTCATTACAATTTAGGACGCCATGGCTGCGTTTCAACTTAGCACGCCATCAATACATGGGTTAAGAATTTCGAGGAGACGAATTCAGCTCTAAGAAAAACCACCAGCAGATCAACGTACCCCAGAAAACATTGAAGTAGTTCTGGCCTCAATTGTAAGGAGCCTACAACAATCGGCAAGAAGACACGCAGAAGCATTGAACCTAAACTGAACAACCGTCCACCGAATACCCCACAGTGTCGATGTGCGATGTTTTCTTGTGGGGCCATCTCAAAAACGAAGTGTTGATCGCACATCCAACGACAATCCTTGAGTTGAACACGAAGATTCGAGAAGAAATCGCTGCTGTTCCTATGGAAGTGTTTCAAAGTCCCAATGCAAAATCTCCGCGTTTGCTTCCAAGAATGCATACGTTTGAATGGCCATCATCTTATGCACATTGCTTTAAAAAAATTTTTTTTAGAACAATTAGTGACACGTAATTTACTTTTTGGTCTCCACAATAAAACAGATAAATTATTTTTTCTTACTTTTGTGAAAGCTAGTTCAAAATTTCCCATTTCCTTGTATATACCACCCTGTACAATCATACAAATTTTCGTAGTGTTTCCGTTAAGCTAGAAATTTTAATTTGTATCCACGCTTCATTACATGCTAACGTTCGCAATCGTCAATGGCTTTCGCATTCTGAAATTGAAAAAGTTATTTATAGCAACACATGTCGGCGAGTACTTCCACAGTGAGTAATTTAACGATTATTACAACTTTGGCGAGTCACATCCTCGTCACTGCCTGGATACCACCTGCGCAAATCGTGGGTCGCTCGCGGGACCATCTAGGACTTCGTTAAATCGCTTTTACAACCACCACAAACTCCATAACGGTCGCGCAAATTTACGGCCGGTATAAAGTCCGAACGAGATTGCGTGCGCGATAAAAGGATTTTATGAAAAGGAAGTGTTTATCTATTCGCTCTTAATTAAAGAATAAGGAAAGCAAAGTAGAACGAAATATCCATCGTTTTCAACGACAAATGACCGATATATTCAGATAAAAAGCAAAATGTAATGTCATTTTCCCGTTGCTGATCTAGTAAAAATGTTACGAACGTGCCAACATAAGATCTGATGCAACTGCTGAGCGCTTAAGTAACGCACTGGCACTTTTTGAAGCGTTCAGAGAATCCAGAGTTAAACATTGTGGGCTTTTAGGTTGTTCGGTTCTTATTTTTTCCTTTCTTGTTCTAGTTTCTCTAAATTGCGACATGTTTCATGCTGCAAAAAAAGGATTTATCCTTATTTATATGTTGCTATCTCATTTAGTTTTTTTAAGAAAAAAAGTCAATAATAACACGACGTTTTAGTGGCCAAGATTACAGACAAACGAGTTAACGAAAGAATTTTTGTAAATGAAAATTGCAAGTATGTATCCGAGACCTGGAGCGTACCAATCTCGTATTCTTCTAACGGAAACTCAATTTAGGTGCAAATCACATTAAAAAAAAAAATCTTTTGTCAAATGTACTTTTCTAGTTCTGTTCCAATTAGGAAAATCTTCATTTCTACGATCGGTATGCCCTAGGTATTAAGAATGTCTACACATATACACGATAAAAAAATAAAAATTGTTTTAAATTAGGGTGAAAGTAATGTCGAAAGTAATTTGGTATTCAATCAATAAGTATCATTCCTTATGCCTTTACTTGGCAATAAACGTAACTAGCCCGGGCAAACAGCGGTAGCAAGGTAAAATTACGAAATAAGTTACGACAGCATCGCCAACTCCCCACTCTAGTCATGTGCATATATAGGCTGCCGTAACTTATTTCGTAATTACCGCTGTTTTGCCCAGACTAAACGTAACTGTTTGTGGTTAGTATCATGAAAGAGTATTGTATCTGATCGGAAAAACTTTATCCGAAGCTATAATTGCAATTTAATATCACAATTTATTTTGTAGCTAGCACCCCATTATGTTAATGTATATTTACAAATCTCAGTTCGAGGAAGCTTTCACATTCAATCTCACGAAATTTTATTAAAGTTTTGGGAACGAGTTTCCACGAAATTAATCGAAATTGAAAAATCGACGATAGGACAACATGACAATTATTTTTGGCCGGAAATCAAACAAAATTGTTTAACTGCATCCGACTTCATTCATTAAGAGAATTCCAACCATTGCCACAACTTACTCAAGAAGTTGTACAAGAAGGGTGACCTGCGGTCTTCCGCTGTATTGTACGGGAATTTCAATAAAAGAATAGTTATAGAAAAATATGAAGCACTATGTAGCATAATAACTGGGAAATGCGGATACTCTACTGATATGGAAAATCCATTCTTAAGTGCATCACCTGATGCATTAATAAGTGAAAAAGGAGTTTTAGAAGTAATCTGCTTGCCTTCGATAGAGGAAAAACTGACGAAAGCGACAAAGAAAAATTGTTTTACAATAGCAAACGAAGAGATGAAAGAAAGTGTTTAAAACTACAGTTAAACTATTCTATTTTGTTTCTTTCTTTTTGTAGCTTAAATACGAGCCAAGTACAAGTATAAATAAATATTACAAGAAGAGACTTTTTCGATTTCGTTATATATACGTTATTATTATTTAATATAATGTTGGATGAAGCGATTAAGAAGTGTAAACACCAACTGAAGCCATATAATGTAGGATACTGGAAAATGGAGAAAATATAAATAACTGAGTTAAGCTATGCGATATGGTGATATTAGGAAACACGGAGAGACATTTGCAAGAAAATGTCAATATAATAAATGAACAATTAAAAGAGATAAACATGGAAGTTAATATAGACAAAACAAAAACAATGGCAATAAGCAGAGAAAGTCTAACACATAACATAAAAATAGAAGGACATAGAATAGAACAAACTAACGCGTTTAAATACCTGGGAGGGATTATTAACAGCGAGGGATCCTTAGAAGATGAAATAAATGATAGAATATCAAAAACTGCAAAACTTTACAACATGATAAAAACACCATTCTTAAACAACAAAGAAATACCAGAGATAGTAAAGGCAGAAGTGATCCGTAAGGTAGTGAAACCAGTACTGACACACTCATGCGAGTCATGAACTACAAACGAGAGACAAAGAAGTAGGATGAACAGCGTAAAAATGAGGTTCCTAAGAGGAATAAAAAATAAAACTAAGTTGGATAGGATAAAGAACGCAGAATACAGAGAGGAGCCCAAGATAGAGCCAATCCAAATAACAATACAGCAAGGGCAATTAAGATGGCTTGGCCATGTTATAAGAATGGGCGAAGAAAGGTTGGCAAGACAAATATACGAATCAAAAGAAATGGGAAAAAGGAGAAGAGGAAGACCGAGGAAGACATGGGAGCAAGAAGTACGAAGTGCATACGAGGCAAGGGGAGAGAAATGGGAGGATATGAGAGCAAGATGCAGGGAGAGAGAAGAGTGGAGACAAATATGGAAGTGGGAGCCAGGAAACTCAACTCCACACAACCCGACACTTCACGGTCAAACGGGTTTCAGGATTAAGTAAGTAAGTATATATACGGAGAAAGATTGAAAAAGTTCCATCGAAATAATTCGAACAAACTAGCAAAAACGTACATATTCAAGTTAATTCAAGCGCGAATTATTGTCTCTTATAAGAGTGTGCGTGCCGGCATCAAAACGAATAACGAAAAATAATCATATAGAAGCCATAATAAAAATATTATGCGTTATTACCTATTGTAAATGTTGACACAAGAACGTCAAATTTCGTGTTATTATTATGGATTGATAAAGAAGGGATGACGTGTTATCATTAAGTAGTGCAAACCGGTCTTTGTCTCCACTTACGTGCAAGGCGCGATATTAAAATTGGGAGAAGGGGGTTAGTCTGGTTTACACTACTTAATGATACACGTCATCCACTCTTTTATTAAACCTTAAACTGACTTCTTTAAACAAACAACAAAAAAAACTAAATGAGATACCAACGAATAAACAAGGATAATTCCTTTTTGCAACATGAAACATATCACAATGTAGAAAAACTTTAAAAAAATAACGTTATTTATGCGTTACTTGTTGCTAGTAAAATCAAAGTAGATAAAAACCATGAAATAAAGTTCATTCTTTTCAAAAGTTATCTTTTAGGACGATTCCGAATTGACTGGTTATTTGCAGAAAATTAGTCATTCTGAACGTTCGGTTGTAAGTAAACAACGTCTATTTTAGACTTTTGCTAAAAAAGCACTGGAGTGCAAAGAGCAATAATCGAACACCAGAATCGACAACCAGGGCAGGAATGTTTTCAAAGGTACGACCGTCCAGTATTTCTTTGTAGTGTTTATCGCCGAATTCAATCTTTTGGTTTGCATTACTGTCAACCACATTTAGCGCTTCTCCCTTACGGCTTCACATCGGCAACAACGTCCGACGTAAAGCGCGACTTCAGTGCTATGTGGAGTGATATCATGTCATCTATAGCCATGAAGCAAGATTTTGTTTGGAAAGGCATGAAGGCCGTATGAAGGTTGCATGAAGAGCTGTGAAAAGGCGGAAAACATTCAATTTTCTGTTGGAAGACGTGCACCATACTGCGGGTGTTAGGTTATGGGCCCCTGTAGAGACAATTAAAGATGGACATACGTCCATCTTTAATTGCTTGGTACTTGAACGGCAGGAAAATCCGAGTAATATGCATTTGGTAGCAAGGCTAGTACTACGCGGGAGAAGGATTATTCCGGGTTTGAAGCTGAAGATTCCCGCCAAATTTAATTAAAAATTCCTTCTAGGTGGTGCAATTTGTTTCATTATTTTATCTCAAGTTTAGTTCAAACTAACCAAACCACGTCTCCTGTACGTTTCAATTTACAATTTGCCTAACAAGTAGCCAATCATTCAACGATATATGTAAGAGTAACTGAAGAGCAGTCGATAATCTATTCTCGTCCATATGACTTTGTCGTCCTGTATAAGCACGTCTTTTGCGAAAGAGTATCGTTTACTCATTCTTCACGCCTTCAATATAGACGTGTCAACGAACGTACTGAATTCCTGAACCTCTAATATACACGTACTACGTATATGTAGACAGCGCACTAGAGAATATATCTACGAAAACGGGTTAGAACAAAATTGAGTGTTCCCGAAACTAACCTAGGTAGCTGTAATTCCAAATGAGTTCCTTTTTAGCAAATTATCCAATCTTATGTTAATTTTTAGTTAAATCATCTGATCATCGTCACGCCTAATTAACAATTTCTTAAGAATTACGTTACCGTGACTATTATTCACACATCTACGGCTTCAGGACGCCCAGGTACCGTTTTCGAGCGAAGCATCCGAAATGATCCTTGGGAAAGACGCCGTGCGAACCGATTATGTACGGCGATTCTTTCGTTCTTCGCTGTGTACCTTCTTCCTTTACTTAATGAGAATGTGAATGAAACGCTTGTGTGGCGTCTTTACCGCAATTCACCTCGACTTTTCTGAGAACCTTCATTGAAACGTCTCCCTGAAAGGTCATTGTGGTATTTATTCAATGACTTTGATTGGGCGGAGGAAATAGTCGATTCGCGATAGGCGAATATGGGGAATTCTTGGTAGAAGACTCATTTTTATCGTAAAGTTACGAACGCTATTAAAGAAAAGTTGCAATTTGATTGTAATGATGAGCGTAGAGGGGTATATTCAGTTTGCAAACATGCTCGCTGAATGTTTATTTGCTTGTAAATTCAGATTTGTTATATGTATGTCTTGTAAGTTTTAGAAACTTCAAGAATTTCGATATAACCGAATTGTTTGAATTTCAACGTGCAAATTGGGCACAGAAAGATGGTGCTTACAATACGATAATTTACAATCTTCGCTGAAGAATGAAAATCAATAAGAAAATGAAAGATATCCCTCCTTGGAAATAATTTACATGCACGGAATTGAGGAGTAAATTCTTGGACATATGTAATTTGAAAGTTTTATACAATCTTTTCTAAGCTTCTCCTTGGTAAGACATATGTATGTACATAGTTTATAGATGTGGTTCTAGTTATTATTTAGTTGTATAGAGCTATAGTTAGGTACACAATTGTAAAACTTATCTCCAGACATGAAGATAAAATTACTTACCAGCAAGCTATACACCCACTTACAGGAAATTTTAATTAGTAAAATTACAGCATGTAAATATGCAAATTGGAAAGCAATTAAAAATAATGTTACCTGGAAATACAAAGGTGTAATTAGTATTTATATTATCGCTATCGTCAGCTAAGTTATCAAAGTGATTACCTATCAGCTGTATTGACCGTGTAATTAGCAAATTAGTTTGTACCTATCAACACAGGACGTCGTCCCAGATTCAAAATTAGATTGTGGAATACAGATGTTGAATTTTGGCAATACCTTTAAACAATCAATTCGATGTGTATCGACAAATATGGAAATTTTATCAAGGAAATTATATTTGAATTTTGACGGCAAATGGCATTAAATTGTGTCAAAAGTTGGAAAAAGTTCTATTCGTTAATTGAGAGAAAATTTTTCAGAAATCTGAATCTCTGAATAATCTAGAAAGGTTTTAGGTCACCTTGTACAAAGGAAAAATTAAGTCAAAATGGTGGACAGGCAAGGTCGAAGCAACATCGAGAAAGGCGAAGAGCAATCCCATCTACAAGAAATCCTATGGTCACTATTATTTGGGGCGCTAAAGGAATTTTATTCATGGATAACTTGGAAAAGGATACAACGGTTAACGCCAGATGTTATGTTAACCTTCTAGATCAGTTGAAACAATCAAGGAAGAAAGGCCGAGTATGACGAAGAAGGTCATCTTGCATCAGCCGTCAGCTATGACAGAGATGGCCAAAATTCATAAGTTACAGTTTGAAATCGTGCTATACACGAGGGGTGCCTTTACAAACCACCACTTCGTGGCGTTATTCCGGTGTATCTATAGGGACATTTAGCTGACCGAAGAACCGCAAAATCTGTAAACAACATCGTAACAGGTGAAACTTCAATGTATTCGGATGAACCGGAAACTAAACAACCATCCACTGCTTGGATGTTCCAAAATGAACCGAATTCCACAAAAATTATTCATTCACGAAGTGCTTCCTGGAAAATAATCGCCTATTTCTTCAGTTGTACTGGACTTGTCGCAACTACCCCTTTAAAGTCCAGAGGGTCGAACATTAGTTAATACTGAATGATATATACCAATTTCATTACCAGAAGTCATCTACGAAATCAGGAAAAACTACTGAAAACGCGTCATCATGCAGGAGAACATTTTATAAACCATTAAAACACTTTGTCTCAAAAATCTGTTCTTCCCTAGTTTTTGTAACAATTTAAAAGACGTCCTCGTACATCCCATTCACTCGATTTGTCCCCTTTGGACTGGATAAAATTTCTACCTGAGAAAAAGTGCAAGTTCGACTTCGAAGTAATTGCAGACTTGCACGAAAGTCCGAAGATCCGAGCATTAGAGCAGCAGTGATGCAAGTATATAAGAGACAATCATTTAGAAAACTAAAGTACATTTATGTCATAACTTTCTTGCTTTCCTTATTAGGCCGGAAACATGCACGTTAAACTACGGCATAAGAATCATTTCTCCAGTGTATATTTTCGTTGCCTTCTTATTCTAAATACCCGGCTATTTTGATGGAAATAGAGGAGACACCAATATTTTCAGCAGTGCATTATATTAACATTTTTGCTTCTACCAGTTAATTTGAAAATTTCATTGTTCGATGTGTGTTTTGCATTGATTGAAAATCTTATTACTACTGATCTATAGATATTGCGTGACCAATTCAGAAAATAATCTTTCGGATTGCCTCTACCACTTCTAGATCAAATAAAAATAATTTCCATTTTACTTTTATGAAAACGGTTTAAATTCTTCTTATTTGACCAAGAAATGGTAGAGGCAACTCAATTCTGGCAAAAATTGAGAAGATATTAAAATTCCTACAAGCGCACGACTTCAAAATGTTTGGTTTCACCGGATTAGCATTTTATTGCTACTGATTTACTTCAGTCCATATCTTCGGAGACCTGGAAACCTTCTGTTGTGTAAGATTTTATGGATATGCGCGGCTCCGTCTCGGATGGCAATGAAGGTGCTTTTTAAGCATGCAAACTGCAACAACGTAAGTGGAAATTCTCTCTGAAGACTTATAGTTTTAAGGGGGATGTATTAAGCAAGCACACTACGAGAATGTGTGCAGCATTGTTTTTCGAAGACTAACCCCATTTTGTTAAAGGTTTGTAAATTCGGGAGTTTAAGGGAAGATGTGCCTTAATGTCGTTACAAATGAAGTCGAGTGTAGGTTTCGAGCCTATGTCTAAGCGCTCGAAAATTAAACGTCTTTTAAGGGTAAAAAGACTGTAGTCAAAGGGAAGAACAGAGAGGAACTACGAAAATGTTAGTAGCGTTTTTCTTCAAAGACATAACATTTCGGTTTAAGGATTTGGGACTGATCACAGATTAGGGTAACATCTGTGATCCACAATACATTGACTTGTTTTCAAAAAGGTGCATTTTTAAAAACTTTACTTACATAAGAAAATTTGAAGATTTCAGGCATAATCTCCATTATTTATGGAATCTTTTAAAATTTTATCCATCTGACGAAGTCATAATCTTCATTATTTATCGAATCTTTTAAAACTTTCATTATCTGACGAGATTAGCGAATACATCGTCTTTAAAAATTTCTCACTTTCTGCTTTAAAGATTTCATCGTTGAGCCAAGCAAAAGCTCAGTTTTACTACAATCTCAATGTCGTTGATTCATTTCTTTGACTATTGGGAAACTAGTGTTCTCAGAAACGTGTAACAGAAAATAAAACAAAAATTAACTTACTTTCAGCGTTGGATGTACCGATTCTCATTTTCTAACATTATCAGCATTGCCGATAAATTAAAGGATATACAAATTACACTCCAAGCTACGCGAATCTTTTGATTTATTTACGACTGTTCTGCACGCTATCAAGATGACGCTGATAAATCAAGTGCATGTAATTGCATTGTGGAATCGCGTTTCACTTCATCGAAGTGAGCGTATTTTTCACATATGTATGTATACACTTTTTCTCATCGCATACCATTGCATGACAGTTTAGATCACTCCAGACGAGAACGGTAATTACGAAAATGTCTCTCGTGGATATTTCAGAAAAGAACGCAAGACACCTTACACCAAACGAAATAAGCATAAATCGGAAAGGCCTTCGCGCGTTAAAAACCAGTTACTTCGTGTAACTTAAAACGTTAACTTTGCGAAGACAAAAACATCAAATATAAACCGAGCAAATTGGATATTTTCATCTGACACGGTTTAACCGATATAAATGGTATCTTTCCTGCGGTATTCCGTAACCCATCTGTTTGCCGCGTAATGAAGTTTACAAGGACTAGAGTTTCTGACGATTACGCTCGACGATTATCTCTCTCTCTCTCTCTTGTTCCTCTTGACCGGACGTTCCACCTTCTTCGTTCGATGGCTTTTACGCAGCGGAGGAGAAGATTCCGTCGTTACAGCCGTCACCTGTCACATGCATATCTCGCAACTGTTGCTTACTGCTGGCACTGCTGACGATGTCCAGGAAAAGGTAAGCGATGAAGGAGAAACCGAACCGAAAATGTTCTTTGTTTGAAGATGCGTTTCGGTTATTAAAGCGGCACGAAAGGAAATCGTGCGGTCGATGCACCTGATGGCTCCAAAAAGAGTTTGTCCCTTTTGAGTCGACGTGCAATGGTAATACGGGAAATTTACATAACGTGTATAGTTACGATCGATTCGGATGATTTCCTTTCTACGATGGAATAGAGATCTATAACCGTTAAAGGTAAGATTCATATCTACAGTGGATCATCGCTGATTTTAGTAAAAAATTTGTGATTTTCACTTTTATTCTAAAGTTAGTTATTAGTGTTATTACTAATAAGAGAGTTAAATAATATTTATGTGATTTCTTAGAGATTGAAGATCGACCATCACCATATGCTTCGTAAAAAATGCGCTTCCTTCTGTTAACCTTGATCCATTATTTTTTCATCAGCGAAATTTCGAAATTTGCAAACATCTCTTGCTGATTTTTAAAACACACGGAGAAGCAAACAAACGTCAAACAAGTCAAGGAAGATCCGGATAGAATGATGTAAATGATAGCTCGTTTATCATGTACTTAAGAAAATAAGCGAGTCGATAAAACGTAAAACAAATACAAAACCACGACGAGGCCGGTCATAATCGAAAAGGGCAATTTGCAGTAAGTACGTAATTTATTTAGCTGCACAAATTAGCAGGAAACATGTGAAAGGTTCGCTTAGTCACTTAGTGTTAAAAGTAAACAGCTGCTGATCAGGAAATTGCATTTCATTTACCCTGAAGATTGCACAGTGCGTTTAATGATGCATCGAACACGGTTTGTGTATTTTATCGAATTGGAAAGTCTTCTTAACAAAATATCGTCGTGGAGTGTGTATTACTATAAGCGAATGCGAGATGTGGAAATGCATTTTTAAACCTTTTGTGGTTTTAGAATTTACGTTGGTGCATTGTTTATAAACCGGAAGAACTCAACACTGTTAAAAAGTGCAGCTAGTGCGGTATGGTTTATATGGTTGTAAATTTAAACTACTTACTATGTATGTAGCTTTCACAATTCTGAACCTACGTTACAGACCGTCGATTTAATTTCTGTAAAAGCATCGAATTTGAAATCTAGGAAACAAAACAAAATTGGAAAAAGTGTGGTAGTTCTGAAGACGACAATGGACTAGTTGTCGAAACGTCACATATATTCCACATCCAAAAAATAATCGAATAGTCCAAAAGCACCATCACCGAGAACTACACGCCATGACAGTGACAAACTCATTGTAGCCGATTTTGGAAATTTCTATATTTTATTCTCAACTTTCATAACAATTTTGAAAATTTTGGCCAAAATGATTTGACTATAAATTTGGACATCTGGTTCTTGACGATAGTCTATCGCTATTAGGAATCTTTCGAGAACTTCGAGAATTAAATTATCGTCGTCTGCAGAGTTACCACACTAACTTACATTTTTTGCGTAGGAGTCAAATCCAGGTCTTCAAATGAAAATCTCCTTTCTAACGCAAAGGTGATGTAATGAGTTCAGAAATCTCTACGCTACAAATCCATGAAGATTTCCATCAAACGTTTCGACATTTAACATTTCGCGAATTTCCCCCATCATCGCCTCTACAATACAACGGACGACGATATAAAACAAAACCCGAGAGGGTAAACGGCCTCACGCTTGCTTTTATATCCTTTTCCTTCTCTACAATAAGGGCAGATTTACCGGCAACCACTCCGAAACAATGACTCCGTATTGTACCCGCAAAACGGACCATTGTGAGAACAACGCGCCCGTCTCTATATAATTCATTAATTGCTAATTATGTTATTTCTCGTATATGAGGACTACCGATGTTTCCGCCGTTAAACCGTCGTTATTGTCTGCATTGTTTCTTCGACGAACGGCCGAAAAAAGGGATCGTGAATAATTGATGAACCGGAGACTGCTGACGAACCGTTGCTTTTTATTTACCGGGGATGATGGACGTGGAATTATTGTGAAGCGTTTTTGCCATCGTTCGAGGTACTTGTCCGAGAAAGGGTCGTTGTAAATCAAATCAGAATCGTGCGAAAGGTAGATGGAACGTATAAAATGGCGGAACGAGATCGTTCGTGTGATGTAACTGTTTTTTGTTGTTTGTCGCTGATGAAGGTTATCACGAAAGCGGATTGTTGTTGAACTTACCCGTGGAAAACTGTCTTTAAATTAATGGAAGTATGGATGAATACGGCCTTGGTACGTACCTGTAACAAAATGTATTGTTAAAACAAATCAATTAAATAATTATGATAAATATTAATCTATCCTAATCCTATTTCATTTTTAACAAAAGTAGCGGAAAATGTTGGCATGTGTTAGTTACAGTAAAACACTGGAAATTTTGGAACGGTGTGCTGCAAGAATTATTGTAGGTAACTTTACGATACACCACAGATTTGACCATCCATCATCTTTCCAAACTAGATCCAAATCTTCAATGCGAAAACGTGAAGTTTACAATATTATTCGACAATTTGGTGATCTAAATAAGCACAACTTTATCCTTATTTCTACAGATGTTTTAGGTTTGTGAATTCTAGAAACAAATATGTTCGCAAAACAAATCTACACGGTCAATCTGAGTAATACTAAATGAGCTGCTAGCAGTTGGTAACTATCGCTTCATTTGTCTCAAAAAAGCTTCTAGTTATTTCTGTATATAGCAACAAGTACGCATCACAGAGGTTCTTCCTAAAACTGTTTAACAAGGGAAAACATTTAATTGGTGGATTTTCAATATTTCAAATGCAGTTTTCAAACCGTTGATCGTCACCTGTTAATGCTATTGGAAGCACCAGCAGCTCATAAAAATAAAAGCCATCGACCTCCAAAATATATGAAATCACGCTTTTGGCATCTATAGAGGTGAAAATAATTATTTCTGGTTCTTCTTCATATCTTATCCTCCTTACCGTTAAGTGCGAAGAGGGTCAAGACCGTAGTGATGATTATTGCCCTTTTTCATGAGTATAATCCTAGGCTAATGGTTGGTGGTCACTTTGTGAATCAGGTAGAAAGGCGGAACAAGTCAGAGGCATTGAAAGAGTAAAGAGAGCAAAAAACATTTCAAAATGCAGTTCCTAAAATACAGGTCCTCTATATCAGGCTCAGGTGGAATTAACAGGCGCAATAAACGTGAAAGAACACCATCCTCCTCCTTTAAGATGGAAAAATTAATGGGGATTGCAGCCAAGGATGAGTTGAAATAAAAGACTCCGTTTTGGAAATAAAAACTTGTTTATCACACATACTACTCGAGGAACCAACAAGCTAGACAGTTCTAACACGTCACATGTTTCGCGACGACCACATGGTCAACATGTCCTAAACTCGGTTAAACGCAGAAGTGTACAGCTTGATGGTTAAATCAATTCGAAAGCTTAGAGTGACCAAAAGAAAGTCTTTTATTTCAACTCATCATTGATTGCAATCCCCATTAATTTTTCCATCTTAAATTAAGTCCTAACGTGTACAGCCAGTACTTCCTCCTCAATAACTTATAATACTCCAAAGCCTTAAAAACGACCACGGGATGAGATTGTGAGGCTGGCATAAAATCTAAACGAATTTATTCTTTAGATTTTAAACTCCATTAAAAATGTTAACATTGTTAACAACAAATGGGATTTGTACGAAAAGTACAAAATAGGATCAAAATGGGCGAAATAAAGAACTCGAAATGCAGAGAAAATTTGAAGTTGAGGGCTTTCTAAGAAATATTGGAGGCAAGTCAATTAGGCTGGTACGGACACATAAAAAGAATGAGGGACGACAACGTTGTAAGACAAGTCTTTTTAGCCAGACCAATAAATAAGATAAGACGGAACAAGGACGACCAAGGACACAGCTGAAGGAAGTAAGGAGAGCAATGGAGAGAAGAGGAGTGAGATGGGAAGAAGTGCAACAAGCCGTGCATGCCAGGACGCTGGACGGAAGAGCATAACTGAAGAGACTCATCTTCCATCTCCCTCCTTACATCCCCTAACGTAGGAAAGGATTAAGGAAGCAAGTAAAGGTATCCTACCTTTACTTATAAAATTACAATCTATCACAGAGCAGTATCTAACATTATAAATAGATCTGAACCAGAGACAATACATAATTAAACAGGTAATTAAAAAATAACTGCTTGTTTTTATTGCAGAATAATGAAGGCATTAGACGCATTCGCAGAGTTATAAACAAAACGAATGCCAGAATGCTGTAAAAATTCGAAATGATGAGTTCATTAATGTATTTGAACAGATGTGTAAATGATTAAATTCTTCAGTAAATAGACAAAAGAAATGCTTTCCAGGATTTCTATCCTAACAGAAAGGTCGTCCAAATGTCCAATGTTTCTGTAAGGAAAAATGACAACAAAGATTTTGGCAATTAGTTCACACTGGCCACACATCTGTAGCCTCGTTTGAAAATGAAAATGTGGATGCTTGCTAGTTAAGTGTATTATTATCTTATTGGTTTTATATAGGAAAAACCACAAATGTTTACCCGGTAATGTACAAGGAATGTTTTCAAAGTTACCGTCAGAGGTGAAACTTCGTATTATTACTCAGTTTTCTTTCAGGAATAACTATTCTCAATAATATTTCGTCGTATCGACTACAGAAAATCTACTTCTTCGCATTTTCAATTTTTTTAGTATTTCCACGACTTAAGTCTTTCTTTCTTTTTTAAATAACAACAAAACTGCGTGGGATGGCGTCGTAAACGTGCGAAGACTTGTCTCTGACCAATAGCGTGGCCTATAAGATTTACGCGATCGAGCTAGACCCAAATTCCTAAAACATTCGAAACACCCTTCGTACAAACATATTTTTTATGTTAAAAGTATAAATAAAAATCTTCACGAAATCAGTAATATTCCATGGTAAGTAGGCAACTGTCGCAATTTTTAGAAATTTCATTGCTTGTACTTAAGTATATAACAGCATTTTATTGTACCATCCGTACACATGTTACTGTATATAATGATGAAAGCGCACAGACAGAAACCCCATTGAGAAACTCTATTAGGAAAAGAAATCGTATTACATCCGATCAGTTCTACGAAGAAAAGAACAACGCGATTATTATTAACAACGAACATCCTCTTCATAAATTAAATTAACGAACTCGACTCATTATTTTAGTTTCCATTCCGTACGATCGGGCGAAGAAAAGGTATTTGTAGTTACTGTAGCAGCATATAGGAATATAAACAAGTCTCGTTAACGGTCACGTTAAGCATTAATATCGCCCATTCGGAGCCGAATAATACGGCATAAATTATTAGAGAATCGACAAATTTAAAGATTTCCCGTTCGTTATTTATGTAATGAGATGGTGGTTCCTTTTGTGCGACATGGTAGAAACGTCCAGGAAAGGAAATATCTTGTTATATCGTAGAAAAACGTCGTACCTTACATTACCGGTTGCACCATCTCTTAACGTGGTCCTCATGATACGCCGACATGTTTATAATTAGTTTCATCGCAATGGAATAAATAGGAAAAAATACTACTAAACACGTTTTACCACCTGCTCTTGACGATTTCCAACCGCGATGTTCCTTTTCTTCTTTTCTATCTGTGCGCTTCAAGTCATTAGGGTTCGATAATATGAAGTCGTTCTGCCAGGTGAATTGATAGCTAAATTAAAATTATACCTGCTTTAGATTTATCTACTTGTTAAGAGGTATGTAATTATAGAGGTATATTCCAAACATAGCTCTAAATGGTAACCAATTAATTACAGTTATCGACGATGGTATGTCGTACTTACACATACATATGTATATTACTGTTGTGTGAAAGCTACAGCTATCGAAGAGAACATTTTTGTAGTACGAGGGCTGTCTTTTTAGTGCTCACAAAATACACAGTAAGCTGACTGTGAGTGCTTTATTGTTCTTAAACTGCTATCTACAAAGATTGGTATACTTCATTTAAAAGAAATGCATTAACATAAGAGGGCAACGCTCATAAAATATTTGCTACCTGCCTTTTCCTGAAAAAGCAGATATATTCCCTAAACCCCAATCCTTGCTGTATTGCACGCTGTAATTTCGAAATTAATATTTACTATAAACTCTGAGCAAGAAGACCGTTTGTTAAGTGGTACTCCGTACACCAAGCGATTAGAAGCCGTGTGCACACATCCGAAACGTCCGCGTATGTCTCGCAAGCAAGCGGAAACGTACATCTATAGGTCAGAGGTATTTATTCAGAAATTGGTTGCAAGATATCAAACACAAAATAATGTGCTCGGGCTACCAAGCCGCGGTACGACGCACGCAACGATCAGTCCCAAAGATATTGTGAATTTGCTTAAACGAAATCCCGGCTAAACGCTTGGGGAGCTCAACGAAGGTTAGCTAATCGCAACATCAACATTGGTATAAAAACAACATCGTTGATTGTACGTAATCAATATTCAGTAGCAAACTGTAAACTGCAAATCTCTCCTATCGGAAAGTCATATCGAGAAATGTCGGGGCCAGGCACAAGAGTGTCTCAACTGAAAGTGGTACAATATTATTCTTACACATGAATCACTGATTTGGGGACTAGGTTCGCGAAAGAATGCATACAGTTCGCGGTAATTGAATGGCCAGAAGAATCGTGAAGTACCTAGTAAAGCTACACGTCTGGGATTGTTTCAGTTTTTTCGGTTTTGAACATACCAATGACCTAAACTCAGAAGGGATGGTTAAAATGTATAGCAAGTACCTTTTACCATCTGCGAAATAATGGTTTCGTGATGATAATTGGGTTGTGCAAGAGGACAATGATCCTAAACATCGGGGTAGGTGTGTCCTGGAAGGACGAAGACGACATCCAGGTATTGGATTTGCCTGCATAATCCCAAGGCGCTAATTCGATTGAAAAGTATGGTCGTTGTTAAAGAGGGATACTACGTGCGAAATATACAGACAAGCAAACTTACGAACACTTATTCTTACCAATAAGACATTTATAAGAGATGAGATAAGAAGTAAAGGTTTTTGTTTGACAGAAAAAAATGCAAAAAATTGGTGTGAGTGGTTTACGCACGTCTAAAGTGAATACTCCCGCTCGCACATCATACTCTCTCTGTCTCTCCTTCTGTTTCGGACGAAGCAAGCGCGCACGTATCGTTTCTCTCGCTCGTACATCATACTCTCTCTGTCTCCCCTTTTGTTTCGGACGCAGCAAGCACGCACGTATCGTTTCTCTCGCTCGCACAGCATACTCTCTCTTTGGTTTTCATTGTCTTTCACACGAAGCGAGCGTCTGGCTCCGTCCAAATTTAAAGCTCTTAGGCTTATGCTTACGCTCGAGCCGGTCCGGTGACCTTTAAGAAGTATTCACTTCAAAAGTAAAAATAATCGCTGAAGTGCACGTTGAACAGTTTTGTTATTTGTTTTCAAAATCAAAGTTTCACAGTAAATTTAACTTTGTGTTAAAAAAATAATAATCTCCTACGTAGGTTTGCCACACGTACAAAGCGAAAGAATTGTTGATTTTGTTGTGCAGAAAATGGACAAAGGCAAGTTGCAACAACGGTTGACGTCTCGTATGGTGTTGTCTCAAACGCCTATGCGAGATTTGAAGAATTGGGAACAATCAAGAAGAGACCTAGAGAAAGTCATGGCAGAATAATTAGTGATTGACAAGACCGGTTTTGAATTCAAATAGCTAGAAAAAATGCAACCTCTTATCATCTGGAGCTCCAAAGGCAACTTTTGCAGGCTCCAGGTGTTGGTATTTCAGTTGAAGCAATACGAAGGAGACTTCAAGGCCGAAATTTATTTAGCAAAAGACAGTCTAGGGTTCCCGAGATATCCAGACAGAACCAATTTGAGCGGCTAAATTGGTGTCTGAAAAACAAAAACTAGACAATTGAAGATTGGCAAAAAATCCTTTTTTAGATGAAACCAGATTGGTCTGAAATCAGATGACCGTGGAATTCGGCTTTTAGAGGTCAGATCTGTTCCAAGATGTAGGAGGAACTAATGTTTAGGGGAGGGGGTATTATGATGGGAGAAATACCTCCTTCATTTCCTTTGCGGAAAAGTTTGACGAGTCGTCCGTATGTCGCCCATCGTTAGACTGTGAAGATGTTCAATGGAAAATAGTTTCATTTTGATGCACGATAATGTCCCTCCACATACCAGCCGCGTTGCCACAGACTTTCTGGAAACAGAAGTCTTCATTCTTCTGATATGGTCCGCCTGGTCACTTGATCTTGAACCCATTGAGCATGTGTGGGACTTGCTTAAAAGCAGGATTTGAGTTTGAAATTATCCTCTAGGAAATGTCGATCGGCTCATTCATTACGTTCTAGAAAACTGCTTTGTTTATAAAAAAATGCTTCTGCATGTGTTGTTCGTTTTGCGACTTCAAAGACGTCAACTTTTTATTCTGGCAACTGGAATCGTTGACCACGTAATGTAATAATTCTCAATCCGCTTTGTATAAGTTTCTGTTTTCGTAACTACCTCAAGCAGCTTCAAAACTCTCACATCTTTGTCTCCGATTAAACAAGACACTAGAAAGTTACTTTACGATCGTCAAACCTAAAACTAATTTCTCTACATAAGCGTTTCCTTCTATCCATTTATCTATCACAAGTAAGTAGCACGATTCCATTTCCAACTTTCAAGAAACTCGATTCTAACAGCAAAAGGACATTTAACTATATCTTTTAATCGCTGTCAGCCGTAACTAACGTAATCCTCCGTCATTATTGCATATACACCTGCCGAGATAGGACGCTATTCAATTAACCCGTTTAGTGCTTTCCGCTATTTCATCTTTTTTTTATTCTGTCGTCAACGTTCGCCTTTATTAACTCGATATCGTCGGTTAATTGAATTCGATTGGTTATGTATACACATACAGCCGTCAAACCGACGAGGATACGCCTAAAATTAGTCGGGTAGTAACGCGATCCATTAATGACGTCTCTATAATTAATCGTCTATCTATAGAACGCCGGTGCACCGTCGGAAAAATGTGAAATTAATAACGAAATTAAGCGAAAAGGGGATCAGCCACCGTATTAAATTAATATTGTGAGCGCAGACAGGCTATAATTTTAATGACAAAATGGAAATATGAGTGCGACCTTCCGTGGGTCGTTTCAAGGTTTAGCGATATTGGATATTGTATTGACAGTCGACCTTTAATGTATTAATATACCTAAGACGTGTCCCCGGATTCAGTTTATTACTGGGGTAGGGCTAATGACATCCAAAATATTGAGAGAAGAAATTGGAAAGTCGACTTAATCAAAAAGGTTTTGTATAATGTATCTAAAGGCATCGAATTTATGTGGGCTGTATTATATACGAGGTGAACAACTAAATAGCGGGACAGTAC
Organism: Chrysina gloriosa; assembly: GCA_038088585.1. Classification (NCBI taxonomy): domain Eukaryota; kingdom Metazoa; phylum Arthropoda; class Insecta; order Coleoptera; family Scarabaeidae; genus Chrysina; species Chrysina gloriosa. The sequence goes on along the minus strand of CM076087.1, from coordinate 94,973,849 downwards.
CTTGATGAAAACTTATTAAGTATTACTTATTTGAGTACGAGGGTAGATCGACAAGTTTCCGGAATTGTTGCTAGGGGGTTGCTATTTTTCCAAATAAGTTGTGTTGGCAACTTTTGCCTGCAAATGGTAATCGATCTCTTAAATAGTGTGGTTTTGACCAGCATTGAAATCAAGTACGTCTTTGTGTTTTCAATTATAAAAACGAACTTCGAGTGGTCACCAAATTTTCCTGTTTGAAAGGCAAAACCGCAACAGAAATCAAATCAAGGTTAGATGCCATTTTTAAAGATTAATTTCCGTCATTTTCCACCGTGAGCTTTTGGATTTCGGAATTCAAACGCCGCATACAAGTGATGAACCACGTTCAGGACGTTCCGAAAATGGCTACCACGCCTGAAATTGTGGGAAAGATTGCCATGATTTTGGCCGAATAAAGGTGTGTGAAATTGAGGCAGCCGTGAGCATCTCTTATGAACGAGTAGTGCGTATTTTACATAATGAATTGTGTTTAAAAGTTTTCTGCAAGATGAGTGCCGCATTTGCTCAATTCGAAGCCAAAACGCATTCACGCTCGAACCTTGGCCGATTGTTTGGAAGTGTTTACGAGAAATCCAACAGATTTCAAGAAACGATTCCTGAGAACTGGATTCATCACTACATACCAGAAACAAAAATGTAATCAAAACAATGGATTGCACGCGGTGAATTGGTTCAGAAGTTAAAAACTATATTCACTCGGCTAGGAAGGTAATGGCATCCGTTTATGGGACGCAAAATGAATTTTTCTAATTGGTTATCTTGAAAAAGCAAAATTGTTACTATACACTTTACATTAAGAAAAAGTATTGTTTCACCACAACAATGCGCGCGCTCATTCAAGTGCAATGGTTCAGCAAAAAGTGACCGAATTCAAGTTCGAAATCTTTCAGCCGTATTCGTCTGATTGGTACCGTCAGACTTCCACTTGTTTCCGAAGCTCAAAACATTCCTGGATGGAAATAAATCTTGGTGGAGTGAAGAACTGGTACAGGTTGTAAACGATTATTTTGGGAACCTCGAGGAAAGTCACTTCCGGGAGAGAATCGAGAAGCCGGAGACACATTGGACCAAGTGTGCAGAGCTTCATATGATACAACTAAAAACGTTCAAACGATTCCTAAACAACATGTGTCTTATTTTCTATCAAAAATCTTGTTTCTTTTTATCTCGTAGCAGTTAATACAATTTCTGCTATAATTTTCTTCTTTAATTTCGACCTTTTTCCGAATGTCTTTTCCGAGCAGTAAAGTACAATTTGCGCAATTTACGAAGGATATAAAGATAGCAGCTGCACGGCGGTTTTGAACTTAATTCGGGTACTCGTTTGTTAGTTTGTTTAGCCGCGATACCCACATGATTTAGTTCTTCGTCATAGCACCATTATTCCTAATGAACGTCTCCCCAGCAAATATAAACATAATTAAAACGGCAACGCCAAAGCCCGCATTTAGGATGAACACAGACGCGTATTCGTTAACTTTTATTCATCGTGTTCGTATACATTACACATGGTTACATGTTGGCACATATGTACAGTGTGTAAATAAAGTAAGGAATAATATTCATATATTTTTTATGACTGCTTGGCACAGGTCACTTTAATTTATTTCCGGATTTTATGGACGTTAATTCTAATTCTTTTAGTTTGCTATTTTGGGACTTTATTTTTAATGAAAGACCCTTATTTTTTAGCAAGAAATAAAAACTAAATTTTTTTCCGAGTTCAGCAATATCCCATATGTGGTATTCAAAATTAATAGCTTTAGAGATATGGAGAAATTAATGAAAATAAACTTGAAATTCTCAAAAATGGAATATAATAATTTATTTTATGAACGATTAAAACAATTAGAATTCATTTCAATTGAATAAATGTTCAAATTGTCATCAATTTTTCTCCTGGCGTAAAGTTGGAGTTTAAAATCTTCAAAAACGTTTTCATTCGTTTATTGATCGATAGTTTTGCACTGTAACCTTATTCCTTCTTTCAGTTCTTCAATATCTTGAGATTTTGGGTGATTGCAAATACGCCTAATGAAAAAAATCAAGTTAGATGAGATTAGGAGATCTAGCCGGCCATTCCATTGGACTCCGTCTTCCTATCCATCTATTAGGAAAGACTTCATCTAGGTATTCTCTAATGCGAAACGAGTAATGTGGTGGTGCACCATACTGTTGATACCAGACTTTAATACTAGGTAAATCTGAGCTCACGTTATTTGGAAATAATATCTCTAAAGCAGATATTAATTCAAATCTAAGCAAATCCAAATACACGTCCCCATTTAATGAACCATTAAGTAAAGTAAGGATTCAAAATATGACCCCTGCTAACACCTGTTCAAATATTCAATTCTGGAGGATTCTCTGTACAGCTTTCTTGCATCCAGTGGGGAGTTCGAGTTGCTCAGTGTCTACACTTTTGCCCACGCACTTTCTTTCCATTTAAACAAAACGTAGCATCACTCACTAAAGATCAGGTAGTTAAGAAAATCTGGTTGATTACTGAGTTTGTCATTATTCGTCACTTCACAAAATTAAACGATTACAATCATTTAGTTCATGAACTTCCGTCACTTTGTATAGATGGTATTCTGCTTTCTTTAAAACATTAGAAACATTTTGATGACAAACGTGGCTTACCTTTATTTCTCTCGTTGACTTGTTCGGATTATCTTCAATTTCTAACAAAATATCAGGGTCTTTTTATCGCAATCCGCACTAGGTCTTCTCTTACGTTGAACATCGTGAACGTTACCATATACTTCAAATTTTTTAGCAAATTTGCTGGCACAAGATTGAGTTATTGAATGATCAAAATATTTCTCGCTAGAGACGAACTTCTTCTTGTGATCTAACATTTTCACAATATCCAACCATCATTAATTCATCCTTTCTGACAGATGCGCCATTGTACATATCGGCATGTTACTTACAGATGTTCACTAACTGAGAGTGTGTCGGACAATGCAAATCTTAATAAAATGTATGCAAATAGATAAGTGATAATAGATATCAGTTTTACAAGTAAAAATAATCAATTGATAAATACATATGCACAAATGTTTACGACGTATGTTTATTCTAAGTTCAATTGACATCCTAAACTTTACACGCTTGAGTCTTTAAAACCGCTAATTTTAAATACGAGAGATAAGCTGAAATTATTGAGAATAAAAAACCCGGTTATTATTTTCTAGGATTTAATTTGAAATATGCTCAAAGTAATTCCCTTCAGCAATGATATAATTGACCATTCTTTCTTTCCACTGTTTAAAAGCTCCCAACCAATCCTTTTTCGGAATAGCTTCAAAATAAGCGTGAATTGCGGTATCAATTTCTTCTTCAGACGAAAGCCAAAGTCAATCAGGCAAAAGTCACTCCTTGCTAAATCAGGTGAGTGCGGAGGATGTTCTATTACCTTTATATTTTTGTCAGCCAAAAACCGGAGAGTTGAAACTGCCATATGGGACGATGCATTCTCATGGTGGAGCATAATTCCCTTGTCTTGGACTATATTGAACACTTCAGGCAAACACTTTCCAGTGTACCACTTAACTGTACTGTCTTTTGTCCATCTAGCTTAATTGCATTTACTAAGCCCGTACTTCTGAAGAATACCGCATACATAATCTTTTTCATAGCTCGCTGCGTCTTAGTCATTGTAGAAGATTCCCCATCTTTGTGAATCCATACGCGACTCTCTTGGCGCGTAGGAAGGTCGAAAAAGGGAAGATAAGTTACGTCGCTTGTTACCATTTTGGAAAAAAATTGGTGCCCGCCATTATATAATAAATTTCAAGTTTCACGGCAAATTCTCACACGCGCTGATTTTTGGAAGTCAGAAAGGTGACGCGGTACAAAACGACTTACCACTTCTTTTAGATGCAGGTGTTCGTGGATGATTGTTTCAACAGCTGAGGATCCGATTTTGAGTTGATGCTCTATTACCTCGGAAGTGGCTTTATTGTTCTCTTCAATTATTTTTTAACAACAGCAATCGTTTTGTCGTCACGAGCCGTATGAGGATGCTCTGGTCCTTTTTGATGCTGAAGAGAATTGCTTTCGTGTTCAAATAATTCAATATGCCATCGGTAAATTATAGCCCAGGAAGGTCCTTGTTCACTAAAAATTGAATCTAAACTCTCTTTGCAATCACAAGCGCCTAAACCTCTGTTAAAATCATAGTAAATTATGTTTCGAAAGTGCTCACTGGTTAATTCAATTTTATTTTAATTTTAAAAATAATTAGCCGAGTTATAACGAACGTAACTTCAACAACTAAATGTCAAATGGTAGATAAAAAGTTGCTCTAAATACACATTGTGTGATTGTTTTCCACAGTCTACTAGATTTTCTTATTCTCAATAACTGCAGCTTATCCCTCGTACCAAATATGGGATATTGTTATCTACACTTGATTTCTTACTACAAAATAAGGGGTTTCCGCAAAAGAAGTCGAGGACATGATAGATCTCAGAGTAGGTAAAAAATTGAAATCAACGTCCATAAAATCCAGAGGAAAAAAATTAATTGACCTGTACGAGCTTTTCTTCCAAACAGTGATAATAAAAAAGAGTATGATTATTCCTTACTTTATTTACACACTGCATAATGTACTATGTATGTCCAATTTAGAGGAATAGTAAATTATTAATTTTTATTAAAGAATGAAGATTATTTAAGGAGTCATTCTCTTAGAAGCCACGACTTTAAAAATTCAGATATCAGAGGTTCCTGTCTGTCCAGAATTTTGAATCTCTGGGCGAACTTCGTCTTTTTCGCCGTGTTCAGAGTTATGTGAATTGTGAAGGCTTCATCACCATTTCCATTTAATTTGTTACTTATGTTCTTCAGGCAATCTGTACGACACACAGTATAGAGCTTTTCTAACATTTTTCCTTGCAAGGGCGTCTTTCCTTGCACATACAGTGTATGTATAAGCACTTACGTACGTCCCACATAGTTCAAAACTAATATCCAGGAAGTGTAGCCGGTTAATTTTTTCCGGTCGACCGGTACCTCGTCGCCTACGGGCGGTTGTTTATTACCGATTGGTACATCGTAACTGACACATGTTTCGTGTCGTCCTAACGGGGATAAATTTAGATTACTGAAAAAATGATCTCTGCGCGCAAGTTAATTGGACACCTTCCTCTAATATAAAGAATCACATCCCGTATTCGGACGAAAACCGGTCTTCGATCCCCGAGTGGCATCGAAATAAAATTAATGTGAATCCCCGGTAGTAAAATCTATCGATGGACTTTTGCGAGCAGAAGAACTAAGCAAGTACGAACGTTTAAACTATAACTACCACCTAACAACTTCTCGAGAGAGAGGAGCTATTCAATTAAATATGTGTAGTCCAGTCGTATCCTGTGCGCTCTTATGCGCATACTAATACATAAATCAGGATAGAAAATTGCCTATCGTTAAGTGAAATTTAATTCAAGTAATCTTCAAAAGGCCATAATTATTTAGTTGTCTTTCTGAAATAATAGACGCAACTTACGTGATTGAAGACGCTGCAAAAAAGAAGGAAAACATAAGTAGAAATAACGAATAGATACTGCCGTAAGTACGACCGGCATTATGATTGAAACGAATCATTTCCCCTTTGACTTCTTCTGCCACTCTTTTCTATTATTCGCCATTCCTTCCGTTTGCTTCCAATTTATGTTTTTTGACAAACGCGCATCTTGTGCGCCGAAAGGACAGGCTATATACAACGAACAAGACATGCGTTTGTCGAAAGGCGATCGACCTATACGAGTTTGATATATGTGATGGAGCAAACATATTCGCTGTATATAGACTGTTCTTTCAGCGAACAATACGCGCGTGTGTCGAACCTTAATAATGAGTCTCGAAAATATGGGAACAGCTAAAATTTCATAGGAAATGTATTAGCTTAATAATAACAATAATAATAACACTGCGTTCGATAAATCATGCGACATCGCAACCGCACGTATAGTGATGGTAAGATACGCAATACCCCTATTCAATCCCATATTGCATCTAAAGTTTGAGATAGACTATGGTGATTTTCATCTGTTTCCAAATTTGAAAGCACCCATAAGGAACTGTAGGACCTTGAATGGGGTAAAGCTTGCTATAAATATAAGTGAATTGCAGAAACGAACAAGTTTTTTGGCGACCGTTTGAAAAAATTACTTCGTCAGGATATGTATATCAATTAAACGAAGATGATATTGAAAAAGTGGATTGTAATTTTGACGGAAGTTGACGAAATAGGACAATTTACAGCCACATTCCTAAAACTTTGGAAATATCCCTGGTAGTTATCTTCTATTCTGCGCTATCATATCCTGCAATGCCATCGAATTTTCATTAACTCCGCGGCAGGAATCTGGGGCAAGTTGTTGGAATATTTATTGAGTGCTCCCTTGCGCATAAGTCGGCACATACTTTAGTTAGGTGCGAAGAATACGCAAGTGGGAATAAAGCAATTTTTCCGTGTCTTTAAATATTTGAGATATCTGCAAAATAAAATGTCTCAGATGAAATACACTCAAAGACTGTTAGATGGACGATTGTACTTTATATTACGACACGGTATGAGGAATTAAATCGATTGGAAATGAAGATAAATAGTGAGCAAACCGAGCTGTTGGTGGTAGGTAAAGAACAAATAAAAACAACTTTAACAAAATTAAAGAAGGTGACGATAAAACAAGTATATGAGCATAAATATCTGGGATCGAAAATTAATGCAAAGGGTACCATAGAACCCGAGATAGATAAGAGAGTAACGAATGACAGTCTTCTGGGTTGCGCTATTCTTTCGACTGATTGGTTATTCGCCTATGATCTTAGAGTTAGATGCTCCACGGCAGCAACATTTCATTCGTTTACTGAGGTGCTAGGCCCTCCATTGCGTGGATCGCTTTCCAGTGACGTTTTGCAAGCTTTGAATCGATCAATCCATCAATAGACTGTACTTCTACAGTCTTGTCGAAATACACCTTGCAAATACTGAACGATTTCTGAAGGCTTCACAGGTTTTTTAATAAAAGGAAATTGATGGAGCTTTGTGATCTAGTCGTGTCTACCATGATTGCAAAATCAGCGGCACGGAAATACATCGGTATCAGTTGAGCAGCTGAAATACACTGAACAATATTGCACGGGATGGCCGCGAAAACGTATCAAGACTTGTCTTTGACCAATAACGTACTATTAAATTTTTATTACATGCGTATTTTCTTCCGTCTTTTATTCCCCATAATCATTACTTAATTATTTTCCCTCGTGCTTTGTTAACTCGCTCGTTTCTAACATACTTTCCTCCGCAACGCTCGCAGCGTAACGGTAAAAACTTGACACGACTAACAATTTCCTTAATAATTCACCTCTTCTTCATTCTCTACGTTCAAGTTAGAATCTAATTAGCGATTTTTATTCCAACCGCGGAAGGACCGAAGACCTCCATAGGTATTTCCCACTACACCAATTAAAATTAAAAACATCCGTTTTCCTTCCCTAATTACATCGCATTCTTTAACGGACGAGAGCAAGAAGTTGTGCGCTCCCGACGATTTATCCATTCCGCGGTTCTACAGTACAAACAAAGGATCGTGCGGCGAATCGGTCATTATTTTGCCGGAATTTCAAGATGGTAATTTAGTCGGGCTTGTAACAGAGCACATTGGCGTAGCGCAATATTATACTGGAATTTCAGATCCAGAACCGTTCGGTTTTGAGGTTGGAAAAATTTACCACCGGATCGAAACTCGCTCTGAAAATGTCACACGTTTTTGTCTGAGGCGATCTCGGTTTGGAACGTTTAATTGGAAATCGTTTGTGTCGGTAATTAGAAAATCTCGTTAGATTTCCTGTTCGTTTCTTAAGTTTTAAATTTTGGAAATGTAT